>JAKFHU010002619.1:0-1200000 GCA_023783475.1 Daubentonia madagascariensis | reverse complement strand
GCTCAGTCAGCTCCCCGGGTCCTTGACTGAGTCTGGGCGTCCGGGAAAGTGGACAGAAAGATGCGAGCGAGTATACTCTGCTGAGCAGCCTTTGCTTTCTGAGCCCTAGTTCCTTCATTTGCGCGTCTGCAGGTAGTAAGCCCGTCACAATATCCAAAAGTCCGCCTAGAATCTCTCTGGATGTCTCATGGGCACCTCAAACTTGGGCATGTCCAAATACGGACTCAACATCGTTCCCTCAAAAATTTACTTAACCAAGGCCCCTTTTTTTCTGGAAGTGGCATTTTTATGTCTTGAGTTAGTTGCCCAAGCAATGGGGAGTCATCCTTGACTGTTCCCTCTCCAACCTCATCAAGTCACCACGTCCTTACTAGGCATCTTCTTAGGCATCTTCCACATCAGTCCCCTTCTCTTCATCTTCACTTTTATCACTGTAGGCCCGGCTACCGTTAGTTTCTGCCCGGAACCGCAGGAGTCGCCTAGCTGGTCTGCTTTCATCTGCTGCTGTTCCGGGTTGTTTCCCACATTACAGCCAGAGGGATTTTTTTTTTTTTTTTTTTAAGTCACAGCCATCTGGTAATGTCATCTTTTTATTATACCCTTGAGTGCCTTCTGATTGCTCTTAGGATAGACTCCACAATTCATAGCCTGGTTTATAAGAAAGGGCCTCATCCCTTCTCTATACTTGCTTCCTAGATGATCTCATCCATTCCAGTAGCTACACATACCATCTAAATACTGATGATTCAAATGTGTATTTCCATCCTCGTTTCTATCCCTTGCACAGTAGGAGACTGCCTCCTCGGTGTATCCATTTGGGTGTCTCATAGGCCTCTCAGACTTAACCAGAACAGAACTATTGATTCCTCCTGCCCTCCTGCCACAAATCTCTTTCCCTAGAATCCTTCCCTACCTCAGTGAAGGTTATGTACCAGTATCTACCTAATTGGAAAGGTCAAAAACCTGAGAGCTGTCCTTGATTCCCACATCTAGTCCATTAGTTAGTCTAAAGTATACTTCAGACTATTCACTGGCTACTAAAACTCCAAGTCCAGATCAGCAGCATCTTTCTCCTGGACTACTACAGAAGCTTCCTAACTTGTCTCCCTGCTTCTGCTCTTGTCCCCTTACAGTTCATCTTCCCCTTGGCTGCCAGATATTTAGATATTTCTAAAGCACACATCAAATCATTTCTTTCCTCTTTATAAAACCCTTAGCATAAAATCCGGACTCTTTACAATGGCCTACAAGTCTTACATGGTCTGGCCCATGCCTAACACTCTGACTTCATCTGCCTTCTCTCTGTCTCATTCTCAATGTTTTAATCACACTGACATTTCTGTCCACTAAACTACCCATCAAAGGGCATCTGTGCTTGCTGTTTTTTCTGCTTAGAGTGCTTTTCCCCCTGATCTTTGCATGGTTGTTTCTTTTTCATTAAGGCCTCAACCCAGGTGAGATCTCTTCTGAAAGGCCTTCACTGGCCACACTAGCTAAAGCAGCCTCCTGGTCATTCTCTACGATAAAACCCTATTTTATTTTCTTCATACTACTTAGAGTACCTCAAATTACATTTATCTATTTATGTGTTTATTGTTGCCCTCCACACCTCCTGAAATGTAAGCTCTTGCAGACAAGGAATGGTGTCTCTCGTTACCTGCTGTATTAGCGCCCAGAACACTGCCTGATGCACAGTAGGGTATCAGATGTGTGCTGACTGACTCACTTATCTGTATAGTCTCATAGCATTGTCTTTCTTGCCCATGTGTTCCAGGTTACTATCTTCTCTTTTTTAAAAGTGCCATGCTTTTTCTCTACTGAGAACTGTTGCACCTGCTGTTTTCTACACCCACCCCAGACCCTATACCCACCCTCCATTTGTGCCTCCCTAGCTCATACTCATCCTTCAGAAATCAGTCACTTACTTAGAGTTGGTTTCCCTGACTCCAGTCTAGGTTAAGTTTTTCTTTAACATGTTCCCATATTACCCTATCTTTTTTTGTAACAGTCATCACACTTAAAACTATTTGTAACCTCTGTGCAGGCAAGGACCAAGTTCTTATTGTTCTCTACTTTAGCACTTAGTTTCTGGCACACATCAGGGATGCAAGTATTTGTGAACTGAATGAATGAACGTTGATTGAACACAAGATTGAGAAGATCAAATCAGGTAAAAATTAGAAGGGTAGTTAGCATGAAGTGAAGTGTAGGTTACCTGGGTCTGCTGTGCCTCCTTCAGAGACGTTTTTGGTTTGTTTAAGACAGCAGATATGAAAGCATTGTATAAACTGAAGGTGGTTTATAAATGTAAGATTTTTTTCCTTTTTTTCCTTCTTTTTTTTTTGCTAAGGCCTATTCACCATCAGATTCCCATGGTTTGATGGCCTTTCAAAGTGCAAAGCTTTCTGTTTCTTAGCAATAATTAGCCTGATTCTGTTGTTTTAGAGCTATGCTCAGGTGGTAAAATATAAAGAACTGAGGCTAATATTGAGTCTAGACTAGTTTGTGAGGTAACCACATTCTTGACACCCTTCATTCAGCTGGACTACCTTGCTTTAGCAATATATCTTAGTTTTAGTCTGGCCTTGATGTGTGACCTTGGCCAAATCAGAGTATCTCCTCATGGCAGATATATCTTTTTATAAACCTAGTGATCACAATTTTTTTTTCTTTTTCTTTTTAATTGTTATGGGTACATAATGGTTGTATATCTTTTTAGGGTACGTATGATATTTTGATACAGGTGTACAATGTGAATTAATCATGTCAGGGTAATTAGGTATCCATCACCTCAGGCATTTATCATTTCTTTGTGTTAGGAACATACCAATTCCACTCTTGTAGTTATTTTTAAGTGACTTATTGTTGATTATAGTCACTTTGTTGTGCTATCAAATATTGTTCATTCTATCTAGCTATATTTTTGCATACATTAACCATCACCACTTTATCCTCCCCCTCTCTGCTACCCTTCCCAGCCTCTGGTAACCATCATTCTACTCTCTGTCTCCATGAGATCTTTTTTTTTTTTTAATATTTAGCTCCTACATATGAGTGAGAACACGCAAGATTTATCTTTCTCTGCTTAGCTTATTTCACTTAACGTAATGTTCTCCAGTTCCATAGATGTTGTTGCAAATGGCAGGATTTCATTCTTTTTTGTGCCTATATAATATTCCATTGTGTATAGGTACCACAATTCCTTTATCCATTTATCTATTGATGGACACTTAGGTTGATTTCAAATCGTGGCTATTGTGAATAGTACTGCAATAAACATGGGAGTGCAGATATCTTTTCAATATGCTGATTTCCCCTCATTTTGATATATACGCAGCAGTGGGATTGCTTGTCATATGGTAGGTCTATTTCTAGTTTCTTGAGGAACCTCTATACTGTTGTGAGTACAATTTTTATCTCCCCTATATCTCACCAGAATTGGATTAAAATTAGCAAACTATTTCAAATTTCCTAAGTGAAATTTGTTCTCCTTATATAAAAAGTCATTTTCTTTTCTCTCTTTTTTTTTAGAGACAGAGTCTCCCTCTGTCACCCAGGCTGAAGTGTAGTGGCCTGATGATAGCTCACCTCTACCTTCCAGTCTCAAGTGATCCTCCCACTTCAGTCTCCCAAGTAGCCAGGACTATAGGTACACATCACCACACCCAGCTATTTATATATATACATATTTTTTGTAGAGACAGGGGTCTCAATATGTTGCCCAGGCTGGTCTCGAACTCCTGGCCTCAAATGATCCTCCAGCCTCGGCCTCCCAAAGTGCTGGGATTACAGGTGTGAGCTACCGTGTTGGCCTTCTTTTCTTACTAACTTAGTTTCTTCACAGTCTGTCATTGTTTTATGCCAAGAACTAAGCCGTATCTTTTGGAAGTTTTCTTTTTACATTTTCCTGTATCTTTCTTATGTCACTAAGACCCGCAAGATATGTACATCAGAGACTTAGAGTTTACGGCTCAAAATTCTAAACTCTAAGGATAGTCTATCATTTGCCCTTCTGAAACTACTGATGCTGCTTTTTTTTTTTCTCCTCCTCAAATTCCTTTTTACCTTTTTTTTTTTTTTTCATTTTTAATCTTTTTCCTTACATGTACTGCTTCAGGGCAGCTCACCCAATGGTGTGACCAAAAAATAAAATGTCCCTCATTGCCTACACTTTTACATCTAAATGCTCTTTGGGTTTCTGGGGTTGGAGAGTGCTGCAGTGAATTTAGTATGATGTGAATGCTAATAGACAGGTTGATCTTCATGCTAACAAGCCACAACTACTGGACAGGGTGGTGAGATGAGAAACCATTGCATTTCCAGAATGAGCAGCACAATCCTGCTGCACAATATATCCATGTAACAAAACTGTACATGTAACCCTTAAATTTATACAAAATTTTTTTAAAAGCATAATCCTGGACCTATTGGCCAAAGGTAGTTTTTCATTAGCTTTTAGGTTTGTTAAGGTGGAAATGGAAGATGCACTTTGGTGCAAAGAGTAATTTAAGAGTAACTTAAGTGTAAAGAGTAACTAAGTTAACTTACAAAGTTAACTTAAACTCCTTTCTGGTTTATTGAGTTGTCTACCAAGGCCTTTTGATTCCATTTCAAGGTGTCTTCCTAACTCCCTGTTAGGTTTAATTACTCCCCTCCCCCCAAACAAAACAAAATCAAATCTGACACAGTTCCAAGGTCAAATTTATTCTTGCACAAATGCCAATGGCATTTTAAAGGTTGTGTCTTACCAGAAAGAGTAAGAAGAAACCTATGAGAAAACAGAATGACATCAATAAGAGTGGAAATATCCTGTATAGTCTTATGTTATCAGTCTCTTCCTGTCTCATATCTTAATACTTTGTTTAAAAAAAAAAGACTTCTTTATTGAGTAACCTCTTTGCTATGTACTATAATAAACAATTATACATACACTATTTCATTAATCATTCTAATCACCCTGTAGGTGAGAAAACAGAATTGAAAATAGAGCTTGAAGACAAACAAATGTGAATGTAACCCTTGACATTCAAAATTGTAATTCCAAGAACCTTTAATAAGAAAACCTTATATTTTGGTTTGGTATCTTTGTACCCATAATGAGTTTGCCTGAGACACCCAGAGGTATGAGAGTCACCAGGGTTATAATTTAATAAAACAACTGACAGGGTGATATGTTGTAATGGAAAATGCATGAGCCAAAGGATCCACAATCGGGGGTCTAATCCTGGTTCCATGCTGGATTATGTGACCTTGTGGAAGTCATTTCCTTCTTTGGTGAAGTCACTTCCCTCTCATCATCCCCTCTAAAATGAAAGGCATGTCCAGCTATAGGCATAGGCTATAGGCATCCATGAATCTATAGTTGGAAATAGAGGCTTTCAGAGAGTCTGAATCTACTTCAGCATAGGTGGGCAGATATCTGAGACCAGCCGAGGACTTTTGAAAGCAGAAGAATAAGCGGCCATCTGTCCTCAACTACATTTCTAAAATGGCTTTGGATTCATAATATCAGTGGGATTTCCCTATTTTGTTGCTCACACTCATTAGTGGTCACAGAGTCTATCATGTGAGATCTGTTCACTAAATGTATTTTGAATAAATGCTTATGGAAGCTCTTTTATTCTTCGATATTGTGGAGGATTTTTCTATCAAATATCACCAGATATATTTAGTGACAATACTTCCTTATTATCATCTCCTTCCACCTCAGTAGTCAATATCATTATCCTTATATAGCATTCTGCCCTGCTTCAGGTTCTGGGCACTGACCCAGATGTTCCTTTATGTGAAACAAATTACCAAAACCTTAAACAATCATGTTCTTTCTAGCATCAGTCCCTACCTGTCATTTAAATCGAATTCTTGGGTATTTTCAAGGAAAGCTTCTTGGTTAGGATTTGTCAGATTTGGCATTCAGATGAAAGCTAATCAGTTTTGCTCTCTTGAATTTGCTTTTCTAGTGAAGCATTAAGAGAAAAACTCTTCAAATCTATCATAATGGCTAATTTTTATATAATACTCTGGAGTTTATGAAGTGGCTACTTACACTATTATCTCATTTAATCACCACAACAGTTCCAGGGGTAAGTGTAATCCCCATTTGTAGATGTGAAAACTAAGAAATGAAGAGGCTAAGTGAATTTGTGCAGGGTGTAATGACTAATAGAGGCAGAAGTAGGACTCAAGCCTCGGTCCTCCAATTCCAAATCTTGTCTTTTGTACTATCCCATACTGTCTGTAATTTTTTCCTTTGTTTTAAAGCCATGATTTGTGGTCACCTAAAAATGGATTGTGAGTCTGACCCTTCATATGCAAGATCCCATCAACTTAATAGTAGCTACTGGGACGTAGTGTCACCATGGCTACAGTATTCAATGTTGGAAAATAACCCTGTGAAATCTTTGAAAAACTACTACTATGTGGTTGTTTGGGATTATGCTCTCTTATCTTTGTTTTCAAATGAGGTAATTAGCCTGTGGTGTTTGTTTCTGAAGTGCAATTAACAGGAATAGGCCCTAGCTAGAAGAAGATTGTTTTTTCTTCTTTCAGACAGCCAGCTGCAGTGCAGCACATGAAGTTTCCTCTCTGGATTGTCATTTCCAGCAAATGTTCATTTCCTTTGCTCTGATGCCCCCAGCCCTCTGTCTGTGGGGAGGTTACTACATCTTAGAAGAATCCTCTGAATAATTGAGAGTTAAATTTTTGTGGCAGCAACCTAAGTCTCACCAGGTGGGCTCCCTGCCTACTTAGAAAAGTCATCCAGCACCAAAACTCCATCAAATCTAGCTTGGGTTCGTGCCATGCCTTGAGCATGGGGCATCAGTAAGTTTTTTTCTCAGGATATGAAAGTAGTTCCCCTCTGGGGACTTTGCAGTTGGCACCAACTATTTCTTTTCATTTTTGATTACAATTCTAGTCTAAATAATCTCATGGGCTCTGGCTCCAACTTCTTCTTATTCTAATCCCAAGCAGTCGAGATCAGACACTGGGGTATCTCTTTACTGGCAGCCCCAGACTTGAACTTTGGAAATTGTGGGAAATTCCATTCTTTGGGCACATAGATCATATGACTCTACCATACAAGAGTTTTCCCTGCTCAGTAGAAATGGTATCAGGATAATATGGAGGAAAGAATAATGAAAATAGTCCTTTATGCATGTATGATATTTTACTACTTACAAAATGATTTTAGGTTTATTATCTTGTTTTTTCTTCCTTATAACTCCAGGAAGCAGACTGGCAGAGTGGTTAAGAATATCAAGTCTGAATCTCTACTGCCTCAGTTTGAATTCAAATTCTAACATTCATAGCTCTGGGCAGGTTACTTCATCTCTCAGTGCCTCAGTTTCCTCATCTATTACATTTAGACTACTTACCTCATAGGCTTGTTGCAAGGATTAAGTGAGATGATATATGTAAAGCACTTAGAATAGGGCATGAAAGAAGTTGTTGATAGTTGTTACTGTGTAAGTAGGAACACCAAGGCTCAGAGAAATTAAGTAGGGATGTGGGAGCTGAGATTCAAACTCAGATTCTCCTTACTTTGTGCCTGTTCTGTCAAGTCTCTCTCAGCTGCCTCTAAAATCAATACTTGTGTTGTATATAGGTCACTTTGATCCTTAGGAACTCTGTTCCCTTTCTTTCTCTAGTTATTTATTCTGTAGTTATTTATTATTTAAAGTTCCTTGTGAAGAGAGAGAGTACAGGATTTATTATCTTTATCATCTCTACTTTACAAATAAAGAGAGGCACAGGAAAACCCAAGTGACTTAGAAAATCACAGCGTGCTTGATTCTCTGAGCACATGCCAAATGCCCTCTTGGAGGAGAAGAAACATGCCATCCTTTTTTTTCCATCTCTCCCATTTCCTCAGTTCCCCACAGAGAGGACTTTAAGTGGGCAGAGATTCAAGGATAGGAAAAATAAAACTAGTAAGTGCTAGGGGTATAGTAGGCACTCTTGAGACATAGGGCAGCCTCACAAGTGGTGGAGAGGAAGGGTAATGGAGAGGTAGGGAAAATAAGGCATTCCCTGGCACCACTGAGAAACAGCGTATATCCTTATTTGCTACCTTGACTGTGTCAGGGAGCTGTGGTAATCACTTAATTTTTTCTAAAATTGATAGCAGAGGTCCTCCTAATTGACCTCTTATTGTTTTATCCTTTCAATTGTCTCATTATTTAACTTGAGCCCTCTTCACATCCACTGAGGTTCCAGGGAAAGTAGGGATGGAGGAAGAGAATAGATTCAAGAGATATTTGGGAGAAACATTTCATTCTAACAGAAACCCTGTGAGTCATCAGGGCAGATATTAGTATCATTAGTTTTATGGAAGAGAAGTGATTTGCACAAGTCATAAATGATAAAACCTGAATTCTGGTCTTCTGACTTCAAGCATAGAGATCATTACAGCACACCATGTATCTTCCCCATGCAAGTAGGAGAATGACCAAGTGATTAATAGCAGAACTGGGTCTGGTACATAGGCAGTAGTGTTGAGTGTTGGACATTTTACTTATGAAGAAATGCTACAGATTGGGCAAGCTCCCTTTCCTGTATATAAGGAGCAATCTTTAGCTTTTTAGTAATTCTCTAATATTTCTACTTTATTTAGGCTATCATTTGGAAGCAATGAGTTTAAAACCCTTTACCTACCCATTTCCAGAGACGAGGTTTCTTCATGCAGGACCCAATGTGTATAAATTCAAAATCAGATATGGCAACAGCATCAGGTAATTTTAAAGGTAGGAGGGTAGGCTATCCAAGCACCAGTTAGTTAGTGCATTCCCACAGGTCATTTCTTCTCTGCCTTCACCCAGTACAGGAAGCTGGCTAAAGAAGCGTCTTGTAGGACTTTCCCAGGTATTTTATATTCAGTATATTTATTATTCATATAAGTTTCTAATTAGAGACAACATGCTTTTGAGGCAGTGTTTCTCAAAATTTTTCATCTCAGGACCGCTTTGTACTCTTAAAATTATTAAAGACCTCAAAGAACTTTTGATTAGGTAGGTTATACCTGTCAATATTCATCATATACAAATTAAAACAGACCAGCTGGAACAAACATAACAAGACTCCATCTCTACAAAAAATAGAAAAATTAGCCGGCCGTGGTGGTGCGTGCCTATAGTCCCAGCTACTTGGGAGGCTGAGGCAGGAGGATTGCTTGAGTCCAGGTGTTGGAGGTTGCAGTGAGTTATGATCATACCCTGCACTCTAGCCTGGGCAACAGAGCAAGAGGCTGTCTCAAATAAATAAATGAATGACCCTGTCTCAAATAAATCATGCCCCTGCACTGTAGCCTGAGCAACAGAGAGAGACGTTTTCTCTCATTCATTCATACATACATAAATAAATACCCTGTCTCAAATAAATAAATAAATAAATGTATGTAAGTAAGAATGATATATTCATTAAATGTTGACAAATAACATTTTATTAGAAATTATACTTTAAAAAATGAGAAGATTGGCATTGTTTACATTCCTGGGATTTATCCCAGGAATCCAAAGGTGGTTCAACATACAAAAACCAATCAACATAATACACAACACTAATAGAATGAAGGAAAAAAACCTGCATGTGATCATCTCAATTGATGCAGAAAAAGAATTTGGCCAAATCCAACATCCTTTCATGATAAAAAACACTTTAAAAAAACTAGGAATAGAAGGGAACTTTCTCAACATGATAAAGGTCTTATATGAAAAACCCACAGTTAACATCATACTCAGTGGGGAAAGACTTAAAGCTTTTCCCCTAAGATAAGGATGTCCATTTTACCACTTCTATTCAACATAATACTGAAGTTCTAGCCAGAGCACTTAGGCAAGAAAAAAAAAAGTACCTAAATTGGAAAGGAATAATTGAAAGTATCTCAATTATTTGTAGATGACATGATCTTATTGGTAGAAAACCCTAAAGAATCCCCACAAAATAACTGTTAGAGCTAATAAATTCATCAAAGTTGCAAGATGCGGAAATCAACACACAAAAATCAGTTGTGTTTCTATATGCTAGCAACAAGCAATCTGAAAAGAAATTAAGAAAACAATTCGACTTACAATAGTAGAATTGTGTACAAAATAAAATACTTAATAAATTTAAGCAAGGAGGTGTAAGACTTGCACACTGAGAACTATAAAATGTTGCTGAAAGAAATTAAAGAAGACTTAAAGAGTAAGACATCCTCTGTTCATGGATTGCAAAACTTAATATCATTAAGATAACAATACTAGCCAAAGCAATCTGCAGATTCAATGTAGTCCCTATCAAAATCCAGGTGACTTTATTTTTTTGCAGAAATGGAAAAAGCCATCCTAAAATTCAAATGGAATTTCAAGGGAGTCCAAAAAGCCAAAACAATTGTGAAAAAGAATAAAGTTGGACTCATACTTCCTAATTTTAAAGCTTACTACAAAGCTACAGTAATCAAAACTGCATAAGGACAGACACATATTAATGGGATAGAATTGAGAGCCCAGAAATAAACCCTCACCTCTATGGTCAATTGATTTTCAACTAGAGTGCCAAGACCATACAATGAGGGAAAGAACAGTCTCTTCAACAAATATTAATAGTTCTGGGAAAACTGAATATCCACATGCAGAAGGATAAACTTGTATCCTTACCTTACACAACACACAAAAGTTAACTAAAAATGTATCAAAGACCTAAATTTAAGAGCCAAAACTATAAAACTTTTAGAAAAAATCATAGGGGCAAATCTTCATGACTTTGGATTTGGTTATGGTTTCTTAAGTATGATACCAAAGAAATAGGCAACACAAGGAAAATAAATAAATTGGATTTCATTAAAACTTAAAAATGTTGTGTGTCAGCCTGGGCATGGTGGCTCACGCCTGTAATCCTAGCACTTTGGGAGGCCGAGGCTGGAGGATTGCTTGAGGCCAGGAGTTCCAGACCAGCCTGGGCAATAGCGAGACCTCATCTCTACAAAAAATAAACTAGCTAGGTGTAGGGGCATACACATGTAGTCCCTGCTACTGAGGAGATTGAAGCAAGAGGATCGCTTGAGCCCAGGCGTTTGAGATTGCAGTGAGCTATGATGATGCCACTGCACTCTAGCCAGGGCAATAGAGCAAGACCTGTCTCAAAAAAAAAAAAATTTTGTGTGTCAAAGGACACTCAGCAGAGTGAAAAGGCAACCCACATAATGGGAGAAAATATTTGCAAATCATGTATCTGATAAGGGTTTAATATCCAGAATGTATAAAGAACTCATAGAACTTAAAAAAACAACCCAGGTCAGGCGTGGTGGCTCACACCTGTTATACTAGCACTCTGGGTTGCCAAGGTGGAGGATCGCTTGAGCTCAGTAGTTCAAGACCAGCCTGAGCAAGAGCGAGACCCTGTCTCTACAAAAAATAGAAAAATCAGCCGGGCGTGGTGGTGTGCACCTGTAGTCCCAGCTACTCAGGAGGCTGAGGCAGGTGGATCGCCTAAACCCAGGAGTTTGAGGTTGCAGTGAGCTAGGCTGACGCTACTGCACTCTAGCCCGGGCAACAGAGCGAGACTCTGTCCCCCAAAAAAAAGATAAACAGCCCAATTGAAAAATGGACAAAGGACTTGAATAGATGTTTCTCCAAAGAAGATATACACATGTCCAGTAAGCATATGAAAAGATGCTCGATATCATTAGTGACTAGAGAAATGCAAATCAGAACCACAATGAGATATCACTATACCTAGTAGGATGGCTTAATAATTTGAAAAACAAAACAGAAAATAACTGTTGGCAAAGATGTGGGGAAATTGGAGCCCCTGTACATTGCTCGTAGGAATGTAAAATGGTATAGCTGCTGTGGAAAAGAGTTTGGCAGTTCCTCAAAAAGCTAAACATTACCATATGACCCAGCAATTTCACTCCTAGGTATATACTCAAAAGAATTGAAAACAGGGACTCAAACAGATAACTTGTACAATGCTCATACCTGCATTATTCACAACAGCCAGAAGTTGGAAACAAACCTGGTGTCCATCAACAGATGAATGGATAAACAAAATGTGGTATATACACACAATGGAATATTTTTCAGCTACAAAAGAAAATTGCAAAAGGAATGAAGTTCTGATACATGTACAACATGGATGAACCATGAAGTCATTATGCTAAATGAAATAAGCCAAAAGAACAAATGTGTGATTCTATTTATGTGAAATATATAGAATAGGAAAATTCATAGAGACAGAGAATATTAATATATTAGAGGTCATCAGGGGCTGGGAGAGGGGAGAATAGAGAGTTATTGCTTAATGAGTACAGTTTTTCTGCTTGGGGTGATAAAAAAGTTTTGGAAATAGATAATGGTAATGGTTGCACAACATCATGAGTGTATTTAATATCACTGAATTGAACACTTAAAATGGTTAAAATGGCAAATTTTATATTATAGATTTCTTTTTTTTGAGACTGGGTCTCGCTATATAGGACTCCTGGACTCATGCGATCCTCCCACCTCAGCCCCCCAAGTAGCTGGGACTACAGGTGTGCATCACTGCACCTGGCTAATTATTTATATTTTTAGAGATGGGGGTCTGTGTTGCCTAGGCTTGTATTGAACTCCTGGCCTCAAGTGATCCTCCTGCCACAGCCTCCCAAGTAGCTGGGATTACTGGTACAAGCCACTGTGCCAATTTTGTTATAGATTTTTTAAATCACAATTTTAAAATGTATTAATTAATTTTAAAATAATTAATACATGAGATGTTAACTTTTTTTTTAAGAGATGGGGTCTCACTCTGTTCCCCAGGCTGGAGTGCAGTGGTGGTCATACCTTACTCTAACCTTGAACTCCCAGGCTCAAGCCATCCTCCTGCCTCAGCCTCCCAACTTGCTGGAATTACAGGCGTGAGCCACTGTGCATGATTAAATATGTTTTTACTGAAAATATATTTTCCAAAACAAGAAAAATAATGAGAAGATTGGTATCATTTTACATTTCTGCAAATCTCATTAATGTCTGGTTAATAGAAGACTGCTAGATTAACATATTTGCTGCTGCATTAAAACTGTTGTGAATTATTTTTTGGTTGAATTATATGAAAAAAAATCCAGCTCACATAGGTTTGTAGTTGGGAAAAGTAGGGATTTATTAACAGCCCTCTCAAATCATTGTGGATATTCTTCTTTGACCCTACAACAAAACTTGACGAGTGGTAGTTTGGGTTTTTTTAACTGGTAGTTTTTTTAAAGGTTAGTTGCAATGTGCAATCTGAAAATGTGTCAGTGAACTTTTTAAAATTGTGTTACATTATAAAATCCATTGTTCTATCTTGTTCGTTGAAAGGATGTTTTACCTAGGATTATTTTGTAACATGATGTGTTTCATTGGTCATTTAGAAAATTTTGGTTCACTGGCTTATGCAGATCCTCCAAATATTGACACGTTTCATTGCACAATATCAAAAAATATTTGTTAATATCACTACTGATATCATCAGAAAAGTGTTTAAGTATTTGGAAGCTGTCAAACTCACAATATGGGACAGAAGTTTTCCAAAATTCATATTTTCACTTGAAAGCCTAAAATTTATCATTGACAACAAATACTGTCAGTTGTTTCCTTGAATTGACATGCTCACTTTATTCATTTTTGAAAAAGTGTCTGTCAAACTCCCAAGTCTGAATAACAACCATAGTTTGTCAGCTAGTTATTCAAGTAAAATATCACTCCTTGAAAAAAAGCAGTTAGTTCAATTTGCAGCTTAAACGTCACACAGGTGGGTTTCCTCAAGATAACCATCGTATTTCAGTATGCAGCGGAAGTGCTTTATGCATACTTCCTGCTTTATCACAAAACAAAAAGGTAGTCAGGGTTGAGACTTTATAAAAATTAATTTTTTACTGCTTTCTCAAGTATATTAAATGAAACTGGATTTTTTTTTCCTGTGTGGTAGTGAAGAGTACTATGACTGCTAGTGCAGCGTAGTGCAAGTGGCTAGATATGTTAAGGTACTAGCAATTTTGCACACCATTGCTTTTGCACTAATGGTTACAAATGTTAACCTGGTGAAAAAGGCAAATACTATTTTAGTATTATTATGAAAATAGTTCTACCCTTGGATACCCCTTGAAAGGGTCTTAAGGACCCCTAAGGATCCCCAAATCACACTTTGAATACATTTAGTCTAACCAAATGATTAACTTTCACAGTGGGAATTTAGGTCTTGGTGGGTTAATGGAGAAGACATTTTGGTGCAGCCTTGTACCAATGTTCAGACCATACCACCTAGGTGATCACTTCTTTCCCATGAGCACCGGGTCAGCACACACAATTTTTATGTCATGTTTCTTCAGCTCAGTGGAAGTGTCATTTTTGCCCTAGTAGAGTCTACTCTCTCCAGAGCTTTTCTTCTTGTCTTACTTTTCTCTTGTCTGTTTACCTTCTAGAGGACAAGAGATAGAAGATAAGGAAGTTATCATCCAGGAGCTAGAGGTAAGGAAAGAAGCAGGCAACTTCTGGGAAAGATATTCTTTAAGCCAAGGATGCATCCATATCTAGATTTTAATTATTTCCGACAAACTGTGTCACAACCTCCACTTGATAACTTGGCTTCTCCCTGCCACATTTCCTCTGCAAAGAAACTTTACTGGTTTTCCAGGGAAATTTGAAGCCTGTATCCTTTCTCAGTTCTCCTGGTTGATGTGTCAGCACCTTTGAGGCTGAGAGTTATTTAGTTTCTACCAGAGTTCCCAGCGTTCGGCATCTCTCTTTTGTGGCAGTTGGCATAGAGAAAGCTTCCGGAAGACTTCTGCCTTCCAGGGTTCTGGGAAACCTCACCATCCCAACCACTGCCTGGTACTTGACGTTCAGGAAACTCAACTGTAAACACACAGACAAGGCTTCTGTGTCTTCATTTTAATTGGAAACATTTGCAATTGCTTTTATTCCCACTTCATTTTCATTCCTTTCTACCCAGCTCCTCTGGCTTTAGGTTCTTCCACAGAAGAAGACTAAACAGGTGGACAGCTTTGCAAATACGTGAAAGCATTGGACAAGGAGTTAGAGTTCTGGGAGGTGGCCCTGGATTCTAGTCCTGGCTTAGCTACTAATTAGCTATGTAACCCTTGGCAAATCCTATATCAATCTGGGTTGCCTCATTGTAAAACGAAATGAGGCCTCATTGCAGAGGGAACAGACTGTGCAAAAGCATAGAAACGGAGAAGCAGAAGGCACGTTCAGGGAACAGCAAATAGTTCAATTTGGTAGGATATAAGGGTATGTGATGAGCAGTGACAAATATTAATGGAAAGATTGGCTGAGACTTGACAGTATTAATGTCATTTCAAATATTTTTTTCAGGATTCTATCCGTGTGGTCTTGGGAAACTTGGACAATCTGCAGCCCTTTGCTACAGAACACTTCATTGTATTTCCCTGTATCCTTTCTTTCCTGGCTGGAAATGAGCTACAACTCATGTTGTAGATTCAAATGGAAGCAGCAAAACCATAGGCAGTTTGGAGGGTGGGTCAGGGAAAGGAGAGGGAGCCTTATACCTAATATAGTACTCAGGGATGTGTACTGACGTCTTTCCTCACCCCTTAGCACCATTTCCCAGATAAAAGCAAATGGGAGAGAGTTTCCCACCTGAAATTCAAACATGGGGAAATCATCTTGATCCCCTACCCATTTGTTTTCACTCTATATGTAGAGATGAAATGGTTTCATGAAAACCTGTCACCTGGTAAGTAGAATGATGTGAGTGTGGGTCGTAGGGAAGAAAATGGGTTAGTAGTACCAGCTGAATATGGCCAAATGGTCCACCGGATTGGGCTCCATCCATACACTGCAGAGGTCAGGAGCATGTGCTCCAGGACAGACTGCCTGGTTCAAATCTTGGTGGCTTTGCCACTTAATAGCTGTGTAAAGTTAGATAAACTACTTAATCTTTCTGTGCCTCCTTTGTGAAATGGTGAAGAATAATACTAGTACCTATCTCATTGACTTTTTAAAAGGATTTAATAAATATATAAACACTATAGATGGAAAGTACAAAGTCTGACTTAGAGTAATCACTCAATGAAAAATTATCATATAAACGCTTCTTTCCATTTTAGAGTATTCAGTGGCTTTCACCTTACAAGTGCCTAAAGCTGTCTCCCAACTTTTAATCTCTAATGGCCATGGCTATTTTTATTCATTGAAGGACAAGTGAACAACTGCCAGTTTGATTTGGGAAGGACTTGCCTCAAAATCTCTCTCTAATTCATTTGTCACTGTTGCCTAAAGTTCCACTTTTTTTTTTTTTGTAGTAAGAACCATCCCCTTTTAAGTGACATATCATTATAGTGTTAATCAAACCCTTTTTGGCTTGTAAACGACAATCATTCTGAAACAGGGAAGGAAGAGAGTTTGAAGACACTATTTCTAGGGAAAGTGGTAGCAGGCAGAAGGGAGAAGGGCAGACGGGGAGGTTTTATTTAGGGCCAGTTCCAATAAATAAGTAGTAGCCAGAAATCCAGGTAAAACATAGTTGTGATCCATTATGACATTCAAATTTCCTATTGCAGGGAAGCCAATAAATGACAGTCCTCTTGGGTTGGTAAGTTTGCCTTTTCTGTACAAAATGGAAATTGCCTTTATCGCCTCCTGTTGTCCAAAAAGTCCTGCTCTTATCTCTTCTTACTTTGCCCCTCAGTTGCTGCCCAGGTCCAGTCAGAACTGTAAACATAAGACCATATTTTCCCCCTTGGCTAGATTTCTGAGACCATGTTTGTAACAGAATGTCCATCCCTACTTGCAAAGCTGGTGTTAAAAGTTGTCTTTGGTAGCTTAAAGATGGGAAGTTCTCTTCACTGTGCCCTCATGAACTGTGAGCAACTCTAGAAAAGGAGGAGTGACAGAAGTCTGGTTCCTCTTTAAAGGTCCTAGCTGAGAAGAAAGCAGTAGGAGCCATGATGAGGAAACGAAAACGTGTGGAAGAGCCCAGCTCCCCCAGCAGGCCAGGGCTACACAGGTCAGTGGTGTGGGAAGAGAGGCTAACTCCTGCATCCTAGTTAGGCTTTGCTAGCTGTTGCTGCTGGCTGATCCTGTCCTTGGGCAAGTCACTTGCTTTTTGGGGGCTTAATCAGTACCTTCCTATTCCAATAGGTAGACTAAAGAAAGGAAGCAAATTGATATTTGCAATATAATTTGAACATAGTCCCTTTCTCAGCAAAGTAGGATTGTTCTATTCATCAAGATGAAGGCTGAGAGGAAATACAATCAGACAATCGTATTCAATACAATCAAACAATTGAGTTAAATACATTCAATTAGTACTTACTATAGTAGTACCATGAGGAGGCACAAGACTTATGATGTCTCAGAATATTATACAAAAACATAGGGAAACCCTTGAAAGAGTAAGAACAAATAAAATGTAATTCTGTTTTACCCAGTGAGCAGTAAGCTTTTGGAACCTTAAGAGGCAGTCCAGTCCAGCCTAAAATATAAATGTTTGCAAGAGGGTATGTATCAATTATTGGGTGAGGTGCTATGGTATTAGGGAGAATATTGAGCACATCCTTAACATGTTGAACCTGCTATTGTGGAGACTACTTATGTTCTTCTTTTGATTCTCTGTCAGGGACAAAATGAGTCAGTAAGACAATTCCGTCATTGTTATTAGCATCCTAGAGAGGGCTGCTGGAATAATCCAAGGTGTGGTTCGCTCCCCAGCCCAAGGTGCTTTCACCCCAGCTTCACAGAGAACAGCCATTCTTTTCCTGGGACTCTGTGGGCCCCTAGACATACAGGAGCAGTGAGGGTAGACCACAGGAAGCTGACCCCAGGCCCTCCAGATGCACATGTAGGTGAACAGTTAGGGAGCTCCTTTCCAAATCAGATGAAATTTGAGGGTACTTGGAGGTGTGAAGCTTTGCTGTATTCCATTTGACTGAATTTTCTGTGGAGAAGAGGCCTCAGATCTTCTCTGGGTTTTGATGTACAATCAAGTATTTCAAAATCTGATACCTGCTGTCAATCATATTTTCCCTTCTCAAACCCCAGTGTCTCAAATTGGGATTCTACTGTGAATTAAAGCAGCACCCAAAGAAAATTTGGCCACACAATTTATCCTGCTGGCCAGGAGTGGTATAAAAATAGCCAACCTGATGAAATATTCATTTGGGCCACATTTGCTTGAATGTAATGATATTGCTTCTGCCAGTAACATTTCCTGGGCTTTTTCTCCCAACCTCAGGGCCAAGATGGGGACTTCCAGCCAAGGCCCCAGCAAAAAGAAGCCCACTATGCAAACCAGGAGGGTAAGCACCAAAATGGAGGCTTTGGAGGTTCTTGGCTGTTCCTACCCTGTTACAAGTCAGGATTCCTGTTACCAGCATATCTTGGTCCTTAGTGCGGATTGAATTGACTGAACTCATTCTCAGGTTTCACTATCTGTAGAACAACATTCAACTATTCCACCCTTGCCACAACCCATCCCAAAAGTGGCTGTATAATACACACATCAATGAATCCTTTTGTTAAAAGTCGGTCCTCTCTTCTTGGCCTAAAAAGTTGCTTCTCATACTCTGCAGCTGAAATAAGAAAATAAGTCTGTATTGAATTGAGGTGCGACCCAGTACAGAATTTTCTCTTTAGAAAAATTTTGCCTTCATTTACACTGGGGCCTGAGTCTAGGAATGTCAAGTTTTTACAGGTGAGCTAGACATGTATCAGAACTGGTAACTGATAAGAGAAAACTTCTAGAGCAGTGATAGGCTGTCCCCTGATGGTATTTGATTTCATTTATGGGGTCTATTCCCCATTTAGATATTCATTTATCTGCTACCCCTTCATTTCAGTGCTTCTTTTCCATAATAGTCTCTAAAATAGTGCCCTTTTTCTTTTCTCCCTTCTTTAAATAGCTGTTAGCTGTTATACATGTCTTATAGGTCTTCCTTTTTTTTACTTCTCTGTGTCTCCAAAATAGCTTTGATCCTAAATACCCAAACACTAACAACTCACTTCCTTCACCTTCCCAGGACCCATAACATGATCAGTTATCAAGCAAACATTTACACATACATACATTCAACAAATTTTTATTGAGTGCCTTCTATGTGCCAAGTACTAGGAATATCATGCTCTCCCCTAAACACACCCACAGTGTAAAGCTAGGCAGAAAATTACTGATAGATGTGCTATGTGCAGGGGTAGAAGGAAGCACAGGGTAAAAAGGGAACACAAAATGGCCATGAGGAAAGAGTTCCCAGAGTAGCTCAGAGTAGCTTAAAGAGCTCAAGGCCAAGAGGTGCTTTTGGTGACTGCAAGCCAGTGCACCTGGAGCTTAGAGCACAGTGCTGAGAAATGTTATTGGAGAGGTCAGGATGGTCTGGATCATGAATGGCCTTGAGGCTACCTTCAAGATCACAGAAATTTCCTAAAACATTTTTAAGTAGAGGAATGAAGTTATTTTCATTTCCAAACTATTCTATCTCCTGTTTGTAACGCATTGTGTTGGGTGCTGAGGCACACATAAACATATGTAACACCTGGCTTCTTTTTTCCAGGAGTTTATAATTTAGTTGGGAGAGGAATGCACCCTTAGGGATTTAGACCTCTACCTCTGTGGGCAGGGGCAGAGTACGTGGCCCCAGTTGTGCCATGTCTGCTGGCCCACTGAGTGATTTTAGGCAAATAGTCACCTCCTTCTATGCCTCCCATCCTTTAGAGAGGTAAGAAGAAATGAGAAAGTACATGAGGCTCCGGGGAACAAAGACACTTTATACAACCAAGATAATTACTATTAAAGGAACATTTCCCTCACTCTCTACCCTTTGTACCTTCCTATTCTTAGTTTGACACATCATCTCCCTCAAGAACAGTACCCACAGCTTCTTACTCAACATAATTACCTTTTCAACCTGATTCTGGGTTTAGAAAAAGACTCTGAGTAAAAGGAACATGTTTATTGATTTTGACTCAAAGCCCAGAGACAGTCTGCATTGTAGACCCTGTTCCCAGGGAGGGGATTTCTCCTAAATTAAAGTGATCACAGTGACTCTCAGTGTAAATCACTTGATCTGGAAAAATTGAATTTGCTCCTATGGTCCAATGCTTAATATTTTCTCCCTCCCTTTGGGAGGAGTTAGGGTGTAGGATCATAGTCAGTGTGGATGATGCATGTCTGAACACATTGGGAACCTGTGTGGGGAAAGCTTAGAAGAATATAACACTTATCTGTTTCATAAGAGATGTTTTGGGGAGAATGGGAAGGAAGGACAGACCCTGTCTGTTTGTTACTGCAGGTCCCAGACCTAAAAATCCGGACTTTGGAAGAATAAAAAATGGAGATGAGACCAGGAGGAGTTCAAGGTTGCAGTGAGCTATGATTGCGCCACTGCACTCCAGCCTGGGTGACAGAGTGAGACCCTGTCTCTAAAACAAAAAAATAAAATAAAATAAAATAAAATAATTTTAAATAGGGGAGAGCAAATGAATGGCCCAAAAGTGAAACATACTGCACATAGCTTTTTTTTTCTTTCTTTTTTTCTTTTGCCACCTCTGCTTGAACTGATCTGGCCCTGAACATACAGAGGACAATCTTGCATCAGATTTTCAGGGTATTATGTCCTGATGGATGTCCCAGATGGTACCCTCAGTCTTAATTCCAGCTATAATGTTTTTCTTCTCTTATGACTTTTGCCTGAGAAGACCTCTGTCAAGATTTCAGGAAAGCACAAAGGCTACACTATCCTGTGAAAGGAATCTCCCCTGGTTCAGGGGTAGGCTATACCTCTGCCCTAGGGCCTTTGCCCTCTGATCCCTACTACCAACCTTAATAGATGCTTTCATTAGGGCCTTTCTATGCAGCAGAATTTAAGCCCAAAACCATAGTTTCATTAAGTATATAAGACTCATTCCCCCAAGCCAGAAACCAGAGCTGGGCCCTCTAAATTCCATCTCCACTCAGTCTAGAAAAGGCAAGAATGATCTCTTTCCTCCCCAGAGTTCCCTTTTGCTTTTATAGGAATAATGACTTAGGTAGCTGCCTATGTGGTCTGGGATTTGAGGGGTTTGCAAAGAAGTTCATCTCAGAAATATCTGCCATTCTAACCTGAAGCTTACTCTTAGGATGGGGGCTAGTCCTAACTTTTCTAGGGGCTTGTCATGCCTCTGCCTCCCAGAACCCACCTTGCCAGTCTGCGGCCCCTTGCTATAGAATTCTTCACCACCAAAACAGCTCAAGGAACTTCAGCACTACTGCATAATCAGGCCCTTATGTTCTGACTGGGTGAGGAGAGTGGACAGTTGGCAAAGATTCCCAAAGAAAATACATGAACTATGTTTCTGACTATCAGAGTATTTACTGGGAAATGTGGGCCTGGAACCAGCTTGTAGGATATCCTCTTCAAAGTACAAAGGAATTTCTATAAAGCAGTAGCACATGGAGAAATAATAAGATTGCGTTGTATTGTGCTGACTGCTAATGCCATAGTCATGTTTCTGCTGCGCCTGGCTCTAGCCATGCTAATCATATTTACTCTTTAATGGCACTGTGCCCTTGTACATCATGTCTCTGTCTGGAATGCCCTGGCTCATTGACCATCTCCTCACCCCCATTATGACAAAATCCTACTCATCCATCAAGGCCCCATTCAAATGTCACTTCCCCTGTGAAGCCTTCCTTGACTAACTGCTACCTACTCCATTAATGTCCTCATCAACCACAGCACTCTATATGGACTCGTGGGGTAGTCTTATCACACTGTCTATAATACTTAGTTTATATGTCAATTTTACCTCATAGATTATACATTTCTCCAAGATAAACTTGAGGTCCTCTGGAGGGGGAAAAAAAAAAAGAAAAAAAAAATTTAAGGTCCTCCTGATTTCTGAAACCTCAATATTCTGTCCTTGGCAAAAGTAGGCACTCAGTAACATGGTAAGTTAAACCCAGCTTGGTTTGTTCTTGGCTCTTAAATCTTGTGATTCCTAACAGTGGTTACGAAGCAGAAATGAAAAAAGGACAGTCCTGAAGAAAGAAATATAGAACTGGTCTCGGCAGTCAGAAGCCAGGCCCTAGTGCTGATGTGAAATCAGTTCACCAGCAAATAGCATTCAGATTGCCAAGCTATGTAGGACTAAAGTTTAAGACTTTCCTTGGTCCTCTTTTAATCAGAACAGGGAAAGAAAAACTCAGCAGGAATGGCAGGAGACCCTGGCTTCTGATACCACTGATGTCCAGGAACAGGGTAGGTTCTGGGGAATTTGTATTTATTCTCCTTTAATAATCACCCTGTCCTATTTAATTCTCTGATGAGCAGAGCAGCACAGAGCGAGCTCTGAGTCTGGGCACACTCAGGGCAATGTGCCTTGCTCCCGTGCATGTGCTTGTTGGCCATCTTCTGGTCTGGGGGCCTGTCCTACAGTAATAGAAGCCCCCCAGCTCCCAAAAAGAGTGAAGGGAGACAATGCATGCATGCCCTTCCTCTGCTTCTTATAGTGAAATTGATGCTCTCACCATTTCAAAACATTTCCAACTGGGGTAATAAGTTTTATAGAAAAGTTTGGAGGGATGTGCTTCCCTTTTCTGTACTGTTGGAGAACGATCTCTGGGAAGCTGTCTCTCCTCTCCCTTGGGGCATTAGCATTAACTTTGAAGGTGCAGATGGATGCTCTGCAGGGCTAGGAATGCAAGTCAAGGTGTTACCCTTCAAACTTGCTGATCTTTTACCCAGCCTGAGGATTCAGTGTGAGCTGCAGTTATCACAGAAGCAGGGGGTATGTAAGCAAGTGAGTTCTTCAAGTTGTCGTTCCATGTGAAGGCATAGCAGCCATGGTGGGTAGCTGGGACTTGAGCTGTATAAATATCTCAGGAGCCTGAGTGTATACCCTGAGATCAGAATAGCATCTCCCTTAGCTGAGATGAAATTGGGAAGGTCAGAACAAACAATTCACCTGGCTTTAAAGAAATCTTGGTATAAGGCTGCCCTTATCCCATGCTGGGTGTCCTGCCTTCTCCTACTCAGACAAAAGCAGCCTGTGGACTAACACCTTTTTCTGCCTGAGTGTTTTCCTTACAGATTCTAAGTGGGGGGACAGCATGACAGGGCCAATTGTCCCACCATTGCAGCAGAACAATCCACCTCCACCTAAAGAACTAGGAACCAGTGGCTTCTTTGGGTTTCTAAGGTAAGATAAACTTCTCTCCTGCCGTCAAACTGAGATCCAGTCCCAGAGTTTGCCTCATTGCATTTTCCACAGTAATTAGAATAGAGAAGAAAGCAGATTACCGGCAGAGGTTTCTCACTGAAGTCCAGGATAGATGACGGAAATGAGATTGAGAACAGCAGCCCTGATGTGACTTTAGACTGTGTCTTACTCACTTATACAACTCATCCCCCCCGGCGTGCAGCAGGTCTGGTCATGAGCATTGCTTAAGAAACATATCTATTCACTGGCTCAATGTTGTTACTAAAATTTTCCATCTCCCCTCTGCATCTAGGTTGTGTCTTCAGAGTCTTTTTTTCAGAAGACAGCAAATCCCTCTATCTGTCTAGAGCTCAGCACTATTGAATCTTTTCTATTTCACCTCCTGAGTGTACTAATTTTGGTGTTTTTTTTCTTTTTTTTTCTTTCCTTTTCTTGAGTTTCATCTCATTTTGGTGTCTTTTCGAGAATTTCATTCAGGTCCAGAGCAAAATGCCCTATCTAAGAGCACTAATGGATGGAAGAGGGAGTCCTTGTAGAGTCTCAGCCTACTCTGCTCTCATTCCTGCAGCTCTCTCTTCCCGTTTCGATATTTCTTCAGGAAGAGCAGCCACTAGTGAGCCTTCCAAATGCAGCCGTGGAAAGAGTATCATCTCTTGCAGTGATTCCTCGCCTATCCATTCTTCCTCCAACTCTATCCTTTTCTTATGACACTTCCCAGGGAACTAGGGCCCCAAACTGAGCCTTGGGATTAGTCCATGTCCTTTGCTTGATTATCACATTTTTAATTTTCCTTTCTATTTTAAAACATTAAGAAAAGAATGGAACTTTCTAAAATGCTCTGGCCCTGAGGGCCAGTTTAGGTCTTTTGTCTCCAGCACTTAGAATTCTAATGACAATAAATTATTTATGAAGAGTTATTGATTGAATTTAGTGAAGTAGAGAGATTAAGAGAGAACAAACTCTTCCCTCAAGATACAGAGAAACAATGCATGAAACTTCCTCTATGTCTACCTGGTTACTGTTTACAGGATCGCTTTTGGTGGGTGAGTCTGTACCTGACCTCAAACCTTAAACTTCACTGCCAGGGGTTAGGGAATGGGGTTTTGCAAGACTCACTGTCCTGAGCCCTGTTGACCCAAAAGAAATAATCTCTACAGATGGTAAAATTGAGGCATAGACAAAAAGAAAAAAAAAGAAAAGAAAAAAAAAAGAAATAATCTCTTCCTCAATTCACCCACTTTGGCCCCAAAGTGTAGCCTCTCCATAGGTAAAATGCTTCCCACCTACCTATTCCTCTGGCTCTTTGACAGTAATGCAGATTAGTTTATCAGATTAACTGGAAGTCAGTCCAGGTTAGGGCCCCTGGAGAAGGCCTGGGCACCTGAGCTCTGTCTTCAGCTGAAGAGCTGATCTGGGACAGACAGTTTAGACTTGTGTAGCTACAGAGGACCAAAATAGTCAGTGGGGATTTAGGGAAACTCATTTTAGCTCAGGACATAGGAATCACTTTTTAACTGTTAGAGATGTCCAATATTAGAATGAGCTACATTGTGAGGTAGTTAGCCCTCATCACCCAAAGGCTTTAAACAGAGCTGATTATCTGTCACATGCCAGAGCATTCCTCTAATGAGTGGGAAAGTGGGGGCTGGACTGCTGAGGTCGCGCTGAGACCCCTTAATTCACTGCCTTAGCCTTTGGTGGGGAGGAGAGAAGAGGTGGACTGCTGTATTGCCCTGGCAAATAAGGACCCAGGGCCTGAGGGCAGGAGGGACTGGAGGGGAAACCGTGAGGTGTGGGGATTTGAGACTTAGCAACATTGGTGACACCAATTCCTCTCAAACCATGCTTACAGGCTTCACTCTACTGTCCCAAACACAGCCTGCTTTACAAAGCTGCTGAAAGGCACAACTCCCAAATCTGGAGATCTGAGTTCTCATCCTGGCCCTGACTAGCTTACAGTGAAGCTCTGGGAAAGCCGCTTTCCTCTCACGTTCTTATTTTCTCATGTAGAGATGGAGAGGGTAGGATTTGATGAGCTATAAAGTGCCTTCTAGCTCTGGAAGTCTGTGTGACTGGCCCTGCTCTTTCTGAACAGGTCAGTGAGGCAACAACTCTGGGGGCAGCTGTCCAGAATCACCACAGCTTCCTTCTGATCTCTATTCTGCCTCAACCTCTCTGGCCGCTGCTGACTAGGGGTCTTTTTCCAACTTGCCACATTCTTGCCCCAAGTATAATTTAGTACCATGGATGGATGGTAGGAGATTTGGGCTCTATTTTTTTGTTTCGTTTTGAGACAGAGTCTCACTGTGTCGCCTGGGCTGCAGTGCTGTGGTGTCATCATAGCTCACTGCAACCTCAAACTCCTGGGTTCAAGCAATCCTCCTGCCTCAGCCTCCCGAGTAGCTGGGACTACAGGGATGCACCACAACACCTAGCTAATATTTCTATTTTTTGTAGAGACGGGGTCTCATTCTTGCTCAGGCTGGTCTTGAACTCCTGGCCTGAAGCAATCCTCCCGCCTCGGCCTCCGAGAGTGCTAGGATTATAGGTGTGAGCCACAAACCACACCTGACCAGAGATTTGGGTTCTAAACCAGCCCTGACATTAACTAGCTGTGTGACTTTTAGTAAGTAACTTTCCTTCTCTGAGTTGCCTTACCTATAAAACCAGAGCTGGACTAAACCATCAGATTTGCTGGGGTTGACAACTTTAGGCTTGCAGGAAGGAGTCAGGCCCCTATTATTCCAGAGACTAGGAGGACCCTGCACCTCAGAGCCCCACTCTATAGCTGACCCACAGGATGAGAAGTCATCTACTTGACAGTGTAGAAGTGAAGCTCTGAAACGGACTTAGTAACCCCCCAACCTCCCTGGCTCTACCACCAAGCACACCTCAGGAGATACCCCCCCCCCGGTGTAATTTCCCTTGTCCATTAAGACTATTCTTCCCCATCCCTTTCCTCTGCAGTCAGTAAAAAACACAGGCAGGGCTGAGTTTACTGTTTTTAAGGTTGGGTTGGCGAGGCCCTGAACAGGGAAGTGTCCTGCCCAAGGTCACACAGCAAAAAAGAGAACCCAAGTGGCCACAACTTAGCCAGGAGTCTCGACCCCTGTCCTTTAGTGCACACACGCTGCATACTCCACCCCCTCCTGGGCTTTTCTCCACAAATCACTTCCCCAGCCCTGGACTGCAGGCAGCTTTATGGACAGAGGGAAGCAGAAAGCAACAGAAGCTACTCTCTGAGGACCACACCTCAAAGAGCAGGATCTCCCAGGTGGGATTGTGCTGAGGCTTCAGACTGGGAGGCCGGCCTGAAAGCAGATCTCCAAGAGGGCGTGGCTCCAAAACTGCTGGCAAATATAAAAGCCTGGAGAGCCAGCACCAGTCTGGAGACCAGCAGGAGCCTCAGGGAGACTGCAAGCCACTCTGTTCCTGGGCCTCGGAAGTGGTGAGCTCCCAGAGGCAGGAGGAGCTCTGGGGAGGGCCTGGGGATGTGGACGAGGGCCCTACAGGCCAAGATGGGGCAGATGGAGGGAGGAAGATGTTTGTGAGCCAGATGGTGAGGGGAATTCCAGGGGAGAATCACTGCATAGAGGGCTGACACACAAGTCCCATCCAGAGACAGCTGCTCACACACACCCATCTAGAGTGACACAGGCACCTGCGCGCGCGTGCGCGCGCACGCACACACACACACACACACACACACACTCAGATACACCTCACCTGTCAGAAAGACCAAGCCCTGGCTCACTTACCTGGAGCCATGCAGTATTTAAAGAACGCCCCCTCCCACCTGCACACCCACATAGAATATACCCATTGCGTTGCAGATGCCCATGGCGTCTGCCCAAACTCTGCTCCTTTGCCTGCTGGTCCTGGCAATCACCGAAGGCCGAGGTCAGGAGACAGCCATCCCAGGCTGCCACTTGCACCGTGAGTAACTCTGGGACCAGACAGCTAGAAGGAGTGGAAGTTCTGGGTGGGCGCAAAGACCCGATAGACCAGACCATGGGGCAGGCGGCTTCTAGACAGACCCACGCGGAGGCACAGACAACAGGAGCTGGGGCAAGCCTTTGCAGAGGCGCTGTCTACTGCTCACCCGTCTCCTTCTAGCCTTCAACGTGACAGTGCGAAGTGACCGCCAAGGCACCTGCCAGGGCTCCCACGTGGCACAGGCCTGCGTGGGCTACTGTGAATCCAGTGCCTTCCCTTCCCGGTACTCTGTGCTGGTGGCCAGTGGCTATCGACACAACATCACCTCTGTCTCTCAGTGCTGCACCATCAGCAGCCTGAAGAAGGTGAGGAGGGCCCAAGCCCGGTGGAGGAAGACAAAGGAGATGGGGATCTAAGATGGCCCTGAGAAAGGGCACTGGAACATGGAGTCCCCTCTCCTACAGGTGAAGGTGCAGCTGCAGTGTGTGGGGAACCGGAGGGAGGAGCTCGAGATCTTCACAGCCAGGGCCTGCCAGTGTGACATGTGTCGCCTCTCACGCTACTAACCACCCTCTTCCCTCCTTCCTCCCCTGGGTCACAGGACTCCACGTTCTGGTAGGGAAAACCTGGGTCTGGGATTTAAAAACTGGAAGGAGTTCCAACTCTGCTGGTTACTTGCTATGGGATTTTTAAAATGAAGGGGTTTCTCCAGCTCTGACCCTTTTAAGATTTTGCGATTGTCACCTTCTGGGAAGAGGGAAGATTCTGCCTTTTCCCTGCCTCTTCCTGGCCCTTTTAACCAGTCTTTCATCATTTCACTTTCCTCTTTGCCCCTACCCCTAAATAAAGCAAGCAGTTCTTGAGTTTCTCTCTTTATTAAGTCTACCCCCCAGCCAGGGGAAGGGGGATAGACCATTATTACTGTGACTCTTACCCAAGGACACTGTGAATCTTTTCTTGCCTGTGCCCTCACCCCTCCCCCTGCCCAATAAATAAAAAGGGGGCAAAGAAGTACAGGGCAAGGGAGGGGAGGGAAGGAGGATGCCCCAGGCCCAGGACAGTATCTGTGTTGAGGGTGAGCTGGGCGAGAATAAATAGACCATGGACCCCATGGTGGGGATGAGGAAAGACCTCGAGCTGGCCCGAGGCAAGGGCAGGTGAGGCGCTGAGTGTCCTTGCCCTAGGCTGGGAGCAGCGGGTAGGAGCCTGCCTGCAGCCTGGAGCCCAGCTTTGCAGGGCAGGGGAAGATCCCTGAGGGCAGCTTCCTGGTCAAGCTTGCCCTGGTCAAGTCCTGCCACAAAGGCCTGAGAGTTCTGTTGCCAAGACCACCATCTCCTCTCTTCATCTCCCCCCAGTGAAAGCTAGGCCAGGCAGGGAGTCCTCAGAACGCACTCTGGCAAGGCCAGGGGGAGGTGTGTATCTCTCTGGGCCCCCTGGCAGGCGAAGGGATGGAGGGACTGGCAGCTCTGGGTTTAACTTCTCCCCTTCTGAGGAGCTCTCTAGCTCTGACCCCCACTGGTGGCCACCTGGGGTGTAAGCCGCTGAAGGGGGGTCTCCCTGGCCCCTTGGGCTCCCTGTAGCCGGCGTAGCCGCAGCTCCTCCAGGCCTTGCCACAGCTCCTGGCGCTCCTGGGCCTTCTGCTGCTCCCTGGAGACAGAGGGTGAGGCAGCTCCCCTACCCGGACCCCCCCACAGTCCAACCTCCCTCACCACTGCCCCACCTGCAAAGGCAGGGCACAGAACCATTTTCTGTTCTGTGACTCCATAGGAACCGTTTGCTTAGTAAGAGAGCTAAGGAGAGACTTATCCCAGCCTGCAGTCATGAAGAAGATGAACGAGCCTGGCTCTGAGTGGCCCCCTGGCTGAAGGGTAGGAAGCTACAGGGAGCCAGAACAGGTCAATGCCTGGAAGAACTACTTGGAAGAATGACTAGAGGATGCAGTGGGCAGCCAGGCACAGGACAGCCCAGTACTTGGCAGGAACATGGGAGAGACCTTCAGCATCTGATCAGACAGGGTTTGGGGTGGTCCTTTAGGGTTCCCTCCATCCATGAGGGTCTGATTCCTTCCTGCTCTTCTCCCTCTCCCCCACACCTAGCCCCCACACACTCACTGCTGCTTTTCCAGCTTGTAGGAGGCTGTGAGTTCATCAAACAGCTTTCCATTCATCTCCATGAACGTCTTGAGCACATTGTAGATCAGAGATACGATGGTTCTTGGCAGGGTCAAGGGATGGGGTTGGGGAGATGAGAACAACTTCAATTTGGCCCCACCTTTCTTTCTGGCATTCTGCCTATTTCTATTCCTCAAACACAGCATGTAGCCCTGAACACCACAAGCACTGCCCACTTCTCTGTCCTTTTCACCACCCCCTTGCCATCTTCTGATGCTTTCTCTGATCCTCTACGGCTAGATCCAGCCCCAGGGTCTGGATTGAATGGCCCAGGTCCCAGTTTCTGTGGGTTAGGTGAAGGCTTGGGGACTCACTGATTCCAGTGCTCCTTGGAAACTTGGTAGAGGGTCCCAAACACAGCAGGCAGCACAGTGTGGCAGTTGTCCTCAATGAGGCTCAGGATATACTCATTGTTCCAGAAATACAGAGCCCGCTCTGCAACCTGGGGCAGACAAAATGGCACAGTGAGAGCCTGGCAGTGGCTTTGTGTGTCTGTGCAAAGTCTGGTATCCATCCCTACCCCAAAACCTAGGTCCCCTGACCTCCATACACCCCACCGTCAGGGCTCATCTGACCCACTGGAGGAAGCAATGTGGTGAAGAGAAAAGAAGACTGGATTTGGAGTCCGGTGCTCAGGGGCAAATAGTAACTCCACTACAGACTCTGCCATGTCTGTGTGATCGTGGACAAGGCATTTCACCTCTCAGCCTGTTTTTTCTCATCTGTAAAATAGGGCTAATAATACCTACCTACACAGGACCGTTGTAAGAATCAAATGAGATACTGGACTTTAAGGTGTTTAATAAATTGAAGTACTAGAGTCACTGTGAGGAAGAATTGACTTCCAGGAGGTTATTGCTCATAAGAATAGGAGAAAGTCTGTACACAGTGCAGGAAAACATGAGTTGCAGCTAGCTGGGATGATGTGGAGAAGCCTGGCTGGGTCCTAAAGTGGATCTAAGGAAATCTAAGGCCACTAAGAAAAGGGGAAAAGTGACGACAATCCTCCATCCTACTCTGGAGCACACTTCAGTTTGCCGAACATGTTTACACTCATGATCATCACCCCCTATGAAGAGACTGTTGTTGGCCCATTTTACAGATGAGGAACCTTAGTCAGAACCAGAGTGGCTTGGTTCTTCCAGCAGTGGAAGGCAGATCTAAGGCTTGACCCTAGGCCTCCTGGCCCTAAGTCCAACATCTCCCCATTATCAGACCCAGGACTGGAGGAGAAACTGAGGGCAGAGGGAGCTGTGTTAGGTCAACTGGCCAACCTTCCCAGGCCCTACCCCTGCTCCCACCCCGCATGTCCCACCTCATACCTGGAAATGGGGGCTGGAAACACAGCGAGCCACCTGCTTGAAGAGAGGCTCCTGGATCTTCACAAACTGGGAGGGCTCGATGACATCAAGAATCTCTTCCATCTCCCCCAGAAACATCACCTGAGTGGGGTAGGGAGAGGGAGCAGGGACAGAGGGACAGCAGCTCACATCTCCCCCCGAACACACACACACCTGACTGCCTATGGAACCCAAGCCCTCCCAACCTCCCTCTAGTGGGCATCAAAGCCCTCCATACCTCCTTCTGGGTGCAGGTTTTTGGCCAGTATTTCAGCAGCCCCCGGATTACCTGTGGGGGTTGAGGCAGAAAGGAGTCAGACCTGTAGAGGTGAGGGGCCCACCTTTCCCCAGAGGTACTCACATGCTCTGTCAAGGTGGCATCCTTCTCCAGGAACTGCACTACACAGTATGCCAGCTGCAAGGGGTGAGGGGTGGAGAGAAGGAAGACAGGGGTCGGGAGGGGACCAAGTGCCAAGGACTGGCTTCCCAGGACAGGATGCCAGATGTCTGCTCACTTACTGCCTCTCACTCTTATTCACCAAGCATTTACTGCCTGCCTAGGATATACGAGGCATCGTGTTCAGTGTGCTGGGAATACAATGATCTCACAGAGGAAATATTCAGCAAACTAATCCTTATACATTTTGCAGAAGGTTCCATAATAGAATTCTGTATCAAAATCTTTGGGAATATAGAAGGAAGAGAATTTAACTCTGCCAAGGGCAGATAGAGAGGGAAGGGGCTGGGGAAGCTTCACAGAGCTGATGTCTGAGGTCAGCTTTAAAGAGCCAGTGGGAATTCTCTAAGGTAGGTGGAACAGAATTATAAAGTGGGTTAGGATCCCATGACCTGCAGGCCCCACTGGATGCCCTGACTCTGTCAGAAAGTCCTGCTGCAGCAGGGCCAGGACTGGGCCTCACCTGGGCATGAAAGACAGACAGTGACTTGACAGAGTGTAGGGGAATCAGGACGCGAACCAGGAACTGCTTGTGCTCGGTCTTCAAGGGCAGTGCAAAGCCATTGATGATGCTGAGGATTGGCAGAAGAGAGGAGGAGGGCTCAGATGACCCAGCCTCAATCCCTCCTTCCAGAATCCTGAGCTCCAGCTGAGGCCCAGGGATAGTCACCTTCCTAAGATCTCCAGCAGCTCAGCCACACCATTGAAGTGCTCAAGTTCATAGATGAATCTGCGAAAGGAAGGGAAGAGCAGGAGCGCTCAGAGTAATTGGAGTAGGCCCACCCCCGCTAGACATCCTGCCTGCTTGCCCCCCCTCACCCATACTGCATGCTTATCCAACTCTCTCCCAACCCAGAGGCCACGGTCCCTTCCCAGTGTCCCAAACTGGGCCCCACTGAGATCCACACCCACCTCTGAAACGCCCTTCTCAGCCCAGCCACCTCTGCCACTGAATCCCAGCTCAACCCTCTCTGCTGTGAAGTGTTCCAGCTCATCTCTTCCTCCCCCAGACCCTAACCCTCGTTACCTGATCCCTGTCCAGCCTGCAGGCACCTAGCCTACATCCGTGCCAGTCAACCAAAAGAACGACAAACACTTAGAGCATTTACTCTATGCCACATCATTCTCAAAATTATCCCAGGAGGTAGGGCTTACTAAATCCACTATACAGACAAAGAAATCAAGACTTAGCAGTTAATAAATGGGGAATCTAATAGACTACAAGCTCCTGGAGGACTGAGATCATGTCTTGCCTATCCTGCAGCTACTAACAATAAAAGCTAATGTTTCAGAGTCCCAGCCTCAGTCCAGGAGCTATAGTGAGTGCTTTGGAGGCAACACTTCATTTCACCTTGATGATGGTTAGTACTGGTAGCATACCCCTTTTAAAGATGAGGAAACTGGGATATAGCTTAAGTAATTTGCCCAAGTCCACCCAAATATTGGAACCAAACTCAAATGCAGGCCATCTAACTCCAGAGCCATGGTCTCAACTACAAGGCCATGTGATCCCTGGAGAGGCCCAGTGCATGCTGGTGCTCAATACACATTTGCAGAAAGAATCTCTCTTTGGCCCAGTGTGATAAGGGTCAGAAGATTTAGGCCCTAAATCTTAGGCCCCCTGGACTGACCTAGTGCCTACAAACCAATTCATCTCTCTCGGCCTCTACTTTCTCATCTGTAAAATGGAAATAAATATCCACTCTCTGCTGACATCACAGGCTTTGTATAATCAATACTATGTAATACGTTATCAAGAAAGAACTTGGTAAACCAGAGCTCCACAAATGCCCTACAGCCTGGGAGCCTTTGCCTCAGTCTTTTCCCCAACAGCTCTCTCTCTCCCCAGGTCCCTGCTGGGCAGGCAGCAGCCACTCACCGGAGGAAGATGTGGTTGCACTGTTTGCGGATGTAGGCCCGGAGACCCAGGAACTTGCCATAGACCCGGTGTAGGATAGTCTTGAGGTACTCACGCTCCCTGGGGTCCTCACTATCAAATAGCTCCAGGAGCTGTAGGACCCAGGGTCGGGGTCAGGTGAGAGGTCAACCCCAGGTTGCTTCCATCCTATCCCAGACCCCTCAGAGAGCCTGCCCCTGCCTTATGTTACCACCCAGCCTGGGCTCCCCACTTCACCATCAGGACAAACTTTTGATCCACATATCTCTTGGCCACGGAGGGCTGGAAGTCTGGGCTCTCCAAGAAACGCAGGAAAAACTCATATACCAGCTAGGGGAGGGGGACAGACAAAAAGGTGAGTTAAGTAACAGCCTCACCCACTTACCCCACCCTATGGCCCTCATCCAACAGTCTAGGGGTTAAGGAGGCCCTCTCCCTTCTCCTCAGATCTCTTCCAAAACCTGGATCCCTGCCTTCTCCAACCCTTCAGACCTGCAGATGTGGCCATGAAGGTTCAAGGTTGGGCTCATCCTCTTCAGGGTCAAATTCAGGGTTCTCACTGGGTGGCAGGGTCCGGAAGATATTCACTGAGATCTGAAGGGCAGAGTCAGTGTTCTTTAAGGAAGAGCCTTTGAAGGCAGAAGCCAGGGCATCCTTCATTCAAAGTCCTAATGGGTCGACCTCAGCACCTGCCCCAGCAAGCAATTCATTCCTTGGGCAATCATCACCTGAACACCTAGTTTGTGCAAGCCCTGGGCCAGGGGCTGGGGACCCAAGGGTGGACAAGACACATCCCTGCCTTCTAGGCAGGTACAATCCAGTGGGGAAGACAAAAGTCAAAAGCAGTAAGGTCTACAGGCATTCTGGGCAGAAAAGGGGAGATTTCTAGCTTGGGCACTGAGAGTGGCTTCATGGAAGAGGCAGCACCTAAGCCAGGCCATGGAAGGTAAGGGCTGTGGGGGAAGGGCACTCCAGGCCTTGGACAAGCATAAGCAAAGGTGCAGAGGTGGGATAGGCCAGGAGGCCCTGAGTGGGTGCCAGGCAGCAACACAGCAGGGTGAGGGTGGGGGATGGAGGGGTAGACCTAAGACATGGACCATGAGGCTAAACCGAAGAGTGAAGAGTGTAGTGTTATTCTCTGCACAGGGGTCCTGTGGGCAGGTCAGTAGGGTTCATGTGCCCCCTAAGCTGTGCGTCAGAGGCTGGGTGCCAGGTGCTTACCATGCGGATGATATCTGGGTAGACAGGCTCAATGAGGACACCCCGGGTGCTCCCCACACACTCCACCAGCTCATTGAGTGCTGCCCGCTTCACCTCCTTCCCCTTTAGGTCAGCCACACAGTCCAAGAAGTCAAACATCACCCCACACTGGGCCAGCTTCCGGCTCAGCAGCTCATGCAGTTCAGAGGCTGGCACATCTGAGGAGGGAGGGAGGGGGCTGAGCCTTGGCCCCAGATGCCACAGCTCTGGGCAGAGGTGGACCCTCCTAATCCCTAAGGCTGGTTCTCAAGGCCACCTCTGCTGCCTCCAACCCCCGTGTTCTTGTGCCATCTCCCCCTCCTTGCAGAGAGCAAACAATTCCTGTCCCATCCTCCATTCCTAGGGGTTAGGGGAGCTTCTTCTCCTCCTTCTAATTCAGGCTCAGAGAGTTATGATAGCCTGATTTTAAAGCAAGATCACAAACCCTGGACATGTGGGCTTTCCACAGGTGCCCCAAACAACCACTACCTCCTTCTCATAGGTGGCACCCTGTTCTAAGCACCAGAAGCGGGAAGGGGCTCAAGGCCAAGAATCTCTAGGGTGCCCTCTGGCTTGGCCAGTCTGGCCCTATAGCCCAGGGGTGGGGATGGGGGCCACATGGTGATCACAGGGAGCCATGCCTAGCACCTGCTGCAGGACCCCAGCAGCTGGCTGGGCTGATAGTGGCCTCCTGGAACCCAGGCTGCAGGCCCCACCCCTGGCCCTGGTCTGCCCCCCAGGGTGGTGCCACCTTCAGATGCCCCACCTCCAGGGATGATAGGCCAGTCAAGGCCATGCGTCAGCAGAGAGGGCTGGGGGTCAGCTGCTTCTTACAGCCAACCTTGCTGGTCCCCTCTGGGGCTCAGGTACACAAGCAGCCAGCAGCTAGCTCACCTTTGAGCAGGGGCAGTGGTGTGAGCTCTTGCTGGTTGCTCTGATAGCGGAACTGAGAAGAGCTGTGTGAGCGCCGGGGCCGGGCCCTGCGGAGGGAACGGCGGGAGAAGCCATCCACCTTGTCGGGTGGTGGCACAGGCGACAGCCCTGGGGAGGAGGGGCTTGTGGGGGTGCTCGCAGGGGGCAGCTTCGTCTCCATGGCTGACAGGCGGCAGATCAAGCTTTCAGAGCCCCTGGGGTTCTCTCTGGGCCTGGAGGATGCTGGGTGAGGCTGGGCAGACTAACTTGGGTCCATCCTGTCGGAGTGGGGGGGGGGCACAACCACAGTCCTGGGCCCCCCCCCAGGGCCTTCGGCAACTGCCCAGTCCTGGGGGGCAGGCAGGGTAGAAAGGAGGATGGCTCAGGTCCTTCCTGGGGGTCCTGAAGAGTCCAGTTAGGGTTCCCACCCTGGCTTTTTTGAAAATGAAGTCAGGGCAGAAAGGTCATCAAGAAAGAGACAGAGAGAGCCAGTCAGTTCTTTCAGGACACACAGCCTGTGGGGCTGCAGCTGAGTGCCCGTGTCTTCTTTTCCCTCCTATCCTTGCCCAGACCCTAAAACAGGGGTGCAGCCCCCTCCCATCATGGACATGTTTCTCCCTTCTCCCAGACTGAAAGGCCCCAGGCTCCAAAATAACCGCTCACAGAACAGGGCCTATCCCCCAAGCCAGCCCCTACTCAGAATGGGAACCCCTTCCTCATCCCTAGCCCTTTACAGAATGAAACCCTGCTCCACTAACGCCTGCCACTGTGGACGCCCCCAAGAACCGAGGCCGTATCTCCATGCCAGCCCCCTCCTAGAACCCGGCACCCTCCCCCACCTGAGCTCCTCCTTCCTGGCCCCCAAAGCTCACGGTGGGGGGGAACACTCACTTCTCAGAAACCCAGACTTTGGTCGCCGACCCCTGGAGGCTGCCCGTGGGGAGGGGGGCGGCGGTTCAGGGCTCCTTTGCGGCGGTTTCGCTCGGGGCGCTGGGACTGGGCGGCGGCGCTCCTGGGTCCTCTCCCGGGCTCCGGGGGGGCTGGAGCATGCCCCTAGCTCAGCCCCGGGTCGAGGCCGGGCAAATGGCGGGCCCTACCCTGGCCCGGGCAGCGCGCGGACCTCCGCTGAAGTCTTGGGACTCCGACCCAGCGCGGTGCAGCGCAGCGGGAGCCACGGCTCGGTGCGCACCGGCACCCGCCGCCCAGCTGCTCAGGATGACATCAAGTCACCTCCCCCCGCCCGGCCCGCACCTCCCCGCGGGCTGGGAGGCGGGGCCTGCGTCAGGAAGGACGCGGGGCCGCTGGGAGATGTAGTCCCCGCACCCTTTAAAGGGCGCTAGCAGACCAAAGGGGTAAACCCTAAAGGAGGACTCCGGGCAAAGGCTGAAGCTTTTGAAGCCAGAGAGCAGAGCTGGATGGGCTCTAGCTGGGGACTGGACCACTAGACTCTGGAAGGGAGACTGTATAGGAAAAGAGGAGGACTCAGAATTTGCATCAGGAAACTGGGGTTGATGCCAGAACACTGGCAGGAAAGAGGCCCGGCATGCTATGCCAGGCCCACGAATTTGGGCTGGGTCATCTATGCCCCAGGCCATCCCCATAGGAACCCCATCGTCACCCCAGGATGACCAGACACTTCAGAAATCCCTTGGAAACTGGCACTGGGCTAGTTAATAATCTGCAGTGAGTCAGTGCCTGCTGGGAGGGGTGTGGCTCACCACAGGCTGCTGGGAAATGCAGTCCATCCTCACGCCTGCAGTCCCCCTCCTGTCCCTTGCTGTCTATGGTGACATCATGGTCTCGAGTTTAAAGGGCCAGCCCTAGAGTGGCAAAGCATGAGAGCAGGAGGTTTTCTCCTGGAGCTGCCACCCCACCCCAGGCAACCTGACCTCCTCATGGATCTCCTGGACCCTCTGGGCCCTAAGATGTGAGGGGAGGGGCAGGGAGAGGGAGGAGTGTCTCCTTCAAAATCCCACTGCTGGGTATCCAGGGCACAGGTGGGATTCCAGGAGTTTGGCATTCTAGCCACAAGTTCCCAGTCTACAGTCCTGGGGTCCCTTCCTAGGACCCTGGACCCCAACACCCTTTATTTCCCTGAACTCCATCCCCCTGCACTGCTGTGAAATCTTCACTCTGGAATTTTGCCTGGATGAACAACTGGTCTATGATAAGCAGCAGGAAAGAGATGAGACTGGACAGTGAGGTCGGGGAGGGGGTTAGGCCCTTTTCAGATTCTGCCCCACCCTGCTTTGGGCCTTGGTAAACATTCAGTGCTCCAGCAGAACCACCCAGCCATCCTCCCCGTTGCAGAGGGAGCCTGGGTGCCCAAGAGGTGCCCACCTGCTGGAGCAACAGAAAGCAGAGGTCTGTACTGAGGACTGCAGTTTAACCAGGCTGGGATCCAGGACTATAGCACTGGAGACCCAGCTAACACTCCACTTATTCAGGAATCTTCAGCAGTCCTTGCCTGTCTGGCTCTTTGTGTCCTCTTGTGTCAAATGGGCATCCATAATCTCCCTCCTTGCTCACCTCCCAGGCTCAGGAAGTGAAGCCTCTTCCACATTGCTGAACAAGCTGGTGGAGGACCGGCCCACAGAGCCTTCTACAGCCAGGCAAGGACCCCAAGGTCCAGAGAGGAGAGGATCACACAGCTTGTCATCAAAAGCTGGGACCAGGGCCCAGTCCTCCACCTCTTAGCTGTCTCCAACCCCCCACCACAGGCCCCCTAGGGGCCAGTGCCCTGGTCTCAAGGCCAAACTGACCATAGAGGGCTGGTGCTTTGTGCAAAGGAGGTGCTCCATTTGAGGACTGGGGGACTCAAGGTGGAGGAGAGGCATAAGACTTCTGGACAAAGTAGCATTTGAACTGGGTCCCAAAATAGGCATGATGTTACCTGGGGGATGCAGAGTTGAAAATTCTTTTCTTAACATCTTTATTGAGATGCCATTCACATACCATAAAATTCACCCATTTTGGAGTCCTTGTTTAATGGATATAGCATTTCAGTTTTGCAAGATGAAAAAGTTCCAGAAATTGGTTGAACAACAATGTTAATATTCTTAACACTACTGAACTGTACACTTAAAAATGGTATTAACCATCCTTTTCTTAGGGTTGTGCTACTGTCCAATGAGTGTGTAGTGGGGGCAGTACTGCTAATGCCTATACAACATGCCCCTATCGACTAGAGCTTGGCTTTACCTTGGTGCAATTTTTGGAAAAAAGAAAAAAAAATGGTATTAAGATGGTAAAATTTATGTTATGTATATTTTACCACAGTTTAAGTAAAATATGTTGCATTGTAATGTATGCAATGATAGAAAAATATTCAAAAGAAAACTAAAAACTAAGAAAATTCACCCATTTTAGTGGTACAATTCAATGGTGTTTAGTATGTTCATAGATGAATTTTCTTTTCTCAGATGTGTCCAGATCCCACTGTACTCCTCATGGCTGCCCCTGAGCTACCTGGTGGAGCTCCTCTGGCCTTGTCATCTTCCTGGGGACCTCCTCCCTCCAGCTCCACCCATCCTTGAGAGATAGGCCTCTCTTCCTCCTGGAAAGCCCTTCCCTCAGATAAAATGTAAGCCTTCCAGCAAGGACCAAGTCAAAAGCTACAGCCCCCAGGCCACCTTCCATGATCTCTTCCACACCTATCCTGATCCTACTGAGGAAAATTCTCAGAAGGTGGGCCATCCCTTGGGGAAGGGAGAGACTCCTTCTGGGCCCCTGAGACCTGGAGCACACTGTTTGCCTGATGAGTTCCCACCTAATCTAAGGGGAGGAGGCTCCCCCAGGAGCCTTCCCTCCTGGGCAAAGCCTGGCCCTCTCTTTTTTCCTGTCTGTGGGAAGGAATCCTTCCTAGACCACTCAGGTTGACCTGGATCCAGTTGTTCAGTAGAAGCTCCCTAATGCAGTTCCCAGAGCCAGTGTATTTTTTAGGACTGTCGGACCTAAAGTGGGGCTTGGGGCTTTATCCCAAAAATACCCCATGGGGTCTCCATCACCACCTTCCCTCCAAAATGAATATTGTCCCCTTTACTCTGCCAGTATTTTTTATTTACTCCTTCAGCTCCTACTCTGAGGCCTGGGCTAGGCTGTAGAATGACTGTCTTTGGAGTTGCTTTTCTGTGTAGCTTGTGGTGAACTGTTTGGGGAAGATGGCAGAAAGACCTTTGTGCCCCCTTTCAGTCCTATCTAATCTTCTGTTGTGGCTCAGGCTCAGGAATGGACTCACAGGCACCAACTCCTAAGAGACAGATGTGCCAGGCAGTCAAGTTATTAATATAATGAGAGACAGATGTGAGTACAATCTGACCCTGGAGTCTACCTCCATGGAGGAAAGTAGACTTGTGAAGCAGCCTCCTCAGAGGGGCACTGGGGGCCTGGATATGGGGAATGACCTGCTGTCCCCAGCCTTTGCACACGGTACCTCCCATTCCCACAGCAGGGAATGGTCACCCCTTCTCGACTGGACACAAGGACAACTTTTCCTGGACTTCAGAAGAATGCACCCTTTTATCCTCACTGCCTTTGTCTTCCCCCACCCCCGGAATACTGTGTTGAGACCCACTGCCTTTGGAAGGAGAAGTGGTGTTTTTCATTCGCTTGCTCCACAGCACTTATGAGCATGGTCTCAGTTTCATCTCCCATAAAAACAGGGGTATTAACAGTGCCTCCCTCATGAGCCTGGGTGAAGAGCAGAGCCGATGGGGTAATGCACATAAAGTAGCAAGCCCAGGGCCTAGGACATCACACAGCTTAATTCGTGGTATCTACTATTTTTATTTTATTAAGTTAATAAACAACTGATGAGCACAGCACTACCCCTGGCTGTCATGGAGGGCAGGCAGATCTCTTGATTCATCCCACAAGTACTTTCTGAATGGCCATCACATCAGCCTGCCTTCCCAATGATTCCTGAATTCTCTTGGAGGCTGCTCCTCAGTCCCTTCCAGGTAATGAGCTGTCCCCATCTACTAGCCTAACCCCAGGTAACAGGGGATAAAACTGAGGCTTGCAAGAGGAGCAGTGACTTGCCCGAGGCTGGGACTAGAATCCAGGTCCCTGCCCCCTGAGCCAGGGCAGTTGTCCTTGCTATTGACTTTTGGCATTAGATTGGCAGGAGTCCAACTCCCTCCTAAGGCTAAAACAGGACCACAATTACCCATGGATATCTCTGAAGTCACCCATGAGGTAAGAGGTTTTGTGTGGCCAATCCTATAGGGCAGGTCTCAGTAAACTTTCTCTGTAAAGGTCCAGAAAATAAATTAGGCTTTGCAGGCCTCTGTCTCAAGTAGCCAACTTGGCCATCGTAGCAAGAAAACAGTCCTAGGTGGTACGTAAGTAAATAAGCATGGCTGTGTTCCACTAAAACTTTATTTCTAAACACTGAAATGTGATTTTCACATGTCATGAATCATTAATACTTCTGATTTTTTACCAACCATTAAAAAATGTGAAAACCTATTTTTAGTTCACAGGCTGTAAAAAACAATGCACCCCTGCTCAAGGGAGGTAGAATCCATTCTTTGATTTTAGGATTAGAGATTGGAAAATGATAGGAAAAGCTATTATTATTCCAGAAGGGAGCCTGAGGCCTGACCAACAACACAGAGAAAGGAGGGTCGGTTAATCTGCTGAGCACTCCTGATAAGGAGTGGGAAAAACCCTCCTGGTGAGGGATTTAGCAACATAAATAAACCAGTTTTCTTACCTGTAAAATGGTGACAATAATCCCTACCTTAGAAAGTTAAGAGGGTTGAGTGAGATAAAGGATGGTAAAGCGTTTTGCAAAATGCAAAAGTTTATTCACCTAATTGTTTCCACAGACGCTCACACTGAGTTTATTGCTCTGAGAAGCCGTCTACGTACGAAGTTTGATGGGACACTGTCCCTTTAAATCCTCTCCAATCACTTAAAGTAGTTGGACGAATCAGCACATGCGCATTCCTTCGCGGGACTGGCACCTCCAGCAACAGCCTTCCCAGAACCTGTAGAAAGGAGGCTGAAGGTCCTCCCACCCAGTTGTTATACGCAAGCGTAAATCATGATTGAGAGCACTATATCATGCAGAGACCCCAGTCCCTTTTTCGCGCCCGAAGGCTCCGCCCCCCGCAGCCAATCATTAGGCCTCGCCCTTTGCAATGACCAATGGTAGTGAGCGTGGGGGGCGTGGCTGGGCGCCCGGGGGCGCGGCCTGGCTCTGAGAGAAGCGGCGGGGCGAGCCGGGGGCTCTAGTGAACAGCGCAGCCGGACGGGGATCGCCGGCGGGCGGCGAGCGGAGGCGGCCCGGGCCCGGCGGTCTCCGAGATGTCACGATGGCTGTGGCCATGGTCAAACTGTGTGAAAGAACGGGTCTGCCGCTACTTGCTGCACCACTATCTGGGCCACTTTTTCCAGGAGCACCTCAGCCTGGACCAGCTCAGTCTCGATCTCTACAAGGGCAGCGTTGCTCTGCGGGATATCCACCTGGAGATCTGGGTAAGGAGTCAGGCCCAAGCCCAGGAAGGTGCGGAGAGCGGGAGCGCAGCGACCTGAGGCTCTCGGCGACCAGGACCTCAGGTTGGGGGACCTGGCACCAGGTGTAGAGAGGCCGGGGGACTCCAGCCCTCTCCAGGCGTCAGAGGCACCCCGGCTGGCCGCTTCAGTTCCTTGCCAGAGCCAAAGCTGGGCAGGAAGGGGTCTCTGTCTCCACTTCACAGGACTGAGGTTGGGGAGGAGGGTGTCACTTGTCTGGAGAATACAAGCATAAGCACGTAAGTTTGGGGGCTGAGTTAAGGAGCGTGATACCGAGGAGCTATGGAGGGGGTGGAGAGGGAGCATAGGAACTGGGGGCCCGGGTTGAGCCGGGCCAGGGCAGTGACAGAGTTGGAGCTGAGGCAGCTGGAAAGGGAAGGCAAGGAACTGAAGCTAGTAGGGGTCCAGGGCCCTGGGGAGGACACCTGTGGAAAATGTGCCCTGACCTTTTGACTCCACGATCCTGGGCCAGGTGGTGGGTGGGGTTGCCTCCGGATGTGGATGTCAACAACCGCGTCAGCACCAGTGTTGATCAACACCTTGTGTGACTGATGTTGCTGTCTACTTCCTGCTTTTGGGAGAGTGGGACTGACCAAAAGGGTGTTTAGGGAGGGATTTGGGGGTCAGCATCCCTACCTGAAGGGGAGCCCTGGCCTCAGGCAGGGAGGAGGCCAAGGGAGATGCTGAGGAATCCAAGAGGAGTAAGGTCTGGGTCAGGCCTGAGGCTGGGGGTGGTGAGGGGCCTTGACTCACAGCTCAGCTGACCTGAGGAGTTTCAAAGAAGCCACCAATTAGAGGCACCAGCCCAGGGCTGGTACTGGGTCAACCCTCCAGGTCCAAAGCAGCAGTGGTGGGCATGGGGATGGGGGCTTCTCAGTTTTCTGGCTGGCCTCGGGGGTCTGCAGCTCTGGGCAGGAAGAGCTAGGCTTTAGGGGTAGGCCAGGCCTTGGTGATCAAATGTGACATAGGGAGATAACCCTGAGCCCTGAGTTGGGGCACCTCCCAGTAGCCTGTTGTCTGAATTCCAGTGTAGGAGGTTCTCTCTGACCCCTGACCTCAACCTCTTAGGCTGGCCTGATAGATGGTCTAGACCTCTAGGCTCCCCCTGTCTGTTTTCAGCTCCAGAAAACAATCTTACTCCTCTGCCCTGCTCTCCTTTTTGGTATTGAATTGGCTTCTCGCTGGACTGCTTTCTGCCTCCAGGGAGGCTTTGGGCCCTGGGCAGAATGCAGGTGCTTTCTTGATAACCAGCCCCTCCTCCCAGCTGCTTGGCCTGCAGCCCCCACCTTGAAGGCCCCAAAAGAAGCTGAGTGCCTGGGGACTCTGAGGAGAGAGGCCTGGGTCCCAGCCTCAGTCCCCACAGTATACTGGGTGACTAGATTAGTCCCATCTCTTTAGGCCTCAGTTTCCCCATCTGTGGGTCTCCGGGTGAGGAATTTGTCCTGGATCCCTATGGGCCTTCTAGCTATGCCGTGTGCTTGTTTATTCTTGGAGCCAACAAGTATTTTCTGAGGCCCTGTCTGGGTAGCACGACACAGAGTGACTGGGGTCATGGGGGAAGGCAAGTGGCCTGCTGCCTTCAAGAAGGTCCCAGGCTGACAGGGGTGCAATTCTAGTACAGATATTTTAGCCAGGGGTCAGAGAGAGGTGCAGCTACAGAGTGTGTTTGGGGTTTGGGGGTCCCATCTAGCCTCCAGTTAGCCCCTCTGAACACTTTCCTCTTGAACTCTGTGTTCACCCAGGGTGAACGTGGGTGCTGCTGTGCTTGCTGTCTGCCAGGCCTTTTTTTTGGTTTTGTTTTGAGACAGTTTTGCTCTGTCGCCCCAGGTGGAGTGCAGTGGTGTCATCATAGCTCACTGCAACCTCAAACTCCTGGGCTCAAGTGATCCTCCTGTCTTAGCCTCCCAAGTAGCTGGGACTACAGTCATGCGCCGTGACGCCTGGCTAATTTTTTTTTATTTTTTGTAGAGACAGGGTCTCACTCTTGCTGAGGCTGGTCTTGAATTCCTGAGCTCAAGCAATCCTCCTGCCTCAGCCTCCCAGAATACTAGGATTACAGGCGTGAGCCACTGGGCCCAGCCTCTGCCAGGCCTTTACTTGTGTTGTTCCTGTGCCTCCAGTGTACCACATACCTACCGCCTTCTTCCTCTTCACCCTTCAGCTCTCCGCTCCTCTGATGGCCCAGGCTTAGTTAGGCATCCGCACCCACCCCCATGCTTGCTCATCTGGTATGTGCTGAGTTCTTGGCTGGAGCCTAGCTAGGCTGGGGAATAACAACATTTTATTTACCCATATAGCCTCAGTGTCAGAATGTAGAAGGTGCTCAGTAAATATTATTTTGAACTGAATGGAGAGGGAAACATTTGAGGTGGCTTGAAGGATTGGGTGCCTTTGAATAATGGGGTGAAGGGGCAGGCCAGGAGTCAGGAGCAAAATGAGCAAAGGTGGGAGCTTGTAGATAGCATGGTGCTCTCCAAGGCAGAGTGGCCAGACAAGACTGTGGCAGCCAGCTGGATTTGGGGCTTCCCTGAGCTGGCTTTATCCACTGCCTGCTTCCAGTCTGTGAATGAGGTACTGGAGTCAATGGAGTCGCCGCTGGAGCTGGTGGAAGGCTTCGTGGGCTCCATCGAGGTGGCTGTGCCCTGGGCTGCTCTGCTCACCGACCATTGCACTGTACGCGTGTCAGGCCTCCAGCTCACCTTTCAGCCCCGCCAGGGCCCAGGTGAGGGCAGAGTGAGGCAGAGGGCAAGCACATGGTGAGAGTGGGCCAGGGCACCCATGAGCTGATTGAGCCTGCCTGCCTTGAGACCCTTTCCCTCCCTGCAGGGCCAGGGGCTGCCGACTCGCAGACGTGGGCCTCCTGCATGACCACGAGCTTGCAGCTGGCCCAGGAGTGCCTACGGGATGGGCTGCCCGAGCCCTCTGAGCCACCACAGCCCCTAGAGGGGCTGGAGATGTTCGCCCAGACCATCGAGACTGGTGAGCAGGCCCCTCCTGGCCACCCTTCCCCTTCATAACCCATAGGACAGGGGCTTCAGACAGCAGCACCGCCACCCTGTTGCCCAGATGGAAAACTCTGCCACCCCGCTTGCTGTTCCACCTGACACGAGACCCCTCCCCCACCCCTCAGTGCTGCGGAGGATCAAGGTGACCTTCCTGGACACAGTTGTGAGGATAGAGCACTCACCAGGTGATGGGGAGTGTGGCGTGGCCGTGGAGGTCCATGTGCAAAGGTAGGGGCAGGCTGGGCTGGGCGGGGCTGGTGTGGAGGAGGGGAGTGGGGGCTGCTGGATAGCCCTGCCCCTGCCCCCACCCCCAGCCTAAGCTCCTGGGAAGTGGCAGGGTGGGTCTGGGTGGGCCTGGGTGGTGGCAGGGTTGGGGAGGTAGACTGTGTTGTGAGCCTGGACTGGTGTCCAGAGGCCATGTGGTGCAGGCCCAGAGTGGTTGGGGCCCCAAGGACCAGGTTAGATTCTGAGAGTGTGAAGAACATGGGCAGGCTCAGCCCCCAAGCTGGACATGGTCCCGGATGGCCTGGGCATGATAAGACAGCTCTGCAGGCCAGGCTTCCTGACCCCATGCACCTAGAACAGAGCACTGTGTGGAGAGAGGGGCTCCAGGCCTGGGGTGGCAGGGCAAGGGCTGACCCTATGCTCCCCAGACTGGAGTACTGTGATGAGGCAGTGCGGGACCCAAGCCAGGCACCCCCAGTGGATGTGCATCAGCTGCCTGCCTTCCTACACAAGCTGCTGCAGCTGGCGGGGGTCCGCCTGCACTTTGAGGAGCTCCCTCCACAGGTGGGCTGGCTCTGATTCCCACAATTCCTTTCTCCTTCTAATCCCTTGAGCCCTCTGACCCATCCCTTCTGACCATCCCTGACTCCATCCTCTCAACTCCCCGCTCCTGCATCCTCTCACCTCCAGGAAAAACCTGCAGAGCCACCCTTGCAGATTGGTAGCTGCTCCGGGTACATGGAACTGACGGTGAAGCTGAAACAGAACGAGGCCTTCCCAGGCCCCAAGGTGGGTCCCCAGACCCCTGGGGAGGAGGGAGTGTGCCGCATCTCAGATTCCTCCTTAGTAATGTGAATCGTCCCCAGGCCAGAGGGGGAATGTCAAGTGGGAGAAATTACTGCCTTCTTGACAACTAGAGAAACTGAGACTCAGAGAGGTCAAGTTGTGGCCAGGTTCATACAGCTACTTGATAACAGAGCTTAGCCTGGCAACTGGCATCCTGCTTCCCCAGGGTGAAGGCAGGTGGGTGGTAGCTCTCAGAGGGGCTGGGTGGTGAATGTAGTCTCCATGGCTTCTCCCTTGGCCCCCAGTTGGAGGTGGTGGGACAGCTGGGCTCCTTGCACCTGCTCCTGACCCCACAGCAGCTCCAGAAACTTCAGGAACTGCTCAGTGCCATAAGCCTTACAGGTAAGGCATCTGGGAGGTACAGGGGTGGGTGGCTGGGGAGGGCTGGCCAGCCTGGACTGAAGTGTCCTCCCCTGTAGACTCCGAGGGCCTGGCTGACAAGCTGAACAAGAGCCGCCCACTAGGCGCTGAAGACCTATGGCTGATTGAGCAGGACCTGAACCAGCAGCTGCAGGCAGGGGCTGTGGCTGAGCCCCTCAGCTCAGACCCCTTTACCAGTCCCCTTCTCAATGTGGACAGCACCGGTGGGTGTGGGGTCAGACCCTGGTTGGAGGGGCAGCTAGTGTGGATGCAGAGTCTGGCGGCTGAACTCAGTTGTCCCTGATGCCCCTCACCTCACCACAGACCTCTTCTTCTCCATGGCTGGCCTCGCGAGCAGTGTGGCCTCAGCCCTCTCCGAGCTCTCCCTCTCTGATGTAGACCTGGGCTCCTCTGTGCACAGCGACGTGGCCTCCCGCCGGCTCTCTGCCCAGGCTCACCCAGCCAGTAAGTTGGGGCACCCTGGGTACTCCACGGGCAGGAAGGGCTGGAAGAGGCCTTGGTGCTGTGGGATATCAGATGCATGCAGGAAGCCCCCAGAGATGCCTGGAGGTCCACTGTCTGTGACTTGGTTTCCTGGAGACCAAACTCAGTGTAAGCAGGTGATGCAATGGACAGGGCCTAGGTGTCTGAGTCAGTGATCTTGGCCAAGCACTTAAACTCTCTGAGACTCAGTTTCCCGTTCTATAAAAATAGGACAGTAAGATCAGACTTTGCTAGGCTATATGTTTTGGTCAATGTTTATCGAGAGCTTATTGTGGGTTAGGCACTGAGCTGGGTGCTTTATCACATCCAATCCTCCCAGCACCCTTGAGAGGATTAAATTGATCCTGGGCAGAGGGTCTGGCATACAGAAGGCACTCTGTCACCCTTGCCTGACCGAGCCCCCCCACAGCCATGTGATGGGGCAGACTTGGCGTCCCACAGTCTGGCCCAGGCTTCTCCCAGTACCCAGCCCAGTGGCCAACCATCACTCTACCTGGGGTACCCGTGAGCTCTCAGGAGCCCCTGGTGAAGCCTCTGTCCCCTCAGGCAAGATGGCCCCCACACCCCTCCCGGACACCATGCGCCCTGACTCGCTGCTGAAGATGACCTTGGGGGGTGTGACCCTGACCTTGCTTCAGACGTCTGCCCCATCTTCTGGACCACCTGACCTCACCACCCACTTTTTTGCTGAGTTTGATGCCACCAAGGATGGGCCCTTTGGCTCCCGAGACTTCCACCACCTTCGACCACGCTTCCAGAGGGCCTGTCCCTGTAGCCATCTCCGGTACAAGCCTGAGGCAGGGGCCTGAGGATAGAATATTGGAACCCCCAAGCCCACCCTCTGATGCCTGTCTTCTTCCCCCCAGGCTAACAGGCACAGCCGTGCAGCTGTCCTGGGAGCTGCGAACAGGCAGTAGGGGCCGGCGGACAACCAGCACAGAAGTGCACTTTGGGCAGCTTGAGGTGCTGGAGTGTCTGTGGCCCAGGGGCTCTTCGGAGCCTGAGTACACAGAGGTGAGGGCAGAGGCAGAATGTGTGCAAGGCAGGGTCTGGAGGTTTGGGTGGGCATGGGTGCCTTGCCTGACCCTGTTTACCTCTCATGCCTTATCCCAGATCCTGAGCTTCCCCAGTAACCTGGGCTCCCAGACCTCAGCTCGGCCCTGCGCCCACCTGCGCCACACACAGACCCTGCGCCGTGTGCCCAAGGTAACCCATCCCCCACTCCAGGCCTAGAGGCTATTGGTTGCTTCCCATGGTGTGTTGATCCCACCCCGACCTCCACCAGTGTCTCCCCTGCTCCTCCCCCTCCCCTCGTTCCCCTGCCCTGTGCTCCAACCAGACCACACCTCACCATTCAGGGACTCTTGCATCCCCACCTCTGTGCCCTATGCATGCCATTCTCTTAGCCTGTTTGCTCCCTTTCCCTGTCTCAACATGGCAACTCCCTGCTGGGGCTCTGGGAAGCTGAGAATGGCAAGTATTGAGTGGCTTTGATTAAATAAACAAGCATGTAGTCTGCATCAGGCACAGTGGTAAAGGTCTCCCCAGTCCCCTCATGGGCCCCTGCCCAAGCTCTTCTCCCACCACTCAGGGGGTTCAGGGTTTTGTTTTTGCTTGAGGAAGCCCTGTCCTGCCCTCACCCACAACCACCACTTACCTGAACACCCTCGCCCTCAGAGCCGACCCCGGCGCTCAGTTGCCTGCCATTGCCACTCAGAACTGGCCCTGGACCTGGCTGACTTCCAGGCGGATGTGGAGCTGGGGGCCCTGAACCGGCTCACTGCCCTGCTGCACCTAGCCACCATGCCCCCTGAGCCGCCTGCAAGCCTGCTGGTGAGATGCCTCACTAGGCGGGGTGGGGGTAGAGAGCAGGGCCTTTGGTTCTTGACCACAGCGGGAGGGCCCTGGCAGCAGCTCTGACCAACCCCACCACCCTCCCACAGACAGAGCCCCGGCCAATGGCTGAGCAGCAGACAGTGTTTCAGCTCTCAGCTCCCCGGGCCACACTGCGGCTACACTTCCCCATTGCTGACCTGCGGCCCGAGCGGGACCCCTGGGCTGGCCAGGCTGTGCGTGCCGAGCAGCTTCGGCTGGAGCTGAGTGAGCCCCAGTTCCGGTTAGAGCTTAGCAATGGGCCTGGGCCCCTAGCCCCCACCCGCCTGGAACTCACCTGCTCTGACCTGCATGGTAAGAACCCCCTGGGTGATAACACCTGAGGCAGGAGGCCTGGGCCTCTGAGAGGTGAGCTTGGGGATACAGAAGGGGCTGGATCACAGTTGGAGCAGACCTTGGCTCAGGCCCTTACCAGCTCTGCAAGGCACCAGCATTGCCTGTCCCTGGCCTCCTCTAGGCAATGGTCAGAATGGACCTTTTGTCCCCCAGACCATGGCTGTGGGTGGAGTTAGTGGGGTGCGTCTCTGACCCAACCTGGGCAATGGGGAAGAAATAGGAAGAGGCAGCAGTGACAACCCCCCTCCCCGATGCCCTCCAGGTATCTATGAAGATGGAGAGAAGCCACCTGTCCCCTGTCTGCGTGTCTCCAAAGCCCTGGACCCCAAAAGCACGGGGCGCAAGTACTTCCTACCACAGTAAGTGGGGGCTCTGGAAGGGGCCTCAGAAGAGGAGGGTTCTGCTGCTAGGGGTGGCCAGGGGCCAGCTTGGGACCAGGTGCTGGGGGCCCTATAGGCCAGTGACAGGCCTGTGCTCTGGCAGGGTAGTGGTGACCCTGAACCCCCAGTCCAGCAGCGCACAGTGGGAGGTGGCTCCGGAGAAGGGAGAGGAGCTGGAGCTGTCGGTAGAGAGTCCGTGTGAGCTTCGGGAGCCTGAGCCCTCACCGTTTTCCTCCAAGAGGACCATGTACGAGACAGAGGAGGTGAGGCCTGGCCCCACCTCTTCCCAGGAACCCCTCCCATCCCCCCAGGTTCTACCATGGGAGCCACCTGTGTGGCTGTGAGCCAGGGCAACAGAACCACCTGGGGTGGGCATGATATGACCCAACACTGGTGAGGATTTTGTCTCTTTCATTATTTCCAGCCAATAAAGGAGTCTGAGGTATCCCTCTCTGCTCACAGGGCAGGGAGTGAAGTGCGCTGGTAAGGGCAGGCCCCTGGGGGAGCGTGGGTCCTCAGTTGGGAAAATCAGGACCCTATCCCACCACAGCTATTTTTTAGCAGTGTTTACTTGGGCCTCAGGATCCTCTTCTCTGAAGATGATGAGAGCTGAGGGAGAGGCAGTAAAGGCCTAGCCTCTGGGGCCAAACTGCCTGGGTTCAAATCCAGGCTCTGCCCCTCAGTGGCTATGTCACCTTGGGGAGTTATCTAACCTCTTGGAGAATTACCTACAGATGAGTTTCATCCCCAAAGGGGGGGTTTCCCCTTTTGGGGCTGGGGGAGCCCCCCTGTTGGGAAGGGGACCCTATTTTTAGGGGCTCCCATCCAACCCAACCCCCCAAAAACCCCCCTTTTTCGGGGGAATTCATGGGCCCAAAACCCCCCGGGGGAAAAAAACCCTTTTCCTTTTTTCCAACGGGGGCCCGGGGGAAAGCCCTTTCCCAAGGGGGCCCCTGGGGGGCCCCCCCAACTGACCCCTTTGGGTAACCCCAGGTTGGGGAGGGGGAAAAGGTCGGGGGGGGTTTTCCCCATAACCCCCGGCCCCCAACCCCCAACCCCGAAACCCACTTTCCCCCAAAATTTTTTTTCCAAAGGGTCAAAAGGGCTGTTCTCGGGGAAGGGGCGGGGGGGGGGGGGGGGGGGGGGGGGGGGGGGGGGGGGAAGGTGGGGAAAGGGGGGTGTGGGGGGGGGGGGGGGGGGGGGCCCCCGGGGGGGGGGGGGGGGGGGGGGGGGGGGGGGGGGGGGGGGGGGGGGAGGGGGGGGGGTGTTGGGTTTTGGGGGGGGGGGGTTTTGGGGGGGTGGGGGGGGGGGGGGGTTTTTTAGGGAAAGGGTTTTTGGGGGGGGACCCGGCGGGGGGGGCCCCCCCTGGGCCCCGGGGAAAACACCTGGCCCCAAAAAACTAATTCAGCTTCTCCCCCCCCCTGCCCCCCCCACCCCGGGGACTCCCCCCTAGGCAGGGGGCGGGCCCCCCTTTCTGCTGTGCCTCCACCCCTGACCAAAACTGGGGAAAAGCCCCCTGCGCCACCAGGGCCCTCCCCGCATTTCCCCGGGGGCGGGCCCCCTTTCCGGGGCCTTTCCCCGGAGGGTTGGGGCAGGGGGGGAAAAGGGATAAAGGGCCCCGGGCCAAAAGGGCCTTTGGGCGGGGGTTGGTAGAAAACATGGGCAGCGGGGGGGGTTCCGGTGGGGCAGGGGGGGGGGGGGAAAAAAAGGGGCCCCCTCCCCTCAGCCCCTCCTCCCGGTTGGAGCTTTTGGGGGCTTGGGGCGGGCCCCTGGGGCCCCCCCAAAAGGCCCCCACCCCCCCTTTTTTTCCGGGCAAAAGGGCCCACCGGGGGGGCTTGCGGGGAAGGGCCCCCCTTTTAAACCCCTCCCCAAAAAAAAAAAAGGGTGACCCCGGCCAAAAAATTTTCCCCTCCCCTAAAAGGACCCCCCCCCTCCGCTCTCAGGGCAAAATTCCCCTCAAGCACTCCCCTGACCCTTCCACCCCCCCGTGGGCCTGCCTGCCCCTTTTCCCCCCGGGGGCCTCCTTTTCCTTTTCTGTTTTTGGGGGGGTTTCCCCCTTTTCAAATTTTTGAAGGGCCCCCCCTTTGGGGGGAAATTTTTTAAAATTGGGAAAGGACCCCAGGTTTTAAAAGGGCTTTGGGGGGGGGGGGAGGGCGGGGGTTTTAAAACCCACCGGCAAAGGGGGAACCCTGTCTCTACAAAAAAAATTAGGGGGTTTTGTCCCTGTAGCCCGCTACTCGGGAGGCTGAAGCAGGAGGACCTTGAGCCCCGGGTTTGAGGGTTGCAGTGGGGCTATATGAGCCCTGCCTCTAGTCCCAAAAACAGAGGAAACCCCCCCTCTCAAAAAAAAAAAAAAACCTTTTGCTCTGACCCATAGTCTCCCCCTCTGGGGGTTTTCCCAAGATAGAAGGGGTAAAAGGTAAATATATATGCCTTTTTTGGGGGATTTTTTAAAACAGCAAAAATTAAAACATCTGTATCCCCCCAAATTAAAAACCGAGGAATAAAGGTTGGCCCCCCCAATGGGTGGGATTCTGTGCAGCCATTAAAGTCAAGTTGGAGAATAACTTTAAAATATAAGAAAATGCCATAGAACAAACAATGTTTACTGAAAAAAATTGGATGCAAAGCCATATATGTTTAAAAATATGTTTATGAAGGTGTATTACACACATACTTCTGCATGGCCGCGTGGACAAGGTTGAAAGATGTGTGTGGCGCTTTTCTCAGAATTGGGGATTAGAGATTATGGGTGATTTTAATTTTCTTTTTTATTATTCTAAAATATCTTAAAGGAGTTTTTTATTATGTTGCTGTTAAAATAAGAATTTATTTTTAAAGAATAACAAATGCTGTAGGGGGAAAAAAGGACATCCGCTCCCAGGACTGTTGTGAGACCCAAATGAGATGGTGGCACTGGAAGTACTTTGAGGAACCGCAGGGCCTGCGGCATGGGAGACCAGGCCTGTTCTCACTGTATAGACAAGAACACCAAAGCCGTAGAGGGCCCATCAGTGCCACTTCTTGTGGGCTTGGGACCTTTCTGCCTGCCTCTGGGAACCCCACCCCATTCAGTTCCCATGGAGCTGCCGCCTGCAGCAGCTCCTGGGCCCTTCTCAGCCCTGTTCCCCACCAGGTTCATCCTTGATGACTCTGCCTTGTACCTGTCCGACAAGTGTGAGGTGGAGACCCTGGACCTGCGGCGAGGTGGGCAGGGCCCAGACTGGGCTCCCTCCCTTGTGAGGGACCACAGCCCCTGGCCACACCCAGAGCAGTTCTTAGCTCCCACACACATGTGCACACACAGCGAGGGCTACCCCCAAATAGACCGGATCCTTCCCTCTGGTGGGGGGGCAGGGGCTGAGTGGAAGGAGGCAATAGGAACTTTTCTCCTGCCTTCTGCTTCAGATTACGTCTGTGTCTTGGATGTTGACCTCCTGGAGCTTGTGATCAAAACCTGGAAAGGGAGCACTGAGGGCAAACTGGTGAGTGTGGCTGCCACCCAGAGTCCCCAGAGCCAGAGTGGCTGCAAGGGCCAAGGGAGCTTTCAGAGGTTGCCGCCCCCACGAAGCGGCTCTCTGCCTGGGCTCTGGTCACAGCGTGTGCCTGCCCTTCCCTTCTGGGCTGTGGTTAGTGCCCCCCTTGTGGGTGTCCCTTGATGTTTGCTGAATGAATGAATTGAATGGGCTTTAGCCCTGCCACCAGAGGGCAGCTGCAGCCAGGGCAAAAGCAGGGCCTCAGGAGTCAGACAGCCTTTGTGGGTCCCCAGTTTCCTCATCGGTAAATGGAGATAACAGGCCCTGCCTCACTGGGCCTCGGTGAGGGGCAAAGGAAACTGGGCATGCAAAGCCCTTCCTGAGGTGTGGGGGAGGGGTACACTCCTGCCTCCTTGAGTAGCCCCGGGCCAAGCCGCTTTCACTCTCTGGGCCATTTGCTCATCTGTTCAGTGGGGTTACTGAGCGGGCTGACTGCCCCAGGGAAGATACATCCCTGTTCCACCTATGGTGGTGACAGAACTGTGGTGCCATCCCAGGGAGGGGAGGCAGGGCCTGGTGGGCAGTTGGGCCTGTGCTGATACTGCCCCACCCACTCCACCAGAGCCAGCCACTGTTTGAGCTGCGCTGCTCCAACAACGTGGTGCACGTGCACAGCTGTGCCGACTCCTGTGCCCTGCTGGTCAACCTGCTCCAGTACGTAATGAGCGCAGGCGACCTGCACCCCCCACCCCGGCCCCCCAGCCCCACGGAGATCGCCGGCCAGAAGGTACAGGTGAGGCCTGGCCACACAGGCTACCAGAGCTCGGCCAGGCCCCCTCCCCTGTCATGGTTTTCAGGGGTCTGGGGTTGGAGGAGCCCTTGGGGCCTCCTCCCCTCCTGTCACTCATTCGTCACTCCCCTGCCTGGCCCAGCTTTCCGAGAGCCCTGCCTCCCTGCCCTCATGCCCCCCAGTGGAGACAGCCCTCATCAACCAGCGGGACCTGGCCGATGCCCTCTTAGACACTGAGCGAAGCCTGCGGGAGCTGGCCCAGCCTTCAGGTGGGTCGGAGGTGCTTTGGGGACAGCTGACACAATCAGGCACCCACCGTGGGTATCTCTCCAAACTGGCCTCTCTCTCCTATAGGTGGCCCCCTCCCTCAGGCCTCGCCTGTCTCAGTCTACCTATTCCCAGGTGAAGGGAGTGGGGCCCAGCCTCTTTTACCCTCTGCGGGGGGCTCCACTGGCAGCTTAGGTTCCTGCCCAGAGTCTAAGGAAGATGAAAAGGAAGAGGAGGGGGACGGAGACACTCTGGACAGTGACGAGTTCTGCATCCTTGATGCTCCCGGCCTGGGCATCCCGGTACATGTTAGGGGGTGGCCCAGTTTGTTGCCCTTCAGACGGCTGTTTGGGATGTGGGGCCAGGACGCTCAGTGGGGATTGCCTGGCTCTCCTAGAGCTCCTGCGGTGAGAGAAGCAGGCGGGAGGCAGTCACCACCAGCTGAGAGGGGGTCTCTGCCTCCTGACTCTGGGCTTTGATGGAGTGGATGGATTTCCAGAGGAAGAGGAGGCCTGGTGTCCTGTGCAGGAGGACTAGGACTTTCAAGGAAATGGAGGAAGAGGAGAGGGCGGTTAGCAAGAGGGGGAGGAAAACCAGTTGGCTGCAAGGGCCAGTGGGAACATCCGAACTCACCGAAGTGCCAGGGCAACAGGGCTGGCAGAAGAAAGGGGCTCTCAGGCCCCTCCTGGACAGATCACTGTGACACAGGCTCTGGGGATGGTAGCCCAAGAGGCTCATCGTTTAGCAGGAACAGGGAGGAGGAGGAGGAGGAGGGGAGACATGAGAACAGGGGAGAAACAGAGGAGCTGGGTTGGGGGCAGCTGCACTGGGGAAAGCATCTATGCCACAGATCTTAGCTCGTGCTCCTCCTGGCAGCCCCGAGACGGGGAGCCTGTGGTGACACAGCTGCACCCTGGCCCCATCATCGTGCGGGACGGACACTTCTCACGGCCGCTGGGCAGCACAGACCTGCTGCGGGCACCCGCCCACTTCCCAGTGCCCAGTAGTCGTGTGGTGCTACGTGAGGTCTCCCTTGTCTGGCACCTCTATGGGGGCCGAGACTTTGGCCCCCACCCTGGCCACAGGTGAGGAGGGGAGGGTGCGGGTGGCAGTGGGTGGGGATTGGGGCCCAGGCTTGGTCCAGCTCTGACTTTCAGCAGCTGATAACCTTGAGCCCAGCCACCCCTCATGGGTCTCAGTCTCTTCATCCTTCCTTGCCCCACTGACCTCCCAGGACTGAGACCACAGAGGGTCTCTTGCCCCCAGCTAAAAGGTTTGCTCTGAGGAGGGGGAAGAGAACGGGTTCCTCTGAGTCAGCTTGTCCCCTGTGCCACTTTCCAGGGCAAGAGTTGGCCTCACAGGTCCCAGGGGCTCCCCTTCTCGCTGCTCTGGCCCCAACCGGCCCCAGAACTCCTGGCGTACACAGGGGGGCAGTGGGCGGCAGCACCACATCCTCATGGAGATCCAGCTCAGCAAGGTGAGCGTGGGGACAGGGAGGGCATTTGTGACACTACACACCAGCGTTTGTCTCGCCACATACTGGACATTGTTCTAAATGCTGCATGTAGCAATGAACGAAGCAGACAAAACGTCCTGCCTTTGTAGCAGAGAGAGCCGGGCAAAAACCGAGGTGTATGGAGTGTGTCAGATGGTGAAAAGTGCTCAGGGGAGGGTCGTATGGGGGAGGGGCAGCGGTGTGCTGGGGAGGGTCTGGACAGTCCTCTTGCAAGGTGCCATTTGAACAAAGACCCACACGAGGGAGGAAGTGAGTGGGAAAGAGGTTTCCAGGAGCGGCTGAAGGCCTGGCACAGGCGGAGGCCCCAGTTCTTACTAGACACAGGAGCCCCTGTGCGGTTTTGAGGGGCGACTGCCTTGGGGTGGTGGCGGGGGCACTGCAGCAGCCAGCGCGAGATGATGCAGGGCCGTGGCAGCAGGGCTGGCGAGAGTGGGCAGGTTCTGGAGGGACTGGCTGGTGGGAGACCACAGGTTTGGCACTGGACTGGATGTGTGTGAGGTACAGAGAGAGGTCCGGAGAGTTCTGGCCTGGGAAATTGTGCAGGGGGAGTCCCACTTCCTGGGAGAGGCCCGGGCCCATGCTGGGCTTCCTGAGGAACCACTGCAGGCAGACAGCAGAGGAGCACACAGCTGCTGGGAGCAGCAGGCTGTGCTGAGAGAACTCGGGGGAGAGGAGCTTCAGAGGGTGGCCGGGGCCTCTGAGACCTGGTGGGGAGCGAGCGGCTGTGTGGGAAGAGAGGGAGCAGAGGGGCAAGTCCTGGAGGTGAGACAGGCCTGCGCTGTTGGAGGGACGGAGAGGCCGGTGCAGCAGGCACCTCCAGCAAGGGCGAGGGCAGGTCTGGAGGGAGAGGCAGGTTCCTGCCAGGCCAAGGTGTGGAGTGGGCATGCGCTTCACGAAGATGCCTGTGGGTGTGTGGAGAATGGGATGGACAGGACGGGGGGCTGTCCGGGGAGGTGGGGAGACGGCAGAGGGAGTCGAGAGGTGTTTGAGGATGCCTTGGTGGTGGAGGGGTTGGAGGGTGAGGGCGGGGACAAAGTTTGTGCTTCAGGTGACGGGGCGGGCAGGTGCCACTTAAGCATGGCAAGGGCTGCAAGGAAGGGGGCAGCTAGATTCAGAGGAGGTCACGAGTTCAGCAGGATGGCCACATGGACGTGTGGAGCTGAGGTGGAAGTGGGCTCAGGAAGGGTCAGTGGGAGAGAAGGGGCCTGGGGCCAGCCCTTCCTCCTGCTGGGGCCCTGTCTACCCTGCTCAGGCCTCCATCTACCCCACAGGTTAGCTTCCAACATGAGGTGTACCCAGCAGAGCCAAATACAGGCCTTGCAGCCCCCGGCCAGGAGCTGGAGGAGCAGCCGCTGTCCCGCCAGGTATTCATCGTGCAGGAGCTTGAGGTCCGAGACCGGCTTGCCTCCTCCCAGATCAACAAGTTCCTGTACCTGCACACGAGTGAGCGGATGCCGCGGCGTGCCCACTCAAACATGGTACGGGCAGCCCCTGCCGTCCACCATGTGGCAGGGCACAGGACCATTGAGGACACATCTTCATACACACACACACCCGGTTGTTTGTGAGCCTGGGAGGAGGGCGGAGGTAGGGGCGGTCTTAGCAAAGGGAACAGCATGTACACGGCAAGGCTGTCTGGGCAAGCTGTCAGGGAACAGGGGCCCAGAGGCCCAGTGAGCACCAGAGCTTGCCCTCTGCCCCCAGCTCACCATCAAAGCGCTGCATGTGGCCCCCACCACCAACCTGGGTGGGCCTGAGTGCTGTCTCCGCGTCTCACTGATGCCGCTGCGCCTCAACGTGGACCAGGTAAGGACAGAGCCCAAAGTGACCCCCCCCCGTCTCTGGTCCTCTGAGTCTCACCCATTCCCCGAACTCTCCCCTGCAGGATGCCCTCTTCTTCCTAAAGGACTTCTTCACTAGCCTGGCAGCCGGCATCAACCCCATGATCCCAGGAGAGACGTCTGCTGAGGGTGAGAGGCTGGGCCATGGAGGGGAGGGTCCAAGCCTCCTGCCTCCTAGGGCAGCCCAGGCTCCAGCCGTCCCTGCCTCCAGCCCCAATCTGTGACCTCCCCTCCTCTAGCTCACCCTGAGACCCGAGTCCAGCCCAACAGCTCCCAGGAAGGGCAGCCTGAGGGCTCACAGGAAGCCCCAGGCAGTGGACGCAGCTCCCGTGCTGATCAGCAACCCATCTACTTCAGGTAGGCTGCGGGCTGGGGGCCCTGGGCCAGGCTGCGGGGCCAGGCCAGTCCCAAAGGACCCCTTCTCCCTGCTCCACCCAGGGAGTTCCGCTTCACATCTGAGGTGCCCATCTGGCTGGATTACCATGGCAAGCATGTCACCATGGACCAGGTGGTAAGCTGGGCTGTCAAGCAGGGTGGCCATGTGGGCTAGACTCTGTGGGGTCCTAGTTACGCTCAGCTCTGGCTGAGTCTCTCTGGGGGCCAGGTCTTGCATTTGGACACTATCAGCTGCCATGTGGGTCTCCAGTGGCTGCTGTGGGCTGGCCACCTCCCCGAGTCCCATCATGTAAACCTGGGCCCCCCTCTCTCCCCCAGGGCACTTTTGCTGGCCTCCTCATCGGTCTGGCCCAGCTCAACTGCTCTGAGCTGAAGCTAAAGCGGCTCTGTTGCCGGCATGGGTGAGCCCCCAGCACCCCACCCTCTCTCCAGGGTCCCCTATCTTCCCTTTGCTCTGTTCCTGACTGGTTGTGTGGCCTTGGCTAAGTCATCACAGCTCCCAGGGCCTCAGTTTCTCTGTCAAATGGGCACAGTCATCCCTCCGCTCATGGCTGGGTGGGACCACAGAGGGTTGGGGTGTTCACAGCACTTGCCACAGGGGTACTTGGTCTTCCTGGCCCCATGATCTCTCAATGTGTGGCTCTTCCCCACCTCCTGCTCCTTGCCTCTCCCCCCGACTGCCTCAGGCTCCTGGGTGTGGACAAGGTGCTGGGCTATGCTCTCAACGAGTGGCTACAGGATATCCGCAAGAACCAGCTGCCCGGCCTGCTGGGAGGCGTGGGCCCCATGCACTCAGTTGTCCAGCTCTGTGAGTGTCTGGGCTTGGAGGCTCTTGGAACTGCCCTTAACCTTGGGCAGCCTAGAAGCTGCCATGGGAATAGAAGGAGGTGGTCCTCAAGCAGGGCAGGTGGGGACAGGGCAGCCTTGGGCATCTCTGACAACCCTGTCCCTCCAGTCCAAGGGTTCCGGGACCTACTGTGGCTGCCCATTGAACAATACAGGAAGGATGGGCGCCTCATGCGGGGGCTGCAGCGAGGGGCTGCCTCCTTTGGCTCATCCACAGCCTCTGCCGCCCTAGAACTCAGCAACCGGTTGGTGCAGGCTATCCAGGTGAGTGGGTACCCTGTGTCTGGGCTGTGCAGAACAGGGAAAGGCCAGAGCTTTCTGCCCCACAGCTTTCCAATTCTGCCCTCAAAGCTCTACTGAGTGGACAATCTGGGTCTCACAGCCTCATTTTATAGAGAAACAGTCATGAAAAGGACAGGCCAAGTGACTTGCCTGGAGCCCCACAACTAGATCTCCTGGGGCCCACAGTGGCTCCCGTGCAGGAGGGCGAGGGCCCCCCAGGTCTGCAGAGCCCACTGTGTCTTCATGCTTATGGCATGTCTTGAAGGAGGTGGGGTGGCTGTGTTTGCAGACTAACCCGCTGATGTCCAGGGACTGGCCCTGATTCATTCAGGCCACGCACTTCTCTTGGCCCAAAGGAATCCCCGGAGAAGCCAGGGCCAGCCTGTGAGGGAGACAGTCCTGAGGGCCATTGTAGTCAGTGCGATGAGTTCTGTGGTGGGGGAGGAAGGTCCTGGTAGGTAGGGGATGACTGTGTAGGCACAAGGGGAGCCCGGTGTGTTCTGGGACCTGCAAGCTCAGACCCCAAGGGACGAAGCGGGGGGTGTCTCAAGAGAGGAGGCAGGAGGGATAAGCAAGCACCTGAGAGTGCCCAGGGGTGTTGATTGGGTGGGAAAGAGTGATGCTGGGCCAGAGACGCAGGGGGAGAGAGGAGCCAGTTCAGAAGGAAGGCTGGGCTCACTGATGGTCCGTGACGGTGGGCAATGGGGAACTCAGATCTCCACTGGCAAGGAACAGTCAGTCTTACAAATGCAAGCTGCATTTGTGGCAGCCACAAGAGCCTGCCTGGATGTGGTCAGCAGGAGGAGGGTTTGGGTTTGAGAAGACATTAGGAAAGTCCCTTCAGGAGTCATATGCTCTGCCTGAAATTTGCTGACCTGGGTGGTGGGAGCCCAGGAAGGAGAGGAGGAGGGAGAGGAGGTGGGGAGACAAAGGCTGGAGCAGTAGCCTCGGCACAGCACAGCTACAGCCTGGCTGTGGATGAGGCTGAGGGCTGGTGGGGTCCCTGGGCTGGCTGGTGGGCCTGGGGGCCAGACATGTCTACCCAGGCTGGCTCTCTCATCCAGTGCTCTCATGTCCTTCAGGCCACAGCCGAGACGGTGTATGACATCCTGTCCCCAACGGCACCCATCTCCCGCTCCCTGCGGGACAAGCGCTCTGCAAGAAAGCTGCGCAAGGGCCAGCAGCCCGCTGACCTCCGAGAGGGTGTGGCCAAGGCCTATGACACAGTTCGAGAGGTGATGAGGCCCCCACCCTGCTCCCGGTCATCCCACACCCATCTCCTCCCTCAGACCCCTGCACTGACCTCTGACCTCCACAGGGCATCCTGGACACAGCTCAGACCATCTGTGACGTGGCATCTCGGGGCCATGAACAGAAGGGGCTGACGGGTGCCGTGGGGGGCGTGATCCGCCAGCTGCCCCCAACGGTGGTGAAGCCACTCATCCTAGCCACAGAGGCCACATCCAACCTGCTGGGGGGGATGCGCAACCAGATCCTCCCTGATGCCCACAAGGACCACACTCTCAAGTGGCGCACAGAGGAGGCCCAGGACTGAGCATGGGGCACATCTGGGACCCAAAGGGGCACTGCCTACCCACCCTCTCAGCCTGTCTACCGTGCTCAAGCCAGTGCCGCCAGCTCCTGAGTCTACCAAGAGCTCTGACTCACAGCTGGGCCAGGCTCAGGCCGCTCAGGGGATGGCCACTGTGATGGACACCTTCCCAGCCTGCCCATTGCCAATGCGCTGTGAGAGGGGGACCTCCCTGCCTTGGGGCCTTGGCCCTGTCTCTGCACTTTTCCTCCGGGGAGAAAGGACATTGCCTGTCCCTCCCACCTGGGCCCACACTGCTGCCTTGTCCCAGGACGGAGGTTTTCGGACCCTCGGACCCCAACCCCACTCAGCCAAGTGTCTTTCTGTGTCTCGGGGGGAGGTGGGGGGACAGACACCATATGGTTCGATGTACTATTTTTAAATTCCATGAGCGTGTGGGTCAGTGTCTGCATGAAGTGGAATAAACTGTACCCACCGCCAGCCCCCCTCTCAGGTCCTGTGTACCTGTATACCCATTAGCCCCAGCCTCAGCCTGGACCTTGGCTCCTGCCCAGATCCCACCTGCACCCAGCACCTCCGTGTCACCACCAGGGGTCGCTGGACCTCCCAGCCTTGCCCAGCAGGTCAGGGCACAGGGGCCCAGAGGCCCCCCAGCCCTGTGGCCTCTAACCCAGCCCTGCGCTCCCTCTCTTGGCTCTGGACTCTGCCTCATTGCCCTCCCAGGCGCCACCCTGGTCCCACTTCTGATGTGCTGGGAGCTGCCTGGGGCTGCCAGGGAGGGAGAAATGGCCCTTGGCACCCACCTTGTCCAGACCGTATTTTTTGGCTCTATCCCTGCAAGATCCCAGGGTCCAGCCTTATTTGGGGGCCTGAGCAAATGGCAGGGCTGTGGGGGACGCCTGGCTGAGACCTGAAGTTACACCCTGGGTTGCTGAGACTTGGTTCCTCCTGATGGTCCCTGCCTGGCTGACCCAAGGACCCAGAGCATCACCTGAGGCCACTGAACCCTCTGGAGGCAGCTCCCACCATCCCTACCAGAAGGCTTTTGGGGTGACCAGGCCTCTGCCCTGGGGTCCCAGCTCCAAGCCTTGGAGGAGAGGGATGCTAGGACAGCACTGTGGCCAGAGGGGTCCTGACTGGCACTGCACAGAACTTTATGTGGGGTCAGAAAAATGTCCATTGCTCCCTGACTCCTTGTTTCTTGTGAGCAAGAAAGCTGCTCCCAGTAGCACTCACAGAGGTGGGTGGGCCCATGGGGAAACTGAGTCTCAGGTTAGGAATCAGAGAACCCTCACCTTGCTAAGTTCATCTGCAGACCTCTCAGGCTGGCAAAATCCCCCCTAGCTCCTCCTCTGTGGCCCCTCTGCAGTAAGAGAGATCTGGGTACCATGAGCAGGGCAGAAACTTTGTCCTGGGGGACCTGGAGTCCTAGCTGCCCACAGCCACCTGGGGCAGTAGGCTGAGCAAGAGGTCGAGCAAGGGAGACGCCGGGGGCTGGGAGCTGATGCTGCCAGGAGGGGCAGGTTGGGCCCAGCCTGATGCTTCCTGGACCTACCCCACCCTTCCCCGGGCACAGTCCAGGGTTTCCTGCCCTTCGAACCACACTTGTGATCAGTATTGACTGTGGTGGGATAATCATTAACTGCCACCAGGGGCTGGGCCAACGGCTCAAAAGGCGCTGGGCCCAGGGCGTCCATACTTCCTCCTTGTGTCCTGAGGCCCAGCCAGGTACCCAGGTAAGAGATTTCACTATGATAGGACCCCTGCAGTCCCCTCTGCCCCAGGATGCTCCTGAGTCCAGGCACCTTTCTGCAGGGTCACCAGCCCTTCTGAGAAAGAGAAAAGGGATCTGGGCAGCTACTGGGTGACTCTGGGCAAGCTCCTTCCTGCTCTGTGCCTCAGTTTCCACCTATGGGAGGAGGCAGCTAGAGGAGCATAAGCTCTGTGGAGCCAGGATTCCCGATTGGGTGCTGCCTCCACCAGGCCCAGGCACTTGGACCTCACACTGCACAAGACTGGTCTTGCCCAGGCTTCTGGGAGGGGCGGCTGGGCTTGGGGAGGGCAGTGTCACCAGCTGTGGTGTCTTCCTTCGCAAGCCTGTCCCCCCAAGCAGAAGGATTCCTGCCTGGGGTCCCTCATCCCATCTTGACTGCATCCCAAGAGGCAGGACAGCATTTTACAGAGGTTGTTAGGGCAGCACAGTCCCTGGGGCCTGCTCTGTGATCTTGGGCAGCCTCCTATGTCTCCTTGGGCCTGTTTCCAATGCTGGCAAAGGGGGACATGGCCCAGGTTTATTCTAAAAGCTCCCTTTTCTCTCCACAAGCTTTGGAGTCTCCCAAAATGCCCACTGGGTCTCTGCTGGACTGGCACTGGCTCCTGTCACTGAAGCCTGTCTGGGAGGGGATAAGAACACGCTTTGCAGGAGAAAGGTCTGCTCCCCAGCGCCCTGAGCCCACTCGGGGATCCCAGTCAGCAGCCCCTTCCTCTCCCCACACGGAGGCAGACCCAAGGGTCCAAGAGTGGGCAGCTCCCCACCTGTCCAGGCCAGTGTGCAGGATGGCCTCACAAGTCCTGATTCACATATGAGGAACCAGCAGTGGTTCAGAGGGGTTAAGCTACTGGCTCAAGGTCACCCAGCTCCCAGGCCCCTGCTAGCTTTTAGGCCACTGAGGTACTGAGTGTTCTTCTAGATGGGCAGCTGCTCATAGCTCTGTTCTTAACTTGCTGCCGGCAGGTTTGTGCATCAGCATCTTTTCAAGTTCCCGTCATCCTGCTTTCTCTTCCTCCACCTCTCCCTTCTCTGTCCCTGTTTTCTCTGTTCCTTTCCTGCTCCCTGCCTGCTCCAATCACCTTTTTCTCTCTCAGCCCCTCCGCCCCTCCACCCTTCTCTCAGTCCTGTCTCCAGCTTCCCGTGCGTGGTGGGGCCATGCTCATGAAACTGGGTATTTGGAAGTCCCTGGAGACTGAGAGATGCCCAGCTGTCCCTTGCTGTCCCTCTGCCCTATGGCTACAGCAGGGAGGGTGGGCAAAGGGCAGAGGGCGGAGGCCCCAGTGGCCAAACCTGAAACTGAGGCCCAGCTGTGCTTGGGAAAGAAACGAGGAAACCAAGAACTTGGGGACAGAGGGTGTGGGGGTGTCAAAGTGGGCAAAGACTGCCCAGGAGTCATAAATCTGAGCCGCTCCTGGCTTTATGAGGCAAATTTGGGGTTGAGCCTGGACTTCGCCCAGGCAGGAGTGCTGGCATCACACGGGGCACCAGGTGTGGGCCCCGGATGATAAGGAGCCTCAATAAAAAGACCATGGACCCGGGGCCATGAGGACCCAGAGGGCCCAGGTGGGTGGGCATGGGGTACTCCCCAGAACCCTGCCCAGGGGACATGCCAGGCAGGCAGGGCCCAGGCCTCTAATTGGCTCCCACCCCCTGTAACAGCAACTCCATGTGGAAGTGCCCACTGGTTCCAGTGGGGCTGCTGTTATCTGGGGTGGGGACCGGTACCCACGAAGAAGGAGAGGCAGCCACCACCCAGCAAACCGGCAGGGACCTCCTGGGTGGTGCTCCCGGGCCCTGGATAGCAAAGGATGGAGGTGGGCTGTCGGTGGGCTGTCGGCGGGCTGCCAAGACCGAGTGCACAGGGCTCTGACCTATGAATTGACAGCCAGTGCTCTTATCTCCCCTCTGGCTGCCAATTCCATAGGTCATAGGTATGTTCGCCTCAATGCCAGCCAGCAGGACCTACAGGGGCAGGGGTGGGGCTGGGGGTGTCCAGTGGTCAACAAAGACCTCGCTACGCCAGTGCAGCACTCAAGGCCCCAACTTGGTCTCATTCCCCTTTTTATGAGCCTGACTGCTTTAGTCCCACCTATGCTGCCCACCCCATGGCGTGCTTCTGTGCTTTGCCCATGCTGTGCCCTCTCACCAGAACACTCTTCCCAGCTCGTTTGCCAAACTCACTCTCACTAACCCTTTCAAGCTCTGCCCAAGCATTTGCTGCCTCTAGGAAGCCTTCTTGCAGCCCACTGGATTCTAAGTGCCGGCCTGAGCACCGCCAGCATCCTGTGCTGCCCTTGAACACTGCACTCACCGAGCCCCATTGCTGCGCAGTGCTCTCTCCGTCCTCCCCTCCGTCTGCAAGCTCAGCCCCCAGCCCAGGCCAAGCCCAGGTGTGTGTACAATACATGTTTGCTGACAGATCCTGAGCCTCCATCTTGCACCCCAAGGAAGTACCCACCGACATGCAGTGTGGCCAAGGGGGCACCGAGTGCTCTGGACTCCAGTCTTTGTGCTAGAGCCCCTCGCCAAGGACAGGGGCCCTGAGCCAGCCTCCCCTCTGCTTGCCCGTCTCTCCTCTGTCTTGCCAATCTCATCTTCCTAGAGCACAGCCCTGACCCTCAGGCTCTCCTGGCCCCACTGTGGTTGGTGGAGCAGCTCCTCCAGCCCCCAGGATTCCAAAGAGGGCCCAGGAGCCCCCTCTGGTGGTGGGGGAGGGAGCAGCCAACCCCACCCCATCCCGACCTCCCCCAAACAGCCTCACTTCCCCCTGTTTCTTATATGATGGGGGTCTGGGGAAATTTTCATTTGAATAAAAAATTTTCTGCTGCTAAAAAATAAAATGTTTTAAATTAGAAACAGACCTAGGAATAAAGTCCAAATTGCTTAATAACAGGATTTGGCTATTGAGCCCTTTCTGTGTGCTGGGCACTTGCATACATCACCTGGAATCCTCTGGACAACCTTGCAAGGTAATGTCATGAGCCTGTTTGGGAGATGAGGACACAGGTTCAGAGAAGGTGAGCATTTGCTAAAGTCACAAAGCAAGTTGGACCTTCTCCCTCTGAGGACAAATTTCTGGCCCCCTATTCTGGTCTCTAAGACACTGTCCCTCAGTCCTTCCCACAGGTGGCTTCACTCACACTGTCCTGGCTGCTCCTGACACCTGGACCGCCATCTACCCCTGCCAAGGCCCAGTTCAGACAGCCCTCCCTGCAGGCCCTCCCATGGTCCTGCAGGACTTGCTTCCCCTGCCAGTACCTTATCTCACTATGTGCAGAGTTGAGGGGTGCTTATCTTATCCTTGTGCTGGTCTCAGACTCCTTGAGAGCAAAGTCCATGACTTACTCATCCTCCCTGGCCTGGTTCCCTGCCCCCCACCAGCATGGTAGGTATTAGAGATACACTGGCTATGTGGCAGGACACTGGGCTCCAACCCTCTTGGGGCTGTTAGGCCCCAGGCCCTGAGTGCTGGCTTAGGGTGGAAGCAGGTGGCAGACAGCAGCCACCCCTGCCCTGGGGTTCCTTCTGCATCTGTCTCTACAGAGCACTGTGGTCCCACAAAGGCCTCGGATAGCTCTTAAAGACCATATCCCAACCATGAGCAAGGCAGACCCAGCTCCCTCTGACTTGGGTCCTTGGCCTCCACTGACCTGTGGCCTTTTCCCAGCAGACCTTAGCCTGGGTCTCATCCCCACCCCCTCTGAGCCCTCTCAAGACCTACCAAGGACCACTCCCTCCCAGACACCTGCCTGTGCCACCTGGACTCAGCTTCCCACCTGCCCACTCACTGGCTTCCATGATGCTCTGCAGCCTCTGTTAGTACCCCCATCCTGGCTAATAGACACCTGGCTATTTTGCCCACCAGCCTGTGAACCCCCAGGAGTGGTGGCCAGTGACTTTTTGTTTCCTGTAGTCTCCGAGACTGGCATAGAGGAGGTGCCTAATAAGTGCACACTGAAGGACTGACTGCATGTGTGAATAAAGTTGCTTAGGGAGGGAGCTTCAGACACGTGGGGAGTGGTCAGGGCACTGGCCAGCAGGAGGCCCTCAGTAAATGCCAGCCATTGTCTTCCTCACCATCATCAACCCCACACGTGTGAAACAACGGTGCTGACTCGGCTGACCAGGTACCCTGAGAGTATGTGCAAATTAATCATGTGCAGGATTAACCCTGCTGGACCAAAAAGAAAGGGCTGATGGGGGAAGGGGTGGTTAGTGCAGGGTGGCTCCCTGGGAGAGGCAAATTTGAGTTCAGCTTTTGCTGAGGTGAAGCCCAGGAATAGGTCGTGAGCACGAGAGGAGGAAGGAATACAAGGGACAAAGGTGCTGAAAGGGAACAGCAGGCACAGAGGGACAGGCAGAGGCTGCTTGGCTTCTATAAGCCTTACTCCCTGCGGCCACTGCTAAGGGGCGCCATGTGCACCATGAGCTGGGTGGGGCCAATCCCCCCCCCCAACAAGTCTTCCAGAGCAGCCCCCCAGTGGCCTGGGCTTTAGACCAGGAGCTGCGCCCTGCCTGGACACTGTCCTGGGCCGAGAGCGCAGCCCGGGTGTCAGTGCCCTTCACACAGTGGTGGGTCCCAGGGGTCCCAGGCGTTCAGCACTCGCCTTCCCCAACATAGGGTCCTGGTGGGTCCCTCTGGTGTATGTATAAAACATAAATGTATAATATATTTTCATATAATTCTACAATGAGTCCCTGTGTAACAACCTGCAGAGCCCCCCAATGTATCCTTCCAGGTGCCACCCCCCCCAGGTCAGCGCAATCCTGACCTTGATGGTAATCACTTCCTCACCTTTCTCTGTGGTTTCCTACCCCTATACACAGCCCAAGACAGCATGTGTTCTTTTCGTCTGGGTTTGTTGTTGTCATATAAATGGAATCACCGGGCTGTGACTGGCTGCTGGCTGGGGCTTGTTCACTCTTGGCCACTACTGTGCAGTGCTCTGTATCCTGTGCAAGTGATGCCATTTATTTTTCCATTTTACTGTAAGTGGACTTTGGCCCCCGCCCCATTTGGGGTTATTATGGGCAATGCTGCTGTGAGTATTGTAAGTGCAGATTCCAGAGCAGAGTAATTCTCTAAGAGGGGGGCTGCTAGGTCAAGGGGCGGTGGTGAATGTAGGACCAGGCCACGCGGTGCCTGAAGGAGGGATACCAGGGCATAGGCCTTTTTATTTTTCTTTTTGACAATGATGAAATCTTCAGAAAAGCTGCAAGAGAAGTACAAACAACACCCATATACCCTTTACTTGGATCATCAATAGTCCACATTTTGCCATAATATTTGCTTCCTCTTTTTCACACTTGCACCACACACACACACATACACACACATTTTTTCTGAACCATTGGAGAGTAAGATACATCAGCCACAACCCTTCACCCTTAAATATTTCAACATGTATCTCCTAAGAAAAATGACATCTCTTACACAACTATAATTCAGTTACCAAATTCCAGGCCTGGTGACAGTGCTGCAATGCTATTACCTGATGTGCAGTCCACTTTGAAACGTCGCTGATCGTCCCAATCCGCTGGTTGGGTCCCTTCAGTCTTCTTTAATCTGGAGCTATCTCAGCCTCTCATTGTTTTTCAAAACCTTGATATTTTTGAAAAGTACAGGTCAGTTGTTTTGTAGAATGTCCCTCATCTTTTTCTCCTCTTTACGTCCAATTTAAAGAGTCAAATATGTTCATTACGTAAAATTTTGGAAATATAGAAAATTAAATAAAAAGTGCCCTAGCTCCTTCGAAGCAGGCACAGCCCTGCAGACATTCCCTGCAGACACTCAAGTAAGCCGACTCTGCTGTCCTCCGTGCTGTGTGCACATTAACTCAGGAATCCTGTGAGGGAGGTGCTTTTGCTATCTCCCATTTTATAGCTGGTCTCAGAGAGCTTGGATGACTTGCGAAAGATCACACGGTCAGGAGGGCTTGAACCTCTGTTGTGGGGGCTGTCCTGTGCACTGTAGAGTGGTTAGCAGCATCTCAGGCCTCCACCCACTAGATGCCAGCAGCAGTCCCCAAAGCTGTGACTACCAAGAATGTCTCCAGACATTGCCAAATGTCCCCGGGGAGCAAAATCACCCCCACGTGAGAACTACTCTGTGTATGTGTGTCAAGCCAGGTCACACTGTACTCACTTCTGAAATTGTCTTTCCCAGGTATTTGTATTTCATGGTCACTTTAGGTTCCTTCCATTTCCTTCTCCATCCCATGTCTAATGGCTGCCAGGCGTGGCCTATCAAGGGCCCGGTGGATTGACAAAAAGACAAATCCATTGCTATAGTTGTCTTCTATTACCATAAAACAAAGTGCCACAAACCTCATGGTTTAAAGCAACCCCCCCTTGAAGAGCTCCCAGTTCTGTGGGTCAGAAGTCTCGGCACAGTGTACCTGGGTTGTCTGTCTGAAGTCTCAGATGCTGAAAGCAAGGTGTCAGCCAGTGTGGGTTCTTACCTTGAGGCTCTGCAAAGGAATCTGCTTCCGAGCTCATTCTTGTGATTGGCAGAATCCAGTTCCTTGCAGCTGTAGGACTGCGGTCCCCATTTCCTTGCTGGTGGTCTGCTGGGGGCCCTCTCAACTCCAACAGGCTACCCATATTCCTTTCCACGTGGTCTCCTCCATCTTCAAGCCAACAATGACACACGGAATCTTCCTTGTGTTTCAATCTCTGACTTCCTTTTCTGCGACTGACCAGCTGGAAGAGATTCTCTGCTTTCAAGGAGCACATGTGAGCAGCTTGGCCCACTGGGATCACCTCCCTATGTAAAGTAGACTGTGCCATCTAACACAGTTTGTCACAGGAGTAAATCCATCAGATTCACACGCACACGGTTACACTGGGTATGTACACCAGGGTGGGGAACCTTGGGGACATCATGAAATTCTTCCTACCACAATGACCAAAGGGCAAGAGAGGTGTTTCTGGGGGAGGTCATGGAACCAAGGGCCAGGCCAGATGAGCAGGAGAAGGGCCCTGTTGCATTCCTGCCCCAACATGTACTTCTAGGAGCAAGCACCGAGCTTGGGCAGTCACGGGCCTTGGTGGAGGGCTCTGGCTTCCAGTCCCCTTTCAGAGGACTCTTCACCATTTTCTGTATTTGGGATGAAGATGTAGGTCAGAGAAATGTCGCAGCTGGGCCAAAAGGGCAGAGACAGGGACTAGCTGTCAGCAGAGCAGGTGGGCTGGGGACAGCTGTGTGGACCACCACAGACCACCCCAAGCAATCTACACAGAGACTTTGATTTGGGGGAAAGAAGGAAGGAGGTGTCAGGCCAGCGAAGGAGACTGGAGGGTGGCCTTGGGCATGCTGTCTCACCCCTCCTGAGGTATGGGTGCAAGAGGCTGAGGTGTTGGGCCAGAGGCCAGAGGCCAGAGGAGCTGGGCTCTTTGAAGGTGGCCTGGGCTCTGTGCCCTGGTGGCTGAGTGTCACACATGGTTGGGGATAGAATTACCCTCCAGCCTCCAGCCTGTGAGCCCATAGTGAGGCTCAGGGCAGCCCCCAGCCACGGGCGATCTTGGGGGACAGGCTACGGCCAGGGAGAGGCTGCTGGAGCAGAAGCACATGGGCTGACTTGTTCTTGTGCACACATGAAACACAGCCCAGAGACCCCTGGAAATCCCTGGAGGGGACCTGAGCAGGCCTGTGGCCCATACACAAGTGGGGCTAAGACCATGGTCACTCCGGCAGCAAAACCTGTCCACCTCATTTGTACTCTCAGGCTGCTGAGGCTGGGGGATGTTGGGGCTATACCCACCATGTCATTAGTGTAGGGTAAGGGGGACCCCAGCACCCTGCAAGGAGCCTCTGATGTCATCGCTGTAGAAGGCAGAACATTCTTGTGCCAAATAAAAAACCACTTCCTGTGGGGTTCCCATACACGATCTGTCTACAGCAAAGGCCTGGGGCCCAAGGCAGGGCCAGCATTGTGCCTGGGCTCTCCAGTGAGTTTAAGGTAAACACTAAGCCCTGCGTGCAGCTGCAGCTCCTGCCTCAACAATCTCTGTAAGGTGGAGCCAGAGGCTGCTGGGACTGAGACACACATTTAGAAGCCTGGCAGTTGAACTATAGTTTTTACCAGAAGTGCTCAGAAGCCTGTAAGTCTCAGCTCTGCAAGCACTATGCTGTTATATGGGCGCATTGTCCTGGTAAACATGCAAGCCTGTCCCCCAGGCTGCAGGGCAGCAAAGGGGCTAGAGAGGGCTGGTGAGCTTCAGGGCAGAGAGTTCATGCCAGCCTGCACCTGGGAAAGAGGCTCTGGAAACCCTCTCCCTCTGCTTTTCCACCTGCCCGACCTCGCACCTTCAAAAGGTTAGCATGTGGAAAGAACACAATATTGAAATTCCGAAGGCCCAGCTTCTCATTGAGCCTGGGCTACTTCGAGCAAGTCACTGGACACCCCAGGGCCTCAGGCTTTTTCTCAGTGGGATTTAAAAGCAGCTAAGATCCTGACACTGTCACCTCTGAGCCGGGCCGTGTCCAAGCTGTCAGATGCCCACAGAGGCCTCTGGAGCCCAGTAACTCTCCCCACAGCCTGAGCCCAAGGCCATGGCTGCTGCTTACGAGGTCTTGTGGTGTGGAAAGGATGCCCTTCTGGCCAGCACCGCAGATCCCGGCATGCGAAGGGACAGATTTCCTCAGTTTTTTACCTTGTTTTGGCAAAATGGATCTGTTGCAGTTTCATGACTGCAAGAACAAAAATCTGTGCTTATATGCAAACTTTCTCAGTGAAAAGAACCACTCCTCATCCTGGAGAGAAACGTATGTGTTTTTCGCTTTTCCCAGCCCAATTCTTCTGCCATATTTGGAGAAAAACTCCCTCTTTATTATTTTTTTTTAAAGTTGTCTTTAGGGACCTTGTAGACATTTCCCTTGACTACGCCATGACATGACTGAGCTTCCAGGGAAGGCAAGGCTGCAGGAGACCCCTTTCTGCTGGATGAGGGCAGTTTCTAGGAGACCCAAGGGCACCCCAAGGCCGGGTTTGCAGGGAATTGAATGAGTTTGTCAATCGAAGAAGAAAACACTCGGAGTGGGGGATAGGCAAAAGGAAAACTGAACCCTCCATCAGTCTGTCCTGGACCCAGGCAGATAGGCAGAAAGTGAAACAGCAGAGAAACCGAAAGTGAAATGGTTCATTCACATTTTATAAAACTTTCCCACCAAACATAAACTGTCTTACTCAAAAAACAAACAAAACTAGGACATTTTCACAATTAGGGGCACGACAAGATAAGGAAGCTGCTCGGGACCTGGGTGCCAACTCCATGAAATTGGAGGAACTAATTCCTGGCCACTTGAGCCTCACTAGAGCCAGCCTGAGCTCTTCTTCCAGCCCTTCAAGTTCTGTGGAGAAAGTCAAGTGGCCATACATAACAACAGGGTCCGGGTTTCATTTATAAATAACCCAGGAACATTTTGTTGTTTTCATTTGTCTAGGGCTGGGTTTTCCCAGCACACAAGGCTCTGGGGAGATGTGAAAACCATGGCGGGTCAGTGTGAGTGCTGCCGGGGCTCAGAGCAGTCTCCACTCAGACCACTGAACAACCACCTCATTCAGGATCCCCACCCCCCTCCCCCACCCAAGGCTCTTTCCTAGACCCACCCCAAAACTGCATCTCCAGGGTGGATCCCTCATAGCACTGTGTAGGAGCTGAATTCTTTGGTTTCTAAGGCTGACCCAGGAAGTCTGGACCCTGACCCCCCCCCCCTTGGTCACTAATTGGCACACAGCCTCTGGTGACAGCCCCTGCCTAGGACCCTCAATATCCTCTTTTGGAGAATGCAAAAAAAAAAAAAAAAAGTCTTGATGGTTTCTGTGCTTTACTATGATTGATGAAAAGAATGTTAATGAAAACCCAAATAAAAGCAGTAAGTCAGGGACCTAAGATTGCAGGCAGAGCTGATATTACTTATCTGCTCTTCAATGGTTAGGGAGCAAGAGGGAAAGGCAATCAAACTAATACTATCTATTCCCTCAGAAGGTACAGAGGCCAGATCCTACAAGGGCTGGGTGACCAAACCTCCTGTCTTGTTCTCTCTGGATCCCACCTGACTCAGCTCCCCTAATATCCTTATTACTTGTTCTCAGATTAGAGTTCCTGCCTCTGCCCCCTTAGCCTGCCAGCCTGCATTCTTCCCTGATATAGGCACCCAGCCCTCTAGGCTTCCACATCTCCCAAAAGCCAGAAAATTGGACAATAGGCCTTCAAATTCCCAGGTTCATTTTAGATCTCTCCAAGAGCCCCCAGGCCCCCCTCCCACACTTTGGTGTTCTGATACTGGTTACATAACAATCACAGTCCCCAAAGCTCTGACATCACCTGCTGAAGATTCTCACCAGCCTGGAGAGCCAAGGGGGTCTATGTGTGGCCGGGGATGATGGCGGGGGAATGAGCCCAATGGAACAGCCAGGAACTGGTAAGGAGGGGTGGGGCATACGTCGGAGCAAAAAATGGTAACTGGTGGTAACCCTGAGAGGAAAGCGGAAGTATTTGGGTTTTTTAATTTCCCCGTAAATTCCCACAAGATTTCATTGTTGCCCCCACATTTCCCTTCTCCCCACATAGGGAATTTCCGATTTCACTTCCTCAAAACTCAAGTGGCCAGAGGGCCTCAACTTCCTCTTTATGACCTGCCCTGCCACAGTTGCAGCCTCTCTGGGGAAGCCTTCTCCTCACCCCCACATGTCAAATGTCACGTATGTCCTCCACCGCTTGTGTCCCTCTCCCAATCCCAGCTGGCCTGAGGTCAGGCCTTTTGCTGCCGGTCAGACTTTCCCCATCGGCTCCTTCTCCCTCCCCATTCTTCTTTCCCCGGTCACCACCCCGCCTTGGGTTCTCTACTCCCTCAGCTTCCCCTGCTACCTCTTTCCTGTCTCTCCCTCCTCTCCAAAGCAGGTAAAAAATGAGGGGACGAGAGGAGTGTGTGTCAGGGACGCGGGAGCGAGAGGAGGTGCCGCGACCCCGGGGCCTCCGATGCTTCCGGGGATTCTGAGCCACTGGGAGGAGGACGGTTCACGGGGGCAACTGCGGGTGCGGCGCGTAGTCAGGAAGCTGGGGTGTCTAACTGGGTTCTTGCGGAGCCAACCTGCGGGATGTGGGGGTTCACGAGTCCTGGAAGACGCCTAAGCCCCGAGACCTCCTCGCGCCTGAGGGCCCGCTCCCCGCCTTCCCAACCGCAGCACTTCCGTGAGCAGCCCCGAGGGGCGGGGCGAAACAGGTGCGGTTGCCACGGCACCCCGACCAGGGATCGCGAGATTTGGAATCAGCCAATGGGAGACGGAGGAGGGGAGGACGTGGCACGGAGCAAAGGGGCGGAGCTTGGAGGGGTTCCTCCCTCTCCTTCCCCATTCCCCGCTGCCCCGCCGGCGGCGGCGCGCGCCGGAGCGCAGGCCCGACCCTATAAAGTGTGCTTGGCGGGGCGCGCGCTCCACTTGGCAGAGGGCGCCTCCGTGAGCCGTGCGGTGCGCCTGCGCAGTGTGGGCCGCTCCCCGCCCCCTGCCCCGCCGCTGCCGCCCCCTGCTCTCGCCGGCAAGCCAGGCCCCGCCTCGGCTCCGTGCCCTCGCCCAGCTCTCAGCCGCCGGTCTGCCCCGCAGCAGCCAGCCCAGTCTCCAGCAGCATGTTCAGCTGGGTCAGCAAGGATGCCCGCCGCAAGAAGGAGCCGGAGCTCTTCCAGACGGTGGCCGAGGGGCTGCGGCAGCTGTACGCGCAGAAGCTGCTGCCCCTGGAGGAGTACTACCGCTTCCACGAGTTCCACTCGCCCGCGCTGGAGGATGCTGACTTCGACAACAAGCCCATGGTGCTCCTCGTGGGCCAGTACAGCACGGGCAAGACCACCTTCATCCGGCACCTGATCGAGCAGGACTTCCCGGGGATGCGCATCGGGCCCGAGCCCACCACCGACTCCTTCATCGCCGTCATGCACGGCCCCACCGAGGGCGTGGTGCCGGGCAACGCGCTTGTCGTTGACCCGCGGCGCCCCTTCCGCAAGCTCAACGCCTTCGGCAACGCCTTCCTCAACAGGTACCCACCCCTTGCCAGGGGATGCGGGAGGCACCGCCGGGGCCGGGGCCGGATCCGGACCCGGCACTCGGGGCCCGACCCTCCCGCGGCGATCGCCCCCACCGTCCTTTGTCTGCAAGGCCCCGGTGAGACCCTTAGCCACTACTCCCTGCTACGAGCCCTGCCTCTTTTCACAGAAAACCCACCCGCGGGTCTGGGAGTGAGCATTGCCGGCTCGTTCGGCTTCTGTCGCCCCCAGAATCTTCCGGGTCATCAGTTTAACTCCCAAACCCTGCCGCAGATCCCAGTCCCACTCCCCTCAGAACCAGGGGCCGCGGTAGGAGGGTGAGGCATTCCTGTTTGCTCTTCCTCGGTCTCACCTCCTTCCCCTAGACTGGACACGCCGATTCACTCAAATCAACCCCTCACTCCCCTGCCTTCAGGGCTCTGTTTCTTAAGTGTAGCGGGAAAACACAAACTATCAGCCATTCCCTTTGCTGGTGTGGTGTGTCTCTGCTCTACCTCCCCTGGGATGGTGGTTTTGTGTAGGAAGGACAAGGAGGCTCTGCTGTGGCCTGCTAATTTTGGGGCAAGCCTGGAGGCAGGGGACTAATGGGGTTTGAACACTTCTCCCAAAGGCAGCTCTCAAAGGGTCAGTGCTGCCTGGAAGGGGCTTCAGGAAACAGCATGAGGTGGTGCCACTGGGAGCCCTGAAATGAGATTCTGGCCCCAAGTCTCTGTGTAGACACAGTTAGGGGTTTCTTAACCTACTTGGGCTTCAGTTTCCCCAGTTAAATAAGTGAGACCTGCCGCCTCATCATGAGAGTAATCCACCAAGATTCTGACGCCCCTGATGCTGTGAATGAAACACAATGGTCTCCTCTCCAAGGAGTTCACCACCCAGGCTCACTTTTCTCTAAAGGAACTCAAGGCATCCCATCCCAACCCCCCAGGGGACATACCAAAGGACTTCACAGACCCTTCCCTCTCTGCCACCCCCATTCAAGGAGTGACTCCACATGCCTTTCGTCTGGGGAAGAGCCTAGGAAAGAATCTGAATCCTGCCTTCCAGGTCCCCGCCCTTCATGACCACATTCCTTTCCAGACACTGTCCAGCCATACAGGGCTGCTTGCTCCAGAGCGAGTCATGGCCAGGCCTACCTCCATGCGCAGAGCTGACCTTTAATGTTGTATTTTTGCCCCTTCCAGGCAGGTCAGCCTGTCCTCTTGTTTTATGGCTGTTGGTGTTTGTATGTCAGGGCCATACAGACACCAAACAACCTTTGGGCTAAGGGTCCTAAAGAGACCAGATCCTCTTAGCTCTAAGCTTACCTCCTGTGTTTTGGGGGTTTTTTCTCTTTTATTTTAATTTCAAAATATTATGGGGGTGCAAATGTTTTTGGTTACATGTATCAATTTTGTTATGCTTGAGTCAGGGTTATAAAGTGTGCCCATCACCCAGATAGTGTTATACCCAGACCTCCTGTGTTTTAACATTTTTGTGCCCATAGAGAGGCGATTGGCTCAAACTGTAAGCTGGGGAGAGCCATTTGATCTTGTGGAAAGTTTGTCTGCTGTGCTGGAAAGTCCAAGCATTAGGTCTCTGCTTCCACGCAGAACTTTGGAAGCCATAAGGAAGGGTCTCTGTACCTGCCTCTGCTGTCCTTGGGTATTCACTTTTGATTGTGAGGGCAGACCCTTTTTGAAAGGAGAAACAGGGCACATAAGTGGTTCTCTGAATTTGGAAACCCAGAGTTTCAGAGCTGGGAGGATCTTAGACATCATCTCGGCAACCCCACCTTGTTGGTTCAGGAAGGCCAAAGGCCCAGGTGACTTGTCAAGGCCTCCCTTTAAGTTCACACAGCGCTGACTGCCTGGCCTTTGTGTGGCCAGTTACTGCCCACTGTGGCTTCTACCTGAAAAAAGAGCAGTTCTGGTCAGGAGCACTTGGTCCAAAACAGGCACTTTGATGACATTGGTGCCCCAGGATCTGAAAGCAGCACACTTTTATTTCCTTCTTGACACCACCTCCTCTCCAGAGGGTCCATCCTGAACACTGATGGCGCTGCCAAAGGCATCCTTATCAGCCGGAGCTGAGGCCTAGAGCCGTGTCAGGATGTGTAGTGCAGGGAGTGCCACCCGGCTGGGGAGGGCACAACAAAGGGGGCTTTTCTCTGGCTGATACAGCCTCTCTTCAAGAGACCCATTGAGTCATGAACTTGACTTTCCGGCCTTCTTCCCCTGAGTGCTGCTCTAAGAATAAAATCAGATAGAGCAGACCAGGGGCAGGGTGCAGTCAGGGTTTCCTAAGAGTGTCTTGTGAAAACTCCTCCTTGCGTAACTGGGCCTGCCCACTTGTAGTGTGAAGTGAAATCTGCGTCCTTGTTGGTGAGAAGATGGGATCGATGCATCTTTACTGCCTGCTCCCTCTCTTGTTTTCTGCCACGCTCCCTGGGCTTTGCAGAGCAACTTTTTCTGGGTCCTATGGATGCTGTCTCTCTGGCGAGGCTCATTTACAAGTCATTTTTATGTATGTCACTTCCCAGAGCCAGTTCGACTTCCAGTGCTTCTAGGTTGTCATCTTCTCTTCAGTGGCTCCTGTCCTTAGCTGCTCTGTTGCTGGCACTAGTGAGGGTTGAGGTCCAAGGTTTGTTCACCCTGGGGGTCAGCTGGTCTTGCTCTGTTGCACTTGTAGGCAGTACCTCTCACCCTGGCTGGCTGCCCCCAGCCTGTGGGCCACTGGTCACTTGGGGGATGGGACCAAAAGGAGAAGCTAATCAGCTCAGATCCCTCCCCTCTGTTGGAAAGGCTTTAAGTCTGCCTCCTACAGACAATGGGTCAGTATTTTCTTTGCTCGCAATACCTTTTTCAGAGAAGTTTTTAAAGGGGCTTTTTCTGTGTCCAGTAAGGAATCCCTGCTATCAGTTGAGACAGCCCCTTGCTGTTCTGGACTATTCTAAGCTTTGTGTGGAACTCAGGCAGGCATAGCTAAGCCCTCACTGGTGAGTCAGCAGCCGCTCCACAGCCTTGTTCTCCCTCAGCCTGCTTTGACTTTCAGAGAACGGTGTATCTGTACTTCCTCATCCACCGTCCACCAGCCTGTGTGGCCCCCCGGCTTTTACTGGCCACCCATTGCAGCTGGGTGAAAGGGGAGGGCTGGCCCTAGTAGCAAAAGGAAGAGACCAGCTCTTCTTGGCATGTGGAAATTTAGCCAAGCGGTTGAAAATATTAACTTGGAATTCCAAGGTCCCAGTGTCACCCTTCTGTTTCCCTTCTGAGTTGCATGGTCACCTAGGCTTGCACAGTTTTCACTAAGAGGTCTTCAGCTTGAAAGTTGAACTCTGGAATTCTGGGGGAAAAGCAAATGTGAGGGAAGAGTTCGTGCCTGCTGGTTATATTCCCACTTAGGAAAGTACCTCCAATTTGCTGGCCACCCCTGGAAACTGAGACAGTAGAAAAGCTCCTGTGAACTCCTTGCTTCTGGAGAGGAAGCCAGAGGTGGAGACAAAGTACAGAAGCCCTGTTGTCTCATCTGGAGCAGTGATAACTCCGTCTTGACGTCTCACTTCTGGCTTTTGCGCTCATGTAGGTTCATGTGTGCCCAGCTGCCCAACCCGGTCCTGGACAGCATCAGCATCATTGACACTCCTGGGATCCTGTCCGGAGAGAAACAGCGCATCAGCAGAGGTAAACAGGCCCTGACTACAGCCCCGGGCACTGGTGTCATCAGATTCCTATCTGACGTCTGTGTCCTGGTTCAGATCTGCCCTTGAGATTTCTTCCAGATGTCTCCCAACCCATTTTACATCAGCCTCTTAACCTCCGCAGTGCTCTGCGCACTGAGAGGAAAGGAGCTGCTTTTTTCCTTGCTTGCTGTGCCCAGGTGACAAGAGCAGCCAAGGAGAGACCACAGCCAATTTTGTGTGACTGTCATGCTTTTGAACCCATGAGGCATGCTGGGAACAACAGGATCGGGAGACAGGGCCTTGGGCCGCACCGTGAGGGCACAGGAAATGGCTTAATACCTGTGCTCCAGGTCGTCCAGCCAGCACCTGGCCACACTTACCTTAGCTTGTGTTTAAAAGCTTTTGCCTCCCAAAGCCATGTAAATTCCTAGTCGAGTCCAGCAGGACTGTGAGGGAGAAGCTAGCAGAAATTTGTTTAAATGTTTAGGGGCCAGTGGAAATTTGCTCAGACATGGATAGTCAGCAGCCTCCCTGGGTGAGGTTTTCATGCTGTGCGTTAGTGTGCTAGGCCCATTCCAGTTGTGTAAACTCCTGCCTGGATTTCGCTGAGCTTTTTTGAACATCTGGTTTGGGATGAGCCTGAACTGGATCATCTATCTGCCACTGCCCCTTTCTGTAGAAGAGCCGGGTACTTTGGGACCTGGATGCTTTCTGGGAGGAGCTTGAGGGCAGGTGGCTGGTACCTGGCAGGTGAGGAGTGGCGTCTGCAGCTGCCAATGTGAAAATGGAATAAAATCAAGCTCAAAGAGAGGTTGAGGACCAGTGACCAGGTTTGTTTATCATTAACTTGCAAATGTTTCCTGTGTCCCTTTCCTTCGGAACACCCAGTGGTAGTGAGCCTTGCAGCTGGTTGAAGCCAGCAGCCTGGGATTTGGGGTGTGTGTGTGTGTCTCTCTGCTGGGGCTGTGAGGGAGTGAAACTCTGTTCCTGGTGCTGAGAAACCTGCTTCTCTTTCTTTTCAGGCTTGTGGGCCCTGCCAATGTGGGATTGCATCAGACTGTGCTGAAACTGCTGTCTCTCTAATCTGCTTTCAAAGCTGCCAATTAAGCTTTTAGGTTCTCTCATCTCTGGTGATAGTAGTGCTCCTAGGAGTTCAAGGGAGGAGATTTGGGGACCTGTTTTTGAAAAAGTGAGGGCCATCACTTGACCAACCTTAAAAAAAAAAGTGAGGGCCAGTTTTTTTCTTTCTCGAACTCCGGAGCTCAAGCGATCTTCCCCTCTCGGCCTCCCAGAGTGCTGGGATTGCAGGCGTGCGCCCGGCCTTAGTTTTTTTCTTTCTTGCTACTATTATTGTTCCAACCTGGTTTTAAGAAAATGCCTGATAAGCAAAAGGCTTGTCCTTTGCCAAAGCAAGGCCAGAGAATCTGAATAAGTTACTCTTAAAGAGAGAGAACTACAGAGGGAATGTGTTCTCAGTCTGCCCCCGGGGCTGAGGTATTCTGGATGGACTTTGTTTAAGGCTCTATTGCGGCATTTTTCAATAGCAGAGGGGGCTCCTCTGATGGGCACCATGAGGCAGAGAAGCCCTGGCAGGGCAGCTGGTGTGTATACATCCTGGGTAAGGGACAATAGCACACAAGAAGAGGCTTATCTGGCCAGAGTGCCACTGCTCAGTGTGGCTTCGGAGCTGCGTTAAAGTATTTGAGGGGAAGGCTTTAGGGTTCTTGAGGCCCCTATTGTCTCAAAAAGGAACTCAGAAACAGCTGTTTTCCACCAGTGCTGGGAAGTTCCCCTGCTGGACTGTCTTGGACCCTTCAGCCTGTGTCCTCAGAGCCTAGCAGGCTGAGCAGCTCATACTGTGTCTTGATGTGTCAAGTTCCCCTGCCTGCCGGGATGCTCCCTCTGCTTCCTTTCCTGGTTAGGAGAGACGGGCAGTGGTGTCTGCACTTGCTGTCTCAGGAACCAGCAGACACGATGTGTTTCGACTAGGGGCTGAGGGAGGATGTGGGTGGGCCAGGTGGTCCCAGTCCTCAAGTTGCCCGTGCAAATGATACATTGGAGAAGTGAGCCATTGGTGCTCTGCCTGTGGAGCCTGCCTGTCCCCTCCAGGAGTAGGGTGTGGCCCCTCTGGGTCCCCAAGCTGCTAGGCTCCCCTGTATCCATAGAAGGCCGCCCCTACTGCATCGTGGACAGGAACGGGAGGGTGGCTGAAAGAGAAGCACATGGCTCTGATTGGAGGAGGGTTTCCTGCTGTGAAATAGCACGAGGTCAAACTGATTTTACTAGACTATTTCTTTCCCTCCGTAGCCCTAGAGGTCTTGGTTTAAACGTATCTTACTTGCTGGGCATGGTGGCACTCACCTGTAATCCCAGCTACTGGGGAGGCTGAGGCAGGAGGATTGCTTGAGCCCAGGAGTTCAAGATCAGCCTGGGTGACATAGGGAGACCCCGTCTCAATGAAGGGGAAAAAAAACTTATTTTACCACTGTACGATATATACATGTAATGGAAAAAATGTGTTTGTGTGTAACGGGAAAAAAAATCACCCGTTGGGGTTTGGTGTCAGCTTTTTGTCTTCAGGAGGAAGACCGTCACTGGGTACCTGCTGGAGGTGCTGGTGTGGCCTCCAGGTGGGAACCACTAGGTGATGCGGTAGGAGTGGATTTGTCCTTCCTGGAGCCCCGCCCATCAGTCAGGCAAAGGCCCATGTCGCCCTGTCCAGCAGAGGAAGTCAGAGCAGGGCATTGCGTTCCAGGCCCGGGGCTGGCCGCCTACTGCTCCCTTTGCTGGCGGCGTGGAAAGCAGGTGTTTCCCTCAGAAAGATAAGGCTGGGCGAGTGGCGCGCCTTTCCATGGCCTGCCAGCCTCGTTCCCCGGGGACAGGCATCCCGTGGAGGCTGCATGCGCGCAATCCTTGCTAATTGCATTCCCTTCCATTTCCCACCCTCCTCGACCTGGCCCTTCTGGCTTCTTTTCCCCTTGTCCCCTAATGTGTGCAGGAAATACTGTGTGCAAAGATAAGGTAGGGCCAGTGAAGGCCCAGAGCAGCCAGGATGCAGCCTGGGCTCTGCGAGGGACCCTGAGAATTGCCTCAGGGAAGAGAAGGGGCCCCTACTGGGGTCTCGGGATGCTCTTGCCCTTGCGCTGATCTTCTGAGTGACTTTAAAGATACCATTCTCCTCCGTCAGCAGAGAAAGGTGCCTGTGGGGACAGCGTTCATTGTGAGTGCTGCCCGGGTGACTGATAAAGGGCATTCTAAAGGGCGGCTGGGGTGTGGCAGGGCTGCTGACCACCCGCACCGTCACGGGGGAGCCAGGGAGCAGGCTCTTTCCATAGCGGGGCTGCCATGGGCAGCGACAGGAGGCTACTCAGGGGCCTGGCCAGTGTACTCCCCACCATTGTCGCTAGGTGACCAAGAGCTAAGCTGGAACTTTTGTGCCTCAGTTTCCCCCACGAAAGTTGTATCAGCGGAGGAGTGTTGTTTCAACTTACACTAGGAGATTGGAGACCTGGCCGGCTTTGTGCCTGACTTTCTGCTGGTCACTGCCCCATCAATGAGCTCCGTTGCAGTATCACAGCAGCTGCGTCTGTGAGGAAGCTACTGCCTTTTGGATGAGGAAACAGGCTTAGGAAAGTTAAGTAATTAGCCTAAGATGACACACAGGCTAGCAAGTGTCGGTGCTAGGATTTGAACCCAGGCAGGGGCTGTGCACGCACATACCGGAGTGTAGCTGAGAGAGGTTGCCTTGGTATGAAAGAGTCCTGAGAGCTTGATCAGACAAATCTTTGACCCTGCTGGGTCATTACTATGGAGGGCTTCTGAGCTCTCCAGAAGTGTGCAGAGGCCACCCTCCGCTTCTCTTCCAGCCCAAGGTCGGACTGCTAGTCCAGAAATGGACCTGAGGTCTGGGGCTTTGAACAAAATTGCTGGTATCATCTTCCTTTTCCCTGTTTCCTGCCTTCAGCCAGAAATTACCCTCCAGACTGTCCAGGGAGTGGCACCTGGAGCCCTGACCCAGGGTGGCTGGTTCCCTGGGTTCTCATTTGCCCTCCTGCTGACTCCATCCAAGTCTTGGAGCCTTATCCTTAATAGTCAGACAGGGCTTCCCTGGTCCAGACTACCATCTGTGTGGCCTGGAGGCCTCTGACCTGGAGGTGGGGCTCCTCTGTGGGCAGCCCTCCCTCCCTGCTGCCACTTCCAAGGTGCCCCAGTGCTAACAGCCCTCTATCTAGGTCAGTGTTTCACCAGGGCGATCTACAGACCATACAGTGCTCTAAGGGGTTGCCCAGCGGCCTTGGGGAAGGCCACATGCTGTGTCCTTCTTGGAGTCACAGTGTCCACAGCACAGATATAACAGAAGGTTCAAGTCCCATGTCAGTACTTTAGGAGCTGAGTGGCCCTAGGGAGTTGCTATGACCCCTGGGAGCCCACATCAGTACAGCAGGCATAACAATACCAGCTTCTAGGGCTATTGCTGAGTACAGACATTTACTTGTGTTAAGCTCTTACCCTAGTGCCTGGTACACAGTTAAGTGTTCAACAGATGTCAGCTGGTTAATAATAAAGAGACTGAAAAATCCAGGGTTTCCCCAAACTCTGATGAAGGAGACCCTTCTCTGTGTAACCTCTCGAGGAGGATCCTCAGGGCAGCACTGACTCTGCATGTTTTCCCTTCAGATTCCAGGGCCGCCTCTGGGGTCTGCAGCTTCAGGCTTCTGCCAGGCCTTCTGCTCGCCCCCGCCCCACTGTTGCCTCCCTCTGGTCCACCAGGCTAGGACAGCTTTTGGCCTCAGCACTCCGCGGAGGAGGCGTACCAGGCTGTGCCTGCGCGCGGCACCTGTTCCCCAGGCTTCGAGCCGGCGCGGGCTGGGGAGCAGCTGGCCTGAGTGCCTGCAAACATTCAGTTTATATTTGGAGGACGAGGCATTCTTCATTCGTTTGAAGCAGTCCTTGCCTACACACTCATCAGAATCTGAGCTTCTTGAGCCCAAAATACAAATCTTGTGAGTAAATAAGAGCAAACATTTACGAAGTGCTCACAGCGTGCCAGGCTCAGCCGATCCTCACAGCAGCCCCAAGGGGGAAGCTGACTGTCTTCAAGTCACAGATGGGGAGGCTGGGAACAGAGGCTCCAGAGGCAAGTGGACTCCGGGGTCACACAGCTGGTTGTTCGTAGGAGGTTCAGGATGGAAGTGTGGGCCTGATTCCAGAGCCTGTCTGTCCTTCCTCCTCTCCCTCTTTTGTTGCTTATTTCAGGTCAGGCTTGCTGAGGTCTGCATTATGCTCAGTAAAACCCACCCTTTCCAGGTGTGCTGCTCAAGGAAGCAGCTGGGGGCCACCCCCATAGCCAAGATAGAGAGTATTCCTGTCACCCAAAAGTTCCCCTTGCCCCATGTAGTCACTTCTGGTCCCAGGCAGCCCATTGACATTTGTCTCTAAATTTTACCTTTTCCAGAATGTCATATAAACAGAATCATACAGTATGAAGCCTTTGTGTCTGTCTGTCTTTCACTTTGCATGATGCTTTTGAGATGCATTCACGTTTTTGAGAGTATCAGTGGTGGCTGAGCATGGTGGCTGGGCATGGTGGCTCACACCTATAATCCAAGCACTCTGGGAGGCCGAGGGGGGAGGATCGCTTGAGCTCAGGAGTTGGAGACCAGCCTGAGCAAGAGCGAGACTCCATCTCTACTAAAAATTGAAAAAATTAGCCAGGCATGGTGGTGTGCCTGTAGTCCCAGCTACTCAGGAGGCTGAGGCAAGAGGATCGCTTAAGCCCAGGAGTTTGAGGTTACAGTGAGCTATGGTGATGCCACTGCACTCTACCCAGGGCAACAGAGTAAGACTCTGTCTCAAAAAAAAAAAAAACAAGGAAACTGAACCCCCCTCCTCACTCCCCACCCCTTCATAAATTAAAAAAAAAGAGAGACAGAGAATCAGTGGTTCACTCCTTTTTGTTGCTGGGCTGTATCCTATGGTGTGGATGTACCATCATTTGTTATCTGTTCACCTGCTGACGGGCATTGGGGTTGTTTCCAGCACGGGGCAGTTTTAAATTAAGCTACTGTAAACATTTGTGTGCAGCGCTTTGGATATGTGCTGTTATTTCCTTGGGTAAGTACCTAGGGTGGGAAGGACCCTGCCTTTTCACCTCTGGGCTACCCTGGAAAGGCCCTTCCCTTAAGAGCTTTAGCTGGAGGAAGCTCAGGAACAAGACCTCACAGTACAGATTCTTCTCGGTTCCTGAACCGCTGACTTGCTCTCCTGCGCTCCTTTCTCCTGGGCCTGGCTGAGTTGGAAACCTGTGTGATGGGAGAGCTCGGGCGAGAAGTACTGAGGCCCACGCAGCTTGAATGGCAGGAAACAAAAGTCGATTGGAGACAAACCCTCTATTGTTTTGTGTTTTAGAAACTTTTGGAATGTATGAAGCAGATTTTCCACCAGCTACTGGAACTACCTGCGTTTTGGAGGGTGCTGGGGTAGGGCTTGGAGGCATCCAAGCAGCTCCCTCTTCCACCTCTGCTGGTGGCGGAAAGTGTGGTCTGACTCTGGGCAGGAAGGCAGCCCCTGGGGAGGGACAGGTGCCTCCTGAGCAGGAGGGGCCTGGAGGAGGCTGAGGGGGGACGGAGCCACCGTGACAGGTGTCAGGCAGCCGAGATGGCTCAGCCTGGTTGCCCAGGGGGACTCTTCTTTCTCCCCCCTTCCCCCACTCCCAGGACTTTTTTTTTCCTTTTTTTTTAATTGTGGTAAAATATACCTAACATAGAAGATTTTCCATTTTAGCCATTTTTTTCTTTCTTTTAAAATTCCACTTTTTTCTTATCTTTTCTTTTTTACTTTTTTCACGTAAATCAGAGACCTTTATATCCATTTCAACCATGTTTAAGTGCACAGCTCAGTGGCACTGGGTGCATTCACACTGTCGTGCGGCCATCACCACCATCCAGCTCCAGAAGTGTTTTCATCTTCCCAAACTGAAACTCTGTCCCCATGAAACGCTAACCCCCCCACCCCGGCCCCACCATCCTACTTTCCGTCTCTGTGCACTTGACTACTCTGGGTTCCTCCTATACACAGACTCCTGCGGTGCAGTGCTTGGCCTGTTGTGAGGGGTTTATTTCACTTAGCATGATGTGTCCAGAGTCCCGGTACTCCCTGAGCCTCAGCTCAGCGTGCAGCTCAGGTGGTCCCTGAGGGGTCTGGCCTTGCTCACTAAAATTACTCACTCTCAGGTGGCCTTTTCTTTCCACCCGCAGCCCTGGGCCATGTTTTCTGTGTCCTTTGTGGAGCTACAGGTACCAGCTTTATCACTGCTACCCCTGCCTTGGTGGGGACATCTCTTTTCTCACCAAGCACACACAGCTTCCTGCTACTGCTGCAGAACTGCTTATTGCATGAGGTGGTGTCTGACTCCTGATTCGACCTCCAGTGTGTCCCAATGAAGGCTCATGGCCTTGGGCAGTGCCGGGGGCGCTGGCCAGCCCTGTTCTGTGCTTGTCACCTGCTCTGAGCTCCAGGCCCAACGTCAGCTCGGTGCTGCCGCTGTGTGGTTAGTCCTTGGTACCTCTTGAAACCTGGCGTCTTTCAGGCCGAGCGAGACACATCCAAGGGCAGTGAGGGGCTGGTGGTGGTTTGCAGCCACGTGGTTTCACACCTGCAATGACATGGCATAGGCCTGAGTGCTGTGGCCCTTTTTGTCACCTATGGGTGTGCTTGGTCAGTCACTGTGTCTCCCTCTCAGCAGAAGTGTGAGAGTTCTCTGTAATAAACAGGAAATTTCTTTCACCAGCAAAAAAAAAAAGGGCCTTCACTCTGTTGCCTTCAACTTTTGGCCAGTGACTGGATTAGGGGTGGCGGCGGGGGTGTGGGGGGCAGCTCTGGCTGGGGCTCATGGACTTGCAGACTGGCAGAGGGTTTGAATACTCACTCTTCTTCCTCCTTTCTCTCTCTTTCCCCAGGGGCCCCCTCCATGCAGGGGGAGGAGGGAGTGAGGCCACACTGGGTGGAGTTTGGGAGGATGACCTCAGCTCCCCAGGCGCTGTCCTGACTCCCAGGCCAAAGCCAACACGGCCAAGCACAGCCCATCAGGGCGCCCTGTTCCCAAGAACTGGGTTTTGGCATCACTGCCTCCCCAGCTGTGTGAATTCTAGTTTCAGCTCGTGGCAGTCTGAGGACAAACAGTTTGATGAGAGAAGTGGGGCCCTGTTTTGCTGCACGAGGAGTCACTGTTCAGTCCTTGAGTCATCGAATTTTCAGTGCTGACCTGTGTTCCCAGAGCCAGCCCATGGCTGTGGTGGCCGTGGGCCCCAGGCAGGCCCTGCAGGCTCAGCTGGGTGCCCCTCGTGGCCCCAGGGGCAGCAGGTGACCTCTCCTTGCCCCTGCTTCCCTCCTGCTGCTCCTGGGCTTTCTCCTCTAGTTTTCTGCTGATCTTTCACTCTCTGGGCGTCCCCTCCTGTGGTTCTTGGAACCAGCTGCACGGAGTCAGGGCGCCTCAGAGGCCTTGTACTTTGGAACCAGCAGCCTGTGGTGGTGGTTGGCAGCTGGCATTGGGATGACCTGGCACATGCTCGATGCCCTCCCACACGTTCTGGGCATGTGGGATCTGGGCCATCCACACGAGCCTCTGGAAGGCTGATCAGGCGTCCCTGCCCAGCCTTGAAGGCAGGGCACCAGTTCCATGCCCTCGAGGAGCTGTTTCTGTTTCTGAGCAGAGTGCCCTGTTTCCCCAGCGCGGGGGGGGGCGGGGGGGCAGGAAAACTGTTGCAAATCACTGCTCTGCAGAGGCTGCCCATGCTATGTTGACTGAAGCAGTGGATTTGGGATTTTCCTTACATTTTGGTGACTTTCTTCCAGGACAAAAGCTGGTCTCTGGCCTCAGAGCTGGATGTGGTGAAGTCCCAGGCCGCTGGGCTCCTGTGTTGCCCCTCACCTGGTCTACTGGGAGTCCAGTGCAGTACCTCACTTAATCCTCCCTGTAATGCTAGGAGGAGGAATTTTATTTGAATTTTACAGTTGGAGAAAGTACTTAGAAGTTAGGAAAAGAACTTAAGGTCACAGAGTCAGTGCCTGGAGCTGGGAGTTGAGTCCAGAGCCATCTTATTTAAAAGCCCACATTCTTTCTGGGTGTCCCAAGTGTGGGGAGAGGCTCAGCACCCTGTGGCTTTAGGCTCACACATGACTCTGAGGCACACCTGAGCCTGGGGGGGCCTGGCAGTGGGAATGTTTGTCTAAGCAAGCAGAGCTTAATCCTCTGCATGCCTCACAGCTCCGTGTATCTCAGAGCCCTCTGAGTGGAGCCACCTCTCAGGGAGCACGGGCTGTGCACTTGCCTTCAGCCCAGGAGGGCTTCACAGGAGGGGAGCAGCCTTTTCTGCCAAGGTGGAGGCCCGTGCCACTGTGCTGCCTCCCGAGCTCAGGATGGGTAATCAGCAGGTTCCTCACCAGGGGGACACTGAGGGCTGCCCTCCTCCTGTCACTGCAGGTTGCTCTGGGCCTGGCTGCTGCCTTTCCTTGACACTTTGTCCTTTTTTTTTTTTTTTCTTTTTCTTTGAGCGTCCTGTCCCCTGCAATCTAGATAATACATGTCTAAACCCCCAGCTTGGTCAGAGGGTGGTAAGTGTTTTTCACAGGGGATGCCAAGAGCAGGCCGTGGGGAAGGTTGGTTTGGGTGGGTAGCTGGGCCGTGTCCCAGACTGTTCCCCGTATGAGTGGCTTCTCTGGCTTTTTTCAGGAGCTTGATGGCTCCCTGGGAAGTACTTGGTGGTTTTTAAGAGGGCTGGCCTCCATTTAGGGTGGCCTGGCACCTGTGGATAGACTGAGCCAGGGACAAAGAAGCTTGCTAAGAATCAGTCAGAGGGGACGTGGCAGCTCAGGGGCTGGGACCCAAGTTCCTCACAGGCTCTAGGCCATTGTTTCCACAGGGTCTTCCTCTCTCCTTGTATTCCTAAAAGGTGAGGACAGAGAATTTTCGCTTCTGGAGGCAGTGGAAGAAGTGGAAACATTTTGAAGAGCTGTAGTTGTCAAATAGGATACAAATCAGACTGCTGTTACAGAACCCAAAAATCATTGGCTTAAATCAGATATCCACTAGTTTATGTGAAAAATAAGTCCAAGGCCATCCTGATCACGCAGCTTTCATTTCTGGACCCAAAGTGGTTGCTCCAGCTCCTGTTATCACATCTGCATCCCAGACCTCAGGAAGTTGAGAAAACAACAGAGGGCTCATGTACCTTTTCTTGTTTATTTCTGCTGCAAGGGATGCTGAGAAATGCAGTCTTAAGCTGGAAGGCCATGAATCCAGCTGAAACTAAATAGTTCCATTATTAAAGGAGGAATTCCAGTTAGTCTCTGCCACAGAGGACACAGTTCACTTTAATTGGTGGGCCTTAATTGGGCCAGAATGGGTTAGTGGGAAACAGCATAGATTAGGGTTTAGAGCTAGAGTCTATCTAGCCCACCTGCTTCATTTTAGAAAAGTGTTTAAGACCTAGAAAGGGGAAGTGGTTTGTAGCACTTCCTGGGCTTGTTGTAGAGCAGAGGTCAGCAGACTTTTTCTGTAAGGGTCAGATAGTTAATATTAATATTTTCTAGACCTTATGGTTTCTGTCACAATGACTGAACTCTGCTGTTGTAGACAAAAGCAGCCATAGACAATACAAATAAGTATGGCTGTGTTTCAGTAAAACTTTATTTACATAAACAGGTGATGGGCCAGATTTGGTCCCTGAGCTGTAGTTTGCCAACCCCTGTAGCAGTTAATAAATGAGATTCCTGCAAAGTAGGGAGCCTGGCACATAAGCACTATACAAATACCAGCTACAGTTATTGCTGGTATGTATTGTCACTGCTATCCAAGCACCTGAGTCTGCTCTACCTACCATACTGTGCTGAGCCATGTTGCTGGGGTCTGCTCCTCACTCTTGACCTAGTCTGTTTTCTTTTTTTTTTTTAAGTAGGGACGGGGTCTCACTCTTGCTCAGGCTGGTCTCAAACTCCTGACTTCAAGCAATCCTCCCACCTCGGCCTCCCAGAGTGCTAGGATTACAGGCGTGAGCCACTGCACCCGGCCTCTCTTGCCCTAGTCTGATCCACCTTAGCAAACTTGGACTTGGCAACTTCCTTTGCATTAGCATCTATTTATGCCAGGTGCTGTGTGGGTGAGGGCACCACCATGGCAGGTACAGAAATAGGGGAGACCTGATGATCCTGCCTTCAGGGTGCTGTGCTGTCCAGATGAATACATCTGAGAATTTAAAAAATGACCTCAGACTGAGAAATACTAGGCCAAGTTAAGAGACAAGAGCCATCAGAGCGGCCAGGCCCCTTGGTGCCCCAAGCTCACCTTTCTCCTCCCCTTCAGGCTATGACTTTGCGGCCGTCCTGGAGTGGTTTGCTGAGCGGGTGGACCGCATCATCCTGCTCTTCGACGCCCACAAGCTGGACATCTCCGATGAGTTCTCGGAAGTCATCAAGGCCCTCAAAAACCACGAGGACAAGATCCGCGTGGTGCTGAACAAGGCCGACCAGATCGAGACGCAGCAGCTGATGCGGGTGTATGGGGCCCTCATGTGGTCCCTGGGGAAGATCATCAACACCCCCGAGGTGGTCAGGGTCTACATCGGCTCCTTCTGGTCCCACCCGCTCCTCATCCCGGACAACCGCAAGCTCTTTGAGGCCGAGGAGCAGGACCTCTTCAAAGACATCCAGTCTCTGCCCCGAAACGCTGCCCTCAGGAAGCTCAATGACCTGATCAAGCGAGCACGGCTGGCCAAGGTAGACCCTGGGGCCAGGGGAACAGCCTATTGCCAGGCGGGGCTTGGGGGCTCTGGGACTGGCACTCGGGGCCCTGGGATTGCCCAAGACCCATCCCAGCCTGCTGCACAGCCGAACCTGCCCTGCGCTGTTTCCATGTGTGCAGAAACCAGTCCTCTGTGTGCACCTGCAGTGCAGCCTGCTCATCTGAGATCCCTCACCTGGCCTCCTCTTAACCTGTTCTGTTTGTGTTTTATATCCCAAGTACTTTGAGGAAGGATTTGAATATGCTTACAACAGAAACAGCAAATAGGAAGTCACCATTGAAGTGAAGGGGGCAGCCCCCCAAATGGAGTGTTTGGGGGGATGTAGTTCAGAACTTCGTGGGCTTCCCTCTTGGGGCTATTAAGCACTGAAGTGCCCCCAGCTCAGTGCTGGACACTGGGGACACAGTGAGGAGGGACACAGTCCCCAGCCTAGCACTCTTCAGCCTTCATGGGGAAAACAGGGCACACACAAAAAATAAGCATTGGTTATTTGTGTTGTCCAGGGTGAGCACAGGGCACTGCAGGAGCTGACGGCTAGGCAGCTGTCCCGGTTGGGTAGAGGAGCTGGTGAGGCCCCAGGCAGGAGCTGATCTTTAGGTTGGGTAGGAAGCAGCTAGTGAGGAGAAAGGGCACCAGCCTATGGACCAGAGAGCACACTGGGTGCTGACGCCCAGACCACAGTGAGGTGGCATCAGTCCATGCAGGCCTCGTAAACCATCCTCACCCCTCAGGGAAGCACAGGGCCCCTGGTACCTGCCGTCAGCATCTGAATTGTTCAAGAATTTGGAATCTCAGTGGCTGGCCAAGTACTTGAGCAAGAGCCCAAGGTGCTGGGACTAAGAAATGAAGGTTCATGCCACCAGTGGACCCTCCAAATACAGAGGGACAGAACACATTCCCTTAGGATGTCTGACTTTGGATAGCACCATATCATCAGCCGGCACAAATATGTCATTGTGAGGGATAGTCCCAACTGTGGTTGGGGTTGGCCCTATGGACGGGAGTATTTGACATGGACTGAACAGCCGAGAAATGACCAAGTCCAAGCACTGGCATTTTAGCAGCGTGTCCAGCTGTTCTTCAGGTACTCTTAGCACAGGGCTCAGATGTTTAAGGAATAGACTCTGGCCACAGCTCCCCTCCCCAGGCTTGGTTCAGAGCTCAGCTCGGAAACTGTTATGTCAGCCAAGCCCGGGCAGGTCAGTGATGTGTCGCTGGTTCCCCAGTGAGAAGCCGCAGAGAGCAGGTGCTCACCCCTGCCTGTGGAATGCAGAGAAGGACCAAGGCAGACACTGTGGGTGCTAAGGCTTCCATGCTTGTGGCCAAGGACACAGTCTTCGGGCTCCAAGTGTAACTGAGGTCTGAGGAAGGGTGTGTTCCAGGGAGCCCGGGCCCCTGCCTGCGGTGGGTGGATCAGAGGTATGGAGACTGCGCAGTGGCTGAGCACGGTAGCCCTTACACCCACTGTCTCGAGACCAGAGTGTCCAGTGGCATTCGTGTGCTGTCTGGCCTGAGCAACAATCGCTGACTGTTTGTCCTTTGCTGCTCCTGTGGCTCCACCTTGTGACCCAAAGTGCCCGTGGCTGGCAGCTTTGCAGCCTGTTGGCCCCACAGTGCAGGTCTGAGCCCTCACCCAGCTGAGCCAGAGTCTTTTTGTGACTCAAGCCCCTGGTGACCTGTGCGTATAGGAACGGGTCAGATCCTGTTCCGGAGGGCTCAGGGCTGCCTATTTTTCAAGATATCTGACTTCTAGAGCCTCCCTGTGAGTGGAGCTGGTTCTGAGAAAGGAACCCACGAGAAAACCCAGGTGACTGAACCCTGGCCTCAAAGAACCAAGGATGTCCTGAACTGAGGGGTGGGCCCCTGCCTGGTGGCCTGGAGAGGTGGTGTGTGACTGCCTGCCACAGGCATACTGAGTCACCGCACCTGGAAAGCCTGTGGCCTCCAGTGTTGTCGCAACCCTGCTGTGTCTCCACTGCTTCCTTTTCCTGGAGTGAGTGGCGCTCTCTGCACTGACTCTCGGCCTGTGCAGGGCAGAGTGGCGGCTGCGGTTCTCTGTGACCTGCCTGTTGCAGCATCCCCGGGAAATCCTAGATGGGGTGTGGGGCCACCTCCCTAAGGCAGCTCTTGGCTAGGCCACCCGGGCTGGAGAGATGGGGCTTGTGCTAAGTGGAGGACAGTGGATGGGCTGGAGCTGGCCGGCCGCAGCCCTTCTTGGCTGGACTTTGCTTGGTAAGGCCAAGGGATTTGAGGGCTGGGCTGCTCTCGAGGGGTGCCAGTGTTCCCAGCCACTATGGGGAAACGAAGGGTGTGCCACCCTTAACTGTGTCTGAGCAAGGTGCTGAAGCTTAGATAAAGCTTGGAACAGCTGGGAAAAGCCTTTGTGGGATTTTTCTAATCCCTAGTCATCCCGAAGCTGTCATGGTGATAAAGTAGAGCGTAGCTCAGGCCTGCGCAGCTTTGTGCGTGCCCCATGAGCAGCCTGCAGGGACTTGCACGTGCAGACCGCTGGGCCTACTCAGCTCTGCAGGAAACGTGTGGGAGGGGCAGCCAGGGGAGGGGCACACAGAGACACAGAAGGAACACGGGCTGCGGACCGCCTTGGCAGCCCCGGGTCTCAGTCCCGGCTCTTCCTCATAGTGGCCGAGCACCCTGGGCAAGGCCTCCTACCTGTCCACCTTGCTCCGGGCCGAGGCTGAAGAGTCACCCCACCCCTCGGGCCTGGTGGTGCTCAACCAACAGCCTTCTCTTCTCTGACAGACTCGGTTTTCCTCTTCCTGGATCATGACGATGTCTCGTGCAGGGCTGTTGTCTGTCCTGTTTCAAGTGCGTTTTCCTATCCTTTCCTTCTCTCTGTCCCCGTGGCAGTGGGCAGTGGTGCCTCTCTCCAGATTGTGTCTGCTCCTGGGATGGTGGGTCCTGTGGTGGCAGCAGCAGCCTAGAGCTTGACCCCATCGCTCCTGCTTCCCTGTTCCTGAGCAGCAGGTGGCAGTGCAGTGTCCTCAGAGGCTCCCTGGGGCCGCCGGGCATGTGCCAAGGATGCACCTGACATCCACCCCTCGGTCCTCACAGGTCCATGCCTACATCATCAGCTCCCTCAAGAAGGAGATGCCCAACGTCTTTGGTAAAGAGAGCAAAAAGAAAGAGCTGGTGAACAACCTGGGAGAGATCTACCAGAAGATTGAACGAGAGCATCAGATCTCCCCCGGTGACTTCCCGAGCCTCCGCAAGATGCAGGTATGGCTGTCCCGAGCACCCCCCAGGGCCATTAGGGAGTGAGGAGGGCCCAGGGCACTGGTCCTGGAGGGAATCCCAGCTCCATGGGGTAGGGCCTCCCAAAAGGGAAGCAGCTGGGTTAATCACCAGCACCCCACCCGAATCAGAGTTGAATCAGGGTTGACCCAGGTGGTGACACTGAGCAGGGGAATGTGGTGACTCACCCTGCATGTTGGGAAGAGGGTGAGGCTGTGCCAGGCGCTCTGCAGCGTCCTGTCAGTTAGTCCTCCATGCAGCCCTGCAAGGAAAGTGCTGTTGATACCTCCTGTTTACAGGTTAGGGAGCCACGGCCCAGAGGGTAAGTTATCTAAGTTGCCCAAGCTGGAAAGTGGGAGACCAGCTCTTTCTGCTTGAGAGCCCTTGCTTGAGCCACTCGGCCTGGAACCTGGGAGGGACCATCCTTCCCAGCCCTCCTCTTCCTCCTCCCACCCACAGGAACTCCTGCAGACCCAGGACTTCAGCAAGTTCCAGGCCTTGAAGCCCAAGCTGCTGGACACAGTAGATGACATGCTGGCCAACGACATTGCCCGGCTGATGGTGATGGTACGCCAGGAGGAGTCCTTGATGCCATCCCAGGCTGTGAAGGGCGGTGCCTTCGACGGCACCATGAACGGGCCCTTTGGGCACGGCTACGGTGAGGGGGCCGGCGAGGGCATCGATGACGTTGAGTGGGTGGTGGGCAAGGACAAGCCCACCTACGACGAGATCTTCTACACGCTGTCCCCCGTCAACGGCAAGATCACGGGTGCCAATGCCAAGAAGGAGATGGTGAAGTCCAAGCTGCCCAACACGGTGCTGGGGAAGATCTGGAAGCTGGCTGACGTGGACAAGGATGGGCTGCTGGATGACGAGGAGTTCGCCCTGGCCAACCACCTCATCAAGGTCAAGCTGGAGGGCCATGAGCTGCCTGCCGACCTGCCCCCACACCTGGTCCCACCCTCCAAGCGGAGGCATGAGTGACCGAGTGACCGGCCTCACCCCGGCCGCCCGCCATCTCCACACCACCCAGCAGGCAGAGTCCTGGGAGGCCGAGATTGGGGGGAGGGGAAGGGTCACCATTTCTCAAGGTCCATAAAGACTGAGCGGGTGTCTTTCCTCAGCTCTTGAAAAGGAAAACCACCATCTTTTCTTTTAAGGCTGTTCCTGGGCCCGACAGGGGAGGCAGGGGTGATACTCAGATGTGAATGATGGAATTTTGTGCACAAGAACTATGGATATTTTTAATATATAACGTTAGAGGCACGTTCTTTCTTGCCTCCTGCTCTGTCTGACAGCCCCACACGCACACACAGCCTCTGTCCCCTTCTGACCTTCCCTCTGCTCTGGCTCTGGATGGATGGCACGTGCAGCAACTGTGCCCATAGGGGAACTAAGTCACCCCTTCTGGCAGCTGCCAGGCCAGGGCTATGTGGACAGGAATGCCAGGCAGCCTCCGTCTGTTTCTAAGCTGAGGGTTACTTAAAGGGCAGTGGCTTCCTTCCTCAAGCAGCCCTGCCTCCCGCTGTGCTCTCAGTGAAGTGGGTTCTTGTGCCTTCCCTCTCTCGGGCTCCCTGTGCGCGGCCCTGCTCTTTCCTCCTATACCCCACCTGCCCCAACGCTCCACCCCAGCCTGGCAGTCACAGAAGCAAGGCCCAGCCACCTTTGTCTTTTTGGGGGGTTGGGGGGAGGAGTGAGAGGTCTTCCAGAAAAATATATAAGCTAGTTTTTGTTCTATAAAGTGACACCTTTCATACTTGACTGAATTGTCCAGCAACTTCCCAGCCACTTGTTCAAAAGCTGTGATTTTTGTCTCCCCTTCCCCACATTCCAGCCTGGGGGCAGCTCCACCCAGGAGCCATTAGATGTGGGGTCCTTGGGGGGCATGCCCCTCCGGGGGCCCTGGAGTTGTGTGTCCTGGCTGAGCCTGTCTGCCTGGAATGTAACCCCCTAGATGTACTGGAGCTTTCTGATGCACCCCTCCCCCACCTTCCTTCAGGTGGGTGTTGGGTCCTCGTGAATGGTTTGGTGCTGGTGAGAGGAAGCCCATGGCTCTGGCCTGGGCCTAGTGTCCAGACAGCAGGGATGGGGGACCACCTTCCCTCTTCATCCCCTTCCTTCCCTACCTTCCTCCTCCCTGGCTGAGCAAAGGAGGGGCTGTGACTTGGATGTCCTTAGAACGACCCCCACCCCCCAGGCTGAGCAATAAGAAACTGGAGCCAGCGAGCGTGGCCTTGAGCCCCTCACTCTGCTTCACCTCGGGGACCCACCACCAGCCCCTCACTGGCCAGTGGGCGGGTGTCGGGCGTGGTGGCGCTGAGGCAGGTGGGGCGGCCCACGTGCTGCACTGTCTGGGTTCCCCCAGGTGCGGCAGGGATGGGGAACCTGCGGCCTTCTTTTTTCAAGATTGTTCTTTTTTAAGCACCAAAGGAGGCAAGAAAAGCTTCATCTTTCTCTGCTGCACCCCTTCTAATAAAAGGATTTGTTTGGTAAAATTTGGATTCAGTCAAAAGGCCATACTTAAGGGCCTAGAAGGCCACAGGTTCCCCACCCCTGCCAGGGGTTCGGGGGTTGCCCCCTCCACACCTAGCCCTGCTCTGCTGCTTTCTGCCCTGGCCGGGCCGCCAGGGTCTCCAGGAACTGGCCTGTTACCTCCCCAGCCCTTCGTTCCATGCGGTATTAAGTGAGGAGGGGCAGATGCGGCCGACCTCACCAGGGAAATCGCTGTTTAAGGTGCAGGAGCTTGTTCACACTCACCTGTGGGAAGAAAGTGACTGAAGACTTCTTCCTTGCATTAAAAAAGTTTTAATTGTGTTGAAGGTGGCTTCTGGTGCTTTGTTGTCTTTTCTAGGGGCAAGTGCCCGGGCCCTCTCCTGAGTGCCTGCTGGGGTACTGGGAAAGCATTTGGGGGCCAAGATGCCAGCAGGGACAGATCGGTGAGGCCTCCAGGGGGCACTGTGCAGCAGCTGCTGCCTCCTGTTAAAAGGGTAAGGCCTGGCCGGGTAGGGAGAGGGGGTTCCCAGGGGCTGGCGACCCACTTCCTTATGCTAGGTAGGAGCTGAGCAAGAGTGGTTTACTTGGGGGTGAAGCAGCTGGGAGGACATCTGATAAATGAAGACGAGGCTGGCAGAGCATCTCCTCCAGCCTGGGCTCCACCTTAGCCAGGGACAGACGAGTGGGCACCCGTGGGGCCCTCAGCATAGGGAGGGGTCAGTAAACAAGGGGTTCTGGGCTCCAGAGCCAGCCTGGCACCATGCTGGCCCCAAGGGTGGTTTAAAGACTGGGAAGCCGGGACTCTGAAGATGGACAAAGCAGATAGGCCAGCAACAAAAGTACAAATAAGGGTGGGGCTGGGCAGGCCCAGATGATGTCACAGATAGGGAGACTGTTCCAGCTGAGGGGAGGGTAACAAGTTGGGAGTGGGGAGACGTGATAGGGTGCAGAATGGAGTACAGACTGCTACAGGCAAAGGAGATCCACCTCCAGGGCCCACTGTCCACCGGGTTTCTAATCCATGGCACGCTTTAAAAGGAAAAACACAGTGGAGATCCCCCACCCTACCCCACCCCCAGACCGCAGCTGCACTCAGGGCTGCGAAAGCCATGTCAACGATTAAATGCTGTCACTCCAGCCTGGGCCCTGAGAGCTTAGGACAGCTCCTCAGCTGGCAGGGGTCACCCAGGAGAGGTGAAGCATGCGTGGTCAAGTCGTGAGTGTATCAGAGAAAAGACAGAACTCAGAAGTGCTGGTGGAAAGTGAGTCAGGGAAGGGCCACCTGCCCTCCTTCCCTGAGCGCACTCCGCACTCCCCACTCCCCCAGTGGGGCTTGCGGATGACAGAGGGAATTTGAACCCCCAGGAAGTGCCTGCTGAGCTGAGGCTTGAGGGCAGGTATCTGCCCCAGAGCTCATGCCCCTGGTTTGGGTTCTGCAGGTTGGGGGTCTTCTTTGGGGCCATGAAGGCATTTGGGGAGGACCAGTGGATGTGGATTAAGATGTGGCCGCCTACCAGAAGGGCTAGAGGGCTAGTCCCTACCCCTTGCCTCCTCCCCAGCTCCCCAGGGGACCTCTTCCCCGTGCAAAGGAGGGGGGTTTCCACCCAGTCCCCAAGCTCCTGGAGTAAGAGGCCTTCAGGGCAATCTGATCAGGGTTTCCCACCCAGTGGCACCTCAGAGCCCAGGACCCAGGAGGTGAAGCACCCACCCACTGCCTCTGCCCCACACAGCAGCTGTTTTATATATAGAAGTTGCTTGTAAGATCTCATTCAGAATAAATATTTCTTCTGCTCCTTAGAAAACAAAGATGTAACCACAAATCCAACCCAGGGCCCTGTTCTTATCTCAAATGGGCTGCTTGCAGGACTTGCAGGACTTTCAAGGACTTTCGCAGCCAGGGCAGACCGGGGAGAGTGGAGAGAGGGGTCAGGAGGGGAGGAAACTGTCAGTACTCCTGCGCATCAGTGTTCAGAGCTCCACATTTCAGGCAGCACACAGAGGGCAGCCTTGGGCAGACAGCCCCAAGTTCAAATCCCAGATCTAACACTTGTGCGATCCAGCCAGTCCTCTCCCCTCCTGAGCCTGTTTCCTCAGGCAAGAGCAGGCACACTTCACAGAGGCAGAGCCCCAAGGAGGCCCACCTTTGTGGCCTCCTGGGCTGAGTACCCCAGGGAGGTTAGTTGGGGTGGGGGTAAGGGTGGGGTGCAGGGAGCACGGTGCCCCACCCAACACCCAGAACAAAGCAGGGTGGACCCACCCTTCCCTGAAGCAGCTGGCAGACTAAGTGGCGCCTGTGGGCCAGAGGGGTGGTAGCCAAGGGGGCCCAGGCCTGGCTTCCTGTGCACCTAGAGGGACTGATAATTGTAAAACCAAATGGGGCCGCAGGCTCTGTGGAGCGTAGGAGCCCCTATGGCTTGTTGGAGCAGCGCAGGGAAGGTTTTTGGAAGAAAAACCTGGATGATGAAACCACCATATGTCCACCCATTTGGAGCTTTGGACTTTTCAAAGGACACGCCCCTGGTGTGCCGGGTGGGCGGGGGTGGGGTGTGGGGGCTCCTCAACCCCCACCATCTCCATTGGCCCCTCCTTGAGCCCCCCAACAGTCACACATTTAAATAAAACCAGGGGCCTGAGCAGCAAAGGCAGGCTTACTGATCTCTTCCACCTCCAACTACATTGCTGCCCATGCTCCTCCTACAGAGAAATGTTAGGACAGCCATTGGTGGCCATACCGGGTACATCATTTATCCCTCACACCTGAGCAGGTGCAGTTCTCCATTATACACAAAAAGACAGTGTCCAGAGAAAGAGGAAGGGACTTGCCCAAGGCCACATGACTGGTCAGCAGAGGCAGGGCTGTATGACCCCACGGCCAGTCTCTCACCCCCTGACCCCTGGGTGGGGGTGGGACACCACGCTTCTGCTTCCCAAGTGGCTAAGGGCAGGGGTGGCTGCCATTCTCTTCAGCCCTGCAGGATCATCCACTGGGAGCTGCATCCGAGGCTGGGGCTGGGAGACTCATCCTGGGCCACCTACTGGAGGCTGACTCTCTGGGCCTTGGGGAAGTGGACGCCACAGCTTTGGGGCTGCTCCAGACCTCTGGAGCCTACCTTGTATCTGGGCTGCCTCCTGGGCCCAGAGGGCTATGCGCCTGGGGTCGGGAACATGGGTGCCCTGCTGCTTGCTTGTGCTGGGCTCTCAGGCCTCCCCCCTCCACGCCCCTGCTGTCCTCTCTGGCCTTCTTGCCTCCTCTGAACCTTCTCTCTGCGAGTCCTGGGTTGCTGAGTTGACAGTTCCCTTTCCTCTATCCAAGGCCCTTTGCAGAAGCCTAAATCAAGTCTACTGCAGTCTGGCCTTTCCCTGCTCTGTCCCCAGCATCTAGGTGCCAACACCTGGTTCCTTTCTGCTGCCAGGCACCTAGCCCTGGAATCTGGGGACTCATGCAGGCTCTGGACCAAGGGAAGGAGCTCAAGTCTGGCACCATCCGGCCTGGGCAGCTCAGTGTACTAATCTGTTGAACAGAGGATAATGATGACTCTCTCCTGGTAGGGCTCTTGTGAAGATAACAGATCTGAAGTCACTTTGAAATGCCAAGAAGCCCCATAGGAATACCAGGAGCTATCAGCCTGACTTGCTCCCCCCAGGGCTGGGCAGAGCTGGTGCCAGAGGGGCTGGGGGGTGAGGTGAGAGGCTGTGGGGGTAGCAGGGTCCTTCTGCACCAGGGAGCAGTGACCATGGAGGAGGAGGAAGGGAGAGAGAGTGGCCTGACTGCCCAGATTGCCTGGGGCCAAGGCTCCTCTTGCTGGACTCCCTCATCCTCTGATCCCCCTCTGAGCTGAGCCAGCATGTGCAGGGCTCCTTAGGGAGAAAGGCGGAGCCTCTGTGGCCCTGGGGGTCTGGCTTACAGGGGACCAGAGAACAGATCTGCTGGGGCAAAGTGGGGCCATGTCAGGGAGCTGCTTCTGACTGTCAGGGCTGGGGGCCTGGCCACTTGTTCAGCCTTTAAGGACTTTCCGACATTGGAGCTGCAAAGGAGTGAGCAGAGGCCCGATCCCCTTTTATAGACAAGAAAACCGAAAGCCTGCAAAAGAGATGTGACAAAAACTAACAAAGTGCAAGAGAGGCAGGGAGGGCTGCATGCCGTCCCAGCTCTGCCCCATGCAGCCCCTGGCCTGGGGACTCCGCTATTGCTGTCCGGGACTCAGTTTCCGCTGCGCTGTACTGTGTGGGAATGGAGTCTGATGTGGCAGGAGGATGGACTTTTCTGAGAACTCAGCATTCAGAGAGGTTAAGAGACTCACCCGAGGTCACACAGGGAGTGAGCCAGGACCCAGAGGCCTCACCAGTTGGCCCCGACAGCTGACCCCTGGGGCCGTGGTGGAGTGGGGGTGGAGGATCAGGGTGTCCAAGAGGGGCAGTGGAGGAGAGGCCCATCTTCCCACCCAGGTCCCCCACCCCTAGTTCTCCAGGTGGGAACTTCATTCTGGCCCTCCTCTGGTCTCTGGCGCCCCCGTGTGGCCTCAGGGAGCAGGCCCCTCTCACCTCCTAGGGGCCCACCCCTCCCCCTCCCGTAGGAGGGCCCAGAATCCCTGGGAGGGCCAGGAGGGCTCTTTCAAACCAGAGGAACTCCTGCCCCTACCCCTCCCAGGAGACCCGGAGGCAGTGACTGGGATCCCCAGATTGGGGTTTGGCTCTTGGCTCCCCTTCCTGGCCTGACTGACTTGGGTAACACATCTGGACTCTGTTTCCCCAAATAATTCTCAGATTGTGGGCCCTGCGAAGCCGAAGCCGCAGGGCAGAGTCTCTGTGGAGATCAAATGGGAGACCCGTTGCGTGGAGGAACACCCCGTTTGCTGCCAGGGGGTGCTCAGTTCAGCTCTACCCTCACTCACAGAGCTCCTCCTCCCTCAAGGCCGGGAACCTCACCCGGTCCCTTCACAAGGAGGTCCCAGTATGAAAGGGGAGGCAACCTTGAACAGATCTTTTAAAGAAAGAAAGTGTTGTCTAAAGCTACTAAAATGCCCCACCCTTTGATCTGTCGTCTTGGATAGACTCAAAGTCCCATGGCATCTGGTCCAGCCCAGCTGGCCACAGCTGCGCAGAAATCAGAAATACGGCCGGACAGACTCAGCCCCACCCCTCCCCCGACCTCCGGCAGCCCCTCGGGACCTCTCCTTGCCCTTCGCATTCCACGCCGGGCCTCAGGCCCAGCCCGGCGCCACCCCAGGCGTCTAGCTTCGGAGCCTGTCATCCTGAGCCCCTCAATTCACCTTCATCCTTCCCAAGCCTCAGTGTGACCATCTGCCAAATAGGTGCGACCCCCCCTACCCCATCTTCCTGCCTCCCAGGTCAGCTCTAACGGTACAATTAAAGTGAGATCAGAAACTCTGGGGGCAGGTCGGGGAGAGGGGCTGCCAAGCACGGGCAAACCCGGGAGAGAGCGAACTACAACTCCCATTCGGCTCCGGGGCCGCGGACGTCCCCAGCCCCTCTCCCTGACCCAACGGACGGGCGGCCGCTGCCCAGGGGGCGAGGGAAGTTGTGGTTCCCCGGGCCTCCTCCACCTGCTTTAGGGCCCGGCGACCGCCCAGGTAGAGCTGCGCCTGGGGCCACGCAGGGATCTGGGCGGTCTTTCCGACCCTATGGGACCCCACCCCCGCCCCGCCCAGGAGTTACTCTCCGCGGCCCGCCCGCCCACTTCCTGGCCGGGAGTTGGTCCCGCCCCCGCGCGCCTCCGCCCTCCCACCTTCACCTGCAGCCGCGGCTCCCATTGGCCGGCGCGCACCTGCCCGTCCGTCGGGGGGCGTGGCGGAGGGCGGGGCGCGGCGCCCAGGTGAGGGCGCGCTGGCGGCGGCGGAGGAAGGTGACAGCGGGAGGGTGGGGGGTGGACGCGCCGACCCACCTACAGACTGACGGACCGACGGGCAAGCATGCGGGCGGCCGGGCTTTAGCCTGGGATCGGGGCTCCGGCCGCAGCCATGGAGCGGCGGCTGCGCGCGCTGGAGCGGCTGACGCGGGGCGAGGCCGGCAGCGGCCCGGGGCTCGACGGCCTCCTGGATCTGCTGCTGGGGCTGCACCACGAACTCAGCAGCACCCCCCTGCGGCGGGAGCGCAACGTGGCGCAGTTCCTGAGCTGGGGTGAGTGGCGGTGAGGCAAGGTGGGGGGCGGCCCTAGGGACCCCTCGCCGGGACCCCACGCGCCCCACGCTCACAGACCCTCCCACAGGGACCCGCATCCGCAGACGTTCCCCTCGCAGACTCTCCTCACTGGGCCTGACTCGTGCCACCGGCCCCCGCGACCCGCTCACTCACTTCTGCACCTCACCCTCACTCAGATACACACACTCCCCTACCCACTCACAGACCCCGGCACACGTACACAGCACGCACTTCATACAGACACACGCAAACTTGTGCCCAGGTATAGACCACAGACGCACGTACCCAAGGCACGCCCTATAGAGTTGCATACAGGATTCCTCGCTCACACATCACACCCCATCCCCATACAGACCCCCGTCCGTGACATTCACTGACACAGGCTTTCTCAGTCTTGCACGCTTGCAGACCACCCCCCCCACACACACATCTCCCTGGGTACAGGACCACCACAGCCTGGATTTAGGAACCAACCTCAGCCCCTTGGTCTCTGCCAGCTGCTGGCCAGGCTCCCTGAGAGCTGTTCCCCCAGGGCCGGAGAGGGGGGCCTGGCTGGAGGTGGGTCTGTGCCTTTTCCTGGTTGACTCATGTGAGTCACTGGGAGTGGCTGGCCGGGGTGACCCTGAACCCACAGTGGGCCCTGGCGCCAGTCAGAGGGTTCCCTGGTCACACCCGGCCAGGCTATGGGGGGAAGGCACAGGGGCCTGTCCTGGAGGGTGGGGTGAGGCAGGTGTTTGCCCCGTGGGTGACTAGCGTTCCTGGCGCTCCTGAGCTCTGGGCAGGCACAAGGCCTGGCCTGGCACCGTTGGGGGCCTGCCACCCAGATGTGCCAGCAACTTGGCCCCCAGCCCCAGGCCCTCCATCCAGGCTGAGGCAGTCAGAGGGCCCCTGCCTCTGTTGCCTGCCTGTCTCCCCGGGACTCCTGCGTGTTATGCGTGTGTCTGTATTGTCATCACCTCCCCACACACACGTGTGTGTGTTTGCACACACATGTGTGCTCCTCCCTGCTTGCCTCTGGCACGTACATCTACCTGGGACCCCAGCATGGGGGCCGTCTGTTGACATCTCCCAAGGTAACTCAAAGGGTGGTGACTCATTCCTCTCCTGCCCCAGCTTGTCCCTGCTGCTGCCCAGAGCCCCCATGCCCTGTGGCAAGGCAAGGGGACTGGGTGGCCAGTCCTAGGGGCCTGGATCCTCATGCCTATGGGCCCCTGGCATCTGCCCCTGTCTGGCTGGTGGGTCACCACTCTGCTCCGGCCTTGGTTCCCCCTTGGAGGCCTGTGGCTGCTTCTCCCCAGCTCCACACACAGACCTGGGAAAGAGACAATTAATTTCTGTAATGAGGTTTCCACACCACCCCCGCTGCGGGGGTTCTGCCTGATAAACCTGTGGAGCAGCTCTCTGTCCCGCCCACAGACCCGCCCAGCTGGCAGGGAGTTTACCTCCTGGCAAGGGGAAACTGAGGCAGGGTGCCAGACCACAGCTGCCCCCAGTCCTGAATGGTCACTCCTGCCTCCCTAAGTTCCCAAGACCCAATTCCCTCCCCCCGGCCTGTGGCTACTCCAGGCCTGGGAAGGGACTGGCAGTGGCTGGAGATGCCCCTCACAGAGGCATGCAGGACTGCGAGGAAGGAGGAGGTTCTTGGCCAGACAAAGGCCTCTTCCCAAGAGGGAGGCAGGGCTCAGAGTTATAGGCTGATCAGGCCTGGAGGGGCTCCTGAGTGCTCACACCCTCAGGTGCTAGCGTCCGTGCCAGGTAAAAGTGTCTTGGCTCTGCTTTGGAGTCTGGCAAGCACCCAGGCAATTGGTATCTATGCCTCCAGACCGAGGGGTCCCCACTTGGGGTGCACAGAGCCTGTCTTCCCAGAGCCCTGCAGAGCCACTGTCCTCCCTGCCCTAGGGCTCCCCCAGACCTCACCCCCAGCCAGGTACCTCTATGCCTACAGGGTCCCCAGACCCAGACCCACAGCTTCTGAATGGCAGAGAAGCCTCTCTGGGGACAAGGAATGTCACCCGTCCAGTTTCCCAAGACAGGCCCTGGCCTGGCCCTGTTAGGGGGCCAAGAACTATGAACTGGGGTGGGAATGGTATCCCCATGGTCCCCAGGGTAACCTGGCCAGCCAGGGTCAGGCCCTAGGCCGGGGAGGACCACAAGTCCCTTCAACCCCTGGGGTAGAGGCTACCTGCAGTCTGGGGATGGGGGTTCAGAGGGTCTGGGGGCAGGTGGTCAGCTGAGCCAGGACCCTCACCTTCCACACTTCCTGATCATTGCCGAATGGGCTCCAGTTCCTCTCAACCCCTTAGCCAGAGGCTGCCACTGGGGAAGGCATCCCTGCCGTGGCCTCACAGGAGTTGCCGCTCCTGGCTTCCCAAGGTGAGAGAGGGAGCTGCCCCGCACCCTCTGCACGCACTCTGAGCCCCACCTTATGTCCCCTCAGCCAGCCCCTTTGTAACAAAGGTGAAAGAGCTGCGTCTGCAGAGAGATGACTTTGAGATTTTGAAGGTGATCGGCCGAGGGGCCTTCGGGGAGGTGAGCAAAGGGCCTGGGACAGGTGGGAAGGAGTGTGTTCTCCCCCGGCCGTGTTGACCCCAATCCTCCCTGTGGCCTCAGGTTGCTGTGGTGAGGCAGAGGGACAGTGGGCAGATTTTTGCCATGAAAATGCTGCACAAATGGGAGATGCTGAAGAGAGCTGAGGTCAGTGCGGGGTTTGGTGGCCTTTGGCAGCCTGCACGCGGGTAGGGGCAGGTGTGTGCTGCCCGAGAGGCCTCCAGGGTATCCAGGGGAAGGGACGGGGCATGGCTGCTGACCAGGAAAAGGTTGCCACCCTCAACAGCCACCAATCTCCTGTCCCTTCCTCACAATAAGGCTTTCTTAAAAGCAAGCAGACTTGTCCCCACTTTCCTTATGGTAACACCAAGGCCCAGAGCCATAAGGTGTGGGCTCGAGCTCATCAAAAACAGCCTGCGGAGAGCAGAGCTGCAACCTCCATCTGAGCCCCTAGACTTACCGAGTCCTTCTCCATCCCCCGAACTGGTGAAGGGTGTTCCTGGGCTCTATCCCATCTCAACCCCTGCTCCCCCAAACCTGCTGCAGACGGCCTGTTTCCGGGAGGAGCGGGACGTTCTGGTGAAGGGGGACAGCCGCTGGGTGACCACTCTGCACTATGCCTTCCAAGATGAGGAGTACCTGGTGAGGACACAGCAGGGTTGGAGGGGGTTGCCTGGGGAGCCAGGGGTGCTGGGTCCAAGGAGAGAGTAACCCCTCCTACTGGGACAGAGAAGCTTCCACTTCCCACCAGCTCCTGGGCCTGGAGCCTCCTGCCTGAGCTCTGGCTGGGAACTGGCTACCCCAGGGTTGCCGGGAGGCACAGCCCGGCCTTCTCAGAGCCCCATGGGACCACTGTGAGGGGGCAGGTGCCCTTCCCCCCAGGCTGATTCTTGTCCCCTATCCACTGCCGTCCAGTACCTGGTGATGGACTACTACGCCGGTGGGGACCTTCTCACACTGCTGAGCCGCTTTGAGGACCGCCTCCCACCCGAGCTGGCCCAGTTCTACCTGGCTGAGATGGTGCTGGCCATCCACTCGCTGCACCAGCTGGGCTACGTCCACAGGTGGGGCCCCACAGCTCCCTACCCCGTCCAGCCCCCGCCAACTGCTCTGGGGAGAGCTGCTGTTTGCTGATCACTCAACATGTGCCAAACGTTGCTGGGGGCTTCACATGTAGTTCCTTTGAATCCTTATGTCAAGAAAGCTATGTGGTGGGTGCTGCTCTTTTCCCCATTTTAGTTGAGGAAGTCAGAACTTAGCACAGGTAAGCACCTGACTCAAGGTGACTTGGCTCATGGGTGGCTGAGCTGTGATTTGCACTAGGGATGTTTGGCTCCTGTAGCAGTGCACTCTGCTGCCTCCAGGGGTTGTCCTCAAGGGTCCTTTCCCCAATCTAGCCGCTTTCTTCCTCCTGGCCACCAGTCTTCTCCTCCCTCCCACGTGCATGCACAGACGTTGCCTGCGTGTGCGCGTGGGAATACGTATGAGCTGGTACTTGCACATGTCCACACATGTGCACCTGGGGATGTGCCTAAACACACACACACACACAGGTCATGTCCCTCACTCTCCCTGACCTCCCCCAGGGATGTCAAGCCAGACAATGTCCTCCTGGACGTGAATGGGCACATTCGCCTGGCTGACTTTGGCTCCTGCCTGCGTCTCAACAACAGCGGCATGGTAAGGACCCTGCCCCAAAGTGGGAGCAGGGGATACCAGGCAGATCATGCTCTCAGGGCAATGGGAAGCCCAGGCCCCAGGTGGTGGGCACCAGGCTGGCCCAGCCCTCTCGGGGTAGGAGTGCGAGGGTCATGGTAAGGGGCCAGCAGCCCCAGCCATGCTTGAAGCTGCCCTTATGGCATCATCAACACTACTCCCCACAGGTGGACTCATCTGTGGCGGTAGGGACACCGGACTACATCTCCCCTGAGATCCTTCAGGCCATGGAGGAGGGCAAGGGCCACTACGGCCCACAGTGTGACTGGTGGTCACTGGGAGTCTGCGCCTACGAGCTGCTTTTCGGGGAGACGCCCTTCTATGCGGAGTCCCTGGTGGAAACCTATGGCAAGATCATGAACCATGAGGTCTGGCCACCAGGCTCTGGGGTTCCAGGGAGGGCAGTGGGAGTCCCAAGTCTGTGTGGTTGGAATTCCGGACACTTGACCCAGCCTGATCCCCTGCCTGCAGGACCATCTGCAGTTCCCCCCGGATATGCCTGATGTGCCGGCCAGTGCCCGAGACCTGATCCGCCAGCTGCTGTGCCGCCAGGAAGAGCGGCTGGGCCGTGGTGGGCTGGATGACTTCCGGAACCATCCCTTCTTCGAAGGTGTGGACTGGGAGCGACTGGCGGCCAGCACTGCCCCCTATGTCCCTGAGCTCCAAGGGCCCATGGACACCTCCAACTTCGATGTGGATGATGACACCCTCAACCATCCAGTGAGTGGCAGATGCTACTGCAGGTGGGGAGGTGCCCTGACCCTCACTGGCTGTGGGAACCCTCCAGAAGTTCCCTGGGGTGGGCTGGGGTGAGGCCTTCAGACCCCGGGGGAGAGTTACAGTTCACCTCAGCTGGTTCACCTGCACTGGAGTGGGTTGTGCCAAGTAAAGGTCCTTTGATCCCTGGTTAATATCCTACTAACCAGCATTCACAGAAGGAAGAAAACTCCCAGCAGCCCCTGGGAGGCCATACCCTCAGGGACTCGTGGGAGCAGGGGTCTGTTTTGGTGGGGGCTGTGTTATGCCTTTAGGTTCCCACCTAAGCAGGTCCCAGGGGGCCTCCTGGTTCTCAGGCCTCCTCCTGGAGCTGTGCCTGTTGACTCTGCCTCTCCTCCCCTCTCCTCCTGCAGGGGACCCTGCCACCACCCTCCCACGGGGCCTTCTCAGGCCACCACCTGCCATTTGTGGGATTCACCTATACTTCCAGCGGGTGAGTCTAGTCCTCACACACCTGGTGGGAAGCTGGGGGCTGCCTGGCCTGGAGGATGCCAGGAGTGTAGCCCACCAGGGCACTGGGGAGGAGGGCAGAATGGCTACCCAGCGCCTGCGTGTGACAAGTGCCCTGAGCCTGCATGTCCTCAGGGTCCTGGTGAAGCTGTGCCTGTGCCCTGCTGGGCCCCATCCCAGCTCGTGGCTCTCTCTATGCCCTCCACAGCAGGCTGAGATGGGACTGGACTTGGAGCCAGAGGCCTAAAGTTTGAAGCCCCTGCAGCTCCTGAGCCTCACTTTGTGCCTCTGTAAAATGGGCGGGATGATCACCCATTTGAGGGGCTGGCCTAAGACTGCGGCAGGGTCCTGGTGAGGTGTGCTCTGGGGTGGAAGGAAATGCCTCCGACCCCTACTCATCAGGGCCAACTTGGCCCGTGTCACCACATCCTCTCAGTGGCCCTTGGAGAGGCCTTGTAATCACCACCATTTCCCTGTTAGGAAACTGAAGCTGTGTTAGGTTCAAGGTGATACAGCTTGGAAGGGCCAGGACTAGGGCTTGAACCTGGGCCTGGGGACCCTGAAGCCTATGCCGTAGAGCTGCTGCCCACGGCATTAGCCTGGAGTCTCCCGAGGGCAGGGTCTGGGCTGGCTGGGTCTTGGATGATTGAGTGATTGGACGTGCTAGGATAGAGGGGGCTTTCTGCCAATGTGTGTCACCCCTATCCTCCCCCAGTCCCAGTCCTGAGAGCAGCTCTGAGCCATTGGCTGCTCTGGAGCGGAAGCTCCGCTGTCTGGAGCAGGAGAAGGTGGAGCTGAGTCGGAAGTGCCAAGGTACAGGGAATACCTGGGCCAGGGCTGGCTGAGGTTGGGTGTGTTGGCCCTGGGGGCTGCTTCTGCAGGAGTAGCTGCTCACCTGTGGGCACTGCCTCCCTTGCCAGAGGCCCTGCACACCCCATCAGACCACTGGGAGCTGCAGCAGCTACGGAAGGAAGTACAGACTCTACGGGAGAGGTTGTCAGGTATTGCTCCCCTGATCCTATCCCCACGCTGGGGCTGAGTCCCACCTGGGTTCCAGTCCTGCCCCTGCTGTGTACATGCTTTGTGATCTTGGGGAAGTATCTTAAACCCTCTGAGCCTGCATGTGGGAAATAGGCCAAGGAGACCTACCTCCCGGGCTGTGGTGAAGGTTCTATGAGACATTGCATGTGCAGTACCTGGCTGAGGCTGGGGCAGTCAGCACGTGCGGGTCTCAGTGACTATTCCTGGCAGAGACGCTGAGAGACAGCAGTGCCCCCTTGTCCCAGACGGATGGGCCCCCTGCTAGTAGCCTAGGTCAGGACAGTGATCCATGGCAGGAGAGAAACCGGCTCCACCAGGTGAGGACCTGCTGAGGTGGGTGAGTGGCCCAGGGCTCCATGCTGCGGAGGTCCTTGACCTGACTCTGGGCCTTGTCCTCCCCACCGTGACTCCCCAGGAGCTGGCTGAAGCTCAGGCAGGGCTGCAGGCTCAGGATCAGGAGCTATGCAGAGCCCGGGAGCGGCAGGAGGAGCTGTTCCAGAGGCTGCAGGAGGCCCAGAAGAGAGAAGCGGCCATAGCCAGCCAGACCCAGGCCCTGAGCTCCCAGCTGAAGGAAGCCCAGGCTACCCAGAGGGAGGTGGGTGAGCAGGATGGGTGACCTCAAATCCCACTGCCTCCTCATGCCTGCTGTGGCTGGCAGAGCCTGAGTCTGTGGCAAGGTGGGGCAGAGGGATTGGGGTGGGCAAAGTCAGTACTGGCCTGCCTCTGCACCCATCACAGCTAGAGGCCCAGGTGGCCACCCTGAGCCAGGAGGTGACACAGCTGCAGGGACAGCGGGAACGAAGCCTTGAGGAGTGTTCCCGGGTCAAGGTAGTGAGGTCTTACCCCCTTGGCAAGAGGTGCTTTCCCCAGGCCTGACCCCATTCAGGGCCTTGGGGCCAGGCCTGTGTCCCAGGGGTGGGGTGGGTCATGGCCTCCTGGGCCCCTGCCCTGACCCCTCTCCACGTCCTCAAGACTGTCCACACAGCCTCTGAGACCAACGGCACGGGACCACTGGAGGGTGGGCCTCAGGAGGCTCAACTGAGGAAGGAGGTGGCCATTCTGCGGGAGCAGCTGGAGCAGGCTCACAGCCATGGGTGAGCCAGGCAGCAGGGGTGGTGGGGATGGGCTCGGCCTGGGCTGGGCTGGGAGTCACTCCCTTGGCCTTCTCCTCTCCAGGCCGAGTGGGAAGGAGGAGGCTCTGTGCCGGTTGCAGGAGGAGAACCGGCGGCTGAGCCAGGAGCAGGAGCGGGTGAGCAGGGCGGATGAAGGGACAGACAGATGGACAAGAGAGGGTAGGAGAGCCGGCAGGAGGGTGGGCAGAGCTGCCAGGGTCTCGGCAGGCAGGCTGTAGCAGGTGAGCAAGCTGTAGCAGGTGAGCGAGGGCAGACACAGATGGGGCTCAGGGTGCTGGGGGTCCTATGGGGAGAAAGCAGATGGCCAGGGCTGCCAGAGTGCCCTGGGGCTGAGCCTGCCTCCCCGCCCAGCTGGCGGAAGAGCTGGCACAGGAGCAGCAGAGCAAGCAGCAGCTGGAGGGCGAGCGGCGGGAGACGGAGAGCAACTGGGAGGCCCAGATCGCCGACATCCTCCGCTGGTGGGTGTGGTGGGCTGGGGTGAGCCCAGGGAGGGCTGAGAGCCCAGTCCCTAACCCTGAGCCCCTTTCCCATCAGGGTGAACGATGAGAAGGTCTCAAGAGGCTACCTGCAGGCCCTGGCCACCAAGATGGCCGAGGAACTGGAGTCCTTGCGGAACGTGGGCACCCAGACACTCCCTGCCCGGCCGCTGGTGAACCCCAGGGACACCCTTTGGGGTTGGGGGGGTGCCAGTAGCCTCACTCTGCAGGTGGGGACACTGAGCTCACAGAAAGTCACTGGCATGAGCTCACAGCAGGTCAATGGCAGAGCTGGGGCTTTGAGCCAGGCCAGGAGGCATGGGCAGTGGTGTGCTCTGGTGGGAGTAGGCCCCTGAGGCAGCCGGGCCCAGAGGGCATCTTACACGTGTGCCCCATGGCCACCAGGATCACCAGTGGAAGGCACGACGGCTGCAGAAGATGGAGGCCTCAGCCAGGCTGGAGCTACAGTCGGCTCTGGAGGCTGAGATCCGCGCCAAGCAGGGCCTGCAGGAGCGGCTGACGCAGGTGCAGGAGGCCCAACTGCAGGCCGAGAGGTGAGGCTGGGGGCAGGCGCAGCGGGGTCGGGCCCTGTGCAGACGCCAGTGCCGAGCCCTTGCCATTCTCCCCTAGCCGTCTGCAAGAGGCCGAGAAGCAGAGCCAGGGCCTGCAGCAGGAGCTGGCCACACTGCGGGAGGAGCTTCGGGCCCGTGGGCCAGGGGGTGAGTCACCGTCCATCCTGGAGCCAGGCGCCCACCACAGCCTCATTGTCACCAAGGGGTTCCTGCAACAGCCTGGCAGGGCTGTGGGGACAGGAGTCTGTTCTCGGACTCTGCTGCTTACCCTGCCATCTGTTGCCAGCACTCACCGAGCACCTGCTGTGTGCCAGCCCCACCCTCAGCCTGTGGTCCTTTCCCTGTTTTACTCAGGCAGGAACTGAGGGCCCTGCTGGTCCCTGGTTCATCGGGCCAGGGACCCCACCCCCAGTGACCTATGTTCTCTGTTTGCAGACCCCAAGCCATCAAACTCCCTGATTCCCTTCTTGTCCTTCCGGAGCTCAGAGGTAAGAGCCAGGGAGCAGGGCTAATTGGGGAGGAGTCCTGGGGCGAGGTGCAGGGGGCCTTGACTTCATCCCTCCTTCTCCCATCCCCAGAAGGAACCTGCCAAGGAGCCTGGTGTCTCAGGAGAGGCCCCAAGGCCTGGGATGGAGCCAGAGCTGAGGCCGGAGGGCCGACGCAGCCTGCGCTCAGGGGTGAGGATGGGTGGGTCCCATGGTTGGGGGGCTGGGCCCCACCCCCTGCCCTTCTCACCTGTTCACTCGCCCTCCTGCAGGCTGTGTTCCCCAGAGCACCTGCAGCCACCACAGCCCCTACAGAAGGTCCTTCTGCTAAGGTCAGTGCCTAGTGGGGCGAGTGGGTGGGATGGGGGCACCAAGCTATTCTGCCAAGCTCCATGGGACCTTCCACGCACATCATGGCTGGCAGACGCATTTGGGATGGCCTGAGCCCTCAGGGATGGGCACGGGGCCCTGGGAGGCCATGGCAAGCATGGGTAATGGCACGTTCCCCCTCCCCAGCCTGGCTCACATATGCTGCGCCCTCGGAGCTTCCCATCCCCTACCAAGTGTCTCCGCTGCACCTCGATGATGCTGGGCCTGGGTCGCCAAGGCCTGGGCTGTGATGGTGAGAACCCCCAGCTCTCCGCACACCCGCCCCCCACACTCCAGCCACGGCCCCCGTGTGTGTGACCCTGACATACCCAGGCCGTTTCTCCCAACCCAGGGTCACTGGCACCTGCTGGTCCAATGTCCCACTGCTCAGTTTTTGTTTTTCTTTTCTCACTTGTTGGGAACTGGTGACAGTTCAGGTGCCACCATGGCTTCAGGGAAGCTGGGGTTGGGAACGCCTAGAGTCCTGGCTCAAGGCAGTCCCCTCTCAGCTTCACAGTTCTGCCCTCTCCCACTTTCCCCACAGTTTGTGGCTACTTCTGTCACTCAACCTGTGCCCCACAGGCCCCACCCTGCCCTGTGCCCCCTGACCTGCTCCACACAGCCTTGGGAGTGCACCCTGAAACGGGCACAGGCACTGCCTACGAGGGCTTCCTGTCGGTGAGCAGAGGCTGGGGGAGGGGGTTGGCATGGGGGGCTGAGGGCCTGCACGGGCTCTCCTATGCCTGCCTTCCCCCAGGTGCCGCGGCCCTCGGGCGTCCGGCGGGGCTGGCAGCGGGCATTTGCTGCGCTCAGCGACTCACGCCTGCTGCTGTTTGATGCCCCTGACCCTCGGCTCAGCCCAGCCAGCGGGGCCCTCCTGCAGGCACTGGATCTGAGGTGGGTGGCGGCAGTGGGACGAGGCCGGGGACTAGTGGTAAGGGGACAGTTGGGGACTGAAACCTCTAACCTGCTTCATGGACCTCCCAGGGACCCCCAGTTCTCGGCCACCCCCGTCCTGGCCTCTGATGTCATCCACGCCCAGTCCAAGGACCTGCCACGCATCTTCAGGGTAAGTGCCTGGGGCACAATGGGCCAGCCACCGTCCACCTCCCCATGCTGTCCCTGCTTCAGCCACTGTTCTCCCTCTCTACATGATGGCCACAGTGGCCTCCATTCTGGCCCTGATGGGCTCTCCATCCTCAGCCACAGTGAGCTTCCCACACGAACATCTGGCCACATCCTGCCTTGTTTAGGACCCTCTGGCTTCCCATCACCTTCGGGATGCTCCTGAGGCCTTGAGGCCCCACAGATCTGACCCTGAAGGCCTCCCAGCCCTCTCCCTGCTCTGGACACACCTTGCTTTCTCCAGTTCCAAGGGTACCCTGTACCCCTGTGCACCTCATCCTCAGTCCTTCATGTTCTGTTCCCTCTGTATGGAACTGCCAGCCCCTCACCCTCCTTGACTAACTCTTGGTTAGTCCACTCACCCTCAGGCTCTGGCAGAAGTTTCACGTCCCCTGGGAAGTCATCCTTCACCTCTTGGCCTGGGTTAGGGGCTGTACTCTTGTTCCCACAAGGCCCATCCTTGCCCTATTATGGCCCTGGTCACACAGGGCTCTGGAATTGTCTGCATACTGACACCTGACTGGCTTGTCCCCTGCTGTGCACAGTGCCTAGCACTGCACCTGGCAAGCACACGCTCGGTGCCTATGCACATCAGCTGGTGGAGGCAGGAAGGGAGGAAGGATGGCAGGCTCTTGGCCCACAGCCTTCCAGTCTGGACGCTGCCCACAGGTGACAGCCTCCCAGCTGACCGTGCCACCTACCACGTGCACTGTACTGCTGCTGGCCGAGAGTGAGGGGGAGCGGGAGCGCTGGCTGCACATGCTGGGCGAGCTGCAGCAGCTGCTGCTGGACACACGGCCGAGACCCCGGCCCGTGTATACGCTCAAGGAGGCCTACGACAACGGGCTGCCACTACTGCCCCATACACTCTGCGCCGCCATCCTCGGTGAGCTGGCTCAAGGGAGCAGTCCGGGCCTATAGGGTTGTTGCTGGCCCAGGCACAGTCCGGAGGGCCACTGTCACCGCCCATTCCCTGCAGCCACGGGCCATGGACCCGGCTTTGCACACACATCCTCTCTGCCTTCCTCTGTGCACAGCTGCAGGGAGAGCCCTGGGCCACAGGGCTGGGAGCCTGGCTTCTTGACACCCCATTTCTCTGTGCCTCAGTTTTTGCTTTCTCAAAGAATCTCAAGCAAGTGGAAGGAGCAAGGGCTTTGAATGAGACAAACAAGGGTTCTGGTCCTGGCTCTCTCTAGCAGCTAGGGGACCGCAGGCAGCCGAAGAACCACCCAGAGCCTCACATCTCCTGGGTGGAGCTGCCATGAGGCTTGATGTAGGCCGTGAACCTGGCCCTCAGCAGGGCCCCTCCGTGACTGACGGCTGGGAAAGAGGCATGAAGCAGCACTCCTAGGCTTCCCCTGACAGCCGAGGCTCTGAGCCAGCCCTGCACTCACTCAGGGTGGGAGCCACAGGAGAGGGCGTGTGGGTCCCCTGGGTCAGTTGGGAGCCAGAGGGGCTAGGGCATTACTGAGCACGGGCTCTGTTTCTCACCCAGCAGCATCGCTGCTTCTCTTCCTCACAGCCACTCTGTGAGAGAGGTGCCATTGTTGTCCCCAGTTTGCATAAGGGAAACCAAGGCTCCAAGAGGTGATGTGACTTACCCCATATCCCACAGCTTGAGGTGGTGGGCCTCTCACCCACCCCCTGCCCCTATGGCTCTCCCTCTTTAGAGCTGGTCCTGACCCTGGGAGAGAGTCAGGTGATGCAGGGACAGTGGGACTATTACCACCCCCACCTCCTCAAGAGAAACAGGCTCAGCAAGGGCAGCCGGACTGCCCAGTCTCTCCGCCACCGGACAGGTCCTCTGACCCCTGACCCTCTCCCTCCCTCCACCAGATCAGGAGCGACTTGCTCTGGGCACCGAGGAGGGGCTGTTTGTGATCCATCTGCACAGCAATGGTACATACCAAGGCTGGGCCAGGGTGGGCATGGGTGGGGTCAACCCAGGGGACAGAGGAGGATGGGAATGTGCTGCTTCCCACCCACCTGCAGTGACACTCTCCCCTGAACAACCCTGCAGACATCTTCCAGGTGGGGGAGTGCCGGCGGGTACAGCGGCTGGCCATGAGCCCCACAGCAGGCCTGCTGATTGTGTTGTGCGGCCGTGGCCCCAGCGTGCGCCTCTTTGCGCTGGGTGAGCTGGAGAGTGCAGAGGCAGCAGGTGCCAAGATCCCCGAGTCTCGAGGCTGCCAGGTGCTGGTAACTGGGCGCATCCTGCAGGCCCGCACCCCAGTGCTCTGTGTAGCTGTCAAGCGCCAAGTGCTCTGCTACCAGCTGGGCCCAGGCCCTGGGCCCTGGCAGCACCGCATCCGTGAGTTGCAGGCACCCGCACCTGTGCAGAGCCTGGGGCTGCTGGGTGACCGGTTGTGTGTGGGTGCCGCCGGTGGCTTCACACTCTACCCGCTGCTCAACGAGGCTGCACCGTTGGTGCTGGGGTCTGGTCTGGTGCCTGAGGAGCTGCCGCCATCCCGAGGGGGCCTAGGCGAGGCGCTGGGTGCTGTAGAGCTCAGCCTCAGTGAATTCCTGCTGCTCTTCACCACTGCTGGCATCTACGTGGATGGCACAGGCCGCAAGTCTCGCGGACATGAGCTGCTGTGGCCAGCAGCACCCACAGGCTGGGGTAAGGCCTGCAGAGGGCCTGGCTGGGGGGGGCCAGGCACCTTCAGTGTATGGGCGAAGACAGGGTCCTGCCCCAACTCCTGAGCATCGGAATCCCTACATACTCCCCCCTTGATGCCAGTGCACATCCTCCAGCCCAACCACACCCTGTCCTGCCCTGGGTGGCTTGGGTGGGACCTTCCTCTTCCATGCCTGAGCTGCTCTCCTTCCTTTTGTATCCAGCAAACTCTTAACCAAGCCCAGCTCCAGTGTGGATGCAGGGCCTGGAGCTGGCAGGCACTCCAAGGCTGACTGCTGTGATTGCTATCATTTTTACTAGTGCCTTCATACTCCCAGCCCCGCCCTCCCATCACTGGTCTTTCCCTTCTCTGCTCTCCTACCTCTCTGTTCAGACCTGTGTCCTGGCTCATCACCTCCTACTGAATGACTGGGCTGGTGCACCGGGGTCTGGGGAATGGGCCGGGTTAGTTTCGTCATCTATATCCAGTGCCCAGCCCAGGCAAGCACACTCCAGGGGCTGTGAATGTTTGGAGGAATGAATGAATGAATTGGGTAGTGGGGCAATCTGGCAGTTAGGTGCATTCACAAGTAACTGATGTGATAGTGTGATGGGCTAAGGGCTACAAGAGAGGGACAGTGCCTCATTCATGAGCAATGGCTCTTCTGGGGTGGGGCTTGTGGCTTGGGTGTAACACGGACATTCAGCATTTGGACCCAGACTGCCTGGGGCAAAGTCCCAGCCCTCACTGGATGACATTGACCATTATTTAGCTCCCAGGTTTCCATTCCCTCATCTATAAGTTAGGGGTGATAATAACAGTACCTGCTCAGAGTTTGAGAATTAAGGGAGTCGGGCGTGGTACATCTGTAATCCCAGCCACTAAAGAGGCTGAGGTAGGAGGATTGCTTGAGGCCAGGAATTCAAGACCAGCCTGGGTGATATAGCAGATCCTGTCTCAAAAAATAGAAAAAAAGAGAGAGAAAAAAAGAAGGGAGAAAAAACGTCAAGTGTGTAAACTGTGCCAGATATGTAATGGGTACTCCAAGGTTGTCATCTCTGATTTGTTATGGAGGTTCTGTGGGGCAGCTGGGAGAGTCTTTCAGGACCTTTGTGTGCAGTGTGGGAGTTACTGTGCTGTGACAGAGCACAGGGTGTTCCCTGTGGTACAGAGGAGGAAACAAGCTCAGAGAGGTGCCTGATTTGCTGGGGGCTGCACAGCACAGGCAGTTTCCTGCCTGCAGGTTACGCAGCCCCCTACCTGACAGTGTTCAGCGAGAGCGCCATCGATGTGTTCGACGTGCGGAGAGCAGAATGGGTGCAGACTGTGCCGCTCAAGAAGGTGAGGGCCTGCCCAGACCCCTTGGGTTGCACTGGGGTGGGGCTGGGTGGCATGGCCTGACCTCTGCCTGCCACCTCAGGTGCGGCTCCTGAATCCAGAGGGCTCCTTGTTCCTCTACGGCACCGAGAAGGTCCGCCTGACCTACCTCAGGAACCAGCTGGCAGGTGAGGGAGTGTGTGCGTGTGACCTGCGCGCAAGCTGCCTGGGGCCCTGGGGACTTGTGAGCACCGCCCTGCCCTCTGCTTCTCCCACAGAGAAGGATGAGTTCGACATCCCCGACCTCACCGACAACAGCCGGCGCCAGCTATTCCGCACCAAGAGCAAGCGCCGCTTCTTCTTCCGAGTGTCGGAGGAGCAGCAGAAGCAGCAGCGCAGGTGCGCCTGCGCGATGCCGGGGGCGGGGCCTCCTCCTCTTGTGGGCGGGGCGAAGAACTTACCTGCTGAGCGGGGTTGAGCTTCGCGCCGCTCCTTACACGCCCTCCGCCCACCCGCAGGGAGATGCTGAAGGACCCCTTTGTGCGCTCCAAACTCATCTCACCGCCTACCAATTTCAACCACCTGGTGCATGTGGGCCCCACCAACGGGAAGCCCAGCGCCAGGGACCCGCCCCGGGTGAGTCCTGCGGAGCCAATCACCGGCCTCTGTGGTGAGCTCGAGCCAATGGCAGGCGTCTGTGATTACAGGCCCCTGAGGCCCGTGGCTCATCCCTCGGCTACTACGACTTAAGCACGTCCAGGTTGGGGGTCCAGCGCAGTTCGTTTGTCCTGGTCCCAGCCCCTCCGCACTGTCCCCCAACAGGCTCCGGAAGAGAAGGGCCGAGGTGCCCGCACCTCTGGCCCGCAACGGCCCCACAGCTTCTCTGAGGCGATGCGGCGTCCAGCCTCCGTGGGCAGTGACGGCCTCGCTGGAGATGCAGACCCCAGTAAGGGCAGCCCACAGTCTCCAGTACTCCACACCCTCGCCCAGTTTCCACTCCCTGTGCATCCCTCAAATCTGACCTTGGCATTTTTGTCCCCTCCTCCTGGAGAAGTGAAGAGGAAACCTTGGACATCTCTGTCCAGTGAGTCCGTGTCCTACCCCCAGGGATCTCTGAGCCCCACAGCCTCCCTAATACAGGTGAGCCGGTGGGAGGGGCTTTTTCCCTTGCCATTCAAAGGACAGGCAGTTCTGTTCTGTGCTAGGCCCTGCTCCGGGACCGAGGCTAGGGAACAAGCTGAGCCCATCCCTGCCCTCGATCCTAAGAGATGCAGACTCTTACAGATCTCACCCCACCAGTGGGCACCAACAGGGGCCTGGAGGCAGGTCAGCCTAGGTGGGAATCTTGGCTCTGACTGTCCCAGCTGTGTGGCCCCAGGCGAGGCACCCAACCTCCCTGAGCTTGACTCACATATAAAATGAGGTTATTTCTGTGAGACCTGTGTGAGGTGATGATACCTGGGAAGGGCTCAGCACAGTGCCTGGCACAGGGGGAGGGTGCCACACAGGGGAGCTCTGGGAACTCTTAACAGAGGCCCTGCCCATGGTGGGTGGTCAGAGGAGGGAGCAATCCATTCTGACTGTGGACAAGGAAAGACCTAAGAGGAGCCGGGAAGGCACCACTCACCCTCCAGCCACATCTCCAATGCCCCCCCCACCCGCACTCCAGACACACCAGGCCACTCAGAGCCCTGCACCTGGCCATGTTCTTTCACACCTTCAGGCCCTTGCCCCTGCTCTTCCCCCTGTGAATGCCCTTCCCTGTTCTTAACCTGATTAACACCAAGGGTGCCCACCACTGTCACCTTCAAAGAAGCCTTCCTGGCCACTGGTCAGGTGGTCACTGCCTCCCTGGGGCTGGTGCTGTGTTTGCCATCCCCCTCCCCCAACCCCTTCCCTGCACCTCCTGCTATGCTGTGGTTCTCTCCTGGGTATCTGTCCTCCCTCAACTGTGGGCTCCTTGATGGTGGGGGTCAAGTTTCATTCTTCTGCCCAGAGTAAAGCATGTTTGTTGATTGAATGAAGAATGGAGCAAATGAGCAAAGGGACTTTGAGTTCATTTAGGGTTAGGTAGCAGTTCTCCAGGTTCTTCTGGGGGTGATCCAGATACACCCACCCCACCTCACACCTGGCTTCCTCCAAGGGCCCTGCTGCAACAGGTGATGGGTCCTAGGGAGACCTCTGGGGGGCACTGGCCCCCTGAGAGTCCTCCTCCCTGCCTCTTCCCACCCTGATGTCCTTGTCTTTCCCCTCCAGGTCTCAGAACGGCCCCGGAGCCTCCCCCCAGCCCCTGAATCAGAGGGCACACCTTGACGCCCTCTGGCAGGGCCCACCCCAATCCCAGGACAGAAAGACGTAAGGGAACAAAGAGCTTGAGGAATGCCATATTCCGGCTGGTCCGGGACGTGGGAATTCGGACTCAGGGAGGTGCTGGACTGGGCAGTGACTGGGAGGCTTGCTTGGGTTCCCAGGACTTGGGTGTCCTGACTCCCAGCCCTCATCCTGCCTTCCCCTCTGCTCCCAGCTCCAGCCTGTGCTAGCCATTGGGAATAGAACGGCCCCCCTTCTGCCCTGGTGTGCAGGGGTGATTGTGCCAAAGCTCTTCCAGTGCCAAGCCATGGGAGGCTTGTAAGAGTCAGGATGAGGGATGGAGAGGGACTGGGTCCCTGGGAGCAGGTTGGGGGTCTTGTCTGCAGATTGCCTAGTCCCCAGCTGAGGATAAGATGGGGCAAGTCCAGGTCTCTGCTCAGGGTCTGGGTGGGAAAGACAGGCACTGATCCAGAGGAAAGGAGGATAGAGAAGGAGGGAGAGGATGTAGGTGAAGGAGGTGAGAGAGAGGCAAGGGGGAAGGGAGTGTAGGAGGAGGTAATAGTAATTGGAAGGAGACAGAAGCCATGCAGAGGAGGAAGAGGGAGGGATGACAGAGGAGGATGCAGAAGAGGCGGGAGAGACAAAAGGAGCGGGGAGGAGAGGGAGCTGGGAGAACACAGACCAACAGTCCCTTCTCTGGGGAGGAGCTTGGTGAGACTGGGAACAGGGAGGGGCTCAGCATCAGCCAGGCCTCTCGGAGGGAAGGAGAATCCTAGGCAGGGACAGGATGGACAGGGTATTTATAAGGGCTTCTTGGTGGGAGATGGGCATCCAGGGGGGCCACTGGAGGGTCTCTGGGCACACTCTGGCCCTTCCCAGAAGGGGGTTCCTTTTTCTCAAAGCTTCAACCAACTATGTATTAGGGAAATATAGGGGGCATTTTATTATTGATCACAGTCATTATTATTGTTATTATATTACTATTTTTATTAAACCTCCCCCTACTGAAGCGTGGGGGGCAAAATGAGTATTTATCTCCTCAAATGCCACATTCCCGGGAGGGACAGACCCTGATGCTCTGTGAGGCAGCAAGAAACTAATAAAGACAGACAACTTTGTAAGCTGCTGGCCTCCCCGCCTGGATCTGTCCTCCTAGGGTTCAAAAGGACATCAGGGAGGGAGGGGGGAGTGGGGGTGTCATGGAAAGTTACAGATCAGGTGACTTCCCTGCATTTTCAGGAATCGGGTGACTCAAATGGAGTAAATGAATAGGCTTTTTTTTTTTTGAGGCAGACTCTTGCTCTGTCACCCCAGGTAGAGTGCGGTGGCATTATCATAGCTCACTACAACCTCAAACTCTTGGGCTCAAGCAATCCTCCTGCCTTAGCCTCCTGAGTAGCTGGGACTATAGGTTTACCACCATGCCCAGCTTTTTTTTTTTTTTTTTAGAGATGGGATCTCACTATGTTGCCCAGTCTGGTCTGGTCTTGAACTCCTGGCCTCAAGGGATCCTTGCACCTTGGCCTCCCAAAGTGCTGGGATTACAGGCTTGAGTCTCTGCACCCAGCCAATGAATAGACTTTAATAGCGGAGGGATGGTTTATAAAAGTATGGGCAGTGTTAAGGGAATCCATCAAAGAATGGCAGTGCCCCAGCCCTGGCAGCAGTGGGAGCTGTTAGAACCCCAAGCCACCTGGGCAGGAACAGGCAATGGTGCTACCTGGTAGGAGCTCTGGCTTTTGGTAGGACTTGGCCATGGCTCAGCAGGAAGGCAACCAAGGAAGTAAATTCCTCCACCTCTAGTACTCTCTCCCATCTCCTGCCTCCCTTTGTCCAAACCCAACCAGGAACCAGAGGTCCAAGAACTCCGTTACTAAAGGTTGTAGTGGCCAGCCTTGGAGGCACAGAGCAGGGTGGAGAAGGGAGGAAGTGGATCTGGAGGGAGGGCACACCGGGGGTATCCAGTGCCCTCTGCCCCTCCAGGAGGAGAGGTCTGGGAAGGGTCTCACTTGTTCTTAGCTTGGGTGTCCATGGCTGGGCTGGATGAGAAAGGAGGATCCATGTGCCTTAGGATCAAGGGAAGGCCTGGGGGACCAATGGCTATGACTTATGGCTCATGGCGGGCCCTAAAGCTAGGGGAAGGTACTAAAAAGAGACTCAGGGTGCCACCATCTGGTTGTGAATGGGGGTTGGAGGGTGTCCATTGAATTCTAGGGCCTGGTTAGGAGCCCAGGCCTGGGAGTCAGAAAACCTGGATTCTAGTCTAGCTGTGCAGCCACGGGTAAGTTATCTGACTTCTCTAAGCCACAGTTTCCCCCATCTATAAATAGGAATCATAAAATTTAGCTCATGGGAGGTTCTGGTGAGACTTTGGTGAGATAATGATGTAAAATGCCTTTGGCCCACTCAGGAAATGTGTGCCTATCGGGGTGCAGAGGCCTAAAGAGAGGGCCCTGGGCAGACAGCTGGCAGGCTAAGACCTGGAGCCATCCCTCACTATATTGGAGAAATGGCTGCTTCTCTGGTGCTCAGCAATAATTTAGCCAAAATACTTTCAGATTTCCAAATTTTTACATTTTTAGAAAATTAATTTTCTCCCACTGTTTTATGTTGACAAATTCCAAACCTACAGAAAGACTGCAATAATTTGAACTCCATATACTCTTCACCTAGATTCACCAATTAACATTTGTCTGCCTTTCCTTTACATACATATCTCCCCATCTCTACATATATATAGCATGTATTTTGCTAAACCATTTGAAAGTAAGTTGCAGACATCTTGAACTTTGTACCTAAATGCTTTAGCAAGCATCTCTAAGAATAAGAAGCCACCAAACCCCATCATTATATTGATATAACATTATTTAATATACAGTCTGTTATGGGTTGAATTGTGAACCCCTAAAATTTACACATTGCAGTCAACCCCAAATACTGATTGTGAACTTATTTGGAAATAGGGTCATTGCAGATGTAATTAGTTGACATGAGGACATTAGGGTGGGCCCTAATCCAATGTGACTAATGTCCTTTAAAAAAGGGGAAATTTGGACATAGACACACACAGGGAGAATACCATGTGAAGATGAAGGCACAGATTGAGATCTGGGTGATGCTTCTAAAACTGAAGAACACCATAGATTTCCAGCAAACCACCAGAAATTAGGGAAGAGGCATAAAACAGTCTTCCTTACAGCCAACAGAAGGAAACAACCCTGCCAACAACACCTTGATCTTGGACACTTAGCCTGCACAACTGTGAGACAATAAATTTCTGTTGCTTAAGCTGCCCACGTTGTAGTACAATTGTGTCAAAAATGTTCTATTATAGTCGGGCGTGGTGGCTCACACCTGTAATCCTAGCACTTTGGGAGACCAAGGCTGGAGGATCACTTGAAGCCAAGAGTCGGAGACCAGCCTGGGCAAGATAGTGAGACCCTGTCTCTACAAAAAGATTTTAAAATTAGCCGGGCATGGTGGCACATGCCTATAGTTCCAGCTACTTGGGAGGCTGAGGCAGGAGGATCGCTTGAGCCCAGGAGTTTGAGGCTGTGGTGAGCCATGATCGGGCTACTGCACTCCAGCCTGGGCAACAGAGTAAGACCCTATCTCAAAGAAACCAAAACATGTTCATTATAGCATTTTGAAATATCAAGGATCCAATTCTGGTTCGCACGCTGTGTTTGGTTGTCATGTGTCTTTAGTCTCCTTTGATCTGGAACAATTCCTCCCTCCCTCAGTTTTTGTTGTTTTTCATCATATTGACATTTTTGAAGGATCCAGGCCAGTTCTTTTTAGAATGACCTATGATTTGCATTTGTCTGATTGTTTCCTCATTAAAGTCAGATTGTACTTTTCTGTCAAGAATATTAGCCCAGGCACAGTGGCTGACGCCTGTAATCCCAGCACCCTGGAAGGTCCAGGCGGGAGGATCGCCTGAGGCCAGGAGTTCAAGACCAGCCTGAGCAAGAGCGAGACCCCGTCTCTACCAAAAATAGAAAAAATCAGCTGGGTGTGGTGGCACATGCCTGTAGTCCCAGCTACTCTGGAGGCTGAGGCAAGAGGATTGCTTGAGTCCAGGAGTTTGAGGCTGCAGTGAGCTACGATGACGCCACTGCACTCTAGCCTGGGCAGAGCAAGACCCTGTCTCAAAAAAAAAAAAAAAAAAAAAAAAAAATATTACCTAGTTGGTGTTATTTTAAATTAATTTTAATTACAATATACACAAAAATTTTTGTAAAAAAAATTAGAGGCTGAATTCCCCCTTGACTCCCTCCCTTCCCCTGTAAGATTAATTTATGTTGATGTGCGCCATGTATATCCATACATACATACATATTGGTGGATGTGCAGAGGGACCACCCTCCCCCAGCTTCCTTGCCTCCAGTACCTGGAATCACACTGGAGCTTCAGGGGCTTCCACACTCCTGCCCTCACACAGCTGGCTCCCTGCCCTGACCCTACCTTGAGACCCTCAGAAGTGGTCCTGCCCTTTGTCCCTGTGGGTCAGTTTCACCACAGGAGACTCTCAAGCTCCCCAGGTTCTGCACAGCTCTGGCCACCCCCTTTTCTGACTTCATCCCCCCTCCTCAGCCCCTGACAGCTGTCCTCTGTGCCCTCTGTAGTTTACTGTCCAACTTCAGTGAAATCTTCTGGTCCTCACCCCTTCTCTAAATAGTTCCTTATGCCCCCTGCTCTAGCAGAAACCCGGCTCTCCAGGAGGCCACTACCACTCCCCCTCCCCTCCCGACATTGAGCCTGGAGAGGTGAGGCAGGCACCCTTAATCCTCATCACCTCTTGCAGACATCCTCCTTCCTTCCTGCTCGCAAGCGCTCAGGTCTGAACTCGGAGCTATCAGTGATGCAATCCACTTTGTTTCTGACATCTCCCAACCTATGCATGGCTCATTTCTAGATAATTTTGGTGTCTGGCTTGCTGTTGGTCTCCATCCCACTCCTGTCTCAATTCTTAGAGATTTCCACGTACATGCCAGGCCTCAGTTCCTTGGACCCCTCTTCTCCCAGGATCCTGTCCTCTGTACTACCTCAGTCGCTCACTCCCATGGTCACACTGGAGAGCCATGGTGTCCGATACAGGAGCCACCAGCCACATCTGGCCATGGAGCACTGTGCCTAGTTTGAATTGAGAGGTGCTGTGAGTGTAAAATACATACCAGATTTCAAAGAGTTTTTGTCAAAGAATTATAATTATCATTAGTAATTTTTATATTGATTACAAGTTGAAATAGCATTTCAGATACATTGCATTAAACAAAATATATTATTATTATAAAATTAATCCCAACTGTGTCTTTGTCTTGCTTTTTTTAAATGTAGCTATTAGAAATTCCAAAGTTCCACGTGTGCCTCATGTTACGTTTCTTTTTCTTTTTCTTTCTTTTTTTTTGAGACAGAGTCTCGCTCTGTTGCTGGGGCATGAGGGCAGTGGTGTCGTCATGTCCTCACCCAGCCTACATTCCATGTCAATTATGAATAATCACTCCTTTGCATGCATGTATTTATTCAGCAAATATTTGTTGAACAACTATTATGTGCCAGATACTATTCTAGGCACATGGGACAGACACATCAGTGAACAAAACAGACACAGTCCCTGTCCTGTGGAGCTTATATTTTGGTGGTAGGCAAGAACTAGTAACAAATAAGTCAGATATATCATATGCTAGAATCGTGGTTCTCAACTGGGGGGTATTTTGGCCCCCAGGGGACATTTGGCAATGTCTAGAGACATTTTCAGTTGTCACAACTGGGGGAGGGGTGCTGCTGCCATACAGTGGGTAGAAGCCCTGGATGCTGCTAACCATCTTACAGTGTACAGGACAGCCCCCAAACACAAACAATGTTCCAGCCTCAAATGTCAATAGTGCCTATATTGAGAAACCCTGTTCTAGAAGGTGTTAATGCTTTAGAAAAAAAAAGTAGAGCAGGGTGGAGGGATGAATAGAGGAATTTGGGCTGGAGGGTGTGATTTTAAGGAGGATGGTCAGAGAAGGTGACATTTGAACAAAGGTGTGAAGGAGGGAGGGAGCCCAGGGGACATCTGGAGATGAGAGATGATGACTGGGCTTCCTATTTCACCGAGAAAACTGAAGCACCCACCACATGTGCCCATGTTCTTGGCCTTCTCTGCAGTTACTGTGGATAAACGGCCCACGCTCCTAGCAAAGGCTAAACTTGCCACTTAGAAACTCATTGCCCCTCACCCACTCAAGGCCATTGCTCCTGCAATTCCCTCTTATTAACCAACAAAACCCTTTTGGACCCTCTTCTTCTCCAGCTACAATCTTATTTTTCTTCTTCTCTTTGCTGCAAAGATCCCTGAAAGAGTTGTGTGTTATCACTGTCTCCAATTTCATTCTTCCCATTTTTCTTGAGCCTAAGCCCATCAGACTTTCGTTCCCAAACTGCTCTCACTGTGGTCATCAGGGATGCCCTCAGAGCTACATCCACCAGTTGGTCCTCAGTCCTCAACCTGCTTGACCAATCAGCAGCATCTGACACTGTTGATCACACCGCTGCCTGGATACTCTGTCTTGTTATGCTTTGGGACACCAGATGTTCTTCTGGTTGTCCTCCTGTCTCTCGGGCTGATCCCACTCAGACTCCTTTGCTGGTTCATCCTGGCTTCCCAACCTCTACAGGCAGGAGTACCCCAGAACTTAGTCCTTGGTTATCTCATCCTCTCCTGCTTTAAATCCTACCCATGAGCTGGTGAGTCCCAAATTTCTCTCTCTAGCCCAGACCTCTTCCCTGAACCTTGAACGCTTATGTCTAGCTGCTGACTCAGCATCTCTACTCACATGTCCAGGAGGCAATTCAAACTTGACAGGTCCAAACCACACTCCTGCACAAGTGGGTGTGGCTTTTGCTGGGAGCATGGACAGTTCATCCAAAATAACTAGAGAGAAGACCAAGTACAAGGACACCTTGGAGTTATCCTTGATTCCCCTCTTTCTCTCACACCCCGACCCCTCTGTCAGCAGATTCCAATAGCTCTATCGTCAAAATACATCTAGAATCTGGTTATTTTTCACTTCCTCCAATTCTACCACCCTAGACTAAGAAACAGTAATCTCTTTCATAGAATATTGTAGTGGTCTCCAAAGAAGTTCTCTCCATAACCTTGTTGACTGAAAAAGAGTCACAAGTGTATGCATTTAGAAAGGAGATGTTATTTCTTCTAAAAGGTTACAACCTGCAGGTTGGCCATCCTGACAGGCTAGGAAGGAGACTGGTCCTTCAAGGGAGGAAGGGGTAAGACAGGGATTTATGCTGAACAGGTTGGCCAAGTATACATATTCAACAGGTTACAGGAGGAACTATGAATATTACAAAGGAGACCCACACATATGTATATTAGGTTTACATGTATGTAACATACATCCCATGATCACTTTGGGGTGGAGATTTAACATTTAAATACATTATAATTTAAGTCCTATACATAAAAAGGTGAAATGTAAGGCATGAGTCCATGAACTGTGCATCCTCAGGAGACCAGCCAGAACCAGTCCATGGCCAACAGTCATTTATTAAGAAGAAACTGTGGTCTGAAATAGCTGTCATGTCAGAACCATAAAAACAGGAGGAGGGCACCGGGGGTCGGATGAAGTAAGTGAAGAAGCCTTCCAACCTTTTGTTCTTCTCAAGTCAGTCTTTGATATAATCTAGTAATGATTAGTAAGGGAAAGCAGGGTAGAAGCAAATGGGATGTGGCCAGCCTCTGTCCTGTCATGACCAGGAACTTAAAACTTTGGAGTCTTTTAGGCTGGTCCGATGGTAGTGGGTTATCAGAACTTATTAACATTAGTGTCACTAAAGTTGGTATACAACCCCCCACTGCTGAATTTGACTGGCTTAAAAAAGAAAAAAGAATTAAAAAAAAAAAAACTTTGGAGTCTTTTAGCCAAAGGAGGGTGTGTTAGTCTGTTACAGGGGGGTAAGACTTTTATTTCAGTCCTCAACCTTGACCCTCTCCAGTTTATCCTCCCCATAGCAGTCGGCACTGTCTTTTAAAGTATGAGGCAGGTTGTGCCATCTTTCTAAACCCTTCAGTGCCACCTCACCCCTCAACCCATTTCACCCAGATAGAAGCTGAAGCTTCCACGCTGCTGGCAAGGCCCAGCATGATCTTGCTGAACATCACTCCCGCTTCGGTCTCCTGCTACGCTCCTCCTGCTCATAACACCCCAACCAAGCTGGCTTCCTGGCCTCCTTGAAATTGCTAGCGACACTCCTGTTTCAGGCCTTGACACTTGCTCTTCTATCTAGAATGTTCTTCTTCCCGATATCCACATTGCTTGTTCCCCTTCCTTCTCTAGGTTTTTATTTAAATTCTCCCTTTTAAGTGAGGCCTTTTCCAGCCTCTTGTCTCAAATTGCAACCTCCCTGGCGCTCTTACTTCCCTTCTTTGCTTTATTATTTTTTTCCTTAAAAATGATTATTTCCTAACATATTACACATTATACCTATTTTATGTGCATGTTTTCTGCCTACTTCACTAAATATAACTTGGCCTTTGATGAGTGGCTTTTTTTTTTTTTAAGTTTTTTATTTTTTAATAATTTTAGTTTTACACAAGAGTGGCAAAGGTAGAACAGAGTTCCCATATAACCTTCACCCCGCTAATGTTATTCAACTTACACAACCATGGCACATTTATCAAAAAAAAATTTTTTTTTTTGAGACAGAGTCTCACTCTGTCACCCTGGGAAGAGTGCAGCAGCGTCATCGTAGCTTACTGCAATCTTCAACTCCTGGGCTCAAGAGATCCTCCTGCCTCAGCCTCCCAAATAGCTGGGACTACAGGCGAGCACCACAACACCTGGATAATTTTTTCTATTTTTAGTAGAGATGGGAGTCTCACTCTTGCTCAGGCTGGTCTTAAACTCCTGAGCTCAAGCGATCCTCCCACCTTGGCCTCCCAGAGTGCTAGGATTACAGGCGTGAACCACCGCGCCCGGCCACATTTATCAAAATTAATGGATGAAAACTATTAACCAAACTACAGACTTTATTTGAATTTCACATGTAGGGCTCCCAGGTGCCCAAGACTTGACTGATTTTAAAACAGAAAGTCCCATACCCCTTAATCCCCTCAGTCCTGGGCCAACTGGGATGGTTGGTCACCCTATTCACTAGTTTTCCCACTGATGTCCTTTTTCTGTTCCAGGATTCAATCCAGAACAGCATATTGCATTTAGTTGTCCTGTCTCTTTAGCCTCTCATCTGCAACAGTTTCTCGGTCCTTTTTTGTCTTTCATGACCTTGACACTTTTGAGGAGTACTGGTCAGGTATTTTGTAAAACGTCCTTCAGCTTGGGTTTACCAGCTGTTTTCTCATGATTAGATGAGGGTTATGGATTTTGAGGAAAATCTAGAGGTGAAGATGTGAAGGACAGGAATTTAACGTTTTATTCACTACTGTATACCCAGTGCCTAGAACTGAGTGCCTGGCCCATTGTAGGCACAAAAAATCCGTTTGTTGAATGAATAAGCAAATAATTGAATGACTCTATGGAAATTTAGCATTGTTTCAAAGTTTTAAAATGTTGTTAATATAAATACTATCCTAGCACACATATTGTTCTGCAGCTAAGTTCCTTCAAAAATATGCCCTGAGGATCCATTTAGGGTGCACAGAGCTACTTCACTCTTTTTAAATTTTGCCTTATTACAAATAACTACAGTGCTTCTTTCTATGTTCCTCTTTGCACGTGTTAGACTTTGTCATGGGCAGAATTGGGGAAGAGTTACTAGACACAGTAGGCACATTTATATGTTAATGGATACTGGTAAATATCCAACCAAAGTGGCTGAACACATGTACACTCCAGCAGTGTTTAAAAGTACCCGTTTCCCTCATATCTTGGCGACCGACTAGTGATAGCGGAACCTGCAGACGCACCGTCACCGCCCGAGCGTGCCCAGCCACTCCCCGGACTACATCTCCCAGAAGACACTGCGGACACCCCTACTACCTGCTCTGCAGGAAGGGGATGACCAAGCCTGAGTACCTCGGGAAGGCTGCGCCGCCTCCTCGCCTCACCTACCTCTGCGGCTCCGGGAGCGACGGGTCTACCACTCCCACAAGCCACCGCGGACTGGCCCGGCCCGCCCCTCCTCCACACTCGGCGGGGTGGGGGAGGGCCCAGACTCCACTTCCCGGCAGGCAGTGCGGCCAGAGGGGCGGGACTTCATCTCCCAGCAGGCTCCAGGCGGCGGGCGCCGCGGTGCCTTGTGTGGGATGTAAGCGCGGAGGTGGGCGCGGGGGACCGAGGCCAGGACTCTCCTTGGGGTTTTGGGGGGGGGTTGGCCTGGGTGTGCCTTCCGGATGGACTCTAGGGGCCCGGGGATACAGTCGTAGGGAGGTGACGGGGTGACCATTGGGGAGCCTCAGCGGGGTCCTTGGGGCGCTACCCCATCCGGACCGGGGGTCCCGGGGTTGTGGGGGACAAGGAGGCCCCACAGCCTCAGCTGAAGGGTCTCACCGACAAAAGAGGGGGACCTGGTGAGCGGAGGGTGAAGGCGGGAAGCAGGGGAGTTGTATGTGTGTTGGGGGTGGAATCTTAGCCGAGCCTGGGAGGGGGCTCCCTGGCCGAGCCTGCCCGACCCTCCCTCCCCCGGCTCACCCGCAGGCCGCCGCCCGCCGCCATGGGGCTGAAGGCCGCCCAGAAGACTCTGTTCCCGCTGCGCTCCATCGACGACGTGGTGCGCCTGTTCGCTGCGGAGCTGGGCCGAGAGGAGCCGGACCTGGTGCTTCTCTCCTTGGTGCTGGGCTTCGTGGAGCATTTCCTGGCTGTCAACCGCGTCATCCCCACCAACGTGCCCGAGCTCACCTTCCAACCCAGCCCTGCTCCTGACCCTCCTGGCGGCCTCACCTACTTCCCTGTGGCCGACCTATCCATCATCGCCGCCCTCTATGCCCGCTTCACCGCCCAGATCCGTGGCGCTGTCGACCTGTCCCTTTACCCTCGAGAGGGTGGCGTCTCCAGCCGTGAGCTGGTGAAGAAGGTCTCCGATGTCATATGGAACAGCCTCAGCCGCTCCTACTTCAAGGACCGGGCCCACATCCAGTCCCTCTTCAGCTTCATCACAGGTTGGAGCCCGACAGGTGGCAAGGGGAGAGAATGAATCCTGTTCCACCTCTTCACAACACTCCATGGTTTACACAAGCCCTTTTGAGACCTGTAAACCTTGTGCGGTGGGCCAGGTGTTATTTCTCCCTTTCCAGTTGGGGAAACAAGCCCAGAGAGAGGAAGTGATGTGCCAGAGTCACACACAGAATGGCAGGGCTGGGACTGGAACCTGATCACTTGGCTTCAAATCCATTAACCTCTTCTCTGCCCCCTCAGAACTCCCACCCCTGACAATTGAGCAGCCACAGGAGTCCTGCAGCCCAGTATGAGGTGCAGAGGGTGGCAGCAGATTTAGGGGGCAAAGAGACAAAATTGGGCTATTTTTGAGACAAGTGAAATAATATCTATGAGAATGTTTTGAAAATGAACAGACCAGGGGCTTAATTTCAAGATTAAGATTTAGGACTTGCAAAGAGCTTCTCTGTGCCAAGCCCAGCTGACTGGCAGTCACATCCTGGTGTGCCATATTGAGAAAGAATCTGAGGCTGCTTCTGAGCTCAGCAGGAAAACAGTGCAGAGATAAATTAGGAGTGTCTTGGTGGGTGTGTGAAAAGAGTGTTGGCCAGAGTGTCCTGTTTTTGCCATCCTTGTTTTAATCTAATAAGTGCAATAAAATGGGGAAATCCTTAAACGCACAGAAATATATAATATGGTTGCAGAGAAAGAGAAGGGACAGGGTCAAAGGCTGGGTCAGCTACAGGAGATCCAGAAAGGTCTCTTGTTGGGGATGGGGATGTAAATGGGGAGGGAGAGGCTTTGAACACAGGAAGGAAGGGCTAGAGGGACAGTGGGCAAGATCATCTGAAGTTGGGGCACAGGCTTGGAGTGGGGCTGGGAGGGAGTGTGGCCCATCACTACCTGGCTCCCTTCCCCCAGGCCGAAGCACAGAGGACCCTCTTTCACTACCTCCCCCTTCCACAGGCACCAAACTGGACAGCTCTGGTGTGGCCTTTGCCGTGGTGGGGGCCTGCCAAGCCCTGGGTCTCCGGGATGTCCACCTGGCCCTGTCTGAGGATCATGCCTGGGTAGTGTTTGGGCCCAATGGGGAGCAGACAGCTGAGGTCACCTGGCACGGCAAGGGCAACGAGGACCGCAGGGGCCAGACCGTCAACGCGGGTGTGGCTGAGCGGGTATTGTGTTCTCCTCCCAACCTTGTCCCCTTCATGCTCTGCTAGCTTAAGCCACCCAAAGGACTTTACTTTCTTGGGCCCCACTCCCCTCTTCCCATCACCACCTTCATATATCAGGAAGGGAAGGCAGAAGAGCACCTTTCCTGGCTATCATTCCCTGAAGCAGGCACAGGGTGGGCCATCATGAGATATTTGGTCTTGTCCCCTCGCAAGAGCTGGCTGTACCTGAAAGGATCATACATGCGCTGTGACCGCAAGATGGAGGTGGCATTTATGGTGTGTGCCATCAACCCTTCCATCGACCTGCACACCGACTCCCTGGAGCTGCTGCAGCTGCAGCAGGTGAGGGCTGTGCCTGTGGGGCAGGAGTGGGCTAGGCCAGGCTGCTCACTGGACTTGCTGTGGGACCTGGGGCAGGGGCACTTTCCCTTCCTGAGCTTCAACTTCCCCTTCTCTAAAATGGGTTAGTAATTCCTGACCTGGCCTTTCCTAGGGCTGTTGGGAGAGTGGAACTGGGACTCGAAAGGGCTAGTTCCTGAATTCTGGCCCTTCCAACTTGGTGGGAGATCCCTGTTGGTTCTGGCCCCCACCTCTGCTCACCCCCCTAGCTCATAACTCTCTCTTTTGGCCCCTAGAAGCTGCTCTGGCTGCTGTATGACTTGGGACATCTGGAAAGGTCAGTAGGGGAAAGTGGCCAGACTGGGCCTTGGGGGCCCAGAGGGCTGGGTGGTAGCCTGAATTTATGATCTTTCTAAGGTACCCCATGGCACTAGGGAACCTGGCAGATCTGGAGGAGCTGGAGCCCACCCCTGGCCGGCCAGACCCACTCACCCTCTACCACAAGGTGGGGGCATCTCAGGAGGGTGCAAAAGGGAGACCCCAACAGTGGCTGGGGTCCCCTTTCTTCTGGGGACTAGGTGAAGAGAGAACTTTGTGTGTTGGGGGATATTACCCATCTAGCCCCACGATGTATCAGATAGACTGTGTGCATAATCAGTGCAGTCAGGGCTGCCCGAAGGGTGTCCTGGGTTCTGTAGCCTGAGAGTGGCAGGGCCTGGATTTGTCTCTTCAGCCCTTCATTTTCTGCTGCCCTTCATTCTTCTTGGAGTATAAAAGAAGGTCAAATGTGGTGGGAGCACTGAGGAGAGAGTGTTAACTTGGTGGGGGTGGGGGTAGGAGGACCACTGGGCTGGGCTTGGAAGTCTTTGGTGTTTGTGTAGAAGAGTGTGTGGGAAAGCCTGGGTAAGAGAGGTCAGGCCCCTCCCCTCTCTAGGCTTGTTCTATGTGGGCCCCACCCTGCAGTCGGCCCCCAGGCCTCAGCAAGTGTCTTAAAGACCCAGAGAGGAGCTGGCAGGGAGTGGGTGGGATTGGAGATGGGGAAGACTCTTTGGGCTCTTCCTTTTGCCCCTTCCGGTGTGACCTGATGGAGCATTTATGCCAGCTGAGGCAGCTGGGGGCTGCCTCCCTAAGGCTCCTCTGCTTCACCCCTTAGGGCATTGCCTCCGCCAAGACCTACTATCGAGATGAGCACATCTACCCCTACATGTACCTGGCTGGCTACCACTGTCGCAACCGCAACGTGCGCGAAGCCCTGCAGGCCTGGGCTGACACGGCCACTGTCATCCAGGAGTGAGGATCCCCCCACTAGGGCCTCCAGCCCCTCCTTTCTCCCCCCTCCACCCAGTTTCCAACCACCCTTGTCCAGCAGTGAGGCCTGGATCCTAAGCCCCATCCCCTCTTCATCCACTCCCTATGCAGCCAAGGTCACCATCACCCAGGAGGTAGGGACTCCTGATTAAGGCCTTCCCTCCCTCCTCTCTCCTCCCAGTTTTTAACCCCTGTCATCCAGCAGTGGGACCTCTACCTTAGCCCCATGCCCCCCTCCTCACTGTTGATCTGGGCTAACACAGACACTATCATTTTGGAGTGAAGCCCCCAACCACTACCCCAGTCCCCGGGATGACCCAGGAAAAGAAACCTGGGCTCCATCCCCCATCAGGTCCCCGGGGATACCCCCCATGGCAAGACCCCACAGTGCCCCACTGCTCTCACAGCTACAACTACTGCCGAGAAGATGAGGAGATCTACAAGGAGTTCTTCGAAGTGGCCAATGACGTCATCCCCAACTTGCTGAAGGAGGCAGCCAGCTTGCTGGAGGCAGGCGAGGAGCGGCCAGGGGAGCAGAGCCAGGTGAAGGGCTGGTGCTCCAGTCTGTGTCCAGCCTGCCACCTGGCAGGGCTCCCCAGCCAGAGGACATGCATGGGTCTACACGAGGAAAGTGGCCCCAAGCAGAGAGCCATGTTCCCTTCTACTGTAGCCGAGGTCCTGGGTATGGGTTTGAGTGGCAGAGGGTACTTTAGTGGTTTCTATCCTGTGCCTTCAAGTAAATGGGGTGGAAGCCATCTCTTTCATGGCCCAGCTCCCTCACTCAGCTTAGGGGGTTGGATGGAGGTACAGGATGGTTCCCCTCCCCCAGTCCTGGCTAAGGACTGACTGTATAAAAGAAAGGAGGAGCCTGGGCAAGAGCAAGACCCCATCTCTACAAAAAAGAGAAAAATTAGCTGGGTGTGGGGGCTCGTGCCTGGAGTCCCAGCTACACAGGCAGGAGGCTGAGGCAGGAGGATTCCTTGAGTCCAGGAGTTTAAGGTTGAAGTGAGTTGAGCTGCACTCTAGCCAGGGTGACAGAGCAAGACCCTGTCTCAAAAAAAAAAGAAAAAAATAGGAGGTTCTAAGAATGCTCCCGACCTATGGTCACCTCTTCCAGAGCCAGGGCTTTTTGCCTAGGAGGGGGGCCTGGCCTGTGCCCTCTGCCTAGGGATGAGTAAGGGACTCTGACCTGTGCCCTCCCTTCCCCTTTGCCCAGGGTACCCAGAGCCAGGGTTCCGCTCTCCAGGACCCTGAGTGCTTCGCCCACCTGCTTCGATTCTACGATGGTATCTGCAAATGGGAGGAGGGCAGCCCCACACCTGTGCTGCACGTGGGCTGGGCCACCTTCCTGGTGCAGTCCCTCGGCCGTTTTGAGGGACAGGTGAGGGGCGGCTGCACAGGAGGGCTGGACACTTCAGGTGGTGACAGCAGCCTCAGGAGAGTCAGACTTTTGTGGCCCAGAGGCAGCATCTGTCCATCCCCTTGGGTACAGATGAGACGGAGACCCCCTACACAGGATGGGAGGGCCATGGCAGGGTCCTGGAATTCCAGCCGCTGGCCTGCAGCCTTTCCCTCAGCTTGCTCTCTCCGCGGCCCAGGTGCGACAGAAGGTGCGCATAGTGAGCCGCGAGGCCGAGGCGGCAGAGGCCGAGGAGCCCTGGGGCGAGGAGGCCCGGGAAGGCCGGCGGCGGGGCCCGAGGCGGGAGTCCAAGCCAGAGGAGCCTCCACCACCCAAGAAGCCTGCGTTGGACAAGGGCCCGGGCGCTGGCCAGAGTGCGGTGTCGGCGCCCCCCCGGAAGCCCTCAGGGACGGTCCCGGGCACTGTCCGAGGCCCTGAAGGCGGCAGCGCGACTCAGGCGCTGGCACCCGCAGCGTCGCCGCCGCCGGAGGGTCCGGTGCTCACTTTCCAGAGCGAGAAGATGAAGGGCATGAAGGAGCTGCTGGTGGCCACCAAGATCAACTCGAGCGCCATCAAGCTGCAACTCACAGCGCAGTCACAAGTGCAGATGAAGAAGCAGAAAGTGTCCACACCCAGCGACTACACTCTTTCTTTCCTGAAGCGGCAGCGCAAGGGCCTCTGAGCTACTGGGGCCTTCCTAACTGCCCACCCGGCCCCAGGGCCCGCCCTCAGTCCGGCTCGAGGCTCCACCCAAGTCCTCCCACTCTGGGCCCAGGCTCTGCCCCCAGCGCTCGGGGGCCTAGGCCCGGCCTCCAGCCTAGGACCAGGCCCCACCCCTACCCGGAAGCCAGGCATCTGGTCCCCGGAGTAGACTACATACCCCCTACTCCATCCCCCGACCTAGGATTCGCCCCAGCTCAGAACCGAGGTCCCTTCTCCCAGGATCCCAGCCGGCCTCACCCTAGGCCCTGATCACCAATCTTTAAAGGTCCAACCCCTGGTAACTCCGGTTCCTCCTCAGAATGGAGGCGCTAACCTAGAGCCAAACCGGGAGTTGCTCCCAGCTCGCGGTGGCTGAGGTTTCACCCTTAACCCAAGCAGCACAGTTCCCACCTCCAGCCCTGGAACCTAGAGCCCCACTCAGTCCCTAGGAGTACATTTCCGCACTTCAGAATTCCATCCCTTGGGAATCCGAGCCCCCTACCCCAAAGGACTTAAGTCCTTCTCCAGAACTTGGAAATCCTGGCTTCCTCTCCTTCCCAGCCCAAGAGTCCATGATACGAAACTCCGCCCCCAGCCTGCGAGTATCCTGAGTCCTGCCCTCTTCCTGACCTAACTGGCCCGGGATCAGAGCAGGGCCTCTCTTACGACTCTCTAGAAACCTCCCCGAAGTTCAGTCCATCTCGGGGACCCCGGAGGAAATCTGCAGGGGGTTGGGAGTGGGTGAAGGGAGCCTGATTTCTTCCTGTTTTGTACATAGATTTATTTTTCAGTTCTGAGGAAGATGAATACATTTTGTAAAAAAACAAAAACAAAACACATGTCCGTGTTTCATCTGGGAAATTGCGGATGGGGAGGGGAGAGGGACGCCCCCTCTTTCCTCTACATTCTGGCTTTCTCGACTTGTCACTCCGTACCTATAGAGCGCGAGGAACCGGCGCGTGGCTTCAGAACCCAGGCCCCGCCCCAGCCTCGGGACTTCCCCGCGCCGCAGAGGGCCTGTCCCGCGGGCGCCTCCTCCCGGCCGGGCGGCGGGGCATCCCCGCCCTGGCCCCGCCCCTGGGCCCCGCCCCGCCCCGCCCCGCCCCCGCGGCCTCTGAGCCACCAGCGTCCGCCCCGCCCCGCGCCGTCCCGCGCCGGCTCCGCACCTCGCGCCCGCGCGCCAGCCGGCCCGCCCGGCGCCGGGCCATGGCGCTGCTGCGGGACGTGTCGCTGCAGGATCCGCGGGACCGCTTCGAGCTGCTGCAGCGCGTGGGGGCCGGGACCTATGGCGACGTCTACAAGGTGCGCCGGGCGGCAGGATCGGCGGGAGAGCCGGGAGGAGGCTGCCCGCTCTGCGTCCTGCCGCGGGAACCAGCCCCCGGCCCCGCCCCCGCCTCATCCAGCTTCACCCCTCCGCCCCTGCAGGCCCGCGACACGGTCACGTCCGAACTGGCCGCCGTGAAGATAGTCAAACTAGACCCAGGTGAGGGCCGGGGCCCGGGCCTCTGCGCTGGAGGGACGGCGGAGCGCCGGCGGGCGCGGTGTGAGGGGCGGAGGGCTGACATTTGCGAGACCCCTGAGAGGCATGCCTCGGGAGGTCCTGTCGCCTAGCACCTGTCTGGCCTGGAGGGAAGCACTCTGTGCTCATCTTGCAGATGGGGGCACTGAGTCAGGGCGACCCCTGTGTGTCCTCCCCCATGATTTCTTGTGCTCCCCAGGGGACGACATCAGCTCTCTCCAGCAGGAAATCACCATCCTGCGGGAGTGCCGCCACCCTAATGTGGTGGCCTACATTGGCAGCTACCTCAGGTGAGGCTGCTTTATCCTCTGCTCCCAGGCAGCCGCCATGTGGCCTGCTGCGTGCCCACCCCAGCTCTGTGTCCCCCCAGGAATGACCGCCTGTGGATCTGCATGGAGTTCTGCGGAGGGGGTTCCCTGCAGGAGATTTACCACGGTGAGGGCCAGGGCTCCAGGCCCCAGAAGGCCACTGCCTTCCCCTCACCACCCCCAACCCCATTGCAGGGGCAGGAGAGGAGAGTCTGGGCCCTGGGCTTGGGCTCCTCTCCACTCCTGACTGGCTGTGTGACCTTGAGAGAAATGCTGTCCATCTCTGGGCTCAGTATCCCAGACTATGCTAGCAGGGAATGTGGCCAACACCCCTTTCACTTAGCAGTGCCTGCTGCTTCCCCCACAAAGGGTAGCCTGGGAGGGGCAGCTTATCCCCAGCCCCCCACCAGCCTTCACACTTTCTGTTTCAGCCACTGGGCCCCTGGAGGAACGGCAGATTGCCTATGTCTGCCGAGAGGCACTGAAGGTAGCTGGGCCCATAAGGCACTCGCCCGGTCCCAATCCCCCAATCCCCAGGAGCTGTGGGCCGACAGCCCAGCTGCGCAGTGGGGGGCGGGTGGAGTGGCTCAGGCAGGGCTGGCCCGAGGGGCCGTGGGTCCTGCAGGGAAGGGGCCCCAGCACATTGCCGGAAGCAGCCCATTTCCCTCTTGGCTCAGTTACTTCCTGTTTGGGGAGAGGGGAGGAGGAAGCGGCTTGGGTGGGGGGCCCCCGTCCTAAGAGGGGGTTCAGGAGAGGGGTGATAGTGCTGGGTAGCTGCTCTCAGGGATTCCGCTTTGTCCCCAGGGGCTCCACCACTTGCATTCTCAGGGGAAGATCCACAGAGACATCAAGGTAGGCGTCTGGCCAAGGGCATCGTGGGAGGGAGGAGGCGGCTCTCGGGCACCAGATGGGATTCTCTCTCCTCCATTCCCACAGGGAGCCAACCTTCTCCTCACTCTCCAGGGAGATGTCAAGCTGGGTCAGTACCCTGGGGACACAGTCAGGGTGAGGGTTCCGTGGGAGTTCTGGGAGTCTTAGAGAGAACCTGGACTCCAGTGCTGGGTGTCCTTGGGCAAGTCATTTTGCCACGTGAGTCTCATTTTCCCTATTCAGAAAATGGAACAGTATTCCCTCTTAGAGGTTGGATGAAGTGGGTCTGTGTGGAGTCCGACACGGGACAGGCATGCGGTCAGGGATAGTGGGTGGTTGACCCCTCTCTGAGAGGGACCTGGCCTTGCCTTGGGCCTGTGGCAGCTGTGACTGAACCTGGGCTGCCTGCCCATCTCAGCCCTGCCAGGTGCATCCTGAGCTTGAACCCTGGGGGTGAGACGGCAAGTGGCAGCCAGAGGGCTGGTAAAAGTGACTTTTTCTCCCTGCAGCTGACTTTGGGGTGTCAGGAGAGCTGACGGCATCTGTGGCCAAGAGGAGGTCTTTCATTGGGACGCCTTACTGGTGAGGTTGTGGCTCAGGCAAAGGGGGCAAGGAGCCACAGGTGGGGCACCCGGCCATCCATCTGTCACCCTGCCTCTAGGATGGCTCCGGAGGTGGCTGCTGTGGAGCGCAAAGGTGGCTACAACGAGCTGTGTGACGTCTGGGCCCTGGGCATCACCGCCATTGAGTTGGGCGAGCTGCAGCCCCCTCTATTCCACCTGCACCCCATGAGGTCAACTCAGCACTTGCCCCTCGCCTGACCCTTGTCCTGCGGACCTTGGCCCCTGACCTTGCTCCCTCCACAGGGCCCTGATGCTCATGTCGAAAAGCAGCTTCCAGCCACCCAAGCTGAGAGACAAGACTCGCTGGTGAGAGCCCACATCCCCCTTCTGGGACTCCCCCTTTTCAGCCAGGCCCATGGGGGAGGAGGAACCTTCTGCCAACTCCCAAGGTGCAGCCTCAAGAGCCCTCTATGGGCTTCTACAGACCATCTGAGTTAGGGGCCTGGTGGCCCTCTGGGCTGAGGATCCGGTGTGAACAGGAAAGAAAGGCAGAGGGTTGACGATGGAGGAGCTGCTGTGTCGCAACACAGCGTTGCTCAGGCCAGCTGCCCTTGGCCTCTGCTGGCTCCTTCCTGGGTGGACCCCAGAGACTCCTCTGGAGGGGGGATGGGGGCAGCTGGTGGGATGCCGTGCACAGGAACTAACCTGGGTCTGGGGGTGGGGGACTCTTGTGCCCGCTAGGACCCAGAATTTCCACCATTTCCTCAAGCTGGCCCTGACTAAGAATCCCAAGAAGAGGCCAACAGCAGAGAAGCTTCTGCAGGTGGGAGGCAGGGGGTGGGGCAGGGGGCTTAGTGCTCAAAGGCAGGGGCCTGGAGGACAGGGACCAATCTGACCACCTCCCCCCATCCTCCAGCACCCATTCACAACCCAGCAGCTCCCTCGGGCCCTCCTCACACAGCTGTTGGACAAGGCCAATGACCCCCACCTGGGAACCCCGTCCCCTGAAGACTGTGAGCTGGAGGTACATGAGGGGGGCTGGGAAATGGGTCTTGGCCGGGCCTGGTTGGAAGGACCCAAAGGTGATGTCAGTCAAGGTCCCTTCAACTTGTACAATACCTGCACGGGGGGCTTCCCTCTGGTTGAGCCCACCCATTAGGAATCCTTCCTGAGCTGGGTCTTACCTCCCTGTAATACCCAGAAACCCTGATAGGTTCCTGCCCCTTGGGCCCAGGCTGACCATGACCATGACCCAGCTATCTTCTTGCTTTCTGTGTGATCTCTCAAAAGTTATTTGATCTCTCTGTGCCTGTTTTCTTATTTGTGAAATAAGGGTGTCATCTTATCGCACAATCTCAAAGGATTGTTGTGAAAACAACTCTTTGATGTAGTTAAAGTACTTAGTATGATACCTGGCGTGAGGCGAGTGTCAGGTGTGTGTCTGCTGTTTTTGTTCTCTCTTAGACTTATGACATGTTTCCAGACACCATTCACTCCCGGGGTCAGCACGGCCCGGCAGAGAGGACCCCCTCGGAGATCCAGTGTAAGTCTGTGGCGGGGGGGCTGTGTGTGTGCGGATTTGGTGTGAGAGTGGGGGTTGATCCTGAGACTCCAGCCGCTAACCCCAGTACCCTGGGCCCCCCCAGTTCACCAGGTGAAATTTGGTGCCCCACGCAGGAAGGAAACGGACCCACTAAATGAGCTGGTGAGGGGGCAGGCTTTGTGGACAGGGAGGTGTGCGGGGTGGGTAGAGCACTCTGTGGAGCCTGGGCACCTCAAATCAAGGGAGCTTTGAAGCAGTGGCTGCCTGGGCCTCGGGCACTGTCCAAGCAGGCCTGTCCTGCCCAGGGACCCAGAGGGCTCGGGGTTCCTTCCTGGGCCAAGTTCCCTTTGCTCCCACAATCTCGGTCTCTCTCTCTGCCTTGCTCACTGTCTGTCTGTCTCTTCCTCCCTCGCTGTTTGTCTGTTTGCCCTTTTCTTTCATAATCTCTTGGTCCCTGCCTCTCTCTGTCTCTCCCAAGTCTCTTGCCTGTCGCCAGTTCACTTTCCACCTGTCTGTCCTTGCTCTTTCCCGACTCTCTTGACCGCGCTCTCGCATTGCCCCTGTCTCTCTGACTCTCTCTGGGTCCCTCTGCCGGATTCCCCCAGTGGGAAGAAGAGTGGACACTTCTGGGCAAGGAGGAGCTGAGTGGGTAAGTAAGCGGGAGGGAAGCTGCAGGGAGGGGTTGGGGGCAACAGAAAGGCTGACCTCTGACCTCTTTGTGCCCCCGCCCAGGAGCCTGCTGCAGTCGGTCCAGGAGGCCCTGGAGGAAAGGTGAGCAGCTGGGATTAGGGGAGGGGCAAGGGGCGGCCAGGCCTGGGCACCAGTCACGTTTCACACCTCAGTTCCCTCTGGTGTGTCCTCTACAGGAGCCTGACCATCCGGCCAGCCTCGGAACTCCAGGTACAGAATGAAGGGAAGCTGGAGCTGGGCTTGGGGAACCCACTGTAGAGGGTGTGATTGGGGTGGGACAGGTTACAAAGCCACCTGCTAACAGCCAGGCTGGGGCCCCAACCCTCCTGCCAGGAGTTGGACTCTCCAGACGATGACATGGGAACCATCAAGCGGGCCCCATTCTTGGGGCCACCCACCTCTGGGCCTCCGGCTGAAGACCCTCTATCCAGCCCTCCAGGTGAGTCCCAAGCTTGGGAGGCCAGGCAGGCCCAGGATTGGGGCTGGGCAGGGACTCACAGCAGGTCTGTGCCTTCAGGAACCCTGTCCCCACCTCCACCAGGCCCTGACAGCCCCCCATTGCTGCCCACTGCCTGGGCCACCATAAAGCAGCAAGAGGATCCTGAGGTGAGGGGTATTATGGAGGGGCGGGGGGTGGGTGGCAGGGGCCTCACCTTGGCCCTGACACCTTCCCTCCTTCCAGAGGTCATCCTGCCATGGGCTGCCCCCAACCCCCAAGGTGCACGTAAGTGTTTGCCCATGGCCCCACTGCCCCCACCCCTGCCCTGTCCCTACGTGCCCTCCCAGCCTCTCGCTCCTCCACAGATGGGCGCCTGCTTCTCCAAGGTCTTCAATGGCTGCCCCCTGCGGATCCATGCTGCTGTCACCTGGATTCACCCTGTTACTCGGGGTAGGCTGGGGGCAGGGAGGGAGGAGGAACCCAGGAATCCCTCAGCTTGGGCCAGAGGACATGACTGACCTCTGACCTGTGCCCAAACCTACAGACCAGTTCCTAGTGGTGGGGGCTGAGGAAGGCATCTACACCCTCAACCTGCATGAACTGCATGAGGATACACTGGAGAAGGTGAGGCCCAGCTGGCTGTGGAGGGTAGAGGGCCTTGAGGGGCCCAGGTGCTGACCACTGGTCCACTTGTCCCTCTGTCACCTCCAGCTGATTTCACACCGCTGCTCCTGGCTCTACTGCGTGAACAATGTGCTGCTGTCACTCTCAGGTACAAGATGGGACTGGCAGGGAGGTGGCCCCACAGCGCCCACAGCTCCTCAGCACCCTGCCCACCAACACCCTCAAGCCCCTACCTCTCTCCCTCCCTGGCAGGGAAATCCACACACATCTGGGCCCATGACCTCCCAGGCCTGTTTGAGCAGCGGAGACTCGCAACAGGTTCCCCTCTCCATCCCCACCAACCGCCTCACCCAGCGCATCATCCCCAGGTCAGGGACCCTGGTGTGCAGGGGAGTGGGAGGCAGAGGGGTAGAGCGGGGCTGGAATATCACCCTGCCTGTTACTGGGACCACTGTGATCTTAGACAAATTGCTTTCCCTCTCTGAGCCCATTTCCTCCTCTGTCAATACACTTGACAGCCCCCTCCTCCACCCCCCAGGTTCATAGGGATGCCAGAAGGAGACAGGGGATGTGAAAGCTCTTTGCAAATTGTGGGAGCCTGGTTGTTAGGATATGGGGCTTAATTTGACAGTTAAACATTTTCTGAGCATGTATGCTGTGCTGGCCCCTGTGCTGGGCATGGGGACACAGTGAGTCAAATGAGTCCTTGCTTTTGCAAAACAAGGGAGTTGTGGGCCCATTAACAGACAGTTAGCCAGCCTGAGCAAAAGCGAGACCCTGTCTGTACTAAAAATAGAAAAGTTAGCCGGTGTGGTGGCGCATGCCTGTAGTCCCAGCTACTCAGGAGGCTGAGGCAGGAGGATCACTTGAGCCCAGGAGTGTGAGGCTGCAGCGAGCTATGATGATGCCACTGCACTCTAGCCTGGGTGACAGAGCGAGACTGTCTCAAAAACAAAAAAAAATAGAAACCAGAGCCAGTGCAGTGACTCATGCCTGGAATCCCAGCCCTTTGGGCAGCTGAGGCGGGAGAATTGCTTGAGGCCAGGAGTTTGAGACCAGCCTGAGCAAGAATAAGACCCTGTCTCTACAAAAAATAGAAAAATTAGCCAGGCGTAGTAGCACACGCCTGTAGTCCTAGCTACTCAGGAGGCTACAGTGAGCTATGATGATGCCACTGTACTCTAGCCAGGGTGACAGAGCGAGACTCTGTCTCAAAAAAAAACAAAATAAAAAAAACCCCACCAGACAGTTAGCACCTGGTGCTGAGGGCCAACTTGAGGGGGACCTTGGAGGGGTTGGGGGGGCCTCAGAGAGGCCAGGCAAGCTCATGGAGTTTGAAAATACATTAAGCTTTCCCAGGCAGAAGAGCTAGGGGACAGCATTCCAGGCAGAGAGAAGAGCGAATGCGTGTAGGGGTGAATGCGTGCTCTGGGGAGCTCTGGGGTGTTTGGCCTGAGGGAGGAGGCAGAACAGCCTGAGCGGAAGCTGCACAGGTGGCAGAGCCCTTCCTTTGATGCCAGGCCCAGGATTTGAGCTTCGTCCAACTGGCAGTGGCACCGTGAGCATTTTAAAAGGATCCCTCTGTGTGTTGATCAGGATTCTTCCTTTTGTAGGTGATTCAACTCACTGGCTTAAGCACAGAAAGGGGATTTAATCATTCACGTAACTGACAGTTCAGGACTAGGGTTAGCTTCAGGCCCCGCTGGATCCAGGTTTAAGTGGCACCAGCAGGAATATTTCTGCCTGTCTTGGCTCTATTTTCCTCGTGTTGCCTTCATTCTCACACAGGCTGTCTTGTCAAGTGATGGCTGCCCGCAGTTCCAGGCCACCGTTCTACTAGCTAACAACTCAGTGGAACTGGAACCTCTATTTCCAAATCATTTCATAAAAGTCCCGGGGCCGATTCTCACTGGTCTAGTTTAGGTGCATGCCTGGCACTGAGCCAGTCACTGGGGCCAGGGGATGTGGGGTGTGGGGGCCCGGCCAAGATCACATGCCCTCCCCTGGAGCCTGGGGGAGGCAGAGGGGCTCATCAGCCCCCTTAAAGGAAAACCCCAGTCTTCTTGCCAAACGGGAAAGATGCTAGGCAGGTGAAAACAAGAGGCACCTGCTGGCTGGCTGTGGCAGACAGTGAAGGGTGACTTGGAGGAAGGAAGGCTGGTGGAGTGGCCCGAGGTGATGGAGTTTGGGCTGAGGGCTGGTGAGAACTGGATGGGCCTGAGCAATGTGCAGGAAGCAGAACTGACAGGATTGAGCACTGGCTGGAGTGAGGGTGATGTCAAGAGGTTGGGCAGGAAGATAATGAGCTCCGCCTTGTCGTGTGCTTTATGAGGTGCCCGGAGGACATCCGAGGGGAGAGGCACTCATTCGTCCTTCAGTGGGTATCTCCACAGCACCTAATAGGTGCCGGGCAGAGTCCTGGGGCTTGAGGTGCCCCTTGTTTTCTCATCACTGTCTTGTGGAGGGACACAGACAATCGTCCACATAGGAAAGGAGGATATTCGGTGGGACGCACTGAGGTGGGGGTGCTCTGTGAAGAAGGCCAGGAGGGTGGGGTGCAGGCTTCAGTTTCAAACAGGTGGTCAAGAAAGGCCTCACTGAGAAAGTGCTGTTTGAGTAAAGACTTAGAGGAGGTGAGGAGCAAGCCCTGTGGGTACCTGGGGGAAGGGCATCCCAGGCAGAGGGGGTGGCCAGTGCAAAGGCCCTGGGGCAGGAGCAGGCCTGGCCTGTTTGGGGAGCAGCAAGGAAGCTGCAGAGGGGAGCCATGGGCTGAGAGCTTCATGAGCTCACTGCTGCTGCTGTGTTCACCAGAATAGAGTGAAGGGTTGAGGGGGAAGAGGGAGACCCATTAGGAGGCTGTTGGAGGTAGCAGTGGCTTGGGCCAGGGTAGCAGTAAAGGAGGAGAAAATGGTCCGATTCTGATTCTCTTTTGGAAGTTGAGCCAATAGGATTTCCTGACGGTTGGTGGTGGATGGAAGAGAAAGCAGTCAAGGATGGATAGCTCCAGGGTGTTTGGCCTGGGTGACGGGAAGGATGCAGCTGTCATCAGCTGTGGGTGGAGTGGGTTTTGGGGGAGCTGAATTCAATTTTGTCACATGAAGATGCTTATTAGATGTACAAGTAGGGACCTCCATCCATCCGTGGCTGTATGGGGCTGGACTCAGAGGAGAGGGGTGCTGGCTGTGGGCTCAGACGTTGTCATGACAAGGTGGGTTGTGGGAACCAGTGGGCTGCGGAGGGAGGGCAGGGGAGGCCAGGCAGTGGCTGCGCCAGCTGGGCAGATCAGGAGGGCCCAGGCCTTTCCTGCGGCGGGTTTGCTCCTGGACTGCATCTGGAGCCCCGTGGCCTCGGGGCTTCCTGAGCTCAGTCCCCAAGTGAGCCTGTGCTCTGGCCCAGGACCTGCAGGAAACAGGCCTATCAGAGTCCCAACGAGTTGCAGGCAGCTTTGGGCCTGTGTTTGGGAAATTAGAGAGTCACAGTGTCCACTTTGATTGTAAAAAACAGAGAATTGGAATTGTTTGGAGAAGAAACAAATACAAAACTATATGCCTCTGTCCTATCCAAAGACCAGTTGGGGAAGCAGATGGGCAGAACAAGGGGAGAGGGAACTGGCAGACAGACAGATGTTGGCTTTCTTGGCGGGGTCCACATCCTGGCAGAAAGTGCAGACAGGACCTGGGTCACTGAGAGGAGATGGCAGGGCTGCCGACATGTAGCCCCGTTCCTCAGGGGAAGAAACAGGCTCGGAGGGTCCTCTGGGGGATTGGGGGCACTCAGTGACCAAGGCAAAGACCCTTCTGATGACCATCCCTCACCTGTCTTCCCAGGCAACAAGGGAGCCACCCACTGGCCCCTGAGGACTGTAGCCTCAGCTGAAGAGGCAGAAGGCAGGCCATTTGCCCTTTGAAGTCCTTTAACCTCCTTGGGCCTGTTTTCCCATCTGTGAAATGGGCCATGAGCACTTTGTGCAGGCTGGCGGAGCTGGAGCCTGCATGCTGTCATGTCTTCATTCATTTCTTCATTTATACCTTGCCTTCACTTAAAAAGGATTTTCAGTGACTTGAAATAGGTGGAAAAATACTAATACAGGCTGAAGTCAGGTGCAGTGGCTCACACCTGTAATCCCAGCACTTTGGGAGGCTGAGTCAGGAGGATCGCTTGAGGCCAGGAGTTCAAGACCAGCCTGGGCAACATAGCAAGACTCTGTCTCTATCTAAGAAAAAAAAATACGAACAAGGGCTGATAAAAGCCAGCCCTCTGTGAGCACACACGATGTGCTGGACACTGCTCTAAGTTTCTCCCCATATTAACTCATGAAACCTTCACTGTGACCCTCTGGGGTGGGCACCACCATTATCCCTATTCTATAGATGAGGAAGTTGAGGCATGGAGAGGTTAAGCGACTTGCACAGAATCACAGAGCTAGAAGTAATTCTGCGATCCAAACCCGTGGACTAGACAGAGATGCTCTGGGCTGTAGAGCTGCAAGACTTGCCCCAGGTCCTCTGCCCTTCACAGCTGTTCCTTGGGCAAGTTACTCTGTCTCTCTGAGCTTCAGTCTCTCACCTATAAAGTGGGAAGATGATAGTGCCCACTTCACAGGGCTCTGTAGGGACCTTGCCCACAGATGGCACCCAGACACATGCCCTGGTTGTCACCCCTATAGGCGCTTTGCCCTGTCTACCAAGATTCCCGACACCAAAGGCTGCTTGCAGTGTCGTGTGGGTAAGAGTGGGGCCAGGGAGCTGGACAGGGGGTGGCAAGGCAGGCCTGGCCTGATGCCCACTGCCTGCTTCTCTGGCAGTGCGGAACCCCTACACGGGCAGCACCTTCCTGCTGGCCGCCCTGCCTGCCAGCCTGCTCCTGCTGCAGTGGTACGAGCCACTGCAGAAGTTCCTGCTGCTGAAGGTGAGGGGCGGTGGGGGGAGGCCCAGGGTACCCTCAGGGGTCTGGGGGGAGAAGTAGAGACCTGAGCATCCCTGCTGCCCCCCAGAACTTCTCCAGCCCTCTGCCAAGCCCAGCTGGGATGCTGGAACCATTGGTGCTGGATGGGAAGGAGCTGCCACAGGTGTGTGTGGGGGCCGAGGGGCCTGAGGGGCCCGGCTGTCGTGTCTTGTTCCATGTCCTGCCCCTGGAGGCTGGCCTGACGCCTGACATCCTCATCCCACCTGGTGAGCAGGAGGGCTGGGCTGGTGTGTGTGTGGAGGGTGTATGTCAGAGAGACAGAGAGACAGAGGGGAAGGGAGGCAGTGGTGAGGCTCTCAAACCAGGCTCCCTACAGCCTATGGCTCCTTGGAGACCTGGGGGGCCTAAGGATGCCAAGTGGTGTATGGAGCACCCAGGTTCCCTTCACTGAGCTTCCATAAAAGATTTTATAGACCAAAGGGCTTGGCAGCTAATAAAAAACTGGCCAGCACTGCTCTGGACTGAGGCAGGAGCTGCAGGGAAGAGCCAAACCTGGTGAGGCAGGGACCAGGGGCCTCCACTCTGAGCAAGGGAGCTGGAGCTGGGAGTTGGGGCAGTTGGGGAGTGGCGATGGGTGAAGGAGAGGGGAGGGCACGCATGGACTGAGGCCTCCTGGGTGCTGGGTTTTCATTCTTGATCCTCCCAACAGCCCTGCAAGGTGGGCATCGTCATCCCTGTGTTACGAATGAGGAAACAGAGGCTCAGAGTGACTTGTCCCAGGTCACACAGCAACTGAGTCAGGAAGCCTGGTTCACCTGACTCCGGAGTCCTCCCATGGCTCCCTGGGACTCCTCCTCTGCTCCCTGAGAGCCTGAGGACGGGTCACTTACCCTCTCTGAGCCTCAGTTCCCCAGCTGTGGAGTGAGATTAGGATTCCCAACCCCACGTGGCCGTTGTGAGACTGCAGTGTGCTTGTGGCTGAGGGCCACACCCCTGTGTTCTCCTGGGGCCTGAGTGGGCTGGTAGCTCAGCCAGGCCCCATCTCCCTTCTCTGTCTACAGAGGGGATCTCTGGCTCGGCCCAGCAGGTGATCCAGGTGGACAGGGACACAGTCCTCGTCAGCTTTGAACGTGAGTGCCCTGGGGTCAGGGCTGGGGCCAGTGGATCATGGGGGTGAGGGAAGCCTGGTGGTCTGCCTCCCCAGAGGGGGCCACCCGCCTCCACCTACCAGCCTCCACCGCCCTGCTGCAGGCTGTGTGAGGATTGTCAACATGCAGGGTGAGCCCACAGCCACACTGGCACCTGAGCTGACCTTTGACTTCCCCATCGAGACTGTGGGTGAGTGGGCAGAGGTGGGGTGCAGGACTTTGTCTGGCCTGGAGCACATGAGGAGGCGCAGGGGCCTGGGGCTGGCAGTGGGACAAGAAGGCGGATCCCCCAGCCCTTCTTGAGAGCCAGCCTGGCCACCTGAGGTCGGTGAGGACCTCTGTGGCTCAGACGTGGGCCTGGGTATGGCTGGGAGGCCAGCTTCCTCAGGGCAGGCGCAGGGCTGATGGCAGCCTGGCCCCCTAGTGTGTCTTCAGGACAGCGTGCTGGCCTTCTGGAGCCATGGGATGCAAGGCCGCAGCCTGGATACCAACGAGGTGCGTGGGGCTCAGGGACTGGGCTGCCCCTGCCCTGTGGTCCCCCCGTCTCAGTGCCTGTTGTCTTCCCAGGTGACCCAGGAGATCACAGATAAGACAAGGATCTTCCGAGTACTTGGGGCCCACAGGTGGGCAGCAGCGCCCCAGCATCCCCAGAGGAGGGATGGACATACCCGAGTGCCTCCCTGCCCTGCTCACCTCTGCTTCTCTGTCCCCTCCAGAGACATCATCCTGGAGAGCATTCCCACTGACAACCCGGGGGCGCACAGCAACCTCTACATTCTCACGGGCCATCAGAGCAGTTATTGAGCGGCAGGCCTGACCAGTGGCACCCGCCCCACCCCCATGCCTTAGTTGCAGGCCCTTTTGGGCAAAGGGGCCCCTCCCAGATAGAGGAGCCCAGGCCCCGGCTCTGCTGGAACTGATGAGCAGAAATAATCCTCAGAAGTGTTTAGGGGCTGGGGAGGGAAGGGAGGGAAGGTGGGGAGCCCACCCACCCATGCCTCTGCAATAACTGTACCAGGGAAAGCTGCTCTTACCTCCCCCTCCACAAGGGGCAACCCAGTCCCTAGTGCCCTGAGGCAGGGGGCCCTGGGCCATCCATTCCACTTTGTTCCACATTTCCTTTCCACTCATTCTGCCAAGAGCCTGCCCCAGCACTCTGTCCTGGGGAACATAGTATTTAAAAGAGAGAACTAGATTGCTATTAAAGCTGGTTTGGTTTACTCCTCTGGTCCCTCTGGGTGGGGGGAGCTGAGCCCACTGCCTCAACTCCCTCCTTCCCTCCCTCTTTCCCTGTAGCACACCTTTCTGTGGCCACCAGGTGCTATGCATGCACCATGGAAGGGTGGGGCTACCCATGTTTTGGGGAAAACAGGTAGGGGTAACAGGAGGCCAGTGGCCCCCAGCTGCCATGTCAGGGGCAGTGTATTTTCCTGGGCTCCCTTGCTCAGAACTAACGCTCAGCTTTGCAGTTTGAGGCCTCCGTTGTAATTTAGCACTCATGCAGGACTCATGCAGATGAGGGGCCTTGAACAAAGGGATTCTCATCCGGGCACCTCTGCTCCATGTAGAATCTTACCTGGTGGCCCATGGAAGGGCCAGCCAAGGGTGTTCCGTCCAGCCTCAGGGAGGCTGCTGCCTATGGAGACAGCCTGCTATGACCTGTAATCCTGCCCAGGCCTGAGGCTGCCTCCCTGCCTCCCACCTCCTGCCTAGGTGTCAGGCCAGGAACATTAGATCACAGCAAGAGCATCAGGTTAGACTAGACCATAGATGGGAAGATTGGCCTGTGTCCGTATAGTAAATACTCCTGGAGGGCCCCCTCGGTGCCAGGCCCTGAGGTCTTGACCAGGATAGGGACCAGCCCCCAGGGAGGGGGCATCCTCCTTGCTAGAGCCCACGTGTCAAGGGCACATCACTGACCTTGTGCTTTACTTTGTTGTTCTTCCCTGACCTTGTGCTTTACATTGTCCTTCTCCGTTTGCCTCTCAGAGGGTTCTGTACCCCAGGGGCCATCGGTACCCCTGTTGGCCCAGGCACTGACCAGCTGCTCTTGAGCAGGGGCAGATGAAGCCAAGGAGGCAGGAGAGGAGCTGCCTTGGAGGGGTGGGGAGCACAGGCAGGGCCCGGCCTGCCGGGGGCTGGGAAGGCCCAGGGTCAGGCCTGGAGTTGGCCCCACTATCATCCTTCTGACAGTCAAGGCAAGTGTTTGAACAAGAACTTCCCTGCACCTGGTGGCCAGCAGTAAATACTTGCTAAATGAATGAAGGGATGAGGGGTGGAGGGTGGATGGCCCCTGTGTGAGCAGACTCAGTGGCTCCCACAGGACATCCCGTTGTCCCCTTGTCCACCTCCAGCAGAGCTGTGCCTACTCTGACTCCTTCCAGTGACTGGGAGGGTTTCATGGATGAAACAGGGAGCCAGACCAGGGCCGGTGAGGCATCTCTTGGTATCAGCTGTTCACACCCATGCTCCCCATGAGACCCAAAGGAGGGTGAGAGGCACCTTCCAATTCTGGCTTGCGCCTGCCTGAAGGGCATCTAATGGGCCATGTATGGGGGGATAGGGATACAAAGTGAATTCCTTTCCAGATCTTTTGGAGGAATCCTGGGGTGGGGGAGAGGAGGGGAGCTCCCATTGAGCAGAAGCCCCTGAGCGCAGCGCCCTGGGGAGGGCCTGCCTTCTGCCCACACAGCGGCAGGCAGCAGACAGCGCCACCTTGTGGCAGTTCTCCCAGCCCTCAGAGTGCAACGTGCCAAAGTGGGGGGCCTGTGAAAAGTTAGGGCCTCTGGTGAAATGTTTGCTGTCAGCAACGGCAGGCTGCAAGCCAAAGAAAGGCCAAGAGCCGGAGAATATGCACTGAGAAAGTAAAACCTTAAATTTTATTTATGTATTTTTTAATAGGTAGCCCTTGTCCTAGTGTACATATTTTTTTAAAATGCAAAAGAGATATGTTATAAGCTTTGGTTGTGGTTAGAAAATAAATAAATAAATACAAAAGAGATATGAAAAGTCTCCCTCTCACCCCTGTCCCTAGCCACCCAGGTCACAGTTACTTATGAACCCTTCTAGAAGTTTTATGCATATTTAAGCAAGTCAGTATATTTTACTCTTCCCCCTTTTTTATACACATGGTAACATTCCACATATTGTACTGACTTTGCCCTTTAAAAATATATCCTGGAAAATATGAATGTATTAAATTTTCACATGTACCCCCCCAAAATATATATATATCTATCCTGGAGATCTTCCCATTATTAGTGTTCCCCTTTGGTTTTTTTTTTACAGTTGGTGGTGTTCCCTTGTATGGGTTTCCATAACTAATGTTAATGAACTGTCATTAGATCCCTATAGATGGAAATTTAAGTTGTTTCTACTACTTTGATATTACAAACAACACTGCAATAAATATTCTTATGCCAATGCCACTCTGTACATATGCAAGTGTTTCTATAGGATCAAATTCCTGGAAGTAGCATTGCTAAGAGGTGGCTGCTCTTTATCTGTACATCGCCATGTATGTCATGGCGATAGCTACTGTCAAATTTCCCTCCATGGGCAGAAACCTGTGGGATAGGTCAGAGCAGACTCTTTAAGTCATGTTTATGGACAAGTAGGAGGGACATGGGTGCCCCAGGATGTTTGGGTAACTGGCCTGTGCACGGAGTCATCCTGGCTGTGATGGTCAACGGAGAGCCATGATTTGTGCTTGAGGATGGCAGGAGATGTGCCGTGTCCAGCACCTGCTTACTGCCTGGCGCACAGGAGGCCCTCATGCATGAAGGAAACAACATGACATGATAGTGAAGAGGTGGCCCTGGAGTCTGGCCCCTGGACTGGGTGAGCCACCCCAGCTTGCTGAGCTTTATTTCTTCCAGTTATACTGTATCCTAAGCCAACTGCAGGGCTGTTGGGAGGACTGGAAATACTGTAATATACATAATGCAATAACACAGATGAATCTTAGAGGTAAATTAAAACAGTAAACCGCAGTATAAAACTACACACAGTATGATAGCATTTTATAAAGCTCAAAAACAAGCAAAACAAAACCATCTATTGTTTGGCAACACATGCATGTGATAAATTCTATTAAAGATCAAGGGAAGGAAAAGCACAAAATTCAACTTAGTGGTCCCTTAGGGTAGTGTGGGTGGGATAAGGAAGGACCCCAGGAATTTGCAAAGGTCTTGGCTCTCAGGTTCAGCAGTAGGTTCACGGGTGTTCAATTCCTAACTCAGCTCCTAACTCAATAAGGTGTCACACATCCTTTGTATGTATCAAATATTATGTAATAAAATTTAATTTTAAATATTAATATTTAAAAGTAATCACTCAAAAAATAGAACTGGCTTGAAAAGCAAAACTAAAAACAAAGACAATCCTTTCCTAAATGATGGAACCAAGTGGAAAGGAATCACACCAGTGTTCTGCATAGAACTCTGGGCAGAACCCTCTCCCTGTAGTTGCTGTCTTCTATTATTTTTTAAAAACAGCTTTACTGAGGTATAATTGGCATACAATAAACTGCGTATATTAAAAATGTACTATTTGATGACTTTTGACATACATATACACCCGTGAAACCATTGCCACAGTCAAGATAATAAACATCCCCTTCACTCCCCAGTTTCCCTGTGCTCCTTGTTAATCCCTCCCACCTACTCCCCCTGCCCGCCTCCCATCCACAAGTAACCACTGATTGATCCGCTTTCTGTCAGTATAGGTTGATTTGCACTTTCTAGACTTTATACAACTAGAATCATACAGTATGTACTTGTGTTTTCTCTGGCTTCTTTCACCAGGCATAATTATTTTGAGATTCACCCACGTTGCTGCGTGTACTAATGGTCATTCTTTTCATTTCCAAGTAGTATCCCACTGTATGGATGTACCACAGTCTGCTTAGCTATTCACCTGTTGATGGACAAGGTAGACCGTGTCCAGTTTTGAACTATTACAAATAAAGCTGCTATGGACATTCACGTACATGTCTTTGTTGGATATATTGTTTTGTTTCTCTTGGGTAAATACTTTGGAGTGGAAGGACTGAGTCATATGACATTGCCAGCTGAGTGTGGTGGCACGTGCCTGAAGTCGCAGCTACTCAGGAGGATGAAGTGGGAGGATTGCTTGAGCCCAGGAGTTCAAATCCAGCTTTGGCAACATAGTGAGACCAGATCTGTAAAAAAAAGTTTTAAATAAATAAGAAACTGCCAAACTTTTCCAAAGTGGTTGTACTGTCGGGTTTGGCAATCTCGTTCTGTGTTCTCAGTTCTTGGCGTGCCCTTGGCCAAAGCATGACCAGACACACAAAAGTAAGGCAAGCTCAAGGTGAAATTTATTGAAAGGGAGCAAGATAGGATTATAGAACAAGAGTAAGATATAGGTTTACAGAGCAAGATACAACACAGATGACGACCGGACCCCTTATAGCAAAAGAGACCTTCGTTATGGTCTGGGTCTTGTTTTATGGATAAGGATAGGGACCTCCCTGTGGTTCAGACATCATCATGAAACCACTTTGATGGACAGTTGGGAGTTATATGACTTGAGTCTTACTGCACATGCGGATCTTCCATGAGCCTCTCTGAAAGCCCATTTGGGGGGTGAACTGCAATGTAGATTTAAGCTAATGACATGATAATTAGCCTTGGGTTGTCCTAAATCACCTTCCAGATGCCATTGTACCTATGCCGCTTGGCCAGTGGGCTAGAGAGTCCTCTGCATTCTTTTGCAGTTGGTGTGCTAAGTTCTGATTGGTAGGGCTCCTCTCCTCCCCCAGGTTATGGCAGTTGCTCTGGACAAGATGGGGGGGCGGGGCCAAGGACTGTCCTTGTCCTTCCCAGGTGGGGCAATTGCTCGAGGCAGCACCAAGGCAAGGCACCCCCTTTCGTCCCTAGGAGACCCAGAATCCCTCGATATCTACCTAACAGTACCATTTTACATTCCCACCAACACTGTAGGAGAGTTCCAGTTCCTCCACCCTCATTAATACTTGGTTTGGTCAGCCTTGTTTAATTTTTGCCATTCAAATAGGTGTGCAGTAGTATCTCCTAGTGATTTTAATTTGCATTTCCTTAATGACCAATGATGTTGAGCATCTTTTCCTGTGTTTATTTACCATCCATACATCTCTTTTGGTGAAGTGTCTGTTCAAATCTTATGCCTCCTTTAAAAAAAACAGAGTGGTTTGTAACATTTCTTATTGTTCAGTTTTGAGAGTCTGGATACAAGTTCTTTACCAGATATGGGATTTGCACATATCTATTATGCTATGATTTCTAATTTGTACCTAAGTCACAAATTCTGCTACCCATTTCCCTCTGGTTCAAATTACCTTTAAGAGGAAGCTGCTAAATAAACATGGTTGTCAGGAGAAAAAAATTATGGAAAGTACTTGGTGCATCATAGGTGCTCACTCCATGGCAGACATCATCATTCCTAATTTGGGTGATGTGCTAGGCTCTGCAAAGGCTGGACTCGAAGGCAAACAGCCATGGACTTGCTCCTTCCAGTCTCAGCTAGCTAGATGCTGCTGCCTCTCCACTGCACCCAGGGGCTTGGGCTTTCTGAACTATCAGTTGTAGAGATAAAAGAAGATGCCAGGGATTAGAAGAGGCAGGAAACTTCTTACCCTTTGCATTTCAACAGCAATTCTCTGACACCAGTTATCTGGCTGGCTGTCCCGTAATTCAATTCACTTCTGACAGGAACTACCTAGAGTTAGCACAGACCCCACAGGTTAGGGAACTCCTGTCCAACTTGGCCACTAATTCCCATGACCTCCCTTCAGGTTCAACAATTTGTCAGATTGACACACAGAACTCAGTAAAGTGTTATAATTATGATTACCATTTTATTATAAAGGATACAAATGAACAGCTAGACGAAGAGATATATAGAGCAGCAAGGTCTGGAAGGGTCCCAAGCCCAGGAGCTTCTGTCCCTGTAAAGTCAGGGTGCACCACCTCCTTGTACATCACTATGTTCACCAAACTGGAAGCTCTTTGAACCTTGTTGTTTACAGTTTTTATTGAGGTTTTATTCTGTAGGCATGATTGATTAAGTTGCTGGCCATGTGACTGAACTCGATCTCCAGCCCTTCTGCTCTCCTCAGAGATGGGGCTGTGCTGAGGCTGAAAGTTGGTTGGTTTTTCTGGCGACCAGCTCCCATCCTGAAGCTATCAGGGCCCTCAGGGTTGGCAATGAGTCACTATGGTAGAATTAACTCAGGCATGGTCCAAAGAGGTTTATTATGAATAACAAAAAACACCATCCTTCAGGAAATTCCAAGAGTGTTTGAAGCTCTGTGCCTGGAACTGCGGACAAAGGCCAGATGTGGATTTTTTTCTTATACCATGGGCTTGTATAAAATCAGAGGCATCTGTGTCTGAAATCTGTGTGGTGTTGTGGACCCTACAGCATGGGAGATAGCCTAGTAAAACCAACTGTGCCCTGTGTTATTAAGGAATCAGCACAGTGCCCTGGAGGTGAAAATGACCTGAGAGCCCACCTGCAGTAGAAATTTGGTGGTTGCCCTGCCAATGCATTTCTTTATGCCTATGCAGTTTATATATTGTATAAATGGGATCACGTCATACATTTTTAAAAAGTATGAAGCGGACTTTGGCCGGGTGACGTGGCTCATGCCTATAATCCTAGCACTTTGTGAGGCAGGGGGGGAGGATCGCTTGAGGTCAAGAGTTTGAGACCAGCCTGAGCAAGAGTGAGACCCTTATCTCTCCTAAAAATAGAAAAATTAGCCAGGCATCATGGCATGCGCCAGTAGTCCCAGCTACTCAGGAGGCTGAAGCAGGAGGATCACTTGAGCCCAGGAGTTTGAGGTTGCAGTGAGCTAAGATGATGCCACTGCACTCTACCCGGGGCAACAGAGACTCTGTCTCAAAAAAAAAAAGTATGAAGCATATTTTATTTTTTTTAGAGACGGGGTCTTGCTCTGTCACCCAGGCTGGAGTGCAGTGGCACAATCACAGCTCACTGCAACCTCGAACTCCTAGGCTCAAGCAATCCTCCTGACTCAGCCTCCTGAGTAGCTGGGACTAGCCAACGTGCCCTGCTGAAGCAGATTTTTAAAATATGTTGGGTTCTTAAGGTGTATTGGGTAACTACCAGTCACCCATTTCTGTGTCCAACGGGAGTGAATGTGCTGTGCATCCTTCCATAGCTTTCACAATACTCATAAAATCATATGTAAACATGCACACTTACATATGGGGTTTGTTTTGCAAAAACAAGGATCATGTAATATGTAATTTTCTGCTCATTTAACAACAACACAGCACAGAGGTCACTCTAGTCAGTTGGTTTGGATTAACAGCTTTTCAAGGCTGCCTAATAGTCCAGGTTATAGATATTCCAGTTTGTTCAACCATTCATATATTGATGGAAATTCAGTCTCCAGGTTTTTGCCGTTACAAAAAAAAAATGCTGCAGTAAATGCAGAAGACTTTGAACACATTACGTAATCATCACATGCATTGTTTTGGGGCAGATTCCCAGGAGTGGGATGCTGGATTGAAAGGGTTTATTCTTTATTTTTTTGAAAGGGGGAACCATTTTAATTGACAAAAGAATGCTTTCCAAAAAAAGAATTCACAGTAGTAGGTGTTAGCACATTTATTTTTTGCCATTTTGATAGATTCCTCATTATCAACTTAATTTGCATTTCCCTGATAGGAGGTGTCTTAATATGTTTTATGCTATAACAGAATACCTGAGACTGGATAATTTATAAAGACCACAGATTTATTTCTTAACAGTTCTACAGGCTGGAAAGTCCAAGGTAGAGGGGCCCCCATCTGGCGAGGGCCTTCTTGCTGGGTCATCCCATTGCAGAAGGTAGAAGGGCAAAACAGCACAAAAGGGAAGGAAAAGGGGGCTGATCACATCTTTTTATCAGGAACCCACCCCTGAGATAAAAGCATTAATTCATTTACGAGGGCAGAGCTCTCATGACCTAATTAAAGATTCTGTTGCATTAGAAATTACGTTTCTAACACATGGACTGGGCACCGCGATTCATGCCTGTAATCCTAGCACTTTGGGAGACAGAGGCAGGAGGATCACTTGAGGCCAGGTGTTCACGATTTGCCTGAGCAACATAGTGAGACCCCTCTCTTCAAAAAATAAAAAAATTAGCCAGGCATGGTGGTGTGCACGTGTAGCCCCAGCTACTTGGAAGGCTGAGGCAGGAGGATTGCCTGAGCCCAGGAGTTTGAGCTTGCAGTGAGCTATGATGATGCCACTGCACTCTAGCTCATGCATCAGAGCAATACACTGTCTCAGGGAAAAAAAAAAGTGTCTAACACATGAACTTTGGGGAACACATTCAAAACTGTCAACCCAAAATAACCAAAAGGGTCAGAATCTAATTTAAAGGGAGTTTATTAAGTGCAAAGTGTATGAATGGACCACCTGGACACGCCAACTCCAAAGGAATGGAGTTAGCTTTCCAAAGAAGGGAAGTTAAGGTTTCATTTATATAGGCAGAAACAGGAGAGTTTTTTTAGCAGGATTACAACATTATATAAAGACGGTTGGTGCATAGTTATAGCAGTTTGATCAGTTACAGACAGTGTTTGTTTTTGAGAAGGGCACATTTAATATTTTTTACAGAGGGCGTAGTAGTCATGGGTTTTCTGTCATCTGGTCTAAGCAAAGCAGGACAACGAAGGGGAAGTTAATCTATAACAAGGGTCACTAATTAAGCAGACAGGAGGTTTTTGTGCTGATGTTGTTTAATTCTGTCTAGTCATAGTACAAAACAAGAAAAATAAGACAGCGAGTTAATCTATAATCTGAGAAACAGAAATTGTAACCATACGTGACTCTTTACAGTCACATCTCTCTCAAGACTTAAAGTGTTTTGGGGGTTCCAAAAGCTTTAAAATTATATTTATTTTCACAAACCATAGCAGGGGGGTTGTGCACCTTTTGTTTATTGGTTATTTGGATTTGCTGAGACATGCCCATTCATATTTTTTACTCATTTTCTATTGGTTTTGCCTTTTTTCCAATTTGTTTTTTTTTTTTGCATGTTTTTATTTTTTTATTTTTTTTATGGTTTTATTTATTTATTTATTTATTTATTTAAATTTATTTTTTTAATTTCAGAATATCATGGGGGTACAACACTTTGGCCATACACATTGCCCCTGTTCTGCCCGTGTCAGAGCCACAATCGTGGTCGTCTCCCAAACTGTGCTCCCCACATCCATTCAGTGAGAGTTTTTCCCATCCCTTCCACCCCCCTCCCGCCCGCCCGCCCTCAGATGAATGTTCTTGCCCTGTGTGATGTAAGTGTTCATCAGTTAGTACCAGTTTGATGGTGAGTACCAGTGGTGCTTGTTTTTCCAATCCTGTGACACTTTGCTTCGAAGAATGGGTTCTAGCTCCAACCAGGATAATACCAGATGTGTTAATTCACTGTTGTTCCTTATTGCTGAGTAATACTCCATGGTATACATATACCACATTTTATTGATCCACTCGTGTATTGATGGGCACCTGGGTTGTTTCCACAACTTTGCAATTGTGAATTGTGCTGCTATGAACATTCGAGAGCAGATGTCTTTATTATAAAATGTCTTTTTTTCTTTTGGATAAATACCCAGTAGTGGGATTGCTGGGTCAATGGTAATTCTACTTTTAATTCTTTGAGGTATCTCCATATTCTTTTCCATAGAGGTTGTACTAATTTGCAGTCCCACCAGCAGTGTATGAGTGTTCCTATCTGTCCACATCCCCGCCAACATTTGTTATTTGGGGATTTTTTGATATGAGCCAATCTCACTGGAGTTAAGTGATATCTCATTGTGGTTTTGATTTGCATTTCCCTGATGATTAGAGAAGTTGAGCACTTTTTTATATGTTTGCTGGCCATCATTCTGTCTTCTTTGGAAAAGTTTCTGTTCATGTCCTTTGCCCATTTTTTAATAGGGTTGTTTGATTTTTTCTTGTTGATTTTCCTAAGTTCTGTATAGATTCTGGTTATCAGCCCTTTATCAGAGGTGTAGCATGCAAATATTTTCTCCCATTCTGTAGGTTGTCTGTTCACTCTAGTGATAGTTTCCTTGGCTGTGCAGAAGCTTTTCAATTTGATCAGGTCCCATGTATTTATTTTTGTTGCTGCTGTGATTGCTTTGGGGGTCTTCTTCATAAATTCTTTGCCTAGGCCAATGTCCATAAGAGTTTTTCCAACGTTTTCGTCGAGAACTCTTACGGTTTCATGTCTTAGGTTTAAATCTGTTATCCATTGTGAATTGATTTTTGTGAGAGGTGAGAGGTGTGGGTCCACTTTCAGTCTTCTACATATGGCCATCCAATTTTCCCAGCACCATTTGTTGAATAGGGATTCTTTTCCCCATTGTACGTTTTTCTGGAATTTGTCAAAGATCAGGTGACTGTATGAGGTTGGTTTTATATTTGGGTTCTCAGTCCTGTTCCATTGGTCTACGTGTCTGTTCTTGTGCCAATACCATGCAGTTTTGGTTACTATAGCCTTGTAGTATAGTTTGAAGTCTGGTAGACAGATGCCTCCCAATTTGTTCTTTTTGCTTAAGATTGCTTTGGCTAGACGGGGTCTTCTCTGGTTCCACACGAAGCATAGAATTATTTTTTCTAGATCGGCAAAAAATGATGTTGCTATTTTGATAGGGATTGCATTGATTCTGTAAATTAATTTAGGTAGCAAAGCCATTTTTACTATGTTGACTCTGCCTATCCAAGAGCATGGTAGGGCTTTCCATCTATTTACATCCTCTGCAATTTCCTTTCTCAGTGTTTCATAATTCTCTCTATATAGGTCTTTGACCTCCTTAGTTAGATATATTCCTAAATATTTAATTTTCTTTGTTGCTATTGTGAAAGGTATAGCATCTTTAATTTGTTTCTTGGCTTGATTGTTATTAGCATATATGAAGGCTATGGATTTGTGTGTATTAATTTTGTATCCTGAGACTTTGCTGAATTCATTTATCAATTCCAGTAATCTCTTGGTTGAATCTTTGGGGTTTTCTATGTATAATATCATATCGTCTGCGAATAGTGTAAGTTTGACCTCTTCTGCCCCTATCTGGACGCCCCTGATTCCTCTGTCTTGTCTAATTGCTGTGGCCAGGACTTCCCCAATTTGTTTTTAAGATTTCTTTGTATATTATAGATACTGGCTTTTTATCTGTCATGTGTGGCAAATATTTTTTCCTAATCTATCATTGTCTCTTGACTTTTAGCACAGTTTTAGTTTTTTTTTGGTAATCAAGTATATCTTTTTAGTTCAAGGTTCCTGTCTGCCTAGACTCTCAACCCCTAGATTATCTTTATAGTCTCTGAAATTGTATTCTAAGTGTTTTGTTGTTTAGATTTAAGACTCTACACAATTTATTAACGAAATCTTTTTTCTACTGAATTGAAATGCCACCTTTGTGACATTTCTACCTCTACCAGGGGAATCTATTTCCGGACTCTATTCTGTTGCACTAATCTCTCTTTCTGCAACAATATCTTATTGTCCCATTATTTTGTCTTACGTACTACGTTCGTTATCTGGGAAGGCAAGCTCCTCCTCAGTCTCGTTTACAAGTTTTCCCATTATTTTCATAGCTATTATTTTATATGATTTTAAGATTTAATCAAACCCCCTTACCCCGTTGGTATTCCAATGGAAATGTATTATATTCGCAAACCAATTTTAGAATTGACAGCCTTACGTTGTCTTTCATCTAAGATTGTAAGTTGGTCCATCGGTTCAGATATTGTTTTCAATCTTTCAATAAGACTATTTTGTAGCTTTTTGGGTCCCTTCATTTTTTTTCAAAGAAAACAGGAAATCCCTTCTTACCTGCGGCGTCAACGGAACCGGTTTTCCGGCGCGCGCCAGTCCCTCCCCGACTCCCGCCCCAAGGTTCCAGGTTACCATGGGAACCCGGATTGACGTCACTTAGGGCTTCCTCGCCGGACGCAAAGGTAGACCGCGAAGCGAAAGGAGCAGAGGCAGCTTTGCCCCTAGTACGCACGCGCACTTCTTGCTCCACGCCTCCCCTACCATAAAGCTCGTACGGCCCGGCCTTTTCCGCCCAGACTCCTCGCTTAATCCCGGAGAAACTGCTCCCTGGGGGAGGGGAGTAGACAAAGTCTCGAGGCAGCGACAGCCAATCCCACGCCACTACGGCGCAACCGAGATTGACGGACTCCATTACCTGCAGCCAATGAGCGAGCTCTTCGCCCCGTCGTCATAGAGTTTGCCCCACCCTGTCCCCTCCTTCTGGACGCCGAGCTCGGTTCGCGCAGTAACAAACGAAGTGCGCGCTGCGACACCTCCCTGCCCACCGGACTCCGCCGCCATTTCCTCGCCTGGCCTAACGGCTCGGCCAATCCCAGCGTGCATCGAGAAGGACTAAGGCTCCGCCAATCGGAGGCCGGCGATTCCGACCCTCTCCTCGGCCCGGCCCAATCCAGGCCCCGGCCCCGCCGCCCCCGGCCCGCCCCCGCGGCACCCTCTCTCCTCCCTCTTTGTGCGTCTCGCGCCGCCGCCGCCGCCGCGTAAGAGGACGGGCTCCGCGCTCCGCGGCAGCGCAGTCGGGTTCCTTCCCCCCGGGAGGCTCGCGAAACAGAAGCCGCCGCCGAGGGAAAGCAGCCGCTGGTGCCGGTCCCCGGGGGCGCCATGGCGACCGGAGCGAACGCCACGCCGCTGGGTAAGCTGGGCCCCCCCGGCCTCCCCCCGCTTCCCGGGCCCAAAGGGGGCTTCGAGTCGGGGCCTCCGCCCGGGCCTGGGGCAGGGCTGCTGGCGCCTGGGCCGCCGCCGCCCCCGCCCGTAGGCTCGATGGGGGCCCTGACCGCGGCCTTCCCCTTCGCGGCGCTGCCGCCGCCGCCGCCTCCGCCGCCGCCCCCCCCACCTCCCCAGCAGCAGCCGCCGCCGCCGCCGTCCCCGGGCGCCTCGTACCCGCCGCCGCAGCCGCCCCCTCCGCCGCCGCTCTACCAGCGCGTGTCGCCGCCACAGCCGCCACTCCAGCCGCCGCGTCAGGACCAGCAGCCGGGCCCGGCCGGCGGCGGAGGAGGTGAGTCGGGCCGAGAGAGCGCGAGAGGCGTCGCGCGGACGGGCCCGGCCGCCGGAGGGGCGCGCGGCGGTGGCGACAGAGGCTGCACGCGGCAGGGGCGCGCGTGCGCGCGCACGGGGAGGCCCGGGCGGAGGCGCCCCAAGGCGCGCGCGGCCTGGTTCACGGAGCCTCGAGTGCGCACGCGCGCTGGGGGAGGGGTAAAGGGCGGGAGGAGGTGTGCGGTGCGCAGACGCAGTGTGGTGGCCGGGCTTTGCGGCTCAGCTGTAGAAGCTGGGGGTGCCCTGTTGCTCTCCAGCCCGCTGGTGTAGGGGAGACGGGTGGAGGGAATGAATGCCAGGAGGGCGTGAAAGGGTCACCTGACGACGTGGAGCTTGCTTCCTGGTCTGAGAGGAATCTGAAAGGGAGACGAATACAGGAACAGTTCTGCATGTATAATACGGCAGGGCGTTCACGCCGCGGAGGGGGAGAGGCTTCAGGTGGTGGTTGGTTCGATCTTTTTTGCCTTTTTTTGGGAGGGGATTCTGGTTTTTTCCCCAATTCCCTTTTACCTTATAGAGTGCTCAGTGTGACCCGCTTCCGCCTCACTGTTGTAAAAAGTTTCTCCTCGGGGCCTGTACCCCTTGGGAAGTAGAACAACTTTTGTGTGGTTAAATATAGGGAGCGTCTGCCTATGTGTTGGGGAAAGAGGACTTGCTTACTGTCATAGCTTGTTCTGTGTTGAATTTTTGATATATCCTTTAAGAGTTCAGACCCTGAGTGTCCAAGTGGGCAGGAAAACTGAATGCTGATCTTGGCTAAACTTATGAAGAAAAAGGTGATCTTGTTGAAGAATCAGGTTTTTCACTTAGTGGTGTGTAACAATAGCTTTAGTTGTGTTCTGGCCTATGGTAGAAAGTTGGTGAGGGGGGTGGGGATGGGAGGAGCCAGCAGTCCCCCCATAGTGCTTTACAGACCTGCCCAGTGCTGTACAGACCTGGCGGTGGTGATTCTTCAATCTATTGTCTCCCCTGGAGTTTTCAAAGCATGCCATGAATGTAGTGTATATCTTCTCATTACATTATTTCACTCTCTGAAGTCTTATGCATTAAGATTTGTTTCCTTGTTTACATACTACAGAGTTTCTCTAGACAAAAATAATGAACATGAAATGTTAACTCTCCTGACCCAGGACCACATAACCCTTGTAGTGGCCATATGTTTGAATCTTTGATCTCTGAGGTTGCTTTTCCATTCTTTGCCATTTAAATTTTAGGTCAGGTTCTCAGTTTCAGAGTCTGCTGAATTTCTGTGTAATGTCTTAGGTATCCTGAACTGCCTGTTCATAGTTACTCTGCTTGCTAGTTTATATTTACATCTGATGGACTTTGTCTGCCTTTAGACTTCCCAAGTAAGAAGCGGAAGAGGAGCCGCTGGAACCAAGACACAATGGAACAGAAGACAGTGATTCCAGGAATGCCTACAGTTATCCCCCCTGGACTTACTCGGGAACAAGAAAGAGCTTATATAGGTAAATACACGTTCTGCATCCAAATGCATTTTCAGATTTATTTATTCTGAGTGATGCTTCTGTTTGTTCTGAAAGTTTGAGATTTTAGTTTTCTTTTTTGAGACAAGGTATGGTCAGGTGTACTTTCGTGACTCTGATGAGATCCATCAGTTTTTGCTCAGTGAGGCCTGCATTTGCAGCTCCTTGTTTTGGTCTGTTCATAATAGCAGTGTTCTCCATAAGTGCCAGGAAGGTAGGGGCCCACTTAGGAGTGAGAATAGTCCCCAGTCCAGCAGCCCACCCTTTTCAGCTGCTGCTTATTGCCAGTTGATCAGGTGAGTGTCGTCTGCTGCTCTGGACAGGCCCCAGTGGAGAACATTGCAGGTATTGTAAACCAGGTACCTTTTTCACAGCATGGCCTTTCACCATAATTTCATATTCCTCCCCTCCCCTAAAATATGGTGTTTTACTTTTATAGGTACTTTCTGAAATGCAAAAAAAAACTCAGTTTGAACAAAAAAGTGCTTCTGAAAGTGTGTTTACAGTTCACCCCTTTTTACTATTTTGTTGATTTTAACCTTCCCTTCAGTATCTTTTCTGGTTTGGTCTTTGGAGAGCTGTCTTAAAATGAACAGGCTCTTATACTAAAGAACTCTGCTGGAGAAGGGATATACTGCATGGAACTGGAATGAGGTGGTAGGATAAAAGATCTTATCTGCTGGGGAGTTTCAAGAATTAAGAATGACTATCCATAGTGGAATTGGAATTAACCTCAAAATTACTTTTTTTTTTTTTTTTAAAACTACAAGGTTTTTAATGCAAGTTTTACCTTTATTATACCTGTGTGGCTGTCTCAAAAAAGTTCGCTTGATAAACATTTCCTACTAACCAAATGAATATCCCCTTTGGAGGAAATTAGGGCAAAGATCTGCTAAGCCTTTGAGGCTGTGGCCTTCACAAACTAAAAGCGTCAAGGCCATCATATCATGTTCTTATTCTTGAGGGTCTTAATTTCCTGTTTTTTAGACTGCTGAGAATTTTGACGTGTTGGAATTGTCTGTCTCCTTTTCACAGTACTACTAATACTACTTCTTTTCCCACGGTTCCTGTCTACTCCCGCCCGCCCCCTTATGTCTCATATTAGACCAGTTTGGGTCTTTACAACCTTGTGAAATGCCCCTAGTGGAGTGGTGTCCCAAGAACACAAGCGGATTTAGGAAATGGGAAAAAGAAACTCACTCTTTATAACTCTTATTTCTTTTCCTGTGGAGGGCTAAGCACTGAGCCCTAAGGGCTATTTATAGCTATAATCAAAGTAAATAGAATTAAAGTAGAAGGTGGAATAAGGTTTCTTCAGAAGATAGTGACCCTTTTGATTTAATCTTTAGTGCCAGCTGTTTATTCAGATTAGAGCCCACTGCCCCACAGTCCAGTTAAGAAGACTGACTGCTTCATGAAGGTGGCTTTCGCCTTGAGTTGTTGAGCGCTTAACACTCAACTGCAAGGTCAGAATTTTTCTGGCATAAAGGAGCCTGGGGAGCCATGGGTCTTACTCATCTTCTGTTTCCCTTGTCTTCTGTTTCCCTCGGTACACACTGCTTTGTCCAGAATGCCCTCAATGTCTTCTTTTGATATTAATGAGTTTTTATTTCTTCAGGGTTTCATTGTGGGGGTGTGATAAAGCCCTGGGGGATGTATTTAAAATTAGAAGGGTATCTTGGGTTAAACATGCATTAATCCTGTCTTGGAGCCAACTCAACCTTTAACCCAACCTAGTAAGACTTGCCCTTATTAGAGATGCCTGCTCAGAACTCTTAAGATGCTACAAAGGTAAGGAACAGGTGATTTATTCAGCACGTTGAAGAAAGCCGCTCTGGCCCTGCAGTGCCCATTATCTCGGAAAATCGGCTGTGTAACATTTCCCTGGAGTCACTGGCAACTTGTGAAACCCTCATGTCTCTTTTTCGTGTACAGCCTCATTGGTCAGTGCCTGAGGGCCGCATTCATTCTCCTTTCCCCACGCTTGCCATCTTCTACGCACCAGCTCCCCATATAAATAGCAAGTCTGAAAACAGATTTCTAGCACTTTGTGGTTACTGGTTTATTAAGATATGTGGTTTGTCATTTAATATTTGAACAAAAGCTGCAGGTATTGGGAGACCCTTATTAGTACAGGTCTGGTTGTATAGAAAGTATGTACAGATTTCTATAAGGTGTTGAATTTGTTATTAAATGTCTTATTTAAGGAATTTTAAGCCTGTTACTAATGAAGATTATCTTTGCTCAACTGGTATTTTTCCTTGTCCCATGTTAATTGGGTCTCGTTTTGGGCTATGTGTAATATTTAATGAAGAAAAATAAACTCAAGTCTTGCCCTCAAATAATTTGGGAATCGGGTATTGGTGATATCGTACATGGTTTTGGTTCTGGGTGCCAATTGTAAGCAAGCCTTGGTGGGGAGGGAGAGGTAAAACACCTCCTAATAATTGCTTTGATGTTAGCCTTAGTGAACAGTCTTTACTGCTAACCCCTCTTCCAACAAACTGTTTGCTTCCTTAAGTGATAACCATTTTGAAGTGAAAAATACCTATAGATGTAAATGGATTCCTGCCGATAGGTGGTTGGGGGTTTTTGCCTCAATGTGTTCACTGATCAATCGTCCCTTTCAAAGTCTCCGAGTTCTTCATGCTTGTTGTTGAGATTTGAGATGTTTTTTGGTAACATTGTCTTTTTTCCATCCTTTTTTTTTTCTTTCCTAACCTGGTTTCTTCCAGTGCAACTGCAGATAGAAGACCTGACTCGTAAACTGCGCACAGGAGACCTGGGCATCCCCCCTAACCCTGAGGACAGGTTGGGAAACAGTTTTAACCAGCTGACAGTAACGCTTTTACCTTTTTCTCAATACGTTTTACTGGTGGCAACATATTGTGTCAGTTCAATGAAATCCTATCCTAGTAAGACGACTGGTACTCTGACCATTCTGGGGCCTAGAGTTTAATTAGTAATATATATGGTCAGACAACAGTTAGAAAATTGGAATGAAACTTAATTATTAGGAGAATAAAAAGTTACAGGAAAATGGACAACTGGTTTCCAATTGGTAAGCTTGTAGATTTTAACCTGATTTACCCACCCCTAGGGACAGTGAGGTGGCCCATTAACCTGCCTTTTCAGTACCTGCTTTGGCTGAAAGCCCAGGGGGTAGAGTTTTTCTCACAGGTACACGATGCAGGGATTAAGAATATTTTTGAGCATCGGTGAATTTGAGCAGGCCAGAAACTCGGATCAGCTCTTTGCTGCAGTCTTCCTGCTCATGGTTTTGAGATGGTTTTAAAATCAGATGAGATTCCTAACCAACTTCCTTCACTGCCAGTTAATTTTCAGCCTTGGCCATTGCCTGGGGGTGTTGGGAGGGGCCAGAATACTCTTTCTTACCTGTTTTGGGAAGGCAAGCAACCAACCCTAAATTACTCTCTTTTTAAAAGGGAGCACGGGCCTCAAACAGCTGTGGTCATGTCATTTCAGTTTACAATTTCTCTCATCTTTTAAAAAATAAAAAGTTTGAGGGAGATGAAGTGTTTAAACTGGAATTTTATTGGCTAATTGATCTTTGAACCACTAAAATCCGGTCATTTAATAGAAGGACAGTCTTTTCCTCTCACTGAGATTTCTCTTAGTGCGTACAGCGTAGTTGGAAAGACTTTGCTTTAAAAAGTAGTGTTTTGGGCTTTTGTTACCCAGTTAATAGCTCATTAAATCAGGAAGATGATGTAATGGCTTTAGAAGTCATTCAGGCATCTTTCTGTTGCCCGTAGCGAGGAAACAAATTAACTTCCTTATTTCTTCATGTTGACTCTTTAATTTTACTCACTAAATTTGTTACATTTTTGCCTGTAGATTTTGGTTGAAGGGTTGTATTGTGATTTACATTTCTTTTTGATTTGAGGACTTAAAAAAAAATTTTACATTGTAGGTTATAGACCACAACTGTTTAGTGCCTTTTTGGCCTTTTTCCCTTTAATAATACGTCTACAGGTTACCAGGCAATTCCTCCAAAGGTTGAATTTTTAACAAACCTTCTTTGCTTCCTGGAGAACTTAGAATTTAGTTGATCTATCCGATGCCTATTCAAGGTGAAGAAGTCGGGCTAGTCTAACCTCTAGAATATTAGCTTTTGCCTTTTACTTCTGCAGTTTGGGAGGAGGTTAAACTGTTGTGAGGCCTTTATGTGGCCAATTGGGTGCTGGTAAAACTTGTTTTGGTGATTAGCCAGAAATGCTTAATTCTAGACAGCTGTGGGTGGGAATTAACAGTGTCAAGCATGTTAGAAATAAAACCAGAGCAGGGTTTTTCCTCCCTTGTATTCAGTTTTGAAAGAGGCCCTAATGCCTGATTGGTTTTGCTTTTGAGACCAGGTTGGAGGGAAATGCATGAGTTTCTTACCTTAATAAGATTATTTCTAAAGAAGGTGTATCTCAAAATTAAGCCACTTTATGCTATTTTGATGTTGCTTAACTTAAACAGTTAAAAATGTTTTTAAATCTCTTGTAGACTTAAATGTGTAAAATGATAGTCTAATGAGCTGGGGTATGTTTGCTTTTGTTCACTATTACTGGATTGTGCTAACAGTTTATACAAATGCTAGAAACGGAGGTGTCAATTAGCCGTCATTAGCAATGAACAAACCTGACCTTTTATTCCATCGTGTGTGTAACGTGGTATGACATGGTTCCCTTTAGGCTGAAGACAGTGGGAGCAGCCGAGTTCAGTCCTTGCACTCCAACTAGGCAAGGTTCTCTGAACTAAACCAAGGGTATAGGAGTCTTGACTACTTTTCAGGATGTTTTTTTAATAACTTGATCCACATGGTCTCTTCCCTTCTTGCAGCTGCTACTAAATTTTCATTCAGATTATCAAGCTATGGTCCTTTTTGTAATCTTAACTCAGAATTCTAGGAGTGTAACTTCTCTTTTTTTTTTTATTACCGCAAAATCCAGCTGTGGTAAACTGACCATTTTATCATTACTATTTTTTTTTTTTTACTTGTAGCAACAGCATTTTACTCCTTAAAAAAAAGAGAGAGAGAGAGAGAGAGAATCTGCTTTCTGGACTTTGTAAACTCTGGCGGAGAATCATAGGTTTTCCCCTTGCTGTTTGCAGGTTCAGACCCTAGACAAGTATTTGACCAAATCTGCATTTGCAGCCTCTCTCAGAAGCTGCTTTAGCAATTTAACGTTTTTCTCTACCCAGACTGCCCAACCTCGAACAGCCAGAAAACAGGTTGTCTCCTGGGCCTTGGACACAGCCAGCCAGGCCATTGAAGGAAAAGGAAAGACGAAGCCTTGAACCATCTCTCTCCATTGTTGGGGCCAAGTAGCTTCAGTAGCCTTGAGTCCCAGTTGCATTGGGTTAAAGAGCTCATACTTACTATGTGTCAGGGGTACAGATGCTCTTCCTGATAGGGCATGAGCTCTCCAAGAGTTAACATTTTACCTAAACTTGGGGTTTCTGTGGTTCATAAAGTTGTGATATTGTAATTTTTTTTTCAAATGAAAGAATATCCATATTTGGCAAGAAGACTCCAGAGGATGATACTGTCCTTGCCACTTAAAGTCCAAAGATTTCCCCCAAAGGATAGACATTTTTTTTCCCTCTCACTTTTAGAAGCGAAACCATTTTTTTCCTTTCTCTCACACACCTCAGTCCCCCTAACGTTAAGCCAGATCCATCTCCCCATTCCACACGATCTTGAGTAGCACACGTTATGGTCGGTTCCTCCGAAGAGTGTTTTATTAGGGTCTAAGAGGCAGAGGGGCTGGGGAAGACTTGTTATAGTCCATGTGGGAATGAGAGAAGTCGGGGCAGAGCAGTAAACAGGGGTCTGTTTCCCACAGGTCCCCTTCCCCTGAGCCCATCTACAACAGTGAGGGGAAGCGGCTTAACACCCGAGAGTTCCGCACCCGAAAAAAACTCGAAGAGGAACGGCACAACCTCATCACAGAGATGGTTGCACTCAACCCTGATTTCAAGCCGCCCGCAGATTACAAGTAAGCAGCAGGGCTACATTGTCTGGGACAAGGACACATGCAGATCATGTGTGACCTGCTGGGACAATTTGGTACTACTCACCTCTGCCCCAAATCACCCATAATTAGCACATGGTACCGCTGGGTCTAGAAGAGCTATTGGTTATGTATGTCATCCATAAGTGTGCAGTTGGTAACAGTCTTTCCTTCCTTAGACCTCCAGCAACACGTGTGAGCGATAAAGTAATGATTCCACAAGATGAGTATCCGGAAATCAACTTCGTGGGGCTGCTAATTGGGCCCAGGTGAGTAACTGCTAGCCTATGGGATATAGAATTCTTTAGAACCTCAGAAATGTGTGTTTTATGCCAAATTGGGTGCTGTTGGCTTACTTTGCTGTTTTTGGTAGGACATTCACTTTGGCTGAATTGTGTGGTTCTGTGAGAAAATCTCTTACTTCCCTGTTGTACTGCAGAGAAGTCAAATCTTCAGGTTTGCTGTGGCTGATCTTAGAGATCACAGAGATCTTAGTGGGAAAATCCAATTCTCTGCACTTGTAGTTTCCCATTAATGCCTAACCAGCCCAGCCTCTGCCCTCTCTGGACTGTGAACTTGCATGTCAGGTATAAATTCAGTCCTTCCTGCCTCTGACAGAGGGAACACCCTGAAGAACATAGAGAAGGAGTGCAACGCCAAGATTATGATCCGGGGGAAAGGGTCTGTGAAAGAAGGGAAGGTTGGGCGCAAAGATGGCCAGATGTTGCCGGGGGAAGATGAGCCACTTCATGCCCTGGTCACTGCTAATACAATGGAGAATGTCAAAAAGGCGGTAGAGCAGGTGAGTGGTGAGCCCAGAAAGGAAGCCTCTTGCCAGAAATCTTGGTGGTGGCCCCAAACACTTAGGTAACTGTACCTTGCGTCTTCACTAGATCAGAAACATCCTGAAACAGGGTATCGAGACTCCAGAGGACCAGAATGATCTACGGAAGATGCAGCTTCGGGAGTTGGCTCGCTTGAATGGGACCCTTCGAGAAGATGATAATAGGTATGTAATCAGTTTGGAGGAGAGTATGTAGAGACATGTAGAACCTGTGGAAGTAGAGATTGTCTGTGGCCCTTGAGTTGATTTTTTTCTTTCTCAGCAGGATCTTAAGACCCTGGCAGAGCTCAGAGACCCGCAGCATCACCAATACCACAGTGTGTACCAAGTGTGGAGGGGCTGGCCACATAGCATCAGATTGCAAATTCCAAAGGTGAGGGGCTGGCTCTTCTCATGGTTTCTTGGTAGCCCATGGTGTACCGGGTGGCTCTCTCGTCTTTTGCTCTGTTGTCCAGGCTAGAGTGCAGTGGCGCTGATCGTAGCTCACTGTAACCTCGAACTCCTAGGCTCAAACAATCCTGCCACCTCAGCTTCCCGAGTAGCTAGAACTATAGGCACAAGTTACCACACACAGCTAATTTTTAAAAATTTTTTGTAGAGACAGGGTCTCATTATGTTGCCCAGGCTGGTCTCAATCTCCTGGCCTCAGGCGATCCTCCTGCCTCAGCTTCCCAATGTGCTGGGATTATAGACGTCACACCTGGCCGGGACAGCTTTGCATAGCACATTAATTGGTGGTTGTGAATCTTAGGGATCCAAGAGAAATAATTTCTGTGAATGTGTTCCGTAATGTGATTTAAAGCCCAGGATGATTAGAAACAGTCTGTACAGAGTATATTCCTAGTTTGTCTGTCTTTAGCCCAGGAAAACTGGAAGCTTATGTTCTGGGTATAAATATTTTCACTGGGCGTAATATTAAATTCACTATCTTTGGTGCTTAAGATTGGTTCAAGAAGACTAAGCAATCTATAGATTTTTTAAACAGTTGCAAATCAACACTTGATAAATCGCTTTTTCTGGGTAGCAAATATGTAAGGCTTTGTTAAGGAAGTTTTTTCTGGCAGTTGCTCCAGTCTTGCAGGTTTTTCCTTCCCTCAAACCGGGAAGGTAGAATTTGATGAATTTGGGAGTTGAGAAAACCTGTGCTTTGGTGGCTGGCGAGGGCTTGGTGCTCAGGGTCTCCTGTGCTCTTTGCCCAGGGCCTCTGCTGTGGCAGATACTGTGTTGATTCCAGATGCAGAACTGAGCATGGAACTGAAGATGTGATGAAACTGTTCTGAGCCATGCCCAATAAAGGGTTAGAAAGATGTGATGATCTGATGATTGAATCCTTCAAAGCCTTCTGTATATGAATTTCTTAGGGTAAAAGCTTCATTCTTAATGAGTTTTTCCCCCTTCTCTGTTTGTGTCCCCTGCCTCACAGGCCTGGTGACCCCCAGTCAGCTCAGGATAAAGCACGGATGGATAAAGAATATTTGTCCCTCATGGCTGAACTGGGTGAAGCACCTGTACCAGCATCTGTGGGCTCCACATCTGGGCCTGCCACCACACCCCTGGCCAGTGCACCTCGGCCTGCTGCTCCCACCAACAACCCACCTCCGCCGGTGAGCCTCGGGGGGGTGGTTCTCTTGGTCTGGCTTCCCCATTCTCTTCTACAGAGAATGGGAGCCGTGGCCAAGTGCTTTGAGTAGAGCAGACTGATGAATGTGACTGGCAACATTGTTCTTCTGGCATGTCAGGCCAGTTTGGGGACCTTTCACTTTGGGAGGACCGTGTTCTTGTGTTCTGGTTCTATGGCATAACCAGAAGAACAGTGTTGCCACCAGGGGGCACAGGCAGGGACATTGGCGGGAAATGCTCTCACATAGTCTCTTATGTCTACCACCCAGAGCCGCCCACCCTGGATGAATTCTGGCCCTTCAGAGAGTCGGCCCTACCATGGCATGCATGGAGGTGGTCCTGGTGGGCCTGGAGGCGGCCCCCACAGCTTCCCACACCCGTTACCCAGCCTGACAGGTGGGCATGGTGGACATCCCATGCAGCACAACCCTAATGGACCCCCACCCCCTTGGATGCAGCCACCACCACCACCGATGAACCAGGGCCCCCACCCACCTGGGCACCATGGCCCTCCTCCAATGGGTAAGTAAGTGTCAGACCAGAAACCTTGGGGCTTTGGGAAAAGCAAGGGTTCCTGTCAGGTTACTGGGAGCTGGAAGCAGCTCTCAAAGTGGGTAGGTAATACACTGGATCTGCCTGACTTGCCAAGGCTCAGGCTCCAGAAGGAGCAAAATTACATTCTGGTTCAGGTAGTGAGTGACTTCTGTTTGGGGTGGGCACAGATACGCCTCTTACAGGCAGGGTTCTCAGAGCTGTTCTTGTAAGGGTGGCAACTTAAACTGTTGGAGGGGGTGTGTCTTTCCTGGCCAGTTCAAATGTCCTGCTAAGTCCCTATTCTTTCCTTCCATCAAGATCAGTACCTGGGAAGTACGCCTGTGGGCTCTGGGGTCTATCGCCTACATCAAGGAAAAGGTAACAGGTGTCTGCTTACTTTGGGTCTTCACCTAGGGTTGGGAGTGAGTAGGGGCTCTGGCCCAAATCCCTCTCCTGCCCTGAGGTCTCATTCTTGTCTCCACCTACCTGCAGGTATGATGCCGCCACCACCTATGGGCATGATGCCGCCGCCGCCGCCGCCTCCCAGTGGGCAGCCCCCGCCCCCTCCCTCTGGTCCTCTTCCCCCATGGCAACAGCAGCAGCAGCAGCCTCCGCCACCCCCTCCGCCCAGCAGCAGTATGGCTTCCAGTACCCCCTTGCCATGGCAGCAAAGTGAGTAGAATATTGTGGGCTTGTGGGAGTGGGTGGGATGGGGGCACTGGGGCTGAGAGGAATGATAGAAACTCACAGCTGACACAGGCAGACACACCTTGGGGTGAGACTCTGGTCTCTGTTGGGGATGAAAACAGAAAGGGCCTCCTGGTCCAGGGGGTGTCTTGGAGAGGAGAGCTGATGTTTGGTGTGGTTGTGTCTGGGGAGAAATTTGTGGGGTCTGGCCTGGGGGGGAGCCTGCTATTATAGGTAGGGTGCCAAAAGTCTAGGCTCTCATGGGCTGAGTGAGCTGCTGGCTGGCCCAAGCCTGGTACATATGGCCCGAGTGGGATGGTGCATGCATGCTCTGGAGAGGGCTGTGATTGGGTTGAGAGACTGCAGACATGGGGCTGGGCATTGGGGAGAGAGCAGCTATGGCCTTGAGGTTGAATGTGCTGTTCGGTGGTGGCGGCGGCTGGGCAGAGGGACATCAGAGCCGTTCTTGCGTCTGGTACCTTCCCCACAGCCCTTCCAGGGGCATTGGTGACAAAGGGCTTACTCTGTTAAGCCCAGAGACCTCGAGGCTGACCCCAGGGTAGTCCTGCCCACCCCTCCACTCCCCATCACCAGGACAGCCCCGCCCGCCCGCCCGCCCCCCACCACCGTACCGCATGCCAAGCAAGGAGCAGGCGTCCCTCGCCCCCCATCCCAAGGCAGCAGCCGCAGAGAGCCGCGGTGTGCCCCCGCGCGTGTGACCTTGGGCTTCTTTACCACCCCAGATACGACGACTACCACCACGAGCGCTGGCACAGGGTCCATCCCGCCATGGCAACAGCAGCAGGCGGCTGCCGCAGCTTCTCCAGGAGCCCCTCAGATGCAAGGCAACCCCACTATGGTGCCCCTGCCCCCCGGGGTCCAGCCGCCTCTGCCGCCCGGGGCCCCTCCCCCTCCGCCGCCTCCACCACCTGGTTCCGGCATGATGTATGCCCCACCCCCTCCTCCTCCGCCTCCCATGGACCCTTCTAACTTTGTCACCATGATGGGCATGGGGGTGGCGGGCATGCCACCCTTCGGGATGCCTCCAGCTCCCCCACCGCCTCCACCACAGAACTAGACTTGTTTTTTTAAGAAAATATATATTATAGAGAGAGAGAATTGGTCTCGTTTAAACACACGCCGAACCTCACCATATGGAGCCAGACATTGGGACGCACGCATGTGATTGTATGTGCACGCATGTGTGTGTGTGCACGCATTGGGCTGGGCCAAGCGACTGAGGACTCGCTTGGGAACGGGCAGATGGTAGTAGGGGCGCCAGCTTGGGCTCTCCTGGCACCCCGTAGCATCGAGTGTCTTCTTTGTCTTCTTTCTCTCCTCACCCACCTCCCTTTGCCTCCCCAAACCGGGCCGCCAGGATCCCTCCCCGCAGCGGCGATGGCCCGAGCCATGAGAGTGAGGACTTTCCGCGCCCATTGGTGACCCTTCCAGGCAGACAGCCTCAGCAGCGCCCCTGGTGGACGGGATGGTTCGGCAAAGCAGCCTGAGTTATTTTTGTGGACGGAATCGGAACACGCTGGCTCCATATTGTGAAATTTTTATTAATTTTTTTCTTTTTCCTTTGTTACTTCCTTATTTCTTCCTTTCTTCAGACTCCGTCCAAGGAGACGCTCTCCCCGGTCTTCTGCTGCGATTAGATTCCTTTCCCTTCTCTCCAGTTCTCCTTCCCTTGTCAAGGAGAGGGGAGCAAATGGTTTCAGGCACAGGTTTAGGCCACTAATGTCAGGCTAGTTTGGGGGGGGGGGCGTCATTTGGTTCTCAGTTTTTCAAGGTCTCCCGAAGATGTTTGTTTTTTAAAGTGTGGGGTTTTATCTCTGCCACCCTTGTTGAAAGAGTCTTGTACAGTTGCCATGGGTGGGTTAATCACCAGATTTGGGGATCCACATCTATCCTGGTACTCCTGCGGGCAATAGGTAGGACAGCTTGGGCCACCTTGGGCTTAACTGCCAGCCTGGAGTTCTTTCCATGCCCCCTGACCACCTCAGCTGCCTCGGATTCCATTTGTTCCTCTCCTTCCTGCAAGGTTTCCTTTTACGTTTTATTTTAATCCCAAACATCTGAAAGTTTCGCAGTGTCTAGGGGTTTGAGCCCCTTGTTCTTCATTCTGCATCCTTTTTCTCCCCCCTTCCCTCTCCATGGAGTGATTATGTTGACGATAATGTATACTGCGCCTTCTCTTCACTGGTTTATCTGCAGAAATTTCTCTGGGCTTTTTTTCGGTGTTTGATTCAACACTGCCCGAAAGGGGGGATGTTCCATTGAATAAAAGAGCAGTGTGGTTTTCTGGGTCTGCTTATTTATTTTCTTCTCTCACAAACCACCTCTACCACCAGCAGCAACAGCAGCACCAATGTTGCCTGCCTTATGTTCAGCAGGAAGCCCACCACCTGCCTCCCTGTGGGCAGTTCCCTGTCTGCCCCTTATTTACTAGTTAACATAGCTGAGAACCAAGTTCCCCCTCCTTGGTCACCCCATAGCTCTCTAGTCTCTGTCCTTTTGAAGGCCTTTTCCTGGGGCTTGGACCCCCACATCTGATGAGTTCCAGTTGTGATGTGTGCCTGGAAGCTGCCACCTAAGGCCCTGGACCTGGGGAGGCATCAGCACTAAAGGTCAAGCCAACTAATCCTGCCTGTCAGGCACAGAGCAGCTAAAATTAAAACCGCCAAGTGGCTTTTTTCTTTTCTCTGCTGGTGACTTTCAGCTTGCCAGCCCTATAGGCTTTAGGGAGCAGTGGGGGCAAGATAAAGTGCCCCACCTTTTGCTTTGTAAGCACTTTGCAAAGGGTCTTAGGCTGTCTTGAGTTCTTCTCATGTCTTGGGCAGTGGATACTGGCCGTTGTGGCACCAGAAAAACCTATGTGAAGTCTCCATGAGGTAGTGAGGTCCTTGCCTAGCTCTTGCCGCTGTTGCTTGGTTGTACCACCCCTGGGGTGAACTGCCCTGCTTCCTAGCCGCTCCTCCTTCCTCTAGGGGGAGGCTGAGGGACAGCAAGCACCCCCTAGCACATGGCCACTGGGGCCAGCAACTGGCCTGGGCTGTTTTCCAGCTTCAAACTCAGCCTGGCTACTGCTGTTTACCCAGGGCTCTCTGGCGTCTGGTCGCTGTCCAGGATGCCTGTGCAGCTTTGCTATGGGCTTGCAGGGTTTGAGGAACCCTCAGAAGTAAGGCAAGTTCCATGGGTTTCCCTAACCAAGGTTGACTTAAGATCTTCTCCCTTTGTCTTTAACTGATGGAGTGGGGGCAGGGCCTGGGGCTTGGCTACCCTCTTTGACCTTGGTTCCAGCTCACTGCTTACCCTACAAGCTTGGTTTCCCTGGTGGGCTCATTGGGTGGTTAATTAGCTCTTTGAAGCTCTGGAAGCAGCAAAGTGGCGCTATGTGGGTTTTAGAAATAAAATCAATAAATGACTTAACCACAGCCCAGCTATCTTCTCCAGTGTCTCTCCCCTGAGGCCAGCTCCATTCCTGTGCTCCCTCCCTCTCTGCTCCCTGCTGTCAGCTTTTGTTAAGGTTTGGGAGAGTAACAAAGTGGCTGACTAAGGCATCAGTCTCCACAGTGCTCCAGGCCCTGAAATGGAAGGGACAGCAGGGAGGCTTGGCCCTCAGAACCGCAGCAAGCACCTGCCTTTGCGGCAGAATCGGAGGGATGGGAAATGCTCACCCGCCTGTCTTAAGACACACGGTGGGAAAAAAGGCCCTTTGCCCCATCATGTTGTGACAGGGCTGTTTCTGCTGCTGCAGCAGTGTCCCCACCCCCTCAGAGCCCGCAAGAGGAATGCCAGTTGGAAAAGGTCAGCATTAGGGCTCTGTTACTGAGACCCAGCCAAGTGCTCTGGAGAAAGCCAGATTGGTCCAGGGGAGGAGGCCGGATTTCTGAGTAGAAACTCAGACACAAACAATCTTGAGGGTAGTTCAGGTGGGGAAAGTGTGCTTTTAGGATTCGTTAAAATAAATGTACACACACAACACTGAGGGGTGTGGAGGAAATGGGGAAACAGAAGCAGGTGAGTTTGAGCCTTCAAGGTTTAGTCGCGCTGGGCTGGGCATAAAAATAATGAGGGGGCCCCTGTGGTGGTGTCACCCCTGGAAAAAGCCTGGAAGCACTTTGGGGGTTGCTGGCACAACAACCCACAAGAAAGGTAGGTAGACGAGTCAAAGCATCATGCGTTGCCTAGTAGAAACTTTGGGGACTGTAGCAAATGCCTGAGTGCAGGAGGGTGAGCGCTGAATTGACAGGAGAGGGAGGCCCTTGGGCTGGCAGCTGGGAAAGAACAATTGGCTTGGCTTACTAGTAAGAAGGTGGGGGTGGTCTCCTGGGCTCAGGTCCCCAGTGGCAGGGAGATAGCCTTGCAGGCAATAGAGGGCAGTGCAAAGGTTTGTGTGGGCAAAGCATGCCACCCCAATTGGGGTGTGAGGTGGCAGCATGGCTAATCAGCAGCTGCTTGCCCAGCGATGTCTGCCAGGAGTGTAACTCTCCCCGGGACAAGTGCAGGCCGGGGGAACTTCAGACCTTCGGACCAGACGCTGGGCTCAGCCCAGGGATTCCATGTTTGGTGGAGGGTGGGGCGCAAGCTGTGAAGGGGAAGAAATCTGAGAGCCACCAGCATTCTTGGTTTTTGTTTTTTAAGACACTGGGTCTCTGTAGCCCCGGCTGGAGTGCAGTCACACATCGCAGCTCACTGCAGCCTCCAACTCCTGGGCTCAAGCCATCCTGCCTCAGCCTCCCAAAGCACTGGGGTTACAGGTGTGAGCCACTGCACCCAGCTTCTTTTTTGAAATATGGTTTATAAAAGACCTTTTAAAAAAAAAGGAAACTACAGAAAAATGTAAAAAAGTTTTTCATATTTCCACTAACTACATCTCTGGAGGTGCATTTTGGTGATTTCTTGGTCTTTTTATCCATTTGGAAGACGAGCCAGCTGGTGATATCTGGTGGGGGACAGGGTGGAGCAGGGGATGGGGTCAAAGGCCTGGATAGGACTTGCAGTTTGGCCCACACTGAGCAAGTAATTCTAGGGCTGGGTCTGCTGTGGCCCAGAAAGTCCTTGGGAACAGCTTGGCTTTCCCCAAACCAGGCTCTCAATAGCATCTTGCAACTGTCCAGGCCTCTGACCTGCTTCCTTGGCCCCCAGCACAGAACACCCAGTTCCTCCCCTCAACGAGCCCACCACCCCAGGAGGCCCAGGCAGCCTTTGAAACAGCACAAGGTCCTGGATTCCTTCTGCTCAAAGAACAAAGCAGGATCCAAAGTCTGTTCCCACAAGATTAGAAGGCAACAGCTGATGAGGCAGGGATTTATATTCTCATTTGAGAGTATAAATTTGATGAAGGAATCCAAGGCTCAGAAAGGTAAAGCACCCAGCTGAAGGTCACATAAGTCAGTGCAGTCCAAGATATGAGCAGTGAATGGGGGCAGCCAAAGCCTCAAAAGGAAGGGCCTGAAGCTGCCAGGCCACACAGGAACGTCAAGTCCCTGCGGTACAATTTGGGAGGCTGAGGGAGGATGATCACTTGAGGCCAGGAGTTCAAGACCAGCCTGGGCAACATGGTGAGACCCCCATCTCTACAAAAAATAAATTAGCTGGGTGTGGTGGTGCAAGCCTATAGCCCCAGCTACTTGAGAGGCTGAGGCAGGAGGATCGCTTGAGCCCAGGAGTTCAGGGCCGCAGTGAGCTATGATTGTGCCACTGCACCCCAGTCTGGGCGACAGAGTGAGACCCTGTCTCAAAAAAAAAAAAAAAAATCACCAAGGTGCAGATTAGGCTCCCATTTTCCAGGTGAGACCACAGAGTCGTGAACCCTGGCCCCCTATCCCTGCCCAGTGTGTGGCCCCAGCGGGGAGGAGGGAGTGAGAGAAACCTCCAACCACTCACCAAGCAGCTGGACTGCAGGAGAGCACAGTATCAATATTATCATCAATATTATGTGTGGGTGGGGAATGCCTCATTTCTTCCCACCCCTGTGGGGCCACAGGACTACAGTTCCCAGGGGCCCCTGTTCTAGGCTGGAGGCCTCTAGCCAAAGCTGGCCTGTAATCTGACCATCCCTCTCGAAAAGGTCACTTCAGAGCTCCTTGAGGGACAGCAACAGGGGGAGCTCAGGGCGGCTTTGGTGGGGGTGGGGCGAGGCAGCAGCCCTGCCTCAGATGACCTCCCCCACAACAGCCCTTGGAACTCAGGGTCCTGGTCCCCCTTCTCAAAGATACCCAGTGTCCTCTGCGAGCTGCACCTCTGCTGTGCAGGGCACGCTGACCCTCAGTTCCTGGCCCCTCAGCCTGTGGTGGGGGGGACCTGCCACAACACATGAACTCCCTACCCCAGTGCAGCAACCGGCAGCTCCCCAATGCAGCACTCTGCTTACTGCATTTGTCTCCAACCCTGCAAAAGGCAGGGACAAGGGACAGAAGGCAGAAGACCTGGAGGAAGTAGGTCAGCACAGGGCTGTGAACAAGCCAGGCTGGGTTGGCCTGGGCCTATGGAGCTGGTCCCTCCCTCCCTTCTCCTCCCCTCACCCCCAAAATAGCTCCCTGAGCTGCCAGGCCAAGACCCTCCCATTGCAGGGTGGGGGTGGGTGGTGGAGGCGGGGCAAGCTGCCCAGAGCCAGGCTTTAAATCCCCTCAGGGCAGGGGAGCTCCACTCCCTGGCTGGAGGCACCGCTGAGGCTGCTGTCCCCTCTTCCGTCCATCCCTCCATCTGGCCTGCCCGCCCGCAGCCATGTCCCGGCCCCTGTCAGACCAGGAGAAGAGAAAGCAAATCAGTGTGCGTGGCTTGGCTGGCGTGGAGAATGTGGCTGAGCTGAAAAAGAACTTCAACCGGCACCTACACTTCACACTTGTAAAGGACCGCAATGTGGCCACCCCGAGAGACTACTACTTTGCACTGGCCCACACCGTGCGCGACCACCTTGTGGGTCGCTGGATCCGCACACAGCAACACTACTATGAGAAGGACCCCAAGGTGCTGCTAGGGATACCCTGGGTGGGGTATGGGCTGGGCGTCCAGCCAGGGAGCTGGGAGATCTAAATTAAGTGGCTGCCCCTGGTCACTCCAGGTTCCTGGGGTTGGAGGATCCAGGAGTGCCAGGTGCAAGGGGTACTGGGATAACCCGGGGAGAAAACTGGGGTGGGGGCAGGCACAGGGCTCAGGTCAGGTGGGTTGGTTGCAAAAGCCCAACGCCCACTCAAAGAAGGTTGGAGAGGCTGGTGGTGGGCAGGACGATGGCTGTGGTCTGGGTTGGACCCGGGTGGAAGGACATGTCAGCCACTGGATGTGTTCCTGATGTGCCTGTGCAGCAGGTGGGTGAGGCTGGGGCAGCTGAGGCGGCAGGGATCAAGTGTCTGATGGGATCATTAGTAAATGTCAGCAACCCAACACCCCACCACAGGGAGTGGGGGAGGGGCACACAGGCGGGGCAGGGAGGGGACCCTAGAAACGGGAGACCAGGCACTATCAGCATCCTAGCTCCAGGTGCCTCTGGGTCCCCCTCTTGGACTGAGGCTTGAGGGCCAAGGGAACTGGGCTGTGCAAGCAGGGGAGGTGGTAATCTCTAGCCCTGAGTCACTGTGTGACCTTGAGCAAATGACTTTTTTCTCTGGGCCTTGGCCTTGTTCTCTTGGGGAGTACTTGGAGGTGCTTCTCTATGTCCCAACTCCCTGATGGGCTGTTGGGAGGCACGTGCATGACGGAAGGGGTTCCTACCTCTCCCGAGCACCTCAATCTCTGAGGTGGGTACAGCCAGCTCCATTTTCCAGATAAGGAAACTGAGGCCAGAGAATAAGGTGATTTGCCCAAAGTCAGAGGAATACTGGGACCAGAACCTTACCTGTTGGGTCCCAAAGCCTGAGATAGTTCCTCTGAGTGGGGAGGAAAAAACTGGGGACAGGGATGGGACATGCTGGGGCCTGAGAGTAGGGCAGGAGGGTGAGAGGTTCAGGCCCACCTGGGCCTGGCTGAATGTTGGTGGGTGGCCCTGAGCCCCTCCCTGCCCCTCTGTCTCCCTGGGCAGAGGATCTACTACCTGTCTTTGGAGTTCTACATGGGACGGACGCTACAAAACACCATGGTGAACCTGGGCTTGGAGAATGCCTGCGATGAGGCCACCTACCAGGTGTGTGGGGGTGGAGGGCGGGGTGGGCCGAGGGACTGGGGGATCCTCCTGCTGACGCTTGGCCCTGACCACTGCCACCCTCCCCCTCCAGCTGGGCCTGGACATGGAGGAGCTGGAAGAAATTGAGGAGGACGCAGGGCTGGGCAATGGGGGCCTGGGCCGCCTGGCAGGCAAGTGCACAGGGCTGTGGGGCAGTGGAATGGGCAGAAGGGTTCTTTTGTGCTGGGTCCCTGACACCCACCTCCCTGCACACCCCCAGCCTGCTTTCTGGACTCCATGGCAACCCTGGGCCTGGCTGCCTATGGCTACGGGATTCGCTATGAGTTTGGGATTTTTAACCAGAAGATCTCTGGGGGCTGGCAGGTGAGCAGCCTTGGCCCTGGCCTTGTGGGGCCCAGTCATGATGGAGATGACCCCCCATTTGGTTATCCACCTTTGGATAGGTCCAGAATCAACCCCAAGGATGCAGAAAGCATCCTTGCCCCTTCCCTCTCCCTCCAAAGCCAGCTGGTGACCCCTGGAACAGGTGATCCACACCTGTGGACTTCCTGGGACACATCATGTCTCACTGGATAGCCCACTAGACCAGGGGCCCACCTCAGAAACCTTAATTCACACATAGCATGGGGTACACCAGGGCCACTACTCCTGCTCTGCCCCATTGCCCACTGTGGCATGACTACTGGGCTCTGACACGGCTCCCTTCCTCCCCTGGTCTGCCTTGGGCTCAGATGGAGGAGGCTGATGACTGGCTTCGCTATGGCAACCCCTGGGAGAAGGCCCGACCAGAGTTCATGCTGCCTGTGCACTTCTATGGCCGAGTGGAGCACACCAGCCAGGGGGCCAAGTGGGTGGACACGCAGGTGAGCATGAAGCTGGGGTGCGGGTGGGGGCCCACTGAGGGGACGAGGAGGAGGAGGCTCCTACAGGAAGCAGGAAACAGGGAAAGAGTTAGGAGGCTATTGGACCCAGTGCTGTTTTACAACTGAGGACACTGAGGCTCAGAGAGGCTAAGAGACTTACTCAAGGTCACACAGCTGAGCCAGGAGAGACTGGAGACAAGGTGACAGGGGAGCCAGGCTAAGTGCGGAGGCTGGGAGGAGGAGAGAGGCTGCCCTGCTCCACCATGTCCCTCCCCTGACCTGGCTCCTCCCCACAAGACAAGACTCATCAAAGGACCACCATGGTGACTCAATTTTGCAGCAGCCCAGAAAGGGGGACAGGGGAGACAATGAAGGCCTTGAGTGAGGAATTCCCTTGTCACAGAGCAAGGCAGGGGATCCTAAAGCCCAAACCAGGTGTCCAAATCTCAGTTCATTCATTCCTCTTGCTGTGGCTGCAGGTCACCAGCCTCCAGATGGGCTGCACAGAAACTGCTAGGCTTTCAGAATTTGGCATTTGTTTGCTGTCATCCAGGCTAAGGCCCTGTGGGGCTGCTGGCAGTACATGCCAGGTGCACATGGCAGCCTGGCATAAGCAGCTCTGGCTAGAAGGCACTGCCATCCGGCTGTATGCTCTTGGATCGGTCCCTGGCCTGCAGCTCTGGCTGTGCTCTGATCAGGGGTGACTCAGTGTGGGGAGGGAGAGCAATGCCCCTTGAAAGGGCTCCCTTGGAGGAGTGCATGTGCCCCAGCACTGTGGTACCAGGCAGTTATTGGCAGCAGTTATTGATGTTTGCTAAATGTGGGAGGTGGGCCAGCATTAGTCACTGCTAATTAGCCCTGTGGTCAACCAGGCATAAGACCTATGTGTGGACTTGACTTCTGTGACTCCTTCAGCCTGGCCCCAGGTTCCTCCAGCCCTGTCATGAGTCCAAAGTGTCTCTAGCTTTTGCTCAGGCCAGGGTGGCCAGCCGGACCCCATCAGTGCAGAGTGGCCACCAACAGAGCCCCACCCTGGGCTCTGGGTGTGTCACTCTGCTCCTCCCATAATCTTTGCAACAGTCTGACAGAGCAGGGGTTATGGGCATCCAGGGCATATGTTGGGGAGTATCTCCTCTATGGATGAGGTGCAGAGAGGCTATGGGGTTTGCTCATGGTTACCCAGCTAGTAAATATCAGCACTGGGACTACAGCCAGGGTTGGAACTCGGCAGACTACAGGGACAAACTCTTGAGTCCCAGCCCTGAGGGGAGGGAGGCCCCACAAGTCAGACACAGGCAAGTGCCAGGACTGCACCCTTGGAAGACTGTCTAGCTCCTGACAAAGTGTGCCCTGCAGGTGGTATTGGCCATGCCCTATGACACGCCCGTGCCTGGCTACCGAAACAACGTTGTCAACACCATGCGCCTCTGGTCAGCCAAGGCGCCTAATGACTTCAACCTCAAGGACTGTGAGTTCATGCGCTGGTAGCCAGCAGCCCCAGCCTACCCACCGGCCACGCTCAGCCCAGGTGTGACCCTTTCCTTACTTTCATCCCTCAGTCAATGTTGGCGGCTATATCCAGGCTGTGCTGGACCGCAACCTGGCAGAGAACATCTCTCGTGTCCTGTACCCCAACGACAACGTGCGTCACCCCCTGGGCTGGGGGCAGGAATCCTGAGTCCTTGGGAGAGGGTCAGGAAGAGCTGGGGAGCGACACATGTTGGTGCCCTAGTCACACCTAGGGCATATTGCTGGCCTTGTTTGTCCTGTCCCCTCCACCCCAAATTCTTTGAGGGGGAGGACACCAGAGTCCTGAGGGGAGGTGGCTAGGGAAGGCACTGTCCCCTGGCGGCACCCACAGTACTCTTGGTCCTTGTGCCCCCTGCTTCCTGACACTGTCCCCTACCACTACTTCTTGTTGGGGGAAAGACCCCTGGGTGCTAGAGGTGGGGCCAGTTCAGGGCCCGGGGGCCCGGTCTGGCCACACCCACAGCAGCTCTAGGCCATGCTCCTGCCACCTTGCCTCATCTGTCTCATGCTGTCCCCAGTTCTTCGAGGGGAAGGAGCTGCGGCTGAAGCAGGAGTACTTTGTGGTGGCCGCCACCCTCCAGGACATCATCCGGCGCTTCAAGTCCTCCAAGTTTGGCTGCCGTGATCCCGTGCGCACGAACTTCGATGCCTTCCCAGATAAGGTGCTATGTCCATGGGACAGGCCATGCTCTGCACCCGGGCAGTGTATGCTGTCCCCTGTCCCCTCCAGCCTCAGCCTGTCCCACCTGGTCTCACAGATGAGGGAGTGCAGGCTGGCAGTGTGTGGGGCTGTGACTTCTCAGGCTCCTCCATCAACAGGCACATAACGTGGGCTTCCCACCCTTCTCCTGACCCACCGCTGCCCCCATGAGCACCTGCATCCCCAGCTCAGCCTTACAACCATACTGGGCTCTCTGGGGAGCTCTGAAGTGGCAAAGGACAGTGACCGCAGCGCTTGGGTTAGAGTCCAGACTGACTCCCAGTCCGCTCCCACAGGTGGCCATTCAGCTCAATGACACCCACCCCTCCTTGGCCATCCCTGAGCTGATGAGGATCCTGGTGGACCTGGAGCGGCTGGAGTGGGACAAGGTGGGCTTCAGGACCCCTCAACCCCTGTCTGATGCTCTCTGCCACAGGGTTCCCTTCCCTTCCCAGTTTGGGGGTGGAAGGGTATGAGTGGAGTGAACAGATGTGGTGTGAGGCCGGAGGGTGTGTCCTGGAACTTGGCCCTCCAGTGGCAGCCCAACAGCTGCAGTGTGTGTGTACAGCCATTGGGCTTAGGCCGTGTCCTCACTTCCCACCCGTGTGCCAGGCATGGGAAGTGACAGTGAAGACCTGCGCCTACACCAATCACACGGTGCTGCCCGAGGCCCTGGAGCGCTGGCCCGTGCACCTCATAGAGACGCTGCTGCCGCGGCACCTCCAAATCATCTACGAGATCAACCAGCGCTTCCTTAACGTGAGTCGGGGAGGCGTGGGGGCAAGGTAGAGTGGGAACCCAGGCTAGGGCCCAGGAGTGGGGGGTGTGCAGGGGGTGTCCAGCCAGGGTCCTGAGACTGGCGCAGTGAGGGCTGGGGGCAGAGCTCCGGGGGTATGGGGCTGGGGACTGGGGTTCCTGGGTCCTGGTCCTACCTCTGGGCTCTCTGGGCACAGCGGGTGGCAGCCGCATTCCCAGGGGATGTAGACCGGCTGCGGCGCATGTCCCTCGTGGAGGAGGGCGCGGTGAAGCGCATCAACATGGCACACCTGTGCATCGCAGGTTCACACGCCGTCAACGGCGTGGCTCGCATCCACTCCGAGATCCTCAGGAAGACCATGTGAGCTCCGCTCTCCAGACCCCGCCCCTCTCACCAGGCCACGCCCCTGTCACATATAGACCCCGCCCCTCACCGCCTGGTACCGACCATTCATGGTCTCCTGTAGCTGGCCCTTTCCACAGGTGGCGTCGCTCTTACAAGCACCAATCCTCTTCCAGTACAGTCCTATCCCGAGATGACCCCGTCTTACACACAGCACCCTTCACCTTCCCCAGGTCTGCATTCCCCAGCCAGGCCCCTTTCAACAAGATACCAGGCTAGGGGGCCCAGGGAGGAGGCCTTCATCCCACAGGGGTGAGTGGCGACCCTCGTCCAACCCCCTCCCGCAGCTTCAAGGACTTTTATGAGCTGGAGCCTCATAAGTTCCAGAATAAGACCAATGGCATCACCCCTCGGCGCTGGCTGGTTCTGTGTAACCCCGGGCTGGCAGAGGTCATTGCGGAGGTGAGAGGCCACTGTATGGCCAGTAGGGTTAACACAGGTCACTGCAGGGATCAGCTGGGTATGGTGGTGTAGGTGGCTCACTGTACCAGGGCTCTCAGCTGAGGGCTGAAATCCATCCTGCACTGCCTTCCCCAAGCCTTGCAGCTGCCTGGAGGAAGGGGCACCACTTTCTTATTTTCATGAGGGTGCTCTATGGGCTAATGGAGGCCCTAGCTTTGGAGGTGAACCTGGTGGGGTTCACAGTCCAGTGGGGGGGTCATCCACGGGTCACATCTGAAGTGATACTGGAAGGGGCAGATATCTGGTAGAGGACGTATGAAGTCATGCCAACATGAGGAAAAGGCCAAGGAAGCGCAGAAGGCCTGCAGGAGTCAGGTGGGGTCAGCCATCAGAGCTCAAGGATGGGAGAGGAGGAAGATGGCCAGGGATGCATCTTGCCCCCGTTGGGAGACTGGAGGAGTTGTCGGGAGGGCTCCTAGAGCAGTCTGTTGGGTGGAGGTGGCTTGGCTGGCCTGAAAATGGACCCCTCTGTGTCTGGAGAAGGAGGATGGGGGGATGGTCTTGATTGAGAGCCACCTTCCTGCAGCGCATTGGGGAGGACTACATCTCAGACCTGGACCAGCTGCGCAAACTGCTCTCCTTCGTGGATGATGAAGCCTTTATCCGGGATGTGGCCAAAGTGAAACAGGTGGGGAGGGCTGCAACCTGGGACAGCTGTGCCAGGGCTGGCACGTGGAGAGTGCTGGAGGGGCCAGGTGTCTGGGTCAGGGATGGCAAATAGAGCTCATGTCTCCTGCCAACCCCAGGCCATTGGTTGAAGTTACCTGGGGTCTGAGACATCATCTGACCTCAGGGGAAGAGTGCTGACATTGATTAGCAATGTCTGCCCTGGTGCAGGAGTGGATGAAGATAGCAAGTGATTATCTACCTTCCTGGGCCTGTGTGAATGGAAAGACACGAGGACTGTAGTATTTCCCAAGGCTGAGGCCTATTGGTGAGCCCTGCCCCCCTCCCCTGCCTCCAGGAAAACAAGTTGAAGTTCTCCGCATACCTAGAGAGGGAGTACAAAGTCCACATCAACCCCAACTCACTCTTTGACATCCAGGTGAAGCGGATTCATGAATATAAACGACAGCTCCTCAACTGCCTCCATGTCATCACCCTGTACAACCGTGAGTGGCAGGGACTCTGCCCTGTCTCTTGGTTGTCTCCTCTGTGTACCTGCTAGCATAGCACATAACGCCTAATCAATATCTCCTTTGGCCTCATGACAACTCTTGGGTCATGGAATTATCTCCACTTCACAGAAAGGCAAACTGAGGCTCAGAGAGGGAAAAGTGACAGTCACATAGCAAGTGATTGTCCAAGTCAGGCCTACTGTCTCCCAGCTCAGCCCTGTCAGGAGCTACTACCCAGAGGGAACAAGCTGGCCCACTTGATCCTTCTCTGTTCTCCACAGGCATCAAGAAGGAGCCCAACAAGTTCGTTGTGCCTCGGACTGTGATGATCGGAGGGAAGGTGAGAAGCCGGGGCCCAGACCAGGGCTCTGGGCATTTGATACCCAGGTTGAGGTCAGCCTGGCTGGGTTGCAGGGTGGGGGGTACATAGGGGATTGGGCTGTAGAGCTGACCCCAGACTGTGACCCTACAGGCTGCACCTGGGTACCACATGGCCAAGATGATCATTAAACTCATCACAGCCATTGGGGATGTGGTCAACCACGACCCAGCGGTGGGAGACCGCCTCCGTGTGATCTTTCTGGAGAACTACCGAGTCTCACTGGCTGAGAAAGGTGGGTCCTGCCTAGGGAGGCTCTGACTAGTTCAGTCTCAGGAGGAGGCATTAGTCTTCTTTTCCCGGAGTATTTGCACTTGAAAGAAGAATCTGGAGAGGGCAGTGCTTAAACCATGAGGATACCCCTCTAATGGTGGAATTTCAGGCAGTACAGGGTGGAATTATCAGGGAGATGGGCCTTGCTGGTGCCCTTCAAATCACACGATGGAGGTAGGGGAATCCAGGTTGGACCCAGATGTTCAAGAATCAGCCAGAGGTGGAGGGCAGTGGGGGTGGGGTGTGAGAGGGAGACTTGGTTGGTGAAGGCTGAGGGGTTGGGGTGGGGGGACTCTGCATCCAGCTATGCCTAGAGCCCCCAGCTGGGGTGGGGCTCTTCCCTGAGTTCTCTTGTCCCTCTGCTGCTGCCCCACAGTGATCCCGGCTGCCGACCTCTCTGAGCAGATCTCCACTGCGGGCACTGAGGCCTCAGGCACTGGCAACATGAAGTTCATGCTCAATGGGGCGCTGACCATTGGCACCATGGACGGGGCCAACGTGGAGATGGCAGAAGAGGCGGGAGAGGAGAACTTCTTCATCTTTGGCATGCGAGTGGAGGACGTAGAAAAGCTTGACCAGAGAGGGTATGGGGGTTAAGGACCCAAAGGTCAGGGTTCGTGGGCAGGAGGCACTAAGGTGTGGCTGCTGGAGGGCAGTGCTGGGAGCAAGAGGCATGCCTGATAAGGCCGGCCCAGGCTGTGCAAGGTCTTTAGTTACAGCCATCAGGATTCTGGAAAACTCTTGAGGGAGCTTATAGGAAATAAGGTTAATGAAATAGGAAAGGAAAGAAGTAACACAGAACTGAAGGAAAAGGAAGAGAAAATTATACCAACTCTAAGAGATAATGTTGTTTTGGAACTGGAAGTAAAGTTAAGTCCTTAGCCCTGGAAGTCATGACAAAAAGGGAAATATGAACACAGTAGTTACAACTGTGATTGTGATCAGAAACACAGTTCTTCATGTTGGGCGTGATGGTGAGAACCTGTAATCCCAGCTACTCAGGAGGTTGAGGTGGGAGGATCCCTTTAGGTCAGGAGTTCTAGACTAGCCTGGGCAACATAGCAAGACCCTGTCTCTACAAAAAGTTTTTTTTTAAATTAGTGGGGCGTGGTGGTGGGTGTCTGTAGTCCCAACTACTCAGGAGGCTGAGGCGGGAGGATCATTCAAGCCTGTGAGTTGAGCTATGATGATGCCACTGCATTCTAGCCTGGGCAACAGAGTGAGACCCCCATCTCTAAAAAATAAAACAAAACAACAAAAACAAAAACAAAACCCGACATGGTTCTTCAGAGGAGATATTTTTATGGCATTTTAAAAAATTTATTTTTAAATATGATTTTTTCTTATTATAAAAGTAATAATCCATCCATAATCTCATCACCCAGATTTAAAGCCACAGTCCCCTTTTCTATGTGTGTTTATATATATGTATTTTTTTGTATGTAGTTTTTAAAAGTTGGGAATAATGTATGTACAATTTTGAATCCTGATGTCTTATTTAACATTAGAGAGACATTTCCCATGTCATTAGTCTTCAAAAATGTTTTGAATATTTGTATAGTGTTCCATCCTATGAACATGTCATAACTTATTTAATCAATTCCATATGATTGGACATTAAGGTTGATTTCCCCTGTTTGTTAGTCTAAATATTACTGTGATGAGCAACCTTTTAACATTTACATCCACATCTCTGATTATTTCCTCTAATTATTAGAAGGGGGATATTTTTGAGTCAAAAAGTATGAGTTCTTAAGGCTGTTGACAGATTGCCAAATTGCTTTCCAGAAAGTTTCTACCAGTTTATACTCCCACCAACAGCTTACGAGAACTGGCATTGAATACTGAAAGGAATTTCTCCTGTGAGGCTTGACTAGAAAGTTCAGACATCATCCTGTGAAATGTGTTGAGCAAGGTTCCACATGTTTAGAACTAGGCTCCAGAAGAACAACTCTGGCTGCAGAATGGAGACTGGGCTGGAGGGGCAAAGTGGGGGACCAGTGTGGGAGCTGACGCCATAATGCAGGGAGGGTCACCCAAATTGGGGCAGCACAGGGGCCGGGGATTGGAAGCTTGTGGGGGAGGCCTTGGTTTCTGGTTGGAAGGTGGCAGGGAGGGCAAGACATGAGATTGGCCTTGTGGAGGGTTTCGAAGCCCGGATCGGGGGCTGAGGGTCAACTTGGACAGTCCGAGTTTAAGGGACGCACCTGAGCATATACCTGTTGGCTCTTCCTGGAGCCTGAGGGCAAGGCCACGGATGGACTCGGGATAGTGGGGGAGAAAAGCCATTCACAGAGGACACAAACCAGCCAGGAGACAGGGGTGGTGTGTGGGAGGAAGAGCACTTGTTTTGGGGTCTTGGCTGAAACACTTGCCTTTCTGTCCTCTCCAGGCCTGTTTCCTCATCCACAAAATGGGGGATGAAAAGCTGAGCAAAGAAGGGAGGGACCTGTCAGGGAAGGACCCTCAGAGGGGATGTGGCAGCCCCAGGGAGGGCAGCAGCAGACTGGGCCTGGGTATTGACCCTGGGGCTTGGGACTTCCCAGATTTCCTGTGGAGGAGGAGTCAGGAACTCCTTACCAAGGAGCTGACCACAGCTCTGCCCTGGCAGGTACAATGCCCAGGAGTACTATGACCGCATTCCTGAGCTTCGGCAGATCATTGAGCAGCTGAGCAGCGGCTTCTTCTCCCCCAAACAGCCCGACCTCTTCAAGGACATTGTCAACATGCTCATGCACCATGACCGGTGAGCTGGCTGGCCAGGGAGCCACACGGGTGGGGCTGCTGGGCTGAACTGGGCTCAGGTGGGGGTGGGGAGGATGGACAGGAGTCCTGGGCAGTTGGGGCCAGGCTCCTTAGGAAACAGCATCACTCTCCAGGTCCCAGCTGTCTACTGGGACACCGGATGGGCTTGGCCCTTGACCTCATAGAGCTTATCCTGTCCCCTTAAAGGGGATGGCTTATGCCCATACTTTCCCCTCCAGGTTTAAAGTCTTTGCGGATTATGAAGACTACATTAAATGCCAGGAGAAAGTCAGCGACCTGTACAAGGTGAGGGGTCCTGGGTCACAGGTTGGCAGGGCTTTGGTAGCCCTGACTGGGTACAGGCAGAAGGTGGGGACCCCTGGCAGAGTGAATCCAGAGCTTCCTTTGGCTTGTAGAACCCAAGAGAGTGGACGCGGATGGTGATCCGGAACATAGCCACCTCTGGCAAGTTCTCCAGCGACCGCACCATTGCCCAGTATGCGCGGGAGATCTGGGGTGTAGAGCCTTCCCGCCAGCGCCTGCCGGCCCCCGATGAAGTGATCTGAGCCTTCAGACCAGACCCCAAACCCACACTTAAGTCTGTCTGCAAACCTTTGGCCCAGCCCCAGCTCCTCATGCAGAAGGTGGGGTACTGGAGTTAGATCTCTAAGCCCCTTTTTGGAACCCTCATTTTTCCCCAGCCTCCAGGCCCCAGTGTCCAGCGTGATAAGGACACTAGCACCCTTCTGTCTTCAGGCTTTCTGTCTCCTCCTATTTATGGGGTCTGACCAGCTGCACCCACTCCCCAATAAATTGACTCTCCTTAGGAGCCTCCTTATTCCTCTCTCTGTTGGGAAATATTTTTAGCTCTTGGCGGGCACGACAGCAGCTGCGCAATCACCCCCTTATCCCCCACCCCCGCCAGGTGCGTCCCAGGGGCGGGGGTAAGGGTGGGGGTTGGGGGGACGGCCCGTAGGGGCGGGTCCTGGGACTCTCCAGCCCCTTTCCCCGGCGTCACCCTCCACGCCTCTCTTCCCAGTGCTGTGTCCATACTAGGTCAGCGGCCAGCCTGGCAGGCCAGAGGCGGGGCGTCCGCCTGGGTGGGGCCCACCGGGGTTGGGAGCTGGGACTTGGGCTGAAGCCTCCGGGACTACAGAGGATCCACGCGGTCAGGGGCAAGACCCAGGAATGGGAGGAAACTGTAGACGCTTGGCACCCTCTTGGCTCCGCCCTTAGCCCCGCCCTACTGCGGCGTTTAAGGGTCCCGTAGCAGGTGGCTATGCTTGATCGAAAGTCGGGGGAGTGTTAGGGCAGGGGACACTCACAGACCACCTAGGCTAGACCAGTGTTACCCCCTCATATTGGGGAAACTGAGGATCAGAAAGGGCCTGTTCCTAGGCCTCACATTAACAAGATTGAGGTGCAGCCCCGAAGCAGGGAGGGGCAAGCCTCGGAAGGGAGGTTTGGGGTCGGTGGTTTCACAGTGTGTCTGAACCCACATGGCCGGAAACCGTTGCCGGCTCTCCTAGGCCCGGCTAGTGGGGACCCCAACCGCCTGCGGCTGCCCCTCCCAAGTTCCTCCCCGCTGGGGCCCAGGCCTCCAGTCTCCAAGCTGCGGAGAACCCTCGGCCCCCGCCGCCTGCGGCTGCCCCTTTTCTTCTGACCCTGTGGGGAGCCAGGCTTCCGGGGCCCCGTCCCTCCTGTCCATCCCATCCCCCGACATTAAGGCCGCGTCTCCAGGCAGCCACATTTTCATTCCTCGCTCCCTACTGGCCCCTTTCCCCCCAAATGCTCCCATCTTGTCCTAGCCCCTCCCCCAGACTATCACAAGGACCCACTGCCCCCAAGCCCCCGACCTCCGCCAGGCCTGTGCCTCCCGCCGCCTGCAGGAAGACGCCCTGCCCGGGGTCGGGTTAGCCCCGTGGGAACGGTTTGTCTCGAAAACAGGAACCCGGGTTGGGGGCTGGGCGGGGCGCCCCTTCCCCACCGCAGTCCGTTTCCTGCCCCTCCCGCTTCCTCCGCCCGACACCCAGGCAGGGTGGGGGACACTAGGGCGTCCAGGGTGGGGGGAGGGGCTCTTGCTTTGGTCACCCCTCCGCGTCCCGCGCGGCCTGCCCTCGGCTCGCCCACCCTCGGCGCGGCCAGTGGCTCAGCCCCCCGCCCGCGGCCCCGGCCTCCTGGGTGGCGCGGCAGGGGAGGGGTTAAACTGCGGCAGGGACCGCCGCGTGAGGGGCGAGAGGGAGCCCGGGGTGGGGGAGGCGCAGCCGGCGGTGCGGAGCCCGGCGCAGGGGCGGGAGGGGCGGGGAGGGGAGGGGGCGGCTGCGGCGCGGGGGCGGGGCGGCGGGGAGTGGGGCCGCTGAGCGGAGACCGGGCGGGAGCCGCAGCCGCAGCGAGGCCGGCGGGCGGGAGCGCACGGAGGTGGGGCCGGCCGGGCCGGGTGCGGGCTGCTTGCGGCAGGTCCCAAGAGTGAGTGAGCGAGTGCGGGCGGGGCGCCGGGCAGTGAAGGGCGCGGCCCCCAGGGCCCCCCTGGACGGCGCAGGCGGGTGGGTGGGGAGTCTGTGGCCGGGGTCGCGGCTAGGAGGGGGCTGCCGCGAGAGCTGAGGCGCTCTGGTCTACCCGTGGGAGGGGCGCATCGGAGGCGCACCAGGCTCTTCTCAGCCACATCTCAGAGGGGTCCTCCCCTGCTAACCCCCATTTGACAGATGAGAAAATTGAGGCTCTGAGAGGCCAACTGATTCTCAAGGTCACACGGCGGGGAAGCAGCAGAGCCAGGCAGGGATGGCTCTAGGTGGCTCATAGGAAAAGTCCGCCCGAGAACTCCGTAGAGGAGCCCCCCCCTCCCGCCCACAGCCTGGGGGAGTATGCAGGGGCGGGGTACCTTTCCATGGGGCAAGGCTCTGCCAGGGTCTGGGAGTTAGAGGGGTCAGAGCGCTGGGGCCGCAGGGCAGGCTCTGCACGGCGGATGAAGTGGGGGTCGGCGGAATGGGCGTGTGTGCACCCACGGGGGTGTGTGCATGTGTGTGGGAGAGTGTACATGCGTGGAGATGCACTGTCTTGCGTGTGTGCACACGTGTGCCTATGTCAGCGCCGCTGTGGCTGCAGGACTCGAGGCTGGCCTGGCTCGAGTGAACAGCAGGGGAGGCGACCTCGTCCACGGGTTTGCATTCTGGGGTAGAGGAACTGGGTATTGGTGCCTGAGGGTTCCTCCGTGCAGGTGTGCAGGGGTGTGGGTGCCATTGTGTGTGAGCGGGAGGTTGGGAGGCGAGTGCCCGTAGCCCCGGAGTGGGTGAGCGGGGCATCTTGCACCTCAGTGCAGCCGCCTGGCCTCCGGTGAATAACTTGGGCATGGAATGGTGTCTGTCCCTGCATGGGTGCATATGACCCCGCCAGTGACCACAGTTGCTAATGGGGTCATGCACGCATTGGTCACCCCTCACGGCGCTAGCGCCCCCTTCTGGGCACCCTCCTCTGTGTGCGCTTACAGTTCGCCTGTGCAGGGTGGGGGCTTGGGTCAGGAGCCGGGGCTAGGAACAAAGATGGTCTGTGGAAGAGCTGAGCCGGGACTACTGGGACCTTCACGGAGGTGGCCTGGGAGCGCTCAGTTCCCAGGCTCAGGCTTCCAGCTGACGCTTCCGGGCAGCGGCGGGCTCCCCCCACCCCGTTCCCCCGCCCCAGGAATGTTCCTGTCCTCTCCAGCCCGCCTCCCCAAGGGCAGGCCCCTGGGGGCCGCCACAGCCCCGCCTTCCCTTCCCGGGCGCCCTGGAGGGGGCGAGGCGGGCGGGATGCCTGGGTTCTCTCCTCCCCCCTCCCATCTCAGGGAGAAATTCCTCCGAGGTCCCCTCAGGCTCTGCGTTCCCAAAATAACCGTGCGGGGGAAGGGAAGCTGAGGAGGGAGGGAAGCGGGCGAGGCGCAGAGCTGAGCTGCAGGGTGCTGCAGGTGCCTCGGGAAAGGGCGCGAGGAGAAGGGGGCCTGCGGGGGCCTGGGCCCCAGCTAGCCCCTGGAGTCCTGGCTCGTCCCCATCCCCGTGGAGCCCGTCGGCCCTCCCGCGACTCCGAGGGTGGGCCGGAAGCCTCTCGGACGGGTCGGTTTCCCAACTAGCGGGTTGCACCATCCCACGCCAGACCGTTTAACCCCGGGAGTGGCCGCGGCGGACAACTCCGCCCCTGCCCAGCAGGGGGCGTGCCCGCCCCGCCCCGTTCCTACCCCCCGGGCCGCTCCCCCGGCCCGCGCCTCCGCAGACTCCCGCTCTGCCTTTCCCGGGACAGGGGTTCGGTCCGAGCCCGGTGGGAGGCTCCCGGAGCGCAGCTTGGGCCCAGCCCACCCGCGCCGGCGGCCATGGCGGGCACCCTGGACCTGGACAAGGGCTGCACGGTGGAGGAGCTGCTCCGCGGCTGCATCGAAGCCTTCGGTGAGTGGCTCGGGAGGGCACATGGAGCCTGAATCCGGGCCCCTGCCTCCCGGAGCAGACCCCTGGTCCGGACCCGCCCAGCTCCGCATCGTGCAGCCTCTTTAACGAAAGCCTCCTCTTCGTCACAGGGCAGAGATGCACGAGCTTCAGACAGATGAAATGTTTCCCTTCCCCAGCCTTCCCGAGCCGGCGGTGATGGGAGGGCCAGGGTCCCAGGCTCTGACACGGGAGGGGCATTATCTGTCTCCCAGGGGATCCGGAGGAACTCGCTATCTCCGGCCTGGGAGCTGTTTCCGGCTGATGGGGGCCGGCTTATCTGGTGAAGGGGTGCCCTTTCCCCCCAGCACTCAGGAAATGACCTCTGGATTCTTGACCCCAGGGAACCCAGGCTCCTTCCGCCCCAGCTGGTTCCCCTCCGGACGATGGGCTGGCTCCGGCGCTCCCCTCCTCCAGCTTCTCAGGACCGGCCCTCTCCCTCTCCCACCCTACCTTTCCTTTCTACTTTGTCTCCCGGTTTCGGAGTCCTGGGAAAGCGGGAGGTGGGCGGGGTCGGGAGTGTGGCCCGAGGGACTGATGCCCGGCGGGCTGCGGGGCAGGGTCTAGGGGCCGAGGCTGCGAGACTCAGCGTCAGCCCGCCTCTCTTTGACTCTTCGGAGTTAGATGACTCCGGGAAGGTGCGGGACCCGCAGCTGGTGCGCATGTTCCTCATGATGCACCCCTGGTACATCCCCTCCTCTCAGCTGGCAGCAAAACTGCTCCATATATATCCTTCGCGGGCCTCCCCAAGGCCTCTGCCGTTGGAGTCCTCCAGCGAGCCCCTTTGCCCAGCCCAGGCGGGGAATGAGCTTTGCCCCTAAGCGTAGGCCAGTTCTGTATCCTAGAATTCAGGCTTCGCCCAGCCTCCCTCTAGGGCCTAAGCTCCACCCTTGCCCCCTCGCCACTCAGGCCCCGCCCTCAGACTCTCTCCCCAGCCTAGGCCTTGCCCTCAGCCCCCCTAGAGTCTAGGATCCGTCCGGGTCTCCCGTCTTGCCTCTTCTCTCTCCCAGAGCCTAGGCTCTGCTCTCAGCCTCCCCCAGAACCTAGCCCCGAGCCCCACCTGCGACCCCCGCAAAGCTCATGCCTCAGCCCCAGCATCCTCCCAGAGCGCAGGCCCGGTCCAGGCGTGCTCCTAGAGCCAGGCCCCGCCCCCAGGCCCTGCCCTCAGAACTCAGCCCCATCCTCTGCCTCCCTTTCTAGAGTTAGGCGCCTAGGCACCATCCTTACTTTCCTTAACTCTCCTTCACTTACCAACAATCCCGGAAGGACAACTCTAATTCACTGCAGGTGAAAACGTGCCACCTGGTCAGGTGAGTCTTCCTCTTGGGGCTCGGGTCCCTCCTCTTGCTCGCTTCTCCCAGGGTTCAGGAGAATCGGAAGGAGAGGACAGAGCGCTATTCTAGGAGTTGCGTCATGTAGATTTGAAGGGCCTTAGTTTTCTTATCTGCCCCGTGGGGCTGGTTGTCTCAGGGTCTTCTGTAACTTGGAGAAGGAAAGAGCTGGGAGAGGGGGAACCACAGTTTGAGGCTGTTTGCCCCTCTTTGGGGGACTACAGTGCCAATTAGTCCCTTGGGCCTCCCACTAGGGGATGGTGTGTCGGGGCTGCCTTGGATGACTCCGTCCCTCCGCTAGGTACTGGATCTCAGCTTTCCCAGCGGAGTTTGACTTGAACCCGGAGCTGGCTGAGCAGATCAAGGAGCTGAAGGCTCTGCTAGACCAAGAAGGGAACCGCCGGCACAGCAGCCTCATAGACATCGAGAGCGTGTGCGTGGGGGGAGCTCAGAGGGCTGGGGGGCACTCAACATCCTACACCATCTGCGCTTAATAAATGTCAGTTGAATTGAATGAGTGAGGGTCATGTCACTCTCTTGCTTAAAAATCTTCCATGGCTCCCTATCGCCTTCAGTGTGCCTCATCTGAGCATTAAGGCCCTTGGTAGTCTGACATTAGCTTGGCCTTCCTGCCCATCTCCCACACCTCATGCTGCAGCTGCGTGGGTCCACTCGCCATCGTCTGAGCCACCGCATCCTTTCCCACTGTGGTGTCTGCTCATAACGTTCCCCTTGCCTCCTCCTCCATGTTACCAAGACTCGGCTCCAGTGTGAAGTCTCTGGGCTCTGAGGGTTTGGGGCTCTTCCAGGGCAGAATTTGTTGCTCCCTCCTCTGTTCTCCCATGGCATTTTGTACAGACTCCTGTACAAAGACCTCTCTACATGTGTCATGCTGTTTTGTGATTGTGTTTCTGTGTCTGTCTCCCTCAGTAGACTGTGAGCTCCTCGAGGGCAGGAACCGTGTCTTACTCATCTCTGTATCCCCAGCGCCTAGCACAGTGCCTGGCACAGAGTACGTTGTCCATAAACATGTGTTGAGTGCATGATGGGGGTGGGAGATATGGAGGAGTTGCTGGGACTGGGGTCATTAGGGTCTAGGACAGTGCCGCACATGGTGGAGGTCTTCAGTCAGCTTGAGTGGTGTGTCTGTGTGAGTGTGGGGTCATGAGGCATGGGACATCTCCAGCAAAGGGCTTACTACCCCTGCCCCCCTAGCCCCACCTACAAGTGGAAGCGGCAGGTGACCCAGCGGAACCCTGTGGGACAGAAAAAGCGCAAGATGTCCCTGTTGTTTGACCACCTGGAGCCCACGGAGCTGGCAGAGCATCTCACCTACTTGGAGTATCGCTCCTTCTGCAAGATCCTGGTGTGGCCCAAGGGCTTGGGGCCAGGGGTCCGGTGTGGGCTGTAAGGGGGTCCCAGGAGGGGCTGGGTCCCTGGGGTAGGCTGGGTCACGGTATGGGTTGGGGGTTTCAGTGTAACCATCAAAGGACAGCTGGAGGTTGAGGAGTGGCCATCCATGAGGGGAGAGGCCAGCAAGGTGCTGAGGCCACTCCCACCCACCCCCTAGTTCCAGGACTATCACAGTTTCGTGACTCACGGCTGCACTGTGGACAACCCTGTCCTGGAGCGATTCATCTCCCTCTTCAACAGTGTGTCGCAGTGGGTGCAGCTCATGATCCTCAGCAAGCCCACAGCCCCACAGCGGGCCCTGGTCATCACACACTTCGTCCACGTGGCAGAGGTGCTTGCCTCTCCCCACGCCCTTGACCTCCTCATTTGCCAGTCGGGCCGAGCCCTCCTTTCCACAAACCCACTGCCTCTCTCCAGAAAGGCTGGGCTAACTTGGTGACTCACTGCCTCCTCCTCCCCATTTGCCTCCCAGAAGCTGCTGCAGCTGCAGAACTTCAACACGCTGATGGCGGTGGTCGGGGGCCTGAGCCACAGCTCCATCTCCCGCCTCAAGGAGACCCACAGCCACGTCAGCCCTGAGACCATCAAGGTGCCTGGGACAGGGGAATGGCCAGTGCTTCCCAGGTCTGGCCTTACTGAGTCCTCCCAGTGGCACTAGGGGCTGGCACTACTGTCCTCATTTGACAGATAAGAAAACTGAGGCTCAGAGGGGTTAAGTGCTTTTCCAAGGTCGCACAGTGGAAACGGCAGAGTGGGGACTCACAGGTCTGTCTGACCCCAAAGCTTGAACTTTTTCTCCTTTTTTTTTTTAACATATTGGGTAATATACATATAGCAAAGTATATAAAATAATTTAAAGAAAAATTATGAAGAAAACGCCTGGGCAGCTGCCACCCATGTCAAGAAGTAGAAAATTGCCAGCCCCCTGAAGCTCCCAGCACCTTAGATCATAACTCCCTCCCCCGCGGAGGTAACTGATGGCATGCCTTTCGTGATGATGACTTTGGTTTTCTTTACAGCTTTACCACTTATGTGTGCATCCCAAAACAATGTGTTTTTTTTGTTGCCTGTTTTTAAACTTTCAGTGAATGGAATCATGTCATATATGTTATTTTATATCTTGCTGCTTTCATTCCCACATGGTGTGAGATTCTTTTCATTCTGTTATGTGAGCAATTGTTTATTGATTTTGTTGCCATATAATATTTTATTGTAAGTCTATCCCAGTTTATGTATCTACTGTATTGTTGAACATTTGGGGGTTTTCCAGTTTTTGCTGTTACGGATGGATCATGCAGCTAAGAACATTCTTCTAGGTCATTGTCCTGTGCTGCCTTGCCTCCCTGAGCCTTGGTTTCTTTTTCTGTTAAATGCTGATGAAAACCTGTGCCCAGGTCTAGTGTAGAGGTGTGGTGTGTTTGGCAGTGGGTGTTGCCTTGAACTCATGACCTATGAACTCTGACCTGTAGGAGCTGAGAGAGCTTCTGTTGGGGGACAGTAAGGGAGGATTTTACCCTTTCTTCTATCCCTGACCCTGACTCCTCTTTCTCTGCTCGCACATTTCCAGGGCTGAGGTGGGGAGGATGGTTGAGTGGGGTGTGTGTGTGTGTGACCCTCCGCCTTTGCCCCCCCAGCTCTGGGAAGGTCTGACGGAACTAGTGACAGCCACAGGCAACTATAGCAACTACCGGCGCCGGCTGGCAGCCTGTGTGGGCTTCCGCTTCCCCATCCTGGGTGTGCACCTTAAAGACCTGGTGGCCCTGCAGCTGGCGCTACCTGACTGGTTGGACCCTGCCCGGACCCGGCTCAATGGGGCCAAGATGAAGCAGCTCTTTAGCATCCTGGAAGAGCTGGCCATGGTGACCAGCCTGCGGCCACCGGTGCAAGCCAACCCTGACCTGCTGAGCCTGCTCACGGTGAGGGGCTGGGGAAAGGGAGGCTGGGGGACTGGGCACCAGGGGTTGACAGCTCCATCTGGTCCTAGCCGTGGGCTTGGCCTTGGGTTTTGGGTCCTGATCAAGGAACTCAGATCTAGCTTGGGCTCTAGGGTTTAGAGTGAATGCCGAGATGGGGTCTGATTTGGAGGCTGGCATGTGGATTGTGTGCTGTGTTTGAGGCTGGGCCTGGGTCCTGGGTTGAGTTCCTGGAAGTGGGCTGTGTTTAAGGTTTGGGGCCAAGCTCTGGATTCTGTGGTCAGGGGTGGTTTCTAAATGTGGTCCTGGGCTCTGAGTGAAGTTCTGGGCTTGGCCTTGTATTTGGTTTGGGGATCTAGGGTGGGAGTTAGGTTCTGGTTTAGATATAGACAAGGTTCTAGACATTGGCTGGAACTTAGGTTTTAGGGTTTGGAGTGAATTCTTAGCTGCTTCTGGGCTTTGGACAGGATCAGGGTTGAAATCTGAGCTGGATTCTAGGTGAATCTCAGAGCTCAAGGCTGGGTTCTGACCTGGCTTCTTGGCTGAGATCTTGGCAGTGCCTGTGTGCAAGGTTTGGGGCCAAACTGTGGTCTGGTCTGTGTGCTAGGCCAGCACCGGGTTGCTGGGGTGAGTTCCAAGCCAGGCTTTGTCCTGCATCTGGCTTCTGAACTGTGGCTCTGGGCTCTGGGCCATGGGCTCCTGTGAGCTGTAGGGGCCAGTGGGTGTGACAGATCCGTGTGTTGCAGGTGTCTCTGGATCAGTATCAGACAGAGGATGAGCTGTACCAGCTGTCCCTGCAGCGGGAGCCACGCTCCAAGTCCTCGGTGAGGGAGGGACTCCCTGCTTCCCCACTTGGTCCACCTGAGAATCCCAGGATATGAGGACAGGAAGAGCTCTTAGAAGCTACCCCACCCATCCTTCTTGTTGGACAGAGGCATCCTGGGAGCAGGGCATGGCCTTGGGCAGGCCCCCTTCTTCCCTGGGGACTCCCCTCTCTGGTGCCCTGGGCCCTGGGCTCCCTCTACCTCTGGCCCTAGCTCAGGCCTGACTGTTCCCACAGCCAACGAGCCCCACAAGCTGCACACCACCTCCCCGGCCCCCAGTGCTGGAGGAGTGGACCTCAGCTGCTAAGCCCAAGCTGGATCAGGCTCTCGTGGTGGAGCACATCGAGAAGATGGTGGAGGTGAGACTCCTGCAGCTGAGCAGTGGGGGGAGAGGCCACTGGTGGAAGTAGTGGGCAGTAAAGGCTGGTTTGCCAGAGCACTGCCTGGGAGCCAGCACTAGTGGCATGTTCAAGGACCAGTACTCAGTCCCCAGGAGGCATAGGGCACAGCAGGCTGGCTGCACGGGGCTGAGGTACCTATGGTGGGGTAGGGGAGCCTCTCTGAGACATCCTTCATAACACGGACTGGGAATGTGGAAAGGGATGGGTCCCGATGTTCCTTTTATTCTCCCCTCTCCCACCCCCGTGTGTCCCTCTGTGTGCCCCAGTCTGTGTTCCGGAACTTTGATGTCGATGGGGATGGCCACATCTCACAGGAGGAGTTCCAGATCATCCGTGGGAACTTCCCTTACCTCAGCGCCTTTGGGGACCTCGACCAGAACCAGTGAGGAGGGCTGGGGGACTGGGGGAGAGGGAAGGCAGCCCAGCTTACTTCCCCCAGGCTTCAGTTTCCTCATGTTCAATACCAGCCCATTGAACCAGATGATGTTGGCTGGGGAAGCTACCCACAAGGGGAGGGGCTCTTGCTTTTTTGGGGAGGGGAGGCTACCAGCTGTGGAGGCACATTGTTACCTCACTGATTCAGACAGATGGGGGGCTCCACCTGAATCTTGCGAAGACCATGTCCTGGGGACTATTGCTACATAAGTGCTGTTTTATTTGTGGAGCTCACAGCTGGCAAAAAGTGTGGGCAAGTTGAGCTCCTGGGTAACCTGTTTTAATGAATAGATAAGAAATGCCTGTAATTAGCAGCACCCACTTGCTTATCAACAATTCATATGCTGACAATTTGGAAAAACAGCTGGTTCTCTGAAGTGGGTTAAACATGCCCCCTGCAACCATGTTTATGCCCCATTTTTGCTGAGCAGACAAAACCCCAGTCAAAATTTACAGTCCATCCCAGGTCGATTTATTTTTTAATGTTACCTGTATTTCAGGAAACTTGTTTTTTATGTCCACATTACAAAAATCCATGGTGAAAAAAAAGCGCCAGCTAGTAAAATAAATTTATAGTGAACAAAGTGTTTAAAGGAAGAAGGGAAAGTTCCCTCCGCCCTTTCCCACCAGTAGAGGCTACACGATTGAACACTGTTAAAACACTGTTAGGGTTTGGCAATATGTGCACCCTTCCAGTCTTTTGCCCTATGCATGTGCAAGTTGATAGAGATTTTGTGTGTTTGGTGTCTGTTTCGTGGACAAACAGGATTGTAGTATGAATCCAGTTCTGCTTGTGGCTTTTGTTCTGGTTGCTTTGTTTCTTCTCCCAGAGTTGATGCAAAGGGAGTCGAGTTCCATGTTATTTCCCTGGGTTGGTGGGTGGATTTCTTTTCCAGGCCACCTTTTCACTGAGGGTGCAGCCCTTTGAAACCTTGGAGGCCCCAGCTTCATGTAGGGGTCTCAGTCTTAACTCTCTGCCTTATGCGGGCCCCATGCTGTGTGCCTGGCCCTCAGTTGGGTATTAAAACCCAGCACCAAGAGGGAGACCAGCAGCTCCCTTCCAGGATCAGCCCAGCTCACTGCTTCATCATGAAGCCCCCTCTTTGTTTCTGGAACTTGGTGGTTTCCATTTCTTTCTTGCAAAATCACCTATGCATTTAAAGCAATTTTTGATATATTTTTAACCAGCATCTAGGTATTTGTAGCAGTGGGGTTTTCTTTTTTCTTGTTTTCTTTTCTTTTCTTTTTTTTTTTTTAATCACTGTCTTGACAGAACTGCACGCCTTGCTTTTTTTTTTTCTGCTTGTGTGTGCTTCCACTTAACCCTTTCTCACGACGTTCTTTCCCGTTAGCTTCATGTAGAACTCTTCCTTCTTAGAACACTGCAGATTTCCACTTATTGCGCGACATCATTTTCCTACCCATTCTCCTCTACGATGTACTGTTCCTGTTTTTCACTATTGTTATACACCATGCTGCTGTGAGCATCCTTTTACTGATACACTCAGGCCAGTATTTCTGTAGGAGAAATTCCTAGAAGTGGGATAATTGGATCAAGAGATATGCACATTCTAAATTAGGAGAGAGACTGCCAAACTGACCTCAGACAAGGTTATACCAGTTTGCACCCCCAGCGGCAGTGTACAAGTGCCTGTTTCCCAACTTCCTTGCCAACAGTGGATGCTATAAAAAGCTTTACAATTTTGCCAGTCTCATTGGCAAATGGTATCTTGGTTAAATTTGCATTTCTTTAATACTAATGGGGATAGGATATCTTTTTATATGTTTATTGGCCACTTATATTTCTTCTGTTAATTGCCTGTTCATATTCCTTGTCCATTATTCTACTGGGTTTGTTGGTCTTTTTCTCATTGATTTCTAGAACCTCTGTTAATGGATGTTAACTCTTTGCTGTTGAATATGTTCGCAAATATTTTCTCCCTGTTTATTATTTATGTTGTCTTTTTCCATATAAAATTTTAAAAATTTTGTATGCTTGATATGTCAGTCTTTTCCTCATGGCTTCTTGGATTTGTGTTATGTGTAGAAAGGCCCTCAGCCTCTCCAGATTACAAAATTAGTCTATTATATCTTTTCAGATACATTTATAATTTTTATATTTTACATTAGTGTTCTCAATTCAGTGAGAATTTAGTTTTCATGTACAGTATGAGGTAGGCATCTAGATTTATATCTTTTTCTCAATGGCCAGTTGTCCCAATGCTCCACTGATTTGAGGGACCACCTGGATCACATTATGGACCCCCAAATACAGTGGGTGGGAGTCCCAAACAAGAGCCAGACCTAGTGGCTGAGGACCTACTACCTGCATGGACACTGTTGTAAGCACTCTATGTGCATTTTCTCATTGAATCCTCACAAAAATCCTGTGAGGTATAGGAATTATTATGCCCATTTATAGATAAGGAGATTAACTAGTCACAGGTCACGTGGCGGGGAAGTAGAGCTGAGGTTTGAACTGAGGTCTGTGTCCAGAACACATGCCGGTTCTTTCCCTCAGATATGTTAATCAGGGAAAAAAGGGGTTCTGCTGGAAGCCCTGGGTTATGTGGGAAACCCTAGATTTACAGGTGTCTTTCCAGCAGAATTATGCAAGAGTGAGAGGGATGCAGCTTTCCCCAATCCCTCTGGTTCCAGAACTCATTAGAGAGCTCTTAGTTCTCAGGGCTCCTGATTGGTGTGCAGAGCACACTTTGGGAACCTGAGGCTGATGATTCCATGGGAAAGTGCACAGCCCTTTCAATTTGCACACCAACCGTGAAGTGAACAGGGCAGGAATATGATCCCCATTGTTCTGAGAGGGAAACCCAGGGAAAATGACTTGCCCAAGACCACACACTAGTTGATGGCAGCTTCTACATCTGCCTGACTCGTAGTCCAGTGCTTTTGCTTCCCTGCACCAGGAGTCCAAAATCTGAAGTTCAGTGAGGACCTTTCATTTGGTAGGGGGTTTCCCCGAGGGATGGGTTAGGCCAGTGGTGGGCAGTCCTGGGGAGGGCTCGAACTGAGGAGCCCCCCCTCAACCCCATTGCAGGGATGGCTGCATCAGCAGGGAGGAGATGGTCTCCTACTTCTTGCGCTCCAGCTCTGTGCTGGGCGGCCGCATGGGCTTCGTACACAACTTCCAGGAGAGCAACTCCTTGCGCCCGGTCGCCTGCCGCCACTGCAAAGCCCTGGTGAGCGCCCCCTACCTGCTCGCCGCCCAACCACTCCCTTCCAGCCCTGACTCCGTGCCGCCCATGCCCCGCCCCTTCTGGCCCCGCCCCTGCCGGAGCCTTCTCAGCCGAGGCAAACCTTGTTAATTCCATCTGCCTCTCCGCTTGCTGTGGTTCTGCCCCTGTCCTTGAGGCGCCTCTAAGACCCCAGTCCCTGCCCTCAAGAAGGAAGAGGGAGAGTCATCACCTCTAACTCCCTCCCTCCCCAGCACGGCCCCTTCCTTTATTGCAGATCCTGGGCATCTACAAGCAGGGCCTCAAATGCCGAGGTGAGATGGAATGAATGGCAGGGAGGCTGGGCAGTGCTTTTCTGGGAGTTACAACTAGGGTGGAGAGTCTTATTTTGGTGGGACAATTGCCAAGGAGTGAAGCCCCTTGGAACCAGAGAGGCATGCTGATTGGTGTGAAAAGGGCAGCCTTTAAAGAGGGTGTTTATTTTGGTGAGGCAGCTGCCTGGGATCAGAGAATGTTGGAGAGGGCATAGCCTGGTAGTTAGGATGAAGAGAACACTTTGGAAGGAGATTCTTATTTTGGTGGGGCAGCTGCTCAGCTGCAAAGGAAGCTGGGGAGAGGTGCAGGCCTGCCTGAAGGGATGGGGAGGGTATTCTAACCAATGGCCCTGGCTGGGCTCCCCATTTGCCCTCCTCCAGCCTGTGGGGTGAACTGCCACAAGCAGTGCAAGGACCGCCTGTCAGTCGAGTGCCGGCGCCGGGCCCAGAGTGTGAGTCTGGAGGGGTCTGCACCCTCACCCTCACCCACACACACCCACCATCATCATCGCGCCTTCAGCTTCTCCCTGCCCCGCCCTGGCAGGCGAGGTTCCCGGCCTCCAGGTAAGAGGGAGTCTTGTTCTGCACAGGCCTTGGGAGGGAGGGGTCCAGGGCCATTGTGGCAAAGTATTAACTTATGCAGGGTGGAAACCATTCTAGAGTTCATAATTCTCTGATTTTGATGGTACAGTAAAAAAGGGTTGGACAGGCAAGGGTGCCAGAAGGTGGCCAGGGGCCCTTGACCTTCTAAGGCTGAGGAGGAGAGACCCGAATTTATAAAGAGGTCTAAAAGTATAGGAAGCTTTAAGATTCCAGGAACACTCTTATTTTGTTAAAGAGATTGACAAAGGATTGGAGAAGGTGTTATGTGGGCCGTTTGCCTTAATTTCCCTTTTTGGCTGCTCTAGAGGCTGTTCTGAGAAAAGTCCCTGGCCCTAATAATCTTCTGGTGGCTCTCTTGGGGTCTCTGGTGGTTTTAGGTCAGTTTGCTGAATGACAATTGGCCAAATGATTATTTTGCTGAGAACAGTCTGAACAACTATGTTAAACTGGGGTCTAAGGCAGTTGACCACAACCGTTTGGGTTGGCATAAGTCCTAGAAAAATAGAGGCAGGCACAGGGCAAAGTCCTCAAAAATAGAAGAGATAAAACCATTTGCATTGAGCCTTCCAGAAGTACTGGGGTCTAAAATGTGAAATACACACAGCAAAATGCACTGACAAATCTGTGGCTGCGAAAAAGCTGCAGCAAAATGAACACTTAGAAAAAGAGCCTCAAATCTTGGGCTGTTGGGTCATTCAGGGAATTGATTTTTGGTGGATGGGTCTGCTTCTGGGGTGGAGTGGGTGCTTCCTATGAGGGGGGAAGGTCTGCCGAGGTCACAGGGACCCTGGAGTGGGTTCTGTGACAACCCCCCTCCCAGCAGAGATCCGTGAGGAGGAGGTGCAGACGGTGGAAGATGGGGTGTTTGACATTCACTTGTAATTGATGGTGAGTCCTCCCACAGCCAGCTGGAGCCTCCCCACTTAGGGCTGGGTTGGGGGGGGGAGGGTATTAGGGAAATGGGTGCTCTGTCCAAATGGCCCAGGCCAGGTAGGGGAGTGTCTTCCTCACAACTTCTGTTTTTCTCTTCCCAGCTGTGACTGGATCAAGGACTCATTCCTGCCTTGGAGAAAAGACTTGGACCAGAGCAGGGAGCCTGGGGGAGGCTGGGGCTGGGGGCGGGTGTGAGGGTGGCATGAGGCTAAGGACAGGGCCAGGGCTGGTGTCCCTAAGGTTGTACAGACTCTTGTGAATATTTGTATTTTCCAGATGGAATAAAAAGGCCCATGTAATTAACCTGGATCATCAGAGCCTAGAATCCTGGGGGGCTGTACTTACAAGAACTATAATCTTAGGATCTAGAACTTTGTAGCCAGAGAAACTTGGGAAGTCTGGAATCTCATGTGTCTGGAATCTTGGGGGATAGAACCTTAGAACCAGAAAACCTTGGAACATAAGAATCTTGAGGAGTCCAGAATCTTGAGGGTCTAAAATTTGAAGTAGAGTGTCTTTGCACCCCAGAATTGCTGGGCCCAGTGGTCATGTATAACCCAAGCTTTCAGTCCACAGCCAAAATTCCCTTGCTTGACAGGTGGCCTTTCAGCTCCTGCTTGGACACCTCCTGCAAGGGGGTGCTGGAATCCTGGGAGGGAGGGGGCAGCCCTGAGTGCTGGCTGTGGGGGAAGGGAGGGAGGGAGGGATTGGGCAGTCATAGGCCCCTGCTGGGCTCATGCCTCGGGGTGGGGGCTGCATTCCTTGGCCTTGCAGCCTCCCAGTGGCCTGGTACTGCTGCCAGCCGGAAGGACAGTGACTTCCAGAGGAAATGCATATTGATCCTGCTCTCAGCCTCCGGTGGCCTCTCCCAACCCTGCTCTTCCCTCCCAAGCCTGCAGCACAGAGGTTTTGGGGGTCACCGCTACCTGAAGAAGGCTGAGGCCACTTCTAAAGCTGGTCTGGGAGTTTCCTAAAGCTTCTGAAGCTAGGCCAGGCTGCCCCTGGGGACAGGAGACTCCAGACAGCATCCCTGAGAATGGGAGCTACCTCGTCAGCCCCCCAGACTGGGGTGTCCTATAGCAGCTGTGGGATTGTCTTGTGGGTGGAGACTTGAGCACAGTATCTGTGGACATGGCAATGGCCTCAGCTCCCCCATGAATGCCCTAGCGCCCCTCCAGGGTCCCCCTACCTCAGGTCCATCTCCACCTTTGAGATCCCACTCCCCCTGGCCGAGTCCTTATTTTGGGTCACCCCCTTTTCCCTTCCAACAGCTGCAGGCCTGCTCCCTTTTGGGCCCCCCAGCCCTGTCCCCTATTGAGTACCCCCTCTGCCCCTTCTTCTGTCCTAAGTCCCCTCCTGCCCTTCCCCCTCTTGAGGCGGTAATATCCGTTTCACGATTTGGGGGCTGAGTTGCCATAACAACAGACGGGCGATTGTGTTGTGAAGAGCAGCTCTCTCCTGTGCCGCCCGCCTCCTGTGCTGCCTCCATCCCTTCAGCCTGGTCGGCTCCCCTCCCCACCACCCCCCAGCTCCAGCCTGGACTCTTCCCTGTGTGTGTGTGTGTGTGTGTGTGTGTGTGTATGCATATATGTGCCCTGGTCTGCCCTGCCCGGGATGTGACGTGTGCCTGTCTTTTGTGGTTGCATATGTGTGAATTTGGTGTCTGAGCTTCACATTGTGTGTGTGTGTGTGCATGTGTGTGCATGGACATGCATGCTGTATTTGCTGCATTTCCTCTCCCCCATGTGTCCCCACTGGCCTGTGTGTATGGGAGAAGGGCGTGTGCTCAGCATATCACTCAAGTGTCCACACTGGGTGGGTGCCTGCATGTGTGTGTGGGGTGTGTCTTGAAGTGGTGGGTCCCAACTGCATGGAGGACTTTGCAGAGAGACATCCCTATAGGTGGGAGGAGCAGGGAGGTGCAGCAGCTGCCAAGTGACCTTTCCTGCCCTTGATGGGCAAAGCGAGGCTGGGGACAGGAGGCAAGTCCTCACCCTTACCTCCCTCCCTGCCCAGGCTTATATGTAAGGGTCTGAGAGTTAGTCTCTTAGTCACTATGCCTGTCTGTCCACCTGTGCCCTGGTGCCTGGATGGACAAGTGTGTGTGTGGGAGATTATGTGTGAGTATGAGAAAGCTGCAGGAAGAGGAGCAGTGGGGGATAGGCAGGGCAGTGGGCTGTGGGGTCTGAGAGGTGATTTCAGATCCATAGGCCCTGACTCAGCAGTTCCCATTCTCTGGCTCCTTCAGTGGCCTTGGTGGGGATGACCTGAGGGTCCTCTCCAAGGTCAGAGTGGGCCCTAAGTCCGGGACCTGGCTCAGGGATTGCCCTTTCCAACCCCTAGGAAGCACCCCTTGCAGCCTGGGTCCCCCTCCAAACCCTTCACGGGTTGGGGAAGGAGGTTCCCTCTGGGGGTTGTTGTCCATGGTCATTCATTCAGTAACTGACCACTCTGTGCAAACTTCTTCAGGGGGGAGGATGACCCCTTGGGTAGGCTTCCTCTGTGTGCACCTGTTCCCTGGGCGTGTATTTGCTTCCGAGTGTGTAAGTACTTGTGTGCCCAAGTGTGTGTGTGTGTGCTTGGGCAAGTATGCCCTTCCCGTGGGTGTCTTACCATGGTGGGGCATTTCTGCAGGTGCCCCTGTATGTCTCTTTGGGGATGCCTCCTGTTCACGGATAGGTGTGGTGTGCATGGCTGTGAGTGTGCCCCCATGTGCATGCATTAATGGTTGAATATGTGTGTTCCTGCCTGTTGCCTCTGGCTAAGGAAGTGCCAACTACCACCAGCTGTGCAGATCACAGACCCTGCAACAGAAATTAGGGTCCTGGAGTGAGCTGGCAGAATGGTCTGGCACGCACGCGCACACACACACACACACACATACACAGCCTCATTCAGAAGCCCAGTGTCCAACTTTGTGGTACACACAGTAGGTGCCAGGTCCACCTTTCATTGGCTGGGTGAAGAGGTGTCTCCCTCCCCCCACACTCAAACACATGCACAGTGATGCAGACGCCCCTACAGGGAAGACCTACACCCCAGTACCACACTAACTCTGAAACTCATGGATGGGGGAGGAGAGCAGAGAAGGGGCTGCTGCCAGCTTCCCTCAGTGACTAGGCATGTGCAGCCGCAACCCCGCCCCCAAACCCCCACCCCAGCCCAGGGCTCCAGGCAGGACTGGGAGTTTGGCTATGAGGCAGGGCTGGGAAACCCCAAGCCCCTAGGTCTACCTCGCCCCACCTCTGCCTTTCCCTCCCTCCCTGCCTCTGTGCTTATCCCAGCAAAGCCCCTCCCTCCACAGTTCTGGTGGCTCCAAGCCAGGGGACCCCCAGGCGGTGGGAGGCGGGGGCCAGGCCACCGGCTGGAAATAGCCCTCGGCAGACAGCCGGGGAGCGGGTCCCCCTTCCCTAGGCTCCTCGCAGCCGCGGCCCGCCCCAGGGCGTAGCCAGCAGAGGGCGCTGCGGCCCCGGCCCCGCGCCAGTCCTGCTCCCGCGGTGCCCCAAGTCCGGGTCCACAGCCTCTTCTTCGGCTTGTCCCAGCCCTGGGCGCTGCCACACAGATCCGCCGTCCGCGGGGTGGGTGCGGGACCCAAGGGCCCAACCCAATGGCGAGGGGCTAGGGCGCCTGGGTTCCCGGAAAAGACCTTGAGGCTGGGTTGGGGGTCGGCCTGGTTGGGGGCCCGGGCGCCCGGGCTAAGGACTCGAGAGGCAGGGAAGAGCGTGAGAGCCCCGGGGCCGGGACGCCGGGGTCCCGCGCGGGGGAGGGAGGTGGGCCTGTGGAGCTGGGGGACCGGCGGCTTCTGCGCACTCGCATTGGCTGCGCCGTGCGTCCGTTAGCGCAGCGCGGTCCAATGCGCACGCCTGGGGGGCGGGCACTGGTGCTGATGCTGCCGTCAGTCGGTGTTGCAGGGATGCGGCGGCGGGAGCAGCCGCCCTGACTCGCGGAGCATCCTCCTCGGAGAGGCACCGCGGCGGGGCGGGCGGGGACGCGGCGGGGAGCGAGAGAGGCGCGAGGCGGCCGACACTGCTGGTCCTGGTTCTGCCACCCGCCGGAGACGGGGCAGCCCCTTGGTTCTTGATCCCCACCCTCCAGCTCCTGGCGCCCCTAGACCCAGGTACAGGAGGGGGGGGCTGCGGCGGAGACGGGCGGGGGGTGGGAGCCGATCGGGTGAGGGGAGAGGATCGGAGGGGGCGGGGGAGGCAGGAAGGATGAATGGGGGGCGGGGGCGCCGCGCTGAGAGGGCTGGCTGGGTGACAGCAAGGAGGCAAAGCCGCTGGCGGGGGGCTTTGAGGATCCGAGGCTCTCTTTGGAAGGGGCACTGGCCCTGAGCTGGGGCGAATGGAGGCGGTGGGAGGGAGGGTCATTGGGGGAAGGGATGGGGAAGGAAGGAGGGGCGTTCAGAGGGCTGTGAGGGGGTCTAAAGGGGGGGGGTCCCAGTCTGTGCTGGAAGCAGTGCTGGGCCAAAGGGGCTGTTGTGCTGTGGAGGGTCTAAAGGGGAGAAACCAGCGAGAACTGGGCTTCGTGGGAGGAGAAGAAGAGGGGCCAGCGAGGAGCGAGGAGAGAAGTGGAGAGGGAAGAAGCAGGGCCAGGCCGAGGGCTTCCATCTGGGGGACCCACTGAGGATGGGAGCCAAGGGGAGAGGAGGTTATTGGGAGGGAGCGAAGGGGAAGGTGCCAGGGTGCTGAGGCAGAGATGGTCTGTGCTGGTGGAGACATGGGGGTCTGAGGGAGAGAGCGGAAGCTTGCGGGGGAAGGCTGGGGGTGATGAGAGAGGGAGACTGGGAAATCAGTAGGAGGGGGCTTGTGCTGGGCTGGGAGTGCGCTGGGGGTGGTGACAAGGTTCTGGTCAGCGAGTGCTGCAGGGGGAGAGGGAGCTGCAGGGCTCTGGGCTGGCTCCCCCACCCCTAAAGAGGAGGGGACCATTTCTCATGTCCCAGCCTCCTCCCCCAGCTGAAGCAGCAGTCTGCCCTGGGTCCTTTGCTCTGGGGTATGAGCCCTTGAACCCTTGATGGGCTCTTGGGGGGCTGTTGTCTCCTTTACTCTCACCCCCCTCCTGAGTCCTGGGATAGGGCATTTGGTGCCTCACTGAACCAGCAAGGGCTGGGAGGGGACTGTTTCTTGGTGCCTGGAAGTGAAGGGGGAGGCTGTCCAGACCTGGAGTGATGGAATAAATCTTAGGGGTGAGTCTTGGGTCTCCAGTCCTTTTGACTGCCTTGGGGCTTCCATATACCCTCATTTTTGTGTGTGTTGGGGGGTGGGTGAGCTTCTCTCCTCTCTCCCATTCATTGCCCCTCCTGCTAGTCTACCTTCCCAGTCTCTGGGCATTCTTTTTGGGGGAGGGTGGACTTTAGGGTTTTACATTCTCTGTCTCTGCCAGAGAAGGAGAAAGAGAGAAGGGAGGAGGAAGGAAGAAAGAGAGGAGGGAGGTCTGCTGGTCTGTTAACTGTGAGGCCTTCCGTTTTGTGGGTGCTTCAGCTGCTCAGGTCCCTAATTCCTCCTGCTGCCAGGGACGGCTCCAGGGATGCTGGCATCCAAGGCACGGCTGGATCTTTCCGGGGCAGGGGAGAAGGGTCTGGCTGGGGGGGCTCTTCATTCCTGCTAGAGGAAGTGTTTTCAGACCCATCTCAGATCCACAGGGGTGGACGGGACTGGCCAGCAGGCCATGGCTGCTGGGGAGTTCTCTCCAGGAGCCTGGGCCTCCCCTGGCTTCTTGGCCTGGGCTGAGTCCTTATGACAATGAACTACCTAACTACCGAGAGGAGGGGGTGGGCACCTCGCTTCCCTTCCAGGCTCTCTCAGTCTCTACCCAGGTCCGGCTGCTCCCTCCTGCCTGCCCTTGTCAGTGATACAGACACCCTGACACTGATACACATGCTTTGCGGCACTCACCCAGACACACACCTACACAAGCACACACACCTGCGTACACAATACACCTCCCGGCAGCATACCACCCACACTCCCCACCCAGAGAGACTGCCACCTCGCTGCCTGCCTCAGAGACCTCCCCCACACACCCTGCTGTCATGTACACGACACACACAAAACCCTTACATGCCCCCAGAGCCCCCAGCACAGCACCGCCAGCCCTCACCCTCAGACGCACACAGCCCCCATCCAACCATTCACCGCTGCAGGCTCCCAGCCGTCCCAGGCACACCTCTGCTCCTGCTACACATGCCTCCACTCCCTGGGACACACCCTCCCCTCCTAGACGCACCATCACTCCCAGGTATACACACCCACACATGCACAGCCCCCCAGACACACCAGCCCCCCCCCCAAAAGCACATCACTAAGTATTGCGTGCTTGTCTGGGTCGTAAGCACTTTGCGCCAGGCCTGTGTGTGTGTGCACGTGCACACACATGCACGCTAGCGCACCCTTCGTGTCTTGACTCACCCTCTAAGTCTCTTCCCCTTTCACTCTCCCTCTCCCTCTCTCTCTTGTCTTTGTACCCTCAGAAAGCCCCAAAGCCCCAGGCCGTGCTACCAGTCCCGACCACAGCCCTCAGCCACACCTGGCCTCCCTCTGAGCCTCCCCCACCATTTCTCAGCGCTGCCTCCCAGCATTAATCCTCACACATGGGGCCCCTATACCTGCCTTTGCGCTGGGGACACACTGTCCATTCATTTGCAGCTCCCAGGCCCAGCCCCCACGGGGATGCCCCAATTGTGTGTCCTCACACGCCACCCACCCTGTTGCTCCATCTGTCGGAGCGGCTCTCCCGCCCCAGCCCCTTCCACACCGACAGGCCCGTGGGCTCTCCCAGACTCATTCAACAAATGATCTGGTGTACACCTTCCAGCGTGTGCATGGCACCTGTGGTCATTTACAAGGCTGTTTAGCACAGTGGGCTGAGGGCGAGGCTGCATGGACTCAGCTCTACTCCTCAGCAAGCCTTAGTTTCCTCACCTGTACAATGGTATCCTCACACCTACCTCACGGGGATGTTATGAGGAGAAGATGAGTGAGATGATTATGATGGCAGTAATAATAGTAACAACTATATTTATTATGTACCTACTGTGTGCCTGGCTCTGTGCTAAGTGCTCTGTGACCTTTTCTTCATTGGATGTATTTCTCAGGCACACAGAAGGCCCCCAGTAAATGGTAGCTATTTTTATCATCATTACCATAACCTTCCCTGAATACACACACACACACACACACCTGTCCATGGCTACCTTTCGGAACATTCCAGGCACCTTGTACTTACTCACAAGGCTGCCCCTGGAAACCATCTGTCCCCTCTGCATCACTGGCGCACACCCACCCAGGTTGCTGTGCCCCAGCTGTGCACAGCATAGGGACACTTGGAGCTCATCTCTCCCACCGCCCATCCTCATGATCACATGTGCTCTGGCCCCCACTCCACCGAGTCACTCCATTGTACCTCCGCCCCAGCCCACCCATTTCCCCAGCCCCACATGCCTGGCAGCACTGAGCATTCTCGTCCTGCCCACCTCGCTGCCACCCCTTGTGCCCAGCCCTCTTCACACTTCCCTCCATGTACTCAGAGACCTGCTCAGGGGACCCACAGACATGCCCACTCCCTCCCAGCCCACTTGTCTTCAGACCATTGGCTGCTTCTTCTATCTTCCTAGGCAGGACGAGGTACCCAGTGGAGTGGAGGGCACAAGGGCTGGGGGTGAGACAGAACCAAATCTGCGTCCCAGCTCTGCTGCCTATGAGCTGTGTGACCTTGGGTGGACCCCTTCTCCCCTCTGCGTGTCAGTTTCCTCACCTGTAAAAGGGGCAGTGATAATACCTGACTTGCTTACTTCCCTGACCAGGCCCTGGTGAGAGTCAAAGGAAACACTACGCACATGTAGTTTTGCAAACTGTAAAAGGCTGAGGAGTCTTAAAAATAATCATTAATACAACACATACTTTCTCACACTCTATGCTAGGCACTGTACTAAGTGCTTTACATATATTAATTCTAATTTTAACAACATTATTATTATCTCTATTTTATACATAAAAAACTGAAGCACAGAGAGGCTAAGTAACTTGCTGAAGGTCACACAGCTAGACAGGGGTAGAGCTGGTATTTGAACCCAGGCTCCAGAGCCAGTGCCCCTAACCACTGCACTCCCTTGTGTTTGCCCACTGCTGAGGTTGTGGCTGGGTGTGTACATGCTGGGGATCTTCCCTTATCTCTGCCAGGTCATCAGGGCTGGAAGGAAGGAGCAAGAAGGCAGGTAGGAACTGTCTGCCAATCCTGTCTGGTGTTTTAGGGGGAGAGGAGACCCTCCAAAAAAAATTTTGCACCTGAAAGGAACCTCACGGGTCAAGCAGTCTGATGTCCCCCTCCTATAGGATTCAAGAGCCCCCCTCCTGAGCATCTCTGAGCAGTAGTCATCCTGCCTCAGCTCTCACACCTCCACAGACGGGGAACTCACCACCCCCTGAGGCAGCCTACTCCACTGTTGGATGCTTTGGATTGCCAGCAAGTTTCTCTTTAGCTTGAGCCAAAATCTCCCCCCTGTAACACGCACTTCTCCCACCTGTCCACGTGCTGCCTTCTGGGGCCACCAGAATGTGTGTAAACCCAGCTCTTCCTCCCTGGCGCCTGGGGGAGGCCCCTGCTGCCTCACTCCCAGCTGGCATGAGAGGATGCTGGCGTGAGGAGAGGGGAGCCAGAGGGAGGCTGGCATTCCCATGGCTGGAGGTGTGTGTGTGTGTGTGTGTTTGTGTTGGCATGGCCAGAGAGGGGGCTGTGTGGATATGGGGAGAGGGCCCCTGGCCAAGGGCTCTGCCAGGGGAGGCACAGACTTCCCCACCCCAGAATTTGCATCCATTTGCTCACTTTATACCAGTGGAGTCGGCGCTAAGGCCTTTGGTCAGGCAGGAAGGCCCAGGTCTGGATCCGCAGGTACAGTGGGAAGCATCTAGAATGGAAGACCAGTGACTTTGGTTCTAGTCTTGTTCTTCTGTGTGATCCTGGGTCAGTCACTGCCCTTCTCTGGGACTCAGTTCCATCTCAGGAAAAACTGAGAGAGATGAACTCCATGAGCTCTGAGGCCTCTTTCTCTCAGTCCCAGGGTGGGCTCAGAGTCTGGGGCGCCTGTAGAGGGTGGTGTCCCCTGTGAAGGCCAGCTCAGAGGAAGGTGGGCTCTGAGCCCCAGACACTGCCCTGTGGCCTGGGGACAGCACAGGGTAGAAGAAAGGCCATAGACTTTGGAGCCAGCAGACCCTGACCTGTACTGTAACATCGGGAGAGTGAATACATAGTTCTAAGCTCAGTTTCCTTGTCTGTAAGCCTGAGTGACAAAACTATCTCCTAGAACATGGAGGATTAAATAAGACATGCACATGGGGGTCCCGCCTGATGCAGAGTTGGGAGCCCAAAAGTTGGAGCCCAGAGGCTACAGTGGCACTGGCCTGCCTGTGGGAAGATGAGGATGGGGCTGCCTGGCTTAGGAGGCCCCAGCAAGAGTTAGTGGGAAGGGTAGAGTCGGGGAGAGAGTAAGTAGGCAGAGGTCCTGAGGGCAGCCTAGTCACCCCAAGCCCCACCCCCTCCACCTTTGGTCACCAGTGGCCTGAGGCTGCAGGGTCCATCTGTGGGCAGGGGGTGCTAGGGAGCTGACTGGGTGCAGAATCCTGGAATTACTGGGGAGATCAGCTCCGCAGAGCTGGGGTGGCTCCGGGCCAGCAGTGTGCACTGCACGGACAGACATCAGTGAGCACGCAGGGTACCCTGGGGCCGCTTTGGCCAATGTCCCTGTGCTGGCAGTGGGCACTGGAGAAGAAGAGTGGGTCTTGGGGGACAGTGCCTGAATGCTGTGGGTGCAGGGGGGCTTCCACTGCACTGCATGAGCCCAGGGGGAGGGGCCATTTCCTTGCACAACTCCTGGGGACACCGTTTACTTGATGTAGTTGTGGGAGGCAATGGGCCTGCCCCTGGGGAGGAGAGCTCTGGAGTTAAGGGCTGCTGCTGAGGCCAGAGAGCAGAGTGCCAGGGGCTGAGGAAGGATGGAGCACCCTAGGTCAGCAGGGACACCTCGTGTCCTGGGAGTTGGAGGCTGGGTCAGCAAAAGCCTGGCCTGGGGTGGGGAGGCTGGAGGAAGGGGAAGGTGTGGGGAAGAGCAGCGCGTTTCCAGGGCATGGGGTGGTGGAAAGGACCCAGATGTCTGCTTAGCTCACACTGCTCTTGGGAATATCCCTGTCTCAAAAGCCTGAAGCTGCCCCAAGAGTCTCTGGGTCCCCAGGGAGAGGACTCAGGGAGGGCTGGGCATCCTCCTGGTCAGCCCTGCAGCCCCTGTGCCCCCGGCACTGAGCCAGGCCAGCCTGTGCTGCAGAGCTGCGGGCTGTGGGGGGAATGAATAATGAGCCTTGAGGAGCCACAGGCCCGGACCCTGCCCTCGCCCTTCCCTGGAGGCGCTGCATAGGCCCAGCCTCTGCCCACAGCTGCTCACAGACACGTGCCTCCCTCCACACACACAGCAGCACAGTCACCTCCTCCTGGACGCTCACTTGTTTTGCAACAACCCCCCACCCCCAGGTAACATCCCCTCTGGCTCTTAGGACCCAGGTGCCTGCCTCACAGGCTCTGGAGGCCTTCCTGCTATCCCTCACTGTCCTCCTCCAACCCCCTGAATGGAGGGAGACCCTTCCCTAGGCTCTTCCTCATGAACCCCTCTGCCACTTCCCTAGAGGGTGGGGGATGTGAGCATGGCAGGGGAAATGGGTTGAGAGTGGGGCAGGGGATAGAATTCCCCCCTCTCCTGGGCTTGGGGGTGAGTGGACAGCAGCACAGAATCCTATTCCTTCCGCCAGCAGAAATCGATAGCTAATTAATTCCCTCCCCAAAATAGTGTCCGGAGGTGGGGGTGGGGGCCGGGAGAGAGGCAGGCAGAGGCTAGGTCAGACTGAGACCCAGACCCCAGGAGGGAGGGAGGAAGGATGGTCACTTCTGGCCACAGGGCTGTGCCTCTGCTGGGGTCTCTGGCTACTCCTTCTGGAGAAGGGAGGCCGCTGTGGCCTTTCCCTCCTCCATGACTGAGGGACCCCCTCCTCTGCCCAGGGCTGGAGTGGGGGTGCGTGTGTGTGTGTGGGGTGAGGGCGTCAATCAGGCTGGGAGCAGGTGCTGCATTTAATTTGATTGGCTAATTAGCCCGCGCATGTTAATTATCTCCATTACCCAATGAGGACAGGGAGTGGCAAAGCCATATATAACGCCAGCAGTGTTTGCGGGGTGTGGGAGCTGCCTGCCTGGATCTCCTGCCCCCGCCTGGGAAGGGGCAGCCCTTGGAGAGGCACTGGGGCAGGACACTGGGGTCCCCCTTGGAGCCTGTAGGATTGGGAGGGCAGTCGTCAGCAGGAGCTGGATGGAAGGACCTGAGGGCTGGGCTTTTTTGGTCTCTTGGACGTGGCTCCCCACACTCCCTGTGGCCTTCTGAGGCCCTCTCTGCCCCATCTGCCTTCTGTACATGCGTCAATCTCTGCTTACCCCCTCTTTATGGTTTTTAGGGGGGCCCCAACTTCCTCCCACATAGCTCTCTGGCTCCTCACTGCACCCCTGCAACCTTCCTCTCCCCAGGTCAGCCCTCTCCTCTTCTTTTGATTCCCACCTCTCTGAGCTACACCTGTGGCTATCCTGTCCTTGTTTCTCTCCTGGGGATGTTGGAGTCGAATAGACTTGGATCTGAGTCCCAATTCCCCGCTGATTGGCCGTGTGACCTTGGGCAATTCCCCAGACTTCTTACGTGGGTTTCTCCAGTGGTTAATGGGAGTAATGGAACTTTTCAGAATGATTAAGTAAAATGACATTTGTAAAAATGCCCAGCATCCAGGGCCTTGACAAATGCTGTTTGAATTGGGAATTTAATTTTCTCTATCTTCCTTTTCTTTTCTGTCCACCAGGCCACCTTTCTCCTCCATCACTCTTCCATCTCTGTCACTTTCCATGCGCTTCCTCTTTCTCTCCCCCTTCAATCTTTCCTTGTCTCCGTCCAGAACTCCGGCCCCTCCCTGCTTCTCTCCCAGGCTTCTCCCCACCTCTTTCCCTCCCTCCCTCCCCAAAATAAAATCAATGCAATATTCAGGAGGGTTGTTGGATATAAATAATTACGACTCAGAGTTTAACGAGATGCAAATTCCCCTCCCTGGCGTGGGGTATAAATTGCTCTCTGACAGCCCGTTACAAGGGTAATCATTTCAGAAAGGCAATTTTATGCAAATGAGCCTGCCTGCCTCCTGGTGGCTCCCCCAGTCCTGGGGGTGGTGGTGGCTGGGGGAACTGAGGGGTGAAGAGAACCCAGGTAGTGGGGCCAGTCCTGAGGCTGAGGACCGGGAGCTGGAGGTTGAGGGTGACAGACATTTAGCTTCAGGAAGGACCTGGGCTGGTGAGCAGAGAGGTTGGGGCCGGGGAAGGGGTGAGTGTGGGTTGGGGGGAATTGGAGACACGAAATCAGATGTCCATGTCCTTGCATGGATGGAGACGGCTTGGGGCCTGGATACCTGGGTCTTGGCTAGCTTCTCTCCCTTGACCCCTTCCCAGCCTGGTTACCCTGTGATACCATTGACGAATTGGCATTTAATTAATCCCAATGAATTATTTAGCAACTTCATTATCCAGCATCAAGAGCTGATGAAAGAGAGGAGCCGTGGCTGGAGGTGGGAGCCACGCACAGAGGTTGGGCAGCTTAGAGAAGGAGCTGGCTCTCCAGCTGGAGGAGAGCTCCTAGGCCTCCGCCCAGGAGCTGGCCTTGGTCCTGACACCTGGGTCCTTTGAAAGGGTGAGGGTGAGGACACTGGGTTGGGCTCCAGTGGGAATCTAACATGTCACCTCCGCACCTGCCCACCTCTGAAACCAATAATGTCGCCAGTGAGTGTCATCACTCCCCAAGTGTTGGGCCCCCAGTACTCTGTCCACGGTGGTGTCTCTTGCCTCAGGACCCTCTCCAGGTCAGGGCCGGCTCCTCAAGTCCAAAAGGGAAACAATTAGGGGCCTGCTGGCATGAGAGGGGAGTGCGACACCTAGGGCCCCCCTTCTCCGAGCCCCTTATTAACCCTTTCCTCTCTGTTTTCCCGCAGGCATCCCTCCCCCATCTTCCGCCAGAGCCCGCAGCGGGGGAGGGGCGCCGCCGCCGCCGCCGCCCAAGGGAAGCCCGTGCTTGGGCCTCTGCGCGCCTTGCCCCGCTGCCGGGCCCATGGCACTGTGAGCCCGCGAGGTAGCCCCGCTCGGCGCGGGGGGCGCCCGGCCCCCTCCCCGCCCCATGCGCCCGCGGCTCTGAGGCCTGAGCGGGGCCGGGGGCCGGGCGGGGCCGGGGCCGCCGGAGGTATGGCGCGCGGGAGTCGGTGGCGGCCGCCACCGCCGCTGCTGCTGCTGTGGCTGCTGCTGGCGCTGGTGGCGGGCGCGGACGGCCTGGAGTTCGGTGGCGGCCCCGGGCAGTGGGCTCGCTACGCGCGCTGGGCGGGCGCGGCGAGCAGCGGCGAGCTCAGCTTCAGCCTGCGCACCAACGCCACGCGCGCGCTGCTGCTCTACCTGGACGACGGCGGAGACTGCGACTTCCTGGAGCTGCTGCTGGTGGACGGGCGCCTGCGGCTGCGCTTCACGCTCTCGTGCGCCGAGCCGGCCACGCTGCAGCTGGACACGCCGGTGGCCGACGACCGCTGGCACATGGTGCTGCTGACCCGCGACGCGCGCCGCACGGCGCTGGCGGTGGACGGCGAGGCCCGCGCGGCCGAGGTGCGCTCCAAGCGGCGCGAGATGCAGGTGGCCAGCGACCTGTTCGTGGGCGGCGTCCCGCCCGACGTGCGCCTCTCGGCGCTCACGCTCAGCACGGTCAAGTACGAACCGCCCTTCCGCGGCCTCCTGGCCAACCTGAAGCTGGGCGAGCGGCCCCCCGCGCTGCTGGGCAGCCAGGGCCTGCGCGGCGCCGCCGCCGACCCGCTGTGCGCGCCCGCGCGCAATCCCTGCGCCAACGGCGGCCTCTGCACCGTGCTGGCCCCCGGCGAGGTGGGCTGCGACTGCAGCCACACGGGCTTCGGTGGCAAGTTCTGCAGCGAAGGTGAGCCCGGGAGAGCCGCCGCCGAGCGCCAGGGCGCGGGAGTGAGGGACGGGGTGCCTGGTGGGAGTCGGGGCCTGGGGGGGCCCCTGAGACCCGCAGGCTCGGGCGCGAGGCCGTGAGAGTGTGTACCAGCACGCGAGGGTTGTGAGGACGCGTCCCCCGTGAGGGGCGTGCGAGGACGTGTGTCTGGGTGAGGAGAGGTGTGAGGTTAGCCAGTGGGCGGGTCGGGTCGGTGTGGGCGTGGCCAATGTGGGCGTGGCCAGTCTGAGTCCTGTGGCGACCCGTGGGTAGCCTGTGTAGTCAGGTTCTGGAGGGGCTGGTGAGGTCGTGTGGGCCCGGTGGGGGAGGGACTATGAGGCGCTGGTGCAGGCTTGTGGGTGGGGTCTGTGTGGGCGGGGACTATGAGAGGTAGTGGGTGGGGCATTGTGGGCGGGGACTGTGGGGGCCCCTGAAGGACAGTGGGTGGGTCCTGTGCGGGGGGCGGGGCCTTGTGTGGGGCCGTGAAAGGTTGCGAGTGGGGCCTGTGAGGGTGAGCCATTGTAGGCGGGGCTTGTGAGGGCGGGGCCTTGAGGGGCCGGGGCGTGGTCTGCAGTGGGCCACAGTCTGTGAAGGTCCGCGGGTGAAGGGCGGGAAGTGCAGCTTGTGAGGCCTAGACAGGACTGGGGGATGAGGGCCTAGGCGTGAGGGTGGTGGGCGTGGGGAGCAGGGCACGACGGCGATGCCAGGGCAGGTGAGGGAAAGTGGGGGATCGCTAGGCTGTGACTGCAACCTCCACCAGGAAGGCGGAACCAGATGTTTCTTTTTTACCACAGAATCTGGCCTACCCCCTTCGAGAGTGAAGGAGAAATGAGGGAGAGAGTGGCTGAGGCTTCTCAGGCGTCTGACTAGGAGTTGACAGTTTTGGTGAGGGGCAAAGATGGCTGGTAGTCTCTCCCAGGTGAGAGACTGAGAGTGGAGGCTTCTGTTTTAGACATCGGAGCCCTGGAGAGCTGGGGTTTGGGTGGGAGATTCCTGGGCAGGACAGGGGTGGTTAGGGCTCTGGAATATGGGATTGAATATGGAACAGGGACTTGAAAGGGAGGCCTACGGGAGGGAGGGGGTTCTGCCAGCACCCTAGCTGCCAGAGGCGGGGTGTCTGGTGGAGATAGTGAAGTGAGGGGGCCAGAGGGGGCCAGGTCGTTGGGTTGACACAGGCCTGGGACTGGCCTGTGGTTTGAGTGGGGATGAGGGAAGGAGGGACTTAAGGAACCTCTTTCATGTGAGTCTGGCTGGGCAGTGGTGAAGAAGTTCCCCATGTATTTGGGGGCGGGGCATGTGCCTGTCCTTCATCCCTTGTCCCTGGCAGCTGTTTGTCCAGCAGGTATGTGCAGTCAGACCTGCTTTCCTCTCCCCGGGTTCTTCTAGAAGTTGTGGGCCACTCAGCAGTTGTGTGTGTGTGTGTCTGCCCTCCGAGAGGTAGAGTCTTTTGGGGAGTGTGTGCGTGTGCACGTGTGTGCCCACAAACCAGTGTGGCCCTGGGACTGCTTTGGGAGTGGGTGTCCTTGTGGCCACTTGCTTGCGGACAGCCACGGGAGGAGCCGAGTCTGCAGGTGTGGCCCTGGGTATGGGAAGCCTGTACTTTGGACAGTAGTTTGATTGTATGTCTGTAGTTGTGGTAGATGAACATGTAAAGAAGGTTTGGGGATTGTTTTTGTGGGGTTATTTGGACAAGGTTGTGGGCTGTATCTTCAGGAACTGTGTGTATTAAGTTAATCTGACACCTTCTTGCCTTTTCTCCAAGGAGTTCAGGTGTTCCCTAAACTGTGAAACTGTGTGTTTGTGTGTGATTGCCTGCATGCAGGGGCCCGAGAGGCTGGCAGTGTGTGTTTTATGTGTGAATGGGTCTGTTTGAACAGTAGTGTTTACAGATAGGAGCTTAGTGGTTAGTAGAGTGAGTAGTACCCACGTGTGTGGGTGTGTGCTCATGAATAGGTACCCACGTGCGTGTGTTTTAACGTGAGACCTTCAGTAAGACACCCAGAATCTATGAGGAATCTTTGTTTCCAGGAACTTAACTTGATTCTCTGGTTCCTATGACCCCTCCCCCACAAGCTTCCCTAAGAAAACAGGATGAACCACCCATCTAATTTGATGGAGGGGAAGTTTGAGCTACAGAAGGGTTGTAGTACCTGGTCCCTGGTCTCACTGTGGCTGAATTGGGCCTGGGTGTATGAAAAACACAGCCAGAGGCACCCTGGTCGACCAGAGCCCTTGAATCCATTCCCTGAAAGGACTCATTGGCCAGAGGCTCCCAATGAGCCAGACAAGGTGCATGCTTCTCAATGTGGGTTGTGTGGTTGTATGTCTGAGACCTGCTGGGGTAAATGTGTGTGAGAGGGGTGAATGTGTGGATGATATGGGTGTGCCGGGTTGGTATCAGATGAACGTGTCAGCTGTCTTGGAGTGGTGAGAGATCCAGTGTATGTGCATCTGACCCTGTGTGTGTGTGTGTGAGATTCATGTAAGAAAAGGGAAAGTGAGATATGAGGTGGGTGTCGACCGCTGGTAGAGGCGGGGTTGCCTGTGTGTGTGTGTGGTGTGTATGTGTGATATCTGTGACAGCAGTGCTGAAGGCTTGTGTCTTTATTCATTTCTGTATTCCCTACACCTAATCTAGTACCAGGCACTTAGTGGGTGTTTGATAAAGATTTGTGGAATGAATGAAGAGATATTAATAAGTATTTGAGGTAAGGGGTAAGGCCGTATGTGTATATAAACATACGGATTGTGTATTTTCAGGTATGTGTTGTAGGTGGGCATGGGGGCTGTAGACACTGATTGTATCTGGAGGCCCAGCAGCAACCCTGCTGATTCCCCTCCTTTCTTTCCCTGCTCTGCTACCTCATTCCTTCTTATATTCATTCTTTATTTCCTAGGCAGCTTTTGTACTATCCTGTGCTCATTACACTTCTAGTACTTTCTCATCTAGCCAAGGGGGAAAGGCATAGGCTCCCACTATTGCGTATTGGGGTGGGTTGAGGAAGATTTTAAGGGGAGCAGGCCTGGCTCCTGATTTCTGAGATAGTTCTTGGGGCCATAGTCCCCAAGCTTCCTGGGAAGTTACAGTCATTTCATTATTACCTGCTTTGAGTGGTTCACAACTCTTTCTGAGATTGAGGACATTTAAAAAAGTTAGTAATTCACAGTACCCCTTCCAAAGTAGTTATTATTTTTGTATCTGTTTATTGTGAACATAAATGACCCAAAGCTACTGTAAATTCAGAAAAGCTTTTAAATGACTTTGATGTTATATTTGCCATTGTGGTTAATAAAATATACATTAGAAAAATGGTTTTAACTTTATATGCAAGACATCCCAATCTGTCTTGGGAAGTTTGGTGTGCATATGGATTTGTGGATCCTTTGGAATCTCCCCTGCTTTCCCAGGGTCTGGGCTTACCCATTGACTGAGAATCTCCATGGTAGAAAATTTGCTTTCTTTCTCTTGGGGGTCTGGCCATACGTAATTGAAGACAGGCTAAGTATGAGTGGGCTGAGAGTCTGTGTACCCTTGCTGATTATCTGCCCAAACTGGGATAGAGTAAACCGGGATTTTGCAGTGGTTTATGCGGCAGTGCTTCCTCATGTCACCCATGGGTGTGGAGAAGGGACTGAAAAGTGATCAAGAAGAAGGGATGTGCAGGTATGTGTGGGAGACCTTGCATGGAATGGTGGCCCAAATGTTTAGGACAGAGTGTCAGGTGTGTACCTTGCTTAGGAGATAAATAGGAAACTAGTGGTAATTCATGTGCTTGTAGGGAGGTAGATACACATGTCTTGTGTGTGTTTTGTAAGTTTGTTAGTGATCTAATTCAACAGGGAGTTATCAAGGGCTCCTTTGGGATAGGCTGTATGTGTTGGGGGCTGCAAGGGAGTCAGATGAATAAGATGGACTCTCTGCTCTGGGAGGTGACTGTTAAATTGAGGAAGCAGATAAAAAAGCCACCCAGTGTGTGGTTAAGAGTACAGATTCTGCATTCAGACTGCCTGGGGAGTGACCTTACACCTAAGATCTCTCTGACCTGGTTTCCTTATCTGTAAATGGGGATAATAATAGTACCTACCTTATAGAGTTGTGAAAATTAGATTAGTTAATTCATGTAAAGTGCTTAGAACAGTACCTAGCACATAGAAAATGCTCAGTAAATAATAGTGAAAAAACAATACAATGAAGCATGGTATATGCCTAGAGATGCAGCAAGGCAGTGTAGCTTAGTGATTAAGCCACAGACTTGTGTGGCTCAGATCTGGATTTATATATGTCTTCTCTACTCACTAGGCCTGTGATATCAGTACTTAACCTTGAGACTCATTTTTTCTTATCTGTAAAGTGAGGATAAAGCCACTTATCTCATGGGTTGATGTGAGAATTAAATGAGTGTCTGGTACATAATTAGTGATGAGTAAATGGTAGTTATTATTACAAAGTGCTATTGGAGTTTCAAGGAAGGGGAGAGTTTACAAGTTGGGGGGATTGGCAATAGGTTTGTGAAAGGCATGCTGTTTACGATTGGCCTTAAACATTGATTAATAAGCTTGGTTTTGGGGAGGTCACTCCAAGCAAAGGATGAGTATGAACAAAGGCATGGAAGAGGGGAAATGTACATCATATCTGTAGAGGGGCACTAAAGAGTATAGGGAAAATAGTGGAATCTAAAGCAGGAGAAGCAGGTTGAGGCCAGGTCTTGGAGATCTGGCTTAAATTATTTAACTCACATTTATTGGATGCTGACTGGGTACAGTGCATTGGCAAATGGAGTCACAGAAGAATTTTGAGCAGGTAAATGGATAACATAAGAACTGTGTTTAGGAAGCTGGAAATGAAGTGTAGAGGGATTATAGATGGCAGAATTATGCTGCAGAGAAATCAGTTGGGAGATAGTTCAGAAGCAATATTGAGGATCTGAACCTTGGTTGTCTTGGGGAGTGGCAAGGAAAGGTGCTGGCAGTCACGGTGGCAGTGGTTGAGGGCGTTGCTGAACTGGAGCTGTGGGACTCTGCCTCTTGGATGTGGAGTGGAAGGAGAAGAGTCAGTTTCAGGTTTGCATTGTTGGAAGGTTGGTGGAAGATGAGAGGAAAGGGGGTTGTTGGGAAGGGGAGCAGGTTTGGGACAATAGATGACACATGTGTAGAGCTGCAGTGCCCCTTGGCGTTCCAGGCTGTTGGAAATGTGAGACCAGAGCTTTGCGTTGAACGTGGGGCAGCAGACCAGGCCCTGGGAGCCATGTGTGTGGAGAGAGAGCATTGGAAGCTCTGGGATTGGATGAAGTGGTCAAGGAGTAGGTGGGGAGAATTAAGCACAAGACTTCAGAGGAGCATACAGTTGGGAGGAGGAGGAAGAGGAATGGGCACAGACCTAGCAAAGGAGCAGTTAGAATACAAAGAGAATCAGATCACACGGTCAAAGGAGGAGAGAGAGGGAACTTGCTGGGTGCCTTTGATGTTTTATCTCATTTAGTCCTCATGATCGCCACATGAGGGTAACTGTCTCCATTTTACAGAGGGTCAAAGTGAGGCTCAGGGATGTAGGAGCTGGGATCTGCACCCTGAGTTGACTCAAGAGTCCGTTGCTTCCTACCTGTCTCTGTGCTGCCTCCAAAGAAGAGAACTGGTCAGTTGGTCCATTGATTACCTGCGTTTGGTTTATGGGGGTTACTTAGGAACAACGTTTCATTAGAAACCAGTAAGCATCCTAAATTCCTTGGGCCACAGCTTGTCCCTTAAGCCTGTGTGCACTGAGGGTGCTCCCATGTTTGTCGGGCAGCTGTCCCAGCACAAAGAGGGCAATGGAGATGCATCAGGAAAATCTGTTTTCAGAACCCTCGGGGAGAAACTCACCCTTGAGAGCAGAGGATTATCCCATTAAAACACAAAAATTACCAACATTGAACACATTTCAGATGGCAGTCTCTTCACAATATGTTACACACCCTTCTGCTTCCCTAAGTATAATGTCTGGAATGTTATTTAACCTTTTCCTGATGACTCAGAGCAGTCGTGATTACCCTCAGGTATTACACCGGACTGTCACGCAGTGGTTCCTTTGGTGAGGTTTTCCCCGCCTGAAACGATGCCTGACTGCTGTGCTTTTGAGTTCTTACATTAGCTTTTCATAGTTTTTCCATCTTTGCCCTTAGGAGGAGTTGTCAGGTAGCAACTGACACCTCTCTCTGTCTCTCTCTCTCTCCCTCTGTGTGTGTGCTGGTGTTTCTGAACTTGGAAATCAGCATTCCCAAGCATGTTAGGATTGTGTGTCACTAACAGTAAGTGGGCTCTGGTTAGGGCCTGGGAGGCTGTCCTATGAGAAAAATAACAGTTTTTAACATCCAGGTGTTAGATGTCTGTTTTGGTTTCTTAGACCTTTTTCTGTTCCCTTTTGTTGTGGTCTTAATCACTGGCCTTGATAACCAATCTCCTGGAATCTGGAGTTCATGTTAGGCAAGACATACCATCTATGACACTGTCTCTATCTTCTCGTGAGGCAGGGAAGACTCATGTGTGTGAAAGTTGAGTAAATGAGGTCATGTATGTTGGGTCACTGTCAGTTCTAATGTCCAGTATCATGGTCGTGACAGTTTCTATGGGTGGAAGCGGCTCCAGGATGAATGGGATGGGCTTCTCCAGAGAGCAGTGCAGAGAGCACCTGCTCTCAGAACCCAGAGACAAGCTGGATGCTCCCAAGTGAAGATGGCAGAATGGTTAAGAGCAAGGGGTGCCTGGGTTTGAACCTGGCTTTGCTACTTGCTAGCTGTATTAACTTGACAATTTATTTATCCACATTGTTCTTCAATATCCTACTCTGTAAAATGGAGGTAATAATGTTGTTGTAAGGATTAAATGAATTAATATATGGAATCCTTTATCATGCATTAGGTACTATTCTGAGTGATTGATAAATGCTACCGTGGTTATTAACCCAAGTGGTCAGGGAAAGCTTCAGGAAGGAGGTAAGACTTGGCTAGATCCTGAAGGATGACAGAGTGAGAGTCATAGCGGTGGACAGGAAAAGGCAAGGCTTTCCCTCCAGGAGAACAGCCTAGATGAAGAGTCTAGGGAAGATGAGTTGAGTGGGTCAGGGTGTGGTGAGGAGACCAAGTTAATTGTGCTTTGTGGGAGATAAAATCAGAACTATAGATTAGAGTCAGCTTCTAGATGTCTTGACTTCCAGGCCATGAATGTAGCCCACTGGAAATGTTAAGCCAGACAGATTTGACGCTGTCCCTAACCAGTGGGGTGACCTTGGACTTCCACTTTCTGAGTCTTGTTTTCCTCACTTCTAAAAGGGAGTAATAGTAATATCCATTTACAAGGCAGTAGTGGTGGGTAAAAAAATAATGCACGTAAAGAGCCAGACAAACTTGAGGTGCTTAGTACGTGACAAGTGTTATTTTATTATTCACTCAACAGACATTGGAATGCCTTTTTCTGAGCCAGGAACTGTGCAAGCAGCTGGATATGGAGAGATGAACGAGACATTTTCCTTGCTCTTGGATATTTCAGTCCAGTCAGGAAGCAGACATATAACCATAATTGCAACATACATTCAATAAGTGAAATAATAATAGAATATACATATCTAGAGCTCAAAAGAGGATGGCTAGCTCTCCCACGTTCAGAACATAGATGGACATGTATTGACCTGGGTTTAAAGGAAGTGTCGACTTTCTCAGGCAGCTGTGGGTGGAGAAGAGTGTTTCAAGAGCAGGGAATATCATGTGCAGAAACATGGCATATTAGGGAAACTGGAAGAAGGTGGGTGGTTGGAGCCTGGATTGTTACAGGAAAGGGGGGTGAAGGGAGGCACAGTCAAATTTCCCGTGAACTTTCCTGAGAAAATTGGACTTTTTCCTGTAGGCACTGAAAAGCCTTGAAGAAGTTTCTGCAGGGTTGTGACATGGTTGGAGCACTTTGTCAGTGTGTGGGGTATGAATTGCAGGGTGAAAAGACTGGCCGTAGCAGGGATCATCTCAGAGATTGTTAATGTTTTGAATAGAGGAGCTGATGAGGGCCTGGCCTGGGCTGTGCTGGTGGGGATGGAGGGATGATAAGGGTTTCAAGCAGTTTAGTTTCATTTTTAGGGTTTTAGAAATGGGAAATTTCTAAATTTCAGGGATGACCTTGTCCCTGACTCATTTGTCTCTGGCTTGTTGGACTTTCCAAAACAAATTTCCTGGCCTTAAATGGTTATTAATCTAGTTTCTACTCTTCAGAGGGACGTTCTACTCTTCTACTCTTTAGAAGATGGAATCGACAGGATCTGGTGATCGGCCTGACAAAAGAGCAGCACAGCTTTCTGGGTGCCTCGCTTGATCAGGGAATGCAGGGAGGAGGAGAGGGTTTGGGGGGAAGGGTTAGGAGGCCCGCCTTGGACATGTGAGAAGCCTGTGAGACACTCAGGGACAGCTGCTCTGAAGGCAGATGGGTCCATAGGTCGAGAGCACAGGAGAGAGGTTTGTACCAGAGCCACCGAAAGTTTCTGAGCGTGTGTGTTGATTACAGCAGTATTTAGTAAGTATATCACGTACCTGTGCCAAGAGGGCCAGGCTGGGGATGGGCAGGGAGACCAACCAGGAGGAGGCTATTGCAGGAAACTGGGCACCAGGGGTGAGGCTGGAGACTATGGTGACCAGGATGGCAGTGGAGAAGGGCAGAGGTGATTTCGTGCTTTTGGGCATGTTTCATTTCTGTACAGAGGAGATAGACAACACCACCGGACTCATTAGGGTTGCAGTAAAGGCTGATGCATGATGTTGCACATTGAGGGTCAGTACGGTGCCTGGCATGTGGCTGATTAACGGAATCTCTGGAGCCCAGCAGTATGAGACATGTAGTGGGAGCTCACAAAGTGCTGGTTGAAAGCACTGGCCCAGGAGTTTGAGACCAGCCTGGGCAACAGAGCAGGATCCCATCTCTACAAAAAATAAAAATAAAAAAATTAGCCGGGCATGGTGGTGTGTACTTGTAGTCCCAGCTACCCGGGAGGCTGAGGCAGGAGGATTGCTTGATTCCAAGTGTTCAAAGCTACAGTGAGCTATGGTGACGCTACTGCCCTCCAGCCTGGGCAACAGAGCAAGACCCTGTCTCGAAAAAAAAAAAAAGTGCTGGCCTTTGCTAAACACAGGGAAACAGGCACTTGTTTGTGGGGGTGGAGGTGTTGAGAATGGCTTCAGTGGTGGAGTTTAGATGTCAGAGAGCTGGCCAAGCAATTGCTGAGCAGACAGGTGGCCAGCAGTACTGGCACTCAGGGAGGAGGCCTGGGCTGCAAATGTGAAAGCCATGAAAGTGAGCCATCGCTGTGGAGACCAGGGAGAGGTGAGAGGAGTATGGAGGGCAGGGGACCAAACCTGGAGGGGCCGGTGGTGGCAGGTGAGGGGCACAGGTGAGTCAGCAGAAAGCAAAGAGCAGCAGAGGAAGAGCGGCACATGAGTCTCTAGGTGCGATCTCTCTGAAGCCAGAAGCAAAAACCAAGCTTGGTTGTTTCACCTTCCTAAGCATAGCGTGACACACGTTTCTGGCAGGTGGAAATACTTTTTGAAATATCTGCCATGTTGGATTATCTAGAAATCACCATGCCGCCTTGTTTGCAGAGGTGCTGGTGAGATGATTGTGCCGACTGACCAGGGCCTCAGCACCCTGGGATCAAAAAGCCAAAGGGTTTCCTGAGGGCTCCTTTAACTAGCCAGCTCCCCCCCAAAATATAATGTGATTCAGTTTATTTAAGAAAGTTGTTGTATATGCAGCTTTTGAGGGATGCAGCTGCAGATAAAAGTAGCTCTGTGTTGTATGGAAGTGTGTTTGTAACACATGTAGATGTGGAAAGGCTGTGTGTGTAGGTTTAGGAAATGGCAGATATATTGCAAGGGAGCTGTGTTCATCTCGGGGTGTGTGTCTGGAGCCACTGGTGGCAGTGTGGGGTGGTGGCAGCGTATGGTGTGTGCATCTGGTATTATGTATTAGATCACTGCAGGTATTGGTGTTTGCATTCAGCCTCTGTGTGTGTGTGTGTGTGTGTGTGTGTGTGTTATGGGGGTGGTATAAGGTATGACCAATGACAGTGTTTGTTTTTGGAGTATAGCTACCTCCCCAAGAGCAAATGAACAGATAACACAGTGGGGTTGACAGGGGTAGGAGGAGACAGTGTGTGTGTGCATGTGCCTGTGTGTATACATGTGTATCCAGGGCCCTGCACATGTGTGTATGTGTTTCCCCACTGGGTTTGTGTGTTTGTAGCTTGTGCTGTTTGTCGCTTCCCACCTATTGCTTCATCTGAAGGCTCCCAGTAGGTCAGGAGGTGGGCATGTGGCAGATGTTTGGAGCTGGGAGTGCCTGGCTTCGCTTACGAGGCAGACCAGACTCAGTCTGCTTGAGGAGTTGTAGCCTAGTTGAAGGAACTGCCTCTGTCCTCCCTTCCTTCCATCTTCTCTCTTGACCCATTTGGTGAGCCCCAAGGCCAGGCCCAGGAAGACCCCTAACAGGTAAGGGGTGCCTGCCCAAAGGGCGTGGTATGACCTAGAGCTAGGGCCAGTGTGGCCAACTCCCGGAACTGCAGTGGCCATCCAGCCTGGGGGCCCTTTGCCTCACCCAGCTGTTAAGAAGGCCTTTCTCCTAGAATCCCAACCAGAGTCAGAAAGGGGCTCAAATTGTCTAGTCCCTCCCATCCCCACGCCCACCCCCCCTTTTTGCAGGAGAGGCACTAGAGACTCAGCGAGGTTAGGCGAATAGGATGGAAGTCACACAGCACTTTGTGGCAGAACTGTGTTTTCTGACTCTGTGTCCTGATGCTTTTTCTCCCTTGGGTGGTTGGGGGACTGCAGGGTGGTTGGGTCCTCCTGCTCAAAGGCCTCAGGTGTGAGTTGTGTGAGAGACTATATGTACCACTGGATCGATAAGTACCTATGTGTGTCAGTGTGTCACTGAGCGTTAGTGTGTCTTGGGTGAGCCCTGCAAGACAGCTACTGGTGTGAGTGTGTCCCCATCTGTCTCTGAGATGCAGTGGAATGCAGGGAGGAGCCTGTCTGGGGGAGTTGAGAAGCCTGAGGCCACCCTTGGCCCTGCCCCCAATTCTCCATGTGACCTTGAGCAGTAACTTCCCTGCCCTGAGCCTCAGTTTCCTGAAATGTCACATGAAGGTTGGGCCCTCTTGGATGGGCTGGCTCTGTGTGTGCAGAGCTTACTTGGGAACAGCTCTGTCTCTGCCTAATCTCCAGAAAAGCTGTTCCCTGAGATCGGGCCTTGCAGGTTGGGGGATGCATGTCGGCCTGGGTGGGCTCAGGGACCTTGGGCCCCTCATTCCCCTTGGAGTCCCTACCCATGGCAACTTTGCTAACAGCCCTTTTTTCTTCTTTCTCTGCCTCCCCCTCCTCTGAACCTTGTCACCTGCAGAGGAGCACCCCATGGAAGGTGAGTGAAGCTTCTCGGTCACTGGGGTAGTGGATCTATTGCCATGGGGGTCCTATGTGAGGGGTGTCAGTGGCCACCCAAGAACTCCTTCCCCTGCAATGTTTGGGGCCCCTTCACGGAAGGGTATCTGGGGTCCTCTCTTGGCTGCCTTGGCTCCCCCTCGCCCATCCCCTCTCTATTGGTTTGGTGGGGAGAACTGCCAGGTAGAGGGCAGGCCCTCGTCCTTGCCTGCTTCGCTCAACTCTGCCAAGTGGCCTTTCTTCTTCCTCGCAGGAGAGGGAAAGGGAACCCGAGGGAGGAGATGGAAGCAGGGGTGGGGGAGGCTGACAGGATTCCGACGTGCTCAGAAGGGAGTGGGTAGACCCCGTTTTGCCCAGCCCAGCTTAGGGAGCTTAGAAGGGCTATGCTGCCTGGGGCAGGGGTGAGCTGGTTGGTGGGCTGCTGCCCCAGAAGCCTGTGCCTGGGGAGAACCCGCTCTGGGGTCTGGCGCCTCTGCTGAAGGGCTTGGGTGGGCTGGAGTGCAGTGGAGAGCTCTGGCAAAGTGGGGCACCGGGTCCCCTGGTCTAGGCGTTGTGGGGTGGGGGCCACTTCTCCGCTCTGCTGTGATGACACTTGTGGCAGGCCCCTCGCCCCTGTGTCATGGGTGGTAGGTAGAGGTGGGCTGCTTCTTCCTTCAGCCCAGTTGGAAGGCAAGCATGGAGAGCTGGCCTCTCTGGGGTCTCTCTGTTCATTCTTTCCCTATCTTCTGTTCTGTTTACCTTTCTCCCTCTCTGGGTTTTGTCTTCTCTTTTTCTCCAGGGCTCCATCCCTGGACCTCTTTCTGTCTGTCCTTCCCCACGCTCTCTCTGGGTTTCTGTCATTCTCTGAACATTCCCTCTCACTTTGGTTTCCCCCTTGTTTCTTTTGCTTGTGGGGTGGACTGTGAGCAGGGACAGCGAAGACTGCGTTGGGTGGTCCAGGCATGAAGGCTGGGCTGAAGGTGAGCTCGCATAGCCACCGCGGAGGAGGTAGCAGGGTGGGCGCCTCCCTGGGAAGGCAGGAGTGGGAGGGCAAGCCTAGGCTAGATCCCTGGGCCAGGGCCCTGCTGGGAAGGGGCAGGGAGAGTGTCAAGGGTGCAGGATTCTGGGAAAGCAAGGCAACAAGCGGCTCTTGACCCCAGTGTGCGGCTGGAGCCCATTTTTCCTTGTGGTGTCCACGGTTTGGCTTGTCTCTCTCTCTGGATGTCTCTTCTCCTTGGGGGTCCCTCAGGTCCCTGGTCCCGGCAGGCAGCACCTGTGTGTGTGTGTGTGTGTGTGTGTGCACGCGCGCACGTGCACATGTGTTCATATAGCTGTACAGGTCTGTGTGTCTCTGTGTGCCTCTGTGCACATCTGTGGACGTATGCGTACACGTGTAACCCAGTTTTGTGTCTGAGTGTTTGGGTGTGCAGTGGACCTCCATCGTTGCATCTTCTGTGGTGTGGCCCACATCTCTGTGTACCTCTATAGGAGTGTCAGTGTCTGTGTGTGTGCATCTGAGTTTGCATCTGCGTGTGCTGGTGTTTACCTCTGTGTGTGTGTGTCAGAGAGAGAGAGTCTGTTTGTCTGGGTGGATGCAGCCTTCTGAGGGCTGGAGATAAGATGTAGTGCTGATGTGACTTTTACTTGCTCTTGATGTCATGTCTCCTCCGGAACAAAGGGAGAGATGGAGGGAGGAAGAGAGAGAGGGAAGAAAGGGTGGAGGAGAGAGGCTTGGAGGGAGGAAGGAGGGAGCAGAGAGAGGCAGGCCGGAGAGCAAGCAGGTGAATAGGTGGGAAGAGAAGGACTCAAGCCTCAAGCTGGGGCAGCTTGGCCAAGAGAGAAAGCAGGAGGGCGCTATGGGGAGAGGGGTATGTGGGGAGGAGGAGACAGGAAAGGGGATAACAGACAGGGACAGGAAAGGAAGCCGGGTTTTCGGGGCCAGTGGGGAGGAAGCCTGTGGATGCTACCTTGCCATTTCTTTGGGTGGTGTGGTGACCTGCTGGTTTAGCTGTGGCACCGCATGTGCTTGCAAGTCAGGGGCTGTACAGGGTTGTGTATGTGAGGCTGCGTATGTGTGTGTGTGTGTGTGTGTACATACCCAGTGTGTGATGCATCTGTGTGTTTCTCTGGGATGTGTCTGTGTGCCTGCTTGTGTGTCTCTCAATCTTGTCCCCTGTAACCACCTGTCTTCCTCTGCTGGTGGTCCTCTCTGGGGTTTCCGTAGGAAAGTCAGGGGGTGAGACTGAAAGTGGGGAGGTGGGTTTGGCAGGTGGTGGTTCCATGGGGGTGGGCTGGGGCCTCCTCTGTGGCACTGTGCTCTGGACCCTGCAGGACCCCTTCAGATCTCTAAGGAGCCCTCTGTGCCTCCATCCTCTCTTCCCAGCCCTCGACACTGTGCCCGAAGCCTAGCTTTCTCCAGGAACTTAGACGTCCTGCTCCGCAGCCCCTGCCAAGCACCTCCTGTTTCCTTCTAGCCTCTTGTGGCAGGGAGAGGAGGCCCAGAAGCAGCTAGCCAAAGCGCCCTAGGAAGGGAGCCCAGGCAATGCCATTTGTCACTGCCAGCCTCCTCTCCAGCGGTGGGAGGAGGGGCTGACGCCCAGGTGGACGTGGGGAGGAGAATACCCCAGTGGGGCTGGGGCCAGGAGGAGGCAGCAGAGACTTCAGATGGGGGCAGACTTCAGGGAGAGAACCCTCGGGCTAGCGGGGGCCGAGCTGGGCTAGACAGGAAGGGACCAACCTCCCCTTCACCAAGATGGCTGGTGCTGTCACGCCTGAGGGAGCTGAGCAGCTGGTTGCCGTGGTGACAGAGGGAGACTGCCGAATGCTAATGAGGCTGGCAAGGAGCTGGGCAGTGGAGGGGTCTTGGAGGGGGACATGTGGCTCTTCCCCCAGCTGCAGTCAGGCCTGCACAGGACAGAGGGGGTGTTCACAGGGCACCTGGCTCCTGGGCTGGGGGTGGGCAGAAGCCTGGATTCCCAGAGCTGGGAGCCCAAGGGCAAGGCTGTTTCAGACAGGGGGAGTCGGCTGAGGGTTTAGATCTGTGGGTCTGGGTGCTGGGTTTAGGGGATTTGGAAGAAGATGCTGGTAGTTCTTGGGGAAAGAGTTGGTAGGAGGCATTCAGAGCAAGGAATGAGGAGACTTGGTGCAAATGCTTGGGTCCCTCCCTGTGTTGTGGATGAAAACCTGTGTCCTCAGCAGCTGTGGCCTCCTCCCCCAACTGGCCTCAGACCCAGAGGTGGGGAGAAACCAACCCCGCCCCAGAGAGCTGGGGAGAAGAGGGCAACATGGACCATTTGGCCACGTCTGCCACAGGGACCAGGGTTTTGGCCCCCAGCCATGCCCTTCCTGGCCCCCTCGCTGCCTCTCCTCCTGGGCCGTAGGCGTCCTGGTCCTCAGTTTCGTCTCAGAGACACCTGTAGCTTTTTAACCTTGATGCTTCCGTCCTGGCCCCAGCTTTCTCTCCCTAGGGTCCATGTCTAATTGCCACAGTAGCTGGGATGGTTTCCAAGGGCAACAGTGGTATTACAGGGATGTTCCCTTCCCCACTCTCTTGGCTAGACACCACAGCGGGGACGGTGGGGTTGGGGGGACCCTATGGTTTGGTGGGGCTAGCTGGTCACCTCAAGGAGCCCTTGGGTCTCAGCCCAGCTGTGAGGCCTGGGCTGCCTGCTTCTCTGGGAGAGAGCTTTCCTTGGCTGGTGCCCTTTGGGGCCTGGGGTGCTGATCCAATGGGCCAGATTCTCTGCCACTAAGGCTGAGGGGGTACCTCGGGTTAGGGCTGACAAGGCTCTCTTAAGGGGCCAGGTAATCCTGGATGGGAATCCCAGCTGATCTTGCTCTCAGTCTGTTTTCTATTTTCAAAATTCAGCTTTTGGGTCGTCTCAGTGAGGTCCTGGCCAGAGAAAGGGGGTCCATAGAGTAATTTATGAGTGAGGTGCTTTGACATCTCAGACAGCTGGGCTTCCTTCCGTGGGGCTGGGCTGTCCTTTTTGGACTCCACCTTCTCCTACCTGCTTGCTCTCTAACTTGTCCTTCTGAACCCCAGTTTCCTCTTGGAACCCAGGAGTGCAGATTCCCTCCTATCCATAGGGAGGGGGAGCCGGGAGGATTAGAACTGGATGGATGTCTCTCCAAGCCCCTCTTTGGCAGGGGATCCTTTTAGGCCCAGGCTCCTAATGGTCCCAGTCCTCCCCTGTTCTCTCCCAGGGCCGGAGGGGTCACCGGGATGGGCGTGTGGGGTTGGAGGCCCCCTTGCCCGCTCAATCCCACGCTAACAGGACACTCTCTCTCTCTCCAGGTGGCTTTGATTTTTGTGTCGTGTTTTATTTTCTCCTCCATCTGAATCGTTTTTCTCGTTGACCGTTTTTTTTTCTCTCCGCCTCCCGGAAGAAAAAAAAAGAAAAAAAGCAAAAGGGAAGAGCAGCCCTCCCAGCCTCACGCTCCTCCTTTTCCTTTTTTTTCGGCAAGAAGAAAAAAAGAAACCAAAATCTCCTCCCCCTTGCAGCGACCCCTGCCCCCCCTTCCTCCGGTTCTGCCTGTCCCCCTCTCACCCCTGCCGCCCAGTCTCTCTCTCCCCCTGCCGCCCCCCTCTGTCCCGGCATCGGGCCCCTCCTCAGCTCCCGGGCTGGGCCCCCCGATGTCTGTCACAAGTTAAAAAGGGTTTTTAAATTGTGACAGCAAAAGCTTTTTTCTCCCTTCTCTCTGGCTGATTTTGATGACTCGTGTTTTCTTTGTTTTTTCCCCTTTTCTTTCTTTTTTTCTTCTTTCTTTCCTTCTCTCCTTCCCCTTTCCAAGGTCCGGCTCACCTGACGTTAAACAGCGAAGGTATGGTGTGAAGTTTTGGTTTGGTTTGGATTGCCCCCAACCTACACCTGGATTTTCTGTTCTTCTCCCTGGCCCTGGCCCTCCCTTGTCCCCATCCCCTCCTCCACCTGTCCTGCCACCTTCCTTCCTTCCCCACCCCCTTCCTCTTCCATTTCTTAATTTTTTTTGGGGGGTGCTGGGGTGGGGGCGGGGGGCTTGTCCTGGTCTGTGCGCTCCCCCTCCCTCACCTGCCCTGGTGCACTCCATCCGCCCTCATCTCGCCTTGGTTTCTGACATCAAGAGATGTTTGAACTCCTGCCGTTGTCTCCAGTCAACCTTTTTATTTTTTGCGTTTTCCTAGTAGTGTACCTTGCTTTTTTTCCTTTCTCATGGTGGTATTTGATTTCCTTCCACTCATTCTGATCATTCTTTCTTTTCTATGAACCCAAATAAAAAGAGAAAAGCATGATCTGGAGAAAGAGGATCTTAGGCAGCCTCATCCCCTCACCCTGCTGCCGTGGGATGCCCCCACCCGTAACAGGAATGAAGAGAGAAAGTGGGGCGTGGAGGTGTAGGGTCCCTCCCTTCCCACAGTGCCCCCACCCTGCGTACCTTCACACTTGTATCTTTTGAACGTCTCTTAATCCTATTTGACAGATGTTGACATTGAGGACCAGAGATGAAATGACTTGCTAGTGACTACACAAGACTTAATTGGTGGTGTGGCTGGGACTAGTAATTTAATTTTAGTCCCCCTTCGACAAAGTCCCTACCATCTTTGAAAGCCCTGGTGTTAAGCAAAGCTGGAGACAGAACCCAGGAGTCCTGACTGCCCTCCTCCTGCTCTGGCTTCCCTCAGGCAGAGGAGGGAGGGAGCTTCTCTCCCCCGTCACTGGTCACTGACTCTCTCTGAGCTCAGGTTTTCGGCCTTCCAGACCCTTTTGGCACTGCCACACCTGTCCCGCTCAGCCCTCTGTTGGGGGTAATCTGGCAGAGGGGCAGGGTGGGGTCCCCGGCCTGTAGGCAGGGGGAGCCTATAGGACCAAGACCAGGCTGTGGGGAGAGGCTCACATAGATCTGAAATTTGGGATGGATTCAGGTCTGGGGAGGGAGGGGCCTGGGATTCTTGCAGGGACATGAAATTATGGCAAGCAACGTGGGCAAAGAGGAAGTCCCGAGTGGGGAGTTGGGAGCAGAAGCACTGGTTGGTTCACTCACATCCTTCTTGCCTCTCAGTACCCGGTTCTGGCTCTGGCTCCCTTTGTCATAGGTGAAGTCCCTCCCAAAGGATCCCAGAACTCCCCCCACCCCCCGTACAGTTCCACAGCTTAGGTGTTGTTCTGGTTTTACTTCTGCAGATTTGGGATTGGGGTTGGAGTGAGAGCCCAGACAGGGACTTTCCCCCTCATCCCTGAGTCCCCTCATCCTGAAGCCGTCCTGTGGGTCTGGCAGTAGGGATAGGTGATCCCGGGCACTGAGTGCACACGTTCACTGGCAGGGGTGGGTGGAGAGTTCCGGCCTGGAATCCAGACATGGTAACATGTGCCTGCTGGGATCTTTGGGGCGGAGGCCTGGGTGCTGAGGAGTAGGGTGGTGGGGAGTGAGAGACAGCTCCTGAGAAAGGGCCTCCCACATCCAGATAGCTCCAGCTAGCCAGGACCCCCCTTGGTGTGCACAACCCTTCTGTGGGCACAGTGGCAGACAAAGAGCAAACAGGAACCACGGGAAGCCCCTGGGAAATCCCTGGGAAGTCCCAGGGACTAACTGGCAAAGAAGTGGACAAAGGCGACCTTTGGAGCAAATGATGGTAGATGGCAAGTGAGAGCCTTGAGGACAGGCAAAGAACAGAAGAGGGACTTGGTGTGTGAATCTGGGGAAGTTTCTGGAGGAGGGGTACCAGTGTCAGGCTTTTGAGCTAGCTGAGTGTGAACTCTGACCCAGCAGAAAGGTGTGAGCCAAGGTGCAGAGTTGGGGGAGGATGAGTCTCATGGAGAGGTGGCCGGGAGAATGAGTGAGAACTTAGAAGGGGAGCTCAGGGGCTTTGGGGTGCTGAGGGCTGGCCTGTGCCTGCTGTGGGGGAGAGGGGCTGCCTCCTGCAGTGAGGCCTCTGCTCCTCCGCCTGGTCTCCCCACCTCAGGCAAAGCGTGGAAGTCAGTGGTCGTGAATCTGATGGGGTCTGTGGGGCTGATGGTCCTTGGTTTGTCAACTGGCTTCTTCCCTAGAGGTCCTGAAGGCAAGGGAGTCCCCAGAGAAGCCCCTTCTCACCTGTATCTCCAAGCAGCGCCTCTGCCCTGGAGAGGGCCTTCCATCACCTCAAGGCTGGGGAGGGACTGGCTGGGTAGCCCCCTGTGCCTGACTCCCCAATTCTGCTTCTCCAGTAGGGTCCTTACTGTTCTCCGAGGGGGGGGCCGGGAGAGGAGGAGCCGGCGATGTGCACCAGCCAACAAAAGGTCAGTGACCCTACAGTCCCCAGAGAGCCCAGCCCTTGCCTTGCTGCAGGCTAACTGTGCTTCCTGGGGGGAAGCCAAGTCAACACAGGTGCATCCCCTTGCACCCCCCCTGAGGCCTACAGGAACTGGTGGGCCTGCACCCCCAGTGCCATTCTAAGGGCCCCATTTCCTGCCCTGCTGTGAAGAGGCACAAACCTCCATTTCTTTCCCCAAGCCCGGTTGTCATGATGACCTCTTTGTAGAACACAGGTGTCTTTTTCTGTGGCAGTTGTTCAGGCCAATCCCTAGAAAATATCTCTTTCTCTGGTAGAGCAACTAGGCAGCAGGGCAACCCTCCATTTAACCACCAAATTCTGGAAGCCTGCTAGGTTCCCAGGCCAGGGGGGACTCTGGGTGGGAGATGTGGCATCTATAATCTGTAGGTATCATACACATCATCTAAATGAGCCTCCACAACCCTTTATGGTGGGGATAATGGCCCTTGCTTTACAGATGGGGAAACTGACACTGGCCAGGGCCCCTGAGGCCAGCACCAGGCCCTTTAAGTGTGTCTTAGGGCTCCAGCTCCTTTTTCTGTACTGAGGCTGCCTCTCTTAAGAAAATCTCATTCCCAAGAAGTTTACAGGCCAGTTTAACAACTCCTCAGGGAGGTACAGTGTGTGCCAAGAACTGGGGCTAGAGATAGGCTCTTCTGTCTGCCTGGATTTCCGACATCCCTGGCCCCTCCCCCAACGGCTTGACATCTTTCGGCTGACCCTAGTGACAGCAGCCAGGCCATCCACGCTGGCTAACCTGGACACTTCAGTGTTCCCTCTGTCTACACCTCCATTAGAAGGCTTGTCACACTGCATTGTAACTGTCACTTCACCTGTTTGCCTCCCCAACTAGACCAAGCTCCTTGAGGACAGGGATTGGGTATTGTCATTTGTATACCCCGTGCTTTACACAGCTCTTGGCACATATGTAGGTGTGTGCTCAGCAAATTTATTTTATGAGTGAATGGTCTCTAGTCCCAAAGGGCTCATGGATGTTCTAACACTAACTACAATAAAGCGCGGTCCATGCAAAGTATATGGAAAGTGCAGACTCTTTTCAGAGGAGTTAATTTATTCACTGAGAGAGAGAGACTGAGAGACAGAGAGACAGAGAGGCAGAGAGGCAGAGAGGCAGCACACATAAAGTTACATACCAGTCCAAGAGTCGTTTATTAGTGGGATGGTTTACATTTGAAGCTGGACCCCATCTTTTCTTTTTCTAAGAGGCCCACAGAAACCTGTGAGATGCGCTGATGACTAGCTCCATTGTCCAGAGAAGAAAGCCCGGGCTTAGAGCCCAGCTTTGTGACCAGCCAAGGTCACAAAGCTGGTGGTGGAGCCAGCACCAGCGCCCAGGTCTTTTTCACATCACACTTCCTCTCCAGGGAGCAGTACAAGATGTTACTAGGCAGTAAGTGCCAAATGAGCAGAACAGACAGCTGTAGCGCTGGAGCTGGGGAGGGGCGGGAGCGCTGGAGACCTTCCCAGAGGAGGCCTTTGAGCTGGGCCTGCAAAGGAGGCAGCTGCTCTGTTCCTCATGGTGCTCAGAGACCCAGGCCCAAGACAGCTAGTCTCTAGCCACGTTTAGCTTCACTGGGGACACTTGAGGGGCTAGAGACTCCCCAGCTGTGGGAAGGAGATAAGTATCGGCTATTACCCCGCTTCCTGGGCCAGGCGCTATCAGCAGCGGCGCTGTTTGTTGCTGCAGGGCTGCTGGGAGTTGTAGTTCCTCGCTCGGCCGGCGCGGCGAGGTCGGGGAGAGCGCCCCCTGGTGCCTGAGAGCTTGTTCGTGCCAGATCGGGTCGGTGCTCCGCGGAGCACCTGGCGACCCCCACTCCCTTACCCCAATAGAGTCCCCCACCAGTCCCTTGAAGTCCTGCCCTCGCCCCCCACTCAGGTTTTCTGTCTCCTCACCATGCTTGGGTTTTCCTGCCCACACTTGCTCCTCTCTTTTCTGTCCCCCTGCTCAAAGGCTTCAGGCCCCTTTGGGCTGCTGCGCGCCTCTCCATATCTCTGGGCCTATCCGGGTCTTTGGCAGCAAAGGGACAGGAGCCTGTGGAGGTTGGGGCTCCATAGTGGCTGGTTTTGCCTCCATGCCTCCGAGACCTGAGGCAGAGCGGAGGAGTCGAGGAATGGCCTCATTTCTCCGCTTGGCCTTGGCAGCTATGGTTGGCCCCAGACCCGCCTCTCTCTTTTTTTCTGGCCTCTTTTGTTCTGTCCCAATCACTTTTTCACGTGGTTGCCTTGTTCTTCCCTTTCTCTCCCTTTGACTCTCTTTAATGGTATTTTCTTTGACTGCAGTGAAGGTGAGGGAGTGGGAGGAGTGGCTTCTGGGAGGGACTAGTATGTGTGGCAAACCCAAGGTCAAACGCGTTCCCTTTTCTGGTCCTTGAGCCCCCAGCTCTGCCAGTGCCTGGGCAGCAGGCCTGGTTGCTATGGAGACAGCAGGACCCCAGAAAGCCTTGGCTTCGGTTCCCTAGAGGTCCCTGTCCCCCTTTCCTTGCTGGCCCTCTTCCCCTCTCATTACCTGTCCCCTGAGGACCTGTTCCTTTTCTTTATCCAGGTAGGTCCCCTTATTCCCTCTTGCTCCCTGTCAGCCCTGAGCTAACTCCACTCATCTCCTGTCTCCATGCTGGCCCCCCCCCCCAACTTCTCCATTCTTCCCCATTTTCCCTTCTTGTCTCTGCTGGGGTCCTTACCTTGACTTTGTGGCCCTCCCCCTCGTGATCTAAGTAGGCAGAAGGAGGGATGAAGACTGTCCTGATGTTGCCCAGGCCCCCACCAGCCCTGCTGCCCTGTGGCCTCAGGAAACCGGGCCTTGCCAGCTGCAGCGAGTGCTGTGCCAGGCTCTGGGGCAGCAGCTGGTGCCTTGGCATCCGGAGACAGTGAGGACAGAGTCTGTGGGCAGCCTGCCCAGAGGGAGAGAAGCAGCTTATGTGTGGAGGGGAGAGGATCTGCAGACTCTGCACTCAGAGACCCCCCACCTCAACACGGAGCCACACCCTGCACCCCAGGGGAAGGCAGGGGCCTGCTGGTGGCCCTGCATGCATTGTGTCTGCTCTTGCCTGGGCCTTGGGGGCATCTACTGAGACCTCCTGCGCTTAGATAGCTCGATTTCTTCATAGAGACCCTCAGGGACACAGTCTTGTTTGCCCCTCATCCACCCTGTGAGGTAGGCAGGACCACCTGTATGTCACCGTTTACTGGCCAGGAGAAACGAGGTCCTCTGGTGTCTCCTGACTCCATATCTGGTCGTCTTCCCTCTGCCTGTGCTCTGGCTTGTAAAAGTGTGGGGCTGAGAACCCAACCTCCTGGTACCACTGAGTCATTGTCCTGTCACGTCACCAACTCACAGAACGATAACAATCCCTTAGGCTGTCCCAGCAGTTTTTTCTTTTGCTTAAAAAGTGCCAGTGGAAGGGCTCTGTGCTGGGTGCCTGTGTACACATGTGCACATGCACATAGGTGTACACGCACAGAGCCAGGCCTGCCCTTGCACTCTTACCCCATCATCCACTGGGGACACACAGGTCACATACCTGGCACTCAGGCTGCTCGGAGCCTCTCTGCCTAGGTCCTGTCTGCGCTGTCCTCTTCAGGTTGGAGTCAGGAGCTGGGGTGGTGGTGATAGCTGGCATGATGGCCACCTGTGAAAGCTCCACCCTGTGACCTGCTGCTACCTGGTGCATATCTCTGTTACTTGCATTGTGTCTTCCCTGCCTGTCCCCATTCCACCACCTCTCATTTTCCTCCTTTGCCCTCTGCTGCACAACAGGTCTATTTGTTCTATCCCATATGGTAAGGCTGAAACTGTCCCCGGGCCCTGAGATTGGCTATCACCAAAGGAGGGGCAGGAGTCCCTTGGTGCCCAGCCATTGGGAAGGAACTCCCAGGGAGAAGTCAGCTAGAGCCTTGTTTCTCTTCCATGTCCTTTTGTTAAGGGAAGCGGCCAGTGGGAGGGCTGCTGGGGGCAGATAGTGAGTACCCTCTGCTTTGCCTGGGCCTTATCAGCAGTCGGTGGGTGTGGGAGCCACTTAGTAGCCTCTTGGTTTGGAAATGGACATGGGGGAAGTTGACTTTTTTTTTTTTTTGAGACAGAGTCTCGCTCTGGCTCTGTTGCCCTGGGCAGAGTGCAATAGTGTCATCATAGCTCACTGCAACCTCAAACTCCTGGGCTTAAACCATCCTCCTGCCTCAGCCTCCTGAGTAGCTGGGACTACAGGCGTGTGCTATGAGGCCCAGCTAATTTTTATATTTTTAGTAGAGACGGGGTCTTGATTTTGCTCAGGCTAGTCTCGAACTCCTGAGCTCAAGCGATCTTCTCGCCTTGGCCTCCCAGAGTGCTAGGATTACAGGTGTGAACCCTGCGCCCGGCCTGAAGTTGACTTTTGACAGCAGAGATGGCGAGGTCCTGAGAGGAGGGTTGATAGGACGAGGGCTGGGAGCCCAGGGCTCCTGGTGCCCAGGACCCGCGCCTGGGTTGCTGGAGGGGGCGAGGGAGGCGCTGGTGTACCTTAGCCCACTCAGCCTCCCCCCTACCCCTCCTCCCCCCTGTCTTCCCACACTGTGGCATCCAGGCAAGGAGGAGTTTGTGGCCACCTTCAAAGGCAATGAGTTCTTCTGCTACGACCTGTCACACAACCCGATCCAGAGCAGCACTGATGAGATCACACTGGCCTTCCGCACCCTTCAGCGCAACGGGCTGATGCTGCACACGGGCAAGTCGGCTGACTACGTCAACCTGTCCCTTAAGTCTGGGGCCGTCTGGCTGGTCATCAACCTAGGCTCGGGCGCCTTCGAGGCCCTTGTGGAACCCGTCAATGGCAAGTTCAATGACAACGCCTGGCACGACGTCCGGGTCACCCGAAACCTGCGCCAGGTAGGGGGAGCAAGAAGGCCAGGGGTCAGCCGACCTGGCGTGTACAGGGGTGGGGAGAGGGGTCTGCAGGGTGTGGGGTGGAGGGGTTAGGGCCGGGCAGTGAGGCGTACTTCTGGAGAACATGGCTCAGCGCTGTGAGGGTCCCGGCGTGCAGCTGCAGTGGCGTCACAAGCTTCAGAGATCAGTGAGGAGGAGGCTTCAGAGCTGCCCATGGGCAGGGGCCTGAGGGTAGGGGATGGGCTGGGCTCAGACGGGTTGGAGCAGCTGGGGTCTCAAGGGTGGGGGCTAAGAACTCAGGTGATTTGGTAGGAGGACAATGCAGGAGATGGGAGGAGTGAGTTGGTGGGCCCGGGGTACCACTGGGTGGTCTCTGGGGTGGGCAGGCCCTGGCCTGGTAGAGCAGGTGTGGGTGTCCTGACACTAGGGCAGCAAGGCACGAAGGCAAGCCTGAGCTATGAGTGGGGGCGGGATGTGCTCTCCCCTCAGCTGAGGCTTTTCTAGGGCAGAGGTTGGGGATAGGGGGGAGTCAGAGTGAGGTGGAGGTGCAGCAGGTGGAGAGGGAGAGCAGGACCAGGGAGGGTGTTGGTGCTGCATCTCCTCGGGCAGGACATGCCCTTCTCTTCCCTCCCTTTCCGTCAAATGAGCCAGGCCCTCCAGCACCCCATGGTTCATGTCTGCCTCTCTCTGGCTGCTAGGCTAGCTCATGCAGGTGCTGGGAGGAGACCCTCCTGGGTGGGCCCCTGTAGACAGGACAGGCCTCTTTTCTGCAGTGTCCCTTCAGCTCCTGCTCCCAGACGCCCCCACTGTACAGGTCATCTTAGGAGCGATCCTCTTCGCCTCTCACAAGGCCCAGGGAGGCTACTGCAGTTGAGGCCATCTCTCTGGCCAGGCTTTGCTTGACAGGAAACCTCCCCAGCTTGTTTCTAGCCCTGAGAAGTTCCCTTCTCAGGCAGGGTCCAAGCCTGACTAAGCAGGAGAGGCTGCTGTGGCTCCTGTGGTGGCTCCTGTCTTTTCCTCCTGACTTCTGGGTCCCAGGTGCTCGGGAGTTTGCTGGTTCTTCTTTCTTTTGTCTGCTGGTGGCTGGGAAGGTCTTCCAGCTCCATCTCTCGAGGTCTGTGTGGACCAGGAAAACCGGACAGCCCTGCCGTCGGAGGCTCTGTCCTGCTCTCTGTGGCTGTTCTCTTCCTAGTTTCTTCTCTGGACTTCCTAGTTCTGGTGGTGCGGTGGCCACCCTTCCTTGTCCTCCTCTTTGTCCTCATCTTTGTCTCCCTCCTTCTCCTCCTCTTTCTCCTCCCCTTCGTCCCTCTGAAAGGCTCGTCAGTTGGGCTCAACATCCTGGCTCGCCACCCACTCTTCTTACCTGGTCTTATTTGACGCCACTGGCGATGATCTAACAGGGATTCCTCCCCGGTTCATGCTGCCCCCGTCTGGGAGGGTGCTCAGATGGATCCAGCTGCTCCCCCCTCAGCCTGCCCGACTGGCTGCAGTCGGGCTCCTGCTGATGCGCCTGTTCTTCGTGGCCCGAGTTCTGAAGAGTGGCATGCTTGGTGGAGTCCTTCTCAATGCAGGCTCCCTCTTCATGTCATATCATCCCTTTCCCATTCAGTGGGCTGTCCTGTATTGTCACCACAGGCTGAGCACACCTGAGTGTCAGGTACATTTGTGATATTTTCAGGTACCTCATGCATTTTGTTGGTGTTCCTTGCTCACTTACTTTCTCTAGGACCAGCGCTGTCACCTGGTACTGCCTTTGGCAAGATGTTGCAAGCCCAGAGTCCGTATCCACACGTCATCTGGCCAACAAATGTATGGTGCATCCATACTGGGTACAGAGGGGAAAAAGACATGGTCCCTGCCCTCCCAGAACTTCAGCTCTTGAAGAGGCAGGATGAGTCTGTTAAGAGTGAACAGAGCAAGGCCATGCAAGTGCCAAGTGAGCAGCAGAAACCTTCAGCATGCTAGAGCTTGGGAGATACCCAAGAGGAGGGAGAGGTTTCTGGCTAGGAGAGGTGGGGAAGCCACACATAGGAGGTGACACATGGCCTTGGCAGCTCTGAGTGTAGACAGTGACCCACGGTTACCTCTTCCTGGGGCTCACAGGGTCACAGGTCCAAGCTGGTAACCAATGGAAACTGCTTCTCCCTGGAATGTTCTACCAGGTGGCTCAGAGCAAAGGCAGGTCATACTGACCCCAAAGCAGGTCCTCAGAACCACAGACTGCTTAAAGCCTTTGATTGAGAGCCCTCTTTAAAAGGGTTTCTAGGGAGATTTCTTTGAAGCCGGTCCATGCCCATAAATGCGAGGTGTAAGAACTGCAGATGGGAAGCCCTCTTTTGGTCATCTTGGCCATGATCGTTAGCTTCAGGGCCATGCTCTGGATTCACTGCCCTTGCTCAAGGCCTAGCCTGTGGCCACATCTATCCTCACCAGGCCCTTTGTGTGCCTGTTTTTCAGGGCTTCAAAGAGTAGTTTAGTGGATTCTGTTGTCCCTAGAGCAGTGTTTCTCGATCACTCAATTGTGTTATGCCCCCGGAGACATTTGATAATGTCTGGAGACATTTTGGGTTGTCATAACTCAGGGGGTGCTACTAGTATCTTGTGGGAAGAGACCAGGATGATGCCAAATATCCTACAGTTCACAGGACAGTCCTCACAACAAAGAATGATCTGACCTCAAATGTCAGTAGTGCCGATGTGGAGACACCTTGCTCAAGAAAGTTTATGCAGTGTCCAGATGACATCCCAGGATTGGAAAAATCCTTATGTGATTTGAAGGGTGATGCTGGGTGGAGTGGTTTGAACCGAGGTCCTGTCTGCCCCAGGTTTTGTGGGCCAGGAGCTAGGACAAGGAGGTAGTGTGAGAAATGACATCTGCCTTCAGCCTTACAGGAGAGATGGCCAGGATCTGAGGACACTGTGGATCTGAGGACCACATTATTTTTCCCTCATGTGATCAGAAGGGCTGGGAAGATGACCACCTGGGGAGGGCCTGCCCCAGAACCAGCACTGAGGGTGCTTCCCTTCCCTTTGCTTCTGCAGCTGTAGAGTGGGTCAAAGGCCAGCTGCAAAGACTGGAAGGAGGCAGAATTTTTCTCCCTTTCCCCCAGGACTAGGTAATTATCCCTGGAATCATCTAGAAGTTCTTAGAACATAGCAGTTAGGACCAGAGGGGGGCTGATGTGATAGTGCCTTGCTCTCTCCTTTCTCGCCTTTCAAACCAGCCCTTGAAGCCACCGTGACCAGTGGTGTCTCTTGGGGGATCTTGGTAGGAATGATTATCTCTGAGGATTCCCTGAGGCCTATTTTTAATCCTGGGCATGCTTTCCTCTCATACCAGTATGCTTCCCAACTGCTACCCGCCACCATGCAAGCAGAATACGCAAACCCATTTTATCATTAGCCAACACCAAATTTGGAAGACAAGTTTGCTACCAAAATATCACATGGTGCTTCCTCCTGCCCAGCTGGAATGAATCTTCTCCTTACTGCAGAGGCTTTCAGGAGCTCCCCCAGGCCCCAAGGATTGAGTCCACAAGGATGAAGTCCCCAAAGATGGAGTCCTCCAAGGATAGAGTCCTTCAAGCATAGAGTTGCCCAAGGATGCAGTCCCCAAGAATGGAGTCTGCCAAGGATGAAATCCCACAAGGGTACAGTTCCCAAGGATGGAGTGCCCAAGGATAAAGTCCCCCAAGGATGCAATCCCCAAGGATGGAATCACCAAGGATGGAGTCCTCCAAAGATGGAGTCCCCTAGGATACAGTTCCCAAGGATGGGGTCCCAAAGGATGTAGTCCCCAAGAATGGAGTCTATCAGGCATTTAGGGCTCCTCTCCCTACTTCCTGCCCAGGTCTCTCCCCATCTCTGGCAGGCACACACCCTGTCTTAGGACCTAGCTGCGCTGCTCTCCATACTCATTTATGCCAACTTTCCTAGCTCTTCCCTTTGTTCTCACAGTTCTTCTATGGATAGCACCCATTCACCCTTCTTTCTGCCTGGCAAAATCCTAGAGCTGGGGTTTTAGTCAGACTGGGTTCAAATCCCAGCTCTGCCAGTAGTTGTTTGAGTGACGTTTAGGCAAGTTATACAACCTCTCTGAGCTTCATCTCCTCATCAGCAAAGTGAGAGCGAGCCTTTTGATGACTAACCGAGGTAATGCCTTAAAGCACTCAGCACAGTGCCCGGCACAAAGTGAGCACTGAAGGACTCGCTGACGCCATTATCATTAGTCATGTTTTTTTTAATCCTTCAGGCCCAGCTTAAATGCACCTTCTTCATAAAGCCTTCCCCAGCCAGCCTCCTTCTTGGCTATGTTCTTCATAGCCCTCTTGGATTTTGAGGGAGCTGGAGCTACACTTAGGTTTCAAGATGGAGAGGGGATACAATTTTGTCCAAAGGCCCTTGGCCATGGTGAGTGACCACTTGACATGACGACTGGCTTCTCCCCTCTGTGACTTTGATGTCCTTCTCACTCATCATGCATTGTCATTCTGGTGCTCCCAGGCTCCAGGAGCTCTCTAGCTGCTCCTATGGGTGGGATGAAGCCTTCATCGCTCATTTGCTAGTCTGAAGCCTCGGCTTTCCAGATCTTGGCCTTTGGGAAGGCCTGAGCTGCTGTGTACCCGCTTTCCTGTGCTGTGTCACAGGCCACCAGGAATGGGCTGCAGTGGAAGCTCCATTCTAGTATTTGACCACACTCGTCCCCTTAAGCATGGTCTCCATGGACTGGGTTCTGGATGCTTAATCCTTAGGCCTAGAGGGGCCCTGTCTCACCCACTCCAGCCCTGCTATTGTTCAGAGGAAGCCTGGATCTCTTGACAAATTAGTGGAAGGCCCAGGCTTTGAATTCACATCTCTTGTCTCTCAATCCTGATGCTTAATTTGCTGTTCTACTTGTTAAAAATGGAATCTTCTCCCTGAAAGTTGAAAACTTCTTTTCTTCTTATTTTATTCTCCACAACCAGTTCTGATTCAAAAAGAGTAGTAATTGGATCTTTACCTCCAATGCCTTTTTTCCCCCGCCTTGTTTGACTAGTACAGTGATACCAGACAACTCTCACTTTTTTGGGCACGATTGGTCTAGCTGCCCTGAAGCTAATTGTTCCTTGTTCTGACTAGTTGGCCTCTTTATTTCACGATAGTCCTACCAGCCGGCAGTACTAATCCTCTTATCACACATTATTCCCTGGCTCCAATCACTGCACCCACAATTAGACTCTTCGCCTGCTATGTAAACTGCCTCTGCATCACTAATAATTAATATTGGTTATTCAGTACTTCTTCTGGCTGCTAAATATTGAATTCTGTTATTTTTAATTATACAAGGCCCTTATTAATTATCTTACTGAATTAGTCCTATGCCCACTGGTTATAACAACTCTCTAACTAATGGATCTGTCCCTAGAATACCTTTCCTTCTGACAATCACATTCTTGGGTATGCAGTTTAGTATTTAATGGACATCAAACAATAATGTCCCTCTGTCTCTAATACTTATAAGTAAAGCTGCCTCAGTACCTTTGACATCTCTTCCCCAAAGACCAGGGTAATTTGGAAGGTGGTTGTTGCTGCTGTCTTTGGCAATGAGAAGAGAAAATGAACTTAGAACCACATGAGAGTGGGGACTCTAGAAATTGGGGTAGAAGAAGCTGGCTTATAGCTTGGGGAAGAGGGGGAGGAGTAAGGGGTTTTAGAGGTAGGTGGGCCTCTGTGTTGCTTTTTATGGGTGCAGGGGGAGTGGATTTCTGGAGCAGGCTTCGGGGAGTGGAGGCTCAGGGGCTTAGGGGAGTACCTGGAGAGAGGCTGGGCTGCTGAGATGGCTTTACCAATTCCAGGGACTTGCAGGGGTGGTGGTGGGGGGCACTTAATTCTGGGAGGGACAGCAGCCCAGAGGAGAGTAATAGAATGGGGATGGGGTGATTGAAGAGGCTGGAGAACTTTTCAGGAAATGTGGGCTCCGAAAAAGACAAGGTGGGCAGGTGGGAGGAGTCAGCTATGGATGGGAGGAGGGGAGTAGAGGGAGGAGGGTGGGGGGCGATTAGATGTAATGTGAGCGTGAACCCTCTGCCAGCCCACAGAGGGCAAGTTTTCCTTTTCCCTATTCTGGTGGCGACTCACTCTCTCTTCCTGTCTCAAGGATGAGAAGCAGGAAAAAAAAAAAAAGAGCTGCCCTCCCCTCAACGACTCCCTGGACCTATTTGCCTACCCTCTATCCCCAGGAAAAGCAGACACCCATGTCCCCTCCTGTGCTCCTTGGGAACCCCTTCCTTTCCCTCCGAATGAAATTGCCTCTCATTCTTGCCAGTCCTTTGATTCTCCAGGGGTGTTGCCCACTCTTCTCCCAGCCTGACAGCCAGCTGGCCCATCACCAACCTGTTAATCCATCAACCCAACACGGCCACTGGTCAGCCAGTTGGCTAGCACCAACTCAGTTTTTAGCCGGTTCTCTGGAAGGCCGTCTGGGTGATCAGTTAGCCAACATATCCATCAGACTCAGCAGCCCAACCCTTCTCACACCCCTTGTTTCCTCCCTCCCTTCCCCTCAACTCCCTAACATTTCTGCTGATAGGATTTACTAATACTGCATAATTGGGTCTGCTTCTTAATCCCCTGCCTTCCCTTTCTCACCCTCTGTTGGAAAACCCCGTTGCCAACTCTGTGTGTGTTACTAACACGCTTATAACCCAGGGGACCAAGGCATGGGCAGGGACAGGTGGGGCAAGGTATGAGTGAAAAACCGAACTAACCTTTCTGTCTCATCTGCGGAATGTCGACCATCTTTAAGTCTTTGCTTTCTTGGTCCAGTTCTTTTGTTGTTTTCTTCTCTACTAACCAAGGTCTCTAACTGTTCCCCTTCTCTGCAGATGGCTCTTCTGGGAGGGGATGGGTGAGGGGAGAGGAATCCAGAGGAGAGGTGGGCAAGGGACGGGGAGAAGGGACTTAATTTTTGTGTGTATTTTATTTCTCCCTCCCATTATAATTTAATTTTCTTTAAACAAAATACTTCTGCTGAACCTAAGGTGGGAGGGTTTGAACAAACAACCAAATATATATGGATATATATTTTTCCTCCTTCCTTGAGTTTCACAGTTGGTCATTTTATTTTTCTTTTCTTTTCATTCTGTTCTTTTGTTGTTGTCTTTGTTGTTTTTTTTGACACCCCCTTCCCCCCCATATCTCCGGTGAAGCACGCAGGGATTGGACACGCTATGGTAAACAAACTGCATTATCTGGTAGATATCACTCTAATTGTCTTACCGTTTGGTTTGCCGTGGGTTTTTTTAACTGTTCGATCCTCCCTCTTTTGTTTCCTCTCCCTGTTTGGTTTCGGTTGTTTTGCTCTTCCAATTGTTTTTTTGCGTCCTGGACAATCTTTAGATTTTGCTTCTCTCTCTTTTAGTTTTCCCCTTTCCCTTTTCTTTCTTTTTTGGTCCAAACTGAAATCCAAAAGACAAATGGAAATCAAGGAATTTGGCCTGTCCCTGCCCTAATCCCTGACTCCTGGATTCAGACTCCTGGCCAGAGAGACCTGGGGGCAGGCCCTATGTTCATCGGCTCTGGCTAGACCAGCCCCGATGCCAGGCTGCTTATTTCTATTGCTTTATTTTGTTCTTTTCCCCCCTCCCTTGTTTTTTCTCTTTGATTTAGTTTCTTTCTTGGTCTCCTGAAAATCCATGGAAAACACCATCCCATGACATGCTACGCTCTGCTCACTGTCAGCTCCCTGGAAGGACCCCTCAAGTTGGGGGAGGGGATTGGGGTTGAGACCTCCGGTGGCAGCCCGCTGGGCAGGCTCCCCAGGGGTGGGGATGGCCTTGTGAGATGCACAGCTGCCTGGGACCCATCTGGACCTCATTCAAATCACCAGTTCATACCAGTTTGGGGGCTGCCCCATGCTGGCTGCCAGGGGAAAGGTGCCATCCCCCTCCCTCACTTCTCAGCCTTGAGGGTTCCTGGTTCTGTCTCCCCTACATTTTGCATGGCATGAATGGTCTTTTCCCCCCACCAGGGATAGCATCCAGTTCTCCCCAACCGCTCGCTGCTCTGACTAACACTGTTTCACACTCTCTTCCTTCCCCTCGCCCCTTCTCTCTACACCCCTGCCCACCGCATGGCCTGTGACAGGGGTGGGTTTCCTTCCCAGATAAGGGAGTGAGAGGAGTCCCTGCAGGGGTGGACTCTGGCTAGTGGGGGTTTTTTTTGGTCCCTGTCACGAAGCTCCTGTGTTTGGGTTGGGCTTAGTTCTGGTGAGTGTTGGTGTGGGTGTCTGTGTAAATGCAGCTGGTGTGTGTTGGTGTGTGGGTGTGACTGTGTGTAAATGTTGGCATGACATTTCGGGGTGTTAGTGGGAAACTGTACTGTGTGTGTGTGAGACTCCGCTGGTGACTCTCCATGTGTAAGCGCTGGTGTGAACTGGGGGCTGCGTGACTGTGTGGGTTTTTGAGCCTGGCGAGGACTATGAGGGGGTGGGCTGTGGGGGCTGGCCCTTCAGTCTAGGTGCCATGACAGGCGGGGACAGGGGAGGAGCTGGGGCTGGCCCTGTGCTCTTGCCTCGCCTCACAGTGTGTGCCCGCAGGCCCTGCTGTGCGAGATCCCCTGGGATTCCCTCATGCCTGCCCAGTCCTGGCTCTGCAGCAGCAGCCGGTTAGTCATCGCCTATTAATAATGCAGAGTGATTGAGCACCAGACTGGGGGCCCTGCAGATGGACGTGTCTGCTCTTGTGGGGCTGGCACTGCTTGGGGCAGCTGCCTGGCCTGCCCAGCCTCCCAGGTCTGTACGGCTGTCTGGCTGGTGAGGAGGGAAGCATGGTAGTTGGGGCTCCCAATCTGAGTGGCTCCCTGACTTCCCCAGGAGGCTCTACCTCTGGGTCACGTCTGGCCTTTCTGGACATTTTTGCAGGCCCTTGTTTTCCTTGTAGATTTTCCTGCAGCCGCATAGACTAGTGCTCACAGCCAAAGCCATCCCAGCCTTCCCCAATTAGAGGCCTCGTGTGGCCACTCCCAGTGGTCCTGGTGTTCCAGTGGGACCACGTGGGAGTCCCAGCACCCTCCTCCACAGGCCCTGTTCCTCCAGCTCCTGCTTCTAGGAGTTAGCTGCCACCTACTCCGTTCAAGCCAGGCCATTGAGTACCTGTCAGGAGCTGGCCATTTGGAACTTTCTTCACAGAGTGTCACTGGATAGCCAACCTGTGAGTTTGGGGACAGAAGGGAGGCTACCATATCAACCCATGTGGAACACCCCAAGCACCTGGGAATACCATCCTGGAATTAGCACCCAGCAGACCTTTTCAATCTGGTTAAAAATTGACCACGTAGGCTGGGGCTACTGAAGCTCACTTTCCTCATCTACCAAATGGGCTGATAATATACCTGCATTACCTATTTCATGGGGTCGGTGTGAAGATCAAGTAGGGTAATAGAAGTGAAAGCATTTGTACTCTGTAAAGGACATTAGAATTTTATTAAGCTTTATAAAACGTTAACTAATTATCTCAGTGTTTCCAGGGCGGGGATGTTTTGTAAAGAAATGATTCTCTTCCCATAGTAAACCCTGGAGAATACAGCATCTCTGGCCCCACTGGAGATCCTATTACATTCCCTTCTTAGGAATCAGTCCCAAAGTAACTGCATGAAGCCCCAGAATGCTTCAGGAATTGGGCTGGGGAGGAGGAGAAAAGATAAATGAGTTGGTTAAGTTGGTTAAGAAGCAAACAACCCTGTATGGTTTCAGCCCTGGCAAGGAAAATACCTGCTAAATTCTGAGTCTCTGAAGTCCACACTTTCCTGTGTGAGCAAAACTGATTGATGAACAGATCCGGTTGCCTCTTGGTGGCCTCATAATCATTCATAAACCTGTGCTAGGGATGAGCTCTTTCAGGCTAAGACTGGAGTCAGAGAGCGGGGCACCAGCCGTGTTCAATGTGTTTGGATTTCCAAGGCATCGCCCAGACAAGTTCTATTTAGTTTTGAATTTATTTTTACTAACTCATTCATATGGACTCTTTTCTTGTTATTTGAGCACTTCTTGGGGAAGAGGGTAGATATAGACCAAAAAGGCCAACCCGTCGAGAGGTTTGGATTAGGTGTGTTCAAGCTGATGGAATTTGCTTGTAAAAATAATAATTCTCTGGACATGCACTGGGGTCTTTCAGTAGCTTTCCTATTTTGAATATCATTTAAACTTGATGAATACCTGGATGCGGGCAGTAGGCAGAAAGTACTCCCAGTTAACAGATGGGGAAACTGAGGCCCAGAGAAAGCACCCTGTCTGGGGTCACATAGCGAGATATGGAGGAGTTCCGCTTCCGCCGTCTCAATTGATGCTCGGAGTAAACCTGGAAGAAATGGAAGTGACGGAAGTTGTTCAGCTCCTTTTACAGGTGAGAGTCAGAGAGGTAAAGTGAGACTGTCCTGGAAAATGGGAAGGGCTAAGTGAGAGCCCAGAATTTCTGACCTGAAATCTTTCCTCTCTGTTCCCAAACTATCAATTTTAGATGTCAGGCCTCACGGTTGGGCTGTGACTTCTTGGTGTGTCCTTTCGTCTTGTTTCTCTCATTAGCTTCCGACCCCCACACAGAACAGGTGGCTAAACCAGACACTTAGTGGGACTTGCCTGACCGCACTCAGCCTGGAGACCCTCTCTTCCCGCTTGTCTTCATCCTCTGCTCCCACCCACTCAATCCTAAAGGGATGCCAGGAGCTTTACCCCAGACTACTTGCTCTTAACCACCTTCGGCTCCTGGATCCCTTTGAGAATTTGATGACAGCAATGGACTCTCACAGAAAAAAAAAAAAAGAAATGCCCATTGGTGCAGTTTTGCATCCAGTGGCAAGGGGCTTGGAATCCCCAAAGCCCAGCCAGATGCCCACAGGCTAAAAACACTCACCCCGCAGTCTTATTCTCCCCAGAATAAACCCCCCTCCCAAGGAGGTCAGTAGCCCTGTGATTGTCGAAGGCAACTGGGAGAGGTTCCAGAAGACGGCAGAAGGTACCCCCCTCTTCCTCAGCCTTTCGTCCTGGGGCACAATGGGCACGCTTCCCTGCCTGTGTGGGGCTATTTATGGCCAGCACCTGGTTTCACATCCTACCCAGTCTGCTGCAGGGGAGCAGAGCACAAGAGAGGTGGGCTCAGCAGAGAGGGCTGGGAGCCCACCCAGGTCACAGGCTGCCCCCTGCAGCCACCTCCAGCCTGCCTCCCTGGCCCAGGGCAGGGCAGTGGGCTCCTGCTGCCTCGTGCTGCTCCCCCTGTCCCCTGCCTGGACATGACTCTTCCAGGGCAGAAACTCTGGCTCATTCCCCTTGGCCTACTCAGTGCCCACTTGGCCTGGCTTGTCTGTGTTGAGTGGGTCAGCATGGGTTGGGTGTAGACCCTCTGCCAAGTCCCGATAATGCTGTTTGGAAAGGAGACAGCCAAGACTTCCTCCCCACTGCCTTGGGAAGGATGTGGTGTGTGTGCAGGTGTGTCTGGGGGTTGGTGATTGGTGGCGAATGGGCAGTGGAATGAATGTGTGGGTCACTTGCTGGTGGGGAAGGTAGAGTCTAATGTCCCTTCCCCTTCTTTCCAAACCTCTAAGTGTCTCTGTCTCAGTGGTCGCTCCTCTCTGCTCCTCCGTTGGAAGGAAGTTCCCCCCTTCCTGCACCCCACAGCTCTTTTGCTTCCATCTCTGCTCCTCCCCAGGCCCCTGCCCCGCATGCCTTCTCACCGGCTGCCTTTCTCTGGCCTGTCCTGCTGGGCCTGGCCCCACCCTGCTCCTCTAACCCGCATGTCTCCCAGCGGCTGCTCTGTGTCCCCTGCATGGCCCTCTCCCTCCTCCCCCGCTGGCCCCACCCCTTCCAGAAGCTGCGTGGTGGGGGGTGTTGGGGGGCAGGGGCATCATGAACCCTGGGGTGGAGGGGGACCGGGGGAATTATTCCCCTGTTTCCTGCTTTTACTAACGAACCTGCCATTTTTGTGTCTGGACTTTGATTTGTCTGAGGGAACAGTCGGGTCGTACTAATCTAAGCCATCTCCCTCCCTGCCTTTCCCCAGAGACCTTTCTCTGTCCCCCCACCCTCGGCTGCCTTTCCCCCTGGTGCCCGTCTCCCCTTTCTCCCTCTACTCCCCTCTCCAGCTGCACCTCCTTAGTTATCCTGCCTCCTGCTATCCTCTGCCCCCACCCACCTCTGGGCCATAAGGGGTGATTGAGGCAGCCCTTTTCCAATAGGGGGCCGTGGGAGTTATTTGTACAAATCCATGGGAGCAGGTGGGAATGTGCCAGCCTGGAGGGGAATTGAGGAGGGTGTCCCCACTGCCCACCAAGTCAGGTCCTTCTAACTCTGAGAGGGCAAAGGGAGGGCGACCTTGGCAAATGGAGTGCGGCGTGAACCCATAAGGTGAGGGAGGTGGCCAGTGGCTGGTGCCTTGGCTTCTGAGGCCAGGGAGGGAGGACACAGCTGAGGGGCTCAGGTGGGCTGGAGGAGATTCTCTTCCTGGGGAGGTTTGGGGCCAGAAGAGCCCTCTCCCTGCACAGAAGCAGGGGTTCACTTGAGGATCTGTCACCAAAGAAAGTCACAGGCTACCCAGGCATTAGGTTTATAGATGGAGACACAGGCAGTGTGGCCCTGGGTCACAGGGCAATTTGCAGTTGACCTTTGATGACCATGTGCTGTGTTCCCTGGACTGTGCTGGGATTAGTAGGGTTACAGGGACACATTGGGCTGGGCCTGCCCTTCAGGAGCTGACCAGTTGGGGTGACCACACTTGGGCTCAGGAACTAATTAGCCCCATCCCACCTAAGGCCACTTCTGCCTTCTCCAGAAGGTTTCTGGTCTCTCAGTACAGCATCAGGAGGGGTGGAGCTGGAGGCCTGGATGGAGCTGGATTTGCCCCAGGGAGGTCCCTTCGCCCTGTCACCCTATCCCTGTCTTATCCTTACCCCTGCACCCTGGTCCCCTCTTCCCTTTCTCCAGCCTCTCTCTGCCTGGTCTAATCTCGTTTGCATGTTTTTGTGACTAATACTTTGACCCTTCCCTTTTCTACCCAGATCCCCACTTCCCAGCCTTGGGGTAGGGTGGAAACGAGAAGAAATAAATAATAATGACCAGCCCGCTCCTCAAAACAAGACTCAGAGCTTTCACACTGCCCCCTTCCACAAGGACACCACCCACCTTCTGCCCCTGAACCTAGTTACCCCCAGTACAAGGTTTGATGGTTCTCAGGAGGTGGCCAGTGGGGCTCAGCTCTGCCCCACCCACTGCAGGCTCCAGCCGAGCTCGAGGGGGACTCAAGGGTCCTGGGAGGGCAGATAGCTCCCCTTACCCAGGTTCTGCCCGTGTCCCTTAGGCATTCCTACCCCTTAGCCTCGACAGCGGAGTCCTGGAGACCTGTCGCTGGAAGGTGGCTGGCGGCATGTGCGTACAGACTGGTGTGGGTGGGGACATCACAGGATGTGAGTAGAAGGCCCCGATCTCCAGACTTTGCCAGAAAAAGGGGTAATGAGGCACATTTGGAGAGTGGGAAGTGGGGGTGAGTTGTGGCCTGTGGAAATACAGTGTTGGGTTAACCATGAGCCAGTTTCCTGCTTGCCCTGTGGGGGTCTGCCCTCTTTCCCAGCTGGCCCCCCAAACCGGTGCCCTTCCTGGAGTGGGGCTTCATGGTCCCACAGTCCTGGCTCTTTCCCTTGCAACTGTTGTGGGCTGTTCATGGGGCTAGACTTTTCAGGGACCAGGTAGGCATTTCCCTGGGGCACTGGTGGGGTCAGAGACTTTCCTGTCCTGTCACACACTGCCCCACCTAAGGTCACTGTGCTTTCTCCAGCCCACTGCTGAGTGCTTCTGCCTCTTGGGAACACCAGGCACTCCCTGATCCCTATCTATCTTGCTTTCTTACTGAATTTTCAGCCCAGGGGCAAGGTATTTGTGAGGTTAGCCCTGTCCCCCTCTGTTCCCTAACCTTGACCTGACTGCCAAGTGTAACAGTGGTGGTGTCAGTAGAGAAGACAATTGGATAGGAAGAAAGGAAGGGCTGCCCTCTCTTGTGGAGGCAAGAGAGTGACCTGGATATAAGGAGGAGGAGTAAAGAGACAGCCTCAGGAAGGGGCTAGAAGTGCAAACCCTGGAAACTTGGGTGGCAGGGGTAGGGCTCAGCCCCATGGGTATTATGCAAGCCCAGGAAGTTCCAAGACTTCCCAGGAATATGTGAGCTCTTGGTCCTCACGCTGCTGTCTCCCATCTCCCTACTGGGCTCAGACTTAAAGACCTCAGCGCCCAGAAGGGAGGGCTGCAGGGGAGTCTAAGCCACCAAGATCCAGGGAGCATTGGTGTTTTCTGCCTCACTTTTGAAAGAAGCTCTGAAATCACGTGTGTCCATAAGGCACCTTCAAGAGGAGGAAAGTGAGGGTACCGTTTGCATTCCTCCTATGTCCCAGAATGGGGCCCTATCCCGGAGTCCCCATTCCCGCTCAGAGGCCCTGCCAGGAACTATTCTTGAGGCTGTTCGTGGTGAGCTCTCCCAGTACCCTCCAGGCTCCTGCCTGCTGAGCTGGGGGCCATAGGGCAGGCCTTGGCCCACCCTGAAACCATCCAATCTTGTACTGCCTCCTTTTCCTCCTTCCTTCTCTTTCCCCACTGTTCCTCCTCTGAGACAAGCAGACATAAAAATGAGGGGTCCCCCTCCCCCACTGCCCCCTGGCCCCTCCTTCACCCAGCCTGTGGCTCTTCCCAGGGAGTTGATGCCAGTTGTCTCCTGTCTCTCCCCCCCCTCCCTGGGCTGGGCAGGTGACCATCTCGGTGGACGGGATCCTGACCACCACAGGCTACACACAGGAGGATTACACCATGCTGGGCTCTGACGACTTCTTCTACATTGGGGGCAGCCCCAACACAGCTGACCTGCCGGGCTCGCCCGTCAGCAACAACTTCATGGGCTGCCTCAAGGATGTGAGTAGGGCTAGGAAGGGGCTGGGGTCTGGCCCCTGTTTTCAGTGTGATTTAGTCTGATGTGGCCAGCTGCCCAGGTCCTCTGTTCCTTCCAAGTCCACAGTGGGAGATAGCCCCTCTTCAAAACCTAAGGCCCATTGACTTGGTCAAGAGGCTTCTCCCCTCTTGTTTCCCTGAGCCTTGGAAGTCCCCATCCTCTCAGAGGACCCTCGGGGCAGCTGTGGTGCAGAGGAGAGAATGTTGGATGTGAAAACTTAAGACCTGGGTTTGAGTCCCTGCACTTCCACTCTCTAGCTCTGTGACCTTGGCCAAGTCACATGACTGGCTGATGCTTGGTTTCCTCATCTGTAGACAAGTGGTCAATACCTACTTCTTAAGGTTGGTGTGAGGAGCAGATAAGAGTGTAAGTAAAAATACTTTGTCAATTAGAAAATGGCACCAGGTGTTAGTGGTGACTCCCGGCCTTGTCGTTATTATGAACTGCAATACAGCGGGGCCTGAGAGCCCACAGGGCAAGCTGCCATGCTGGTGCCGGGCCAGAAGACAGGACAGAGGAAATACAGAGGGCAAGGGAGCCTCTGTGAGGAAGCTGTAGAGGAAGGCCCAAGCTAAGTGGTCTGGTGGCACTGAGCGGGGGCTACCGGGGGTGGGTGGCCGGGTCCCCTGGTGCTGGCTGCTGCTGGGCAGGAGTAGCCAGGCCCTAAGTTGCCTTCGCCTCTTCATCCCTGACCCCACCCTCCCTGCAGGTGGTCTATAAGAACAATGACTTCAAGCTGGAACTATCCCGCCTGGCCAAGGAAGGGGACCCCAAGATGAAGCTGCAGGGAGATTTGTCATTCCGCTGTGAGGATGTGGCTGCCCTGGACCCCGTGACCTTTGAGAGTCCTGAGGCCTTTGTGGCGCTGCCCCGCTGGAGCGCCAAGCGCACTGGCTCCATCTCTCTAGACTTTCGCACCACTGAGCCCAACGGGCTGCTGCTCTTCAGCCAGGGCCGGCGTGCTGGGGCAGGGGCTGGTGGCCACAGCTCCACCCAGCGGGCCGACTACTTTGCCATGGAGCTGTTGGACGGCTACCTCTATCTTCTCCTGGACATGGGCTCCGGGGGTATCAAGCTGCGGGCGTCCAGCCGCAAAGTCAATGACGGCGAGTGGTGCCACGTGGACTTCCAGAGGGACGGGCGCAAAGGTCAGGAGGCCTCTGGACCCTCCCCTCCCCCCGGCCACTCCTCTCCACCTGCCCCAACATCCTCTCCAGCTCTCTGCAGCGGGTTTTCTGTTTGACACCATTTCCTGTACGCCCCCCCCGCCACTTCTCCTCCACCCACCTCGGGTCCTCCCGTTGTCCTTTCTGTCATGCCATGTTGGCAATCACAGCATTTGGCATCAGCCAGAGCCAGACTCATACCTCAGCTCTCCTATTTGCTGCCTGTGGGACTCAGTTTCCTTATCTGTGAAAGGAATAATTACACGAGGGGTGTGAAGAGAAAATCAGAGCACATGTATAGAAGCATCAGCATAGCGCCTAACACAGAGTGGACATCCCATTTTCCTTTAAGAAAACATCTTCCCAGCAACGCCTCCCTCTATCTGGAGTCATTAAACTTTCTTTTAGTAGCACACTCAACAAATATTTACTGAGCACCTACTATATACCAGGTGCTGCCCAAGGTGCTGGAGATAGGGACAGCAGGAGCCCTTGTTGTGGTGGCATGGGGAGAGAGACAGGCAGGAAGCAACCAGGCACTCCTGCCTGGCAGTGAGGGCTCTAGAACAATAAAGCTACAGGGCAGAGGGTGCTGGGGTGGGGCAGGTGCCAGTTCTCAAACCTTCTGTCACTGTAGCCACCCTCTCTCCTCCACCCTTCCTTTCAGTCTTTCTTTCGCATCCTTGTCTTGTTTTCTGTCTGTGAATTCTCTCCTCTTTACTCTCTTCCACCTTGTTGAACGTGAGAGAATCATCCAAGAAAGAGAGAATTGATATAAATGGGAACTGACACATTATCCAGTTTAAGTGCTTATCAGCATCAGCTAAATTTTTGTGCTCCTCTGGCTGTCACCAAGCTGGGCTTGGGAGTCTGGATGGAGTGACCGTTCCTCCGCACACGGAAAGGAGGAGGTGCTGTGGCTCCCGGAAGTGTCGGCTTCTCATGGGCTTGTTGTTTCTTCTTCCTTCCTCAAAGAAATGCTGCCTTCCCCGGGCTTTACATTAAATGGCTTCATCCCCAGATTGTGTCTCAGGACAGCACTAGGGGGTCTTCACAGAGCCCTCTGCCTTCACAGAGCCAAGGGTTTCCACACAGGTGGTCAGTAACTCCCTAGGTTGGAAGTCTGCCCAGGCCTCGCAGAGCACGCCAGGGCTCCTGCTCCTCTGTGCCTTCAGGAAGTGGTCCTGTGAGCCTCACACTGATCTCTAGAGCCCAGACAACAGGGATCACTGTCTTAACCAACTCCAGACGTTTTTGATGGCCCATGTTCATATACATGTGCACACAAACACAGACTTGGGACAGCCATTCCAACAAGGCTCTCTTAGACCTTTTCCATGATTTTTTTCTCTCTTTTTTTGAAATTGTAGTAAATCATATATAACATAAAATTTACCGTCTTAGCCATTTTAAAGTGTACAGTTCAGTGGCATTAAGTACATTCACATTGTTAGGTAACTATCACCACCATTCATCCCAGAACTTTTCTCATCTTCCCAAACTGAAACTCTGCACCCATTAAACGCTAACTCCCCATTCCCCCTCCCCTAGCCCCTGGCACTCACCATCCTACTTTCTGTCTAAGAATTTGATGACTCTAGGGACCTCGGTTAAGTGGAGTCATATAGTACTTGTCCTTTTGTGACTGGCTTATTTCACTGTGTATAATGTCAGAATTTCCTTCCTTTTTAAGGCTGAATAATAGTCCATTGTCTGTACATGCACCTTGTGTTTATCCAGTCACATGTTGATAGAAGCTTGGGTTGTTCCTTTCCATGTTTGGTGGGACCTTGGAGTCAAGGCCCGCTATCACTTTGATTTCCTCTCGCTGACTCCCCATTACACACCCCTTTCCCCACCTCTTTCTTTCCCTCCCTCCTCCTTCAACATTCAGTTCATCTGTTGAGAGCCCCAGGAGGCCTCACAGTGTGTGCACAGAGCAGGCACGAGGGGAATCTGGCTATAGACAGAGGAGTGGGTGATCAAGTGCACCATGTTTGGGGGCCTGTTGAGTGAGTGGGCCCCCAGCCCTGGGAAGTGGGTTTAGCAGCCAGAACCCTGGGGCATCTGACACCTTGTACAGAGAGAACAGGTTAGGGACCATGTTACTAAAAGTAGGGCACAGGGGAATGGTGTCCCTGGTTCAGGTAAGGTTTTGAGCAGAGGAGAACATGCCCTAAGAAGGCACCATGTCTGTAGAGGGGGCCCTGATTCTGCCCCCTTCATTTCCCAACCCCTGTGTTCACACTCTGATCTCCTCCTGTACCCCCTCCAGAACCTCCCTGCCAAATTCAGACCTAATGTGGACCTAAATCCTCTTTACCTCTCTTTAACCCCATCAAGATAGGCAGAGTTCTTTCCTTTTTTAAAGAGTTCTTCCAAACTGGAAAAAGGAGAAAGGAAGGAAAACATATGGAATAAAAAATACAAACAATGCGGTTTCTAGTATATAGGTTGCTGTAGCTTAAGATGTCAGTAAAGGCTTTGAAGCTCCCACCTGATCCCAAATCTTTTTTCTAAGATAACCACCCTCTCCTTCCAAAGAACTCCTCCAACTCAAAAGCTCCATGTCTGCTTCCTTTCTCCTGGCTGCCATCCTTCCTCCTAGGCTATAGAGCCGATCTGCCTGTGCATCCTGTCTTCCTGCACAGAGCAGGCTCCAGGCTGAGGGTGGAGAGTATGGGCTCTGAGGTCTTGCTGCCTGGATCATACTTTGGCTCTGCTCCTTCCCTGCTGTGGCACTTTGGGCAGGTTCCCCAGTCTCTGTAAGCCTTGCCTTCCATTTCAAAATGGGATCATAAACAACCAATTTTATAGAGTTATTGTGAGACTTAAGTGATAAAATATATTTAAAGGGCTAGGTGCCTGGCATCTAGTCATAAAAGCTCAATAAATGTCAGAGGGGAAAAAAACCCTTTGGATTTGAATGTTTCAGCTTCCTTAAGGTTCTCTGCCTCCAGTTCCCGGTCTGAGGGGCTGGCTAGTGGAAATGACCCAGCCCTTTCTGGGCTCAAGCTTTTGGGCACATCTACCTCCTTCCTGAACATCCTCTGAGGACTTGCTCTGGTGGGGAGGAGGGGTCTGGATTGAAGCCCACAGCTCACTGCAGCTGGGCTGGGGCTGGGACACACGAGCTCCCGAACCTGGGGACCTTTGTCAAGCAGTTTCTGCAGCAAGGTGGGTGAGGCCGAGCTTCTGGCCTGGGTGGCTGCTCATCCTCCTGAGCCTGCTGCAGGGTGCAGGGCAGAGGGGCACAGCTGGGTTGGGGGCCTCCCTGGCAGAGTCAGGGCACCCCTTTCTGGCCTGTGGCCTCTTTCCAGCCTGCCTTCCCTTGATCTCCAGGCTCTATCTCAGTGAACAGCCGCAGCACACCGTTCCTTGCCACTGGGGAGAGCGAGATCCTGGACCTGGAGAGTGAGCTGTATCTGGGCGGCCTCCCTGAGGGGGGGCGGATGGACCTGCCCCTGCCCCCAGAGGTGTGGACGGCGGCGCTCCGGGCTGGCTACGTGGGCTGTGTGCGGGACCTCTTCATAGACGGGCGTAGCCGAGACCTGAGGGGCCTGGCCGAGGCGCAGGGGGCTGTGGGCGTTGCCCCTTTCTGCTCCCGGGAGACACTGAAGCAGTGTGCATCTGCCCCCTGTCGCAATGGGGGCATCTGTCGAGAGGGCTGGAACCGTTTCGTCTGTGACTGCATCGGGACCGGCTTTCTGGGGCGGGTCTGTGAGAGAGGTGAGGATAGTCTTCATCCTGGGTGTTCTCGCTACCCATCCTTGTGCTCCTCCTTCTCAGGGTGGCCCCCACTTTCCATCCCCATGTCCCCTTCCTCTCCAGGGTGCCTTTCATAGGCCAGGCCTAGGCTTGTTGTCCTTGTAATGATCCTCTGGTTTTCTCTCTCCCTCCACTGGCCTTTGCCTGTCCTCGGCTTCCCTCTTCCCCGACTCCTGGGGCAGAGGCCACGGTCCTGAGCTACGATGGCTCCATGTACATGAAGATCATGCTGCCTAACGCCATGCACACGGAGGCAGAGGATGTGTCCCTACGTTTCATGTCCCAGAGGGCCTACGGACTCATGATGGCCACCACCTCCAGGGAGTCTGCCGACACCCTGCGCCTCGAGCTGGATGGGGGGCAGATGAAGCTCACTGTCAACCTCGGTAACCACCCCACCCTGTGCCTCCTGGCCCCTTCCCTGGCCCTATCTCTGACCCATACCCCCCTCTGTCTGGAGAAGCTTGTGGTGGCACCAGCAAGAGGTTCTCTCAGCAGAGTTTGGAGGTGGGGAGGTGCCAGCCTGGGTCAGAGCCCCTGAGAGCTCTGTCCCCTGTGAGATGCACAGTTCAGGGCAATGCTCTATGCTTGACAACACTGTGAGGGGTGGAGACCAGAGTGTGGCCACGTATCTGCCCGAGTGTGTCTGGGCATGACTGTCCTCCTAGGGCACTCACGTGGAGTCTTGGTGGCATCTGCCCTGCACACACATGTAATGACAGAGCTCATTGTTGATTGTGGGCTCATCCACTTGCTCATTCATTGGTTCATTCATCTGGGAAGTGCTCACTTGACGCCTACCGGGTGTGGAGCCCGAGTTCAGTGCGTGGCAGATGCAGAGATGAGCAAGACCTGACCCCTGCATGCAACTGCTCTCATCTGCTCTGCTCTGTTTAAGGAGCTGTCTCTGTGTTGGTGTTTGTAGGTGCATGTGTGTACACTGGACACACGGGACATGCCATCTTCCCCTTGTCGTGCTGTGTACTTTCATGTTTGAGCCCCATAGCTGCCCTATGAAGACACCAGATCATCTGGCAGACATTACTACCCTTGTTTATAGATTATGAAAGTCATATATTGACTTGTCCAACATTACAAAGCTAGTGATTGCAGGGGGAAAGAGCCAGGACTCAAACCAGGTCATTTGCCTTAACGTGCAGTGCTTTTCCCATTGCCTCTGACAGGGCTGAGGGTGGAGGGGCGTTAGGTTACTGGCCCTCCTGTGCCCATGGGTGAGAGCTCCACTTCACCTGGCAGTCCCCAGGGTGTCCATGTGGGCCGGACCATGAGGCCTGTTAGGTTCTCTCCATGGGCTTCAGCTCTCAAGGTCAGTGCAAAAAGAAAACAGCAGGTTGACTCATTCAGCTAATATTTATGGGACACCTGATAAGTGCCAGACATGTTACAAGCCAGGGGCTGCAACACTGAATAAGCAAACTCCCCACCCTCATGCAGCTTTCAGAGCAGGAGAACCCTGGAAGTGAGTGGTCTTAAGCTGTTCAGGCTAGGGTCAAATCTGCCCATTTCATACTGGCCCCTCAAAGAATATAAAAGTGTAGCACTCAAGGACCTGCCACATAGGAAGTCTTCAGGCCACTACAGTCACCTGTTGTGTCCTGGGCCCAGAGGAGAAGGAGGGCTCTTCTGAGTAGAGTAGAATCTTCAGCAGGAGAGAATACAGAGCTTTGAGCTTTTAGATATCTATCTGGTGTCCCAGCCTAACATTGGTCTCCAGGGCATTTGTGGGACAGACTGTGGCCTTTTGGGGGCCCATTACCTCATTATTATGTTTATACTGTGTCCTTTCCTTTTCCCCTTTTGGCCACCTGGCCTTTGTATTTCTAGGACAAGGACTTGCTGAGAGAGGCAGGGGCTGGAGGTGGGGAGGTGTGCAGGTGGCCAGGGCCTCAGAGTTGGTTTGAAGGGTTCCCTGCAGCTCTGCTTCTAACCACAATCACAGCCTGTGAAGTGGGTGGTGTGAGGCAGTTAGTTCTGCAGGGGAAAGCAGGCCAGGACATGCCCTTTGGCCAAAGCTCCACAAGTCTGCACAGTGCCCCCTGCATCCCTGAAACTGTCACAGGAGGAAGGCCCAGCCCAGGACCCCATGAGTGGCCTGTGCTTCTCAGCTTGCCCAGGTCCATGTATCCAGCACGTGATGCCCCCACTTTTGCCCAGGCATTTGTGTGTTCTCCATGTGGCTAAGCACATGGCTCTGTGCTTGGTGGGGACACAGCAGGGAAAATCTGGGGCCTTTGATTTCCAGGGAAGGCAGATGCTTCTTGCTTGCTTAGATTGTCCTAGGCCTCTGGGAAGAAGCTATGTTTCTTTAGATTAGACAAGAGGCAGCATCCTTGGTCAGTAAAACTTATCCTGGTGTGCCCTTGGGACCTTTCACCTTAGGACATAACCTCTCCTCTCTGTGGGCATGCTTTTCGTCTGTGCCACATGAATGCTCAGAAGTCAGAGAAAAAGGTGGCCCTCCTGGAAGACCCATTGTGTTAAGAATAGGCTTCCCAGACTGGCAGCCAACAGGACTGTTCTCCCACCTACCTCTCACCCCTGGCTGTGCCCCTGCCCCCACCCATGGAGATGTATGTGCTGAGATGCCATCTTTAGCATGGCTTATGACAAGCTGTGACCAAACGTCTGGTGCAGATGCATCTATCTACAGATACCTCCTGATACATGTACACAGAGGCATGTGGCCACTGTGTAGGTGCCGCAGACACACAGGTGGTCCCTACCCAGCAACCCAGCCTTGGGCTGTGATGGGAAGAGTGCTGGGCTTGGGGCCAGAAGACCTAGGGTCTAGCCTGGGTAACTTTCACTGCTAGGTAAGTCATTTCCCATCTTTGAGCCTCTTTTTTGTTTTGTTTTTTTGAGACAGAGTCTCACTCTGTCACCTGGGCTAGAGTGCAGTGATGTCATCATAGCTCACTGCAATTCAGACTCCTGAGCTCAAGCAATCTTCCTGCCTCAGTCTCCTGAGTAGCTGGGACTACAGGCATGAGCCACCACACCCAGCTAATTTTTTCTATTTTTAGTAGAGGTGGGGTCTTGCTCTTGCTCAGGCTGGTCTCGAACTCCTGACCTCAAGTGATCCTCCTACCTCAACCTCCCAGAGTGCTAGGATTACAGGCGTGAGCCACTGCGCCCAGCCTCTCTGTTTTTTTTTTTTTTTTTTTTTTTTTGAGACAGAGTCTTGCTCTGTCACCTGGGCTAGAGTGCCGTGGCATCAGCCTAGCTCATAGCAACCTCAAACTCCTGGGCTGAAGCTATCCTCCTGCCTCAGCCTCCTGAGTAGCTGGGACTACAGGCACATACCAACACACCCAGCTAATTTTTTCTATTTTTAGTAGCGCAGGCTGGTCTCCAACTCCTGACCTCAAGCAATCCTCCTGCCTTGGCCTCCCAGAGTGCTAGTATTACAGGCGTGAGCCACTGCGCCCAGCCCTGTCTGTTTTTTTATCTGTCAAATGAGGATAAAAATCCTCTGTCTGCTTTCTGTGGTGGTTTTGAGGCTCGAATGAAATAATGGGAATGGAGACATTAAACAGATGCAAGGCACATATGTAGAGACCCACCCTGCCTTCTCAAAGGAAGACCACACTGGGATAGGGACCTAAGTTTGGAGCCAGGCCTGGGGCTTGCTCCCACGTAGCATGACCCAGTCTGGCCCACGCTTTGGGATCCTCATTCTGATCCCCACCTGCCTACTCCCCAGGGCCTGCAGGGCCTCACAGACAGGAGGAACACCAACGCCCCATCTGGGGCTGCACTCGCTGCTGGGGAACTGGGAGAAGCCTGATGAGGCTTGGTCTCTGGCCTTGGGTCTGTCGCTGTAGAGAGGGAAGCCAGAATTATAGGGGGCAGCTGTGCAGCTCCACAGGCACTCGGTGGAATGAAACAGACTCAGGGCTGGGCCTGAAGAGGGAGTGGAGGCTGCCAGTGACCACTTGGCAGGACAGCTGGGAGGAGGCCTCAAGAAATTGGATATTTGCTAGACAAGAGAGGGCCAAAAAGGCCCTGCTGCCTCTTTCCAGACAGAGGATCCAGAGGAACCAGATCATGCCTCCTGCCCCAGCCCCCCAGCCCCTACCACATCTGCAGACTCTGAGCAAGGTCCCTGAGCTCTGCTGTCTGCAGCCCCTGAGCAGGGCAGTTGATTTCTGTCCCTAGGGGATGGTAGAGTCTCCTGGATTCTTTGCCCTGTTCCAATGTGGCCTGGGTCCCTACCTTCTGCCTGTGTCTGGTCTCTGGGGTCAGTGCCCAGCCTGGCCTCTCCCCTCCTCGCCTCTCTGGAGTTGTCTTTCACTAGGTGTGCCTGTGGGGTCCCAGCTGTTAGTGCAGCTGACATGAAGGGTGCAGTGTAATTAAGAAATCTCTGAGCTGTAAGGGGTCACCTCTTTCAACACTCTTCATGTGAATTGGCCATGCATTTCCCCCCAACTTGGGGGGGGCTCCACCCCCCACCTCTGAGATGGCCATTCTGATCATTGGGTTTTTGTTTCTTAGTGTCACCCTACCCTTCCAAAATTCCCACTAGTTCTGCCCTCTTGAACCAAACAGAGCAGGTCTAACTTCATGTTTTAAATCAGGTTAAATACACATCGTATCCCAAAGCTCTTTCACCCCGGGGGCCATGGGAGGGTGCACTGTCTTTCTGCCTAGGCTGGTCAGTAGTCATCGAGACCAGGCTGCTGGGGGCCGGCTCTGAATGAGGGCTGCATCAGGAGTGCATGTTGCCACTCTTGTGATGTCACTTAGATGCACCGGAGCCTTGGGCCCACCCTCTCCAATCCATGGGGCCTGGGTGGGGCCAGGAAGCCCATGTTCTTTCCCCCCAGTTCCTTTCCATACAGGTTGCTTTCTCCCATTGGTCCAATCACATGTTCATACCACAACCCTGGTCTCTGTGTCCAGCCAGGACCTTGGTTGGTCGGTCTGTGCAGACCAATCACTTCTGCCCATTCCCTACACTTGAGGCACAGGTCACTAGTTAACAGGTTACTAGTCAGTGCTCCCTAAATTGTGCTCGGGCGAGTGTGTGCGCTGAAGGGGCTGGGTTTCTCCTGCTTCTGCTTGACCCCTGGCTTTCCTCTGGGGTGGTGCTGTCTCTCCCCACCCCCCACCTGTGCCACCCATCTTCAAGGTGTGTTCACTCTTCTCAAACCCCACTGGAGTGGGGGCTTTGAGAATGGAGTCACTGCAGGGGTGGGCCTGGAGCTGACGCTTCTTCTCTAGACAGATGGACCCCCCATTCCTGGTGCTCCCCTGATAGGGAGGGGAAAGAATCAAGCTCCTCCCTCAGGCCTTTTCCCCAACAGAGGCCTGGCCTGCCCTTCCAGCCCCTTTTTTCTTTTTTGGACCCTTCATTGGTGAAGACTCTGCTGGCCCCGAGAGAGCCCCCGGGACCCGACTCCAGTGCCTGGCACCCTTCCACCCTCACTCTGATGTCCTCCCCTTCCCCCACTGTCCAGCCTCTCCCTCCCTGCTCCCCTTTCTTCCTCTTTTCTCTCTGCACCCTCTCTGCCTCCTTCCTCTCACTGTGACTTCTCACTTCCCCCTGTGTCTGCCCTTTGGCCTTTCTCTGCCTCTTCTGCACCCCCGTGGTGCCAGGCTGTGGCCCAGGGTCCCGGCTGCTCCCCCCACTCTTCTGCTGCGGTTGACAACGCGTGTGGAGCTCAGCTGTACCACCCGAGGGGCCCATGGCCCCCAGAGCCATAGGGGCCATCGGTTTATCTCCACTGCAGGAACCTTCAGGGGCCCAGGGGACGCCAGGTTCTACCCTCCTCTGCTTCCTGAGCCATGGGGCATGTGGGCAGAGCCTGTTCGGGGAGGAGTGACAGGAGGCCAGGAGATTGCTGTTAACTGAGGGCCAGAGACAGCCCCTTTCTGAAAGGCAATGGCTGGTCCAGTGCACACCTGCTGCCCGCTCCCCGCTCAGGATCCTCCTGTTCCAGCGCCCCAGCTCACAGGGAGGGAAGCCGAGGCTGGGAGAGAAGTGCTCTGCCCAAGGCCACATGGTGAGTTAGTGAGTGTTAGAATGGATGCAGCTGGTCTGCCTCTCGGTGCAGGGGTTTCTGCAGCTGCCACGAGCCCCTCTCCCTCGGGCTGAGTCAGGGTCGGGGTCTGGGTCTGGTGAAGCAGTACAGGCAGCCTTAGGGCCTTCAACTTGAACTCTACAGGACCCTAGTGCTCTGTTCCCTCTGCTCGGGCTGGCTAACTCCCACCTTGTGGGTGATGTGTCCAACCAGAGGGATGGCCAGAGGCCCCAGGGCCCTGGGCTGTAGGCTCTGCATAGACATGTGCTTCCTGACCATGTCTTGAAATCAGAGTGCAGCAATGCCCAGACTGGGGCAGGGGCAGGAAACTGCCTATGGTACCTGCTTGTCCCTGACTTGCTTTGTGTCCTCACAGAAGTCATATTTTGGGGGCCTCAGTGTCCCCATCTGTGAGGCCTTGGCTCCTCCCTAGGAAAGCAGAATAATACTAGGTCCTCTTCAGGGTGAAGGACCCCCCATCCCCAGGGGCAGCCTGGAATCCCCCAGGATGGGAAGTGGTAGGAGGAAGGTTCCTGCAGGGGTGGTGCCAGCCCCTGGGGCTTTGGGAGGTGTATGGCTTCGGGAAGGGGACCCTGGGGCAGACCCCTCCATTTAGCTCAGAGCCTGCAGGGGCACAGGAAGTGATGTGTCACACCTGGGCTCTGAGCAGGAGGTCGTCCCAGAGCAGGGGATGCAGGGACTCTGGCCCTCCCCATCCATCTCCCTCCTGGAGACTTGGGGAGATATGGGGTTGGTCAAGCCCCTAGCCCCTAGTGGTCCCCTGTACGACTGGGGTTCCCAAGGTGCCCATCTCCTTCAGACACCAGAGGCCTGGGCCCCTGTAAGAAGGGGGATGCAAGTCCTCCTCCCATCACCTGACTGCCCTGCCTCCTGGCTCTGGGGAGGGTTGGAGCCCTCTTGGGGGCAGGAGGGACAGGGGTTCTACTGAGGAAGGGGAGAGGCACCTGGGCACGCGTGGTCCCCGGAAAGTGGCCCCGGGGGGAACCCCCGCCCGCAGACACCCCTCCCTGTGAAGGATGTAAAAGAAAAAAACTTGTTCTGCCTTTTTGTCTCCCCTCCCCCTCTGCCCGCCCCATGGCCCCCCCAGACTGCCTGCGCGTCGGCTGCGCACCCAGTAAGTGGCTTCCCTCTTCTTCTGCAGAGACCCAAGGGGACTGGGGTGCTGGACGCTGGGACTGAGGGAGGTAGGGTGGAGGGACGGGAAGCCTCAAACACTGGCTTGAGTGGGGGTTGGGCAGTGGGTGTGGGGAGGGGAGCGGTGTTGGGGGGTGGGTGGCATGTGGTTGTGGAGGGTAGAAGGGACCAGACGAAGCAGCACCCCGGAGAGCTGGCGGAGGGTCCGTGGCTAGGATGCTCACTGGGTTCTGGGAAGGGGAGACCAGGAAGCCTTGTCGCCCAAGTCAGCAGGAGGGGAGCAGGAGGTAGAAGGCGTGGGCTGGGGCAAAGACTTGGGTGGCACCTGCAGTGGTTGCTCCCTGTCCTATTGGCTGGCAGGGAGGAACCTGGGAGGGGCTGGGGATGTGCTGCTGCATCTCCAGAGGTGGCCACAAGGGGGAAGTCGAGGCACACGGGAAAGAAGATGAGGGCAGGAGGGGAGTGTGTCCAGGGCCTCAGAGTTCAGCCCTGCACGGCTCCTGTGTCAGCTGGGGGATGAGTTTCTGCCGAATGGGGATTCCTTCAGTGGTGACAGTGAGGGCTCTCAGCAGGGGTCAGATGGAGGGCAGACGTGGACATTTCTGGGCCTCCCAGTGTGCCCAGGACTCAGTGCTCTGTCTCAGAGAGAGTGTTTCCACATGGTGTGTCTCGAGGTCACGGGAGGGAGCACATGAACATGGTGGGCACAGGTAGAGAGGCTGTGTGTGCTCGGCGCCCCTTCCTTTATGCGTGTGTGGTGTGATGTGCTGTATGCGCCCCGGAGTTCCTTCAGTCCTGGCTGGAGGGAGCCCGGGGGAGCCCAGGAATGACCTGAGAGTGCCACAAAGTCCAGCAACATTTTAAAGGTAAGTATGTTTTGTTTTAGATTCTGGAAGCTGACAATTCTGGTTTGAATAAATGGTGATAATTCCTAAGAAACAGAACATTCCCCTCTCTAGCCGTGCTGCATATTTATGTGCTGTGCCTGTGGTTGCATGACCAGTGTGTGGAGTTAACAGGCAGAAAGGTCACATTGGGTCCCACTGTGGATGGGGGAGCTGGGTGTCTGTGGAGGATGAAGCTGTGGGTGCACATTTACATTTGGGTGCATGGTAAGGCTCTGTGAATTTCTGGGAAAGTTTTAGGTCTGTGCTTATACACTGGGAATTTAGCTGCCGGCTACACACTGAAGGTCCTTAGGAGTCTGGGGGAAGAGTGTGTTGGTTGTAGGTATGAGTGTCTGTGTGCAAGGCCTCAGGGCACAACTCCAGGGGCCCCATTCACTTCATATTCTGTGTGCGTGGCACCCTCTGAAGTTGCATAAAGGGCAGTACTGAGCGTCTGTCTTTATGACGGAGGGTGAGAAAGCTCTGTGCGTGTGTGCACTCTGGGTAGGTGTGAGGTCAGGCCATGGGTGTATGTACTGTGTGCATAGGTGAGGTCATGTGTGTGTGTATGTGTATGCATACATATATGGGTGGGGAGGCTGTCTGTGTGCCTGGGGTGGTAGAGGAAGCCACCTGTGAGTGTGTATAGGTGCCATGCTCACTCCCCCCTTGGTGCCGCAGGTAAAGGCCCTGAGACACTCTTTGTGGGGCACAAGCTCAATGACAATGAGTGGCACACAGTGAGGGTGGTGCGGCGTGGCAAGAGCCTGCAGCTGTCTGTGGACAACGTGACTGTGGAAGGTAGGTGGTCTGGGCCCAGGGAAGTGGACACATTTCTGTGACCTGTTCTTGGCCCCATTGTACTTGGTGACTACAGCCTGGACAGTGTTCTGGCAAGCCACCTCTGCCATTTCTCCCTCAGGGGTGGTATATTATGGGGGTCTGGGGCCCAGAACCATTTCAACTCTCCACAGGCAGCATTTCCCTGGTAGCCTGTTGGCCCTTGACTCTTGGAGTTGTGCTTGCTGCTAGCACTTAGCCGAGGGCACCTCTCCTGATGTCGCTCATGAGTGGCCCTCGTGTGGAGGGGAGGTTCCTGGGAACCTGAGGCTCAGCCCCAGAAATGATCCTGCAGCCTGTGCCCCAGAGCCATCCCCTTCATCTCGGTCTCCTGTCCCGAGCAGGACAGATGGCAGGAGCCCATACTCGGCTGGAGTTTCACAACATTGAGACGGGCATCATGACAGAGCGGCGATTCATCTCTGTGGTGCCCTCCAACTTCATTGGGCACCTGAGTGGGCTGGTGTTCAACGGCCAGCCCTACATGGACCAGTGCAAGGATGGCGACATCACCTACTGTGAGCTCAATGCTCGCTTTGGCCTGCGTGCCATCGTGGCCGATCCTGTCACCTTCAAGAGTCGAAGCAGCTACCTGGCACTCGCCACGCTCCAAGCCTACGCTTCCATGCATCTCTTCTTCCAGTTCAAGACCACGGCCCCCGACGGGCTTCTCCTGTTCAACTCAGGCAACGGCAATGACTTCATTGTCATCGAGCTGGTCAAGGGGTGAGGGGCTGGGCATTGCACTGCTGTCAAGGAAATGGCCCCCTCCCCCTGCTGAACCAGATGTAGCTCCCCCAGCCCATGGTGGGGGTGTCCAGTCCTCTCTAACCACAGGTCCAGATTCAGGTCTCCAACTACCCGCCAAGATGGAGAAGCACCCCCTCTCCTACTCTGCTGACTCCCCAGCTGCTTCCTTGCCAGGGGTTCCCAGTTATGGCTGCTCTCTCTCCACTGTCCTGGCTCAGGCTCTCCACCCTCTGCAGGCAGAAGTCAGCCTCGCCCCTCTCTTGCCTAAGAGGACCCCACCCCAGAGCAGCCCAGTCCCTGCCTCCAGAGGATCCTGCTGTCCCATGGGCCTCCCCCCATCCCCTCTTCTGAGCCTGTGTCACAGGAGCCGGCTCCTTGGTGGCCCTCTCTCCCCATGACAGGACCTCACACCATAGCCCTCTTGCCATTGGTTTTGTTCCCTCTCTGATGGGGTCTCCCTCTCAACCCCCTCTTCCCATGGCCTCTAGGACCCCTGCCAGCTATAGCTGCTCCTCACCCCGCCTTCCCAGCATCACCCCCACCCTGACCCAGTGTCTCCTCCCTACTGTGGGGCAGGTACATCCACTACGTGTTTGACCTGGGGAATGGCCCGTCCTTGATGAAGGGGAACTCAGACAAACCAGTCAATGACAACCAGTGGCACAACGTGGTGGTGTCCAGGGACCCAGGCAACGTGCACACGCTCAAGATTGACTCCCGCACTGTCACGCAGCACTCCAATGGCGCCCGAAACCTCGATCTCAAAGGTGGGGCTGGGGCCTCTGGAGAAGGCCTGGCCCTAGCCCAGACACCCCCTCACCCCAGCAAGACTGACCCCCTCCCAGGCTGCTGCATCCCTCTTCCCCCTGCCCAGCTTCCACTTCTCTTTTCCTTCTCTGCTCTGTCCAGCCTGACATTTTCCTGTCAAAGTTCTGCTCAGCGCTCCTGCGAGCCTGGTTGCAGGGGTGCTTGGTGGCCTCCTTCTAGAGCTAGGAATAGGCAGCCCAGGTCTTCCAAGGGCCTTTTAGACCTCCAAGGTTGAGGATCCTGCCTTGGTTGAGGGCTGGAGTGAGAAGAGGGAGCTCGGCCCGCCCTGGGCAGATGAGGGGAGGCAGGGAGAATCCCTAAAGCACCTGTCGTGGGCACTGGCTGGGCTAGCTCTGGGACTTTTTGGACCCAGGCTTCCCTGGTGTGTTCAGGGTCACACAGGGTCCCATGTTCTCCAGGGCCTCTTCAGTAGTCATTGAAGTGGTCATTGCTTGCCCTCGGAATGGGTGACAGAGCAGGGAAGAGGAGGGTGATCTAAGAGGCCTGGGCGTTGGGGCAGGAGAGATGAGGCCTGCAGCCTCTCCAGGGTTCTCCACTGGGGGCAACGTGAGCTACCTCCTTGCACATGCCCAAGACAGCCCTCAGCTCCATAGGGACCCCTGCGTGTCAGTGTGACTCAAACTGTCAGAGGTTGGGGAGGGTCCTTAGACACCACTGAATTCAGCCCCCGCCCCGCCCCTTCCCCTGCCCTGGCGGGGTCAGATCTAAGATCCTGATCTTGAGGCATAGTGCTGCGAATTCTCCTTGCTCCCAGAAGGGGGCGATGTGTCACAGAGAATCTGAAGTGGCAGCAAGCCCAGAGGTTATCTTGGCTGGTCTTGTGTTGCATTGAGCCAGTGGGCAGGGCAACAGATTGACCAGTGTCTTAACTGAAGCTCTGCTCTGGGCTGGCCAAGGCTTCCAGGGCGTTAGGTTCCATGGAGGTGCGGGGTGTCAGGTGTCCCCAGGAGAACTTCTTCCCAGAGTCCCCAGGCCAAGCCCTAGTTGTTAGGGGAAGGGAGCTGGGCTTAGAACTCCCTAGGAGAGAACTCAGAGTTGGGAGAGGCTTGAAGGAGTTCTGAGAATGGGAGACTTCAGGAGGGAGGGAACGGAGGTGGAGGGGATGGGGCTGTGCATCCATGAAAGGCCCTGATTACAGGCCGGAACTGGAATCAAATGTGTGGGAGAGAGCACAGAGCAGGTTCCTCCAGCTGTCCCCCCACCCCCACTCCCCCAAGCATCTGGGCTTCTCTGGGAGGGGAGCAGGCAAATGGCAAAGTGAAGAAGAAAGAAAGAAGAGGTGGGGGGCGGGGATCTGCAGGTCGCTGGATCTCTGCAAGGGACCTGCAGTCTGGGATGGGACATGAGAGAACCCGAGAGGGCTGGGAAGACCTGACAGCCAGAAGCTGGTGCCCTGGGAGGGGAATGAGGGCCTGGATGCCTTGGTTGACCCCACTCCCTTTGCAGGGGAGTTGTACATTGGCGGTCTGAGCAAGAATATGTTCAGCAACCTGCCCAAGCTGGTGGCCTCCCGGGATGGCTTCCAGGGCTGCCTGGCCTCCGTGGACCTCAATGGGCGCCTCCCGGACCTCATCGCTGACGCCCTGCACCGCATCGGGCAGGTGGAGAGGGGCTGTGACGGTGAGTGGAGGGTGGAGGATTAGGTGTGACCCTGCTGGCTGCAGGAGGGCTGGCTGCAGAGGCAGACTGGGGCAGGTAGCTTCTGCTTGGCAAAGTGGCCTGCCTTCTCAGGCCTTGTGGGAGCCTGCCCCACAGTTCTGGGGCAGGGGTACAGGCGGGTGAAGGGTCAGTTGCCCTCCCTGTTGCCTCCCACCGTGCAGTCCTGGAGTTCCTTCCATTCCCACTCCATCCCCCTCATCAGTACTTGGCTCAGTACTTGGCTGTTTGGCCTGGCAGAGCTCAGAGTAGGACCTCTTCACCTGGCCCTGAAGCTTCCGCACCTCCTGGGGAGGGAGGAGGCTTGGCTGAGCCGGGGTGTTCCTTCTCCTGCCCCTTCCAGGCCCCAGCACCACCTGCACCGAAGAGTCCTGTGCCAACCAGGGCGTCTGCTTGCAGCAGTGGGATGGCTTCACCTGTGACTGCACCATGACTTCTTATGGAGGCCCTGTGTGCAACGACCGTGAGTGCCTGGGAGGGTTGAGGGGCTGAGGGGAGTTCTGGGCCCATTCCCAGGCATAGGGACTGCCAGGGAGGAAGGAGGATCTCTGGGAGACCAAGAGCTGTGCTGCTTGCTTCTTTCTCATCCCTTGTCTCAAGAGTCCAAGGGGAGTTGCTGGCTGCTGCCCCTTCTCGGAGTCTCTCTCCTGGGGCTATGCAGGATTGCTGCTGCCTGAATCTCTGGGGCAGTCCATTGATAGATGGCCTTTCCTCCTCATTCAGAGCTGGTGGGACTGTGCTCCCTTCACCCACAACCAACGGTGTCAGCCTCTGCAGGGTGAACTTGTTGCTGTCCTATGTGATTTTGGTGATGGCTTTACATGTACTTGTACCTCACACAGACACACCATTGCACAGGGAGGGGGGATTTTATCAACCGGCATCCCCTTTGCTCTGGTGCCCTCAGAGTGTGCAGTAGGAGCCCATTATCTCCCACCAGGAGCAGGCCCACACCCCAGAGGACAGGCTTAGGAGGTTCCCAGGAGGTAGGCTATTGGACAGCTGGTTTCCCTGGACATGGGCCCTGCTGTTCCCTCATTCTCCCCCAAGAATCCTAGCTGTAGGTTGTCCCTTTGAGCCACAAGGACACTTGGTAGTGGCCTTGCTTGGTTATTCTCCCTGGCTGGGCATCTGCTTGCTAACTTGCATACTGTTTGAGGCCCCTCCCTAGAAAGGGCAGCTTCAGCAGCAGTTTCTAGTCCCTGGTGGCTGGTGGCTGGCAGCTGGTCAGAGCCTGGCAGAGGGAGGGTAGCTGGGACAGGAACGGGGTCGGGGGAGGAAACCTTCTACTTTGTGGGGTGCTTTGGAGTTTCCCTCCAATGATCGGGCTGGGGGAATTGCTGAGCAGAGTGCAGTCTCCTCAGGCATCACTTGAATTATTTTCTCTGGGGTGGCCCTGCTGAGAGATCAAGCAGAAAAGTCAGCTGCCTGGGAAAAGACACACACACACACACACACACACACACACACAACAAACACACATGAGGATGGAGCTTCTCCATTGTACAAACACAGAATGAGGCCTGGAGAGGAATAGTAGGTTTCTGGAGGTAGTTAACAGCAGATCTAGGGTGACAACCCAGGTCAGTGCCTTTGCCTCCATACCACACTGCCAGACCTTTGTCACCTGGGTATGAGTCCTGAGTTCCTTATAGGAGACACCTATTTGTTCCAGGGATTGGGGCTCTTGGGTGGGGCTCTTGGTTTTTCCTTCTCCTTTTAAAAAAAATGTCCAGCCCATCTCCCTCAGCACTTTCCTGGTGTTCTTAGGCACGGTTAGCCCTTGGGTACCACCACATCCTACTCTGTCCCCGAGGGGCTTCCTTGTCTGACCTGCTGCCCTCTGTGCCTTCCAAAGCCTCCCAGACAATGGCCAGCTCAGGGGTACTTCAGCCCAGGCTGCCATGGTGTAAAGATGGGGCTGAGGTCAGGCCTGTTCCCCTCCAAGTAATTCAGCTTTGCACAGATCTGGAGATGATGGTAATTTTGTTACTTAATAGTAACACTCCCCACTGATAGTTTAGTGTTTTGCAGCTTATAAAGCCCTTGTAATTTGATCCTCAGAGAAGGCAGTGGGATGGAGACTTCCTCCCTGGTTAACTGATGAGGAAACCAAGGCCTTGGGAAGAGGCAGGACTCTCCCCAAGTCATGGGGGTGGGAGGTAGAGCTCAGCTAGGACCTAGGTGCTCCCGACTCTGTTGTTCAGCTCCGGGTGGTGTTGGTGCCCATGGCGGGCATTTCTTGCTGGAGTGGAGGGAATCAGGATCTGGAAGTGCTGCTGCCTATCTCACTGCTTCACTCCCACCCAGTGGAGCCTTCTGGGAAGAGGGCATAGAGATGGATGGGAGGGTGGCTAGGGGGTTGCGCCACCTTTCAGCAGGGGTGGGAAGAACAACTTCTTTGGGTTCCAGGCCGGTGGGAGGCCGGGAGAGTTGGGGTCTTGGGAAGTGTCGCCATCCCCAAGCACTGATCTTCGTGCCTGGCAGCATTGCCTGAGCAAAGATGTGGAGCTAAGACAAGGTGGGTGCAACCTGGGAGCCCGCATGGGGCTCAGTGTGCTGTTCCTCTGAGAACTGGCCCTGATGAACCTCTGAGATCTCCGCCCCGGAAGGGCAGGGCAGGAATCTGGGAGCAGGGCTCTGCCAGGGCTTTTCAAGATGCACCCCCTCTGCTCCTGGGGCTGCTCCTCCTTTGAGCTTGCCTCTGCTTGATACCTTGTGCTTTTTCTATGGCTGGTCTTCTTGTGGCCTTGGTGATGGACAAGGTCATATAGGAGCCCAGCGGAAGAGAAGGAGGGGGTGGGAATGGCCACAGTGGAAGGAGCAGGACCTGCCCTCTGAAGGTTGGGGTAGGGTGTGGAGCTGTCTGGTCTGGGAGAGACTAGGGCGAGGAGAGGTCAGACCTTCAGAACAGCCTTTCCCACTTACTGCCTCAGTTTCTCCGTCTGTGACATGGGGACTCCCCCTGGGGGTGAAGGGATTTTTGTGTTCCTTCAAGGCTCAGGAGCCTCTGCTCTGGGAAGACAGGAGAGAAAAAAATCAGAGGGAGAGAACCCATCTCTGCAATGAGAGGAAAGTGGAGAGAAAAAGAACAGAATATGAAATGAGGGAGAAAGGGATAAAAGGAGAGACACTTCCTGACATGTGGCTGAAGCCCCAGGGCTGAGGCTTGGGACCCAGGTGCTCCCTTCCGGCCTACTCAGTGCTCTGTCTTTCAGAGGCCTGTCTCCTGCCCTCCCAGGTGGTCAGTTCCTCACCATCTCTGCCTCCCTGTCTCTGTTCATCTGTGCAGCCTCTGCTGATCTCTTGCACACCTCCGTCTCTCCCTTCTTTCTTACCCTCTGTGCCTCCCTGTCCCTCCCCAGCCTCACCCCCTCCACCTCTCTCCAGTTCCCACTCAGTGGTATTGATTGGTCTCTAGGCGGTTTCCCTTCCTCTCCTCTTGCCACCGGCTCCTCCCTCCCTCCCTCTGGGACCATAAATTTTCTGCCTGCTCAGAGCTGTGTCAGTCTATATTCCAGATCCAGGGGCACAAGGATGGGACAGAGAGGGCAGGAGGACACGGCCTCTGGGAGCCCCAGCCCTGCTCCCTGGCCTGCAGTCTCTCTTTCCTTGTGGGGCCATGCACCACCTCAAGCCTCCTCTTGGGTGCTTCTGTGGGCCCGGCCCTGGCATCTAGCGGGGGTGGAGGGCTGGCAGCAGCACCAAGGGAGCTGTCCGGGGTCCTGACTGTATCCTGGAGCTGAGGGCGGCACACTGGGCTCCCGGTGACAGTGTCTGCTCCCAAATGGAGTTCAGAATCAATAAGCAGGAGCCAGCTCTCTCCTGCCCCTCCCATCCTCCTCTCTCCCAGCCCTCCCCTTTCTCACGTAACCCCCCTCCCCTTCTTCTTGCCCCTTCTTTGCCCCCCTCCTCCTCAAGCTGCTGCACAGTTTCTTCAGCTCCCTCCAGGTCGGCTCGCCTCTTCTCCCCTTCGTTTCTCCTCTCCCTCTGCCCCGCCTCTCCCTGGCCCGAGCAGGCTGATGTGGGCCTCAGATCATGGCCTCCAGATGAAGGGAAGGAGTCTCCCTGCACTTACTTCTGGGGCCATGACAAGTGCTTCCCAGGGGCCCCCAAAAGTTTGGGGGGCAGATCCCAGTTGATGGGGTATCCTGAAGGAGACGTGTTTTCCTTAGCTGGACATAAGTGGCCCAGGAATGGTTTTGTCCTAAGTGGGACACTCAGTGGACAGGTGTCCTCGAGACCCCCCATGGAGTGCGAGGTGGAGGCTGGGGCAGCTGGAGTGGAGAGGAAGGATTGGAGGAGTCCTGGAGGGGATTGTACAAGGGGGTAGGGGAACACCCTTTGGAGGGAGGTGGTGAGGAGAATGTGTGTGTGTGTGGCCTGTCTTATTCTTAAATACCTTTGGGGCTCTGGGTGCATTGTTTGTATGCTACGGATGACCCTATTTTGGAGGGTGAGCTTCAGGGAAGGGGCAGGGGTGTCTGTGTGTATGTTGGCCATTCATTGCCTGTGATCAAACATGTAAGTGTGCACAGGTATGCGCGTCTGTGAGCATGTTCCACACTCGGCTGAGAGTGATTTGGTGTGCTGGTGTCTGTGAGCACATGCATGCCTGAGTCTGTGTGCGTGTGCCTGCCTGCACACTGGTGCCTGTATGGGCACGTGGGTGTCTCCATACCCAAGCCGGTCCACATCCCAGCGTGCACGTGTGTTCCGAGGGGCGCGTGCAGAGGTGGCGGTGGCCGCATCTCTGCGCGCTGGACTAGCGAGCACTATTGGGGTTCGTCCAGGTGGGAGGAGGGAGGGGGGAGGAGGAAGAGAGCGGCCTCTCTTGCTAGCCTCAGTCCTGTTCAATTATTCAGCAGGGCCCCTTCTCAGGGAGGGGGTGCGGGAGGAGAGCGCGCGCCCGGGCGCGGGGGAGGGGTGGGGCGCGCGCCGAGGAGAGGCGAGCGCCGAGCGGGCTAGCCAGGTGCCGCGCGGTGGAGCTGCCCAGCGCCGCCCGCCGATCGGGAGCCGCTCCGGTCCCTCCGCCCTGCCCCTCCTCCTCCCGCGCTCCCCTTCCCCTCCCCTCTCCACTCTCCTCCCTCCCTCTCTCCCTCCCTCCCTCTCCCTTCCACCTCTCAGCCTCTGCAGCAACACTCCGCTGCTTCCATCTCTCCGCCGGAATCTCTCAGGCTCGCGCCTTTCCTCTGATCAGCCCCGCTCCCCTCCTCTCCCCTCCTCTCCCCTCCTCTCCCCTCCTCTCCTCTCCCTTCATTCCCCCCTCACCCGGATTTGCTTCCCTTCCCCCTTCTCCCGCCCCCCTTCCCCCGGCCGCTCCCTCCTTTCCCCCGGCCTCCGTCGGGCGGCAGCGGCAGCAGCGGTGCGGCCGGCCCTAGTCGCCGTCGGTCTCCCGCTTTCCGGGGAGCGGGGCCTCTGTCCCTCTTCTCTCCTCCAGCCCGCCCCGCCCCCCGCCCCGGCTCGTTTTTCCGCAGGATTTCCCCGCTCTCCTCTCTCTGCTTGGCCCCTGCTCTCCCCTCCTTCCCCACCCGGCACCATGCCCCCTCCCCCGGGCGCTCCCCCGGGTTTCTGATGGCCCTCTGCGCCGCTCCGACCCTGCTGGGATGCGGAGAGACCCCTAGCTCCTCGCGATGGACCCGGGCGTCCTGAACCTTGGCATTGCCGCTCCGCGGACCCCAGATTCCCCGGCGGGATCCAGTTGATTTCGTTGGCTCCGGACCGAGGCTTGGGCTCTGGTTTTCCTTCTCTTCACCCCTACCCCCCTCCCGGAGCTCGGAGCCGGAGGGGGGCTTCGCGGGGCTGCGCAGCCCCGCGTCCCCGCCCCCCGCCATGGGGCTGTGAGGCGGCCGCCCCCGGGCCGAAATGCCCCCCGGGGGGAGCGGGCCGGGGGGGTGCCCGCACCGCCCCCCCGCCCTGGCTGGGCCCCTGCCGCCGCCACCGCCGCCGCCACCTCTGCCGCCGCTGTTGCCGCTGCTGCTGCTGCTGCTGCTGGGGGCGGCCGAGGGGGCCCGAGTCTCCTCCAGCCTCAGCACCACCCACCACGTCCACCACTTCCACAGCAAGCACGGCACCGTGCCCATCGCCATCAACCGCATGCCCTTCCTCACCCGCGGCGGGCACGGTAAGTGGCACTGCCGACGCCGGCCGGCTGCCCCCCCACCCCCGGGCCTCCCGTGTGTGCGGCCCAGGCCCCCGCGAGCCCCACCCCAGCTGTGCGCGGCGAGCCGGCCCTCTGCTCTGCGTCCGGGAGCCCCTCGCCTCCCGTCGCTGGCTCGCAGCAGCTTGGCCCCACCCTCGCCTCCATCACTCTCCTCCCGCCATCACCCTCATCTGCCTTCAGTACTTTGCGTCTTTCTGTGCTCACAGTCACCTCCTCGTCCCTGTGTCTGGTTTGTTATCACCTTCCTATTTCAGTGCCCGCATCGCCTCCCTCTGTCCTTTCAGCCTGTCGGGGCAGCTCTGCCTTCCATCTCTCTTCTGCATCACCTCCTCCATCTCTGCCCCTTGTCATTTCTCCATTTGTCTTACCTCCCCCTCTGCCTTACCCTCACCTTCCCACTGCTGGTCGGCAGTCCTCCCCTCCCTCGCCTCCGTCTCATCCGTCACTTCTGCCTCTTTCACCTCTTCACGTCTGTCTCCATTTCTCTTCTGTCCCTATGGCACCTGCCCTTGTTTTCCCATTTCAGGTCTTCCACCTCCTCTCAAACGACTTCTCGCTCCACTGTCCCACCATTCTCCCATCCTTGTCTTCTCATCTCCTGTGTCGCCCCCCAAGCCGCCTCATCTCTGCCCTGTCTGCACCTCTGACCCGCAGCATCTCTCACCTCTGCAACCCTAGCACTTCTCATTTCTGTTCCCAGGCTCCCCTTCACCTCCTGTGTCAGTCCTTTCTCACTGTCCACTGACTGTCACCTCCCATCTCAGCCCATCGTAACCGTCCAGCTCAAAACTGAATTCCCCTTCGCTCTCAGACCCCATCCCCCTTCGTTCCTCACTTCTGCCTCCCTCCTTTCCACCCCATCACCTCAGCCTCCAGCCCCTCACCCCTTCATATCTCACACCCTTACAGTTCTCTGGATGCCATCCCTTCCCATCTCTGCACCTGTCCCCTCCTGTGTCTGTGCCCCCATCACTTCCCATGTTTGCACCTGTCCCCTTCCATCTCTGTCCTCCATACTCTCTGTGCCCCCATTACCTCCCATGTCTGCCCCATCACTTCCCACCCCAGTCCCTCCTTCACGTGCCATCTTCTGTCAGCTCCCATCCCAGAGACCCCATCACCTCTCATTTTAGTCTAGTCATCACCTCCCATCTCTGTGTCTTGTCACCACCTTCCATAGGTACCCCATTGCTCCCATATGTTCCCCTCATCACCTCCCATACCTGTCCTCCTGTCACTCCTCTCTCTGTGCCCTCCATCCTCACCTTCCATCTCTGACACCTCCAAGCTCCCATCACCTCTCATCTCTGCCTTCAGCAGTTCTCTCCTGTACCCACGTGGCCTCCATTTCTGTACTCCCATCCCTTCCCTTCCCTGTACCCTTCTCACCTCCTGTGTCTATCCATTGCCTCTCATTTTTTACTCCACTTTTGTCCTCCATCATCCTCCACCCCTGTATTTTCCTCCCTTCCCATCTGTGCCTCTCTCTGCCTCCCCTGCCATCATTGCTCTACATCTGTCCATGCTTGCTTCCCAATCTTTGGGCCACCATATCACCTCCAATCTTTTTGTTTCTTTTCTGGTTTTTTCCCTTTTCTCCTACTTTGTCGTATCTCTGTTTTCATGCCTCTATTTTCTCCTCACCCAAATCCCCCTGGAGCAGCCCTTTCAAACTCTCTTCCGCATTCCTTTCCTCTCTCATCCCCAGCGTAGTTTCCCTCTTTTCATCTCTTTGCCGCTGGATCCTCGGCTGGATACTCTGGGCAATACTCTCCAGTTTCTTTCCCTTCTTCCATATCCCCACCCCACACTTTGCTCCTGATCTTAACTCCCTCTCCCTCCCCAGGAATTCTCTAGCTCTCTTTACCTTCCTCCCCCTTTCATTGTCCCCTTCTGGCTCCCTTGAGGCCCAGTGTTACTCCTAAAGGTACTCAGATAGGCCATGGTCTTTCTGGGCAATGAGGCATGAAGGGGCGAGATGGGAAAGGGGAGTCAGGTACATGGGGCAGCTTTGTGGGGCAGAGAGAAGAGAAGGTGAAAGAGGAAGGCAAAGGAGAGAGGAGCTGGCCCAGGGACACCAAACAGATTGGGAGGAGGGCCTGCGAGCTGGAGCGCCTGAGGAAGGTTCCATGAAGAAGCAAGAGCTAGGCAGAGGGCAAGCAAGTGGACAGAAGAGCAAGGGGAGGGAACCTATGGAATGCTGGCCTTGGGATGGCCTTAGAGGAGGCCACTCTCCTTGCTGTGCAGAGGAGGAAGGGGCCAGTGACTGCCTAGTGCCTCAGGGAGGTAGAGGAGGAGCTGGGGGAGGGCGTTCAGGTGGAAGGCAGTGGGGGCTGGCGTGGAGGGGCCTGCAAGGGATGGGGCCGCTGAGCAGATGAAGAGGAGGGACAAGGCCACCCGATCTGGCTGAACCCCACCTCTGCTCACCTTAACCATGGTGGGGAGGGCAGTGAAAGGACAGGTTCCTGTGGGGCCCCATGCTTGGCTGGAGGAACAGGCCAGCTCGAGAGGCCTTTCTAGGTCAGACTTCCTCTGCCCCGCTGTCTCCCTCGCATCCCCAGTGTGAGGGGCCTGTCTTCCTTCTGCACCTACTTCTATGCTTCCCTTCTCTTGGGGTCTCCATGTGTTTCTACTGGCCTTCCCTCCTCTTCCTCTCACACTTTCCCCCATTTACCTTTCCATTCCCCAACTCCTCCTGTTACATAATGTCCCTACCTGCCAGACACCCATTGACACTCCTGCACCTGATGTCTGTTCTGGGGTGTGGGAGGACTGGCATACCTGGGTTCTAAAAATGGGCTGAGGGAGTGACACTCCTGGTCCTTGACCCCCAATTCTGGCTTCAGAGTCCTTAAGGGTCCTCCCCACCCCCGGCCTTCATTTCTGGTACCCTCTGGAGCCAGGAATGGAGTGGTCAATCCCACCTCAGTTCTGCGTCACTAGCTTCCAGGAGTTCTGGATTTATCACTCCAGCGTATAAAGGGGGCTAGCATTTATTTTGATTCCGAATATGGGTGTGTTAACTTGGATTTCTGACAGGATGGTTTATGGCCAAGCAAGGTGTTAAGAATTGAAGGGCTATGTTCTGGGATTCTAGATCAAGAGAGATCTGAGCTCAGGGATCTGGCCCTGTAGCGATCTCCCCCTTTGGGTTGTGAAGGTCCATATACAAAGAGCTGGTATGGGCTGTGAGCACTGGGACCAAGGCTTTCCTGGATTGTGCCAGATGTTTTATCCTGTCACAATTCTAGATCTTCCAGAAGGCTTTTGCCATGGCTTCTGATGCTGCAGGGATCCAGGCAGACAGAGAGTGTGCACATGTAGTTTTAACCACAGGGGCATTACTGCATGGGTGGTTTTTTACATGGGATGATTATGTTGTTTGGGTCTGGCTTAGCTAACCATTATTAATGGTTGGTTGGTTTTTTTCTAGAATGCAAGTGTGTGGGGGACTCTGTGGAAGATTCTTGATCATTTAGAGTGTTTCACTGAATCAGTGAGTTTCTGGGTCTAGGAGGCATTGAGGAGACGATGTTGGGTGTGGGCAGAAGGTGCCAACTCTGGTCCTGTGGCATCTTGTGTCTGGCCAGAGGCTTTCTTGCCTTGGGCTTCAGGTGTGTAGTAGTCCCTGAAATGTACGCACAATTCAGCTCACTAGCAGTTCCCTAGGGCGGTCAAAAACAACTGGTCTAGACTACCCTTGGGCAACATTTTGGGCCTTGGCTTAGGCCCCTCTTTTCTCTGAACCCTTTCTGTAGCCTGTCAGAGGTTCTAGATGCAGTGCCCTATCCTGGGGTCCACATCTCCTAGAAGACCGGCTATGCCTTCTCTCGGGGAGTCCGTGGGCAGGGCAGAGGACAGCTTGCCAGGGAGAGGCGGGAGGTATCTCCAGAGCAGGCTGTGGAGGGACCTGGCAGAGGCCCTGCCTCCGGGCCCAGAGGTCTTCTCCAGCCCAAGCCCTCTGTGAGCTCTCTGCGCCCTCGGTAGCAGCAGCGGTGCTGGGGAGAGAAATGTCTCCCCAGGGTAATTACTGCCTCCCCAGTCCAATAAACCATTCATCCTTCGCCTCTTCTGCTTAAGAAGTGTCTCTCTGCCCAGTCCCCCACAGTGTAATAAACGCCCTTAGGCTTTCACAGGCCCGCCCAGTGTAATAAACTGGCTGCAGTGTGAGCACAGCTGGGTGATATACATCCTAGGGGAGGCCTGGGCTGGGCAGGGGGTGGGGAGGCCCCGGGGCGGGATGTGTGCACTCTGTCCAGCTCTGGGCCAGGCCCTGCCCTTGGGCCACCTGCAATGGCCCGTCTTTGTGCGCTCACCGCTCACCACCCTGATTCTTGATTCTCGGCTGACTCTCCACGTGGGGTCTTTGTGTGCAGCTGGGTGCGTCGCCGCCTATGTGTGGGTGTGGGGTCTGGTTGTGCGTCACTGGAGACGTGTCTGCTGCGGGGCCTGGGTGGTGGGCAACCGCCTCTGATCCCTCCTGCCTAACTGCCCAGAGGCATCAGGCCTGCTTACGCCTCGGCCCTCTCTGGCACCAACAGGGCTCTGTCCCTGGTGATATGCTGTCTGGGATCACAGGTGGGAAAGTGAGGGGAGAGAATCTCCTTACCCCTAGGCCTGGGGGACTTGGGGACAGCCTCCAGGTAGAGGGGGTTTCCTTCCTTGGTCTGAGAGACCAAGAAACCCAATGAAACCCTCCTCTGACTGGGAAGCCCTGGAGCTCCTGGGTGAAGAGGCTGCCGCCTCTGGTCAGGGAGGCGTGGGTCCAGGTTTGTGAAGGAGGTCAGTGTCCCAGCTCCCCTGGCCCTCCCCACCCCCCAATTCAGACGTGCAGCTTGTGAGCCAGAGGGGGGAGGGAGGACCCTGGGTATTACGGTTGCCATGGAAACAGCCGATCTGGAGTGCTGCAGTGTTGGGAGTGGAAAGACTATTGCTGGCTGAGGCCTACTGGGCTCCCCGCCTCCAGGCCCTGCCCTTTCCAGGCAGGTGACCACACAGGGTGGGGGTGGAGCTCTCTGTGCACCCCACCCCCAGCCACCCTCAACTTGGGGCCCAACCTGAGGGTTCAAGGCTCACCACTGTGCCTCCAGAACCCCTAGGTAGAAAGGACACCTGGGTCTGGAGGGGGCAAAGCCAAGCCTCCTTTGTCTGCTGGGGGTAGTTCCCCAGCCACAAGCTGGGGCGAGGTGTCAGTTATTATTAGACATGGAGGTGGCTCTTTCCTGCCTGCCCTTCCCCCCCACTCCGGGGCCATCTCTGACTCCCAGGCCCAGTCCCCGGAGGTGGAGGGCATTGTTGGTGGGTGCTCTAGGGAACACAAGGGGACTCATGGCTCTGCTTCCCCCAGCCCCAGCCCCCTGCTGGCCTCATTGCCTCTTTGAGACCCAGGCAACAGCCTTCCCTTCTCTCCTTAGCTCCTCCCTGGGCCTGCAGACAGTGCCTGGCTGCAAGGCATTCAGGAGTCCCCCTCTCCTGTGGGGGCCTAGGAGCTCCCTGGGACAGAGCCCCCTTACCCCTGATTACCTGAGTCCCTGAGATGAGAGACCTTGAGGTACCTGAGGGGACCCAGCCCCGGATTACCAGCTGGGCCACCATCTTGGCTGAGCCAGATTGCTCCTTGGAAGTGCAGCAGGTACCCCCAGGGCTCCCTGTGCCACCCCCAGGGTTGAACTTTTCTCCCAGCCAGACTCCAGGCTTTTGCCCCCAGGCCCCATCTGCCTCTCTCCTTCCCTCAGGCTAAGTCCTCCCTCATACCCCTCTCCCCCCAAGAAGTGCTTTGAGAGGAGTCGTTAGTGGCTAATTATTTAATTAAGTATTTTATGAATCTCATCTGGTCCATTTATGTTCTAAAGAATGCAAGATTATTCTCTTCCCTTTCCTTCTCTGCAGGCCCCAGAGTACTAGTTCTCCAGGCCTCCCAGACAAGGCTCCCTTCCCAGAAACTGGGTGACCAGCCCCCCACCCCCACCCCCAGGGAGCTCACTCAGCCGCAGGAGGGAACATGGCGACTAATGGGGTTTATTTTGGGGCTGAGATCGTTAGGGACCTCACACCGCCCCCAGCAGCCGGCTGGTGGCGAAGAGGAGAGGGAACAGGGGAGAGGGTGGGGTGGGGGAGGGCCAGGAGAGGGAGCCTTCATCTCAGGCTCCCCCCTCCTGTTTCTCTCACCTACACCCCTCTGTCCTTCTCTGTCCATCTGTCTCTGCCTCCTTCCTCCTCTGGCTGTCAATCTCCCCCCACCCCATGTCTGTGTCTTCCTTTCTGGGCAGGGTTCCAGGTCCTCCCTGCTTTGGGACCCAGGCAGCCCCCTGGTCGGGTGGAGTCCTGGCCAAACCAGGTGGGGATGGCAGGGCAGATGCTGGGGGGCGCCAGCTAGGCGGAGTCAGAGCCACAGATAGCCCTGCTCATCTTCCTGCCATCGCCTGGGGCTCTTTTTGCCTTGGTGCCTGCTCAGCTCTGGCCCCCAAAGAGGCACACACCTTGAATTTGTCACCTATGCCAGCCCTGGGAGAAGTGGAGCTGGTCAGGACCAGGGCCCTGGGTCCTCCATGCCCATGGCACTCTCATCTTCTTGGTCTCCTGGCAGCCTGTCTCTAGGCTCTGTGTCACTCTCTCTATTACCTCTCTGTTTTGCTGTAATTAAAGCTAGAATTCTTGATGAGGCAGCTACATCTGTCTGTGAGCATGCACAGGCTCTCACCCGGGCACCCGCCTGCCAACTGTTCCCTGGGGTTGCAGGGCTGGTGCCTGCCATGGGTATCACAGTCCAAGCCCTCCACCTGGACCCGGGGTCCTGGCGGCACTCTGGTCACAACCCTGAGGACCTGCTGACCTCGCCCTCCTGATGTCATTTCTCCCCCTCTCCCTTTCCTTTTCTCTGCAGCCGGGACCACATACATCTTTGGGAAGGGAGGAGCACTCATCACCTACACGTGGCCCCCCAATGACCGGCCCAGCACGAGGATGGACCGCCTGGCTGTGGGCTTCAGCACCCACCAGCGGAGCGCTGTGCTGGTTCGGGTGGACAGTGCCTCCGGCCTTGGAGACTATCTGCAGCTGCACATTGTAAGGACCCGGGCCCCAGCCCTCTGACCCCCAACCTTCCCACCCTCAATTCTGCTCAGTCCTTCACTGCCATGGCATCAGCACCCCAGGTCTTTCCCTCATGGGGAGCCCTCAGAACTTCTGTTCCCCCATCCGTGGAGCTTCCTGCTAAGAAGTTCTGCTTCTGAGACCCATTTCCCTCCCAGAGACTCCCAGAGCCACCCTCCCATGGGATTTGAATATCCCCCAGCTCCCTGCTCCCTGAGACCATCTGTGTCTTCTGTCCTTCCTGAACGTAGTCAAGGGCCTCCTTGGGCCTTCCAGGCCATTCTCCTGCAGGCTTCAGAGATGTCCCACACTTGTGACTACCCCTGGGTTGCCGTCTGCTGGCTCCTAGACCACCTAGGGTGGCCCATGGTGTCCTGCACCTATTCCTGCCCCCTCCTTCATACCTTCCTGCCCCAGGGCAGCCCACCCTCCCCATTCCCACTGCTGCTTCATCCTGCTGCCAGATCCTGCCCCTGCCTCTGCCCTGCCATTGACCTCTGCTCCTGTGACCTTTGCCCTCCCAGAAGCCCCACATCCCTACCCTGGCCTCTGGTCCCACCCAGCTCTGCCTTCTCTCCCTGCCCTGCTTCCTGCCATGACCTTGGTCCCTTCCCAGGACCTCTCTCTGGGCCTCCCAGCTTGGCGTCCTGCCTAACTTTAGCCTGCAGACAGGCCCTCTTCTTTCCTGGCCCTTTTCCCCATCTCTGGTCCTGCCCCACACCCTTCCCTATGGCCTCTGGCCTCAGCCTCTCCGCTGCCCCCTCCCCACAGTCTTCAATCCTGGGCCTCTGACCCCCATCTCCATCTGCACATTTCTAGCCCCGAACAGCACCTCGTTTCCCTGCCTGCACCCACATGCCAACCCTGGCCAGGAACGCTGCGCTGTAAGAGTCAGGCAGGCTGGCCAGGCTCTGTGGGCTGGAAAGGTCTGGGTGGGGGCCCCAGGCTTTAAGGAGGGCAGAGTTGAAAGGGGAGCGAGGAAGCCAGGGCAGAAGGCTTGTTTGTTTGGGCTCTGACTCCTCCACATCTGCTTGGGAATGAGGCTACTGGCCCCTCCTTACACAACAGCTTTTCAGCATCCCAGCTCTGCACCCCCCAACACCAGTGCATGAAGGAAGGAGGCATGAGGAGGAGGCACCCTGTGGCAGAGCAGAGCTGGGTGGAAGTGGCACCTGATGGGCTCTGGGCAAGGAAGGGGCACAGAGGGAAGAGTAGGAAGCAGGACAGCAGGTCAGGCCTGAGGAAGAGGCCTGGAAGTTCTGTGCCTGTGTGTGAGCGAGCTGGACAGTGTCTATGTCGGTGAGTGGTGGCCCGAATGTGAGAGACAGCGTGTCTGTGGATGACAGTGTGGGGCTGGGTGCATGATGACAGCGTGTCAGGAGTAACGGCTGTGACTGGGGGACGAAGATAGAGACTGGGTCTTGTGGTCTTGGATCCAGTGTGTAGCTATAGATGTGTATTTCCCAGTGGAGTGGTGTTTGCTGGTGTTTTCAGTCACTGTCTGTGTGGCAGGGTGTGACTGTGTTTCCCTGTGTCCTTCTCTGAGTGGGGGCTGCTCTTCTTCTCTCTTCACCGTCATGAGAGGCTATGATGGCTTTGGAGCAGATGGCCTGGGTTTGAGTTCCAACTCTGCCATGTCCTTGCTCCATCTCTGTGCATGTCCCCATAGCTTTCTGAGCCTCAGTTCCCTCATCAGTGGCATAATAAGAGGACAGAGGGATGCTATGAGGCTGAAATGAGATCAGGTATGTAAAGCACTTAGGGCCTGGCCCACCTATAGGAAGCAAGTGGTGTTAGCTAGTATCCTGATTATCTCTGATTGGCCCCCTGGGCAGTGTCTGTCTGTGTGTGCCGTGTGTCTGTGTGCCTACTGGTTTAGGGGACAGGGTTCTCAGGTGCTGAGGAGAAAGGGTAGGGGACCAGGGTGTCAGGAGAAGGGATTTCCTCCTTTTCCTTCCCAACAGCTGCTCACAGGCCTCAACTGGTGCCTGGTACTGCAGAGGGCAGGGTGGAGGGGCAGGCCTGGCCCAAGGATGGGGAGGCCTGGCAAGGGTGGGGGGCCATGACAGAAGCCAGCTCTGAGGGGGAGAGTTGGACACCAGATGGGCTGCAGCCCATTGGGGGCAGCCCCCAAGCCCCCTTCTCCCCTGGTGACACATCAGCTCCCACCACAGTGTCATTAGCAGCTCTCAGAGAGTGGGGAGGCGGCAGCAAAATAAGAGAAAAGCAATTTGACGTTTCTAATAAAGCGTCGCTCCACTTTGCCAAATTAATTTTGACTCCCATAATTATTTGCTGTAGGAGCGGCTGCGTTCTCCCCACCGCCGCCTAATGAGGTAATTGGGGAATTAGGAATTAATGACTTTAACAGAAGTGACAACTGACTTCACATTGGGTGAGGCTCTGGGGAGCTGCCTCTCCCCCAGAGTGCAGGGCTCTGAGCTTGGCTGCCTCCTAGGAAACCCAGGTGTCCTGCCTTCCAGCTCCCCTGGCCAGCTCTCCTGGCTCTCAGGCTGCGTGTGCTCCTTGACCCGCTGTCACTGCCTGGGCTGAGCCTCCTGGGGAAAAACCTCCAAGGGGCAGATGCTATTCTGGGTGATATTATTACTAACAATAGTAACGAGGTGGATTGGCTGTTCCCTTCCTGTGTGTGGGGAGCAGATGATCAGCCTGTCTCCCTGGGGATGTTGTCAGTCTGTGGGTAGTGGGTGGGTGGGGTTTGCTAATACTCTTTGTTAGGCAAGCCCAGCCTCAGTTTCCCTGCTTTACTGCATCTGAGGAAAGATGATACATGATGAGTGTATGACTGTGTGTGTGCGTGTGTGTCTGTGAGGGTGTATGCATGTGCACATACGTGTGGCTTTCTCAGGTTCTAGGAGGGGGAGGACTGGATGCCACAAGTGAGAAGAGATAGGACATGAGTTTCCAAGTGAGCCACAGCTGTACACCCTGTCCCCCAACTCTCTCTGCCAAACCCCAACCCCCATGAGCTGCCCCTGCCCTCACCCCCAGTGCTACCAAACCTTTTGGCTCCATTAGATGCAGGAGGAGGCAGCTGAATGGTTGCTCATGGCCAGGCCGGAAAGGGGCAGTCTTTCAGGAAGACCCCAGGAGTGTAGTGTATTTCTGTGATGGGCTGGGTCCCTGTGAATGTGTGTGAGCCAGGGGGCCTGAGTGAGCCTGTGTGAGTGTCTGTTCTGTGCAGGAAGAGGGCTGGGTGGATTCAGGAGGCTTTGTCCAGGAGTGCTGCTGGGAGGTGCGGGGGAATCAAATGGGGGCTCAGGCTTAGCACCTAGTGGGCCTTTGCTGGTTTTGTTAGATGTCTTTGGTCTTGAAGGTAGCTTGGCCAGCAGCTTCTCAGATCACCCCCACCCCCAGCTCTTTGAGCCAGGGTCTCCCCAGAGTAGTGGGCAAGGGGAGAGAGCACTGGCTTTGGAGTCAGGCCAGCTGGGGTTCAAATCTGGGGATTCCCTCTCATGAGCTGTGAGATTTTGAGATGTTACTTAACCTCACAGAGCATCAGTTTCCTCCTTGATAAAATGGGGAGCTACGAGCTTCCTCAGGGGGTTGCTGTGGGATGATGAGCGCATGTGTGTACAGTACCCACACGGGGCCTGGCACATTTTAGGGCTTGAGTGAAGCTCTCCCTCTCACTCCAGCTCCACCTGTGGGACTCTTCCAGGGCTGGATCCTGGGTGACCTCTGTAGGCCCAGGTCCCCCATGGGCCTGGCTCCCAGAGATTGTTCAGGCTCTTTGTTCCCTGTCTCCAGGCCTCAGTCCCTGTCTGTTCTCTGCCTGTCCTTCCCCAGCTTCACCCCATACCCTGACACCCCCATGCTCCCCTTTCCTTAATGAGCCGAGCATAGTTTGTCCCTCATCTCTTCCCATGCCCATCACTCCCAAACACACATAGTCTAGACCCCCCCACTTCCACCCCCATGGCTGCAGAGGGGCCGCCCCCACACTCAGAGCCTGACCTACTTTGGGCCTGAGAGGCTGCCAGGAGAGGCATGCTGATGCCCTGGTACAGGGGCAGGGGGCCTGCTCAGTGCTGAGCATGCAGGGAGGGGAGGCTGGAGCTGGGGATTGAGGGGGGAGACCGGGGGTCAGAACTTCCTCAGGCAGAGGCTGGCTTCTGGCTTCTGTGGACTTCTCTGTTGGTCGTGCCTTAGTGAGGCCTCTGCCCTCCGTGCTGGGGCTGGTCCCAGCTTGGTCTGATATCCCTGTCTGGGCTCAGTGGACCTCACACAGAGTAGGCACTCTGTAAATATTTGTGACTATTCAGGGCAAACCAAAAGGCAAGAGACAGGTGTGGTTAGCAGAAAGGGCTCCGGGTCCAGGTCCAGGCTCTGCACCCCACAGTGCTTGGCCCCCAACCTCTGAGCCTCAGGTCACTCCCTTGCTACAATATGGGGAAGGGGAGCAAGCCTGCCCACCTCCTCAAGCGGTTGAGATCTGGGAAAGGTGTCTTGTAAAGCTGTAAAGTGCCGCGGAGCTGGGCCGGTGGTGCCCGCAGGAGTGGCCACTAGAAGGGGCGAATGGTTGCTCCCTCCAGTCGCCGACCTCTACTTCCCTGTCCCCAGGACCAGGGGACCGTGGGGGTGATCTTTAACGTGGGCACGGACGACATTACCATCGACGAGCCCAATGCCATCGTAAGCGACGGCAAATACCACGTGGTGCGCTTCACTCGAAGCGGCGGCAACGCCACCCTGCAGGTGGACAGCTGGCCGGTCAACGAGCGGTACCCAGCAGGTAGGCGGGGTGCGCCCGTGGAGGAGGCGCGGCAGCGACGGCTGGGGAGGGGGGGCAGTGGCGGCCTCTGATACGAGCGCTGCCCGCATCGGGGCGGGGCTAAGCGGAGGAGCTTCCGGCGTGGGGCGGGGCGGGGCTACGGGAGAGGCGAGGCTTGCGGGGGCGGGACCAGGCGTGGGCGTGGCTAACGAAAGCGGGTATTTGCGGGGCTGGGCGAGAGAGTGGAGGTGGGAGCGCGCCAGGTAGCGGGGCTGGTGCCCGGCAGAGAGGGGAAGGCGGCAAGGCCAGGGTCCAGTTTGGGGTGGGGGGAGAAGAGGAGGTAGGGTAGAGGTAGGGAAAGTCTGATGCGATTGAGGAAGGGGTGAGTTTAGAAATGAAGGACAGGCAGAAATGGGGAGGCAGATGCAGAAACCTAGGAGAGAAGATCCAGAAGTAACATAAAACGTAACTTGGCAAGGAGGCAGGGCTGTTCCCAATGACAGAACCAAGGAAAGAACCAAGGTCTTTAAAAAGAGCAAGACAAGGACCCATATTAGGAGATGTAAAGGAAGAGAAGTAGCACGGAGACCCAGAGAAAAGGAACCCCGGTGTCTTAGGGAGTAAGGGACGCAGTGAAAGGGAGGGAGAGACAAGTGACAAGAATGAAAAATAGGATCAAGTGCATTCAACAACCTTCACTGATAACCTATAGGTATCAGGACCTGTTTTAGACCCTGAGGACACAGAGGTGAGCAGGACATGGCCCATGCTTGCAGGGAGCCTCAGGAATGCAAACAGACCCAGTTCAACAGGGTGACAGCTGTGGTGGCCAAGGACAAACCAAGATCTGAGGAGCACCGGGAAGGGATGGGGATGAGGACATGAAAGAAATGAGGAGGCAGAGACCCTGCAAGATACTGAGGGAGGCAGAGACAGAGCCTCAGAGTGAGAGGAAGCCAGAGGAGGAGTGTTGGGGAGATGTGGAAATAGCACCGAGACAGCAAAGATCGAGGAGCAATGAGAGATATGTGGAGTTGTTGACATGCAGACCCGGCCAGGGAGGGAAGAGGTGGCCAGAGCCTCGGGAGGGAGTGGAGGAGAGCCCCAGCGCGGGAGACAAAACAGGAAGGGAAATAGAAACACTGCAGGGAGAACTGCAGAAACCCAGAGATGTTGAGATATGGACACTGCAGTCATACCCAGGGCCCGACTGAGAAGCAGAGTGAACATCTGCAACCTTCCTTGCTTTCCTAGGCAGAGCGACAGCCAGGTGGAGGCAGAGAAGCTGCCCCGTGCTGACTGCAAGGGCTGTGGGCAGAAGGACAGTGTGCAAACCCTCATGGGCTCACCTATGCTGGTCCCAGGGCTCACCTATGCTGGAGTAAAGAGGCCAGTACAGGCTTATGACTTCCAGTCATGCAGGCGTGCACCTAAACATTTTTGGGAAGCCCCCTAATAAATACAGAGGCTGATGTACGTACAGGCCAATCCCAGACATATGGATGACTATAGTCATTCATATGGTCAGACAGACACATGAGAAAACAGTTCTGCAGAGGGATGCCAGCCTATGCCAAGGACGCTGAGCATACCAACTCTCCTATACTAAGTCCCCCTGCCCACCCCCCAACCCCTTCCCCAAGCAGACACTGACAGCTCGGGCTGTGTAGGTATGATTGCTCTGTGGGCATCAAACTGCTCTCTCTGTCAGATGCATACACACTAGGGCAACATTTGCAGCCATGATGACATCAGCCTATGCTGGACAGGGCTGAGATTGGGGGGCATGAAGGCCTTCACCCTATCAAGCCAGGACTTGGGTCTAGAGCTTCTCCCCTTGGAGCCCAGCAGGCCAGAGGCCAGGTCAAAAGAGTTATACCTACTCCCTTCTGTTCAGGGACCCCTGGCTGCGATGGGGAAAGGCTGCTGGGTGCCCCTTACCTGCAAAGTGGAGTAACCTGAGGGTCTGGTGGTTGCTTGTGTGCACTGTCAGGGCAGGTCCTGAGCAGCACCAGCAGGTCAGCTCGGCAGTATACACTGGCCCAGAGAGTGGAGACATTCTGATTCTTAGGGAGCACAGAGACACAGCCCATGATTCCAAGTCAGCAGGACCTGGGTTTTAATCCTGGATCTCATACTGACAAGCTCTGTGACCTTGGGCACGTCACCTAGTCTCTCTGAATCTCAGTTTCCACCTCTGAAAGGTGGTGATGACACCTACCTCATAGCAATACTGTGAGAATTTGATGAGGTAATCTAAGGAAAGTGCTAGAACAGAGGTGCTCAATAAAGAGGACTTTTGTTAAAATTTTTATATATTCACCTTCCCTCTAATGAGTCAGATATACATTCTTCTCTTCCTCACAGGACACACACACACATGCACACACACGTGAGCATGCATGTGCATGACTGAATGATCTGTTTTCAACTTAAACATGAATGTTCTGAATCTATAAGGAGGGCAGAGTCTCACTGCCTCATAAGCACCTAAGGAGGCACTATCCATGTACATGTGAACACGTGGTGTGCACCTTCATGGGAGGTGTGCACAGGCAGGCCCAGGCCCCGATCTCTCTGGGCAAGTGAGTGCAGCCGTGCAGCGGGAGATGGGAGAGAAAGCCTCTTGGCCCCACAAGCGTGAGACGAGCAGTATATAAGTGGCCATATTCTCCAAGGAATTCATTTCCCTTTCCACTCCTGCGAATCAGGATCACCCACAGCCCACAGAGGGGCACACAGTCCCAGGCACATTGACACCCCCCCTTTCCACACAGGCACACGCACATACACACACACTCTCACATGTTCTCCCTCCCAGTCTCCAGGGGCTGGAGATTGGTGAGCGGAGAGAGGAAAAGGTGGGTGTCCAGATGGGCAGCTGAGAATGGAGGGGGCCAAAGTTGGGGGGAGGAGCCTCAGGGAGAAGGCTTCAGGGCTGGCAGGGGAGCAAGATCAGTGAGATGAGTTGGGAGCTGGGTCTGGGTGCAGGGCAGCAAGGAGAGGAAACCCGGCTCTGAGCAGAAAGGGGTCCAAGTGAAGGCCAAGGCAGAGGAGGGAGCAGAGGAGGGCTGGGGGATGCCTGCAGGGGAGGAGAAAGGCTTCTGAGATGGCCATGGGAGAGAAGGGGGTGTTGCTGGGAGATGGTCCAGCTCCCACACCGGTCACCACATATGATGTCACTGGTAGTGGCTGCCAGGTAGAAAGGGAGCCGTGACCAGGGTAAGGAGGCCCAAAGTGCCTCGCAGGGAGTGCAGTGATGGGGTTAAGGCAGAAGGTGGTGGTGGGATCATGGTGTGAGGTAGGGACCAATGGGAAGTTGGGAGTGGAGCATGAAGCCAAAGGGAGTTGAGGTGGCTGGAGAAGTGGTTTAAATCTCACTGTTCACTGCGTGTGCAGGGTGACCCCCCTAAATGCTGCATAAACCCCGCTTAACCCATTCCTCCCACCTCTAAACGCCCTCTAAACGCAGTAACCAGCTGGGCCTCTGAGGCCACTGATGCCTCCCGCCCCCAACTTAAACCTGCTAAATGCCCGCCTGTCCCGCCCACCCCCACTTTGGGATGGGGAAGGAAGGAGGCCAACAGCTTGACCACAGAGAAACCTATTTAACCTCTGACCTTTGACCCTCTAGCTGCCTTTTCTTTTATGTACCTTTCTTTTTCTTCTCTTTCCTCTCTGTTGCTTTGGGTTGCTCCTGCCCCAGGGTGGGGCTGGCTCTGGCTGGGAGCCTAGGGAGGGGGCCCAGGGAGAAGAGGGACCCAGCATTTCTTTTCCTACTTTCCCCTCTTGCCGTTGGATGTTGCTGCTTACTCTGAGTCTCCTGAGAAATGCGTAATTACTTTTCTAACTCCTTTGGACTTCGCCGCCTGAGAAACCTACTGTCTTTCTAAACTTTTCCAAGGAAACTTTGATAACGAGCGCCTGGCGATTGCTAGACAGAGAATCCCCTACCGGCTTGGTCGAGTAGTAGATGAGTGGCTGCTCGACAAAGGTAATTAACCAGAATTAATTCACTAATTAACTAACTTTAAAAACACTATCTTAAAGGTGCAGAGCTCTCTCTTCCCCCTCCGTGCCTTTGCCAGTGCCCACCCCCCTGTGAAGGGACAATTGTCCAGCCAGGATGCTTCTTTCCCCTTTGTAGTCAAGGGTCTGTGCATTTCAGAGTGGTGGTTTGGGGGCAGGGGTGGGCGTTTTCCTAGAAGAGGAAGAGTTCTTCTTCTCTTTCTAAATCTGGGATTAAACTAGGGTAATCCACAAGATCTCTGACCACGAAGCTCCCCAGTGTGTGTCAGGCTGTATCAGAAGCAGGCTGGGAGGGCAGGTTGGTAGGTAGGTCCTCTCTGCCCGAGGCTCATCCCAGAGATGTTGTAAAGGGCCAGCTCAGGGCCACAGGCCTTTGGGAAGCAGGAAGGGCTGATCTAAGAATCCAAAGGAGGGTTAGGAATACTTCACCAGGGTCATGTGAAGAGAGAGGGGAAGAGTGGGGGCCTCAGATCCTACTGGAAAGACCCCCCAGAGAGAGTGCCCTATGGGGCCACTATATCTGGAACAGGCCCACCTTGGTCCAGATGGCTTCTTAGAAGCAGTGGAGGTTGAGGAGAGATGGAGGGAGACAGGGGAGGAGGTAGTGGGCCCACAGGGATTTCTGTGCCTGCTGGGCAGAGGAGGGGATGGAGTAGGCTCCCTATGAGGCCTGCATGTGGCGAGGTGTTGCTGAGAGGGAGAAGAGGGGGAGAAGGCTTCTTGTCACCAAAGGAAGTTGGGGGCCAAGGGCAAAGCCATCCCATTCCCTTTGGGGGGAGGGGCGAGCTCTGTACCTCTAAGGCTAAACTCTAGGGGGGAAGTAGAACTGTTAAACCTCCACTTAACCAGCTGATAACTGTGCTTTTAAATGTCCACTGGGGCCTTCCCCAACTAAAACCCCCAAATGTAACTTCCAGCCCCCCACACCAGTGGGGCCTAAACATGCTGATAACCAGATGTGATAAATCCGTAACAGGACAAAAAGTTAAAGGGACTGTAACAGACATCGCTAAAACCTACAGCCCCCAGCCACACTGGGCTGCTCTCTCCAGCGGGGCGAACTTTAACCCTTTGAGGAGTTCATGGTGGGTGGGGCTAGGGGCAGGGGCCACAGGGACTGAGTTTGCTAACTGTGGCTTCCTCTCCATTACCCACCTCCCTCTTCTGGAATCAGAGAGGCCAAGAGAGCAGCCTGGGCTGAGGCTGGGACAACTTGTGACATCAAGGGTAGGGAGAACTGGACAGGCCCTGCTGGGAGGCAGGGGAGCTGTGGCAGGTGAGGGAAGAGCTCAGGCTTCCCTTCCCTTTCTCTTTAGGCCTGAATTTCCTCTTCTAGAAAATGACAGATTGGGCTAGATTGGCAGTTCCCGAAGTGTGGAAGGAGGAGCTCACTTTTTGTGTGGCCTTGGCCAAGTGCTTCCTCTTCCTGGGCCTCAGCTCCCTCCTTAGTGAGACTGGCATAGGGGTCCTTGCTCAGCCCACCTCACAGCTGTGTTGTGAGGATGAGGTGAAATAAAGAGCAGGGAAGTATTTGAGAACAAGGTCTGGAGATTCTTGGAGGGAATATTTTATTGTCAGTGCCTGGCATATGGTAGGTGCTCAATAAATACTTATTGGATGAATCCATTTTCTAGTTCTAAAACATGTCCTGTGGAACAGTACCATGAGATGCCCACAGTGAAGAGGTTTGTGGTAAAATGACTTTGGGAAGTGCTGAATCCTGTTCCTTCCTCTTAGAGATGCATACATACAGTAGTTTAATAAAAGCACCGAGAAGTCCTTTGAGAAAGAACCTGTTCACTTGTGAAATGTTTGCTTCCCAAACTCATTTGACCACTGTGACCCTTCTCTCTTTCGTTTTCCTCATAATTCTTATGTCTGGGAACAAAGTAGGATGCAGAGGCCTCATGGGCCTCTCTGGGTCTGGTATTCCAGGGCCTAGCCCAGAGCTGCCACCACTAGTCCTCCACCTCTTGGGCCCCGGCTCCCCCATATGTAAGGTGGCGATGCTGCTCCAGGGGCTGTCCTGGCCTGGGTGGGCAGTGGGAGAGTGTTGGAGGAGGAGGAGAGGCTGAGCTGGGGAGCTGAGGAGACACACCAGTGGCCCATCACTGGCCAGAGGCTGGACAGATGGTTGGGTGTCCCAGAGACCTGGGTGTCCCAGAGAACCTATGTTTCCAAAGAGGGTGTGGGCTGCGCAAGTTGGACTGTCCTCAGCCCAGGTTTTGGGGGCAGGGCTTATAGGCACCTAACTCTAAACCAGATCTTTAACGAGGCACTAACCAGAGGCTAACAAGGGCTAAGCCAGGTATAAATCCCCCAGTGCCAGCAGCTGAAGGTCCGGGGAGATGGGGGCAATGTAGCAGGCCCTCTGCCCAACCTCTCTCCCCTCAAAATAAGCAGCACCAAACCAAAGTTAAATCTAAACTTAAACATAATAATATCTTTTCTAAAAACCAAACCAAAACAACAAACTCAGAGGGTTAAACTGACCCCCAGATCCATTAAAAACCAAACAGAACAGCCAAACCCCACCCAGGTGGGAATTCTGAGGTGTAATACTGCTGAGTGTGGAGCGAGTTTGGAGCTGGAGCGGGTTTTTGGCTGTCAGTGAGCGAAGCAAGGTCCCTTTAACATTTTCCATTTCTGTGCTTGCACGTCCAGGCGGGGAGGAAGGGCTCTGCTTTCCAGGGCCTGGTCCCTGGGCAATGGCGGGGCCTTGGCAGGGAAGGAGGAGACAGGGGAGCCTGACCAGGGGTTGAGGGGCCTGCTGTGGGCGGGAGGCCAGCCTGGAGCAGGCTGCTGCTCCCACACAGTCACACTGTCACACGGGTGCCCTCAGTCTCGCCTCCTCCTCTGCTCTCACACGCACTGACTCCACCTTGACCTGGCAGCCGCCTCCTGTCTCTGCCTCTTTGTCTCCTCTATCTGCCGCTTCCTAGGGCTCCTTGGCTCTATGGCTCAGGGCTGGACACTGGGGTGGAATGTTTGGGGAAGCAGAGGAAGAAGATGGGGGCCGAATTAAGGGAAGAGGAAGAAGAGGGGCAATGACCCTGGAGCAGGAGAGGAGAGGGGATGGGGAAGGTGGAGGAGGCATGGGAATGGTGGGGGAGGGGGGGAAGGGGGTTCCCTTTCCCCAGCCCATGTGTGCCCCGGGACCCTCCCCTTCTGGGGGCCCCACCCGGCTGTGCTAGGGGCTGTGGCTGACAAGGACTTTCCCTTTGGTTGTCTGCCCCTTCCTCATTCCACTCCCCACTTGCTGGCTTCCTACTCTGTTCCTCTTTCCTTCCCTTGGCTTCCCTCCATTCTCCCCATCTCTTCCTGGTCCCCTCCACTGCCTGCCCTTCCTCTGTCTGTCACCTCCCATCCCCTCCCCCTAGGCCGCCAGTTGACCATCTTCAACAGCCAGGCTGCCATCAAGATCGGGGGCCGGGATCAGGGCCGCCCCTTCCAGGGCCAGGTGTCTGGCCTCTACTACAATGGGCTCAAGGTGCTGGCGCTGGCCGCCGAGAGCGACCCCAATGTGCGGACCGAAGGCCACCTGCGCCTGGTGGGGGAGGGGCCGTCCGTGCTGCTCAGTGCGGAGACCACGGCCACCACCCTGCTGGCTGACATGGCCACCACCATCATGGAGACCACCACCACCATGGCCACGACCACCACACGCCGGGGCCGCTCCCCCACGCTGAGGGACAGCACCACCCAGGTGAGGCCCCTTCTGGCTGGTAGACAAGGGTGGGGCTTCAGGTGGGGGATAGGGCTGATGTCTGCGTAGCGATTGTGGTGCCTGGGTGAGGGTCTCAGGGGTCTGGTGGGATCCAGGAGGCTGCTGTCCCTGCTGTTCTTGTCATGGCCATAGGCAAGGTCACCTTTCAGGAAGTGGCCTTCATAAGGGAGATTGTGGATGTGGGGGTGGTCACTCTTTCTAGAGGACCCATTCTCAGAGCTGAGGGGAAATTGGTATCCCGGCTACACCAGGGAACACCACCCAACCTAAAAGAGAGGGAGTCTGGACTGGGGGTGGGGGTGGAATGGCCCCTCTGTCCCCCGGTGAAGGCCATGCTTAGTGCTGTGTGGGCAGCGAGTGGGAGATGGATGGTACCAGAATGGCCCTGCTCTGGGCAGAGGTGATAATGCTGGAGGGGCTGGACGCAGTCCCCGGTGGTGGGCAGCTCCCCCCAGAGGCCGGAGGAGGCCAGGAGCAGCCTCTCCTTGTGGCTTTCTCCCAGGGCTCCCTGCTCCCTAGCGGCAAAGCCTTCAGATCCCCTCAGTTTTCTTGGCAGAGAGGAAGGGGGCACAGGCTTGTCTCTCCTGGATGACCCTGGTTTCCTGCAGCACAGACTGTAGTGGAAAGGGCCCTGGCTGCAAGTCCATTGCCTTCAGAAGTCCTCTCCCTGTGACCTTGAGCAGACACCACTGCACAGTGGGCCCCAGTGTCCTCTGTGTCTGTGGGTCTGGGGGGATGTCGGTGTAGACAGTTCCCTGTGCTTTACCCTGCCCCAGGGCTTGCCCCAGCTCAGGTGCTTCCTGGGCCAGGTCAAGCCCAAGTGATGGGGAGGACCTGAGGTGCTGCACTTGGGAAATATGGCTCCTCTGGGGCAGGATGGGCCTGGCTTTCCTGGTGACCAAAGCCGGTTGAGCATGTGTGACTTGCCAAGGCCATCAGGGGCTGGGCTGAGCTTTCTAGTTGTTGCCACCAGTGCCTGCTCTGGTTGTTGGCCCAGGGAGGGCTCTCCTGGCACGTGGGCCTTGCTTAGCCACCTACCCCCACACTGCTTCCCTCCCCATCCCCCATCACAACACCTGTGGCTGTTGGGCCTCGAGGCCTGGAGGACCCTCTGTGCTCCCAGGGTGAGGGAGGGACCTGGGGTGGCCATGAGGACGTGCCCCTACCTCCACCACGAGTCCATCTTCGGCTTCTCCGTCTAACTGAGGGGTGGGCTCCACGTGACTCCAGGCCCCTCCTCCCTGCCAGTCTGTGCTGCAGGGAACCAGGGTCATCCAGGAGAGACAAGCCTGTACCCCTTTCCTCTCTGCCAAGAAAACTGAGGGGATCTGAAGGCTTTGCCGCTAGGGAGCAGGGAGCCCTGGAAGAAAGGCCGGGCTCCACCCAAGGCCGGGCACCACTATGTCCAAGGCCCTGCAGATCACAGGGAAGGAAGCGCCATCTGGTCACAGGTGGACCATCCAGGTGGAAGAGAGAGGTGGGGGCCCCAGGGGTCACGACTGAGATGAGGGTGCACCCGAGATGGAGGCTGGTGCTGGGGTGGGGTGGGGTGGGGGAAGAATGCAGAAGGGAAGATGGGTCCTCCCAGGTCCACCTTGCGCATGGGTGAGAGCTGCAGTGTCTGAAGATGAAGGGCTGGGGAGGAGGCAGGATATGACCCTTCGACCGTTCCTGTCCTTGGCCTTCAGCCCGGCCCTCTCCTCCCCACCTGCAGTCTCTCGGGCTCCCTTCCTGCCTGGACTTTGCATCCGTCCTTGGGTCTCTTCCCTCACACCCCCCGAGCGCCCCACTGCCCTTATGCTCACTCATCTTGGGGATTCTCTTTCTTTGCAATCAGGAGGAGAGAAAATGCTGACAAAGTTGACTCCCGTTGTCATGGCAACCATAGCCCTAATTATTGTGTGCAGCCTGCTTCTCTCAGACTCCAGGAAAGGGGGTGGGAGAGGGATGAGGGGTGATGGGGTGGTGAAGCTGGGGCCAGGAAACCCCTCCAGGTCCGTCCCCACTCTGCCGTGCTGGTGCTGGTCTCCCCACGTCCCTGCTTGGGGCATCCTGGGTCTCCTTGCTCCAGCCCTGCAGGCCAAGGTCTGGCATCCAATCTCCTCACTTCCCAGAAGTAAAAAGCACATGTGCTATTTCATTGATCCTCAGAAGCCAGGGGAGCTGTAGGCTGGCGCTGTTAAGTTTCCCTTTGCACAGGAGGAAATGGAGGCCCAAGGCCACCCAGCAAGTGAGGGGAGAGCTGGGCCTTGCATCAGGTTGTCTGTCTCAGCCCAGGGCCCCGTCCCCCGGGCCACAGTGATACCTCAGGAGGTGGCTGTGGGGTCCGCTGATCTGTCTGGAACCCTCTCTTCCCCCACCCCTCCTCTCACCCCAGAACACAGATGACCTCCTGGTGGCCTCGGCCGAGTGTCCGAGCGATGATGAGGACCTGGAGGAGTGTGAGCCCAGTACTGGTGAGTGCCTTTCCCCCCTCCCCTGCCCCGGGGCCCTCTGCCACGCTGCTGGGAGGGGGCGACTGTCCCTGCCACCTGGCCCAAGCCCCAGGGCTGCTGCCAGGCCTTAGCTTTCCCTGATCGGTCCCCTTCCTAACATCCCCCAGGCCCCTCAAATGCCCTCGGGTGAGATGCCTTCTTTGTTCTCCACCCCTCAGAGGTAGTGAGGTCCTTAGCCTGGAGTCCTGGATTGAGAGCCAAGGGGTGCTGGGAGGGAAGGAGGGAGACTTTTCCTTAGAAAGATGAGTATCTGCAGCTCCCATGAGTCCTTGGAGTGGGAGGTGGGCAATGCAGGCCTAGGAACTACAACTCCTGTCAGCTCTTGTGTCTAGAACTGCAACTCCCATTTGCCACGAGGCCTGGTGCTCTCTTGGTCACCAGAGAGGAGGTCTCTGCTGGATCCTGGACCCTCCTCATCCCCAGTCTCAGGGAAGTGTCCAGTGTACTGGTTTGAAGATTTCCCAGGGTGGACACTGACAGGACTGCCAGGCCAAGACAGGGCAGTTACGGCACAGCTACTGCTCTGTGCCAGGTAGTGGGCTGGGTGGGAGATGCCCCCTAGGCCAGACATATGGTCCCCTGGGGAGCTGGGGGCCTGGGGAGCTGGGGGCTTGAGGCCATGTTCCAGTGGGGACCTGCTGTAGGAGGACAGCAGGGCTGGGGGACCTTCCAGGCCTCTGCTTGATGCTTCCAGTTGGAGCCGGCAAAGTAGGGGTGCCTTGAGTGCTGCCTGAGAAGTGTGGGGTGTGGAATGGCGTAGTGGGTGCTAGGGCTGCTCATCTGAGCAGGCTGGGGGTGGCCAGGAGCAGCTGGGGAGTGTGGGGTGCTTGAGGCTGGCGGCTGAACTGAGAAAGGACTAGATGTGGCAAGATTTCCCAGTGGGGGAGCATAGGCCTTGGTGGCGGCCAGATGAGCTTGTGGGAGTTCAGGGCCGCCCACAGGTCTTGCTTGGGCTCCCAGAGAATTCTCCTCATTACCTTGCAATGGGTGGTGGCTGTGGTGTTGGTAGCAGAAGGCTGGAGGTTGAGGTGGTGCCTGCAGGGTTGGGGGAGGGCGTGTGGTCAGGAGGTGGGCAGTGTGCCCTGTGAAACTGGCCTGGGAGGCCTCCCAGCTCCAGAAGAGACTTTCAAGCTGAGTGTGGGCCACAACCCTGGAAGGAGTGTGGGTAGAGCAAGAAGGGAGCAGGACCTAAGCATGGACCATGAACCTCGGGGCAGAGGTTCAGCTTCAAGGATAAAAGGCAGAGGGATTTCTGGGACACATGCCCTCCACTTTGGGAGGCCTCTCTGCTGGGGCTGTTCCTCCATCTCACTGGGCAATCTTGGCTCAGGGATGCACATTCCAACCCCTCTGTTGCTTTGGGAGGTTCTGGGCAGCTGGCAGCTTCAACACGCAGCACCCCTGAGGCCTGCTTCACCCCTCTAAGCTCTAGGCACTCAATGGGGGCTCCTGTGGCTGACACAGCACTGCTAACCCAGGCCTCCTGGAAGTGGCTGTGATGGATGGCCCCCTGAGAACCCTTGGATGGGGCTCTGGGGACAAAGGTCTATGTGGGTCATAAGAAAAGGGTGCTGTGTGGCCCCAACGCATGTGTTTGCACACATGTGCCCATGTTCACACACTCTGGGACAGGAATTCCTGGGTGACAGGAGCCTCTGCTTTCCCTGGACCCTGCAGAGGGGCATCTGGGGCCAGGTGATCACCACACAGGGACATGGGGTGCACAATGGACCCCACCAGGGCCACACTCCGTCCACTGAGGTTCCAACCTCCCTCCCAAGCCCTGGTTCGGAGTCTCATCAGGGGCTTGGGTGTGACGCCGAGTATGTGCACTAGTGGTCTGAGCTCTTTTAGGCTGCATTAGGGCAGGGGGTGAGGAGGAGCTGGAGCTGGCGGCTCAGGCCCCCCCTGCCTCTCCCCCTCCCCGGTCAGGGCTGTGTGAGGTCACTGACAGCTGGGCCATCCTCCTGGGAAAAAGCCAAGTATGTGAGGGGCGGATGGTGGGTGGAGGAGAACTAGAAGCTGGGGATAGGGAGGGACTGGCAGCCTGCCCAGGACCCAACTTTAAAAATAAGGCTAGGAGGGAGGGCAGAGTGCACACTGGAGCTCCCAGAGGAAACCATGGCTCTGAAGAGCCTGAAGCCATAGGCCTGTGTGGCACATGTTTACACGTCCACACTCACATCACTCTGGAAAGCTTATCGTTGGGTCCTTGTCATCCCGATGGGGTGCCAGGCAAGGACCAAGATGACTCCAGGGTCCCCCAAGCCATCCTCCCCAGAGGCTCTCCAGCTGGAGCCTCTCCTGGGCCCCCATGTGATGAGGCTTTTCTTTAGCAGAGGGCTAGGCCTCCCTCAGCTCCAAGGTCAGTGTTAGAGGTGGGGCAGCCTGGCTGAAGGCAGTGGCTGCCCAGGGCCTGACCTCATGGTGTTTGCACCCCTCCTGCCTTCCAGATTGATCCTGGTGCCTGGGTCCAGGCATGGGGCCTGGGATCATCCCTGCTGACCTTTCCACCCATCCCCTAACTGGGCTTCTCCTCCGACCCCAGGCCCCATACCTCCTCCCCCTGCTTGGTCAGACCATCATACACACAGTTATTTTACATGAGGTTGGCAACCCAGCTGAAGAAGAATACTGTTTCAGTTCTTTTGAATGGGAGTCCCTTTAGGTACATGCACCATACAGCTGGTAACGTGACCCACCACCCCTTGTTGTCTCATCTGGCCTGACCCACACACTGTGTTCTAGGCCTGGCCCCTGTGGGGGCCTTTGCACACCCTGAGACACATAGGAAGAGTACACACAGGCTCAGACCCACAGAGGCACACATCTGTATGAGCATGCATGTGCTTTGACCAGAGGCATACATACATACATCCCTGCACACACATTTATGGACCCACCAGCAAGCTCATGTGGGCCCACTTCCACGTGCATACATATGTTCAAACCTAGAAGAGCACACACCATTCATGCCCAGACCAACAGAGGCACACACATGCTTAGACCCCAAGAGGCACGTGTGTGCTCATACCCCCCGAAGTCCATATACACAGATACATACCTCTTGAGACCCATAGAAGCACAAACTTATGTACACATGCACAGTCTCACAAAGGCACACACATGTACTCAGAGACACCGAGTCTTGCATGCATGTGCTTAGAGCTCCAAAAATATCCACAGAGGTGCTCAGACTCACAGGTGTACACCTGCTTAGCCCCCAGAGGTTTACACTTAGAAGCCTGCTCAGTCACACAAAGACATGTGTATGCATAACCACTATGTCTCAAATTTACCAAGGTACTTGCATGTGCTCAGAGCTATGCGTACATGCATGCTCAAACCCACTGAGGCACTCACACACTCACATCTATTGACATATATGCCGAATATTCAGAATTACACACACATGATCAAACACATAGACACACTTGCATATTGCAGACACTTGGAACACATGGTTGTATGTTCAGACCTGAGTGTGTGCACATAGGTGCTCAGACCCAGTAAGGCACATGGCTTGTGACATGTCTTTGGGCTATGCATACATGCATGCTCAAACCCACTGAGGCACTCACACACTCACATCTATTGACATACATGCTGAATGTTCAGAATTACACATACATGATCAAACACATAGACACACTTGCATATTGCAGACACTTGGAACACATGGGTGTATGTTTAGATGAGTGTGTGCACATATGTGCTCAGACCCAGTAAGGCACATGGCTTGTGACATGTCTTTGGGCTCAAAGAACTACACATCCATGCTCAGCTCACAGAGGCATACACATGTATGTACAGATCCACCTGTACACAAGTGCTCAGACCACAGAATCCCACACCTGTGTTCAGATTTACAGACACATATTTTAGAACCATAGAGACCTGTATGCATATTCAGATTAGCCATGTACACAATGTGTTATGACTCACTGAAGTACATGTGCTCACACACACACATGTATTCACAGAAGTGCACATCCATGCCCAGACTCACAGAGGTGCATGTGTGTTACAGCTCTACCCAAGTATACTCACCAAGATGCACATACACATCCTTACAGGATGCACTCCTGCACCTACATGTGTATTCAATCCCACAGTGGCATGCCCATGTGCACACAAAGGTGCATATGTGCACTAAGATTCACAAGGGTTCAGGTGTACACATTCTCAGAGGTAGGCTGTGTGCTCAGCCCCAGGGGTTCACAGACATGCACAATTTGTTCAGCCTCACAGACCTGCACCTTTCTCACACTGTGCCTGTGAGAGGCCCACAGAGCTCACACCTGCAGAGGCTCATACTTTCATGCACACTTATGTGCTCAGACACACAGGTGTGCTCAGGCCCCTGGAGGCATGCATACATGTACTCAGTCCCACAGTGGTGTACATACACACACATGCTTGCCTGCTGAAACATACGTATTGGTTCAGACTCACGGAAGAATACATATGTACACACAGACCCACAGAAGTGCAGGTACATATGCTCAGACCCCCATAGAGGTGTGCATATGCACACATACACACATGCTTAGGCCTACATTGGCTCATACAGGTGCTCGCAGTATGGGTGCACTTCTGTGCTCTGAGGTACCCATGTAGCAGCACATAGAAGGGTACACACATATCCTCAGACCTGTGGGGCGTGCACACATGTTCAGACCCAGTACAAGGCATGCCTGTATGTTCACTCTTAGCTGAGTACACACAGCTGTTCACACCCACAAGGGCACACACATATACACATGTGTACTCAGATTCACCTGGGCCCGTATGTGTTCACACCCACAGAAGCAGCCTCTTGCACTTACCCCAAATACACACCCCTCCTGAGGCATCACCCCATGCACACATAAACGAGACCCTCAGAGGCACATGCAGGCTTAATTCCACAAACATTTGCTCAGACTCACAGAAGCACAAATGTGTTCAGATTCCCAGAAGGTCTCAAGGTAACACTAGTTGCTGTGATAGACAAACTCCACAACATCTGTGGTTTAACACACAGAAATACATTTCTCATTCACCTAAGTTATAAACAAAGGTTCCTGATCAGTGGGCAACAATGACTCAGGAACTGGTCTCCTTCCATCTTGTGGCTGCACCATCTTCAACAGGCGACTTCCCAAGTTGCGATGGAAGGGGACCCCGCATGGATTCATGAAGGGGAGGTTTTTATGGGCTAGGCCTGGGAGAGGTGCCCATTGCTCCTGCCCACATTCTGTCATCTGGAGCTCAATCATGGCGCCCAACCTAGCTTCAAGGAAGGCCGGGAGGTACGGCCTTGCTGTGTCCCCAGGAGGAAGTAGAAACAGATTCAGGGACCAGTTAGTGAATTATTTGCCAGTCTGGCCTTCTGGTCATCAAGGATCCATTTCACTTTTCCTCCCACCCCCAGAACACACCCACCCCTCCCCAAAGTCCCACCCAGTTAGGGCATTCATCTCAAAGCTGAGGATGTCTGGGAGGTGGCAGCCCACTCCATCCCATCCAGACCTGGCTCCTCTGGTCTGGGGACCTGTGTGTGGTCTAGAGACCAATGAACTACAAAGATGATTCATCTCACTGCCCCCACAGCTCAACACAAACCCAGAATATAGTGGTGGGGCCGAGACAACCCCAACATGACCTCCCGTTCAGAAAAGGGAAAGATGGAAGACACTCAGCAGCCTGGATTCACACAGGTCCACGAGTGCTGCTAGCACTGAGGAAACCCTGCAGGCAGGCAGGCCAGGCTGTGCCCCTGCTGTGGGCGGCTTTCCTCATTAGACCCCTCTGCTCTCTGGAGACTCCCCTCTCCTGGCTGGGGTCCCTGGCTCTGCCCTCTGGGGTGTCCTCCCCAACCCTCCTCCTCCATAGCCATCTCTGACGTGGGTGTGGGGAATAACGTCTTTCTTAGGGGTGCTATCGCGTTGCAGCCCACCCCTGCTCATTATTTGGGGGGGGCCCAAAGGTGGTTTTAAGGCTGGAACAGTGAAAGTAGCCACACCCAGAGTTCTTTCCTAGGCACAGTTCTCAAGCCCCATTTATTTCCTTGCTCTCCCCGTGTCCGTACCTCTTTTTCTTAGTGTAGTGGTGACTGTACTGAGGATGTTTGAAACAACAGGTGGGGAGGCTACACCCTAAGCTTGATCCTCGAGCAAGGCTGAGTGCCCTTATTTGGATGAGAAGCTTTACTGGGCCTCAAATCCTTTTTCAGTTTTCCCTCCTTATGGTTTGGGGTTTGGAAGTGATAGCTCTTCTGACTCTTGCAGGATCCACGTTTCTGGGCTATCTCTATTCCCTTCCTTTCTGCCTGCAAACCAGCCAATTCTTGCCTAAGTTTGTCGCTTTCTTGTACAATGTTGCTAAAAGCAGAAAGTAAAAGCCAGCATGGTCACTGGGCCCTTGCCCTTGGCACGCACCCACCCTCTAGGTCATCACAAGCAACACTGTGTAGCAAGCGATTGCCACTGCATGACATGGTCTGCATCTTCCCAGCCTCCACACCTGGTTCCTTGGATTGTCACATGAGTGCCACAGGTTTTTGTTACTGTGACATCCACTTCTGGAGCCAGTGCCTGTATTAATTAAAGTAACTTTTGTTTCTGTAACAGATAAGCCCCAAATCTCAGTGGTTAATTCAAGAGAAGTTTCTCACTCAGGTGTACCCTAACTTGGTGCTCCTGGTCAGCGGGTGGCTCTGCCCCAAGGGGTGCATTAGGAGCCCACACCCCTTCCATCTGTGGTGCCTATATTATCAACACGTGGTTTCCAAGGCAAGAGAAGGAGCGTGGAAGATGGCGCACAGGAGGCTGTTGGGGGCTGGGATGGCAGTACTCCCTACTCAGTCACATGGCCACGCCTAGTTGCAAGGGATGCTGGGGAATATAGTCTGGCTACCCAGGGGAAGGAGAATATGAGGTTGGTGAAGGATGGGTTCACAGGGGTGCACCATGTGTGCCCAGACCCACGGTGATACAGTCACATGTTCTCAGGGGCACATTCACACATTCACACGTGCATATTGAGCTCAGACCCAGGCTCAGGGGCCAGCGGACCATGCCAGAGCTAGTGGTCCCCTCACTGACATGCACGCTTTCATGCTCAGATCCATCAAGGTCCACATACACACCTACACACATGTGTGTAGGGACATATGCCCAGGTACACAGAAACACAAACCCTCAGAGTGTGTGTGCGTGTGCATGCATGTGTGCAGACACCACAATCCACCTCACTTTCTCCCACCTTGAAATTACCCTGGCCACTGCCCTGTTGTGCTGGGGTTGCAGGGTGGGGAGGGACACCATCCTTCAGGTCATTACACACAGAGGCACAGGTTGTTCTCTGCTCAGACGGGTGAGTAGGGGCTAAAATCTGGCCAGTGCTCTGCTTCCCAGCCATTTGTCCTGGGTCCCGGGACAGGGCCGTGTCCACTGAGAGGAGAGAATGCTTTTTTCCAATTTTGCACAGAGGTTCTGTTTGTCAAGGTGTGCACCCACAGGGCTATGTCCGTGTCGGGCTGCCTTTTCTCTATCTCACTTGAAATGTGTTGTAGGCTAGTGGCTGTCTTGCCCCTCACAGCCTGGGCAGGGCCTCCAGTGCTGGTGGATGGGGCTTAAGCCAGCTAATTGCTTAGTCTTGGACCCTCTCAGCCTCAGTCCTAGACTCCCCTTTGGGAGTGGGCACACTCTGCTTGGGAGGGAATAAGATCCTTGGGTAGATTTCTAATTAGAGGCCTTGTGTGCCCTAAAGGCAGAAAGGACCCAGCTTGCTGGGCTAGTAGGCCCCAGAGGAAGGAGAGTTGGGGAGGAAGGGGTGCTCAGGAATGGTTGGTGGTCTTCTTGGTCAGAATGGAATTCTCTAGTAAGTGGGACGGACATGCGCTGAAATTCAGTTTTTCTTAGGATGCAGATGAGTGGGTGGGGATAAGTGTGCATCTGTGAGTATTTTCCAAGTGCTACAGCTGTCTAGAGTAGGAGAGGGGCAGGAGGCTGCCTGGGGTCCTTTCCGGACTCTGGTGGCTCCTAGGAGCACCCCATCCCAGTGTGCACCCTGGGTGTGTAAAGCTGGACTCAGGGCCCCAGGCACCATGAGTCATCGTGAGTCTGTACCCCCAAAGCCCGCGAGAGGGACAGCAGTTGGGCTTTGGGCAGTAAGGAGTCTCTAAGGGGTCCTCCCCAACTCCAGGCCCTGCTGATTCCTCACCAAGCACGCTCTTCTGATGCTTCCTGAACCCTAGGTATATGACCCTAGGAGAGCCCAGCACCTGATGCTAAGTGTGACTTGGCGGCCCCAGAGCCTAGGCCAGGTTGAGTGAGCATGGGCAAGGAAGGCTACGTGTGTTCTCATGGGCTTCCCATAGCCTGGTATCTTGTGGAGAGGGAGTGGAGTGTGGGACACCTGAAGGACACAGGGAAGAAGCAGGGCAAGAGACAGGCTGTCATGAGAAGAGGGCAAGTAGGTGAGGGCAGGACACCTCAGGAGATGTGCTGTCATAGTCTCTGGCAGAGGAGGGCCCAGGGAAGCCCCAGAGGAGCTGCAGATGCAGGGACAGGGCTGGGACCCAGATATGGGGCCAGACAGGAAGCGGCTAGGGTCGGAGGGGCCAGAGGTCTGTATGAGCAGGCCTGGGAGGGCTCTGGGGGTGGGGGAGGCTGCACAGGGGGATACGGGGAGCCTGTAGTCCCAAGGGCCAGCAAGTTGGGGCAAATGGTTGGGGAGGGCTCAGGCTGCGCAGGACTTGTCTATGGTCCAAAGGCCTGAAGCCCTGACATCCCCTAGCTCAGCTGGGGGTGAGCAGTTGGTTGAGAGCTGAGGTTTGTGCCCTGATCAGCCTGTCAGCCGCTCCAGGGCAGGATGTGGCCCCAGCAAGGGTCTCCTGGTCTGGTCCTGTGGCCTGGGCCTGGCACTTTGCTGGGGCCCCAGCTATAGCCAGTGGTCATAAGGCAGCTTAGGCCAAGTCTTGACCCTGGAGTTTCCAGGAGGAATCAATGGCCTGGTCTAAGATGGAAGGTAGGGGTGGCAGTGGGTGGGAGACAGGTCATGGAGCAAGGTTCCTGCCAGGCTGAGCTCTGAGCAGTGCCTGCTGCCTCAGAGGGTGGAGGGGGTGGGGTGTTCGGAACTCAGTGATTCCTTAGCTCAGGAATCACGTGGCCCTGCCCAAGGCTTTGCTTATGAGAGAGGCTCCCACCCTCTTCCCCAGATACCTAGCCTGGCCCGGCTCAGAGGAAATGCCTGAGGAATATTGTTCTTCTTCCCCTGGAAAAGCATGATGATCCCAGCTCTGTGCCAGGCCCACTGCTGGGTGCTAGGGAGACAGACAGATGGGACTCGGGCCTTTGGGCCTTTTCTGGTGGTGAGTCCAAAGCCATACATCCAGGACAGAGTAGGGACATGGTGTCAGAGGCACCCAAGGCAGGGAGCATCCTCTGGAGATCTGCATGGAAGAAAAGATGTTTGGCTGGACACTGAGGTGTCAGCAGGGGAAGGTGTTCTGAAGGGGGAGGGTGTTCTGAAGAGAAGACAAAGGTCAGGGAAGACGGCAAGGGGTGTGGGCCAGCAGGGAAACCCCAGATGCACTCAGGGTCCATGTAGGGAGGGAAACCCTGCCATGGTTGGGCCCGGAATACCCCCATTCAATGGGCTACCACCTTCCTCCTGAGAGCTGACAGCTGAATTTGCCCCTCACCCAGGGACCAGGGTGCTGGGCTGTCCTTTGGTGGGTCTGGGGGGGTCAGGTGGGGATGGGAAGACACACTATGTTCCTCCATAGGATAGAGGGCCCATGGGAGCCAGGCCTTGGCCTCACCCTGGGCCTGGAGCCCAATATCCTAGTTTTATAGATGATGAAATTGAGGCCCAGAGAGTGGAAGAAACTTGCTCACATCACATAGGAACTCAGTGACAACAGGTGTGCGGCCTCCCAGATTAGCATCTAAGCCAAGAGTCAAGCAACCCCTGCAGCTCATGGGGCAGGAGAGGTTTCAGGCTTTCCTGGGCTCCTCGTGAGACCTGGCCCTTCCCTGGCCTCTGAGAGCCACAGAAGGAACTAGAGAGTCCATTGGTTCACCTTGCCTGACACCAACACCTGGTGACCTTGGGAAGTCCTGCTCACCCAGGCCTAAATATCCTCATCCATACCAAGCCGGGGTAGGACAGTCCCAGCACCACAAAACGTTTTTCTGCCCTTGGCTCGGTTTTTCATTGTGGCTGAGTCTGTGGACGGCCAGGGCCTGGGGCTTCAAAATCTGGGGTGTAGGTAAGCCCCTGCCCAGGAGGTTGGAGCCTGGTAGGAAGAGCAGCCTGGGGCAAGGGTTTGAGTTCAATGGCAAGATCTTGGCTGTGGGCTGGCTGGTGGGCCAAGGACAGCTGTGCGAGATTGCTGGAGCTCCGTCTGAAGGGACAGCATAGGTGTTTGAAGTCGGTGCTGAGGTATAGGGCTGTGGGTAGGTGGGTGGGGGGCAGGAGAGAAGCTCCAAGATGTGGAGGTGGAATGTGGCTGGCCTGGCTGCAGTGGGGCTGTGGTGGGGCAGGCGGGACCTGGCAGTGGAGGCCCAGGGATGCTTTCACCAAGGGGCTGGGGGGTTTGTGGGTGTGATCTGTGAAGACCACACCCTGCAGAGACCAGGGAGAGGCTCTCAGCTGTGGGCAGAGCTTAGGCTGTGTGGGAGGGAGAGCCAGAGAGGAAACCTCCAGCCACACCAGGCCCAGAGATGCCCCTGCAAGAGGAGTGAGTCCTCCCACCAGCCACCTAGAGCCGGTTCTAGCTCCCTTCTACCCCACACCAGGGGGTCGCGCTACTTTGATTTGAGAGGAGGCCCAGGAGGCTGATGGGAGTTATATCAATAGTTGTTGACCCAGGGGCTGATGGGAATTGTGGTCCACACCCCTCCAAGGGCTAATGGGAGTTGTAGTTCTCACCCTTTGGGGGCTGATGGGAATTGCAGTTTCTGCCCAGGGGACTCTAGTTATCAGACCCAGGGACGGGGAGACCTACTCTCCCCTTCACAGAGCCCTCCCCACTAGTTCCCCTGGGCCCTATTTTAGCAAGCGCATCCCTCCCAGATGGCTGTGTATGTATTTTCTTTTCTTTTTTTGCTTTCTTCTTCTTTCCGTTGTTTTATTATTGTTTTAACAATAATAAGAGGGCCAGAGGCAGTCAAGCCCTGGCCAGGTCCTGGTGGCCCATGGGGGTTCTGGGGAGGGGGAGGGGGGAAGTCAGTGGGGGTCAGAGGTGGAGGGTGAAGAAAGTTGGGGAGTTAGGCTTAGCTCAGGATGATGAGGCTCTGCCCACTTCCCTCCCTTACTCCCCGCCCCTCCCCACCTCCCTGCCTCTACATGGCTCCTCACCACCCCTCCCAGAGTCCTATGGGACAAGACCCTGCTCCAGTGTGTCTGAGTCCTCCCTGTCTGCTCTTGCTCACGGGCCTCCTCACCTCCCACCTTCAATGTCCCCTCTCCCATGACCTTCCAAGCCCCTTCCCATGGCCATCCCCTCCCAAGTCCTCTCACTCATGTAGCAGTTCCTACATAGCTGCCTGTCATGTACCTCCTCTCCAAGCCCTCCTTCCCACTGTTCCCACCCTCCCCCACATGCTGACACCAAGTGGTGGTAACAGTTCCTCAGCCCCAGCCTGCACTGTGCAGATTTCAGCTTTGTGTTTAATGAGGGGAAGAGGGCACAATCGAGGGAGGAGAGAGAGTATTCAGGAGGAAGGAAGATGTCCAGGGAGAGAAGCGTGAGGGAGGGAGATACCAAACAGATAGAAAACATTGTACGGAAAAGTTGTTTTTTCTTATTTTTTTCCGGGAGAACCCGCTTACACAGCTCTGTTTGTAATTTTTTTCTTCATGCTAAAATCACACGGCCTATTTGTTGATGTAAGTTGCCTGAATTCCGTGGTATGCTATCTTCTTTTTTAAAAAAAAAAAAAAGCAAAAAAAAAAAAGCAAAAAAAGAGAAAAATCTAGAAAAAACCCTAAAAGATATTGTTGTTAGGTTTGTTTAAATGCTGCTGTTGTATCTGTTTTTAAAGCCTTAAAACAGTAGAGTTTTTTTTCCGTTTCTTTTCGATTTTCTTTTCTTTCTGTTCCTTTTGGTTTCTTAAGACAAACAAAAGACCAAAACCCAGAGTCACAGAACCCGTGCGTGGGGTGCCCAGGGCATCCGAGCCGCTGCCGCTTAAAGCGCAGTGCTCCGGCCGGCTGGCGGGCGGGCCCGGCCCGCTCTAGTCTCCGCCAAAGCCAATTGGAACCGATTTGGGTGTGTGAGGCTGTTGTTTCTCTCTCTGTGCCGGCCGCCTGCGCCCCGGCCCTCGCTGACGCCCTCTCTTTTCTCTTCTCTCTCTTGTTCTAGGAGGAGAGTTAATATTGCCCATTATCACGGAGGACTCCTTAGACCCCCCTCCCGTGGCTACCCGGTCCCCCTTCGTGCCCCCACCCCCCACCTTCTACCCCTTCCTCACGGGCGTGGGCGCCACCCAAGACACGCTGCCCCCACCCGCGGCCCGCCGCCCGCCCTCCGGGGGCCCGTGCCAGGCTGAGCGGGACGACAGCGACTGCGAGGAGCCCATCGAAGCCTCAGGCTTCGCCTCCGGGGAGGTCTTTGACTCCAGCCTCCCCCCCACGGACGACGAGGACTTTTACACCACCTTTCCCCTGGTCACGGACCGCACCACCCTCCTGTCACCCCGCAAACCCGCTCCCCGGCCCAACCTCAGGACAGATGGGGCCACGGGTGCCCCTGGGGTGCTGCTCGCCCCCTCCGCCCCGGCCCCCAACCTGCCGGCGGGCAAAATGAACCACCGAGACCCGCTGCAGCCCCTCCTGGAGAACCCACCCCTGGGGCCTGGGGCCCCCACGTCCTTCGAACCGCGGAGGCCCCCTCCCCTGCGCCCCGGCGTGACCTCAGCCCCTGGCTTCCCCCATCTGCCCACAGCCAACCCCACGGGGCCTGGGGAGCGGGGCCCGCCGGGCGCAGTGGAGGTGATCCGGGAGTCCAGCAGCACCACCGGCATGGTGGTGGGCATCGTGGCCGCGGCGGCGCTCTGCATCCTCATCCTGCTCTACGCCATGTACAAGTACCGCAACCGCGACGAGGGCTCCTACCAGGTGGACCAGAGCCGGAACTACATCAGTAACTCGGCCCAGAGCAATGGGGCAGTGGTGAAAGAGAAGGCCCCGGCTGCCCCCAAGACGCCCAGCAAGGCCAAGAAGAACAAAGACAAGGAGTATTACGTCTGAGCCCCGGCACCGCGCCCCACTGCCAGCTGCCCCTCCCGGGAGGACCCGGGAGGAGGGTGCGGCCCTCTCCCTGCCGGGGCCTGGGAACCCTCTCCCTGGCTGCCTCAGGCTTCTCTCACGAAGAGGAAACGCAAAAAAAGAAAAGGAAAAACCCCGTGCTCATCCCCTTCCTCCTGCCGGCGCATCTCAATCCTGGGGCTGACTGTCCCTCTCAGCCCTGCGCCCGCCAGGCAGGGCACGTGCTCACAGCCCTGGGTTGATTTATTTTTTTAAGGGGGGGGTAGTTTTATTTTGGTGGGGTTGGGCGGGAAGGAAGGCTGGGGTTTTGTAAAGTGTCCACTACTCGTTCTTTTAATTTTCCTCAATTTTTCTTCTCCCTCTGTCCCTCCTGCCTTCCTTCTCTACCCGAGCCCTCCAGTCTCCATCCCAGGCTTGCTGTCTCTGTCCCCACCCTCCGTCCCCACTTCTCCTTTTTTTGTGTGTCTGGTTTCTCCCTTCCTTTTCTCCCTTTGGGTTTCCAGAGTTGGTGGGGGAAGGGCGGGAGGGCGGGGCGAGTGGCCCAGTGGGCGGTCAGGGCGTGGTGGGGCAGGGAGCTGTCCCCAGTGTCCCAACTCCCCTCACCAGGAGAGGTGCTGCCTGGTGCTGCCCAGGGAAGGGGCTCGGGCCTGGCGGAAGGCCTGTTCTGTGTGTGCTGCCGGGCGATGTGCATTGATGGGGAAGCTGCTGGAGGAACAGGGGTGGGGGCGGGGGGCGGGAGAGGCAAATGCAGATATATATTAAAGACAAATACTCTAGATACCATGAGCAGCGGCCTGTGGCACCTGTTGGGCGCGGGCAGCAGGGAAGAGGGAGCGAGGTGTTGTCTGAGGACTGCTGGGGTCGTTCTCTGCCCACGGGCTCCCTGCTCCCCCAGTTTTTTTTCTCTCTTTGTTAACAAATGTGTCTGAGTCTTGGAAAACACCCCAACCCCGGAAACGTGTGGGAAAAAGAAAACAAAAACTTTCCAAATTCCAACGGTCCTGTGCAGTTTTTGGGGGGTGCTGTTAGGTCCTGGCTTTGAGCTGGGGTCTGGGCCCAAATTGGGGCCTGTGAGAGCTGGTAAGTCACCCCCAGGCCTTTGGGCTGAGTATGGCTTTGGGCTGCTAGGGTGGCTTGTTTGTCTCACCCCTGTGTCCCTGCTGGGCTGAGGATGGGGACAGGAAACATGGCTGGTCTCTGGCCTGGTTCCATAGACCTTAGCTTCTCAGGAAGGCAGACAGATCCCCCAAGGCTTTGTGTTACCCCCTGGTGGCTAGAGAGGGCCCACACCTCTGGGGAATGTGTACCTAATCCTTGCAACAGCCCTTGGAAGAGGGGGTGATTCCTGGGTGATTCCTGGGTTATGAGAGCTTCAGTGGCTGGTCCCAGGTCTCAAGGCCAATCAGTGGCTGAGTCCAAGTGGCCTCCAGTTCTCCCTGACTCCCGGGTCTCTGCTCCTTCCCCTGTGCCTCTAGGGATTTTGGACCCTGGGACCCTCTCTGCCCCCAAATCCACTCTGGTTGAGTGGGGGCAGCTACTGGAACTGAAGCTTCAAGCAGAGCCAGCCACCTCGTCCACAGTGTTCACTCCTTCGTGGTGACCCTGACAGGTCCATGGTCCTGGACGTGTTAAGAGATTGGTCTATGTTTGTTAAGCCCCTCAGTTGCAAGGAACAGAGACCCACGTCGGCAGTGTCCTCGGGAGCAGGGAGAGTGAGGGTGGGTCTGGGTCTCCAGGGTGGCAGTGGTGGGCTGCCACACTCTGTCACTCAGGGCTCGTCCCTGGATCCACCTGCTCCCCTACCTTCCTCTCATCCCTCCGGCCTCCCCTCCTGCCTCTGCTGCTTGTGCCCCTGGCTTGCCATTGCCCTGGGTTGCCCAATTCTTTGTCATGACCTTCCATCTGTAGGTGAGTCTCAAGGCATTTTTCAGTTCTAAAGCCTGGTCCACCTTTAGGCCCCTTGATGCTCCCGGGAACCCCACCCTTCAGCTGGGGGCTATCCGTTAGTGGGAGTGGCAGGTGCCCATCTCCAGAGGCCCAGGTTGGCCTCCTCTCCCTTTCCCCTCCCTGCATCCCAGAAGGAAGCATTTGTCTTGGGACCCTCCCTGCCACGGTGCCCTCTATGATCTTTTGAGGTTCTTCCCCCAAAGTCCTATCAAGAGTGAGCGAGCAGGTCCTCCCCCACCAGCCCCCAGGTGTGGCTTTCCGTGGACTTGGCCCCTCCTTGCCCTCCTGAACCCGCCCTGGGGTAAGGCTCGGTCCCTGCCTGGCCTCCAACTGCTCGCAGCCTTGGAGCCTGAGGTCGGTGTCACTGAGGTCAGTTCTAAGCACCTGTCGGAGTCTGGGAGAGGCCCTGACTTGGGGCAATCTTGCCAGAATGTTCTGTGCCTGTGCTGGGGATGGGGACCCGTGGGGTCCTCTGCTGCTATTCTCTCTGCCCAAGGGACAGAGACTTATCTCGGGTTCCCCTCTTCCCGCTACCACTAGGCAAAGAAAACAATGACAGGCAGGCAGGAGCTCCTTCGTATCAGGAAGGGAAGGAACATCCTTGCTCCAGAAATTTCTAGAATGGTCCTGAGCAGGGTAGGGGGCAGTCTATCAGGGTAGATGAGCAGAAAGATGGACAGTCCAGGAGTCGGAAGGATGGGCCTCAGTCTTGTCATATGACTGTGGGACTTGGTCTTTCTCTCTGCACAAGAAGGCTAAGAGCTCCTGTCACTCAAGGACTTGGTTGTGAGAGGAAAGATTCCTGGACCTGGCCATTGACTCAGTTCACCCATCTGTAAGAGACGGTCACCTCAGTCTCAGTTTCATTGTCTTGTGCTTCTGGTGTTGAACTTAGCACCTGGGCCTGATCTGAGCCCCTTGGGGTCTGGCTGGCCTGACAGTGAACCCAGGAGAGTCCCAACAGCACCCAGGGCTAGTTGAGATTCCAGGCACCCTGGCTCCTTGACAGGCGGTCCTCACAGGGATATGTCAGGAGATTTCACCTTGGGGCTGTCAAGGACTGGGGTTTGGGGAGGAAGTTCATAGACCTACGCTGGCCATGCAAGCCCCTAGGGGAAGGCACCAGCCCAGCCAGTGTGGGTCTCTTCAGGGTGGCAGCTGCCCTCCTGTAGGCAGATATGGAGCAGAGGGGCCTGGTGCTGTCCCCGCCCCACACATCTTCCTGCGTGAGCTTCGCGCTTGGCTGGAGGCAGGAGAGTGGACAAAGTGGGTCCCAAGCCACTTTCTTTGTTCTTGCTCCCTAAGGGCCTCCACCATCATGGGGTGAGACTGATGGGGTAGTTGTGAGCTCTTCTTTCCCACACCCCATTCTCTTGGCTCCTTCACTGTGGGGTGCCACATAGCTTCTGAGGTCAGAGCCCCCATGATGGGCACAGAAACAGAGGGTGTGACCCACGTGAAGGCCTGCCATTTGGTTGGGCAGCACCCCTGGGTGAGGCCTGTGGCTGCTGCTGAGGGAGGTCCCTTCTCCCTTCATAGGGACCCACTCTGCCCCAGTGGTGCTTTCACTCCCAAGAAGGGACATGGCCCGAGGCCCTCCCAGCCTCTAGGTCCTGTTGAGCTAATTGAGGGGTGACATGTTAGAAGCCAATAGGCCCTAGGTCCTGGAAGGACCAGGAGCAAGGCCACTCAGAATATGGGCAAAGGGGCAGCCCTGACCCACTAGGTGAGCTGGAGTGACACCTTGGGGGAGAGCGGGAGCCATCTCCCACCAGCCCTGGGTTCTGCCTTCTGGAAGCTTCTGGACATGTTGGGGCCCCAAGAATGCTGAGCAAGGGTAAGAAAGGCCCTGGGTCCCAGCTGGCAGCAGATAGACAAAAGATAGAAAATCCAGAGCAGGCTGGGACACCCTCATCTTTGGGCACCTTTACAAACAGAACCCCCTCTCCTGCCCCTTTGCCCTGGGGGTCTTCCCTGAAGGGTGGCCATAAGCAGACGGCTGAAGGACATGACTCCACAGAGAATCAGGGGCTGCAGCTGACAAGACCAGGCCAGAGAGTGGTCCCTGCCTTGCGGGGGCAGGGAGCTGCTTTCTGTTGTCCCATCCCGTGTATGCGTGTATGTGTGCACATATCACTGGTGTTGGGGGAAGGGGCACAGCCTTGGGCTGAGATGTCTGGAAACAGCGACACCGGCACAGGTGAACCCAGAGACCACCTGAGCATGGCTCCAGGGTGGCGCAGCTGATGGGGACCTGGCTACGCAGCCAATGTCTCCTGCCTGTTCCCACATCTCTGCTGCACTGCACTGTTTCCCATGAGTGGGGCCAGTGGGCCCTGTGGGGTCCTGCTTCTGTCTGAGAGGAATGAGGAGGCCCTGCCACTGTCCTCGAGGAGCATCACTGGACACCCAGATTGTGAGGCTGGGTGAGGGGGTACATAGGAGGTGGTGCAGCCAGAGTCAGGCTCTGGAGACCTACCAACTGGAGTTGGAATCCTGATATTGCCCCTCCTAGCTGTGTGTCACAGGCAATCAGCAACTCCAACCCTCAGTTTTTTCATCTGTAAAATGGGGCACCATCTACCTTACAGGGTTCTGGAAAAGGTGAAACGAGAAGATGCTTTGAGGTGCCCAGCACAGTGCCTGGCCCACACAGGGCCTAGAAACAGCAGCCGCTCCAGCCTGGCACGTGGGGCAGGAAACTGGCCTGGGAAAGGCCCACCCCGGCCAGGAGCCCCCGTACTCTCCTCCTTCCCCCAATCCTGGCAGACCCCGGGCACTCATCACTGGCACGGCTGGAGTCTTGGGGGGGCAGCTGCTCATTTGTTCCTTTGTTCACTCTTTATTCCACCTTCACACCAATGTGCCTCTGGCCTGGCCCTGGACCCCTGAAGGAGGCTGCTGTGCTGGGTCTGGGAGGCTGAGCGCAGTTTGTTGGGGATGAGGGTGGTGGGGGTGCTCCAGGCAGAGGGCGCGGCGGGCACGTGGCTGCGGTGTGGAGAGGCGTGGGGAGGGCCCAGAGGGGCCGGGGCCCGGCTGCCAAGGGCCTCCGCGTGAACCTGAGGAGCTGAGACCATTGCTCGTGCGGAGCCAGGGCAGATCTTGGCCACGGGTGATGGTCAGCTCCCAGCCCTGTGCGGGTGGACGGGTGGGCAGTGGGCAGTGAGGAGGCAGCATGGGCTGACAGGGCTGGCCCCTTCCCCTGGGCCTGGCCCTCTCCTCCTCGCAGCCACGAGGGAGGGTCGGGGTGATGGCGCACTGGATGCCTCCTGCCAACCAAACCGCCCCTTGCTCCTTCGGTGTTGAAGGGGGCTCTTCAGTGAGGGGGCAGGGCTCGGCTGGAGGGACAGCCAGGTGGGAGAGTGAGGGCCCCAGAGGGCAGCCCCCGGCTCCCTGGAAATGAGGCCTTTGCTCTCTCCCTGCCTTCTCCAGGGGACGGAAAAAGCCTCCTCCTCCTCCTCCTCCTCCTCCTCCGATCCATGGCGGGCTTCCCAGGAGGCTAGAGCTGTGTGCAATGCAGGACAGGGCACCCCCGTGTGCTGTGTGTGGTCTTCTTTAGTGCCCTGTTCAGGAAACACATTGGGGTGTGTCTCAGGGTGCGGAGTGACCTCGACCCTTGCCCTGTGTCCATCCTGAGGACTCAGGCTCTGGGGGCCCAGGACTCAGCTTCTGAAGCACATGATGGGGCTGGGGTGGGTAGTGACAGCCTGTCAGCCAGCTGAGGGCTTTAGTGGTAGAGTTTGCGTTGGTGAGGGCCCCCAACAATGGCCATCACAACCCGGATCTCCTCCTCACAAAGGGCTAACCACTCCCTTCCCCTTAGCCTCTCTGGAGGTGGATCTGTGTGTAGCTGAGCCATTTGTGCCTCGAATGGTGGAATGAAGGGCAGAGGACAAAGCCCACACCGTCAGCCGGAGACCCAGCCCTGAGTCTCCACACTCCCAAAGATGTGCTGTGTGACCCTGGGCCAGTCTTATTCTTCTCTGGGCCTCCGCTGTCCACTCGGTCCACTGATGAGGGTGGGTGGCCAGGCTGCCCTGGAGGGAGGGAAGGAGGGACGGGTCGTCCCGGGCCTGGTCCACTCACTGGTTCTGCACATCTTGGATGGTGTCAGGCAGCGGCAGGTTCCGGGTCTCGGGCAGCAGCAGCGTGGCCAGGCCACTCAGCACTGGCACCGCCCCGTACACCAGCAGGGACAGGGAGGGCCTGTGCGTGCTTAGCAGCCGGACCAGAGGCCCCAGGCAGGCTCCCCCTCGGGCTGCCATTTGGCCCAGGCCCACTGCCGTCATCCTGTGGGTGCAGATGTGCCTCTGAGCGCTGGCTCTGCCTGTCCCTGACCTTGACCTCCCACCCTGGCCCAGGGAGGCCCAGGGGGTCAGGCAGCTCTGAGACCACATGGAAGGGAGATGTGTGACATGAACATCTAGGTCTGGGGGAAGCCACCCCCATCTGGCCCCCAGCCCAGGGTGCCCCTCTCCTGGGGCCCAGGCATAGCCTCACCTGAGCACCGTGGGGAAGAGCTCGCCACCATAGATGGTGATGCAGGTGAAGGCAGACCCCATGCACCCCAGCCCCAGCACGGCCAGGGCTGAACGTAAGGCCCCCAGCTCTGTGGATAGGCACCGGGTGAGCGGGGCCGGTGGGGGCCCAGGCCCCACATGTACACCCCGTCCTAAGTGACCTCCTGCCCCCCACCCTCATCTGCTCCCACCCAGATGCTCAGAGCCAGACCCCGGGAGTTGCCCTCGACCCCGCGTCCCTGCCCTGCAATCCATCCCTCCGTTCTCATCTCCACGCCCTCTCCTGATGCCGCCCCTCCACCCTGACCCGCTGCCCGTGCAGGGACCGCCGTCTCTCCCTACCGGCCCCCGCAGCCTCCTTCCCAGCTGGGCCCTGCTCTAGTCCAGCACCCTCTGAGGAGGGGCCAAGGGTCTCTGCCTGTGGCTCAGGCCCCCCAGGTAGGGAAGCTCGCTCACCTTGGGGCACCAGCACGTTGGCCAGGATGCAGAGCCCCGACAGCACCAGGGACGTGGCTTGCAGGGGGCGGCGGCCCAGGCAGCCCAGCAGCAGCAGGGCGCCTACCTTGGCTGTGAAGTCCACCACGCCGATGAGTACCTGGAGCAGGAAGATGTTGCTGCCCAGGCCCTGCAAGTCCATGGCCAGGCTGTAGAAGGTGAAGCCAAAGGCGAACCTGGGGGCGGTGGGCGGGGGGCGGGTGTCAGGGTGGGGAGTGGGCTGCTCACTTGCTTGTTTCTTTTCAGACTGGTTTCCCCAGCCCTTCTGCCGCTGGCTCTGTGTGGTGGGGGAAGATCTCCCGGGTCCCCTCGCCAACATGGCTTCTCGTTGGGTTTGGCCGATGGGAGGCACTGGTGAGAGGCCGGGGGTGGGAGGCAGGGAGAAGCCAGGGTGTTCTCCCTCCCTCTCTGTCTGGGGGCTTTGTCTGGGAGTGATTGTGTCCCCTCCATGGCTCCAGCTACCACTGAACAGGCCCTCCCTCCGTGGTCTTTGCCGGTTGGCTGTGGGTCCTGGGCTCTGATAACTCCCTCCCTCCTCCCTGTCCCTCCAACTAGCGTGGATGTGCCTTTCTGCCCATGCTGTTCCCTGGGTCTCCCTACGTCCTGTCCACCTGCTGAGCCCCCTGGCCTGGGCTGTCTCCTGTCGGGGTCTGACTGATGGGGGGCAGTGGCTGCCGTGGGCCTCCTTGGGAGGTGCTCTCAGGCGGGTTGGAGAAGCAGGAGAGCCAGCAGAGGCCCAGGCCTCACAGCCAGTAATGATTTGAGGTCCCCTGCTGCCAGCAGCCCAAGGGATGCCAGAGGTGGAGGCTGGGGCCGGGTGGGGCGGGCCTGAAGGGCATCTACCAGCACAGTGTGGAGACACAGGTCCGGAGGCGCAATCCGGGCGTGCGGAACAGGGTGCCCAGGCTGGAGGGAGCCTGAGCCGCACTCACATCCTCCTGCATGGCTGAGAGCAGGACCTGCGGAGTGGGGTCAGCTGTTGGCACTGGGGGTGCCAGGCGGGCCCTCCTTCCCAAGACCCTCTTCCCAGGGGGCCCTGAACATCCAAGGGGCCAGGCCTGGGGGAGGGTCTAGCCCTGCCTCACCTCGATGGTCAGGGTGTCCCCTGCCGCCCTCTTCCCGTTGATGGCAGCCACCCTCCGCAGCTCGTGCAGGCCACGGTCAAGCCTGCCAGTGGTGAGGAGCCATCGTGCCGACTCTGCCAGCCACCTGCGGTGGAGGGGGTATGGGATGGCCACTGCCTGCGGCCCCCAGGGCCTGGCCTGCACCAGCCTCACTGTTCTCTGTCCCCTCTGCCCACAGGGGTGGCCTCCCTGGTGACTGGTGGGAGAGGACTGAGGACGGGCAGTGAAGGGTGCTGTGGCCTGTGGCAGCCATTCTCTTGTCTCTTCTGCCTCCCTCCCAACACCACAGCCCTTGCCCTGCCTCACCAGGAACTGGGTCTGTATGGGCTTGAGTGCAGTAAGGACCCCCACTGGCTGCAGGACCACAGTCTACAAGGCCACCAGGGTCCCGCACTGTCCTGGGGCTTGCAAAACAGGGGGCCAGTGTCAGTGTAGGAGAACCAGGAGGGGTGCCCCGGAATCTGTATCACTGACCTTTGCCCTCCATCCTCCACCCTCTTGGTGATGGCGGTCAGTCTGCCATCCCAGAAGGCCACTGGCAGGCATGATGGCCTTCCTGCGGAGCCACTGCCTAAGATGTACTCGTTTCCTGCTCTGAGGAGTGTCTGTAAATTAATTGTTACTCCTCTTCGAGCTGTTGGGTTGGGAGAGGTTTGTGAAGTCAGCCTTCCTCCTAGTGCCTCCACTGGGCCTCTGCTGTGCTCCTTTCTGCAGTGGCCACGATGGCCGAGCAACTACTGAGCATAGGGCCTGTATGTGAGTGAGCCAAGCCCAACCGGCTCTCTGTTGGATGGATGGATCCACCTCACTCATCCACCCATCCACCCATCCACCCATCCACCCATCCAACAAATAGTGTTTGTGTGCCTGCTGGTGCTTGGCAAGGGCCATGCCTGATTTATTTCAGGGCTGTGCAGACATTTCCCAACCTCCCATACCTGCCAGCCCTGTGTGGAGACTGTGGAGTCCCCTCTGATGACTGGGCCTTGCTCCCCGTTCTCTAGCAGACAGACACATGCATCAATAATGTCAGTCTATGAGGCAGACTGGGGCTGTGCCCTGAGAGTGTGTGTGTGTGGGGGGGTATCTTTGCATCCCACCCCCATCCTGGCCTCGTGCTGCCATGCCTGGCACAGAGGAGGGGCTCAGAAAACGAGCCTGGCAGCATGGGTGCCAAGGCAGGCAGGACAGGAGAGGGGACCAGGCCAGGAAGTGATGGGAAGGGGGGAGGCAGGGAGAAGGCTGAGGAGGAGAAGGGGGGGCCTGGGAGGAGCAGGGGAAGCTTCCTGGGCACCCGAGCCCCGGGTGGAGTGGCTCCCAGCTCTCCTCCAGCCCATGCACCCCTGGCCTGCAGAACTCCCAGCCCTCTGTCCCAGGGAAAGGAAAGTCTCCCATTCTCCCGGGTAGAGAGGGAGCAGGGTCTCCTGCCAGCAGGGGCGCAGGGCATGGCACCCACCATGAATACACAAAGCAAAGGAAGAAGGGGCCCGAGGTTAACAGCTGCAGCGTGGACCAGTCCCGCACACCGTAGGCCACTGCGGTCGTCAGGACCTGACCAAAGCTGAAGCCCAGAGAGTTCAAGGTCATCACCAAGGCTCGGGCCTGCGCTGACGTCCACTCTATCACTGCAAGAAGACTGAGTGGGTCACCCTGGAGCCTGCATAGAGCACCCCCCCATGGCACCAGGTCGGGGACATACGGAGAGTGCTTGTGTTCATCATGACGCCCGTGAGGGCACAGGCCACCAGGAAACGGAACAGGCAGTACACAGGGAAGGTAGGGGCCAAGGCGGCCGCCGTGCCTGACACAGCTATCTGAAGGTAGCTCCAGGTCAGCACCAGCCTGCGCCCGAACCTGTGGCACACACACCGGAAGGGGGCGGGTGTGTGGCTTGCCATGGCACCAGCCCTGGGGGTCTGGACCACCGAGAGCCCACCCTGTGCTTGCCCTCTGAGCTGCAGTGGATACTGAAGGCCACCCGGGGCCAGATCCACATTCCCCACCCAGGGAAGGCTCATGAGCATAAGGAGAATCCCTGAGGTTAGAGCCCAAGGCACGTTCAGCAGGGCGAGAGTCCCTGTCACCAGGGGCACGCAAGCAGCAGCTAAAGGCAGGGGCGTGGCCGAGCAGGATTTAGCGGTGAATGTTTGATGGGATGCAATGATTCGCTACAACACACAGAGTAGACTTGGTGAACCTGAGGCTCAGAGAGGGTGTGAGACTTGTTTAGGCGGCACACCTGCAGGGTGGCAGGTCAAAGACCCACACCTCGAAAGTAGGGAACTTTCTAGACCTGGCTGCAAGAGGCCAGTTTGGGGTCAGTCAGGGCCAGCAGCCTAGGAGAGCAGGGGCAGCAAGGGGAAAGGGGGCCTGCCCGGACCCGGGTACTCACCTGTCTGAGGCTGGGCCACACACAATAGCTCCCACCAGCATCCCAGCCAGGTAAATGGACTGAGCCATGGGCTTCAGGGCCTGAGAGTCGCACACCAGGTCCCACTGGTGGGAGAGGAGGGGGACTGAACTCAGGAGGCCGGGACAGCCCCAGCAGAGGGACAAAGGAGCCAGATGGGAGGCCCCCAGGGAGCTGGGTGTGAGTGGCTGGTCTGGTGACCTCTAGGGCCGTAGAGTAGGGTCATGGAACAGTGAGGGCACCTATAGGCAAAGCTTGGCCTTGTGAGGAACATTCTGCCACCCCTTGCCTAAGGCCCTCCATGGCTCCCTGTTGCCCAATGGGTCTACAGCCTCATCTGCCCCCATACCCTCTCTCTACTCGGCAGTAGTCACCCAAGATGACACCCCTAGCCCCTCCCTCAGAGGCTGCTTCCCTCCTGTTCTTTACAAAGAGGCCCCGACTTGACTGATGCCTGACTGGGAAGCAGCCTGGTGCTGCCCCATACCCTGCTTTGGCCTTGGGGAATCCAGTGAATGGTTACTGAGTCCCCCTGTGACTGAGTTGCCTGGAGTCACAGCTGAAAAGTGCCAGCAGGGCCAGGACTGGCTGATACCAGAGAAGCATCCAGGTGCCAACGTCCAGAGGTCCCCACTCGGGTGCCCCTGGCACTTCCAGGAGCCTGGGGGCCAGTCCTTGCCTGTGGACTGCAGGACCACGTGGGCAACAAGGGGCTGAGAGCCGGCCGAGAGTGAGAGAGGCCTGGGGAGAGGGTCCCTCCCGGGACGGGACCATTTTGAGTCCAGCCAACTGTGATCTGTGACTCTGCCCTCCAAGGTGCCAGGACCTGGGGCGGGTATAGGGGAGGCCCTCACCTTGGTCACGATGGTGGAGGTGAAGGTGCTGTGGTCATAGACCCAGCCATCCATGCATGGCTCCGTGGCTGCCTCGCTCCAGTTGGTGGCCGTGGTGTTGGGGTCCAGGAGCTGCCACTGTGGTTGGCGGAAGCGGCGACACTGGTGGGGCCCCTGGTTGGGGCCAGGCGGGATGGAGACGACCAGGAGGGCCTCGGGCTCTAGGACCCCGGGGACACTGACCTGGGTGGTGCTGTTATCCAGGAGGGACACCCAGCAGCGGTGGCTGGGCACGGCAGCCGAGAAGTTCTCCAGCATGATCTGAGCAATAAGCCACATGATGGGGACCACCAGAGCCACTGTCTGGAGGGCCTGGAACCTCCCCAGGCCACCCACTAGGTCCAGGAGTTCAGAAAATGCCATGGAGCCCACCCGAGGGGCCCAGAGGAGGTGCCCACTTCACAGGGGCTGGCCCAGGGCAAAGGGGCCAACACGACAGGCCGGCTTGCTCCACAGCCGTGCCCACACCAGCTTCCCCTGCTGGGCAGCTGGGAACACGTCAGGGGCCGTCGGCTTTGCTGACTCGGGGCTTTCTGGGCATTGGCCTACTGGCTGTCACTCGGGGTGGCTCCAACTGGGATCTGAGGCCTTGTGGTGTGATCCTGAGGTCACCAACATCCCCTCAGAGATGCAGCTGCTCCAAACCTCCAGGAAAAGCTAAATTTGGAACATGGACACTGAAGTCACCTGGACTGGAATTAAAGTGTGACCAGGTGACACTTATGGAATAGGGTTTAGTAATCATTTCCTCTGTCAAAGTTTAACTGGGCCTTGAGGGAGGCACGAAAGCAAAAGAACAGCAACTTCTTTGGCCTTCCAGGGGTCGTGCCGGCCTGGTCTTCGACAGGTTTTGGAGAGACCTTGGCTGTGCTCACTGGGGGGGCCTGCCCGCTCACCCCTCCCAGTTGGTACTCTGCCTGCCCATCTCACAGGGTGGCTGATCCAGGAGAAGGCAGGCCGGGGACTCTCCTGATCTTGGGGCTGGGGCAGCTGTGCGGACCTCCGTGTGTGGCCACTGTCAGTGGCAGCCGCCCTAGCCCCAGGCCCCCCAGGCTGCTGCCCAACTCGGCCACCATCACTTCTGCTCACCTGCTGTGGCTGGTGCCCTGTCCCATCCCCCCCTCTGCCATTACCCTCTCCTGAGCCCTGTGGAGCTTCCCAATGTCAGCAGATGCCCCGCAGACTCCCCAAGCTCCATGTGCCCAAAGCCACCCCGAGATCCCTGCCCCCTCCCCAAATCTACTCCTCCCAGGAGCCCTGCCTTGGCTGTGGCCTCTCACCGAGGGTCCCAACCCGGAAGCCAGTGTCTGTTCAGGCCCTGCTCGTTTTGCCTCCTAAAGTCCCTTCTCCCCACCTCTCCCACAGAGGTGTCCCCACTGTGGCTGTCCCCTCCCTGGGCATCCTGCCTCCACACTGCAAACCCTCAGGTCAATTCCTGCTTAAAAGCCAGGGGAGCTCCCTGTCCACAACAGCCAGTGATGCCTTACCAGGGCAGGGGGCTGGCAGCAGTGTGTGCTGGGGGTGTCAGGAAGGGCTGGAGAAGGTCCAAGAGAGCCCCTTTGGTGAGGAAAATTAATTCTCTAGGCTAGAGAGCCAGGGAACACAAAGCAGCAAAAAAGTGTGTGCATACCTGTGCATACAAGTATGTGCACATGCATGTGTGCACATGTTCACACATGTGTGTGTGTGAGTGCACATACATGTGTGCAATACAGCAGTGATCACAACCCAGCTGTTTATTCTCATGTGCTTTGGGCACAAGACTGTCCATTTGAGGAATATCTCCCCTCCCATCTGCTTCTTTCTGCCTTACCCACCCTTCCCTCTGCCCTTCCATGTAGCCCACCAAGCACAACCTCTTCGCTTCCCTGGACTCTGTGCCCCAACTCATCAACTTCCCACCATGCGCCCTGTGTTGGCTTGCTGGGGTCCTGCCCTTGCTCATGCTGTACCTGTAGCCTGGAATGCTGTCTCCAGGCCTACCCTTGGGCCACATCCTTTATGGACTACAAGTGCCTCCTCCTCCAGGGGGCTCTCCTTGCTTATTCCTGCCTATACTCAAGGCTCACAGTCATCAATGGAGCTCCATTTTTATGCTGTCCTGCACTCTCCTATTATAGTCCTGCTGGTCTTATTTCCAACCAGTTCCCGGCAGGCAGGGACCCCTTCTTTAGAGCCTCTTTGCAACGCAGCCCTGATTGGGACAACAAATGAAATCTTCATGAAGACTTGCTGAAGTGCATGAGAGGTTTTTGGAAAATTTTCCATCTTTTCCTGACTATAAAATTAATTTACATACCTCCCCCAAAATTCAGAACATATTGAAAGGTATAATTAAAATAAAGATCACTCTTAAATTCACCAACCAGTAATCATCATGTTTCTATTTTGGTGTAAATACATCCAGACTTTGTTTTAGTAAGTTATATGTTCAGCTCCGTCAGCCTGGGCTGCTAAATAAGCTTAACATCACCTTCTGTAAAATTCAAAAGGAAAGCCTCTGACTTTTTATTAGTGATTTTAACCTGTTCACATTTATTGTGATTACTGACATGTTTGAACTTACAATATGTTTTCTTGTTTACTATATTTTTCCTTTAAATATTTGTATCCTTGGTCCTATTTTCTACTGAATCCATTGAGTTTTCTTGTTCTATTTTTCTTCTGTCTTGATTTATCAGTTGTATGTTTTATTTCTGTTATTCTTATATTTGAACACACAAACTAGGAGCTGTTTTATACCATCTCCTCTTTTCCTCAAACCTACCACCTCCTCCTCCATTCTCTCTCTCAGTGGATGGCCTTCCTTCTTACTTGGCTAAGAAAATAGAAGCCATCAGAAGCCAACAGTCTAATCATTTCATCAGCGCACCCGTTTCAGTGCCCCCACGTTCTGCCTTCCCTCCATCCTGTCTGTGCTTTGTCTCACCCACGCCAGCCCCTCACTGTGGGCCCCATCGCCTGCTTGTGTCTCCTCTCCCTGGCAATTGTCTTTCCCTCTCTGCTGGGTGATGCCCATCAACGTGCAAATGTGCTGTTCCCATCCTCCGATCCTCTCTGCAAATCCCTTTTCCCTCTTCAGATGCTGCCCACCTTTTCTGCTTCCAGTTACAGCAAGATTCTGTGAAAGGATTATTGACACTTAGCTCCAATTTCTCGCTTCCCATTCTTTATGGGATTCGTTCCAATCGAGCTTTTGCCCCCGTCACGCTGTCACCAATGGCCTCCACGCTGCTAGATTCAGTGGCGTTTTCCACGCTTATCTCACTGGAGCCATCAGCCTCTGATCCTTCTCCCCCAAAGACGCTTTCTTCCTTGGGCCTCCGGGACTCACCTGGCTCGCCTCGGTCTCCTTGCTCGGGTCCTCCTCTTCTCCCCACACTTTTAATGGTGGGCGTCACAGGGCTCAGCCCTTGGTTTTCTTTTCTTTCTATCTTCTCTGTCATCTGGTCCATTCACATCTTCAGCCTGGGCCTCTTCTTGGAATGCTAGTCTTGTAATCCGCCTGCCTGATGTTAGGCGCCCAGTGAACATCTCACCCTTAGCATGGCCAAAGCTGAGTGCCCCCAAAACGTGCTCCTCCTGCAAAGTTCCCCATCTCCGTTTTTGGAAACTCCATCCATCCAGTTGCTCAGGACAACACCCTGGAGTCATCTCTGACTCTTCTCTTCCTTTCTCACCCCATACCATTCTCCAGGAAACCCCGCTGGCTCTACCTCCAAAACCTGCCCACGACACACTCACCCCTCACCTCCTCCACTGCCACTGCCTTGGCCTAAGCCGCCATCATGCACCCCCGGGACCGCTGCAGTCCTCATTGGCCTCCCTGCTTCCACCTGTGAGTTTATTTTCCACACACACAGAAGGATTCTGCTTTACTTCAATCAGACCATGTCGCTTCTGTGCTCAAAACCCGCCAGCGTCTCCTCATCTAACTCAGAGTGAAAGCCAAAGTGTTCACAAGGATATGCCCTCTGCTGCCTCTCTAAGCTCATCTCCTCCTATCCTCACCCTCCTTACTCCAGCCCCACCGACCTCCTTGCTGTCCTTTGCATGTGCCAGGTGCCTCTCTGCCTCAGGGGTTTTGCACGTGCTGCTCCTCCTGCCAGGAGCCCTCGTCTCCCAGTGGCCCCCATGGCTCACGTCCTTCAGGTCTTTGTTAAGAAATCCTGTTCTCTGCAAGGACCTCCCTGACTACCCTACTTAGACTTTAACTGCCCCCACCCTTGGCACCCCCTAGTTCTTTTTCCTGCTCCTCTTTTCTTCATTGTGCCACATCTATCACAGTTCATATTTTACTTACTTATTTTGTTTTTGTCAAGCTTCCAACCATTAGAAGCTTCTTGAACATGAAGACTATGGCTATTTTGTCTGCTGTGGTATCCCCATCACCTGGAGCAACGTAAGCACGGATTGAATGAATGAATGACCAAACACTTAGTTCCGTAATGCCAACACATTCCAGAACTCACCGGAATCAACCTCCCCCTTGTGGGAGACACTCAGTGCCAGTGTCCAGATCACTAGTTTGCTCTTTGGTTGAATTCATTCTGCTCTTTGCCCCTTCTGTGAAGACTTTTACTCCCCAAATCATGGACATTATAATTTCAGAATTTATAATTTTCATTTCAAAATCACTATTTGTTTCTTCTTACAACTGCCTGTTCTTGTTTCCTAGTTTCCACTTCTTGTCTCATGGGTGGAGTCATTTCATTTATCTCTTGGAGGATATGGAATATGCTTTTCTTGTTAAAATGAGATTCGTTCCTTCAGCAGATTTTGCTGCATGTTGATGATGTGCCAGCCACTGCTGCAGGCACTGGGGGTGCAGCAGAGAAAAGAGATAATTCCCTGCCCTTGTCTCATGGCCTGTGGACAGACACACCAGTGGGGGAGGGGAAACGGACCAGGAAATAAATGAATACTACATAATGACAAGTTGTGATCATGCCTTGGAGAGAAACAAGGCAGTGTTGGGGTAGAGAGTGAGGGGGGCTACTTGAGGCAGGGCAGCAGGGGAAGACCTCTCTGTGGAGGTGACATTGGAAGAGACCCAAATAGGTGAGGGGATAAGGCACACAGCTGCCTGGAGAAAGAACATTCCGGGCAGAGGGAAGAGCATATGCAAAGGCCCTGGGGTGGGCATGTACTTGTATGCTCAAGGCATAGGGAGCAGGCCCAGGGGGTTGGGCGAAGTGAGAGAGAGCTTATGGGAAGAGGTGAGGAGAGAGCAGTTATGGCGCCAGAACATACAAATCATTGTAGGGTTTGAGGAGAGGAGCGACATGACATGACTTGTGTTTTAAAAAGGTCCCCCTGGCTGCTGTGTGGAGAACAGGCTGAAAGGGGGCAAGTGTAGAAGAAGGGGTCGCCCGGGGGCTGTTGGGGTGTCCCATGTGAGCAACGAGGAGAGGTCGGTCTAGCACATTAGGGCAGGTGGAGAGAAGTGTTTGGACTGGGGCTATACTGCTTTGCTTTGGCCCAGGAGGGGAGAGAAAGGCTGAGCCTGTGGTCGGGTGGGTGGAGGATGGAGCCGTCTACTGAGATGGAGAACAGTGGGGAAGAAGCGAGTTTGAGGGGGAAAGAAATCCTTTGGCTTTGGATGTGATGACATTGACATGTCTATTAGCCATCCAGGGGGTGGCATCATGGAGCAGCTTGGGAATAATTAGGGCATAAAAGGCGCTTCAAGTCACAGGACTGCAGAAGCTCTCCTAAGGAGCAAGTTTTCATGGGAAAGAGATGAGATTTGCCACTGAGCCTTGGTCTCTGATTTTTAGAGGTCAGGATGAGGATGACCCAGCAAAACAGACTCTGAAGGCAAAACCAGTGAGGTACTAAAACCAGGACAGCACGATGTCCCGGAAGCCAGAGTGGAAAGAATCTGACAGTGTCGGTCAGCAGCGTTGAATTCTGCTTAGTGGGGCAGCACATGAGGACTAGAATTGGCCCCTGGATTTGGCAGCACGGCCTTCTCTCATGACCGCGGCTCCAGGGTTTGCTGGGGTGTGGTGGGGTGAGGAGTGGGCGGGCTTGGGGTCACGAGAGAATTGGAGGTCAGGAAGTGTTCAGTGAGCACAGACAGCTCATTTAGGGAGTTTCACCATAAGGAGAAGCTGGAAAGTGGGGGCGTGGTTTGTGTTAATTAGAGTGATGCTGGCCGCTGTAACAAGCAAACCCTGAGATGTAGAACAGCTCAAACATGAGAGGAGTTTACTCCTTGATCGTGTAAACTCCCACATGGGAGTTGCTGACTGATGGGCAGCTCCCTGCGGCTGGTGTCTGGGAACACAGGCTCTTCCCAGCCCGTGGCTCTGTGCTCCACGTCCACACGTGCTGCGCTCACGCACCTCAAGCCACAGGGGGAAGAGAGGATGGAGGATCCACTTGCTCTCTGGCCAGCTTAGCGTGGAAGGGACACACATTGAGTCTGTTCACGCTCCCTGGGTGAGAACTAGTGGCAAGGCCCCACCTGGATGGCAGAGGCTGGGTGGGAATGCCCTTCCTGGCTGGGCGGCTGCTTCCCGGCCACATCCCTACGTTCTGGATGGGAAAGCATGGGTGGCGGGGACGGTTGGCCATCTCTGCTGCAGGGGCTCGCACAGTTGTGTTGTTGATGCTCTGTTTTCAAGGGGGGATGTTACAATTCCCTCGTATGCTGAGGGAAATCACCTGTTAGGAAGGGAAACTTTGATGATGTTAGCAGAGGTAGGATATTTGTCAGAGCAGAGTCCTTGAGACTGTGACAGGGGACGGGACCCAGAGCACAGTGGAGGGCTTGGCCTAGGAGTTCCAGCTGCAGGAGGCGAGGGCGAGTGTGTGCCCACAGCTGGAGCTCTGGGTTGGGAGGCCGAGAGAGGCCGGTGGAATAAGAGGCAAGGCTGGCAATTGAGAGAGGGGAGGCGGTGCAGGTTTAAGGCTGGAGGGGAGGTGGGGGAGGAGACGGGCCAGGGAGGCAGGTAGGGTTGTCGCTGGTGGCCCCGGAGGTCTGCGATAAGATTTTGGCTTCGCTGCTGGGGGCAGGCACGGGGTAGACCAAAGGTTGGGTTTGGCCATGGAGGGGCCTGGTCAGGCAATGATGGTGGAGAGAGACGGGGCAGCTGAGTCAGGCACATATGCGAGGGAGTGACTGGGAAGAGTCCTGAGTGACTCAAGAGGGTCATGAGGACAGGGAGGCAGGGATGGGGCAGAGGGAGGGCCCTGGGTCTTAGAGCCTGCGGGTCTAGAGTGGGAGCCCAGGTGGGGAGCTGGGAGGCGGGCAGCTCGGTCTGGTTATGACCACGGGGCTGGTGGCAGGTGGAGGACCAGGTTCAGGAGGGGTGGGGCCGGGAGCAAAAGAGATGAAAGTGGCCACCTTGCTGAAAGGCTCAGCATTGTCCCACCCAGAGCCAGCCTTGGTGCCTATCAGGCGTTATCACTGGCAAGGTGGCATGTTTTCTGAAAATGGCACAGGCAAAGTGTTTGTCAACATGGTTGTTTTGGACTTGGGGATGCACTGTGGACATCTTTCTGGCTGGATCGCAGAGCAGGTTTTTTGTGATTCCTCCCAGCCCCCTATGTCCTGTGGTGACAGCAGCTGCCTCTGGGCCCAGGCCAGGCAGGAGAAAGGGCAGGCAGGAGACTTACTGTCAGTGACTCAGCAAAGTCCACAGGCCAGCAGGCTGGCAGATCCAGGCAAGCGGCTGGAGGAGGTGGCAGCTAAGCGGGCTGGGTTTGCTCAGTGCCTGCCAGGCGCCCCTTGAGGTCCCCTGGAGCTTGGGAATCTGTTAATGTAGGATCAGAGCCTCCATCTCCTCCCTCCCTTCATCTCTGTGGCCAGAGTCTTTGAGATGGAACAGCAATCCTAGGAAGAAGCTCTGGGTTGGTCCCTTTGAAGGGGTCTGCCAGCCTCCAGCTTGTCACGCCTTAGGTGACTCCCTAGTGCTTCTGAGAGAAGGGCAAGGTGCATAGGGACCCTCTTTTCTCCCTTGTTGCCTCCATCATGTGGCCTGAGCTCCAGCCCACACAGGGCACCAACTCTTTCCTGGCAGGCCCTGTGCCCTGTCTTCGCTCCTTTGCTGATGTGCCCACCATCCCCTGGTCCAATCCCCTCCCTCTCGCCATGCTTCTCCCCTCCTATTCCCAAGCACCTCTAGAACAGTTCCCACCCCAGTGGAGGTGCTTTGAGTCAGGTAACAGGCTGTGGGTGTTCTAAGGGCCAGGCCTAAGTCGCCGTTTCCCTAAGAGTGCCCAGCGCAGGATGCGGCACACAGACTAGGGCCCAGCCAGGGCCGGGAGAGGCGTGGCTGCCCTCAGTCTCGGTTTGAATCCAGGCTTTCTGGGTCTTGATTTCCTCATCTGTGAAAGGGCATCGTGCTCTCCACTTTCAAGGTTGTCTTAAGGACAAGGAGTCATGGTTCTCTGAGAGTCCTGCACCAGCTACCTGAGCGTCCACGTGAGGGTCATGAGAGCCTCCGACCCACATGGACCCACGTGCCGCCTGGAGTTCCAGCTCCTCCAGAACCTCCGCAGTTCTGGTCTTCTGGGTGCTGCATGTTCCCACCTGCCGTTCTGGGCAGGAAATCTGGGCTGCTGCCTTTCCGAGAAACTGCACTGACTCCTTTCCTGTCACTACCCAATATGTCCCAAATGTGGCCACAGGCTCCACTCAGGACACCCCTCGGAACAACCGAGAGATGCCTTGATGTTAATGATGGTGGTGATGGCGAGGACAGTGGTGGTCGTGGTGGTGATGGCGGTGGTGGTGATGGTGATGGTGGTGATGGTGGTGATGGTGATGGTGGTGATGGTGGTGATGTGTGTGGTGGTGGTGGTGGTGATGTGTGGTGGTGGTGGTGATGGTGATGGTGATGGTGATGGTGATGGTGGTGATGGTGGTGGTGGTGATGGTGATGGTGATGGTGGTGATGGTGATGGTGATGGTGGTGGTGATGGTGGTGAGGGACGTGATGGTGAATGTGATTATGGTAGTGGATGGTCATTGAGTCTTTACTGTACGTAGCCACTATTCTAAATCCTTTTCCTGTATTAACTCATTTAGCCCTTTAGACAACCCTCCTAATTAGACCTGCCATTCTTATACACATTTTTACAGATGTTGAAACTGAGGCTCAGAGAGGTGAACCTAGGGCACCCAGCTACTCTGTGGCAGAATCAGGACTCCGATCTTTGTTTGCCCAGCTCTGATGTCTGTGTTTCCAACTGCCACAGTTCACCAAAGCCTTGCAGGCAGCGAAGGCGGGTGCCAGGAAGCCACCGAACACTGCCTGGCAGGCACCCCTGCCTCAGCACCCTGCTCCCTCCCTCTTTCCAAGGGGTCCCTTGTGTCCTCTCTTCCTGGGCCCCAGGGCTCCCTTCCCCTTGTGCCAGCACTTCCGAAGATGGAGTCCCAAATCACTCACTGTCCTGGTGCCCTCGGGGTCTGGGAAGAGGCCCTCACTTCCTCATTCTGCCAGCTTGGCCTCCTCTCCCCCTGGACCAGATTCTGGCTCTACAGTTATATAGCTAAAAAACCCAGTAAGAGGTTTTCTCAAAAGAAAAGCAAACTTCCCCCCAAAATCACTTCCAGAGTCATCCCTGGAACAGCCATTTCCCTCTCTGCTGCATGTGTGTGGCACCTGCCCGGCACCCAGCAGGCGCTCAGTCCCTCCTTCCCCTCCTCAGCACCATTCTAGAACGTTCACAGGCATTACTTGAATTAAAATGCATTTTCCTCTGGCCTGAAGGCTGCTGGCCCCTGGGAGCAGGCAATGGCTGGCCACCTGTATGTCCCACCACCCACGCAGAGGCCGTGTTGTGGGGAGGACAGCGCCGGGTGGCGGCCACAGGCCATTGGCTCAGCACCAGCTCGTGCAGGTGGCCAGGGCTTAAGGGCAGCATATTCATGGCTTTAATTGGCCCCCTCGTGTGAACTGCCCAGGCACTGACTACAGGCCCTGCACTGTGCAGACCCTGTTCTGCAACTTCCCAGGAGCCCTGGTCAGAGGGGTTCCTCCAGCCCATTGAGCAAATCCACCTAAGTAGGTCAAGGGGAGCGCTGGGCAGTGGCAATGCTCGCCTTCCCTTTCATGTGCCTGGCGGCTCCTGTGAGTCTGGCCTTCCTGCTCCAAAGGGACTTTGCTCTTCTTGCTGTGTCAAAAAGATGTTTCATGTTAAAATTCAACGGAGAGATGTTAACCAGCCATTGGAACCAGGCTTGTAAAAATGAGAGTTGCTCAAACAGGTTGAACTTTGCACCGTTCTGTGTTCGTGGAGGGTCTTGCCCACAGCCTGCGGTTTCCAGCTGGCACATTTTAATGAGACTGGGTGCAAATATTGCCCCCAACCTTGTGTGCCATTTCCTTGGAGCCTGTGCCAGGGGCCCCCTCCCTGGGGCCCGTGCCCAGCCACTGGCTCCCACAGTTCTCTGCCTGTACTTTAGGATTCCAGCATCTTTACTGGAGGAGTTACATACTGGTTTGGCCACATTCTTAGGAATGCCTGGTCTTCTAGTAGACAGCTGTCGCTTTTTGATTTTGTGAGTTGCAGCCTGTTGTTAAGAGGAGCAATTTTAAGTAGATGCAAGGACAAGTCTAGCTGTGGGGAGGGCAGGGGAAGACATGATGCAGATTTTGGCAAAATTCCTCTCATCTTATGGGAAAACACAGCGACGGGATGTGGCTGGCGGTGCCCAAACACACCATGCCAACAGGAGCTTTCTTTTCTGCCTCTGTGGATGAAGAAAGAAGCCACACAGACTGAGGTCAGAATAGCCAGAGCTGGCCATGGCTTTACCAAACCCCATGAATTCTCCCTAAACAAGATAGGTAGTGTGGGCCAATGGATATGTGCACAGAGTTGGCGTCAGGCTGCCTGGACTCAAATCCCTGCTCTACCCAAGCTGTGTGGCCTTGAGAGAGTTGCTTAATCCCTCTGTGCCTCAGTTTCCTCCTCTGTAAAACAGGGGTGATAATAGTTCTGCTCAAGGCTCTTGTGAGGACTAAACTAGTTTATGTAAATCACTTGGAATAGTCCCTGGCACACAGTGAATGCTTTATACGCATTGCTGTTATCGTCATCATTGTTATTAATGGTTTTTGATGAAGAGGCCTGTGGGAAACACATGGAAGCTTCCAGAGGCTTAACCTGAGAAGAGGTCACGGGGAGGTGGGCTGGCCGGGGCAGATGGTGCAGGCGTTGACGCTGTTAGAACGACAAGGCAGCACCTGCACACCGTGTACTGAGGCTGGCGTGAACCTGGCTGCAGCGTGCTCCAGCTTTTCACATATGGCTGATGTGTGCTTGGTGGTTAAACAAAGACCTCTCTTTTCCTAAAAAGAACGCTTGTATCGCAGATGTCAGGAGAACAGGATCTTTAAGAGCTAAATACGATTGGCTCACTCCCCATCCATACTGTTCGAGCAGAACTCAGGAGGGTTTGGGGCTGAGGGTGCAGGTGGGGCTTCCGAATTCCTGGTTATCTCCTGCCCCTGCTGGAGTGGCTCTCTGCCCAGGGCCTGTGGCACTGCCTACGTCTCTATCCCGGATGGATCTGTATCGTGGAAACATGAATGTAGTCCTCGACCTTTATCCACAGAGACACACACGCACATGCGTGCACATGTAGACACACAAGCATGCATATACACACGCAGGCACGTGCACACACGCACCATTCACCCAAATCTTCAAGGTCTGAGGGGCCAGAGGGTGAGTTTGCCCTGTAGCTATGAAAACAGCTCTTGCCTGCGTGGGTATCATGGGTATAGACCATCTTGCTTGCTGGACGCCCCCAGCCTCTGTTCTCTGACATCCTCCTCTCTACCGAAATCTTCCCTGCCTTCTCCCCACCCTGGTGGTCTGTTCCTTCTAACTCAGAATCATTCTGTTCTCTCTTTTAGTGGGGTTTCTCCTGCAAAGACAGGTGTCCTTAATTAGGGTCTCACCTTCCCCCCAGGAGCCCAGCCAAGGGATTTTCCTAAGCCAAGACAGTCTTATCCCTGAGAAGAATTCAGTTATGAGCTGTGAAGACCACATGTGCTGCATATGACTGCCTGGAAAGTCAGCAGTTCTCCATCAGGCACCTCCCGGAGGACCCAAGAAGGCACGTGGCCCCACCAGGCTCCCCACCAACAGATGCAGCGTAGCCTGCTCCCGGTGACTCCTGAGGGACATATGGAAGTGGCTCCCGTGGGTGCCCCCACCCCCATCTGTGCCAGGCCCAGGACCCCAGCACTGCATCGCTGGGCTGTTTTGGGTGTGACCGACATGGCCGAAATCCACGGGAGCTCAGGGGAGGGGCCTCCCTGGCGGCTCAGGACCTCTGGGCTGTGGGGTCACCTAGAGCCCTGTGGCTCCACAGCCCTGTCCTTCCCTTGTCCTTTGTTTCTGTTTCTCTCTGTTGACTTCGTTCTTGCTACAGATCTGTTTTTTTCCACTAAGAGGAGAGCATGGCCAACACCCCAAAATGCCAATTCTTGCTGCTCTACCCCCAGGGAGGGGCTGATTTTCTTTCTCCATTTTGGGTAGAAGTGTCCCAGAAGAGGGTTCTGGTGGCCCAGTGAGGGTGCATGCAGCCTCCTGGACCCAAAGAATACAGTGCCACCCTGTGACACCATGAGTGGGGAGAGGCCTGGGCAGGAATCTGAGGTCCCTGGACCCCTACCCAAGGTCCCCTTTATTTTCTCTTGCCTATGACATCTGTGCCTGGGGGAGGGGGCATTTGTGAGTGGGTGGGGGTCCCTGGAGGCTCTTGGCCACACTCTCACCTGGAGGGGGGGTCGAGGTGGTCCCTCATGACCCCGAGGTAGGGGTAGAAATTTTAGCAAATGGGGGCAAAGAGAATGGAAACTCAACTGAACGACTAAATGCTGTCTCTGGCCTCCTCCCTCTCTTCCCTCCCTTCCTCCCTCCCTCCCATCCGTCCACAAAGACACCTTCGTTGGGACAAGTGCACTGCCTTTGTGAAGACAGAGTCTGCGAGGGTGTGGAATAACAGGGAGGGGGCAGGGCCATTCAGCAGGGGGCTGGGGACAGGCACTCGCACCTGAAGCTGGGAAGGCACCAGTGTGAGTGTTCTGAGGTGGGCAAGGACCTGCCAAGTTCGCTGCGCCATGAGGGGAGCAAGCGAGGGGCCAGCTGGTGCGGGTGAGGCCGGGTCACCAGGGCCTGGGGATCTTATAAGGCCTGGAGATTGAAGGCATGATTAGACTGGGGTGACAGGTTTTCAGGAAGAAGACCAGGGAGATGGTGGGCTCCCTATCACATCATATCAGGGTGCATCACAGGTGCGTGAACATCTAATCTGTATCCCCAGTGATGCCAGGAAAGGTGGCGCTGCCAGGCTTCTCTGGGACTGCTGCTAACGTCAGCACTTGTATTATAGGCATCTGGTCTTCTGACAGCCCCACGTCTGTTCTGAGCAGCCGAATGTGGCTGGGAAAAATACACATACAGCCCAGCTGACAGAGCCCACTCTAAGTTCACGGCCAGACGCAAGTGGGTCCTCCGTATGTGGGGAAGCCTGACTGTGTTTCCCCATCTTCTCCCTCCCTACTCTTTTGTCACCTCAGCCCCTGCCCCCAGCCCTCACCCCCAACCTCAGGAGAGGCCGCACATCCTCCCAGCCCCCCTCTCCTCCAAGGGCACAGGATGTGCCTCAAACACACAATGTTGAGTGGAAAGAATAAAATTCCCCAGAAGACTGGGGAATCCTGTGCTGGCGTTACCAAACGGCATATTCTTCAGGATATACATTTATGAGAAAAACAAGAGAATTCAGGATAGTGGTTTCCTTGGGGAGGACCATGTGGGGGCTGCCAAGTACTGGTGAGGCCCTGTTTCTTGAGCTAGGCAGTGGGTACATGGGGGTTTGTTTGATTGTAATTTTTAAATTTGATTATAAACTTTATTTGTAAGTTTTCTTGAGCATAACTGACCACGCATATTTAAGTGTACAGTTTAAAGGGTTTTTGACACAACCATCTCCACAATCACGATATCGAATGCCCCCTTCGCCCCCAGAGTGTCCCTGAGCAGCTTGGTCCCCTCACTCGTCCGCCCCACCCTCTCGGGCAAATACCAATCTGCTTTCTGTCACTATAGATTACTTTGCATTTTCTAGAATTTTATATACATGGAACTTTATATAAAGAGTATTCCATCATATGGGTATATCAAAGTTGTTTATCTATTCATCTGTTGATTCATATTTGGGTTGTCTCCAGCTTTTGGTAATTGCAAATAAAGCTGCCATAAACATTCGTGTATAAATCTCTGTATGGGCATGTGTTCCCATTTCTTTTGGTAAATATTCAGGAGTGGAATGATTGGGTGTATGTTTAACTATTTAAGAAAATGCCACGCTCTTTTGCAAAGTGGTTGGCCTATTTACATTCCCACAATTGTTCCACATTAGCGGCAACACTTGGTCTATTCAGTTTTTCCCATTCTAGTGGGTGCATGGTGGCATTTCGTCGTGGTTTTAATTTGCATTTTCCTAATGATGTTGGTCATCTTTTCTTGTGCCTATCAGCTATCCATATATCCTCTTTGGTGAAGCATTTGTTCAAACCTTTTGCTCATTCTAAAAATTGCATTATTCTTTGTTGTTGAGTGGTAAGCATTCTTTATATTTTCTAGACAGAAGTTGTTTGTTAGACATAGATTTTTCCAATATTTCCTTCAAGTCTGTGGCTTGCCTTTTCATTTTTGTATCAGTGTCTCTTGGAAAGCAAACATTTTTAGTTTCTATGAAGTCCATTATATCATTTTTTCTTTTATAGTTCACATTTTTGTGTCCTAGTTAAGAAATATTTGTCAAACCCAAGGTTACTAAGATTTTCTCCTGTTTTCTTCTAAAAATTTTACAGTTTTAGCTCTTACATTTAGGTCTATGATACAGTTAAAGTTAATTTTTGGATATGGTGTAAGCTAGGGTTGAATTTCTCCATCCCTCCCTTCCTTTCTTCCTCTCCCTCCCTCTTTCTCTTTCTTTCTTTCTTCCTTTTTTTGTATATGGCTATCCAGTTGTTCCAGAATCATTTGTTGAAGAGACTGTCCTTTCCTCGTTTAATTAATTTGGCACCTTGATTGAGAATCAGTTAACCATATATGCATGGCTCTATTTCTGAACTCTTGATTCTATTATGTTGAAAAAACAGTTCTCCAACTTTGTTCTTTTTCAAAATTGTTGTGGCTAACCTGGAACCTTTGCATTTTCATATAAATGTTAGGATGAGCTTGTCAGTTCACACACACAAAAAATCTGCTGGCATTTTGGCTGGGATTTCATTGAATCTATAGATTAAATTGTGGAGAATTGACATCTTGATAATACTGAGTCTTCCAATCCATGAACATGGTGTATCTCTCCATTTATTTAGGTCTTAATTCCTCTTAGCAATGTTCTGTAGTCTTCAGTTGATGGGCCTTGTCTTTTTTTGTGGAATTTATCCCTAGGTATCACATTTTTTTCCCATGCTGTTATTAAATTGTATTGTAGTACAATGTTCAATTTCTGGTAGTTACTAGTACACAGAAATACAATACATTTTTGTGTATTGACCTTGTATCCTGCAACCTTGATAAACTCATTTATTAGTTTTAGCAAAATTTTTGTAGATTCTTTAGGATTTTCTACATAGATAATTATGTCACCCACAAATAAAGATAGTTTTATGTCTTCCTTTCTAATCTGTATGCCTTTTATTTATTTTGCTTGCCATATTGCACTGACTAGGACCAATGTTGAATAGAGGTGGTGAGAGTGGACATCCTAGCCTCGTTCTAGATCTTAAGGGGAAAGCGTTCAGTCTTTCACCATTAAGGATGATGTGATCTGTAAGGTAAGAGGATGCCCTATTTAGGGCACAAATTCTTTTATCAGGTTGAAGAAGTTCCCTATATTTCTAGTTTGCTGAATGTTGTTTACCAGGAATGGATGTTGAATTTTGTCAAATACTCTTTCTGAATCTATTGAGATGACATATGGTTTTTCTTTTTTAGTTTGTCAATAATTTAATTTGTTAACCTTGATTTCCAAATGTAAAACTAATTGCATTCCTGGGATAAAATCCACTTGGTTGTGATGTATTGCCCCCTTTTTATATATGTATATTGTTGGGTTCAACTTGCTAAATGTTTGTTAAGAATTTTTATGTCTATATTCATAAGAATATTGATATTGTTTTATAGGTTTCTTTTCTTGTAAATGTCTTTTTCTGGTTTTGGTATCAGGATAATGCTAGCCTCACAGAATGAGTTGAGAAATGTTACCTCATTTTCAATTTTCTAGAAGATTTTGTGTAGAACTGTTATTATTTCTTGTTTAAATATTTGGTAGTGAAGCCATCTGGGTGTGGAGTTTTCTCTGTGGGAAGGTTTTAAAACATAAATTCAATTTTTATGGCTAATAAGGGCTAATAAGTTTATCTATTTCTTCTTGAGTGAGCTTTGATAGTTTGTGTCCTTTAAGAAATTTGTTAGTTTCATTTAATTGGTCAAATATATTGGCAAAATATTGCTCACATTATTCCCTTATTACATTTTAATGTCTGTAGGATTTGTAGTGATGCTCCTTCTCTCAGTTCCCATATTGGTAATGAGTGTCTTTTCTCTTTCTTTCCTGGTCACTATGGCCACAGGTTTACAAATTTTATTGATGTTCTCAAAGAATCAGCTTCAGGTTTCATTCATTTTCTCTGTTTTTCTATTTCTATGATTTCTCCTGTTTTCTCCTTTCTTCTGCTTACTATAGGTGTTATTAACTCTTCTTTTTCTAGTTTCTAGGTGGAAGCTGAGGTACTTGATTTGAGACTTTCTTCTTTTCTAATGTAAGCGTTTATGATATAAATTTTCCTCTAATCACTACTTTAGCTTCACCCCACAAATTTTGATATGCCGTTTTTTCATTTTCACTTCAGAATATTTTCTAATTTCCTTTGAGATTTCTTCTTTGATCCATAGATTACTTAGAAGTATGTTGTATAGTTTGAAGAAGTTTTCTAGATATCTTTCTGTAACTGATTTATAATTGAATTTCATGATGGTTCAAGAACATTCTTTGTATGACTTAAATCCTTTAAAATTTACTGTGGCGTGAGATAAGGCTGGGGCCCCATAAAGGCCAGACCAGGCAGGGCCTGTTGGTGGGGGTGGCAGGGGTGAGAAATGTCATCTTTATCATGAGCCACTGGAGGGTTTTAATCAGAGAGGGGATTTGGTTTGAACTGTGTTTCTTAATAAGCACTGTGGCTGTTGTGTGGAGGACAGTGTGGACATCAGGGACCAGTTTAGGGACCAGATATGACAGTGGTATGAACCGGGGTGGCAGCCAGAGTGAAGGAGAAGTAAAGGGATTTGGGAGCTATGAGGACCTGGTGTGCACCGGATGCGAGAGGGGTGAATTCTGATGCCTGGAATGGGGAGGTTTCCCTGAGTGGGGTGTCTGGGGAGGGGCATGGGGGTAACTTTGTGATGGGGCTACAAACATCAGGGGCATGGAGGGGTTGAGGTGAGGGCTAGGAGCCTGATGTGCCAGAAGGGGGCTGGCACTGGGTGTCAGGGCCTGGGTTCAGCCGTGTGGCTGCAGGCATGTCAGTCTACCTCTCCGGGTGTTCGCTTTCTCCCCTCTAAGGTGCACAATCAGCCTCAGTCATCTCAGAGTCTTAATAGCCTGGGCTCCTGCTAACACAGGGAGGGTCTTTGCTTGGATTAAGAAAAGGCAGACACACAAAACACAAAGGTACCTTGTTATGTAAAGCCTAAAATTAAGGCTGAGTATTATGTGCTTCCTTGACTTCTGGTGAAACTGGAAGGTCTGGAATGGCCTAACTGCAAGCTCCCCTCCCCACCTGTAAGCTTCCCTCCCTACCATGCGTGAGGTCTCCTAGTCCAGCAGTCCCCGACCTTTTTGGCACCAGGGACCGTTTTCACGGAAGACAATTTTTCCACGGATCGCAGGGGGTGGTTTCGGGATGATTCAAGCACATTGCATTTATTGTGCACTTTATTTCTATTAATATTACATTGTAATATATATTGAAATAATTATACAACTCACCATAGGTTGGGACCCCTGCCTTAGCCAAACAAGTCTCCTCACTGAGGGGACCAACTGCAGTTCCTGTCATCCCTACCCTTGCGGGGTTCAGCCCCTGCCAATGTGCAGAATCATTCGAAGAAGTCAATCACATCCTCCTGCAGAAACCAGGAGTGGCCCCACCGTCTCCATACTACAAAGCCTGCTTCCCACGGGCCCTGGTTGTTCACTCTGTTCCTGAGTGCACCCGCCCCCCACCGCCACGTGGCCCTGCATGGTATGCAGCAGCACCGTCCCCTGGGCTGTGAGTGCACGTGAGTAATAAACTGCTGCCAATCTCATCCGTGCAGTGTTTGGTGGTGTGTGTTTGACCATCCTCATATCCATGGGGCAGGAAGCCCTCCCGTACCAACAGGTAAATAGGTGATTTCTTGGAGTGGACACAGCCCCTGTTAGGGTAGGTGGTGGGGCCAGCGTAGCCGGGGCTGGATTTCAGCCCCCACGTGCCTCCTTAGCTGGGTGCCTTGGGGAAGAAGCACAGCGTGGACGCTGGTAGCTGGTGGCTCTGTTAACAGGCTCCACTTGTTGAACTCTGGCTGTGCTAAGATCAGTTAACCCTAACACCCACTCTGGGAGGTGGGTCCCACGACCATTCCCATCTACAGATGAAGGCTCTGTAAGTGGCGGTGATTGGAAACCCAATCTCCAATTGGGGTGGCTGTGTGAAGGTGTGAGGACGTGAGACTGGCAGGGACAGGGAGAAGACCCAGCTTGTGAAGGCTGGGTGTGGCTGCCCGCCGCAGGCTCTTGTAGGGCTGGGGTGTGGCCGAGACTCTGGCTAGGTAGGGAGAACAGGAGCAAGCAGTGGAAGCAGCCTTCAGGCACAGCAGGCGGCCACACTGCCTCTTGGCCCCTGCCACACCAGGCCCTCCAGGTTGCCCAACTCGCCTCCACCCTCTGGTCAGAGAAGAGGCATCTCTTCCCAGGGGCCTTTGGCTGAAGGGGCTCCACGCAGGCAGCATTTCTAGAACCAGGTGCTCGCTGTAATGATCACCTCTTGCCGTTTGGCCCTGGCTGCCGCTGACCTCCTAGAATAATCCAAAGGCAGAGCAGTGATAGGTGGTGAAATGGCCACACACTTGGGGTCAAGTCTCATCAGAGTGTGAGCTCTATGACATTAGGGACAGGGCCTGAAACATAGTGGGTTCACAGCAAAAATGAATTAAATTACAGAATAAATTAAGTCTCAGCGTCCCCGCTTCTCAGCCAGGTGCGCTTAGGCAAGTTATGCAACCTCTCTGCATCTCAGCCTCCTTGACAGTGAGATTGACAATCACAGCACCTTGTGTGGTTGTTGCATTGATTAAACAAGATGCTGTATTAAAACAACAAGAGCTCACTGTCATGATTTCTATTAGCACAACCTTGTTCTTGTCCAGCTTGAGGAGTCCCCATGTCCGTCCTCACCCAGGACATAACAGCTGCCCGTACAGAGCACCTGCCGTAGGCCATGCATTGTTCTTCTAGGTGCTTTAACATGATAATTCACTTAAACCTGAAAACAACTCTATGAAGGAGGCTGGTTTTTTTTTTTTAACAGCTTTTTTTTACAAATGAGGAAGCTGAAGCATCCAGAAATGATTCTGGCTATAAAATGGAGTTTTGGCGGGGGTGGGTGGGGGCCTTCTTTCATTTCTGCTGTCTCAAAGAATGTATGTGAGGTGGCATAATCTGTTCCCTGAAAGTTTGAAATAACTCACCTGTTGATCTGTCTGGGCCTGACAGACCAGAATTTTCCAAAATTCTTTGTGGAAGGTTTAACTAGGATGGTTGGGACTATCTCTATCTTCTCGTGTCAGTTTTGGTAGGAAAGGTTGAGTAACTTGCCCAAGCAGGTGGGGAATTCCATCCTGGCAACCTGGCTGCCGAGCCTGTGCTATCAACCATTACATTTTCCTGCATAAACTATGACCACTTTCTACCTGTGAAACTAGGAGAAGTCACTTCCTCTCTCTGGGCCGCAGCTTTTCCACCCATACATAGGGATGGTAATAGTACCTTTCTGGCAGGGTTGTTGTAAAGATTAAACGGTTTCAGAAACACAAGCTTTGATACTCTTGTGCCTCTGCCCTGAGCAGCCCCGGTGCATCTCCATCCTGGCCCAAGAGGAAGCCCGGCCCCACTCTGGGGGTGGCCACAGGTCACTCACTGGTTGCCCAGGTCCTGCAGAGTGTCAGGAAGTGGAAGCCCTTTGGTCTCCGGGAGGAAGAGCAGGATAATCAGGCTGGAAGCGACACAGATGACACCGTAGGAGAGGGGAGGCAGCAGGGGCAGGGTTTGGCGCGTCACCATCATCAGGGGACCCATTACGGCCCCCAGCTGGCTGACCAACAGGAAAAAGCCATTTGCCATCATCCTGTGGGTGAAGGGGAGAGCCCAGGTCCATGTGACGGCTACCACTGTGGCAGGAGGACAGTTTGGCTGGGTCTAGGGATGCCAGGTGGAAGGCAGCTGGGCTGAGGGGACTGTCCTCCTCAAGGCCTCCCCTGCTGCCACCTCCTCCATGGAGCCCACCCAGATTTTCCATCTAGTTTTTCAGGGGAACTCTCTAGGGTGCATCTCATTTTCCCTGCTCCTAGGTAACGTAGGGGCTTCTTGATGCCCCTGCCAGGCCCCTGAGCTCCCATCTCAGGCTTTCCATATACGATCAACAAAATCAATAAATGTCTGTCCAAAATAATGAATGAAAGTATGGACAAACGAGCGCATGGTAGAAAGAGCCATGGGCTGAATGTCTGGCATGCGGGGGTCCAGTCCCCCCTTCTGCTGAGCCAGTCCTTCACCTCGAGCCTCAGTTTACCCAACTGTTGAGTGTGGGGATGCTCTAGACTCTAGATCACTGGCTTTCCATTTGTGTTCCACGGAGCCCTTGGGTTCCGAGGAGGTGACCTGGGCTCTCTTGGGGCAGGGAAGGAGCAGTAGAAGGTGAGTTGGGGTCTCCACTACCACCAGGGCAGCTCCTAGCCTCCCTATCAGGGCTCTTTAACAAGATTTCACCTGAACAGATGGTTCTGCGGCTCAAAATGGTGTGAAAACACAGGCCTAGATGCCCCCTAGGGCCCTCCTGTACTGCTGCCTTCCGAGTCTGGCCCCTCCTGGGAGGCCCCGGCCGCACCCCCAACTGCAGGGCCGCAGCCTGCAGCCCCGCTTACCGCAGCGCCGTGGGGAACAGCTCGGCCTTGTAGATGCTGAGGCAGGTTAGGCATATCCCGAAACAGCCCTTTCCCAGCACAGCGATGACCACACGCAAGGTCTGCAAATCTGGGCAGAGGAAGGGGGTGACTGTGGGGTTCACCCTAAAGGGTCCCAGGGGCTCGCCAGTGTGAGGCCAGTGGCCTGGATTGGGCCTGGGGGTCTGGGCTCTGTAGCAAGGCCCAGGCAGAGCTGGTTGGTGCCAGGCCACTGACGGCCGGGGAGACACGGCGCAGGATGAGATATCGCTGCACGAGGGCCGGGGTGGAGAGCACAGGGGCTGCTGAGGGTAGCTGAGGCCTGCCCCATGTGGCTCCCTGGGTCCTGAGGAGCTTCTTGCCGTGAAGGCGAGGGCATGACATGCCAGACCCTCGGCAGGGCCCCTGGGGTGCCCGAGAGCCTCCTCCTGCCCCCGCAGCCTGCCCATGGGGGCTGGAGCCCTGGCCGGCTTGCTGTCCGGCGCGGGCCTGGTCTCAGCCTCCTCTTCCCACATGTTGTTACAAGGAGCCTCATGTCTAGTGTGGTGCCCACAGAAAGGCTTCGAAAATGTTCTGCGAGTGCTGCTGCCCGCTCCATCCTTGTCTGCCCCTCCCGCCTGCCAGCTGCGGGGCATCCTCCTGCCTTCCTCCTGGCTCTACGGCCACCGCGGGACACCTGTCCCTGTCCCATCCCCCCAGCCTCCCACCCTGACTGATAAAAGGAGGCATGGAGGGTGTCCCAAGGCGTCACCGCCTCATTCAGAAGGAAAACAGGAGGGGCCCAAGCAGCCTCCCCAGCTCTCTGCACACGAATTACTCCTGCTGCTTTAACAGCGAGAGGACATACACTTGCACCACACTACACACTCACACACACACGCACATATCCACACACACTGTCACACTCACGCACACACACATCGACACACACACGCTCGCACCCACACACGCTCTGCTTGGTGCCCTTTTTGCCCCAGTTTGGGCAGCTGCAGGCCCCTCTCAGCCAGCCAGGCCTGTCCTCCCTCCACAGTCTTCATCCTCCGGCTTTTAATTCTGGTCAAGCTCTGGTCCTGTCACTCACTAGCTGAGTGATCCCTGCTCCTGGCTTCACCTCTCTGAACCTCAATTTCCTCATCAGGAAGATGGGCAGGGGGCTGGCTGGGGAGACTGGATTCTTAAGACAAGCAGAAGAGGCTGTGGTGGTCGCAGCCCTGGGCAGAGCTGCTGCACGGTGGCTGGACGCTCCTCCTTGGGGCCAGGGAAGGGGGCGTGGGCAGGGAAGCAAGTGCCCAGACCACCACCACGAAGCCCACCCTGCTTACCTTGTGGCACCAGCACGTTGGCCAAAATGGAGAGGCCAGCCGTGGCCTGGAAGGTGGCCTGGGTCACACGGCGGCCAAGGAACCTGAGCAAGAAGGTGGTGGTGGCCCGGGCCAGGATGTCCATGGCTCCAAAGAGGGCCTGGAGGAGGAAGATGTCAGAGCCTAGGCTCTGCAGGTCCAGGATCAGCCCATAGTAGGAGAACATTGTGGAGAAGCTGCAGGGCAAAGCCAGAAGTTGGGCCCATGCCCCACCAAGGAGAGGGCGCCCCTGTAGCATCGCTCACACCAGAGGCTGTCCTGGGAGGGCATGGCCACCCCAGGAGGTCTGCCCACCCTGAGCTTGTCTCGGCCAGAGCCCCTAGACGCCTGTCAAATGCAGGACACAGCCCCAGGGTCAGACTCATCCCAGCAAAGGCGGGGAGGGTGACGTCTTCATCTGTTCCACACATGGGCCCTGGGTCAGGGGCGGTGACAGGCTGGGGCATCACCTCCTGGGATCCTTGGCTGCTGACCGGTGGAAGACTGAGCCCTCTCTGGGCTACAACCAAACCCACCTTCAGGGGTTTCTGTGGGTTCAGCCGACCACCCCTCAGTTCCGGCCGAGCCTTCTCAGGCTTGGTTTCTGATAACAGGTCACACTCTGCCCCTCTCTGGACGCCAGTAGCTAGTCTTGAAAGATGGGGTTTCTGGGGGACTCTGGGCTGCACTGCCCAGACCCCATTCAGGGTAGAGAGTCCATTCCCCAGTCCCTGGGAGGGCTGTCCCCCGCTGGTCCACAGGGCCAGGAGAAGGACCCAGGAGGGCTGCCCCAGCCCCTGCTCTCCCCCCTCTCCCCTTCCCCATCTGAGAGTCTGCTTCCCGGGATCCTCCACCCACAAGCTCCTGAGGAGCTGAACTCAGAGGATCTAAATTTCCACAGTTTGGAGATGGAATTTGGATCCACAGGTGGCTTCAATGTGAAATTATTCTTGGCCACTTTTAAAATCTGTCCCAGCTTAACCCGGACAGTCAGCCTTTCCCTTCAGCGTCACCTGATTGCTTCACCCAATAAACATCTGACAACACAGGCCCGACAACTGCAGAGTGAAATCGTGCTGCGTGCAGAAACCTCAGTGTTTCATGAAGTTTATGCGAGTGACGTGGGAGCCAGGCTTGGCTGGCCGCAAAGCCTTAGACAGATAACAACTGGGTTAGCCATCAAGACAAGAAAACCGACAAGGTTAGCCACTTCAAAGCCTCTGATTTGAATAACAAAGGTTGCAGAGCTGGGCCCCTGGGAGAACTGAGGAAGCCTGGAAGGTTTTCAGAAAAATGGCCCTGGATGTTGGCAGCACTGGCTGGTACTCCTGCTTTCTCAGAAAAAAAATTTAAGCAAAAAAAAAAAAAAAGAAACATTTGATCCATCTTTGTTCTAAGACATAGCAAATATTTGCCATCACAACCCATATTTGGTTAAATATAGCATAAAATAAACGTTTTCCTAATCTTTAGTTTTATTTCAAGATAAAAGTCCCAATCGAACCTGATCCTTACTGTTTAATATGCTCTTTTGAATGTCATTTCAGGTGAATTTGTTGTAAGGGCCTTTTCCTGGTCCCGGGTGCCCTCAGGTGCTGAGGTGGGGCCTCCTGGGGCGGCCAGGGCCTGGCGCAGTGTGGGGCCTGGTGGTGATGCAGCCGGTGATGCAGCCGGTGAGCAGGGAGCAGGGTTCAAGGTGACAGAGTCGGCATCAGCCTGGGTTCTGATGCCAGCTCTGTCATCTTGGGCGAGGTACTTGCCCCTGTGGCCTCCACCTTCCCTATCTGTGAAGTGGGCTGCTGTGAGGGGTCAGGAAATGCCCAGGGTGTGGTTACCCTCTGGGAGTGTGGCTGTCTGGAGGAGTCTAGTAGCAATGGTCCTTTTCGGCCATTGCTGGTCTCCTGGCACTGGGGACCTGGGTTCTGTCCTGGGCTTCAGCCTGACCCCAGCAGCCTGCCCGGGAGGCTCATCCTAGCCCTGCCTCTCCCACTAGCTCCCTGCAGACACCAGCCTGCACACACTCCCTGTCCCATCAAGAAATGCACCCCCATGAGGCCTGCAAGTGCTGTTTTCCCTGGATACCCACCCGCCCTGTCCCCAGCCCTGTCTCTGGGAGGAATGACCGGTTGGGCATACTTCACCAACAGCATGACGCAAGTTCTACAGCAGAGTTCGGGCACTCGGAACAGGTCCAGCACCGATGAGTGGTCCTTCGCAGAGACCACCTTCATGCTGGCCATCACCACCTCCAGGGAGAATGGGGACACAGTGAATGCTGGGGTGATGCCCCCCCCCATGCCAGGGAATGCTGTCCAGGTGGGCGGAGTGATGGGGGAGCCTGGCTTGGGCCTTGGCCTCTGCAGTCGGGAGCCTTTTGGTGGGGGGGACAAGGGGAAGAAAAGTTTCTCTTTGGCCCCCTGGCTCTTCTGCAGGCCCAGCCCACCTCCCCTGCACCAAGGAGGAGGTCTTGTGTTGCAGCTCTGGCCCTCCAAGTTACAGCTGCAAGATGCTTTTGGCAGGCACTCAAAGCCACACTCTGGCCAGGCTGGCTCCTCATACCACAAGTACCCAATCAGCCCCCTCCTGCACCTCTGGGCCCTGCCTGCATGGTGCTCAGCTCAGTCTATCAGCTGTAGCTCACCTCCTTCAGGAAGCCTTCCCTGCTCCTCCCACCCCTGGGGAGCTCCGTGTTCTCTCATCTCTGGCAGCACATCCTCTAGCACCTGCTTCCTCTGCACGGCTACCTTCAAATAAGCACATCCTGTTTCCCCAAATATATTGAGAAGCCCCATGAGGTGAGTGTGCAATATATGTGAGTTGAGGCGGTGGGTAAGAGAGGTGTGAAGCAGGTGTTGATAATGGTGGTATTGTTATTGGTGGCAGTGATGGTGATGGTGGTGGTGATGGTACTGTTATTATTGGTGGTGGTGATGGTGCTTGTGTGGAGGTGGTGATGGTGGTGCTGATGGAGGTGGTGGTGGAGGGGTTGAGGTGATGCTGGGAATAATACAGGTAATACATCAGGGCATGTCCTTTGCTGGGTCAAGTCTCGCACTCTGGATCACAAACAGCAGCGTCTTACCTCGATGGTCAGTGTCTTTTCAGCTTCCTTGTGGCGATTTATCCTGGCCACCTTTCTGAGTTCCTGAAGTGCTTGGTCTGGTTTGCCCATAATAATCAGCCATCGGGCAGATTCTGGCAGCCACCTGTTAAGGAAGCAGGTGCGTGGCTAGGAGTTCATGTGTGCCAGGCTCTCCCCAGGTCAGACAGGAGGGGTGGTGGGCAGGGGCCCTCCAGCTGAGATAAGAGTGAAGAGAAGGCAGACACTTTTGTGCTGTGGGTGCCACGGAGAAAGACGGGAAGTCCCTGACAGTTTCACAATAGAGCTGAGTCCCAATGCCTGGATGCCTGCTTCCCCGTGTCACTCCCCTATGGATTCCCTGGCACTAGAAGCCTGCCTGCCTGACCCTTGTATATAGCCGGTGCACAGGCTGCCTGGGCATGGGGTGTCCCTAGGTGCTGGGGCCATTTCTGTGAAAGAAAGGTCACATGGTGCTGCGTTTTTGTGTGTGTTTGTTTTTAAAGCACATTTCAAACATCCCCAGGCAGAGAAGAGTGATTTTATCAAACCAGTCTGCTTTTCCCCAACCGTAGGGGCAGATGGGCCAGGAGAAGCGTTTTTCTGGAGAAAGGCACAGAGTTTGCCCAGCCCACTGGGGCTCAGCCCTGTTTACAGGGAAGCGAAGAAAGACTTCTGGAGGCAGTTTGACATTGTGGTTAAAAGAGTCAGCCTGCCTGGGTTCAAACCCTACCTATGGCACTCACCACCTGTGTGACCTTGGGCAAGTGACTTAAACTCTCTGGGCTTCAGTCTCTCATCTGAAAATGGCAGTAATAACATCACTTCCTTATAGATGTGTTAATACGTATCTGGTATTATGAACTGCACCTGGTACACTCCTGATCAGTGTGGCTGGAGTGGCCTAAAAAGTGTAATTATGGGATGGCCTTCCTCCTTGCTTCTTGATCCTGTTTATGCAATATAACTCCAGGTGGCTGGTGGCTTTTTGTCTGTTTTGTTCACTTGTGTGTTTCCAATGCCTAAAACAGTTTGTTTCCCTGTATCTCTTCCCCTAGTCCTGACCTAAGGAGGTATTTCTAGATCCCAGGGATTTTTGCAGCACCAAAAATGGTCATGGTAAGGATGTATTTCCATATCCAATGTTGTCCTCACTGTGTGTGGCGGAGTGAGGCTGGCAGGTGGGGTTGGTGTCATTGCCTGGGGCAGCGGAGCCTGGGGCACTGGGGGGCAGCTGGTTCAACTCCGGCCGAGGTTTGGCCTGGTGCCCCTGGATCTTCCAAGTTTTCAAAAGAAGGTAGACATACTGGTTTTCTTTGTTTTAAAATATCTCCTGGTTTTAAAATGCTAGCAACTAGTTACAAATACTTTTTTAAATCGCCATTTGAGCCAATGCTGTGCTGGCCGATCAACACCTGTCGGGGCCAGGTGGGAGCACAGAGCTCTGGCGGAAACGTTCACTCCAAACTCTGAATCTAGAATGTCTCTTCCTGGCAGGGGCCCTGCTCATGCCATTGCCCTCCTGTGGCTCCCCCCGGCTCATGGCCTGTGGCCAGCCAGGGCAGTGGGAGTGAGGGGACACCCTCCCACCCCAGATCTCCCAAGGGAGGGTGTCACCGGCACTGACCAGGAGATCAGGAGGGTAGCAAGGAAGGGCACCGACACAGCCAGCTGCAGCGCTCTCCAGTCCCGCAGGGCGAAGGCCAGGCCGGCCAGCGCCATCTGGCCCATGCTGTAGATGCATCCCAGCACGGTCAGGGTGACATCCCTCCTGGCGGTCGTGGTCCATTCCACCACTGAAGGCGATGCAGACATGTAAAAGTGAGGCCCCACCCTCTCCTGCCCCCCGTGGCAGGAGCAGGCTAGCCAGGGACTCACTCAGCACTCCTGAAGGCAGTATGATGCCAGCCACTCCAAAAGCTGTCATAAACCGGAGGCAGCAGTAGATGACGAAAGTCGGTGCAAAGATGGCACTGGTGCTAGCCACGGCCACCAGCAGGCAGCTCCAGCACAGCACTGGCTTCTGCCCAAACCTGTCACAGGAGACAAGCATGTGGGACCTGGGGAGGGGCCCTGGGGACTGGCACATGCAGGCAGGCACTTGCCTTCTCATGTTCAACAAAGCCAGGGGTCCTATGTAGGCAGGAACTTCTCCAACCTTCTAGGAGAATATTCCGAGTGCTTTTGTTATGAAAATAGCAGGTGCCTCTCTCTCAGGGGGCAGTGCAGCCTTGTGGTCTAGAACATGGGCTTTGGCTTCAGATACCTGGGCTTGAGTCTAGCTCTGCTCTTCCTGGGTGACCTTGGGCATGTGACTCAATGTCTCTGAGCCTCAGTTTCCCCATCTGTAACTTGGGGGTATTCATCATGATGTGCCTCATAGGGGTGTGAAAAGCAAGACATGAGCAAGGAGGAGAGTGGTGGGCAGGCCAAGTGCACACGACCTTGAGCAAGGGAGCCCACTCTTCACCTTGCACGGTGGCAGGGGGTCTCCTGAGATGCATGCGGAGCCCACGGCCTGCTCCCTGTGCCCTGCAGCCTCCAGGCCGGCTTAGCCCAAAACACACACTACATTTAGTGCAACTAAAGTACATATCATCAGAGCAGAGATGTGGGGCAGACACTGGCCTTGCCTGTGTGAGCAGTGCCCGAGCTGTGAGGGGCGGGACCCACGTGCAGGGCTGCCCCCCAGCACAAGTTGGGGGAGCACGTCAGGTGTGGTGTTGCCTGGACAAGGGCAGAAAAGGGACCCCCATCCAATGGCTTTGACTTCCTCAGGGTATGTGAAACATGCCACCAGCTGACAGCGAGGGACAGCGGTGGCTGGTGTCTTCAGAGGGATGAGAATTTCCTAATCTGGCCGCCAAGACCCCGGTCCTGGCCTTCGTCCACCTATCCAGGCCCGTGTGACCTGTGAGATGTCGTTGTTCCCTGACTGCACACGCCTGATACCCTCTCGCCTCCTCCCCTCTCTCTGTGTCGTCCCGTCTGGGCCACCCTTTAGGTCTCTGTTCAGATGTCACTTCCTCCAGGCAGCCCTCCCATGCCCCCAGATTGCTCTGGTCCCATCCCTGCCCCTGCGGCCCCATTATTCCTATTTTGTAGCACTTCATGTACCTGGAGTTAAAAGAAAGGGGGGGTCTGTCTCTCCTGGAGACTGTCAGCTCCCTGAGGGCAGCAGCTGTACAACGTCTGCATACAGCTGGTGCTCACTAAGCATGGTGCAATGGCTGAAGGTTCATGTCTCACAGCACAAACTAATTTGGCATGAGGTTCAGAGCCTCTTGAGAGTCTCTGTCCCCTGGGGCCTGGTGATTGGCAGCCAGACCCTGGAGCCCTCTCTCAGGGCACACTGATGTCCACCTGACATTTCTATACCTTCTGCCCCACAGCCTGTGATTCTGTGCTGAGGGAGCCAGGAGGGGAGGAGGCACTCACCAGTGGGAGAGGAGACCCCAGGTGAAGCTTCCTGCCAGGACCCCGGCCATGACGACAGACTGCACCAGGGGCTTCAGGCCCTGGGAGCCGCACACCAGGTCCCACTGCAAGAGAAGGCGCAGGACGGCCGGGCTCAGTGGGCGTGGAATAGCAGGCCTGGGTGTGTCTGAGGGACCCCTGGCCAGTCTGAGTCCCTGGGCCAGACACTCACAAGGGGGTCCCTAGACTCCTAGTGCCAGGCCACAGAGGAGGAAGAGCTCTGCCGTCAGCAGGCCCTCAACTCTCCACTGGAAGCCCAGCCACAGGACAGAATGTGACATGGCCTGGATCTGGCAGTGCGATGGCCATTCCACATGGGGTCTGGTTGCCCAGTCATGCAGATGGCAGGCTCTGATGAGCAGGACAGCCTCAAAGGAGCAGAAGTGGAAGGAAAATTAACAATTTTTTGGTAAAAAGAAGGTTGGCTGGCAGTGCCTGGCGGTGGTGGGGAGCGGCTGGCAGTGGTTAAACCACAGGCTTGAATTCTACTTCTGCTGGGTGCTGGCTGGTCATGCTTGGGTGAGTTACTGTCCCTGGCTGGGCCCGTGACGCCCCTCTCATCCAGCCGTGAGGGTAACTACAGAGGACTCGGCAGGGTTCACCGTGATGTTTGCAGTGGCTCCAGCCCAGGCCCGGGCATCCATCATCTGAACACCCCTGTACCCTCCTCCCCGGCCCTGCGCCCTAGTCAGTCCTTCACGGAGGCCTGACAGTACCGCCCACCTCTCTCCATTCTGCCTCTGGCCTGGGCAACTGCAGGAGCCTCCAGTGAGTCCTTCCACCCCTCCAGGGCTTCTCCACCCTGCAAAGTGACCTCTTGAAAATGCAAATCAAACCTCACCTCTTCCCTGCTCCAAACCCTCCAGGACATTTCTTTTGCAAGTCAAAGAAAATCCCAGCACTTCACCTGGCCCCTTGGACATTCAGTTTGCTCCTACCCACCCTCCAGCCCCGCTGCACCTGTACCCAGGTGCACTGGCCTTGGTCTGCTCCTTCCAGCCCCAGACACTCTCCCGCTGAGGACCTTTGTCCTGGCTCGGCTGTCCTGACCTCCACGTTGTCTTCCATGTCGGCTCTTCTGAGAGGCCTTCCTGGCCACCCTGCCTGCAGGAGCCTCCCTCTCCCTCCCCACTTGCCAGAGTTGCTTTTTCCCTTCTTGCTCACTTTTGACACCAGGTTGCAAGCCCTGACTGCTTGGGTTGAATCAGATTCCAGTACACTTTAGCTGCCGTCCTGGGGCAAGTTACTTCACCTCTCTGTGCTTCCGTTTTCTCACTTATTAAATGGAGACAATAATAGGAACCACCCCCCCACCCCCGGCCCCCACACCAAGATTGTAGTGAGGTTGTGACTACAGGGAGAACATTTGGAAAAGTGCCTGCCACTTAAAGGTGCAAGGTGACGATTTGCCCTGCTGTTATTGCTGGCTTCAGTGTTGACTGAGTGAATTCACCAGCAGAAGGTATGCTCCTTGACATACAGCCTACAACCCCAGCCTGGATCCGAGTCTGGACCATCACAACCAATCAGTAAATATGTGTTGTGTGACAAAAATTCTTTGCTTGGCCAAACTTTAGTTCAGCCCCTAGACATTTTCCTAAGCCCATCTGTGCACTTCCTTGTAAAATCCAGTTTTAGCAAAGAACCTTGCTAAGTCAGTTTAGCAAGAACCCCCCAACCCCATCCTCAATATCTGATCACCCTCCATACCTGATTAGCTTCCTCATCTTCCACCCTCCTCCTCCCCCCACCCCAGGTGCTGTCTGATCACCCCAGCCTGTCTCAGCAAGAATCCTGTTAGGTTGCTTTAGCCAGACTCCCCTTCACCCCTGTGATGTCCCCCTGTGACTGAGTTGCCTGGAGTCACAGCTGAAAAGTGCCAGCAGGGCCAGGACTGGCTGATACCAGAGAGGCATCCAGGTGCCAACGTCCAGAGGTCCCCACTCGGGTGCCCCTGGCACTTCCAGGAGCCTGGGGGCCAGTCCTTGCCTGTGGACTGCAGGACCACGTGGGCAACAAGGGGCTGAGAGCCGGCCGAGAGTGAGAGAGGCCTGGGGAGAGGGTCCCTCCCGGGACAGGACCATTTTGAGTCCAGCCAACTGTGATCTGTGACTCTGCCCTCCAAGGTGCCAGGACCTGGGGCGGGTATAGGAGAGACCCTCACCTTGGTCACGATGGTGGAGGTGAAGGTGCTGCGGTCATAGACCCAGCCGTCCATGCATGGCTCCGTGGCTGCCTCGCTCCAGTTGGTGGCCGTGGTGTTGGGGTCCAGGATCTGCCACTGTGGTTGGCGGAAGCGGCGACATTGGTGGGGCCCCTGGTTGGGGCCAGGCGGGATGGAGACGGTCAGGAGGGCCTCGGGGGTAAGGTTTTTGGGGACCTCAGAGCCATTGTCCAGCATGTGTCCCAGCATCGGTGGCCTGGGATGGCAGCTGAGAAGTTCTCCAGAAGCATTTGGGAGGGCACGAAGACAGTGGGGAGGAGGAGGGTGAAGACCTACAGGATGTGGAAGAGACCCACGCCCCCAGCTTGCTCTAAGAGCTTTGAGAACTCCATGAACAGGGCTGTCCCTGGGGTCAGTGAGTAGGGGCGTACCTGCCTGTGCTTGGAAGCAACAGTGAAGATAAGACCCATCACTACCAAGACCTTCTGCCCCGCCTCGTCTTGGCGGTGTTGGGGCGGGGCAGCTGTCCAGTAACTGGCTGAGTCAGTCCCGAGAGGCCCTGAGATGCTCCAAGGGAACTCCTCCTTGTCCAATGTCCAGAATGACCACTCTTTGGAGAGGGCATCAGGGGACAAAGTTCACTGCCAGGCTGCCACTGCATCTGGACCAGGGAGGGCTGAGCTGCCTTCTGGGTTCTCCAGCACCCAAAGCAAAAAGTCAAGCAGATTATTTAAAAAAAACAAAAAGACATAATGCCATGATGTTACTGAATTACAGTTGTGGAAAAAATAGTTGCTGCCTTGTTGTATTGGTTAAAGTTTAATCTCAGCAGGGGCTTCTGGGTGAGAAAGGCAGGCTCAAGTGTCAGGGCCTGAGGCCTCAGCAACTCCCCACTGGCTGGCTGATCTCATTCTTAAATCTTAAATCTTTAGAACCTTCTACGTGTGTAATCAGGAAACTGTGGGCCTAACCTAAACCCATCCTGACAATCAGTTCAAGCCAGATGTGAGGCCCGGGACAGGCCTTTCCCAGCTGGGCAGGGGACAGGGGTGTGCAGGGTGGGCGCGAGCTGGCAGGAGGACCCAGACCTGTGCTCTTTTCCTCCCCGAAGCACGCCTCCCACCAGGCAGCGCCAGGGAGACCAGCTTGCAGACGCCCTATTTCGGGAAGCTTCTATTCCAAGGTTTTAGGTTGCCTTTAATAGACGGCGAGCTCCCTCAGTGTGGAAACCATGGCTACCATTTCCTGGCATCTCTTAGAAGCCCCTCATGGGCTCTGAGCTGGGGAATTGAGCAAAATCACACCTCTGTGACCCAGAGTCTGAGGCCAGAGTCGGGAGGAGTGAGGCCAACCCTGCTCCAGCGCCCACTTGGGCAATGCCTCTTAGTGACAGCTGCTCCTGGCCCTGAGGGCTTGCCGCACGCTGCCTATGCCCCTTCATTCACTCCTCAGAGCAGCCCAGGAGGGAAACGGTGCTGATTCCCTTAAACCTGCAGTCCCCAACCCCGGGCGGGGGCCCGGTACCGGTCTGTGGCCTGTTAGGAAACAGGCGGCGCATCGCTGCCTGAGCTCCGCACCACCTCCCCCCGACCCACGACACCCACCCCCCAACCCCAGTCCGTGGAAAAATTGTCTTCCATGAAACCGGTCCCTGGTGCTAAAAAGGTTGGGGACCCCTGCCTTAAACGAAGGAACTGAGGCTCAGAGACGGCAGGCATCTTGCCCGAGGTCACACAGCAGATTCTGGATTCGAGCCAGACACCAGAGACTGAGCGCCCTTTGACGCCCCTAGGCAGCTGCTGTGTGGTCCAGCCTGTCATGGACCAAATCCCAGCTTAAATCTGAAATTCAGGATTTGGGTCAGAATTAGGGTCAGCCCGAAGTCACTGCCCAGAGTGTGAGAGGGAAGCGGCTGAGTCAGTTCCGGAGAGAAGTGCTGGAAGCGTGGGTGCGCTGTGGGTGGGTGTCTAGACCCTGAACTTCCGAGAAGCTCCCCAGGGGGCTCAGCCAAGATGGCGGCCGGCCAGGAAGCCGGGCAGGCAGGATTCTGGGCCCGGATCTCCAAGCCCAGGCTCCTTCCTGACTCTGCCTCTCCAGGCAGGAACTCATTATGAATTTCAAAATAGCAAATAGAGATTGGGGGTGGGGGAAGAACCAACCCAAACTAAAGCACAGGAGGCTGCAGGAGGGGGGTCCCAAACAGCCCAAAAGCCAAATCCTACCCGCAGAGAACTGTACTTGATTCCCGTGTTGTGCGAACACCCTCCTAATGGGGGCAGGCCTGGACGGAAGCAGCGGACTTCCCTGTCTGGCCCCTGTTCCTGGTCTGTGAACTGAAGTGTTGCTATGCTGGTGTTTGCAAACCTCAACATGTATCAGAAACCATAGGAGCGGGGGCTAAAATGCAGTTCCTCGGGCTCCTGCCACAGGAATGTACGTTTTAAAATAAGCCCCGAGGTCATTCTGCTGCACTGGGACCCAGGCCCCGCTTTGAAAATCTCTGGGCTAGAGGCGGCTGCTGAAATACACGGTGTCCAGGGAGAAATTAATTTATCTTCCTCCTTCCTCCCTCCATATGCTTGAAAATGTTTTTTCTTCTCCCCTGCCCTTTGCCTGTTACGGACACCCCAGGCTTTGCTTACAGCAGAAGGTCAAACCTCCCGGATTTGCCAGAAGGCTCCCGGAATCTCCAACTGACTTTCCCCTTCCAGGCCAAGGAATTTTTGATGAGTGTTTTCTGTTTTTCAGGGGCTGCTGGGAGCTGGGCTCGGTGCAGCTGCGCTGCCACCTGGTGGTCACACCTGGGATGGCAGCATTTCCAGAACCAGGCACGTCCTTGCCTAGGTGCCCATTCTCCAAGGGTACCCAGGTGGAGGTGGGGAGAGGGGAGCGTGGGGAGGAATGCAGGCAGCCCCAGATTATAGTCGCCAAGCTCTCTGGGGTGTTTCATTAAATTAATTCATTAATTACACCGCTGTTAATTAACAGAGGTGTAAAGTGAACCTCTGTTACTCATAGAACCAGAATTGCCTTTGGAGTCGACTTTCCTAGCCACGGGCTCCTACCAATTAAGAGTCTCATGCTCTACTGACTGAGCTAGCTGCACACCAAGGCTCCCATCAATTAAACCAAAGGCCAGGATGGCTGCCAAATGACCTTAGACAGTTCACTTCCCTTCTCTGAACTTCAGTGTTCTCATCTCTAAGATGGGGCCTTCCATTTAAGGTAGTAAGATTAAATGAGATAATGAATGAGCCTGACAATAAATATTACCCACCACCACCACCATCATCACCATCATCATCATCACCACCATCATCATCATCATCACCATCATCACCACCATCATAGCCATCATCATCACCATCATCATCATCATTATCACCATCATCATCACCACCATCATCATCACCATCATCATCATCACCATCATCATCACCACCACTATCATCACCATCACCATCACCACCATCACCACCATCACCATCACCACCACCACCACCATCATCACCATCACCACCACCACCATCATCACCATCACCACCACCATCACCATCACCACCACCACCACCATCATCACCATCACCACCACCACCATAATCACCATCACCATCACCATCACCACCATCACCACCACCACCATCACCACCATCGCCATCACTATCATATTTGACCTCTTGTTCTCCCTTTTCTTCTTTTGCAGTTGAAGCCACTGTATTTCAGATGCAGTTGGAATCACAGGGGTTCCTTGTTTGGCCTCTTCCTGCAATCCTGGAAGAACCTGGAGGCGGCAGGAGGTGAGAATCTTTCCTACGTTCACGCTGCAGTAGGGACAGGGCCCTCCAGGGTCTCAGATCCTGGCTCCAGTTTCATTGCTTTTTCCACTGTACCTGTGTGAAGATGCCCAATAAGCCGTCAGAAAGTCAAAGAAACAGTAACCATAAAATGTTAAATTATCTTCCTGTTTAGAGAACAGGCCTCACCCGGTTGGGCAGGAGGTACTGATGAACTCAAGAAGGACAAACCCAGATCCACCTCTTCAGTTCTGTGTTTCCTTCTTGAGGGGCGTAACTTTGGGGATTTCCCCCACCAATAACACCACGAGCTCGAATCACTTTTCTTCCCTTTGGAATTCCTCTGCAGGTCACCGCCTAGCAGCAGCTTAGATTTCCTGGGTCTGAAGCGTTACAAAACCTCGTCTTTGCCAATCTTCCTAAATTCACCCACATCCCTTTTTGCAGGGAGAGAGGATGAAGGGAGCCTCCTTACATCAATTCTCCTGTCTCGTCTCACAGCATGCGTGCTGTGAAAACACAGACTCGGTGAGGCATGAAAGGAAAGCCCCTTTCTCCCACCCTGGCCCCAACAATCCCACTGCCTGGAGGAACCATGTGAACACCTTTTTCTATGTATTCAGAAATATGTCAACAGAAATCATTATATTAGTCGTTTTTACTTGAGAAGTCCCACATGCATGTGGTAAACAACCCAAATGACTTAGAAGTGGGTAAAATGACAAGTAAAGTCCTTTTTCCCCCATCACCTCCCAGAGGCAACTGCCACCAACAATGTATATTCCTCCAGAAAAATCTTAATGCATCTTCAAATACATGCGTAAAGTTTTAAAATTGTTGACTAGGTAGTAAATTGACATAGTTCAAAAATAGAAAATGTTCAAAAATGTGTACAGTGAAAAGGCTCTTCCATCCCACCTCCTTCCATGTGGTTCCACTTGCCACCTCCACCCTCAGGTAAGCATTTTTAGTTTCTTGTGCATCTTTTCTGATTTTCTTTTCGAAAATATAAGCACGGATAAATGTACATTCTTATTTTACTCCTTTTTACACAAAAGGTAGTTTTTCCCCTTTGGATTTATTTCCCACAACAGTAAACCGTGGCTGCCTTTTCTTATGCATCTGAGCACATCCTCCTTCATGTTTCCCAGTTGCGTAGTATTCCACTTTATGGATTTGCCATAATTTATTTAACCAGTCTCCTGTTCATGGCCACTGGGATTATGTCTAAAATTTTCATATTACAAAAAAATGCTCAAATGAACAACTTTGCACATATACTATTTTGAATGTTAGTATGTTTGTAGGATAAAATTCCAGAAGTGGTGTTGTTAAATTGAAAGGTAAGCAGCCCATTGCCCTCCCCAGGGACACACCCATTTATACTGTCCCCAGCTCCCTAACTCAGAGAGCTGATATCACACTTGTGGGTTGTTTTTTTTAACCCAATATTATTGGTAAAAAATGCTATCTCAGTGTAGCTTTATTTTGCATTTCTTTTCTTATGAAACTGAGCATCTTTTAATATATTTAAGATGTATTTATATTTCTTTTTCTGTGAACTATTTCTTCATATTCTTTGCCTATTTCAATTGCAGTTTGTTGTTTCCACCCCGTACCAGTTTTTACAACTACAAGCCCTTTATAGATTAGGAAGTTTGGCTCTTTGCCTGTAATATAAGTTGCAAATATTTTTTCAGTTTGTCTTTTAACAACTCACATTGTTATTGACACTATTTTTGCATGCAAAATTTTTTTGTAATTGAATTTATCAATTTTTTCTTTTTTGACTTTTGGATCTTAAGTCATAATTAGAAAGGCCTTCTCCGTGCCATGGTGATAAAGGAATTGTTTCATGGTTTGTTTTTTTTCAATCAAGAATGGTTGTTAGATTTAATCACTTGCCTTTTTAGCACTTTTAGAGTTGACAGTGTGACTTTTCTTCTTAAATCTATGAATGTGATGAATAATATTAATGGATTTCCTAGTGTTCATTCCAGGAATGAGTCTACATGGACAAGACGTATATTATTCTTTTAATGTACTACTAGATTCTGTTTGTTAATGTTTTATTTAGAGGTTTTCATTAACCTTCATATGTGAGATGGGGGTGTAGTTTCTCTCCTTTTCTTCCTTTTTTGGCAAAATCTTTGTCGTGTTTGAGTATCAAAGTTGTACTCACTTCATTGAAAGGATTTGGATGTGTTTTCTTATGCTCTGCCTTAGTTTACATAAGGGAGCGCTTTCCTTGCATCTTCTGCCTGCCTGGACCATTGCCAGGCCGTGGTTTAGCCCAGCCAGCCTGGTCCTCGATACTAGAGAGGTGAAGACACAGGGCCCTGGGGGCTTTGGGGCTGGGGAGGAGACAGCATAAGAGGGTCTCAGCTGAACTTGCAGTTCCCAGGAAGTCAGATTTTAACCGGACAGTTGAATATTTGGGCTTTATTTCCTTAGATGGGTACAGGCTGTCAAGTGTTCAGGTGCACAGGTTTGTTCTCATTCCCCGTGTGTACACTGTGTGCCCATTTGAACTTTGACCAGCTGCCAGAATCGTAATGTCTGGAAAGAGGTGGAGTTATACAGCAGCCCATGGTGGTGTCTGGCATTTTCTTCTAGCTCTGGTTACACGGTTCATTCCTTGCTATTTGACTTCTGTTTATTTCCTTTGGTTTTGGGGGGATGAGGGCCACAAGCTATCTTTTCTGATTCCTTCTGACGGCTCCTACTGCAAGTACCTGAGGACTTTCTCTGGCTGCAGGAGCTTGAGGGACCACCTGGAGCAAGCCAGAAGCGTCGGGGCCTTAACACCCCCAGAGCAGCCTCCAAACAGTGGCTGCCGGGACCTGGTGGATCTATGTCCCAGCTCCCTTGGCCCCAGCTGTCCACAGTGGTAACTTGCTTGATAGCCCACCTTTCCTTCCCTTCCCTGTCTCACTTCCCCTACTAGTACCTCCTGGAATCATCTCCCAAATAAATTATTTACATTCAGCTCTTTGTTTCACGTTGGCTTTGTGGGGGGAACCCAGCCTTCTTTTGTGAGGCACAACAGCTGGTTAGCAGCAGCCCCTGTGACAGTGTGCCGACCCCAGGCTGGTGGGTGACTGATAGGGAAACGAGGCTCAGAGAAGTTAGCTGATCTCTCCAAGTCTGACAGCTAATGCAACAGAGAGGGGACCAACACCCAGGCAGTCTGACCCCATGAAAGCCCCCACTCTCAACCCCCACTCCATACCCCCTCTAGGGGCGTCTGCTACCTGCGGGTTCCCCTAATGCATTGCTCAATAAACTGAAGGGGCTCAGGATGGAGTCTTCGAGACAGAAGGGTCCTGAGATGTGTCCCCATCTCTCATTTTGCCTAGGAACAGAAGAGGCTCAGAGATGGAAAGTGCTGGCTGGGGAGTGGAGCTGTGACAGAGCAGGGCCAGAATCCAGATGTCCCAACTCCGGAGTCTGGTGTTCTTTCCACGCTGCCTTGAGCCACCAGCTCCTGCCTGCACTGCCCCACACCAAGGTGTTGACAGACTGGCTCCTTGCATTTGTTTGAGAAGGTTTGGCATGAAAATCTCATTGCACATTGTAATGGGTTGAACAGTGTCTCTCAAATAGACGCGTGCGTACTCTAATGTCCAGAACCTGTGAATGGGACCTTATTTGGGAAAAGGGTCTTTGCAGACATAGTTAAGGGTCTCAAGATGAGATTATCCTACATTGTCCAGGTAGGCCCTAAGTACAATGACAAGTGTCCTTATAAGAGACACACAGGAGAGCCACAGGAAGAAAAGGAGAAGGCTGTTCCATAAGGATGAAGGCAGAGATCAGAGTGATGCGGCCACAGGCCAAGGAACAGCTGGAGCCCCAGAGACTGGAAGACACGCAGAAGAACTCTCAGCGGGGAGTGTGGCTCTGCCAACACCTTGATTTTGGACTTCTGGTCTCCAAAACTGTGACAGAGTAAATATCTGTTGTTATTAGCCACCCAGTTAGTGGTCATTTGTTATGGCAGCCCTAGGAAACTATTTATTAGACACATATTTATTACACTTAGTTCTTAAAATTGTTTTCCAGAAATTTCCCTCCACATAACAAGACCCATATCTGAAGGTTGTGAAAGAATTCTTCATCATTTCAGCTCCACACACACATATTAAACACCTACCAGGTGCCAGGCCCCATGCTGGGCCCTGGGGACCCAGAGGGAACCAACCAGCAGGGAGGTATGTCCAACAGGAGACAGATGTAAGAGTCATTAAAACCATGGGTCAGAGGCAGAGGACGTAACTGGGGGAAGACTTCTCCGGGAAGAACTGAGCTAGAGCACAGGCTGGAGGGAGATGGGGATGGGTATTCCGGGAAGAAGAACAGCACGTGCAAAGGTCCTGAGGCTGGGCCAGGAGAGACGGGGGAAGAGGGTCTGAGCATCAGGAGAATGTGGATGGAGGTCAGGGTGGGGGGACTCAGATGAGATAGGGCTAGAAAAAGGAAGCCCAGCAAGAGGCTTTGCCAGGCCCAGTATCTGGCCTGGCCTGGGCACAGACCGTGGGGATGGTGAGGAGAGCGTGGAGTTGATACATTTAAAGAGGTGAGTGGGCAGGGACTGCGCACAGTGTGACCTGTGGCCCTAGTAAAGTCTCTCCAGCTCTTTTGAAGATTTCTACAATTCTTTTGAAGATCTTGATGTCATGCACAGAGTTTCAGAACTTCAAAATGTCTCTTTGTGGTGAGGGGGCAGTGTCCTGTCCTCCAGCCCATGCAGGGTGAGTCTGCCCTGATCACATGCTGGGTTGACCTTTAAGCCTATTAACCATGGTCCAGCACCCTTCCCGCCATACACCCTCTGTGGTTGGAAGGGTTCCCAGCTTGGTCCCGAGGATGACCCGCACCTGTCCTGGTCCCAAACCACCATCATGGGCGGCAGAGCATGTCTCTCCGGCTTTCTGGAAGTCTACCGTGACCCAGAGTGAGCTTGTGGGAGCCGAGCATGATGGCAGTGGCAGCGAATGCTGCTGAGTCACTTGGCCCCAGAGACAGCAAAGGGTCCCTGCGCACTCACCGTGTGTACATTCACACAGCAGCCTCACTGAGTGCTCATAAAAACCCCACTGCAAACTCAGAAGCCTGAGGGATGTGTGGCCCACTATGGGATCTCACCTGTCCTGGGCCACCCACCTGGAACAGAGCCAGTCCCCCAAATTCTAAAGAGGCATCTCCCCTGCCCAAGCCCTCAAGCTGCTGAGTGGCGTCCTGTCCAGGCCAACCTGCCCCAGCACTTTCCTTCTGGGGTGGTGTGAAGCCCTGGGTAGCAGGGGACCTGCAGGCCAGGCTGACCTTGAGCCTGCCACAGCCCTGGGGTTGGGTCAGGGCCTCCCTCAGAGGCCTCAGGGGCAGCTCTGCTCCTGGTGGGATCCCCAGAGTTCCCCACAGCACCCCCAGGACGGCAGCAGGGTGCAGCAGAAAGTTGTGTCTTTCCTCTACCTTGCTACCCAAAGTGTGGTCTGCAGCAGGAGAGCATCACCTGGGTCAGGCCCCAGCCTAGACCCCGAGAGTCAGAATCCGCATTTACCAAGGTCCAGAGTAACCTGTGTGCCCATTAAAGTTTGAGAAGCCCTGACCTCGACAGCTCTCCTCCACAGCCATGACTGTTCCAAATTCTGCCTCCTCAGGGGGGATTTCTGACAGGGGCTTAATGCTTATTTATACAGCTGCTTCTCCATCAACATAGAAGCTCCTGATGGATGGGAAAACTTATCCCTAAGCTCCCTGGCACCCGGACCCTGCTGGTACACTGGAGGTGCCTACTCAGTGCTTGCTGAATAAATGAAGGCATTGTGTCTCAAAGCAGGCTCACAGCGTGCCATGGCCAAATCCATTTCTATTCTCTGCATCATCAGGCAATGGCGTGAGGCGGAGAAAGGGCAAGTGAGGGAAAAGAGATGTGGCAGCCCTGCCAGAGCAGGCTAGGATTTGCTCTTTGCATAGACAGCCAGAGAGGCGGATGCCCAGGGACACATATTACCCCTGCCACCTTTCCCTTTCTCCCTGACACACACGCCCCTGCCCTGGCAGCAGGTGGATCTCAGACTCTGAGACTTCATGGCCTCAACACAGGTATAGACTGAGCTCTCTCAGCCACTTCTTCACCAACTAAATTCCGTCCTTTACGGAATCTACTGGGCGACGTTCCAGCAACCAATGATATTGTCCAGACCTCCTCATCTTCAAACATGAATAGACAACCAAGAAACACCAAAAATATAAGGAATTCCAATGCACTGAAAGAGAGACACAAAACTCAACAAACAGAAGAACCAACACAGGAGGTAGGTGAAGTAATGCAGTAAGCAGAAGAAAAAGGTAAAATAACTGTAGTTTACATTTCCAGAGAAATTTGAGAGGATATCTATTTTTTAAAAACAGGCTGGTGGGAAAAGGAAACATGCTCAGTTTTGAAAATTGCAAACATGACTGACAAAATTTGAGAACATTAATTAGTGGTTGAGTGATGAGGTGGTACACTGCCCTGGAAGTTCATGACAAGGTAGTTTCTTGGAACACAGAGCAAAAGGACAGAGAGATGAAAAACATGAACAAGAATTTACATGACATGGACGTTAGATTGAAGGTTTTCAACATCTGCCTAAATGGGAGAAAACATTGAACATAGGGGTTGAAATAATAGAAAAAGTAAGAAAAGAAAATATCTCTGAGCTGAAAAAGACTGAAATGTTTAGATTGCAAGGTCCCAAAAATTGCTGAGCAGGAATAATGAAAAATTGACATGTGCCTGGTGAAATGTTTAAACTCCAAGAATAGAGGTGGGTTTGTACATTAAGTTCCCACCATGACTCCTGCCATTTATAGGTGACCTTGGCCTTCATTCACCCATCCATTCCTCATTTCAGCCAGCAAATCTTTATTGAGGACCTGGGCACTCAGCCAGTTACTGCAGATGTGAAGATGGACAGAACACACGCAGACCCTGGCCTGGCAAAGCGTAGTCTAGAGGGGAGCAGACAAGAAAGCAGACACGCACGGCAGTTAAGAGCACGAGCTCTGGATCCAGACTGCCGGGGTTTGAATCTGGTTCTACCTCTTACGAGCTCGGTGACCTTGGGCAGGTGACTTAACCGCTCTGTGCCTCAGTTTCCTTCCATGTAAAATGTAAAATAGTAGTTCCTATCTCATAGATTGCTTTGTGGATGTAAGTAAAGCAGTTAAGACAGTGTCCACACAAGTAAAGGTACGCACTATCTAAGTATTCGATAAACGCAGAAGGATGGTGAAATGCTAAAGAACAGGGATATGGGAGTATAAAAGAGGTGCCTGACCCTCCTTGAGGGGTCCAGGGAGCTGTCCAGCCAGGCCTCGGCATGACCTTGCTGTGAGAAGCTTCCAGACCCGGGCTCACTGGAGCAGGTGCCGACGCCGCCTCCACGAGACCCAGCCTCCGCTGTCCACCCGGTGCATGTGAGGCACGTTAGGCTGCTGCCGGGGTTCGTGGCTTGTCACTCCCTGTTCGGGTGATGCTGATGATGACTGCAGTGTCACCAGTGCCTGAAGAAAGCTGCCCCAGCACACCAGATATTTCACATTTTATTAGCTGTTTCTGCTCATCTGCAACCTTTGTCTTCATTTGTCCTGAGCATATCATCCTTCCTCAGCCCCCAAGGCCGAGGGCCAGGGCCCATCTGTGGGCGGGAAGGGCCCTGACAGACGAAGGGAATGGGGTGTGGGAGGCTGTTCTGTCCTTCTGGAAGGGCAGCAGGGAGGTGGCCATGAGATGGGCTGGGACAGGGGTTCAGGCCATGCTCCCTTCCCGGGGCCAGCCCTCAGGGACATGGGTGGGGGGCAGTGCCACCTCTGGTTGGGCATCCCGGAGGTGGGGAGGTTTGAATCTAGGTGTCCAGGAGGCCCAGGAGGAGGACAAAAACGGGGTTCACTTGGTGAATCTCTTCTTCTCCTGAAGGGTTCTGCTTCCTGACTTCCTCCTGCTTCTGGAATGATGAATACAAAAAACAAATGCTCCTCTGGAGGGGTTGGGTATGTGGTCAGGAGACTTGCAGCACAGGGCCAGGTGGCCTGTGAACCCAAGTGCCAGGTGAGTCCCATCATGCATGGATGACCTGACCCCTGAGCTCACTGAAGCCTTGGGTCACTGACTGCAGCCCTGCGGGAAGGGCTCCCTGCAGACTCAGGGCCTCCTGCTGCCCACGGCACAGGGCAGACGGACCTGGAGCCTCTCAAGAGACCGAGGACAGGACATCCCAGCACAGAGGGACTCTGGCACCTCTGGGCTTTCTCTGTGCCCACCAGGGAGCCCCCTCCCTTGGATTGTGTCACTGGGACCTTGTCCCTATGTTTTCCATCATCAGCTCCTTCTCCCCCAGGGCCTTGCTCACCGTCCTCTGCATCTGGGTGCTATCAGGTAGGGAAGGCCTTCAGTCCCAGGGAGGACACAAGCCCCCAGGCTGGCAGTGCGGGAGGGACACGGTTGATGGCACCTGATGGGAGGGAGGGAGGTGAAGTACTCTCCAGGGATCCTCAGACCTTCAGAACCAGGCAGGATGCTCCCCGAGGAAGCATATATCTGGCCCACTCCCCCGTCATCCTGAAAGGAGAGTAGGAACATTCTCCAAACGCCCCCATCCTGGAGGGGAGCCTGGCAGTGCCTGTTGCATGCCCCAGTGACCAGCACTCCCCCAACTCTGCCCTGGAAGGACAATGACAACCACACTCTGTGCTGCCAGCTTCCCCCAACCTGGAGTCACCAGCCTAGGGAGTGGCCCCTCTTGCCTCAGGACAGGATTGCCACCCCAAGGATTCTGCATCTCCTTCAGTCCCCACACAGCAGGGGCCCAGGTTGATGCTGCAGCCCCCGGTGTACCTCGGCATAGGTATATTGTACGACGACTCAGCCCTAAGAGGCTCTGAGGCAGCCAGCACCAGGCAGGGCTAAGGCCCGGTGAAAGGCCTGCATTTCTGCCCAGGGCACACTTTGAAAGGCTACATGGGAACAACATCCCAACGCTGACATTGCATTGCTGAGCTCGAGGGCTGAGCAGCTAGGACCACAGTGGGAGCTCATGCACAGACCCCGGAGCCAGCCGGCAGGGTTCAAACCCCGGCTCTGTCACTCACGGGCTGGGTGGCCTCAGGGAAGTTAGCTAACCTCACTGTGCCTCAGTTTCCTCATCTGTAAAACTGGGATGTGGACTGATCTCATAAAGTGTGAGGATGAAATGAGAAGGTATTAGTAAAGCACTTAGAACAGTGCCTGGCCACAAAGCAAGCGCCACGTATATACTTAATAAATTAATACAGTCCAAGTTTCCAAAATTCTCTAGGCCCTGGTTCAAGGCATCAGGACAACCCAAGAACAAGACACAGTAATAAAATAATGAGTCCCTGACCCAGCAGGTGATAATCGTCTTGCCTCAGAGCAGTATTTTCCAAACTTCTGTTGTTTACATGCCTTGCTAACTTCTGTCAGATCACGCATACTATTATTTAATTCGTGGTTTTTTTCGGTGAACTAACTTCTAAATAATTTATTTTCCTCAGAATGTTTATATCAACTACCGTAACTGGAAAACCAGTACCACAGTAGAAGAAAACTATAAAAACATATCCTGGGAAAACAAGACAAACTTTTCAACGTTCTAGCTGGATGCCGTTGCCTGCTGGGGGCTCTGGGCTGGAGGACCGCATTCTCTTTGTTTTTGAGAATAAGGTGTTAGCACGGCTTAAGAAGATTCTCCTGCTTGAGTGAATTGGGGGGGGCTGAAAGAATATGGAAAAGGGAATAAACTTGCTACCCTGTGAAGGCACATTTAACTCCCCCTCTGACACCACCTGCAATGACCCCTGCCCCACAGGGCTGTGCGTCCCTGTCCCCACCATGGGGAGCTCAGCCTGGCAGCAAAGAACGTTCACTGAGTGAGACCTCGCTTGATGAAGGCGGCACTTTTACCCAGAGGAGAGGCTGGCGGGGGGGGCCACCTGGCACCGCAGGGCTGGTCTAATTTGGGGCTCTCTGGTGGCTGCGGGCACAGCCTCGTGCTGCTTTTGGGCAGGGGTGCATATGGGCTCCAGGACCCGGTAAAACAGAGCTGGGCCCTGCCCTGGACCCTGGGCACCCCAAGATATGAAGTCACTGAGCCGATGGCAGTGCCCAGCTCTGCCCTGCACTCCTTCTCCTGTTGCTTCTGGCGCTCCACCAGGGTAGGGCAGACCCCTAGGCACTCGGACCCCCACGGCATCTGGCATCTTGGGGACTCCTTGCCGCTCCAGTGACATCACCCTGGCTCTACCAGCGTGGCTTCACCCCACCAAGGAGGAGGGGCCATGCTGAATCATTTCGTGGAATTTGAGGAAACCATCAGGCGCAAAGTAAATACCAGAGCCAGGACTCTACCCAGACAGTGGGACTCCATGGTCCAGCGATCTGGAAAGCAGATCGAAGAAGAGGGAGAGACTGAGGACTGAGAGCAGCAGCAGCTGTTCAGGCGATGGCTGCCCACCTGCCCTGCCACCTCACCTGGGCACCCAGGTCGTGACAAGCATGCCGCCTCCACCAAGGTGCAGGTAAGTGCACCTGTGTGATGAGGCAGCTGCAGTGACCCACACTGATGCAATGCGAGCGGCTGGGGTGGTGGGCTGGCTGGGTGTGTCAGGCCTTGACTGTGTCCTTAGCGGGTGGACGTGGCCCCGCAGAGCTTGCGGGGCCCAGCCCGAGGACACCTCAGAGCACGCAAAGCTGGAGGCAATGCAAAGGCCGGAGGGTGACCCGGTGCTGGGAGCCTGCCTGCAGACAGCCTCAGGGTGTCCCAGCACCACATCCCTGGGCAGAAAGGGAGGAGCTTGCATGAGGCAAGCCCAGGGCAGTGTGGATAGTGAGAGTGAAGATACAAATGGACAAAGGCCAGACCACATATGAAAACAGAACCCTGCACAGCCTGCAGCAAACAGTCCAGGAAGCCAAACCACAATCTCTGCAGCAATGGGCTCAAACAGTGGGGACTTTACCAGTAATTGCCAGTTTCCCTAATTTTTGTCCCAGTTTCCAATTTAGGACCAACCAAAGAAAGCCAGATCTGCACCCCTGGCCAGTCACAGTAACTAGGTGCCAGCAGCTATCTTCTGGGCACCCCTGACTGAGCCTCCCGTTTCCCACTGTACTCCCTCTCACTGCCCCAGCTGCCTCTGCCTCTCTGCCCCACCTGCCTCTGCCTCTCTGCCAAACACGTGGCTGCGGCGGACTCCCTTGCTCTGGCAAATTCCGAGTGAACAGCTTTCCCTTGTTCTCATTTGGTTGGTCTTCACTTATTTTCACAATAGCAAAAATAACAACAAACTTCCTGTACATAGTATGAGCCTTGTAAATAAAGCTAACTTCTACTGGGGCTTTTATGTGATGGGTACTTTATGTGCAATATCAAACTGAATCCTCACTTCACATGTGAGAGAACACTAAGGCTCAGAGAGGTTAAGAAATTTGCCAAGGTCACAGAGCCAATAAATGATGGAGCCAGGGCTTGAACCCAGACAGTAGGATTCCAGGGTCCTTAAGGCCTTATTATGTGGACTGAGCCACTTGCTAGCAGTGGTTCCCCTGGTGAATATAGGTTGAGGGAAGTTTTCAGAAAGAACGTGACTTTCGACTTTATATACTTACCTACTATTTGAAAAATATTTTTCCCAAAGAGCATATACTACTGTCATTACAAACCAAAACCTTTGTCCCTTCCACCTGATAGAGCCAGGCCTTGTCAGCCCCTCCAGGAAGGTGCTGGGTTAGCCAGGGTCAAAAAAAAGGGACTAGGAGCTGGGAGAACTGACATCTTAACTACAGTGAGCCCTTATTCCATGGACACAATGTTTCTGCCCATATATTTAGGTCTTCTTTGATTTCTTTCATCTGCATTTTATAGTTTCAGCATACAGAAACTGTACATATTTTGTCAGATTTATACTCAAGTATTTTAGTTTTTGGAGTTATTGTTAATGGTACTTAAAAATTTTTGGTTTCTAATCGTTTATTGCTAGTATAGAAATGCAATTGACTTTTGTATGTTGACCTTGTATCTGTGACCTTGCTAAACTCATTTACATTCAGGAGGGTTTTTGTTTGTTTGTTTGTTTTATAGATTCTTAGGATTTTCTATATAGACAATCATTTTGGATACAAATAGAGGCAGTTTTATTTCTTCCTTTTTAATCTGGGTGTCTTTTATATCTTTTTCTGGTCTTATTGCACTGGCTAGTGCCTCCAGTACAATGCTGAGTAAAAGTGGTGAGAATGGACATCCTTGCCTTGTTCCCGTCTTAAGGGCAAAGCATTCAGTCTTTTACCCTTAAGTATGATGTTACCTGTAGTTGGTTTCTCCCTGCCCTCCCACCCCAAAGATGTCTTTTAGCAGGTTAAGGGTGCTTCCTTCTGTCCCTACTTTACTGAGAGTTTTTATCATGAATGGGTGTTAAATTTTGTCAAATGCCTTTTCTGCATCTATTGATCTGCAGAGAGTGATATTTAAAGCCTGCCCAGTGATTGCTAAGACCCCAGGGCCTGGTGGGGGATGTGAGGCCCCTCCCTCCTGGCTCAGACAGCCCTGAATCCCCAAACACTCCAGATGAAGGACAAGCAGCAGGAGGCTCAGCTCTGTCACAGGAGGAGCCACAGCACCTGCAGGGTAAGCAGGTGGCCTAAGACTCAGTGAGCAGCGGGGGCCCATGGGGCTCCCAGGTCTGTGCCCTGGATGGTGGCCCTGGGGTCACGCCCATCTGGGTCCATCAGGTCTCCCCACACAATCCTTATCCCTGGGAGCAGGCAGAGTACTTGGGACTAACCCTACACTGTCCATTCATTCATTCACTTGGCCAACATTCCCTGAGTGCCTAGTGTGTGACAGGACCTGAGGGTACCACACAAAACCCCTGCCTCACAGAGCCTCCGTCCCAGCTGAAGAAGAGAGCCAATAAATACTCAAATATGGAATCAGGGCCAGGGAAGATGGAGGAGCAGGTAAAGGGGGTGGGGGTGGGGGGAATTCCTTTAACTCAGGTGGTGAAGAGAAGTCTCTCTGAAGAGGTGACATCTGAGCAGAGATTCTAATGGAATCAGGGAGTGGGCCATTTGGGTCCTGGGGAAAGTTCCAGGCAGAGGGAATGACAGGTGCAAAGGTCCTCAGGCATGGGAGGGCGCTGTAGTGGGTGTTGGTGGACCCTTCCCTACCCCCTCCTTCAGAACCAAGGCATTCATTCATTCCCCGACTGCCTGCCGACTTCGACTTGGGGATGTTGGTGCTGAGGGCTGACAGAGTCCCCTCCAACAATCACCTTCCTCCAAAGGAAGCTGCCTCACCCCTACCCTGCTCCACCCCCAGGAAGCCTGCATCCTCCATTCAGGACAGTGCTGAAGGCCGTCCTAGCTCAGGGCTCCCCCAGGATGGGGCTCCCTGCCCACCTGTACCCCTCACTTCTAGGGGTGCCACTCCCTGTACACCTCCAGCACACAAACCTCTGCCCCAGAGTCTTTCCCTGGGGAATTCCGGCCTGAGACGGCACACTGGGCTCTCTCTGCTCTACTCAGCTCAGCGCCTGAAACAGCTGGGAAAAGTGGTGGTTGCAAAAGGTTAAGTTTGCAGAAAATTATAAAATCTGTTTGCCTTGATAGACTGTTATTCTTGTTCACTCTGTTGTCTTATTTTTCTTTAGCTTTCTAAGTTGCAAGGTTCACTTGATACTTTTCTTAGTTTTAGGCAAAATAATTTTGTCTGGTCATCCCTGGACCTGTAAGGGGGGTGTGGGGTGGGGTGGGGTGGGGTGGGCATTAGCCTTTGACTCAGGGCTCAGTGTTACCAGACACATCTTTTATGAGGATTCAATGAACGTTTATTGAATGAATGAATGAAGTCACTGAAGAGGTGAGACACACCGGGACACCCGCAGCTCCTCTCTCCCACCTCACCTCTGCGGTCAGTTCTCTGCAGCTCCCTTGCCCCGCTTCACTCTGTCAACCTTCCCGCTCCGCCACCGCCACCTTCTACTGTGCCTGTGACCCGCAGCCACCCCCAAGTGGCTAAGAGGCCTGCAGAGAGCGGGTGAGTTACCAAACTGCGCCTTCTCCAGGGTCTCCAGCGACCCCCCCTCTCCCTGGGGATGTTCCCTGGGGAGACCCTGGGGCAACAGTTCCCAGCCTGCCTGCTGAATTTCAAAAGCCTGGGTCCCCCCACCCCTGTGGAGCTTAGTTTCCTGGTTGATCCATTTGGAAATTATCCACCTCCTGCCGGCTGCCCCCAAAGGGCAATTTAAAGCTTCCCAGCATCCCTCTGTCAGAGTGAGAGACACCTGAATTCCAAGCTCGCTGCCTCACAGCAGCACCGGGGAGAGACGATATTAAAGCGAAGGTTGAAGTTGGTAACTCAAGCAGGTTCCCGAATTCTCTGCAGCTGAGCCTCCATTTGTCCAGTTCCTGCTCTCTGTAGAGTCAGGGCATCCGGCTAACTGGGGTGGACAGTGTTAGAGCCCTTGGTGGCCCACCAGGGTAGCTATGGATATTTTTCCCTTTAGTGAGGACAGTTCAGGAGGGACTAGGGGCTTTCTCCTCTGCGCTGTGTCAGCCTCTCCCCTCCCCTCCCCCCTCCTCCCTCCACCCTTCCCCCCTCTCCCCTTCCCTCCCCCTCTCCCCTCCTCCCTTCTCCTCTCCCCCCTCCCCTCTCCTCCCCTCTCCTCTCCCCTCTCAGCAACCACCTCCTTGTCCAGCACAGCCCTGAGGCCCACAGCACCTCCAAGCCCTGGTGGGACACTTGTTCCCAAGGCCAGGAAGGACAGTGTTGGGTCTGATGAAGTCAGATAAGGACCCCCCACCCCACAGGCTGCAGGCTCCAGAGACTCCGGAGGTTGTAAAGATGACTCTGGATTACAAAGGCTGGGATGGAGCCGGCAGAAACTGGCGGAACTCCCCCTCCCCAAGCTTCCTATAAAACTCGCCACCTTCCCCTCCTCTGTGTGGACGCCCTTTTCGCCTCCACCCACCTGCACCCAGGTGCCCAAAATAAACGGCATTTTACCCAGGCTTGCATGTCTTCCTCTCGGCTCCGACCTAACGGGCAGATGAAGGGCAGACAGCACCAACACATGGGGACAGGGAGGGTGCGTGAGGAGGCAGCTCCAGGACCCGGTGCTTTGGTGGGTTCAGGGCTGTGTGGGCAGGGGCTTCTGGGCTTCCTGTTTCACAGTCACAAGAAAAGGAACTTGGCTCAGATTTGGAAGGACAGCCTGAGGCGAATCTCTGGCTTTGTCAGCATGTGACAAAGGCTGATTTCCTCCCCTATTTGAGCCTTACTTTCACCACCTTGCAAATTGAGATGCCAAAAGCGCCCTGTGATGGGCCATGGTGAGGTTTCCCGGAGATAATATAGGTGAAGCCCTGAGCAGAGAGCCTGGGCCCTGGAGGAACCCCCACAAGTGACAGCAAGAGCTGTTGGGTTTATGTCAACCCGACATCAGCCACCCCAGGGGCTTAAGAGATGAGTGGTGTTCGCTCCCAACAGGGACACGGAAGCTGGAGAGGTAACATGGCTCGTGAAGACCTGGAGCAGGACTGCCTGGGTCCCAGCTGGGCCTTTTCCACTCACACTTCCTCCTGTCCCCCGGAAGGCTGTAGTCCCCCTTCCACCTGCAGCCTGCCTTCTTTTTTCCCCTTTTTTTAATAGAAATCGTATCCCTGGCCATTTCCGGACAGTACTGCTTGGCTGTCACTCCCCATCGGCACACAGAGAGCCTCCTGCTCCTCCTCGTGCTGCACCGCGTGGATGCCCGTAGTTTTCCACAAGTGAGTATAACTGTAGGTCAATTCCCAGAAGATGAGTGGCCAGCTTGGAGGCTGTGTGCGTTTGTGACTCTGAAGCTGTCGCTGTCGCCACAGCCGTTCTGCCGGCCCCCTCATCAGCACACGCCTTCTCACGTGTGTGGGGCTTGGCCTCCCCGTGTTCCTTTGCCACGCAGCTCTCTTCTGATGAGTGAGCACCTCTCTGCGAGGGTGAGTCTGAGCTCGCTTCTGTAGGTCTCCTCTGCCCATCTCCCCCTTGGGCTGTTGGTCATTTTCTTATTGATTTGCAGATGCTCTTTATATTCTTGTCTGTGATCTGAGTTACAAATATCCTCCCAGTTTGTCATTCAGACTCAGCACTTCTAACTGCTCTGCCAAAGACTAAACCCTGTACTCTAGCTTTGTAAAAATTTCCCGCAGCATCTAGCATAGTTCTTTGCACACAGTAGATGATCGATAAATGCTTGTCAATTAGATTAATGGTGTAAAAACTTTCTTTACTCATTGTCATAAATAAATATTTTAAAGCAATTACTGCCACCATTTTATGTTTATTTACAAATATATACTTATACCCCTGTTCTCATATATTAAATATAATATAAAAGATATTCAAGGAATGTTAAATTTTTTTAAATGAGCTAAAAATACATATAAATGGGAGTTCTGATATTTCTTCCCACATCCCAACAGATTGTCCTGGACATCACCCTGAAGACCTCTGGACTGATGCAGTTGCATGGACATACCTGGTTTCCCATGAACTTCATTGCGAAGTGAACTGGCTTGGCCTGGGGGGTTTGTTGTGAAAGGTTTGGCTGTCTCCCCCGAGTCTAACACCAGGCACCTTGGAGCCACTGTGGGAACCCAGACCACACCTCCCAAGAGCACAGGAAGAGGGTGGCCATGGGCAGTGAAGATGGTGGTGCAGGAGGTGCCAGGCTGGGGTGCAAGAGCCTAGGACCCCAGCAGTGTGAGGCCCCCTGGTAATGACAGGTGATGGTCCCCACGGTGGCCTGGCCTGGTTTGCAATCCACTCCCGCAGGGGAGGGTGGTGTAGGGAGAGGTGGGTGCTATGGTTTGAATGTCATCTCCAAAACTCATGTTGAAATTTACTTGCCACTGTGACAGTATTGGGGAGTGGGACTTTTGAGAGGTGATCAGGTCATGGAGCTCCACCCTTGTGAGTGGATTAGCGCTGTTATCTCGGGAGTGAGTTGTGATAAAGCCAGCCTGGCCCCTGGAGTTCTCTGGCCCTTCCAGCTTCTGCCCCGGGGTGACATAGCATGCAGGCCCTTGCCAGATGCTAGCACCTTGATATTGGACTTCCTAGCCTCCAGAACTGTCAGAAATGAATTTCTTTTCTTTATAAATTACTCAGTCTCAGGAACACTGTGATAGCAGCAGAAAACAGACTAAGACAGTGTCAAAAAAAAAAAAAAAAAAAAGACCTACAGCCCCAATATCAGGCCCCAGGGTGTGCCCACCTGCAGACTCACTGAGGGGCCCGGGGCCATTCTCACACTAGCCACAGCACTGAAGCACAGCCAGCAGTAGCTGCAGAAGGTGCTGCCCACAACAACAGCCAGCAGGGAGCCCCCTCAGAGCCAATAGCCTCCCCAACCACAGAAATGGCATTGCTGCAACCCCCAGAGCAGAGGACAAAGCCTGCAGCTCACCATGGAACCGAGAGATGCCCACCTGCTGACAGCTGGCTGCTTGCCAGTCATCCTACCAGCTGCCCACCTGTGAGCAGGGTCTGTGGCAACTGCTTCAGGTCCTGGGAATCAGAGACCTGGCCCCACTGAAAAGGCAGGAGACTGGAATCTTCTGCGGATGGAGTGGGAGAGAGGCCATTTCCGCCGTTTCCCTCTGTGATCTAGAGCACAGAGAGGCAGTGCCCGTGGGCCAGCATCTCTCTTCACAGCTCAGGTTGCCTTTACTGCCTCTGTTGGAAGTTATATTCTTGCTGATGCTCCTCTTGGCCCTCCCAGAATGACTGCTGTCCTTCGGGTCTGGGGCTCCGGCCGGCCTCAGCCCTCACCTCCCTCTCGCCGGCCACACTGACACCGTGCCTGTCTCTGTCCCAGCCTGGTGAGCTCTCGCCCACTGGGCACAACTCGGCCTCACCGTCCCTTCTTCCAGGTTTTCTTAGATACTCCCGGCCGGCACTCGCACAGAGATGGTCCCTCCGCAGGGCTGCTGTGGACTCTTCCCATCTCTCCCTAAGCCACACTGACTCCTGTGTCCACCTCTCCTGCCACCCTTATGCTTGACCTGTGCCGAGCGGGCCTGAGCCTGCCTGTGCCAGGTGCTGTGGCGAGCATCATTCTAACCTCATCGAATGTCTTCCTCTTACCTTGTGGGAGAGCAGCGAGGTGGGTGCTGCTATTATTTGAGGCACAGAGAGGCCAAGTAATTTGCCCAATGTTGCCCAGCCAAAAGGAGGCCAAAGCAAGATTTGAGCCCAGGTCACTTGACTCCAGGGCTCATGCTTTGACCCACCACATTGCTTTCTAAGACAACAGAGCTAGGCTTGCATGGAAGACAATTAATGTTTGTTGAATGAATTAATGAGTAAGTGATTTTGGTGCTGGATGTCTTCCATTTCGACCTCCAGAAACACTCTCCACCTTTCCGCACCCTGCTCGGTGCGCCAGGAGACAGACTCCTACAGGGGGCGTCAGCGAGCCCCTCCCCTGCATGGCGGGCATGGGAGATATCTGGGCAGCTACAGCCTCAGTGGTGCTGGTGGAGGGGAGGTTCTCGTCATGCACCAGCTGTCCACAGGCTCCGTGTCCTGTGCCAGCACCAGACTCAGGCTGGTGTAAAAACTGCCACTGTGGATACAGGAACGGCCAGCTTCATTTCTCTGGCTTTGTCTGTAAGCCCAGTCGTGGGGTAGAGGGGAAGGGCGAGATGAAGTCCCCCAGGAGGGCACTGAGATGGAAACTGCTTGGCATACAGGGGAGGGTGTCATTGTCAAGTTCGGGAACCAGCATCAGTGATTGGGGACAGATGCTGAGAAGTTCTGCACCGGATGGTGAGATGTCAGCAGCATGCCAGGGAAGATGATGGCTCCATTGCAAGAGGTCAGCGAAGGCCATGGGGCCCCAGAGCAGGGGCCTGGGTGTCCAGGTGAGCAGAGCGTGGAAGGCTCTGGGCAGGTATGTCTGCTTCCTGTGGCTGCTGTAACAATTACCACCAAGCAGTGGCTTAAAACAACACACTTGTATTCTCTCACAGTCTGGAGTCCAGAAGTCCAAAACCAGTCTCGCTGGGTTGAAACCAAGGTGGCAGCGGGGACTCACGCCCTCCCAAGGGTCCTGGGAAGAATCTGCGTCCTTCTGCGGTATCAGCCCTGTTCCTGGCATGCGGCAGCGCAGCCTCTTGCTTCCGCGTTCACACGGGCTTCTTCTTTCATCAAATCTCCCTCCGCCTCCCTCTTACAAGGACACTTGTGATTACATTTAGGGACCTCTTGGATAATCCAGGATGATCTCCCTTAATCTCAAGAACCTTAACTTAATCACATCTGCAAAGTCTCTGTTGCCATATAAGGGAACATTTGCAGGTTCCAGGGATTAGGCCCTGGCTTTCCTGGGGGGCGTTATTCTGCCAGTCACAGGGGGCAACGCCAAGCAGACAAGAGGCTCTGAAGACCAGGTGGCCGGAGCTGTGCTGCGCATTTCTACACAGGCTGCAGGCACGGGGCTGGGACGCCTGGGTGACCCCCAGGGTGCTACAGACTAGCCTGATGGCTGCTTTGGGCCTGAGGACCTCCAGGCCCAGTGGACAGACCCAGGTAATGACCACAGAGTCCAAAACTCTCAGGCTCAGCAGTTTCCCAGGAGCCGTTGTTCCAGAATAAAGAACCGTTTCTTGATTAAAGCTTAACTTTCAGAGTGAAATAAAAACAGAAGTGAGGCAAGTGACCATTTCCAGCACTGAGTGGCTGGGCTGGCTGAGAAGTGTTATAGTTCTCCAAGCACACTGTGGGGTCCGTCAGCACAGCCTACAGAATGCTCAGATCTCAAGCGCCTAGGCAAGTCCTAGGCCTCCAGCGCTGGGCATCTAAACGGCATCTTCCAGACAGTCCTATGCCTGAGACAGCCCCACACCCCTCGCCTCTGTTGCAAGCTCCGATTCTGGGTACAGATAATAGTCATCTTGGGACTGTTTTGTTTTCCCAGGTGGGGTCCTGAGACACACCCGTCTCTGGAGAGGGACTTAGCCATGGCCTCAACCATGGCCTCAGCAACTTCTCCACACGCTCGGCACCTGCCACGGACCCAGCAGCACCTGGGTGCTGTGGGGAGGGGTCCCATGGGGGAGCAACGATGGGGTGCCCAGATCCCCCCTGCCCTAGGCCTTTGGGCAGCCGGGGCTCGAAGGAGAGTAATGCTGGGCAAATCCACCTGCGTTCGGGGGACCAGGGAAGACCTGGCCGGAGACTCTGTAGGGAGGCGCCCAGCGAGGAGTAGGAGGAGGATGTAGCAAGAAAAAAGCAGAAAGCTAAAAAAGTAAAGAAGAAGAGGAAAGGAGAGAAAGAGAAAATAAAGGGAAGGGAGGAGACACAAGGCTTGATACTCACCGTGCACCGAGCACCTCTCCCACCAGTGAGATGCGCTCCCAGGCACGGAGCCTCCTCGGTCACCCTCCAACCCCTGGAAGAAGCAAGGGTTGTGGCTAGAATGCTCGGGCCACAGCCTCAAGTGAGAAAGAAATAGAACCTGCTTTGTTTGTTTTTGTGACTTATTTCCATTTACAATTCCAGCCTCTATTCCCCCTGGGATCACTCAACCTATCCCTGGGTTGGGGACTTGTTCAGTGCCCGGAGCCTGGGTCCAGGGCTCATGATGCTTCCTATTGGGCACCACCTGCTGTACCTATTGCCCACGTGTCCAGGGCACCGTCTGGGCGGGTGGCAGCTGGGCCCACCTCATTCCAGCCTCCTTCTGGAAGAATGGAATGGAACTTAACACAACTAGCTCCATTTTGCTAGTTATAAAACTATAACTAGCAAAAATATGCTAGACCCCCTGCAGTCATATTCTTTAGGTTAAAAGCTTCTGCTGAGCTTGTACATAGGCTAGAAGAAAGGTCACAACTGTGCCTTTTCCAAAACTATCTCCTGGGAGATAAGAAAAGTGTATACACACGTAACAATGCTGTGTGAAAGATTTTTAGGAACATCCTGACCTTCATCCTCCAAAGTTAACTGACCAAGAGCAAAGAAGTTTTAAAGCCTCCTCAGACCCACACTGATGCCCAGATGTCTGCGGTCCTTGCTTACCTCTTGCAACCCAATCCCCCCTTCCCCTTCCCTTAAGATTTAAAGGAGCCAAACGTTCATACTAACTGAAGAGGGTTCTTTGGGACATTAGTCCACCGTCGTCTTGGTTTGCTGGCCCTCCACATAAAAGTCCATTTCCTTGTCCCAACACCTTGCCTCTAGACTTACTGGCTGTCCTGTGGCGAGTGGTACAAGTTTGACCTCGGTTACGCTTCTAATCCAGCCCCAGCGAATTTTTTGGTGTTCTTGAGGGCAGCTTTTGAGCAAAGACTTCAGATAGTTTGGTTTTTAAAGTTGGTTTGTAAGCCCTAATTCTTCCTTAACTTTTACCAACTTAGTAAAATTTCAACTTGCAATCACAGGTCGAAATCAATGACTCAAGCACCCATTTAAAATTAGAACCACAAGTCTGATGTTAACACTGAAACATGCCAAATCTCTAAAACTTTGTAAGTTTGTAAAATACCAAAGATGTATATTTCTAAACTTAGCACAAAAATATAAATGCTACTGTTTTGATGTACTTCGTCATTGCTACACCCCACCAACTTTTTTTTTTATTGTGGTAAGAACACTTAACATGAGATCTACCCTCTTAACAAATTTTAAGTGCACAGTACAGTATCGTTGACTGTAGGCACTATGTTGTATAGCAGACTCTGGAACTTCTGCATCTCATATAACTGAAACTTTATACTCATTGGACAGCAACTGCCTGTTCCCCCTGCCACTTCCTTGAGCTTTTAAATGCAACTTACAAATCTTACTCTATGAATAGATCCAGCAAATTTTAACAATCATTTTTAGGGAGAACTTTGATTAATGTTTGTACCATTTACCTACTTAGTTAATTAAACTCCTTTAAACATTTTAAGCTGCAATCAAAATTTATTATATTCAGTTTTCTAAGTTTTTCAATTATCTGAGTAACAAATCTTCCCAAGTCCTTATGTGATCCTTATAAATTAAATACATTAAACGTACAATTATGGTGATTTTTAAATATTCAAAAACTGTTTACCAACTTAGTAAAATTTCAACTTGCAATCACAGGTCGAAATCAATGACTCAAGAACCCATTTAAAATTAGAACCACAAGTCTGATGTTAACACTCAAATATGCCAAATCTCTAAAACTTTGTAAGTTTGTAAAATACCAAAGATGTATATTTCTAAACTTAGCACAAAAATATAAATGCTACTGTTTTGATGTACTTCGTCATTGCTACACTCAATTCTAAATGTCCCTGTGTTAAAACTATTTCTTAAGCAGATTTGGGGTTTCCTTCTCAAGCACACTGCTGGTCAGCTGGATGAGGTTTCTTAATATTCTGTTTCAACCCCAACTGGTGTGTGGCAACTCAGTTCTGACTCCACCACCTGGAGTTAGTGTCAGACCCTACAGGTTTAAGGACATGGTTCCCAAGAAGACTGCCCCGACTTCAGATGCCAGCCGAAAGTTCAGAGGGTCCCCAGGCCACACTTCTTTTTTTTTTTTTTTTGAGACAGGGTCTCACTCTGTCTCCAGGGCTGGAGTGCAGTGGCGTCATCATAGCTGATTGCAACCTCCAACTCCTAGGTTCAAGCATCCTCCTGCCTCAGCCTCCCGAGTAGCTGGGACTATAGGTGCACAACACCATGCCTCGCTAATTTTTTCTATTTTTAGTAGAGATGGGGTCTTGCTCTTGACCTGAACTCCTGACCTGAAGCAATCCTCCTGCCTCAGCCTCCCAGAGTGCTAGGGTTACAGGTGTGAGCCACTGCCCCTGGCCACCTGCACGTCTGACTAACTATAAATTCAGGGGTTCCCTCAAGTTCAATAAATTGCTAGAACTCACAGAACTCAGGAAAATGCTATACTTATGATTATAGTTTCTGGATATAGATCAGGACCAGCCAAACGAGACACATTAGGGGAGGTCTGGGAGGGTCCTGAAAGCAGAGCTTCCGTGCCATCTCTCCATGGAATCAGGTGCCTCCCCTGCCTGCCACATCCATGTGATCCCCAACCAGGAAGCTCCGCCGAGCCTTGGTGTCTGGAGTTCTTCTTGGGTTTTCATTATGTTGGCATGATTGGTTGAATCATGGGTAGTTGAACTCAATCTCCAGCCCCCATTCCCTCCCCAGTGGTCTCAAAGCTGCAGCCCTCTAATCACATGGTTGGTCTTTCTGGCCTGGCCAGTGCCCATCCAGAAGCTCTCTAGCAGCCCACCTTGAATCGCCTCAGTGTAAACTGAGGTGTGACCCCAGAGGCTCAAGAATAGCAAAGGCACTCTTATTACTTGGGATTCCTAGGATTTAGAGTGTTACTCCCAGGAACCAGGAACAAAGGCCAATTAAGTTCTTTATTTTATTTTTTATGTCTTTTACAGGGTCTCGCTCGGTTGCCCAGGCTGGAGTACAGGGGTGTGATCATAGCTCACTGCAGCCTCAAACTCCTGGGCTCAAGCGATCCTCCTGCCTCAGCCTCCTGAGTAGCTGGGACTACAGGTGTGCACCACCATGCCCAACTAATTTTAAAATATTTATTTTTTAGGGAAGGGTCCTCGTACTATGTTGCTCAGGCTGGTCTTGAACTCCTGGGCTCAAGTGATCCTCCTGCCTTGGCCTCCCAAAGTGCTGGGATTACAGACATGAGCCACTGCGCCTAGCCAAGTTTTTTATTATGCAACACTTAACATACGAAGAGAGGCCTGGCCAGAACTGAATGGATCTGAGGCTGTGATCAAGGGCTTCCTCAGTTAAAACAGGCTGCTCACAGAACCCACATCCCTGGTTTGACTCATACCATTGCCCAATTCTCTCCAGCTAATGGCTACCTCTGACCCCTCCTAAGATGGGCACTGACGGGCTTCACCTCTCCTCTGGGGCGCTGCAGTCCATTGGCACTGAGATGCTGAACCTCTTCCTCCTGACTGGCTGTGCCGTCTCCAGGCTGTGCCTACCCTGGGGTCGCGGTTCCAAGACTCTTGGCAGCCTCTTCCCCTCAGGCCTGAGCATCTGAGGTGGGGCACTGGGATCCTCACTTTCCTAGCGGGGCTTTCTTGGGTGCCCCCAGGGTTCATCTTTCCGTCCTTCTTCCTACCCCGGCCACAGAATCTGGTGGCAGGAGGGAAGCTTTCTTCTTCCTACTCATCCGTTTTCCCTCAAATCTCCCGTCTTTCCACCCACGCCCACCGCAGCCTCGCTGTCTGTGGTCACACTCCGTCCGTCCGGAGGCGGGCACTTGCGATGTGCCAGCTTCCGCCTGGCGCGTGCAGGGGGAAGGACGGGGAGGGCAGGAAGGAGCGAGGAAAATCAGTTTAAAATTTCAAAATGTTTTCCTGCTGCGTAAGACTCTTCAAAGAGCAGAGTGTGAGATTCCACTCTCCTACCTTTTCCTTTCTTTTATGGAAAAGAAACTTGCACACAACAAAGTGTTCACTCAGTGCAAGGAGTCTCTACACGTGTCTGTAGCACCGGCTCCAGGTTCGGAACATGGGCAGCCCCCAGAGGCGCCCCTACTGCCTCCCAGGGCTGCACCTGCCCATCTGGAGAACCCACTGCTTTGACTTCTCTCCCCCAGATCAGTTCTGCGTGTTTGTGCTCCGGCGACAGCGTCACACAGGCTGTGTTCTCGAGCCCAGCCTCCTTCCCTCAGCATAGTGTCCATTCATTCATCCATCTTGTTGTATCAGTGATTATTTTTCTTTCCATTTTATGAATAATCCACACTGTAGTTGTCCATTTGCAGACTTCACTATGCAGGCATGATTTTTTTGGGGGGCTGTGTGTGATAGTTAATTTTAACTTATTATTTTTTTTATTTCAAAATATTACAGGGATACAAACCTTTCGGTTACATGTATTGCCTTTGCACCGCCTGAGTGAGAGCTACAAGTGTGCCCTCCCCCAGACAGTGCGTGCCGCACCCACTGGGTGTGAATAGACCCGCGCAGGCATGACGGATTGCAGCGTTGGTCCCTAGTGATCAACTCAACCTTCAGCCCCTCTCCCTCCCTGGATGTTGGGGGGTGGGGCTGAAAGTCTCAACCCTCCTAATCACGTCTTGGTCTTTCCGGTGACCAGCCCCCACCCTGAGGCTCTCTAGGGGCCCCCAGCCACCAGCCATCTCAGTGGCGTACTAAAGATGCTCTTAGCACTCTGGACGTTCCAAAGGTTTTAGGAGCTGTGTGCCAGGAACCAGGGGCAGAGACCAAGTAGAGATTTCTTTTGATGTCATAATATCTCGGTTCCTTTTGTGCCCCACCCCACCCAGTGGGCTCTATGAGGCACGTCACACCCTCCACCTTCCCTCTGTGGGGTCCAGTTGGGGGTCATCCGGTCCCGCTGGGGAAGGCTGGATGCACCTCGCGTCCCACAGGCTGAATACAAGCTTCCTGAGGGGCACTTGGTCAAGCCCAGGAGTTCTAGCTTCTATCCAGTTTGGTTTTTCCCTGCACAAGTACCCCTGAGGCACAATATTCTCTCAGGGGACTACAATGCCTCAAGACTGGTCTGGAGGCCCTGCTTTCACACCCAGCCCAAGGAAATCGCTGTTATTCTAACCGGCCAGCCCAGTTACCCACTTTCCCAGCTGTCCTTACAACTAGAGGAAGCAGAACATGACTCTGTGCTGCCCGAGGAGGCATAAGCAGAAGTTTACTGGGGGCTCCAGGAAACCCTGTGCTTCTGACAGAAGGGGCAGAAGCTGCGGGCACCCCTCACTCCTCTGTCCCTAGAGCAGAGGCGGAGCCCGGTGCCACGGTGGGCATCTGTGCCCAGGAGGTGACAGACGTGGTTAAGAGGATGGATGGAAAGGGAGAGTCTGGCCCCTGGTGGCATCGTTAAGTAACCGAACCAAAGCCTGAAACTGTCCATTCTGGTCTTACGGTTACATGCAAAAAAGACCCCCCCCAAGGGGTCTAAGCATGGCTGGCTGGGGGCTCTTTTTATGCTACTTGCAGCCAAACACACTCCTACCGATTCTGCACATGGATGAACAGCAGGTCAGTGGAACAGAACCACCTACTTGCTCAATGGGCAAGGACAGGAGTGTCTTTAGAAGTAGCAGCAGGACAATTGGCTGGCAATGTGGGGGAGAAAGTCAGAGCCATACCTCACACCACACGCACAAATAAATTGCACAAGGAAGGGAAAAAATAAAACACAAAAATCCAGAAGCAAACAGAGCTAAATATTTATAAATAGAAGCAATAAATGAAGCATAAATCAAAAGCAGACTCTGGTGGTTTGGGAGGGCACAGGAGGCATGTGCCCCACCCACATCACAGTGATTTTCATCCCACCCCCTAACACTGCTCCAAAATCCAAAATTAATTCCCCTAAAGCTCTGGGGGTGGGGAGAGAGGAGACGTAGTTTTAATTGTTTGAAATATGCTAGAACGTAAACCACTGTTCTGTTTGTTCTGCAACAGCTAATTATTTTTCTTGTGCTAGAAGCTGGAAACAGGAACCACGAGGAGTTCTGCTTCCTGCAATGTCAAAGACTTGATATTCTGAAAATAAGAGCAACAACAGCAAAAACTATGAAGTGTATAAAAATGCTAGATAAAACACCACAAACATCCTTTTAAATGTACCGTTGGGCTTGCAGGAAGCTAAAAGAGTCTTCCAGGGAGCAAAAAAGAAGAAGGAAGAGAAGCCCTGAGCGTTAAGCAGGAGCGAAGGGTGGCTCTGGGCGCAGCCCTTTGGTTTTCAGAGCCACCCTGGGGCTGGGAGACAAGGCCTGGAGCCCACGGAAAGGGAGGGGTTGGAATCAAGGCCCCCTCTGCACCGTGAGCCCGGGACGCTCGAGAGGCTGCCTTCTTCATGCAAGGAGGGCTAGAAAATTCCCACCTGCAGCGAGGTGGTCAAGGCTCAGCATGGCCACCTGTGAAAGCCACCCTGCCACGGAGGAGACAGAGTCCTCACGGCGATCCCGGGCCCCAGCTAACGCGCCAGCAGAAACGGAGCACACAGCTGGGAGTGGGCGGGGTGCTCCGGGCCAGCCTGGGGGGTAGAATATCAGGCTGGATGGGGGAGAGTTTACTGATGAAGGAAGAGGCACCGTCCAAGACTCAGGATCCCACATCGTGACAAGGGCACCTTGCGCCACCCCTTATACTCTGCTGGGCCGCTCTCCAGGGGTTTGGCAGCAACACCGGCCACAGTAAATGCGGAGGAAATGCCTGAGTTACCTTGGCAGATATTAAGGAAGGGGCTAAACGGCTCAAACGGTACATGTGTTAGAATGGAGTTGTTAAGAGAACTTGCTCCCTTGCTGTGTTCCCAGGAGTCCCAGAGGATTCTGCTCATAAAGGCTGTGAGAAACGCAGTGAAGGAAGCGCTGGCATCGCTGACAAGCTCGGTTGTGGCCATCATGTGCAGGACAGAACTGATGCCAGGAGACAATGCTATGGAACTGGGCTCCTCAGTGTCCGTGGGGAAGAGGATTCCAAAGCAGCAGAGACCACGCGGCACACTTAACCACCAGAGGTAAGATGCTGCAGTGACCAAAGTGGGCAGCAAGGCTGGACAGGTGACCAGGAGCCTGACAGGGATCTGTGTAATGAACCGTAGGCCACAGTCTCTCTAGAGGCAAGGGAGAGGGGCAGACAGTGGGGTATTGATTTATGTAACCAGAAGAGGATAAGAGTGTGTGAGCAGAAGCCTGAGGTCGGCCAACTCAATGCACAAGTCATGATCCCTTCCCCAAAGTCCAGGCCTGAGCCAGCTGTCAGACCCAGAGCCCATGGATTGAAGGGAAGAGAGGTCCCCTCGAGGAAGGACCCTGAATGTCCATGCAATGGGATTCTCCAATCCTGCCTCCACCACCATTTATCAGAAAACTTTTACACGAAGAAAGGGGAATACCCAGTCTTTCAAAGACTGTTGGATACAGAGTTAGAATTGACACTGTACCAGGGGACCTAACATTCCATCACAACCCCCTGGTTACAGTGGGGTCTATGGAAGATAAATGAAGTCCTGGCCCAAGTCTATCTCACAGGGAGCAGATGAGTCTGGAGAACCATCCTGTGGTCATTTCTTCAGTCCTTGAGCACTTGTTTAGGGTTCATACACTTACCAGGTGGAAAATCAGGAGCAGTGCTAAGTCTGAGTTCCATGGCAGACATTAGTGTCACCCTTAATCACTTAAGGAAGGTGGTCCCCACTATATCCTTATTTAATTTACCAGTATGGCTCTTGGAAAAATTATTTGAATCATAGCAGATGATGGTAAACTATTGTAAACCTAACCAAATGGTAGCCCCAAGTGCTGCTGTTGTACCATGTATTACCTCTTTAGTAGAACAGATCGACACAGCCTCTGGAATTCGGTATGAAGCTGTTGATCTGGTGAGTGTACCCTTTCAAACCCTATCAGGAAGATGCATCAGAAGTAATTTGCATTTACCTGGAATAGACAGCAGTACATATTTTCAGGGACCTTAATCATCTGGACATGCTGTAGAACATCACGCTGGTACGCCACATTGAAGACTTCATGTTAATTAGACCCAGTAAGCAGGAGGTGGAAAGTACCCAAGATGCCATTGTAAGACACCGTGCATTACAGAGGGTGGGAGATAAACCCTACAGTGGGTTTGGGGGTCTGCTACATCAATGCAGTTCTTTGAGATCCAGTGGTGTAATTCATTCTGAGAAATTCCCTCCAAAGTAAGGGACAAGATATTTCAGCCTGCATCTTCCACCACTAAGGAAGCCTTCATAAGCCTCTTTGGACTTTGGAGAAAACGTATGACACACTTAGGAGTACTGCTCTGATCCATTTATCAGATTACTTGGAAAGTGTCAGTTTTTATTGGATCTAAGAATAAGGAAGGGCTCTGTCTCTAGAAGGTGTAGGTGCCCGATCAAGTAACTCTCCCACTTGGGCCACATCACCTGCAGATTCCCTGGTGCTAAAGCTATCCGTAGTAAGTAAGGATGCTGTGTGAAGTGTTTGGGAAGTCTGGATAGGAGATTCACAGAGTGGACTCGGGAGCAAGGCAATCCCATCAGCAGCAGAGACCACGGGACATCAGTGACTCTGTGATAGAGCTGCTCACCTTGAGCTGGGCATCCCGAATTCACCAAACTGTAGTGTTTGGCCATTACAGAAACAATCTATTGAATGATGAAAATGAACATTCAGGAACATGCCTGAACAGGCCCTAATGGCACAAATAGGTTATACAAACAGGTGGCCCAGACCCCCATGTCACTGGTGCACTGCTGCCTCTCTCAGCGCACACCTCAACAGGCTAACCGAGGGTCGAAAACCTGGGCCTCATTCACAGAAGGGTTGGCCCAATATATTGGGGTAAATAAAAAATGGGCTGCTGCCACACTCCAACCCCACTTAGACAGTGCTGAGGCTGTCCCAGCCAGCCAGCAGAGCTTCAGGCAGAGCACTTGGTTATTAACTTAAATAAGGATATACACAGACTCTGGGCAGTGACAAATGATTCTGTTGGTCAGGGACCTAGAGGGAACAAGATTGGAAGATCAGAAAAAATGGCCTGGGAGAGTCATGGGAATGACTTTGTGTGAGTGAGCACATTGTCTCATGTCCATGTCCCCCAACCGTGAAATCATCAACTGCAGATGAAGCGCTGAATAAGCAAATGGAAATGGTGACTTGGCCAGCAGAAGTCAGCCAGCCTCTGCCCACAGCTGCCCCTGTACTTGCACAATAAGCGTGTGAGGGGAGTCGCCAGGCAGCAAGGTTGGAGGCCATGCATGGGCCCAACGGCATGGTGTCCCACTCTCAAAGGCTGACCTAGCTGCTGCTAGACACCTGAGTGTTCAGCAACAGAGACCAACCCTAAGTCTTTGCTATGGTATTATCCCTGAAGGAGACCAGCTTGCCATGTTGTAGCAGCTTGATTGCATTTAATCCCTCCTATACTGGAGGGAGCAGTGATCCATCTTGACCAGAATTGCTAATAATCCAGGTATGAGATTTCCTTTCCTGACTGCAGTGCTTCCACTAGCACCACTCTCTGAGGGCTCATGGAGTGCCTACTTTACTGTCATGTGATCTCAAATAACACAGCCTAGGACCAAGAGACTCAAATTGTAGCAAAAGAGGTGTGACAATGGGCAAGACCATCTGCCAGCTTGGAAGAATGTTGGGAAAACTCCTAAAGACTCAGCTGAGGCACCATTTTGGGGAAGACACCCTAGGGCATTGGGACACTGAGTTGGAAGTTATGATCTGTACTTTGAAGTTAAAGACTCAATGTATAGACTAAAGAACATACTGAACACAGTTGAAGAGAGAATTGGTGAAATGGAAGGTAGAACCAATAGCCACTACATGGTGTTGTGTCCCTGATAATTAGACTCAGTGGGACCAGGCACCAAGGGATGCAAGTAGGCGTGAATCCTCTCACCATCATTCCCAGTAAGGGCTACTCACTGCTGCATAATAGGAGTAGAGAGAAATTTCTCTGGAAACCAAGGGATTCACTGTATCCCCTCTTGTTGCTTGGTCTGGTAATAACTCTGAACAGACAACTGCAGCAACCGTGGCCTCACAAGGTACAGTAATAAGGGGCTCAGAGCCCTCAGGGAAGAAGGTCATGTCACCCTACCAGGCAAGTCACCAAGACCAGCAGAAATGCTGGCCCAGGCTGAGGGGAATCTGGAGTAGTTAGTAGAGGAAAGAGATAATGAATATCAGTTATGGCCCTGGGACCCACTGAGGCAGTGGGGACTGTACTTTGTCCCCCTAACCTTCCTGTTTTATGTTATTTTTTAGAAATTGTGACAAGCCACCACCTTGAAGAAGCAGAGATGGAGCAGAGCAGACTTTACTTGGAGCATGAGTGGATCTGAGCAGGTCAAGTGGTGAACTGCAGCAGACATTACAGTTGGCTCATCCGGGACTCCCCAGCCCTCATTGTTCCTGTGCATGCTGGTGACATCCTATTCAAGTATTTGCCTAAAGGCTCTGTTGCAGTGCACAGTGAGAAGACTGGAAGTGCCTAGGAATTAATTCCCTTGGGAACATCCTTCAGCCAATGATGAAAGGGAGTTGAAAGACAAATATCTGCAGCTTCCTTGCCTCTTGGTTGGAATAACCCTGGTGCATGTTCTATTCTGTCTCCAGAGTTCTTCAGTGGGACTGAGTTCCAGTTGCCCACGTTGAGTCTTGTTTCATAATGCAGCCACCTATTGGCTTTCTTTTCTTTCCTGTTTAAATTTTTATAATACAGTGTCTACCTTCCATTTCACCAATTCTCTCTTCAACTGTGTTCAGTATGTTCTTCAATCTATACATTGAGTCTTTATCTTCAATAATAATAATACTTTCATTTCTAGGAATTCTATTAGCTTTTTTAAGAATCTGCAAAATAATATTTGAAATCTCTTATTTCTTGCTCTTGTTTTCAGTTCCCTCTTTTATTTCTTTGAATAGTATCAATATAGTTTGTTTAAAATGCTACATTCATTAATTCCAAAGTCTTTATTTTAGGTTGAGGTATCCTGGAAGCTGACTCTGACACAAATATTTGTATGCAAGTTGATTATTAAGATGGTCTCAGGAAGCACTAGTAGGGAAATGGAAAGTTTAAACAGGAAAGAAGAAGAAATGGTGGGCAAATGAATTGGTACTCATACAATGTGGCTAAAACTTAACAAATATAAGCTGTACAAAATAGTAGTAATACTTATTTTGAGAGATTAGAAAACAAACAAACTAAAGCTAAGGCACTTTTATGTAGCCGTTGTAATTTGCTGACCCAATATAAGATGGAAGAGGGTGGACTGAAGTGTTCAAAAGTCATTGAATTGTTTGTCATAAAGCAAGTGGGTCAGTTATTAAACCACTGTCTCACTCCCAAACCAGCCTTCTATATTCGGTTTCATGATATTGGGGCTGGAACACTGTAAACATCTCTGCTTTGCCCCCCATGTCCCAGTTAGGTTCTGCCAATAGGAGGCACTAGAGAGAGACTGCAAAGCTAGAGGTGGAAGGAGGGGCCTGCCCCTTCCTGTCTGCTCCCTGGTCTGGTGGGCACCCTCCCAGCAAAGCTGCTTTTCCCTGGCTCCAGCAGTTCCTGCAGCAGTGAAATCCAGTTTGCAGTTTTTCCAGCACTTGTAAACCAGCTTCATCGTGTCTCCTCCTTACCCCTCAGAGATACCAGCACCAGCCAGACTCCCTCCTCAGAGGTGGGTCCCAGGCTCAGGGGGGTCCCTCCTCTAAGTTTCTAAGCTTAAGTAATTCCAGCCTCTTTGCTTTGTTCCCTTCAGCCCGGGGGTGGCTGGTATCCTAAATTTCTCTTTTTACCATTTCAGTTACCTTGTTACAACTATATACATAGTTGTTATATATAGTTATATATTTGTATATAGTCATATACAAAGAATAGTGAACAATTCTTTATATTAAATCCTCTCTGTTCAAATCATTGGGATGATTTCTGTGTCTTAACTGTGCACTAACTGATGCAGCTTTAGAAATTAATAAATTTCTAAGAATTTCTAAAAATTGATAGCATACAGCCTGTGTTAGAAAAGCAGAAATAGTACTTCTTAAGTAAAAGCACTCAAGTGAATCATGGGAGAATTATTTTACAAGATTGAAAGGCAGGAAGGCCTTTCCAACAATAGCACAAAGTTAAGAGGCATAAAAGAAACAAAAAATGAATAAATTTGACTATATAAATCAAAACATTTCTGATGGGCAAAGATGACTTTAAGAAAAATCAAAAGACAAAGTCAAATTGGGGAAAACAAGTATAATTTATATTACAGTCAAAGCCTAATATATAAAGAACTTCTACAAGTAAGAAAGAGTCTACCAACCAAAAGAAAAAATGGGCAAAGGGGATGACTAAACTATTCGCAAAATATATAAATAACATTTTAAAAGTAAACTTTTTATTTTGGAATACATTTAGGTTTACAGAAAAGTTGCAAAGACAGTACAGAGAGTACCGTATGCACTTCCCGTTCCTCTAACGTTAACATCTTACGTAATAACTGTGGTATATTTGTCAAAACTAAGGTATTAACATTAGTACACTGCTATTAACTAGACCATAAGCTTTGTCCATGTTTTACCAATTTTCCTCACTAATTCCCTTTTGTGTTCCAGGATCCAAGCCAGGGCACCGTGTTACATTTATATGGCTCTTTTGTCTCCTCTGCTCTGCGGCAGTTTCTTCATCTTTTCCCTGTTTATCACCATCTTGACAGTTTTCAAGAGTAGTGGTCAGGTGTTTTGTAGAATGTCCCTCAGTTTGGGCTGGTCTGATGTTTTTCTCATGATTAGACTGGAGTTATGAGTTTTAGGGAAGACAACTTGTGAGGGGACGGGCGTGTGTGACATCCACATGACATTGGTGGTGTTAACCTCCCTCACTTGGTTAAGGTGAGGTCTGCCAGCTTCCTCCATGCCACAGTTGCTGTTTTCCTTTCCCATACTCTATTCTTAGGAAGCCATTCATTAAATCCATCCCATACTCAAAGGAAGGGGAATTAAACTTCACCCTCTGGAGGGAAGAACATCTACATATATTTTTGGAATTTTTCCATAAGGAAGATTTGGCCCTTCTCCCCCATTTATTTATTTATTCAATCATTTGTTTATATCAACGTAGACTCATGTATATTTATTTTATATTTTGGGCTATAGTCCAATGCTACATTATTTATTTTGCTCAAATGGTTCTAGCTTAGGCCATTGAGAGTTTTTTGTTTTTGTTTTTGTTTTTCTGAGACAGAGTCTCGCTCTGTCTTCCTGGCTAGAGTGCAGTGGTGTCATCACGCACCACCACCGCGTCCAGATAATTTTTCTATTTTTAGTAGAGACGGGGTCTCGCTCTCACTCAGGCTGGTCTCAAACTCCTAAGCTCCTGCTTCAGCCTCCCAGAGTGGTGGGATTACAGGCATAAGCCACTGCGCCCGGCCCATTGGGAGCTTTTTAAGTTGGTTCTGTGACCCTTTGACACACGCCTATTGTCATGGGTATGTTTTGTTTTGTTTGTGGCACTTCCTCACTTCTGACGCTACAAGGCGCTCCGGGCTCATCTGGCATTTTCCCTGCCCCAGACCTAGAATCACCCCTTTCTCCAAGAATCTCTAGTGTCTTTTATTGGAGAACAGCATTTAGAAACCAAGATCCGTATAAATTACTTTACAGCATATGAAAAGATGCTCAACTCCACTCATAATAAAAGAAATACCAATAAAGCTAAAATGATACTATTATTCACTAATAGATCAACAAAGAATCAAAATTTGATAGGATAGGCTGTTGGAAAAGCTGAGGGGTAAACAGGACCTCTCGTACTCTGCTGCTGGAAGCAGAGACTGGCACAGCACAATGGAAGGCATTAGGCCACAGGTGCATGTACCCTTCGACCTAGCAATTCCCTTCCACTGACAGGCTTGCCCATCAATGAAATGACGTGTAAAAAAAAAAAGTTTTTTTACTGTAATATTGCTTATAAACTTTTAAAAACTGTGAAGAACATCAATATACATCAATAAGGAACTGGGTATTTGGATTATGATTCATCCATTTGATGGAATACTATGCAGTTGTAAAAACAAATGAGGAAGCTCTTTATATACTGCTGTGGAATGACCTCTAAGATATAGTATTAAGGAGAAGCTAAAACCCATTTCAGAACTAAAGGAATAGGATTTGTTTAGGAAGGGGGAAAGGAATATACACATATTTACATATACATATGTGTGTTTCTATACTCATATATACACATTTTACTTTATGTGCATAAACTTTATCTGGAAGGACACTCAGCTAACAAATAATGTTAGTTGTCTATGGGTGGCTGATTGGGGGACAAGGGTAGAAGGAGTGGTTTTTCTTGTAGACATTTTATGCTTTTTGAATTTTGAAACTTTTGAATGTATTACCTACACCTGCACCAAAAAAAAAAATTAATGCTATACCTCTAAATCATTCATGAGTCAATTGAAAAATCATAATGGAAGTTTAAAAATACATAGAACTGAGTGGTGGTGAAAATACCACCTATCAAAACTTGTGGGATGCAACCAAAGCAATACTTGTAGGGAAATTCATAACCACAATGCTTATTTTGGCCAAGAAGATAGGCTGAAAATGAGTGAGAGACACCAAAAAGAGAGATGTCTCAGATGTTTGTCCAATCCGTCCATTAACCACTGTTTTAAAAAATTATAACAAATAAGGTTTAATTCTACCTCCTAACAGTTTCAAGAGCTTAAAGCATCCTTAGAGGTCAACTAGTACAACCCACTTATTCCCTGGTTGGAGGACTAAGGCTGAAAGAAGTCTGGTGACTTCAGTTCTCCTGTCCCCACCTTCTCCTGGCCCTTGGAGGTGGCCCCCATCCCCACCCCGCAACTCGTCCTGTGCTCAGCTGCACCCAGCAGCAAGGATGTCAGAATGATGCTCCACGGAAGGGTCTGAGATGCTGCACACTTGGAAGTGCAGTTCACAAGGCGAGACGCAGTTCTGGCTGAGAGGAATCTTCGTGTTCCAAGTACAGTGTGAGCTCCAGCTGGGGTGGCGAGTTTCTGGCAGACGATGAGGCAGCCCCAGGAATCTGTTTTCTGGAGGAACGGGGGTAAGAGCAGACACAGTGCACCACAGGGGTGAGCAGCCCAGGACCATAACTGGCCTTGGCCTCTGTGCTCAGCTCTATCCCCTACCCAGCCTGGACACTTCTGGGTCCTAGAAAGACCATGAGTAAAACCTAAAAGAGCTCTTCTTGGAAAGCCTTCCAGGCACAGGGGGCTTGATGGCGTGGTCTGATGCCACTGACCCCTTCCACAAACCATGGAGACGGATCTTCTCCCCACCTGCCACCCAGAACACTCGGAGGACAGACGACTGGGCTGGGCCAAGGGGAGGGAGGGCCTCATCCAGCAACCGTGGTGTTGGTACCTGGCATATGCCCCCTGGCAGCTGCCTGGGCCTGCACACAGATGGGACACCCATGAATATTTGGGGGCATTGAGAGAAGGTTGCAGGGAACTGAGCTCCCAACCAAGGATGGGGGCAAGAAGCCAGTACAGGCATTGCCAGGGTATTACTCGTGCTAACAGGCTGGCGAGGCCTGGAGTAGCACCGGCTACTTGAGCAAAGGCTCAAAGCACACAAAGCACATACAGAGCATCTCCCAGGCCCGTCTCAATGCCCCACCCAGCAGTTCCAATCTCATGAAAACACAGGCAACTGAGACATGCTCAAAGAATAGAGAATAAAACCCTTTGTGATTTATAGTACAGACGAGATCGCACATAAAAGGTTACTCTAGTCCTGAATTTAAAATTTACGCCTGTTCTAAAAAGTACACATTTGCAAGTATTTTCACTTTAGAATATTACAAAAACAATTTCCTGAGGACTTAAAGATTCCTGTTTTGAATTACAGAAGGTAAAGTGGAAGAAGTTGCTATCTGAAAATTGAAGTAAATGTCAACTGAATGGCACAAACAGCAGAGACATGATTTTATGAGCAAAACAGATTTCTTAAAGCAATATCAAAAGGCCTGAGTTGAGTAGTTACTTTGAATATCCTAATTTCAGAGAAATTTGCCTCCTCTTTGCCAAAACACTTTGCATTGTCACAGCACACTAGCACACAAACACTTCACTACAGGCACGTTATTAAGCAAATATTTTTGTGCATGTGTCTGATGCCTGTAAATCTGCAGAGCTGACTGCCAGCAATTGATGGAACAATTCTTGCCTGCGATCAGCAGGATGCCAAAGCTCCAGGTGAGAGGGAGGGCTGGGGTGCTGGGTCTCACTCCCAGGGACAGGGAAAGGGTCAGCATGCACATGCACAAACAGCCAGGGGGACCTTGCAGGACCCCTGAGAACCCTCTTGAAAGCAGGAACAATTTGCTGGTCAGCTGGGCTCCCTCTGCTGCCTCAAGCACCCCTTGGGCTCCCTGCAACTGAAACAAGGGGATCCCTTCCAGAAACATCCTGGCCAAACCATGTCATCCATGGTTGCAAGAAGCTCCAGGAAACCATTCTCCCCTGCATGCCAAAACCATTGGCAGAGAGAACGGAATACACGAGAGGATGCCTCCAGTGTGGAGTAGCTTTGAGGGTGGGAGTCAGCTCCTCTGCCTCATCAAGAATGCTCATACCTGGCTGGTGAGGGTGCGAACTGCCATTCCAGTTTGGGGAGCAGTTTGGCCATATCTGGTAAAACGAGGATGCATGGTATCCTTGTCCCTCAGTTCCCTGCCTGGATCTGTCCCCTAGAGATGGCCACACACACACACACGCAAATGTTCGTGTTTCAGTGGAAAAATTGGAACCATCTGAATGCCCATCAATAGGAGAATGAATACATAAAATACAGCGTGTTTGAAGCATGGAATATTACATAGCCAGGTAAGATGAGTGGAGTAAAGCTGCAAGCCTCGACATGGATAAATCTCAAAAATATGAAACTGAGTGAAAAAGGCATATTGATGAATGTATCAAATAATGCCATTTCTATAAAATTCAAAAACATACAAGACAATACCGTCCATATATTGTTTATAAGGAAATTCACATGTAGTAAAAGTTGTGATTCTGCCTGGGATGAGTAACACCGAGGGCCCCGGAGAGGTCGGAGCCTGTGGTTTCTTAGGTCGGGTGGCGGCACACGCACAGGCCTTATATTCATTATACGTGTGTCTGCTTTTTGCATGCTTGAAATATTTCATTTAAAAACAACAGCCAAAAGGTGGAAACAACCCAGATGTCCATCAGCGGATGAATGGTTAAGCTCAATGTGGTTGTGCGAAAATGTAGCTGAGATCAGGGACTGTGCTCAGGGAGCCCCCAGGGTCAGTCAGGTGAGAGTGCAGCCCAGAACCTTTTTTGGGGTTTTCGAAGCAGGATAGGCCCGCTAAGTTTCCGCTGGGTAGTTAGAATAATTTCGGTGGGCTATAGGGCTGCTCCCTGGCTGTCCAGTACCTGGTGCTGCAGTGACTTAGGGCAGGGGGAATATTGGCTCCATGTGTGAGTCTGTGATAAAGGAGATGGTTGGGGGGGTGTGCGCTCTGGATTGGTTGTTTGCATATCAAAGGCGTGCTGCCCAGCATCATGGCTCACTCCTGTAACCCCAGCACTTTGGGAGGCTGAGGCCTGAGGGTGACTTGAGGCCAGGAGTTGGAGGTTATAGTGAGCTATGATTGCAACACTGCACTCCAGCCTGGGCAACAGAGCAAGACCCCATCTCTAAAAATAAAAATAAATAAATTTTTTTTAAAAAAGGCATGCTGGCAGGGGAGTCATTTGCTATTTCTAGGAATTAGCTAGCCCTGGGAGGAGCAGTCTCTCCAGGATCAAGGATCCAAATGCCAGAGCATCAAGAACACAGAAAATAAGAAAACATAGTCAATACAGTGGTATGTACAGACAGTAGAATATTATTCAACCTTAAAAAGGAAAGAAATTCTGACACAGGCTACAATATGGATGAATCTTGAAGACAACATGCAAAGTGAAATACGCCACTAACAAAAGGACAAAGTCCGCATGAAGTACCTAGAGTAGACAAATTTATAGAGACAGAAAGTAGAAGAGCATTTACCAAGGGCTGGGGAAGGAGGAGCAGGGGGAGTTAGTGTTTAATGGTTCCAGAATTTCAGTTTGGGAAGACGAGAAAGTGCTGGAGCTGGATGGGGGGATGGTGGCACAACCGTGTGAATGGCCTTAGTGCCACTGAACAGGTATGCTTAAAAATGGTAAAATGGTAAATTTTATGTTATGTATATTTTGCCACAATAAAACAAAACACTAGATGTTAAAAGACTGTTTTCGTATGCATAAATGTATGTGGTTCTTTTTGGCTACTCTCAGCTGACTCTTTCACACGGAACTGGGACATTTTCTGGAATTACTAAATTTTTCAGAATATATTAGATGAAACACAAGGATAAAAACAAAACAAAACAAAAAATCAACACAGAGACTTGCGGGAGATGTTTATGAGGTCGACGTGACTCATCTGATCCAGGATGCGAAAGCTGAGGCTGAGGTATTTACACCTTTTCCTTGAAGGCAGGGACTTCTGGGGTCCCCAGTTGTGAAGTGCTGTCCCTTTTGAGGCGTGTACGGAACACACATGCACAGATGCACACAGCATCGCTTTGCGTCGATTCCACCCACACTGCCCAGCGTGTGTCAGGGCTGGTTCTGCTCCAGGGAGTGGTGAGGTGGACTTGGGCTTGGTTGCAGCCCTCAGGAAACAAAGGACACAACACAGATTTGCCAAGAAGTATTCAAAAAAGGCAGAAGGAGTTAGTGGCTCTAAGGGGCTAGCGGAGCACCAAGGGAACACAGAGGAGAAAAATGGTACTTCCAGGTGGGGGGATGGGGAGATCCTCGAGGAGGAGGCACATTTGAAAGGACCCCTGAGAGATGGCAGTGCGGCCAGGGGCTGCCTGAAAACTGGGTGCCATGGCATCCGTGCGGCCATGGGGCTGAATCACACTCAGCCTACTCAGCTTAGGGCAGAGAACATCTCAGTGATAGGTCAAGCTGGACAAACAGGTGGGAGCCATCAGAGCCAATGGACAAGCTCCCGGGGCCAGAAAGACCCTGTCAGAGCGGTGCCCTCAGAAGTTCCATACCCCATCAGCACGGGAGGGAAGGAGATGAGGGCTCCATGGTAGACAAAACCCACATAATCACACAAATAGATGTAAACTGGTGACTATGGCCATTGCTACCAAGGAGAGGTACAAGCTCAAAGGACAGGGTAGACAGGGAGCTTTGGTGTGATCAGGGAGGTCAGAGACACTCCCTGAGGAAGCAATGTGTGAGTCAAGGGCCTCAGCATGAGTGGAAATTTACTAAGCAAGGAGGAGAAGCAACAGTGTTCCCAATAAAAGGAATAATATGTGCCAAGGCCCTGTGGCAGGTTAGAGCATGGGGCATTCTGGGAATCACAGAAGTGTGGCTGGTACCCAATGTGAGGCACGTGGAGAGGGAAGTAGGGTCCTTAAATAAAAGATGCACCATCATTTACCTGGCCAGTCACCTGCAGATGGTCTCATGGCTTCAGACACCAGCCATACACGATGACTCCCAGATGTGTACTTCCAGCCCAATCCCCTCTTCCAGGCCCAACTCATACCAATGGTCTACTTGACATTGCCACTGGGACATCAAATGGGCATCTCACACTTAGAAAGTCCTATCGTTTGTCCCCACCTTGCCTCTGTTCTTCCCCATCTCAATGCTGACGGCACCATCTACCCGGCTGCAGATGACCTGGTGACATCCTTGAGTTTGCCCTTTCCTTCTTCGCCCTGCCACTTTCTCAGGCTACTGGAACCACTTTATCCAGATACCCCTGAAAGCCAGAAGTGCCTGGGAGTTTCCGTCTGTCTGTGGCAGCCTTTCCATGGCTCACTGGTGCAGAAGCATGAGAGCCCTGCACCCATGCTTCAAGGTGGGATGCACTCTCTGACGTAGTTTGGGCTCCAGAGTGTCCTGTGGTTCAGTCTGGGACTCAGATCTCACCTGAGATTGCATCTTTGTTTGGCTTCTTCTTCCCTATCCTGTTTCCCTGTGAAGCAGGTTACTCTACCACTTGCACGCGTCTGGTGAGACAGAACACGCACACAGCAAATGAAGCAATGCAGATTTATTTCTCTCAGACAGGCAGCAAGAGCCTAAGGTTCACTGCCAGCAGGTCCCCCTGCCCACCACTGCCCCACATAGCACCACTGCTGAGGGAGCCCCAAAGGTATCCACTCTGGGTTTTATACCCAGGGGAAACTGGACTCACTGAGCTAAAGTGTTGCAGGACATCCTGTCCTAGGAGCAGAGCCTGGGCTGTTCTGTCAGTTCCTCTTTATCTCAGGGTGTGATACTCCCAGCACATTCCACAGTTATTCTGAGAACTACAAGCAGGAAAGGGAGGGACAGCTAGGTGGCCAAGGCCAACGGGGACATATCCTATACCACTGTTCCTCCAGTTCCTCCTGGGAGAACTTCTTTAATAAATCTTTTGCACACATGTTCCCACCTCATGGTCTGTATCTGTGACTACTCAATCTAGAAACCCCTCATCCAATCTATTACCCAATCGTATGATCCATCTCTAAAATGTTTCTGGAATCTGTCCACTTCTCCCCATCTGTAGGGTCACCCCCAGTGCGGAGAACCATCAGTGAACAAGTGCAACGGCCTCCTTAGTGGTCCCCCTGAGTTCCCCTTGTCTCCCCTTCCCTGTCCACATTCTCCACCAAATCATGTCACTCCCTGAGGAAAACCGCCAGGATATCTGCCCAGGCTCCTCCTGCACCCCCGCTGCCAAGGCAGGGTCTGGCCTGTCGTGGTCACTGCAGCATCGCCTGGCAGTGTCTGGCGAGGGTGAATTCAGCCCGTATGCCCCTTAAAGAAGTGCCCTTTTAACTCTTCTAAAGCTGAGGGGGCCACAGCCTGCAGAGAGGTGCCAGTGCAGTGACCCAGCTACTGGCCCAGCTTAGCTGGGAGTCTGTGAACCCCTGGCCAATATTTGGTTGAAAGAGGGGGGTGATATGATGGTTAATTTTGTCAACTTGACTGGGCCACAGAACATCCGGACGTCATTTCTGGCTGTGTCTGTAAAGGAGACACAGAAGAGACTAGCATGTGAATCGGTGGGCTGAGTAAAGCAGCCACCTCCCCCACCCAGGTGGCACCACCCAAGTCATGAGGGCCCAAGAAGAGCAAAAGGCAGAGGAAGAGGCATTCCCCTCTCCGGGCTGCTTGAGCTTGTACATCAGCCTTCTGCCCCTGCCGCTCCTGGTTCTCAGGCCTTCACACTCACACTGGAATCTACACCACCAGCTGTGCAGCTCTTGGGCCTTCGAGCTACACCACCAGCTCTCCTGGGTCTCCAGCCTGCAAACGGCAGACTGCAGGACTCCTCAGCCTCCTCAGCCTCCGCAAGCGCGTGAGCCAATGCCTTCTAATAGATCTCCTGGCGAGATAGACACATACAGATTACAGACTAGATATAGATACAGATACGGATTATAGAGCTATAGCTACAGATACAGATACAGATACAGACGTAGATATGATACAGATTAGATACAGATATTGTGATGGTCAACTGCCAGTGTCAACTTGACTGAGTTAAGAAATACCCAGGCAGCTGGCAAAGCATTATTTCTGGGTGTGTCTGTGTGAGTGTTTCAGGAAGAACTTGGCATTCGAATCAGTGAGCTGAGTAAGGAAGGATCACCCTCGCCCCATTTGGGCACCATCCAATTGGTTGAAGCCCAGGATAGAACACAGAGGCCTGGGAAAGGCAAATTCTCTCTTTCTTCTGGAGCTGGGACGCCCTTCTTCTTCTGCACTTGGACATCAGAATTCCAGGTTCCCTGGCCTTTGGACTCTGGGACTTGCACCGGTAGCCCCTGCTTCTTTCTGGCCTTTGGCCTCACATTGAGAGTGATACCATCAGCTTCCCTTGTTCTGAGGCTTTTGGACTTGACCGAGCCACACTAGCTACTGGCTCCTTGGTTCTCCAGCTTCTCAATCCCTGAAATCACCTGAGGCAACTCCCCAAATAAAACTCCTCTCATACATATGTCTATATATCTAATTCTATATCTATCTATCATCTGTCTATATCCTGTGGCTTCTGCTTCTCTGGAGAATGCTAATGTAGTGGTGACAGCACATGAAGCCCGTGAAACTGCATGCACATCTCACCTGCGTGTGCACGCCTGTGGCTTCTACGGTCCAGGAGCTTCCATCAGATCTTCGAAGGGCTCGCTACCCTCCACTACAAGGGAAGCAACCTACACACGGAAGAGGGTCAAGAAAAATGACCCACTGTGCTTTGGCCAGTACTGATCTCTAGACAGGGAAACTAGAATGTTATTTGGTATGTTTGGTTTGTAGTTATTCAATCATTTATTTGACTAAAATGTGCCCGGCACTGTGGTGTTTACTGCAGTTACAGGAAGCGAAGTTGGCGATGTGATTGAGGCCGTGGGCTCTAGTGTCAGACTGCCTGGGTTCAAATGCTGACACTGACATTTACTGGCTGTGTGATCTCAGGCAAGTTGCTTAGCCTCTCTGTGCCTCGGGTTCCTCATTTGTAAAACGGGTTTATTAACACTTTCCCTAACAGTTGTTGGAAGAATGTAAAGAACTTAGAACAATGCCTGGCACACAGCAAGTATTCGGTAAATACTAGCCAGTCTTCATTCATTTAATTCATCAAGCCAAAATGTATTGAGAACCTGCTATGTGACAGGCACCGTTCTAGATGCTTGTGATGTGCCTGTGAGCAAAACAGTAAAGATCGCTGCCCTTGTGGAGCTGACAGTCCAGCAGGGAGAGACAGGCAATGAATAAGAAGTACAATAAATAAGTAAATTACCTAGCGTGCTCAAAGGTGATAGTGCCACAGGAACAAGACAAAGAGGAGCAGTCCAAGGGCTTCAGGAGCCATCTTGGCAACTATAAGTAGGGTGGTCAAGGTTGGCGTTGTCAAGAAGGTGGCATGTGAGCAAAGACTTAGGGCTGAGGGAATAAGCCAGGTCGAGGTCTGGGAAATGCGTTCCAGGCAGAGGAAAGAGCCAGTGCAAAGGTCCTGAGGCGGGAGATGTGGCCAATGAACAGCAAGAAGACAGGGAGGAAGGGATGCAGTCATGGGAGTTACAGCAGGTGAGGTGAAGGCATCTACACCCCAGTGCAAGAGATGGATAGTAAGACAGAAAAAATAGGGGATTAATTTTTTGCCTTTTTATATATTTTCCAAATTTTCTTGAATAGGCATTTTTAACTTGTTTTTAAAATCATACCTTACAGAAATCGTTAAAGCTTGGAAAGGAATCCTTTTACAATAAAGAAAGTTCTAGAGTTGTGGGGAAGGAAGGAACAAAACTTAACAACATCCTCAAACATTTTCCTTTGCTTTAGCCTTTTCAAGCATTTACAATATGGGATACCTGGGGCATTAGGACAATGTGATGCGGGCTCCTGTGCTGGACAGGCTCCTGTTCAGCCCTCCACATCCATAAGCGGCCCCTCCAGCCTCTGGGTGTCCCCTGGGAGCCACAGGACCACAGGATCAGTCCTCAGGGACCTGGTGGGTCATATGAACTGAGCCCACCAATCAAAGGGCTGCCCTGACTTCATGTCGAGGGAGGGATTCCTTCCTCTACTACTGCAGTGGGGGCCCGGAATTGGGTGGGGTTGGGTGTGTATTTGAATGAGGTCACAACATCTGAGTCTAACTTAAAATTAGGGAAGTTCTTTAAATGCTTCATATCTTCTATGGTTCATTTCCATGATGGTACTTCACCAAAGGGGAAGCTCTGAGTGGGTTTCCTTCCAAAATGCTGGGATGTTTTGCTGGGATTTCACAATTTCTTTGATAATTAACCAACATACTCTTCCTCTGCTCTGCCTCTCCAGCCCAGCACGCCACCCTATTCCAATGATAATCCTGAACTTTTTGCATCATTGTTAGAGTTGGCAGGAGACCAACAGCCTCAGGGGCAGGTACAGCATGGGCCCCTCCCAAAGCCCTAGGCCCTGCCCACCCCTGAGAAATAACCCTGAAGAGAGAATGGGAACTTCATGTGGCTGCCCCTCCACCTTAACTTTAAATGGCCACTGCGTCCTCCTGGTTTATTCTCCCACAGCACAGCACCTGTCCTTTCCTATGATTGTTGACGTACACCCATGGTCATTTTCTTGTTTTTTATCTGTCTCCTCTACCCCCAGCGCCCATGCTGTACACTCCAGGAGGGCAGGACTGCACCATCTGCACCCCTGGCACACTGCAGCCTGGCAGCCCCTTGCTACAGCTGTGTTTTATGAACAATGATCAAAGCACATCTTCTCTTCTTGGGGAAAGGTGAGGAAGTGACCCTTCCCACCTGTGATCAGGCCCTTCGCAGCCTTTCTCCGCTGCACGTTCTTCTTCAGTGAGCTGGGGAGGACTTGTGACCACAGACAGGGCCAAGAGTCCCCATTCTGAGAGCTGCCAGAGCCGTCCCCAGGGTCCTGTTTGAAGAACCAACCAGAACTGTTCTTTCCAGGGCTGTGACCCACTTTGTTCCACTGCACAGAGCCACAGCTTTAGAAAAGCCCCCAGAGATGGTAAGGCCATCAGGCAACCAAAGAGCAAATGCCCACAGTGCCAGCTGCAGCCAACACCCTAAACCTGGAGTTCTCAACAGGGGGGGAACCAGAAGTAGGTTCGGAGACTTACGGAAGATTTCATGTGTCACAGCGGCTGGGTGGGGGTACTGTTGGCATCTGCAGAGGCTGGGGTGAGGCGTAAAATGTTCTACAGTGAGCAAGATATTCCACACCACCAAGCAGCATCCAATCCTGCATGACGTCCAAATATCCACCGGACTGGATTTAAAATAATTTTAAATCATTATAAAGTTATTGTTGTTTTAAAATGTTAAAGAAGTCTAATAATTCCAAAATTAAATTTTATTATAAGACCCTGTTTACAATCATTCAGCACCTGAAACCTAACATCATTTTACAATAATTCTTTTTTTAAAACTAAATACTGAATATTTCAGGATCGCAGTTATCATGTGAAACAAGAGATTGTACTTTGTGTTTTTGTGATTTTTACTGAGAGTTAGTCACCCATTTGGAAGACCATGTCTGTGAGTGGAGTTGTGCCTGGGCATTTATCTATAAAAATACAGATTATATATTGAAATTGTCTTTATTTTATTTCTCCTTTATTACTGTTAGGGAATTATATTGAGGTTTAAAAATATATCTCTGAATTTCACTGCGAGACAATGAAGAAGGAGCTGCATAATCCTTGTTATAAGGATTGGATCATGGGGCTGATAGAGCTGAGGGCTGTTGCTCTCGGCGGGGTGTTGAGACAGTATGAGTCCCAGGGGAACTTCCCGGTGGGTCCTGATGGCTTGTTCCCATGTCTTCTCTCTCCAGATGGACTGCCCATCCCTGGCTCCCCATTCCACTAGCACACATGTTGTTACCAGCATGGTGGCCAAGTGGACTGCCTTCCTCTTGTCCTATCTCCTTTCTTCTAAGACCTAATTTCTTACACACAGGCCCAGGAGTACCAGAGTAAAGAACCATGCACTTTCACTTTCAAAATGAGGATTCTAAGGTGGCTCTTGGACAGTGACCAGGGTACAGCTCCCTGAGATCATGACTCAGCTTCCTTGATCCGTGTGGTCTGGGTGGGGACACAGTGGGGCAGGGGCTGACATGGTGCCACTTGTAGTTTCATCATCATGGCAGTGGCTTCTCTGTGACATACCCAAAGCTGCAATTGCTTCCTCCTTCTCTTTATTTACCCTACCTGGTATTTGGGGGCCTTTTGAATCTGTGAGTTAATATTCTTCCTCAAGTCTAGAAAAATCCCAGCCGTAACCTCTTCAAATGTTGCCACTGCATGATTTCCTCCAGCCTGTCCTTCTAAGGCTCTAATTAAACAGAGATCTTCTCAGCATACCTCTAAGTCCCTTGCCTCCCTTCTGAGTTTCCCATCTTTTTGTTTCTTCGTGCTTTGTTTCATCTGGTTTATTCAGATCTACATTCCAGTTCACTAATTCTCTCTATAGCTATGTATTATAAGCTAATAATTGAATTCTTGTTTTAGGAATTAGGAATTCCACTGAATTCCTAATTTTAGTTATTTTTCAGTTCTAGAATTTCTATTTGGTTCTTTGTCAAAGCTGCTATGTCAGGTTTTGCTGCTGCTTTTTTGGCTTCTTTTTGCCAAAAAAATTCAAGCATAGCATGTATTTCCTTGAACATAGCAAGCATAATTATTTTGTGGTCTACAGTTTTTATACTATATTTTATATATAGTGTCCCTCTGCAACTGTTTCTTCTGGTTTTTGCTCAAAGTATGCTGTCCTCTTATACATCTGATTATTTTTGAATGTGTAGTTGATATTATATTTTAAAAATTAATTGTAGAAAACACTTGAGACCTAAGATGATATAATTCTCCTTTAAAGAGGATTTTTCTTTTCTTTTTGCCTTTTCCAGGTACCTGAGGATAATAATGATCTGGAATCATCTTAATATAAGTTCAGGGCTTAAGATTTTCTGGGCTATTCAGATGGCACTGTCAATGGAAAAACCAAACTCTGTAAAATATTTCAGAGGTTCATTCTGAGCCAATATGAGTGACCATGGCCTGGGGAAAACACAAATCCAAGAAGTTTTGAGAAAGTGGCCCCAGTGTAATCAGACTGCAATTCTGTTTTATACATTTCTTGGAGACAGAAGTTATAGGCGAAGTCATAAATCAATACATGGAGATTATACATTGGTTTGGCCCAAAAAGGTAGAGTATCTTGAAGTGGGGACTTACAGTTCATAGGTGGATTCAGAGAGTCTTTAATTTGCAATTGGTTAAAGGAATAAGGCTTTCTCTAACACTTGGGGTCAGCAGAAAAGAATGTTTAAGTTTAACATATGAAAGTTAAGATAAGGAGTCTGCTAATCATTATGTGATGCTATGGCAGAGTCAGGTTGGGAGAGCAAGACACAATACACCGGGTCAGAGTGACCTGTTAAGCAAAACTGATGATCTGTAGATGTGACTCCCTTTCTAGGGAGAAAATTGGAATGAACCCTGTGTGTTACATTATAATTGGAGGGGTGAACTAATGGTTTTCAATATTTATGGACAGATACAGAAATGAATATAGATATAAACGTGAGTATACATACAAGCATTCCCCAGGTTTGGCCACTGAGAAGTCCTGGGAACAATAACACCCCAGTAGCAATGAGCACGCTTAGCACCCAGATCTTGGTTTCTAAATACCACTCTCCTCTAAAAGCAATCAGTACTTCTTGGGAAAATGGCTGATTCCAGGGTTGAGGTAGGAAAAATACAAGATGACTTTATAAGATCTTTTGTGCCAGAAAGTGAGGACAAGCTCAAAAATTGATGTGGACAAATCAAAAGGACAGAGGAGCCAGCTCTAAGGGGCCCTTGTTGGTGCTGACATAATTTGAACACTAAACTAAATAATGATAATAGCAGTATATAACCCATTGAATAAAACAGAAAACCATATAGATATAAATGAATGAACACATAAATAAGAAGGAGGAAAATCTTTTCTCACAGCAAAATGCCAACTAATAAATGTAGAAGGAATTATGGAATTAGAAAAAATTACCATTTGACAATCATCATAGTTATTAATAATTTAACCAAGAAGTATGAATAGATGCTACCACCAGTGAGTGAAAGTTTGAACAGGCAGGAATATTTACATGGTCTCAAAGTACTTCCCCACAAAATACTTACTAATTACAAAGGGAAAAAGAATAACTTTGTAGCAGAGAAGCCAGGCAGATACCATTTTAACCAAGTGACCAAAGTCACAATCAAAGCACTAGGACACATCCACCAGTAACAGGACAAATCCAAATTGTGTTCTCCCTGATAGGATGCAATCAGAAGAACACAGCACAACTACTGTGATATCACTGCCAAAAATGCCCAACCTGAACCTAATCAGAAAGAAACATCAGACAGATCCTACTTATTCTACCAAATAACTGACCTATACTCTTGGAAAGTGTCAAGGTCATGAAAGTCAAGGAAAGATGGAGAAACTGTCACAGATTGAAAAAGACTGAGACATGACAACTAAATGCAACTTGTGGTCCTGGATCGGATCCTATTGCTATAAAGGACTTTCTTGGGAAATTGTCAAAGCACGAATGTAGGGTTCTGTTGATTAGACAGTACTGATGTGTGAGTGTTAATTTCCTGATTTTGATGTTGCATTGTTGTTATGTAGGAGAACATCCTTGTTTGTAGGAAGTACACTCTAAAGTATTTGAGATAATGGGCATCAGGTTGGCAATTAATTCCCAAATGGTTCAAAAGAAAAAAAAAGCTATTTGTACTCTTCTGACAATTTTCTATAAGTATGAAATAATTTCAAATTTAAAAAATTATCAGCCAGGCATGGTGGCTCATGCCTATAATCCCAACACTTCGAGGGAGGCCCAGGCAGGAAGATCACTTGAGCCCAGGAGTTCGAAGTTGCAGTGAGTTACGATCATGCCACTGCACTCCAGCCTGGGTGACTGAGTGAGACCCTGTCTCTAAATAAATAAATAAATAAAATTATCTTTAGCACTAAAAAATGAGAAGGGATAATGAGCAAAGAAATTGGTTAAAATGTGGGCAAATCTAAAGATTAATTGTGAAACAATAATAATGTCTAATTTTAAGGCTTAATAAAAGATAAGTCAAAAGACAAAACAACCATATTTTAAATTAGATGGGTTATATAAGAATTAAAACATTCTAAGGCCCTTGATTATGAAGAAGGGCAAAGATATTAATTAAATTTAGATTTCGTTATTTTAAGAATACACATTTTTTAAAAGCCAGGGTTACCACAACCAAATAAACAAATAATAAGAAAAAGGAAAAAACAAAAATTAGTCCAAATGAAGGCAAAAAAGGGGAAGGAAGGAAAAGGCACAAGAATAGAAAACCCAAAATAAGATGGTCACAAGAAATCCAGGCGGAGGGAAACAAAAAGCAAACATGAGTGGTAATATTAATATGAGAGAAGGTGGAATTAAAGCACTAACTAGAAACAAATGGACGATACATATGATAAGAGCCACCATTTATGAAGAAAACAGACTAGTTTTAAACCTGTGCCTACAAAACAGCATAGCAGCAAAGATAAACAAAAGTTATTAGAAATGGTAGGAGACCTTGATTAATACAGGGACACACACACATATACGTGTATGTGGGTATATGTGTGTACATATACATACACACACATTAATCTATATACATACACACATGTATACACGTATACATTCAGGGGGAGCTGAAGACGTTTCAGTGGGGTCCACGTCCTCAGGGAGCTTCAGTCTTGTGGAGGGGAGAGAACCAGTACATATACAAGTATAGTGGAAAATGTCAATATATGTAATAGAGTACAATTAAAACCTTCATATTTAATAGAAATATATCTAGATCTTTATATCACCTGAATAGAGAAATTCATTTTTTCACATCCATGGAACACGTTCCGGTTTTGGCCATAAAGAAAACCTTGAGAATATTTTTAAAAGCATAGGCTTTACAGGCCACATCCTCTAAACAGAATCCAAAGCAAGTCGGAATAATTAATACAGAAATGACCAAAAAATGTTTACAACGTTGAAATTAAGAGACACATTCCTAGCTTACACTTAGCTCAAAGAGGAAATAAAAATCAATGACATACTATCTTGAAAACAATGAAAAAGAGGGTGTTTCATCCCAAAATCTATGCTAATCCTCAAAAACCGATACTCGGAGAAAAATTTATCACTTTAAAAAGCTTTTCTTATTAAAGTAGAAAGATGAATAAAAGAACTAATATCTTGTATTCATCATAAGAAATTAGGAAAGGAAAACAAAACTACTCAGAAGAAACCAAGCAGAGGAAATTATCACAGGTAAAAAGTGATGTTGATGGAAAGGCGGTGTCGCAGGGTCCCTCTGTGCAGGGCTGTGGCCCCAGCTCAGACGTTTGCCTCCACACTGAAGGTGCAGAGAAGCCACTGAACCGGGCAATGTGATCAGAGGGGGTTTCCTAAAAAATTGCTCAGGCTGGAGAGTGTTCTAGCCAGAGGGGGGAATGGATGCGGAAAGCAAGAGGCTGTTCAGTCATGATCAAACAAGTCACAATCACGCCCTGGTGACAGAGAGGCAGTGCCAGCGGACAGCCGGTGGACGGTGCAGCCATCGGCCAACAAAGCCTCCCAGAAAATCAGATTCCATATGACTCAGGTGGGATCCCAAATTTGTATTTTTCCACGAGGTCTCTAATATATGATGAGAGCCACAGATACAGGCTGTTCTGGTTGGAACCTAGATGGCTGTAGGTGTGGAACAGACGGCAGAATCACAGGCCCGAGGGTTCATCTGAGCAACCGAACACGCCAGCCAGAGCCTTGAAAGTTCATCAGAGGTGTAACGGTTTTCGTTTATTGAAAAGCACGGTTCTCTGGATACATTCATCAGATGTCCACAATGGGGCCTTGGACATGTCCAATAACTATCAGTTTGTGTGAGGACAAAGGACGAGGAGTTACCCAACCCCAGCATCAACACGCCAAGGTGAGCTTGCAGGAGAGGACGACAGACAGAGGAAGAGGAGGCTCCTCCGTGACCCCGAGACCTGCAGGGCCACGGGCTTGCTCCCAGTGGGTTGGGCCTCGGTGAAGCCCTCAGGTGCGCCAGGTGAACAGGTGAGCTTGTCGGGGCTCCAGTGAGGCAGTGTCAGGAGCCCATCCATTCCTCCTCCTTGACGTCTGGGGGCTTCCTTCCCCCTCAGCATACAGCTCCCCCTCCACGGTTGTGTTTATTAATATCAGTCTCCTAAGTGGCTGCGGTTGAACTGATGGCCTAAAACCAGCAAAGCCCCTCAGCCCTGAGACCCTGCTCTGGCTGGTAGCCACGGAGTGGCCACGGCCACCATGGCTGACCAGACAGGAGGATGCAGACCAGGAAACAAGCCGCATCTGAGGAAAACCCAAAGGGGATGTGAGTCCAGCGCGTGTGGGGCGCCCCCAAGTGGTCAGTCACGGCAGAGGCGCGTGTGCGTCATGGAGACAGTTGTGGCAAAGTGGCCAAAGTTGGACCTGTCCAGAGGATCACACCATGGGGAAGTGAATTTATCACACTGCAGTCCCCTCCCCACTCCACCTTGGCTCTTGGCAATGAGTCACCCTGCGCGTGTCCTGAGACCCTCTGCTCCTCACACAGCCCCTTCCCTCAAGGAACGTGCGTGACGCCTGAACCATTCAACCAGTGATTTAGTGTAGTATTTTTATGGAAAAACAAAAGCAGTCTGTGGAGTAGAATGAACAATGTACAATAATTTTTAAGGTAAAAGGGAGACTTTCAAGAAATTTTACAATTGGGTGAGCCATTTCCAACTTCTCTATACCCCCAGGAATTCACATTACTCTCTTCTGCATTGGGGATGCTTCGGTGGAAACATTTGAAAGGTGTGTCCCGGGCTATAGATTCGGAAGGATTCTGGCTTCAACACACAAATTTGGGGGGGACACAAGCATTCAGTTCACAGCATCACTTAATCTCTCTGAGACTGTTTCTCATCACGAAATGGAGATAATATCTATATATCTACAAGGCAAAGAAACCTAAAACACATTCCTGAACCTCTAGGACTCTCAGATTACAGTAGATTCTCATCATTCATGGTAGTTATGTCCTGTAAGTCACTGCCAACACTGAATTCGTGGACACTGAGCCATTGCTCCTGGGGAAATACAGGTCAGGGTCCTGCAAGCTTCTGGTCACAACATTTTGTCAACCCATCAATAGACAACCCTCTTTTATGTGTGTTCCTGTTTTCAAACACCTTATTTAATATCTATCGTTGATTCATTAATATTGAACTCACAGCCAACAGCCCTGTAACTCACATCGGAGGGAAGCATATCTGACACAGCACTATGCTGTAGTGAGGGCCATTTTAAACAACAAAATCACCAAGATAAAGCACAAAAATGCAAAACCCCATAGCACTAAATAGACTTCGAAAAGGACATTTGTTTACAATATAAGAGTGGAAACAAGAAGGCAGAGCCTTGTCCCACCTCAGCTGGGAATGGCACTTTAGGCAACTGAAATTTTTTTGCCTCTGCTCATGTGCACAAATGACTGCAAAAGGCCCTGAGTATTGATTTTGGATTAACAAATACCTTTTAGTGAGTAGGCAAATGTGCAAATACAGAATCCTTGAATAATGAAGATGAGGATCAACTGTCTCTGCAGCTTGGGTTCCCTGTGCCTCCGTTAGCCATCGTCTGTTTGGGACACGGAGCACTTTGCAGCTGCTGGATATGGCGTGGGGGCTTCTTGTGGGGCCCACTCAGGAGCAGGCTTGCCCCAGGCTCATATCAGCCTTGGCAAAGCCAAGAAACCAAGAACTCCATTTTCCTTCTCTCTAAAAAACATATTTCTTCATCTGTGTGATCTTCCATCCTACATCGCCACTCTTCAATTTTTTCTCTAATGAGAAAAGCAATAAAAAGAGAACAGAGTTCACCCCTGGGGCCTGTGCTCAGCTACGGTCAAGAGCAAGACCGGGGATATTGGTCCCTAAGCCTTCGAAGGGTCATTGCTCCCTGATCAGGGCAAAGCGAGCATACCAGCCACGCCCTGCCCAAGCTCCAGCCATCACTGCTCTCTGAGGGTGGGTGAGGCCCAGAGCTTCTTCTAAACAGCTCCTGGTCCCTTTCTGCTCCTGAGACCCTCCTCTACTAATTCCTCAAAGCAAGACCAGCTGCAAAATTTATGGGATCCAGTGCAAAATGAAAATGCAGGGCTCCTTTCCCAAAAGCATTAAGAATTTCAAGATAGTAATCACAAAGCATTGGACCAAACATGGGGCCCTTCTAAGCAACTGCACAGGTCACAGGCCCATGAAGCCCATCCTGCCTCAAAGCTCTAGTCCCTTCTCCTGCCTGCCCGCACCCCACCCCCATCCTGCTGGTCGTTGCTGCCTTGGCCAGAGCCCCCATGTTCCTTTTGCAGGGTGTGCGCCAGGCTCTACCCACCGACAGCGTTTCTGGTGGGAGGAGAACCAGGAGCCCCTGCCCGGTGGGCTCGGCCCTAAAGAGCAGCTTGGCCTGTGGTCTGGCCCAGGGTGCACACAGAGGGACTCAGGCTGGCCCTGTGGGACTCCCCACTACAGCTGTGCTAAAGGGGTCTCCTGGTGAGGAAGGAGCGCCCATAAGGTCCTGCAAATACTGTGCAGGGCACCCTTGGAGTGAAGGGAAGTGGGTACAGCCAGTAAACATGGCGAGCCCCACGAGTCTGACGGTGCTGTCAAAAGAGCTTGTAACTCAAAGATAAGTAAGACGTGGTCCCCTTCAGGAGCCGGGAGTCAGTGGGAGGCATAAATCCGAAAGCGAGTGATTACAACAAAACATGATAGGACCGTCATAGCTGTGTGCACAGGAGGGGGCTCTGACTCACCCCCTTTCCTCCTGTCCTGCCCTGTGCCCCGGGGGCCACCCAGCAGACGGCACATGGTGGGACTTCTTGGCCTCTATAATCGCGGGAGCCAATTCCCATAATAAATCCCGTCATACACACTCTTGCTTCTGTGTCTCTGGAGAACTCTGATATGCCATTTCTTTTGATCCTGAACTAGTGGGTCTTTCCTGAACACGGGTCTTTGGCTACGCTGAAGTTACTTCAGACTTACTGACGCACAGCTATCAGGGTAACCTTCCATCTCAGGGCTCCACGTGGCCCAGTCGCTGCTTGGCGCAGACCTGAAGGAAGTGGCAGCCTGACCCCAGCAGCCACGACGGTTCGCAGGGAGCTTTGCCTAGAAAGCGGCCCACAGATCCAGTTCAGGCTTCTCTTCCGCATCTCAGAGTCCTGCGCGCAGCCGCTGAAATCTCTCCACCCCTCCTGTCGTTGACACCCTCCGCCTTCCTGGAGGACGCCCGCACCGTCCTGCAGCCAGACATGACCGTCAAGATGTCTTTCCACACGAAGCAACTGAGGACCTCACTTCCCCCCCACCCCCCCGACAATGGGGGCCGACGGCCCCAGGGAGCACATCATTCTCCTGTCGCTCTGCTTTTCTTGTGAAGAACAAGTACCAAGTATTTCTGGTGAATAAAACTCTCCACCTGCTGCATCCAGGTTAAAATATATACAACGAGGAGGTGCTGCCTTGAGCTGTGCTGATAGAGCTTTCTGGCCGGTGGGACTACAGGAGAATTTCCCTTCCCCTTTTTACTTCTCTGTACTTTCCACGTTTCCTCCAGAGAGTATCTTATCACAGAAATAATTCGAACTAAAGGACAAAAAATTAGAAAGGGAAATAATGGGCTGGAATGGACATTTAAGGTACCTACCTATTGCCAATTGGGGATCGGGCTGGAGTCTGTCATTCTTTTGTGCAGGTGACACAGTGTGGAGGGAGAACAGATGTGGTTCCTGCCTTGTGGAGCTTTCCGACTGGGGTGAAGACCGTCGCCAATCAAATGATCAGACACACGAAGACACCACCCCCCCGGGACGCAGTGAGTGTGCAACGTGGGACCCAACCTGGGGGGGCGGGGGGTCTGCTGTGGGCAGGGACTGTATCAGTGGAAGGGAGGCTTAACGTGACCAGCTCCATTTTGCTTCTGACCCCCTGTGGTAACATCCTTTAGGTTAAAAGCTTCTCTGCTCAGCTCTGCACCTAAGCCAGCTAATGACAGGAAGAATTTAGTTCGCAGTTCAACTCTAGAAGAAAGGTGATAAATGTTCCTTTCCCAAAACTAACATCCAGGGAGGTAAGGAAAGTATGCACACAAGTAGCAATGCTAGGTTAACATGCACATCATCCAAAGTTAACTGACCAAGAACAAAGACGTTTCACAACCTCCTCTGACTGTGCCTGACGCCCAGATGTTTGCCCAGATCTTTGCAGTCGTCTGTTACCTTTTACAGTCCCGCTGTCTTCTGCCTTCCCTTAACATAAAAAGGAGCCTAAAGCTCATACTAACGTGAGATGCCTCTCTAGAACACCAGTCCACCGTCTTCTCAGTTTGCTGGCTTCCCAAATAAAAGCCACTTGCCTTGCCCCGTTTGTCCCTCGAATTGTTGGCTGTGAGCGGTAGGAGCTTGGACTTGGTTACGGGATGGGAGGAAGGGGAGGGAGGAGGAAACACACAAATCCCAATCAGATACAGCAAAATGTTTGCATTTGTCAAATCTGGGTAGTGCTTGCATGGGTTGTATAATTCTCTGTGTTCTTCTATGTTTGAAATTTTCACTTAGATTTTTTAAAAAATGCATGTGAGGTGATAAAGTAAAGGTGGCAAGGTGGCTGGCTCTTCCGAGGGCCTTGGCCCTGAAAGGGGACAAGGGAGTGGAGGTGTGGCGAGAAAGCGTGGTCAAGGGAGAAGCTGGAGTTTTTTTGTTGTTGTCTTGTTTTAGTATTTTTGTTTTTAATTTGAGGCAGCAGAGGGGGAGAGACTGGCACTGTGGGGGAGGGGAGGTCTGAGAGCAATGCCTCCCCCACTGCACCAGCGGCAAAGTGAGGGCAGAGTTGGTGGTGTGCTTTGACAGGGCTCTTGCCACCCCGCAGCCTGGCGACCCGTTTAAGATAGTGTTTCTCAACAGCGGCATTTGGAAATTTGAAGGAGCCACTTTGTTGCAATGATGTTTGGCATTGAGTGGCAAGGCCAGAGCAATGGGTGCCCCCAGTGTCTAGGATGGTCTTGCACAGGGATGGACTCTCCCGTTTCCTGCCAGGACACTCACGTGGCTGCAAAGCCTGCTGGCCAATTGTTTGTGCCTCGAACCCAACTTTATTTTCCATATAAAGTTTCTTTTGTGCATATTTAACACCCACTAGATAATACTTGTTCCTAATCTGTGAAAAGAAGCGTCCGGGCACGTCTGGCATGTGTTTGCGAGGGACAACTACAGAAGCTGATGGGTGGAATCAGCATCACCAGCGGTGTTGTCCTCGTCACTGTGAGGCTCTGCCATGGTGAGTGATTCTTGGAGAAGTCCCCCAGAAACCAAGAACCATCTTCCCTTGCTTTGTGTGGCAGTTGCATTCCTGGAAAATCCAGTGCTGCATCCCTTTGCCTGCCGACCTAGAGACGCTGCACACATGCCCCTGTTGATATGCCATGGATGTCTGTGGGCACACAGGAGATTAAAAAATAAAGAACTACTTTTAAACTTAAATAGCTCTGTTTGTTTACTTTCTGCAAATTCATTTAGATTTTCTAGTTAACATTAAATATGAAAAGGGAATTTTTGGAAAGTTGAATTCAGTTTGGGTTTCATAATGATGACATGGGAGCAAGATGCAGAATTTAAGGAGGTGCTCGGTCCTTTTTAAGGTCTTTTGTGCACTTGCATGGCCCTGAGAGTGAGGGCTTCCTTGAATTTTATGCCTCAGGAGCCTCTCTTGCCTCACCCTGGTGCAGGCCCTGCATGGACGTTTACCTTTGTCTGTCTTTGTTGACTGCAATGAGACCAAACAACACTATGAATGAGTCTGGAATAGCCTTCCATCGGCAGCACTGCCTGAGATGCTGTGTGTGTCCCTATGTGCCCAAGGGTCCAGCCTGTTTTGTTAAGAAGTTAATTTAGCAAGGTTGCAGGATACAAGGTCAATATACAAAAATCAATTGTATATCTCTATTCTATCGATAACCAATTGGAAAATGAAATTCATAAAAATACAATTTACCATGGCATCAAGGATGTGAAGTATTTAGGGATAAAGTTAACAAAATATGTGCAAGACCTGTACACTGAAAACTGCAAAGCGCTTCTGAAAGAAAGTAAAGAAAACCTAAATAAATGGAGAGATATATCATGTTCATGGATTGGAAACTCAATATCATTAAGATGTTTATTCTACTCAAATTGAGCTTAGGTTTAATGCAATCCCAGTCAAGAGCCCAGCAGAATTTCTTATAAAAATTTATAAGGTGATTTAAAAATTTATATGGAAACACAAAGGTCCTAAAATAGCAGAAACAATTTTGAAAAAGATGAACACATTTGGAAAATGCATAACATTTTCATTTTGTTGTACATACAGCATTTTGATGACAAGACTTACTATAAAGCTACAGTAATCAACACAGGTAATATTGCTGTAAGGTTAAACATATATTAGTGGAACATAATAGAGAATCCAAAAGCAGATCCACACATATACGCTCCATTAATGTTTTGCAAAAGTGCCAGAATAATTCAACAAGGAAAGGATAGTCTATTCAGTAAAGTACTGAACAATTATATATCCATATGGAAATGACTCTTTTCTCATACTGTACACAAAAATGAACTTGAAATAAATCATAGACCTAAACATAAAAGCTAAAACTATAAAATTTCTGGAGGGAAACAGGAGAAAATCTTCACTACCTTGGAGCAGGCAAAGATTTCTTAGGAAGCCAAAATCACGGGCTAATAAAAATGTGATAAGTTGAACTTCAAGGAAATTTAAAATTTCTGCTTTTTAAAAGACTCTGTTAACAAAATAAAAAAGCAAGCCACAGACCACAAAAAAATATTCACAATACATATATCTGCCAAAAGACTGGTATCCAGAATATGTAAAGAACTCTTACGATTCAATATGAAGACAACCCAATGTTTAGAAATGTGCAAAAAATTCAGATATTTCACAAAAGAAGATATACAAACGGCCAACAAGTGCATAATGTTCAACATCATTAGTCATCATAGAGATTTAAATAAAAACCCTAATGAAGTATCACTGAACACCACTAGAATGGTTAAAATTTAAAAGGTTGACAATTCCAAGTGTTAGTGAAGATGAGGAGCAACTGGAGCTCGCATGCATTTCTGGAGCAAATGCAAAATTGTATGGCCGCTTTGGAAAGCAATTTGGCATTTTCTTATAAAGTTGAAAATATACTTACCCAATGACCCAACAATCCCACTCCTAGGTATTTACCCCAAAGAAATGAAAACATGTCTACACAAATATGTATACTTAAATGTGCATAGTAGCTTTATTCTTAATAATCAAAACATGGATAAATCTCACAGATATTAGTATGACTACATTTATACGTAATTCTAGAAAGGGCAAAAACTAATGCATATGACAGAAAGCACTGATGATTACCTGGGACCAGAGGTGTTGATGGAGGTAGTGGTATATATTTGTCAAAACCCATTGAACTGCATACTTAAAATAGGGCACTCCATTGCATGCAAATTATATCTCAATAAAGTTTATTTTATAAAATCTTATATACTTACTGTTCTTCTATAATAAGCCCAGATGCAGTGCCTATCTAATGTGCACATTCATTACTCTAAAGTGAGAATTTAGAAAAACTCACTTGATTGGGTGGTGAAACGAGATCAAGATAAAGTATGTGGAAGGGCCTTAAAAATGGTAACATAAAACACAAATGTTAGTTATGATTAGTTTTTATAAACACAAAAATAATAAAAAAGAATATGACGCATTGCTATGGCTTAAATGTTTGTGTCCCCTCCAGAGTTCTTGTTGAAACTGAATCCCCCAGTGCAGTAGTATTAAGAGGTGCGGCCCTTCGGAGGTGACGGAGTCATGAATAGAGTTAGATGCCCTTGTAAAAGGACTTGCTGGAGGGAGTTCATCTCTCCCTTGTTCTTCCTCCCTTCCACCAAGTGAGGACACAGCATTCATCCCCTCCAGAGGATGCAGCAACAAGGTGTCACCTGGGAAGCTGACAGTGACCCTCACCAGACACTGAATCTGTTGGCACCTTGACCTGGACTTCCCAGCCTCCAGAACTGTGAGAGATAAATACCTGTTCTTTACAAATTACCCAGTCTCAGGTATTTCCTTATAGCAGCACAAACAATGAAGACACATATTATCAGGAATAATGTTACCTAGAGGTTATTGTTCATAAATTCTCTAAGATTTGTTAAGGGAGGAGTATTGGAGAGCAGGCGAGCTGAGTGCAGAGGAGAGAGCTAAGCAGGGAGCCCTGTGCCCCTCGCTGGGAGGACAAGCAGAGCCATGAGGAAGCAGGTGCAGGAGAAGCTGCTGGCGCCTCACCCGGATGCTCTTAGCTGGAGGGAACCGCAGTCGGCCCAGGGGGCCACCTCTCCTGGAAATGCCTGGGAGGCTACGGCACCCCCAGGGGGCAGCCTGAAGCCAATGTCACTCTGACCTGGGAGGTACAAAAACTCCACCTTCTCACCTGTCCGTGGGATGGCTCTGTGGTGCCATCCACACTCCGGGGCTCCCATGGGACGGGGCTGAGGCTAGCAGGCTGCAGCGGGAACCACATGGGTGCCGACCCCCTCCCCACCACCCCATTCCTGTTCTTCCACTTCCCTCCCCCACCAGAGCCTCTCAATAAACCACTTGCTCAAGAATCCCCATCTCAGGCTCCACGTCTGGGGAACTTGACCCAAGATACTAGGAAACCCCACTCCAGAGAGCCAAAGGAAGAACCAGGAGAAGGCAGAGGTCTAAGGAGAAGAGTGTCCAGGAGAAGGGGTGGTCTTGGCCCCTAACGCTGTGGGTGGTGGTGGAAGGTGACAGGGAGGCCCCTCGCACTGGGCCCTCAACCCTTCATGGCCTTCATGGCTCTCAGACCTCACAGTTCATTCTGTGCAGGATGGAGCCTGGAGTTCTTGGTTTGCCCTTGGAGACCCCTCGCAATGTTGTAAGCCTTGTCACTCCTTCCCTACATGGCTGCCTGAATGTCCCAGCACCTCTCCCGGCTCAAACCCCATTGAGCCTTCAGGGCTGGTGCAATCTCCTGGTTCTGTGTGGAGCTCTCCCTCATGCCTCACGTGGTCTCCTCCGGCTCCCATCAGGGGAGCTTTGGAGATCATCTCTCCAGCTCCAAGCCACACCCCAAACAGCCCCTAAGCCCCAGAAGGCCAGGGACTATGTCTGAATATCCATCACATCCATTTATTGAGGGCCTACTGTGTGCCGAGTCCTGTGCCAGCACTTGCCATGGGTAGCAGGATCTCCCACTGGCAATTCTGACGGAAACACCAAGATGCTAGATCTCAGCCAGCGGAGTGAGGACAGAGATGGGGCCTCCCCACAGGATGTCAGAGCAAGGTGGCCAAAAGAGGTGTCACAACTCACTAGTACCTAGAATCTGAAAGGATCAGGATGGAAGAGTGTCTTAGTCTATTTGTGTTGCTCTAAAGTAATACCTGAGGCTGGTGATTTATAAAGGAAAGAGGTTTATTTGGCTCACAGTTCTGTAGGCTGTACAGGAAGCATGGTGCTGACATCTACTTCTGGCAGGAGGTACAGGCTGCTTCCACTCATGTCAGGAGGGGAAGAGGGGCCGGCGTGTGCAGAGATCACATAGTGAGAGAGGAAGGAGGAGAAGAGGACGGTGCCAGGCTCTTCCAACAACCAGTTCTCACAGGAACTAACAGTGAGAACTCCCTCCCTCCCTCAAGAATGACACCAAGACACTTGTGAGGGATCTGCCCCCAAGATCCAAACACCTCCCACCAGGCCCCACCTGCCACATTGGGGGTCAAATTTCAACATGAGACTTGGTGGAAGCCAAAGAAACCAATCCAAACCCTAGGAGAGAGGTGTTTGAAAAAAGATTTCTTTGGTGAGAACTGGACGTTCGACCTCCCCCAAGTGGGAGGAAAGTGGTGTCCAAGAGCCCTCACCTGAGTCCAGAAGGTCACCTAGAAGGGCAGATGGCTTCGGAAGGGCCGGCTGAAGGTGGGATGCTTAACTCCCAGGATCTGAGAAGGGAGCACAGAGCAAGGGGGCGGCTGCCTTGGAGGGAACCCCCTGCCCTGGAGGGTCTCTAGATTGGCAAATTTTGCCATGAGAGGAAGTGACAGCTTTAAATCCCTGCAGACCGCAAAGCCCAGAGCTATGTTAGGACCGTGTCAGCCATGCAGAGCTTTCCTGGTCCTGGTGGCTCTCCCTTGAGCCTGCCCGCCCATTCCGAGGAGACGAGGAGGTCAGAGAGGAGGAAGGTGCCCTCTAGACCCTCCCCGCTGCCAGCCATCAGCCTACAGCCAGTCCAAGGTGCCTTGGCTTGGAATGAAGAAGAATGTGTGCACTGACACATTGGATTGGAAACCTTAAACCTCTGAATTGAGACTCTATTTTGAACTCAGAGTGACTATACGACATTTCTCCCCTGAGAGTAACTGGAAAAATCGTAGGAGCACCCAAATTTTCATCTCCCACTGTATTGGGTTGAACAGCATCCCCCCAAAATTCGTGTCCACCCGGGACCTCAAAATGTGACCTTATTTGGAAATAGGATCTTTGAAGATGTAACCAACTTACGATCAGGTCATACTGGAGTAAGGTGGACCCTAAATCCAACGACTGATGTCCTTATAAGAGGAGGGAAATTTGGACACAGACACTCACAGAGGGGAGATGCGTGAAGACTCAGAGGGGAAAGAAGGAGGCCCCATGACAAGAGGCAGACCCTGGAATGACGCGTCTCCAAGACGAGGAGCGCCAAGGAGCGCCGGCAACGCACAGAGCTGGGAGAGGCCAGGAAGCACCCCTCCGCCCAGAGCCTTCTGCGAGAACATGGCCCTGCGGACACCTCGATTTCCGACTTCTGGCCTCTAGGATTGTGAGAGAATGAATTGCTGTTGTTTTAAGCCACCAGTTTGTGGCACTTTGTTATAGCAGCCAAGGAAACTAATACCCCACTAAATGCATTTAAATGAGGCAGTGGGGGGCAAAAAGAAAGACACTTTCTGATGCCATCCCAGCTGGCTTGCTCAGCAACCAGCCAGCCTCCAGGCTCACACCTCCCTTCACAGCCACCGAGGTGTCGCTATGCCCCCTCAGCGGAGGAGAAATCAGAATCTCTAACTGACTTGCCTGTGGCTGTTCAGCTAGCGCCTGGTCCAACGGGCTAAGTGCAAAGCCAGTGTCTGCGGTGTTGCTCTTCTAGACAACTTGGTCCCTCCCGGGCTCTCGCCACCAAGCGTGTGTCAAGGATTCCAAGACAAGGCTGCCAGCCCCCGTCCTCTCTTGAGGGCCAGTCCCAAATGTCCCATGATACTCTCCACATCTGAATTCAGCTCATTGATCAGTTTAAATCTAAGATCCTAAGGCTTTAATAAAAGCTTTTGAATCTAATTAAAATCTTGCCAGCCACAAAGCTGGTGCTACTCCTGGGACACGTCCCCCTTGGCATTCCAAGACCACGTTCTCCCGCCCAGTCTCGCTGGTCAATACGTCTCTGGCTTCTTTTCTCCATTCATTTGTGCTGTTTTTCTGTGTGTTTTGAACACCATGTCTAGTTTTCCCAGGATAATCAGCCAACTGGGAGACTCTTCCAAACACCTCCTTGGATTTCCCAAGAAACAAAGAATGCACCAGTACCAGCAATTGCTGGACGGTGCCCGCAGCAAGGAAACATCAGCTGCAGCCTGACTCATTAGAGTCCTGGATACATCTCTTGTCAGGGTTGTGTACAAATTCCAAGTCAGAAGGCTGTCTTTCAATCAAATGATTAGTGCCCAGAACAAATGAAAAATGGATTTTGAACTTCACAGCAAAGTTAGAAGTCACACTTTTTCTATTCCAATCCATGCTGACTCTAATTCTTCACAGTTGTCAATGATTCAGATTCTATGTCTATTTCTTCTTGTATAATATTTGATTTTCGTTATTAATGTTAATAATGGGTTTTGTTTACAGCTTACAAAGAGCTTTCCCAGACAAGAGGGCCATCCTCATGTTGTAGATGACACTTACACAACTACTTATTGGGAAGTCAAACTTCCATAACCCCCTGGGCTCTCACCTTCAAATCAGTGCTTTCGGCCCTACATTGCTTTCTCCTGAAGCTAATGAAAGAAACTTTGTAGTGAAAGAACTTCTAGAGTCCATTTATTGGAATCGCTTTGGAAAACTGGGAAGAATCTATGAGCCACAAGATTCCCCACATCAAAGGCTGGTAAAATGATCCAAGGATAATTCCTCCACCTTCCTGGAAGTGTGGGACTGTGGCTTCTCTGCGACTGGATTAACAGAAGCACAGCCATCTCTTGGAGGGTTCCCGGCAGAGACTGCCTCGGAACATTGTGTTTCCATTCCATCCCACACCCCGCACCAGAGTCCTGGCTGCCAGGAGAGCTAGATGAGAAACCTCGATTTCTCTGGTTCTGCTCTTAACTCACTGTTGTGGGTTAATTGTGTTCCCTCCTACATTCATATGTTAAAGCCCCAATCCCCAGTTCCTCAGAATGTGACTGTATTTGGAGATAAGGCCTTTAAAGAAGTGATTAAGTTAAATGAGCCATTAGGATAAGCCCCAATCCAATCTGACTGGTGTCTTTATAAGAAGAGAAAGTTTGGACCCATGGGGACACCAGGGAGGCACTTGCACAGAGAAATGACCATTCGAGGACACGGCGAAAAGGCAGCATCTGGAAACCAAGGAGAGAGGTCTCAGAAGACACCGAACCGGCCAACACCTTGATCTTGGACTTCCAGCCTCCAGAACTGTAAGAAAATGAATTTCCATTGTTTAAGCCACCGAGCCTATGGTATTTTGTTGTGTCAGCTGGAGCTGACGGATACACTCACTGACTCAAGTCATTTGACCTTCTGTGGCCTCAGGTTTCCCATCTGCCATAGGGATGGGTTCTGCCCCTCTCAACTTCACAGGGTCAATGTTGGGGGTCCCTTGGGGTCATGGACACAAAAGCCCTTTGTAAGAAGCAGAGCAGCAAACACCCTAGAGATGTGAAGAGCAGGTTGCCCGTGGCGCCACATTACAGGCTGGGGCTGGGGAAGAGCTGTGGTCAGGCACTGCCAAAGCATCTGCTGCTGGTTTGAAATGAGCCCCTAAAGTTAATGTTGGCTCAACGTAGGAGAAGCATCTACTGAGACAATCTTTCAGAGACTAATCTGTATGAAAACCTTAAAAAATGTGCATCACCTTGGACTCAACAACTCTACCTCTAGGAGACTAGCAGACAAGTGAGCTAACATAATGGAAAGAGACATTCATCCCAGTGTTGTTTATGGTAGCAAAAAAAAAAAAGTCCAACAAGGAACTGGTTAGGGAAAAATCATGTGGTAGAATAATTTTCATCCATTAAAAATTATGCTGTAGAAAAAAATTTATCAGCATGGAAAAATGTTCATAATATATTGGTAAGAGAAAAAAGCACCTGACAACAGAATCATATGGAAAAACACATACTTTTGTAACTGTATATATCTGAAAATATACATAAAGAAAAAACTAGAAGAAAACACATCAAAATGCTAACAGTGGTCATGTGATTATGGATTTGGGGTTTACTTTTCTTGAGTTTCTCTGTGTTCTTCAGTTTATCTGCATTAAACAGGCATTGCTTTGTTCTTTTTTTTAAAAAAAAAGTAATAACCACTATTTTTAAAGAAATAAAAAGATTAATGGCACCTCATGGTCCAGAAAATAAAAGTCTCACGGTTAAATGAATGACTTACAGAGGTGGTTTGGGCAGAAATAAAAAGGACTGATCGCATGTGGGACTGGGGAAAGTGTGGGGCAAGGAACCCTCTCACAAACCGCTGGTGGGGACGTGAATTGATAACAACCTCTTCGGAAAGTAATTCATCTGCATGTATTCAAACTTTAATTGAGGTGGGGAAAGCAAGATGCAGAAAAGTGTATATGATTTGATTCCACAGTCAAAAAGACAAGCATTGATTTTGTCAGAAGCCCCTCTATAGTATATGTGTAGAGACTTTAATGTGTGATTCAATGAGCTGGTGAAAAGGTGTTACCAGTGAGTAGCTGGGGTGGGAGGAAGGAGGAGGCGGGATGTAGGAAAAAACTTTAAAAAGAAAAATGAAATAGGTATCAACAATAAACACATGTTTACCATGATCCAATGTATGCAAAATAATGTCTTGGGTGTGAATAGATGCATAGAGAAATGCATGAATGGATGTGCTCCAAAACATCAATGTTGGTCATGCCAAGATGGTAAGATTTCACATGATTTTTACTTTCTTCTTAATACTTTTCTGTAATGTTTGATATTTTCATAATATGCATGTCTTTTTAACAAAATCACAGAAACACAAAAGCAATTTATTTGGAGGTTGGGGGAAGCAACCCCTTCCCTCCCACGTCCCTCTCCCAGCAAACCCAGTGAACTAAGTTTGAGAGTGACGCCTTCGGGCATTTCAGGACCAAAGGCTTCACTCTCTCTCCATTGCCTCCTGACCCTACTAGTTCAGGGAAAATAGAATTTATCCTTCAACCCAGCTGTGCTTTAATGGAATCATTAAACAAAGCCTTCACATTTGCTCAAAAAATGAATATCATTTTCCCATTGCCTACATGAATTTGTGATCTCGGAGAATTTTTTTTTTTTTTTGAGATAGAGTCTCTCTCTGTCACCTTGGCTAGAGTGCAGTGGTGTCATCATAGCTCACTGCATCCTCAAACTCCTGGGCTCAAGTGATCCTCCTGCCTCAGCCTCCCGATTAGCTGGGACTATAGACATGCACCACCACACCTGGCTAATTTTTCTATTTTTTGTAGAGATGGGGTCTTGCTCTTGCTCAGGCTGGTCTTGAACTCCTGAGCTCAAGCGATCCTCCTGCCTCAGCCTCCCATCAGAAAATTTTTTTAATGTGAGTAAGAAGAAAATTGATAATACTATGCTCCCTGATCTGAATGAGATCTGGCACCTTCAGTCACACACGCTTGAATTTGGGCACCATGGTTCTGACAGCCCTCTGGATGAGGCTTGTCCACACCTGCACCAACCTAGGGATCTCACAAGAGGCAAAGTAAGGTGCAGACACGGCCAGCAGGGCTGTGCACCAGTCTGGGGGGCACAGGCCAGGCCCTCATCAGCTTCTAGCCCACATGTAGCCACCACCTCGATGTGAGCTTGGCTCGTTGTTCATTGCCAAAAGGAAAAGTTCTAACGTGGGATGGAGGGGCCTATCCAAGGGGCTAGTGAGGAGACTTCAGGCCTGAGGGAAGGACTTACTGAGGGTGATAGTGGTGACAGATGCTATAGTTGTTTCCTGGAGTTGTTGTAACAAATACCACAGACTGTGTAGGTCAGAATAACAGAAATTTACCGCCTCCCAGCTCTGGAGGCCACAAGTCTGAAATCCAAGTGTCAGCAGGGTTGGTTCCTTCCGAGGTCTGCGAGGGAGAAGCTGTTCAGGCCTCTCCCTTGGCTTCTGGTGGTTTGCTGGCGATCTTTGGCATGTCTCGGCTTTGAGATCCACCGTCCCAATCTCTGCCTCCATCTTTGCATGACCATCTCCCTTTATGTCTACCTCTGATCCACATGTCCCCTTTCTGTAAGGACACAGTCCTATTGCATTAGAGCCATCCTGGTCACCTAATCTTAGCTTGACCACGTCTGCAAAGAACCTGACTCCAATTCAGGTCCCATTCTGGGGTGCCGGGGGTTAAGACTTCAATGTGTCTTTCTGGGTGGACACAATTCACCCATCACAGATGCTATTCTTGGCAGCTGCAGACAGGAAGCACGAGGTTTAGAGACATTAAGGAAGAAGCAAACAGCAGCACAGGCACCTGAGGGGGCAACAGCAAGTATCAGGAGATCAGCCCCGGCTTCTGCCATGCCCAGGTCTCAGGGCCCATGAGCCCCTGCAGAGACTGCCATGACACCAAGCTGCCAGAAGCCCACCCACATGCAGGAAGACCCACTCCCACCTCCTGCTGTGCCAGGGCCAGCTTGGCACTGACAAATTCCCTGCTTAAGTGTCATAATGAAGTCAAATTGCAGGGATCCAATAAACTGACGGCATAAATCAAGTCCTAAGGTTGGAGGATTTGTCCCAGTTTGTGCAAAGGGAGCTTTGTACTGATATTGGTATCAATTAATTATGTGAGCACCTACTATGTGCTCAGGACCATGTTGACAAAACAGACTGTGTGATCCTGCTAAGGAAAAACCCTAGTAGTAGGTTCTCACCCAGGGATTGTACACTCTCCACTCCTGCTGGACGTGTTTGAAAATATGTGGCAGGATCCTGCCCACCAGCTGACTGAGGAAGAAGAACCCTGAGCCTGGTGTTGGGTTGATAGAGCATCACAGCTCTACTCACAGAGGCCCTGAAGGACAGTGGAGAAGGAAAATCCTCCCACTGGGCAGAAATTAGAGGAGAACATCTAGTTGTCCACTTTCCCTGGAAGGAGAAATGGCCAGAAGTATGGATCTATAGTGATTCATGGGCAGAAGCTGGTGATTTGGATGGTCAGTCTGGGTGGTTTTATATCCTCCTCACACCAAATACATGGGTTTTTTTCTAACACCCACCAATTCTCTGACACCAACTAGGTGCCCAACCATTCCATTCAATTCTGACACTATCTACCTGGAGGTAGCATCATAGCCTGCAGGTTAAGGGCTCCATCCCACAAGGCTGCCCCCACTTCAGATGCCAATCACAAGTCCCAAGCCACCTGTACTTCTGACCAACTGCCTATAAATAGGAGGTTTCTGTAAACCTCCTTAGGTTCAATAATTTGCTAGAAGGACACACAGAACTCAAGAGAGTGCTTTACTTGCTATCACTGGTTTATTAAAAAGGACACAACTCAGGAACGACCAAATGGAAGAGATGCATAGGGCAAGGTGGGGTGGGGGAGCATGCAGGGCCTCCATACCCTCCCTGGGTGCACCACCCTCCCAGCACCTCCATGTGTTCACCAACCCAGAACTTTAGGGGGTTTTACGGCAATTTCATCACCTAGGCATGACCAATTACTAACTCAATCTCTAGCCCCGCCTCCTCCCCAGAGGTTGGGGGTGGCACTGAAATTTCCAGGTTTCTAATCAAGGTTTGGTCTTTTTGGCAACCAGCCCCCATCCTGAAGTGATCTAGGGACCCGCCAGGAGTCACCTTATTAGAAATAAAGATGTTTCTATCACTCCTGTCCTTCAGGAAATTCCAAGGGATTTAGGAGCTCTGTGCCAGGACCCAGGGACAAAGACCAAATATATATTTCTTATTATGCCACAGTCGAGGACTCACAAGGAACAAGAATGGAACATTGGTATCGAGGAGGTCTGGGGAAGAGGTATGTGGATGGGTCTGTCAGAATGCGCACAGGATATGAGGGTCCTTGTGACCCCTAAGTGTCACCAAAGAGCAGTCACCACGGAGCAGCTCTCAATCGTCAGGCAGGAAAGCATCCAAACTGAAGACCTACGTTCACAGCCACCTAAGTTGTTTCTCACATGGGTACATTTTATAGTGTGCTCCCAGGATGCTGAGCAGGGAGTTTATCTATGTAAAGATGGTTACTGATCCAACCAATATCAATGAAACCAGCTGGTTTAATTTATAATAAAATTTCAATTCACTGGCAAAAAGATGCATTATACAATGAAAATTTTGGTGTAATTAGCTGTGCATTTAGAAGGAAACAAAAATTTGATGTTACCTCACATCATACACAAAAAATCCTAATCAATTTAATATTTACACATATATTTATTTTTTATATAACAGTAATATAAAACGTAAGAAAATGTACTTACAAGTTTGAGGTAAGTAGGGTTTTTCTAGCCATAACACACAAACCCAGAAGCCAAAAAGACAAAGGCCCACATATTTGACTACATACAAAATTTTAATTCCAGTACAGCAAAGACATTATAATTACAGTCAAAAGATAAATGACAGGTGGGAGAAAATATTTGTAGCATATTTGTTCATTATTCAACAAATATTTAGTGAGTACCTACTATGTCTGAGGCACAATGCTAAATGCTCATAAAATTACTTGTAAAATATTCACAGATTTGCATGTTTTTCCTCAAATTTTTAATATATGTACGACTAAACAAAGGACTTAAATCCAAAATATGCAAACAGATACACCTAGAGCAAAACACCAAAAAATTGAAAATAGAAGCACACACAGAGCAACAATGTATCTGATGTATATTAGGTAAAAGAGTTCCATTGTCAACAAGGATCCAACATTTTCCTTCTTTCTGTTCCACTATTCCAGTACTTGATGCCATCCTGAAGGCAACTTGGTGCTCCAAGATGGCTGCTGGAACTCCAGCCATCCCATCAGCATTCCAGGCAGCAGAAAGGAGAAAGGGAGCGAGAACAGAAGGGGTGCCCTCTCCTCTGGATTACTTCCTTTGAGCAGCTTTCTTATCCTGGGAAGACATGCATTCATAGAGCCCACCCTGCTGCAAGTGAGCTTTCTTAATGTAGTCTTTCAGCCAGTGCATTTTCACTACAAATACACCTTGGGTGTGCTACTAAGAAATAGGGGGAAATTAATACTGGGTAGCAACTAGAAGCCTCTGTCATACCAGGCAAACACTAACCTATGAAAGCTGGCCTGGCAATATTAAAATAAGAATTTATGGCAGAAAGCATTATTAGGCATAAATAAGTATATAACATAATGATAAAGTGTACTGTCTTCCAAATCATGGATTTGCATGCACCTAACAATACAACTTCAATATGCACAAAGCAAAACTGACTCATTTACAAGCAGAAACTGAACAGCCACAGGCATGGAGGAAGATTCTGATGTTCATCTATCAGAAACTAATAGATCAGGCAGATAAAAAATATTGTGATAATTTATAATATCTGAACAACAGAATTCTCAAGCTTAATCTACTTTATATAGAACTCTGGATGCAACAAATAGACAATATTCATTCTTTTTTTTTTTTTTTTTGAGACAGAGTCTTGCTCTGTTGCACTGGGTAGAGTGCAGGGGCATCATCATTGCTCACTGCAGCCTCAAACTCCTGGCTCAAGCAATCCTCCTGCCTCAGCCCCCCGAGTAGCTGGGACTACAGGCACGTCCCACGACACCTAGCTAATTTTGCTAATTTTGCTAATTTTTCTATTTTTTGATGAGACGAGGGTCTCGCTCTTGCTCAGGCTGGTCTCGAACTCCTGGGCTGAAGTGATCCTCTTGCCTAAACCTCCCAGAGTGCTGGGATTACCGCGCCAGGTCTCATTCTTTTCAAGCACATACAGTACATATACAAAAATTGACCATTTATGAGTTCACAGAGGAAATCATAAAAAAGTCAAAGAATCTATAACTTATAGGGCATAATCTCTGAGCACAATGCAGTTAAACTGGACAGCCACAATTTTAAAAACAATTTTTAACCTCACTCATTTAGAAATAAGAAATTAGCCTCAGGTAACTATAGATTATAAAGGAGCCTACAAAATAAATGACAAAATATTTAGAACTGGATGTCTATGAAAGCACTACTTTTCAAAACTTGTGGGATATAGTTAAAGTGCATAGGTACTTAGTTCTAAATTTACATCCTTAACTGTATTATACTTAAAAAGAAAAAAATGAACACTGAAATCAATGACTAAAGCATTCGACTCAGGAAGCTAGAAAAATACTAAAGAGAAAGTTGAAGAAAGTAGAAGGGATGAAATAAAAATGGCAAGAGGAAAAGCTAATGAGACAGGAACTTTAAAATATTGTAGGTCGTTAGTGTCGGGGAGACTGTTGATTCCCTACTCCTGGGGCTCCCCTGACTGGACAGAGAAACTAAGCCTGTGTGGACCTGCCGACCTTTCTTCTCTCTGTCTCTGTCTCTGTCTCTGTCTCTCTCTCTTCTCAGAGTAAACTGAGCACAGAAACCCTGTCTTCGAGGGACCGAGGTCCCGACCCGTGACACTGGGTGAGTCCGCCTTGCTGAGGGCTGCAGCCCTGGAAGTGCCTTTCCTCCCGGGTTCATTCTCCTGCATCAACCTCATCGGTAACCAAGGTGATAATTTGGTCTCTCCTGTGTTTCCCTTTTTGTCTTATTTCTCAAATGACATATAAAAGATAGACGATATTTATTGGGTTCCCTAAAAAAAACCCCAAACAACACCAAAAGCAGCTGGGTGCAGTGGCTCACGCCTATAATCCCAGCTCTCTGGGAGGCCGAGGCGGGAGGATCACTTGAGCTCAGGAGTTCGAGACCAGCCTGAGCAAGAGCGAGACCCCGTCTCTACTAAAAATGGAAAAATTAGCAAAATTAGCTGGGCGTGGTGGCGAGCACCTGTAGTCCCAGCTACTCGGGAGGCTGAGGCAGGAGGATTGCTTGAGCCCAGGAGTTTGAGGTTGCAGTGAGCTACAACAATGCCACTGCACTCTAACCAGGGCGACAGAGGTAGACTTTGTCTCAAAAAACAAACAAACAAACAAACAAAAACCCGCCAAAAGCTGATTGCTTAAAAAGACCAATAAAATGAACAAACTTCTAGCAAGTCCAATCAACTTAAAGGGTGAAGGCATAAACATTAGGAATAATGTTCCTAAGAAGAGATCGTAACTATTGACACAGCAGGGATTTTAAAAACCATTAGAGAAGATGATGAACAATTTTATACTAATAATGTTAAACCTTACAGGAGGAACTGTAAGCAGAGTTTTAAAATAATATTAAAGCCAGACCCCACTTATTTTAGGAAGATAGCATAACTGGTATCTCAGCTGGACGGAGACTGCACAAGAAAAGAAAATTTAAACCAATCCCACTTTTAAACAGTGATGTAAAAGTCCTAAGTAAATATAAGCAAAACAAATTCAGTGGCGTGTTTTTAAAATACATACATCATGACCAGATTGTATTATCCCAGGATTGCAATGGTCAATTTTAGAAAAATATTTAGATAGAATTTTGCATATTCAGATTAAGAAAAAAAAATCACCTTCTCAATAGATGCAAAAAAAAGTAATAAAATTCAACATTTAATACACGATACAAACTAAAAATAGAAAGGAATTCCCTTTGATCAAAGATATCTATCAGAAACTCACAGCAAATAAGATATATAATGGTAAAACATTATACACATTACCATTAAAATTCAGGAATAAAGTGAAAATGACAGCAACCACTCCCCTATCCAACATTGTCCTGCCGATCTTACCCAATTCCATAAGACAAGAAAAAGAAATAAACAGTATAACAGTAAGAAAGAAAGAGCCAACACCTTATGATTCCTTTCTGATAATATGATTGTCTATGTTGAGAATCCAAGAGCTTCTACAAACTTTGAAAAGTGATAAAGGCTCAGCAGGGTTGCTGGATATAAGATCAATGTATATTGTAAAAGATCAATAATATTCCTAAGCCCAGAAATAACTAAGTAAAAAATATAAGAAGCATCACTAACAATGGCAGCAGGAACCATCAGGGATTGAGACTAAAAGGGAGAGAGAATGTTGTGCAAGACCTTTATGGCAGAAGTTATAAATATTGCTGCAGAACACAGAAGACATGACTAAATAAAGATACACAGCGCGTTCGTGGATACAAAGCCTCAACGTCATAAACATAACAGTGCTTACTAAATCAATCTATAAAGTTAATGCAATGCCAATCAAATTTTGAATGGGGCTTCTCAGGGAACTCAACAATATAATCCTAAAATGCAAATACAAAAGTAAAAGGCCAAGAATAGCTGAAACAATCTTGAAGAACAACAACCAGTCGAGGTGTGGGGGGGATGGTTTCCCTACCAGGTATCAAGACTTATAAAGCTGTGATCATTAAAACAATGTGATAGCAATACAGGGATAGACAGCTGCACCCAGAATACTGAACTGAGAAATTTGATTTCATAATATCAATAAGAAAATGGGTAGATAAAATAAATTGTGCTGGGGCAACTGGCTGCCCATTTGGAACAAAATACAGGTAGGTTGCGGCCTCACACTGTAGTGGACGCAGGGGTACCCTGGTTACTCCCCCTTCACACACCTGACCCAGTACATACAAAAGTGTCCTCTGCGACCCAAGGGCTTCCGCTCGCCCTGCAAGAACAGCAGCTGGGAAGTGCCAGGGAGCTAATGCCCCAGCAATAGTGCCCAGCAGTGCCAGTGGTTATGGGCAGGGGCTGAATGAGAATACCACCACTTCCCAGCCACTCAAGAGGGACAGTCCCCGAGGTCCCCAGTGGACTGAGTCCCAGCTGTCCATAGTGGTACCTTTTCTTCAACACACCCTCTGACTTCCTTCCCTTCCCCTCTTCCTACACCCAGATCCTTGTCTCAGAATCTGCTCCAGGGGAAACCAAACCTAAGATAACGCCATACCAAAAAACAAAGGTGCATAGAATTTCCAAATATGAAAAGATGAAAAGCAGAAAATATAGGAGAACGTGCTTTTGATCTCTGTGTAGGAGAAGGATTTCTTAAACAAGATGCAAAAAGCACGTCAAAAAGGAAAAGATTAATAAATGTGACACGTTAGAACGGAGTATTTCTGTTCAACAAAGTCACCGTAAACAAAGTAAAAAAACAAACTACAGATTAGGAAAAGATATTTGAATTGCAGTAAAAGATCATGACCAGAATATGTAGGAATATCCTAGAAAGAATAAAAATAAGATAAAAATGGAGAAATAGACAAAGGATTGAAATACAAAATCCTTAAAATAAAATACAGAAATGAGCGAGAAACAAAAATATGTATTCTATCTCGATAATGTTTAAGAAAATGCAAACTAAAACAATGAAATAATCATACGTTATCCACCAACTTGGCAAAATTTCAGAAGACTGAAACGGTGTTGGGGAAGGGCACACTCAAACCCTTTTACTGCAGACAGGAATCAGTATACCCTCTTGGAAGAACAATTTGGCAATATCTAAAATCTTTTGAAATACTTACATCCTATGACCCAGCCACCTCACTTTTAGAAGTGTACCCTGCAGAAATAATAGTGTAAATATATAAAAAATATATTAAAGGGTATGTTTTTCTGCATTGTTAGTAAATACAAAAATAAAAAAGGAACCTTAAGTGGCTCTCAGTAAGGAATTTTAAAATAAATGAAGCTATACTACTCAGCCATTAAAAAGCAAGGGGCAAAATGTGGTCTGCACAGATGATGGAATATTATTCAGCCTTAAAAAGGAACAAGTGAGTGGGGCGCAGGGGTGCCCCTGCAGTCCCAGCTACCCCAGAGGCTGAGGCGGGAGACTCACTCGAGCCTAGGAGTTGCAGGCCAGCTTCAGCAAGGTAGAGAGACTTTATCTCAAAAAAGAAAAGCAAGAAAGAAAAGAAAAAGGAAGAACATTCTGTCACATGCTACATGTGGAAGAACCTGAAGACATTACACTAAGTGAAATAAGCCAGTCGCAAAAGGGGAGATTCTGTGTGATTCCCCTTATAGAAGGAAGCTGGAGTAGTCAGAGTCATCGAATCGGAAAGTAGAACGGAGGTTACCAGGGGCTGGGGAGGAAGAGGGGCAGATAGTGTTTAATGGGTACAGAGTTTCATTTGGGAAGATGAAAACACTCTGGAGATGGATGGATGGTGGTGATGGTTGCACCACATGTGAATATACTTGATGCCACTGAACTGTACACTTAAAAATGGTTAAAATGGTCAATTTTATGTTATATATATTTTACCAAAAAAAAATTTTTTAAAGGCAAGGGGTGGATAAACGTGTACTGACCTAGAAAGAGCTGTTCATTTGCTTGGCAAACACTCCCTGAGCAACTCTGTGTGGCAGACACAGTTCTGGGCGTGAGAAAGATGAGTCAGTAAGCAAGAAAAATAAGGTCCCTGCCCTCATGGGGCCAACTCCCAGCAGAAGAAAAAGACAACAAGTAAACAAGCATATAAATAAGATCATTTCAGATCGATTGTGTTTTGGAGAAAATACAGGAAATGGAACAGGGGATCGTGGGGGTGGGGGGCTCAGGGAGCTGGAGAACCCAGGAGAGCCTCTTCGAGAAGGTGACGTCCCCTGGGGCCTGAGCACTGACGGGATCTCCTGAGAGTCCCTTCTTGCCGTTCACCTCCCGACACATTCAATCCCCGCTTCCCCTTCTGCAGGGGGCCCAGAGAAACCCCTGGACCCGAGAGGTGAGTCCTTATCAGTGAATGAAGGAAAGCTTCCTAAAGAAACCTGGGGTTGGAAAAAGGTGAATAGTCCGGCCGCGTTAGCATTCGCAAGAAAGAAAGGAAACGTGACATTAAGGGGGGCGAGGGGTGCTGGCAGGAAAACTGCGGAGGGTTTTAGGAAGGACAGTGCTACCCCAGTGTGGCCGGTCCCAAGAAGGAACACGACAGGCGAGGGACAGGTGAGGGGCAATCTCGGGGTGGCACTGTTTTGTTCTCACTCCGTCAGCTCCTTTCTCTCTGGCCTGTTCCAGAAAGATCTAGGCAGGCTCACGGTCTTAGGTAACATAAGTCATCTCCTTACTCCAGATGCAAGAACAGCTTTGGTCCAGTCACTACATGCCCAAGACCAGGTAATCACGCCACTGTCCATTTCACTGAAGACCGAGGCTCAGCCCCGCTACAGCAGGGAGCTTGCAGTGTCTGGGGGTGGGGGTGGCAGGGACAAGGGTGCTTTTTCTTTCTTTATTATTTCTTTAAATTGAGGTGAAATTCACATTACGTAAAATTAACCATTTTAAAGTGTTCATCTCTCTGCCATTTAGTATATTCAGAAGGTTGTACAACCACCACCCCTACCAAGTTCCAAAACATTTTCATCACCCAAAGAAAACCCACTAGGCAGTCACTGCCTCGCCCCCCTCCCCTCAGCCCCTGCCACCAGCAATGGGCTGTCTGTCTCTGTGGACCTTCCTGCCCACGTGATTAGGGAGTGCTCTGCGGGAAGAGCTCTAGGGGACAAGGGAAGCAGAACAGGGAAGGGTGCAGCCTCAGGTTAAGTCCAGTAGGTTGTCATCTGACGGGAAAGCCCTGCTCGTCCCCAGCTTGAAGCAGTGGAGCCCGTCTTTTGTAAACCCTTTATTAATCAGCCGCTGGCTGTGGGCCACCACTGTGCTGGGGAGGGGATGTGACTTCCCAGGAAAGGCAGCTCTGCTGGCTGAGGGCGAGTGTGCAGAGAAGAGGGGAAACCACACACCAGTAGCAGCCGCTGTCGCTGCGCTGCTGACCTGCGCGCGAGCACATGTGCTGTCCAGCGGAAGGGGTCTGCGCTGGGCACCAGAGCATCTGCCACAGTCTGCCCCTTGGGCCACTCAGACCCACTTGCTTCTCGCACTGTGTCTGCTGCAGCCAGGCCCAGCTGCTCCAGGCGGTCAGCCACAAATCCTAGTGAAACTTCCAAGACGCATGTGAGTGGGAAAAACTAGAGGCCCCGTTGCTGCAGCGGATCCCGAGGCCTTAACTGGTCCTGGCCATCCCCTCGCTTGAGCTCCTCCCTTACTCTGCCGGTTGTGCCCTGCCTGGGGAGTGACCCAGATTCTCACCCCTGAGGGCTCTGAGGTCCTGGTTGCCATGCCCCTCTCAGGTCATGGCTGCTGTGTGCCCATTCGCAGTTAAAACTGGGCATGGGGATCCCCAGAGTCACCCTGGGACACGCCCCCGGATCAGGATCCCGGCCCCTGTAGTGTACGACTCTGTTCTGCACCTGCTGGGCCTCAGACAGGGGCACCCAAAGGCACCAGGCAGCACTGGACCTTCAACTTTGGTGGGACTCTTACAGTGTCCCCTATGGAAGCCGTATACCCTCAGGGACCAGGACCCCTAAACGCACAAGGCCTAAATGTGGGGACATGAGGCATGGATTTCCCCATGTGGGTCACAGGAGTAACAGTGAATGGAGCCACTCCTGTTTATACCCCTTACGCTGTCTAGCATGGACACAGCCCGGCATGCCTGCTTAATTTAAGGAACAATCTCACCCTGAAGAATAGCACCCTGGTGTCGTCTGAAAGCTGTGATCCAAGAGGCCACTCCACTGCTCCACGGGCGGGCGTCCCAGATGGTGCAGTCTGCAGCAGGGCCAACGGATCCCATGGCCACGTGCCCACTGCCACACCTCCTTTCCTGCAGAGTGAATGCCTTGGCCACAGGGGATATTGTTCAGAATCCAGTGTCAGTGGATCAGCCATGGAGACAGTGAGCCTTAGACAGTGGTGTTGGTGAGACCCTAGAAGTAGGAAACACAAGCCCATTCCCAGAATCAAGTCGCTGGATCTACGTGAACCACTGCCCTTTCCAGGACAGAGGGGTCCAGTGAAATCAACTTGCTACCAAGTGGCTGGTGGCTGGCCGGCCACTTCAAGGGGTTGGTACCATCCTGGGAGCTCAGAGTTGGTCTCACTTGCTGACAGGTCAGACACGCAGAGGTGGCAGTAACCACGATGTGTGGAAGTACACGTTCCTGGGCCCATGAGTAGCCGCCATCTCTGCCGCCATGACAGTTCCACTGGTGAGCCCATTGCCCAAGCCCTGAGGCAGCCAAGGACAAAGGTTGGCTGGATCATCTTGTGCACTTGGTCATTTAGTGTCTCTTCCACGTGGGATGCTCCCTGGAGTTAATGCGGAGCACAGAGATCTGCACCCTGCGCACCCCCACATGCCCACACATGCCTTTTCCCCAGCTCTCCCTGTTCCCAAACTTCCAGTCTTGCTCCTCTAGACCCCTGACCAACCAGCTAAGCCACCGACCATGAGCCCATGTGTCTCCTTTCCTTGAGCCACTTCCCTGTTCAAACCTAGTAGGTGACCAGGTACACTGCCTAATGCTCTGCCTGCTGTGTTTTAGAACCACCCGGGAGGGCTGTGGTGCCGCGGCAATTCCTTTCAGCTCACACCACATGTCCAGCTGACATGTGACATCAATGTAGCTCAGCTGGTGATGGGGAAACCACCACAAGGTGTGAGCTGAGGGAGAGGCCTCAGAGCAGTGTGACCACTGCCATAGGGGTCTGGACCACCTGCTTGTGCCTCTGAGACCTCTGGGAGCCCAGTCCCTGAGGTGCCTCTTCTGCCCTATGACGGATGCCTGGCCTTGTGATTTGGTGAATGACTCATGGTGAAAAGTCGTGTCCGCTTGGTCACTTGATGTCCCCTGATCAGATGCTCTGTTTCTAGCAGGGCCCAGGGACACATCCGGAGTCCTTCTCTGCTGCAGATGGCATGGCCTTTTTCCAGTACCCTCGGGATCTGCTTTCCTATCAGGGCTTGCCAGAGACACCACATGGTGACCTTTTCTACTACAGATACCTCTAGCGCCATAGGGTCTGGCGAGTCATGTGTCCCAAGTATGGTGGCTTATATGACTGAAGCTCCAAACTAGAGCTGTCTGTGTCACCGAATAAATGGGCCAGAGCAGGATTGCCAAGTGCTGAGTATGCTGCCCCCAAACCCGAAGTCATGCTTCATTCCTAGTGGTAGAAGGTACAAGGTGCAATAACCCACCCTTTATTTTGCAGGAGACGGCCCACCATGCCCAGACCACTGGGCCCTTTCAAACTTCCCCAGTGCGGCAGCCCTTGGGTCTTTCTGTTTACCTGCCACCCTCTGGAGCACACACATTCTACCAGAGCTTCCAGTGGACCTGCTACTTCTTGCTCTATAAATCTGATTAACATGATGTTGCTAGAGCTAACCAATGCGGTGGTCTGTAGGCTGCCCAGGTGGGCCAAGTCCCTTCAGAGTATATTGTGGTAGAGAGCAGGAATATTGACATAGCCATGAGTGTATATGGCTGCACCTCATATATCCAAGATGATATCACCATTACCCAGCTCTGGCAAAGACACCCCATCCTTCGTAGAAGATGCACTTGGGGCTACTAGTCGGTTGAGCTCATGGTTCTCCACTGTCATCTGCCATGATCCATGTGGTTTTTGCAGGGGCCAGACTGGTGAGTTCAATAGAGCTATGATAAAGACCCCCACTCCTGCATTCTTAAGGCTCTGAAGATGGCACTAATCTCAGTCATTCCTCCAGAAGTACAATAATGATCTTGATTTTTCACCTTAGCTGGGTTGGGGCAGTGGGGAAGAGGCTTCTATTTGGCCTTTCCTAACACAATAGTTCATACTCTGCAGCTCAAGGAACCAACATGAAGGTTCTGCAAACTGCTAAGTATTTCTGTTCCATTTATACATTCAGGAACTGGGAGAATGACTACATAGTAGGTCTCCGGACACAATAGGCCTATGATGAGATGGACCTAGGCCAGGACTCCATTTGTCACCTGGTTCCCCTTCATCCTTACTCTGCCATAACATTATGGCCTTTGAGTGTCTGGGAATCAATGTGAATTTGGATCCTACATCCAACAGCCCTTGAAAGATCTGGGAAACCCCTTGTGGCCACCCTAGAGAGGTGCCACACAGCTCCTTCTTCAAGAGAGAGCCTGCCATGGGGCAGTGAGCTGACAGCCTCCACAGAGGGCCACAGTGCTTGAGTCAAGGCCATGCCCACCCTGTGCAGCTCCCAGCCAATAACTACATACAGTAGGGGTACGATGACCTGGCATTCTCTTCCCAGTGTGGGACCCCTCTTGGGTAATCTTCATTCTAGAGCCCCTGCTGGGCTAGCTGAGACTCCCTGAGAGCTGCACCGCAGTCAGAGGCTTTTCCTACCCCATCCTCCTTCCTTCCCACTCTCCTCTCCCAGGTTTCAGACCCTCACTGTAGCCTGAAAGTCCCCAGCCCACTCCTGCTAGCCTCTGTCACAGGTGCCACCCCCATAAATCCCTTGCGCTTCTAGCTCCATCCATCCACTTCCCAGAGGACCAGAGCTGACCATGCCCTTCCCCCAATGTGTGCTTACTAGATAAAATGGCTAAGTTCCCCGTTAATGGGTTAAATTGTGTCCCCCCCCCACCTCCCCCCAAAAGATGTTGAAGTCCTAAGCCCCAGTACCTGTGGATGTGACCTTATTTGGAAATAGAGTCTTTGCAAGCTAAGATGAGGTCATGAGGAGAGGTCCTAACCCACTAAGACCTTATAGAAAGGAGAAATGTGGACACAGAGACAAACAGGCACACAGGCACATGTCATGGGAAGACGAAGACAGAGATCAGGGTGATGCATCTGCAAGCTAGGGAACACCAAAGACTGCCAGCAGCCACCAGAAGCTAGGAGAGAGGCCAGGGACAAATTTTCCCTCCAAGCCCTCAAGAGGACCCAACCCTGCTGGCACCTTGGTTTTGGACATCTAGCCTCCAGAACCATGAGACAATACATGTCTGTTGCTTAAGCCACTGGTCTGTGGTAGCTTTTTACAGCAGCCCTAGGAAACGAATGCAGTCCCTTTAGGGAAGGACTGGGCATTGTGCTGTACGTACTTGCAATGCCATCACAGGTCCTTCCTCATGGGACCGGCACCTCTTTCTGTTGACAGATTCTGCATCTGAGAACAGGTTCAGGTCTGGAAACTGGGCAAGGGATCCTGACTTTCTGTTGGGCATCAGACCCCAGCCTTCTGCTGATCCATTCTTGGTCACTTTTGATTATATACATTAAACAACACCAGCTTCGCTGGCTGCCCAGATACCTTGCCCCTGGAAATGCCATGTCCTATTAGCCGTCTCCATGGGGACCTGTGGGTCAGGCTCCTGGCTCCATCCCAAACTTGCCATCCATTCTGGTCCTTGCACCCACCTTGCTTGTCACAGTTAAGTGCTGCCCTCCAGCCTCTGCTATTCAGGAATCCTATCCTGTCCCTGGCTATGGGAGAGCTCAGCTCTGTAGCAGCATCTCCTCTGCCAGGCCCAGCCCACCAAGCACAGCCACCTCAGGGCACTCAACAATGCTAATGTCTCCTTGCTAGCCCCCCCTCACCATTTGGGTGAAGAGCTGGGCCCTCCCAAGGAAATTAGGCAGCCAGTGGGTTTTCCAACCTGTTCCGCAGCAAGCAGGTCTATGCAGACCTAACCCCAAAGGCCAAGGGAGATGAGGAGCCAAAGAAAAAGACTGACAAATCCAGTTTCTCAGAAAGAAACATTTAATAGGGACTTATGAACAGAAGCAGTGTCTCAGGCAGCCACAAGACAGTGTTTCCCCACACTCACCCTGCAGAAAATATCCTTTATATAACAAGCTTTTTTGGTAAAACATGTGCAGCTGGTCACGTCTCAGACTTTCTTGCAAAACTCGTGACCACTGGAAAGGTTAGATAAGCATCTTTATGAGGGGTTATCAGTGCTGCAGGCATTGTTTAAAGACCTTACTGCAGAGCACCTTGGTATGCAGGAGCCAAACATTGGTGATCATAGCGGTTTTGCTATGCAACAGGCCGTTCTCCTACACGGCCTACTTTTCCAAGCCTTTGCATACCTTCCTCTGTGGCCGCTCTGACATCTCCACTTCATTGACTGTGTACTATCACTTTTTCCAAGCTTCCAAGAACCCTCACAGCAATATTGGAACCTTCCTTCCAGGATCTGAGAGAGTGTTTCCATACTGATAAACTCTCCAGTATCCCGCTTCTATCCAGCCTCCCTCGATCCAGAACCTTCAGAGTCGTCTCCTAGGAAGCTCTTCCCAGTCCTGGCCAGTCCCTGTTGGCCTGCCCCCACAGTTCCTTTGGTGGTTAATCCCTCTCATCCCTCAGCAGGCAAAACACTTCCCTGGTCAGGTCATGCCGAGATGTGATCCCAGCTTTAAATCTGGAGGCCAAGAGGGGAGGTGGGGGCGATCCTGAAGAAGGAAAGCCTTGCCTTGTAGGCACTTCCCTTATTTAAAGTTTCTGCATAGTCTTTAAGTCTTTCCAACAGGCGGAACGGGCCACTTCTGCAGGCCAGTGGGTACAGAAGAAACTGGGGGCTTGAGGTTCTGAAGAGCATCTCCCCAGATAGTCCATCTCAGACCTCAGGCACCCCACACTCCCCTTGGCGCCCTGACTTTGGAAGGGAGACTTCCCCGGGCTGGGAATTCTACCCTCTCCGAAGTCCTGCACCTTATCTCCAGCCGTCTGCCCTCTGACTGTAGAAGAGGAGGGTTTTTCCTAAAGGCTGCCAAGGAATTCTTCTGACTTTGCTTTAAACTGGTGATCCATGGCCCTGAACTTGTCATTTTCTCTCTTCAAAGCATCACTGGTGTTCAGCAACAGCTTCCCCATTCCGCAGTCCTTATAATTACTGTTTTCCCTAATATCTCTCAACACCAGTGATATTGCATGAGCCAGGGCATCCCACCTATCTGAGTCCGGTTCTAGGTGACCACAGGTGGAAGTCTGAACAGCTGCTCTGCTACCTCAAGCTGGGGACTACCAGCGATGGGCTGCAGTCGCCAGGGACCAGCAAGGCAGAATCCCACCCTTGGGGTCAGCTTTGTGGAACCACTTCTGATGCTACCTGTCTTCAGGTGTCTAGAAGCAGAGCCCAAGACAGGGAGGTACTAGGGACAAGCCCCTCAGGGCATGAGGGCAGCAGGACAGGGAAGGAGAAAGGACTGAGGTAGGGTGAGGTCTCAGGACAGTTCAGCCCTGGCCGGGTCTGCAGGGGGCTCTGGGATACACAGAAGTACCCCCATCTTGAGATGATACATCCGTTAGCCATTGGCCATGGGCTGGCCCCTGAACCTGCCAGGCGTTGCGGCTCGGTCAGCCAAGGACGCTTCTCCAGGAAAGGGGGCAGAGTGCCGGGGAAAGGGGACCTGGCGGGGACACCGACAGCAGCTGCCAGACCAGGTGTGTAGTTCCAGAACCACAGCCCTCGCCTCTGCCCCCTCGGGCTGATTCACTGACCAGTCACCACTTCATTGTCTCTGGTACGTGTCAGTCACCCAGCAGGTGTCTCCCCAGCTGCAGGGGACACAAATCCAGCTCTCCCAGACGCTGTCCATACGGACTTGCGGCAAGGGGTGGGGCCCTTTCAGGCCCCCTCTACACTCTCGGAAGAAAACCCTCCACCCCAGCTCCACCTCTCTGACCTCTGGCCGCTGGAGGGGCCGGCCATCCAGGAGCTCCAAAGCCGGTGCTCAACGGCCAGCTTTGCAAGGCTCCTCGGGACGTGGAACTCACTGGCACCTGTTCTCTTAAAGCCTCGGCCAAAAAGGAGCCAGGAAGAGTCTGAGGCTAACACCGGTCGCTCCAGCGTCGCGCTGCATCTGATTCCAGCTGCGACTCCCCCACCTCTCATCCCCTGCACTGGGGCGCGCCCCGCGCCCCCGCCCCGCGCCGCCCGAAGGCAGCAGGAGGCACCGCGTGGCCGGGCGCGCCACCTAGTGGATGCCGGGCGAGTCCCCGACAGGGCCGGGGGCGGGGCTGCAGGGCGGCGTGTCGCGGAGGGCAGAGCCAGCTGCTGCGCGGCGGAGGACTTGGGGCCGCGGGGAACCAGGGCGCTCCCGGGGGCGCCAGGCCCCCGCCCGCCTCTGACCACCAGAAGGAAGCGAGTCGGCTGGATCAGGACACACAATGTTTAGTCCCCTCCCCTGACTCTTGGGGGAAATTTCCTGCAAATTCGAAGAGTCGCTTAAAATCCATCTGGGTCTGATATTTCCTTTATTCCAAGGAAAGGGGTAAGAAAAAAATCAGAAAGAAGAGAGGGTCTCCCCTCTCCATAGCGGCGTGAGGGGCACTGACCCGCCCCTCCACATGGTCGCCCTGGCGTGGAGGAGGCTAATGAGCCAGCTGCCACCCAGACGTGGAGGTGGGAGGTCAGCCCTCCAACCTTCCCTGCTCCAGACACACCTGTGGGGCAGAAGGATGCGGCTCCACACAGATGTACATACATGGTCTTAGGTGTGTATTAAAAGTCTGGAAGAAACTGTACCCAGCTGTTAATAGAGTCTCTCTCAGGGGGACGGAGCAGAAGACAGAGCTTTCACTTCTCAATTTATGCACTTCCCCAAAAATGTGGCTGGGTCATGAGTAAACTGCACTTTCAGTTTTGACCTCTTTTTGTATTTTTCAAGTTAAAATGCAATTGGGAACAATGGAACATTACGTGCCTCTGAATGGAAGGACATGCATGACCAACAAAGTACCACATCAGGTCAGAGCCTAACCATCCTCGGCTTAGGGCTCTGCAAAGCAGGGCCCACGTCATAGGTTATCGGAGCAGGTCCCTGCTCAGTCGAGTAAGTGTTGTCTTTGGCTGCATCCTTGCTACGACGACAGAGTTGAGGAATTGCCACGGAAACTGTTATGGCCCACAAAACCTAAAACATTTACTCTCTGGCTCTTTAGAGAAAAGATTTGCCAGCCCCTGCTCTAGACTCAACTACCAAATTACAAGGAATACAGGGACAGGGGAGCATGTCCAACAACACTGAGTTGATGAGACCAGCAAAATCCAGATTGCAGGAAACTCTGGAAAAAATCACCAGTTTCTTCAATACATCATTTGCAACAACAATCAAAAAGAAAAAGAAAAAATGGAGGGGACTATAGATTTAAAAGGAGCTGGGCAGCGACAGGTAATAGAAGTGTAGCTGGTAAGAAAATAAAGCCTCATATTCCATGGTGGCAAGTGAAGAGCTGTATCTAACACTGGAAACCAGGAATTAACATTATAAACCATTTCGTTTAGAAAGGGAGGTTTTAAAAACAGAGGAAACATCTATTAAAAAGCTGAAAGTGGGTGCCCCTAGCGAAGGGGTTTCAGGAGTCAGAGAAAAGGAGCAGATACTCATTTCTTTTTAAAATTTTAAGCCTAGTGGTAATGTTCGAATTTTCAAACCATATGTGTTTAAACAAAATATTTAAATATAAATATTTGAATCAAACAACAACTTAAATTTTTTAACTTAATATATGGGTGAATATGTTTATAATCTTGGATTATGGAAGGCCTTTCTAAACATGACCTGAAAAGCAGAAACAGCTAAAGGTTGATCTTTTTGGCTGCATAAGAATCTAAAACTTCTCTATAGGAAAGCTATTATAAATATAAGGCTGAAAGACAAATGGCAAATGGAAAAAAAGATTTGTAACAAATAATACAGACAAAGGGTTAATTTCACAGTTTTTTTGTTGCAAGCAACAGAAACGGACCTTAGCTGATTTAAGTGGAAAAGGAATAGATGTTGAATACCACACAGACCTTCTGGGCAGGCTGGAGAACCAGGCTCGCAGGCCTCCCAGACAGGAACAGCAATTGTACTACAGCAGATCTGGTAATGACACCATGGCTACCCCCTTGCTGGGCCCTGGGCACTGCCCCAGATCAGCTGCCGTTGCTTCCACTCTCTCCAGCATAGTCTGCACGGTTCTGCTGCCTCTGATCATTAGCTTCCAATCCCATTTGAGAGGCAAGAGCCTCTGAATGAATGGCAGATCCTCAATCATGGGCCTGCATCCTAGCTGCAAGGGAGGCAGGGAAAGCCAGCCCCTGACATTTCAGGTTCCATAACAGAAGTCAGGGGATGCCCCAAATATTAGAAGGGGATTCAAATGCTGAGTAGACAAAAATAATAACAGATGTGCATTACAATCCCTAGTACATCAGAAGACCTCACACTTCGTTAAATAAAAGAGGAATAACACAGTAGACAAATAAGCAAAGGACATAAAGAGGCAATTGACAAAACAAGTGGAATTGGCCCATAAATATACAAAAAGTTGTTTAGCCTCACATAGCAGCTACTAGTGGTTGCCTACCCCAAATCAATTCCCACCTTCTTCCTTGCTGGAAGAACCCTCGTGTTGTTTAGATATCAACCCCACCTGCAAATGACTGAGGGGAGAGCATGAAACCCAGTTCTGGTCAATGAGCTGTGTGGGTGAATCTGCCGGGGGAGAGACTTTTGTATTAGTCAGCATAGGCTAGCTGCTGTAACAAACATGCTCCAAATCTTTGTAGTTTAACAAGTTTATCCCTTGCTCATGCAAGTCCAACGTGAATGTTCCTGGTCATGTGCTTCTCCTGTGCAGTTCTCCTGCAGGCAGTGACTCAGAAATCTAAGGTCCCTCCATGGTGGAGTTCTGTCATCCTCAACATGTGGCCTCCCAGATCACTGCACATGGGAAAGCCATGGAAGTGGCACATGTGCCTTCTGCTCACATTCATTGGCCAGAACAGGTCACATGGTCACAGGGACCCATCCAGCTGCAGGGGAAACTAGTAAATGTATTTAGCTATGTGCCAGGAAGAAAATGTGCCAAATTTAGTGAACACTGAGCACTGTCCTTGCCACAGTTCCCCTTCTGGTTACCACATACCCGTTTGGCTCTTCCTCCCGCGTAGAGAACACACTCCTTGATTGGGTGCTGATCTTCCTCTCTTGGCAAAGCTCCCTCTCCATTGCTGTCTGTGCCCCGCCACCCCCCATCCTTTTGCATTAACCAACTTAGCCTCATCTGATATGGGTCGTGCCTTCTTTGGGGGCTGTATAGCTTCTGCCACTGGCCTTCTACTCCCACTGTCAAGACCCGAGAGCACAAATCACCCTCCCATGACACATCGTGGTGAAGGGTCCCAGTCTGGCCAGATGGGTTGCCCCCAGCCCTTGTCTTCTACCCCCTGTAGGTCTGACATAACTGTGAGACTCCCACCACTCAGCCTGCACAGAGGCCAAGGGCAGGCAGAGAAAAGAGACAACCCAGCTGGCCCAGGGCCTCCTCTGCTCTCAGCACAGAGGGAAGAGGCCTCTATGACTCGAATGAGAACCTTCAGGGGGTGCACACAGCACACAGAAAGAAGGCTTTCAAGAACTCAACACACACACACACACCCCAAAATTCACAATTAAAAATTCAATACAGGACGTGAAAAAAGGAAAGATCCTTCGAGAACAAAAGCTGCATTCCAGAAGGTCAGATGGAAGAGCTCACTCACGATATCGAACAAAAACACAAAGAAAAGAAGGCACGAATAAAAAGGAAACAGGCTGGAGAATGAGATCCAGGACCCTCAATTGTAAGTAACAGTGCTTCTGGAAGGACAGAAAGGAGCAAAAGGAGATGTGGTAATTTAAGAAATAATAGAGTAGGAGAGAGACATGGATCTTGAGATTTGAAAGGGCTCCAGGCAGGAGTGATGAATAGAAAATACACACCTAGACGCAGCGTGGCGAGACGTCTGAACTCCACAGATGACGTCTTAGGAGCTGCCAGATGGCACGGCCCCTGCCACGACGGAGAGACAGGCTTCTCATCGCGTCCCTGGAGTGAGAGGGGAGAGGACCAATTTGCCAACCAGTGAGAAAAAGCAGCAGACCAGGAAAAGAAACCAGGTGAAACAGACCAGAAAACACTCTAACGAGTCGGAAATCAGATTGGAACAAAAGTCTCCAAAGAGTGGAAGACAAGAGAATTCTAGAAACAGCAGCGAGCGACAAAGCTTGTTCACAGCTGCATTTCAACGGATGATAATGTGCCTGAGAAATATAATAGAATGATTAAGGAGGGATTATTGAAATGCAGGAAACATACTATAAGAGTAAACTTAATAATAAATAGCCCGAGACCAGAACTAAAAATTCCAAATGCAGCTGCAAAACTCAGATGTTGAGTTGAGGGCAGCAGCGAGGGAAGGGGGAGGGGGAAGTAAAAGTTCCAGAGTTCCCTTTTGGGGTGATGCGGGCAGAGCAGACAAGTGAAACGTTAGGGGGTTGGATATTTTTATATTTAACTTGCATACAGTAAAAGAGAATTAGAGGTTTAAATAAGGTTATTTAAGACACAAACGTGGGTGGTGGTGGTGGAGCCAGGGTCCCAGGGCAGAGGCAGCATGAAGCTTCGACTGCTGGGGCGAATCACAGCCAGACTATGCAGTCCTAGAGCCCATGGTGGTGGCAGCTGCATCCTGACCCCTGTGTCCAGCAGGGATGGTCTGTTGGCTCTGGACCAGCATCTGGGGTGGTGGCAGGCTGAGTCCCCAGCTTCCTGGTTGTGCCAGAAATAGTGGCTCCCTTTCAGGCCAGTTCTGTGGTTCTAGTCAGCTCAGCTCAAAACCTGCCCTTCCAGCCCTTCCAATGATTTCATAAGCACCTCATTCCATGCGTAAATCTCTCTCTGCTTAAACTGGGTGATTTCTGCTACTTGTAACTGAACCATGACTGATACAAATGGTAAACATAAGATAATATGAAAAGGACAAAAAAAATGTCAATTGTCATAATAAATGTGAATGGGCTAAAGTCTCCTATCAACTTGGAAGTTCAAATTGAGGAACAAAGAAGGAAAGAAAGAAAGAAAGGGAGGGGGAAGGGGGAAGGGGGAAGGGGGAAGGGAGAGAATCCCACTATACACAACCACTTTGGAAAAGCATGTGGCCCTCTATCTGCTAAAGCTAAACATATGTCCACCCTACGACTCAGCAGTTCCACTCCTAGGTAAATACCCAAGAGAAATGAACACATATTTCTCACCAAAAGATATGTCCAGGAATGTTCATAGCAGGGTTACTCTATATAGCCCGAAACTAGAAACAACCCAAATGCCCGTCAGTGGTAGAACGGACCACCACAGAGCCAAGAAGAAAAAAGAACAAACTACTTCTACACACAATGACATGAATGAATCTCACAAACATCACATCAGGAGAAAAAAGTCTGACAAAAGAGCACATATCGTGGGAGTCCATGTATATGAAGTTCAAGAACAGACAATAGAACATCCAATCGCAACGGAAGTCAGAATAGTGACCTCTGACAGAAGGCACGAGGGGGCCTCTCGGGGGCCAGCTATGTCCTGTGTGTTGATGTGGGTGTTGGTTGCTTGGATATAGGGTATGGTCAACGGCCATCAAGTTGTCCACTTGAGATCAGGACATTTTTACCAGGTGTTTCTTGTACCTCAATAAATGCTTTAATCCAGTCATGCTATTCTAAAAAGACATGTCTAAGACAGAATGAAGGAAATGCTGGAAAGAAGCTTACTTACTTGAGGAAAAAAGAAAACCCTGAAGGAATACATTTCAAGACCAAATATAAACTCCTTTTGTTACCTGCCCTCTTCGACAGGACTTCTGCTCTCTGGGAGTCACCGGCCCTTCCCCAAGGCAAGAAGGGGACGTGGAAGCCCCCCAGGCCTCCACCCCTAGGCTCCTCCCTGCCTCAACCCAGGGAAAATCCACTTCCCTCTCTCCTGGACAGAAGACAGTCTAAGTTTCTTCATCAAACACTGAGTAGCATGCACCACACCTCCAGGAGGTATCCTCTCTCCCCTCCCTGCCCTCTGCACAGAAGTGCTGACTCTAAGCCCTGCTAATACATGTTGCTTGAGCTGCTTAAACCCCTCCCCCAGTGATGTTCGTGACAGGGTCCAGGGCCACTCAGGAAGGGTCCTGTCCCATGAGTCAGCCACTGCAAAGAGGCACTCGCCCAAAACAGACTGTGCCCATTCCTATATGGTGGACTGAAGTGTAGCCCGACTCTCCACCTCTTGCTGCAGGCACACCTTTGCTGCGGCCTTGTCATGGGCGAGGGTACTTCCCTGCTCCTTGACTTTGAGGTGTCTGTAGGATTTGCTTTGGCTGATGGCACAAAAGTGAGGATCTGCCACATGCCAAGAAGCCTCATATTTTTCACTCATCCTATTGTGCCTCTACCACTGCTCTGAGAGAGACGTGCCCCAGCCACCCCTCCTGTCCCATGAGGATTAGGGACACCTGGAGTTGACCTGCTGCAGCTGAGCCACAGACCAGCAGGGAGAAGCAGAGCTGCCCAAGCTGCCCCAGTCAAAGTCCAGCCTGGACCATCCGGGCTCTGACCAATCCACAAAATCATGAGACTAAATCATTGTTGTTGTAAGCTATTGACTTTGGGGACAATTTGTTAAACAATACTGTTGGGCAATAGCTAACTGATATGTCCCAGACCACATGAGGGGCACAACGCTGTGACAGCCAGTCAGAGGAGGGAGAGCTCAATGTGGAAGAATTAAAAATTCCTCAGCCAGGCACAGTGGCTCACGCCTGTAATCCTAGCACTCTGGGAGGCCAAGGCGGGAGGATTGCTTCAGCCCAGGAGTTCGAGACCAGTCTGGGCAATGCAGCAAGACCCCCGTCTCTACAAAAAATAGGAAAATTAGCCAGGCATGATGGCATGTGCCTATAGTCCCAGCTACTCGGGAGGCTGAGGCAGGAGGATGCTTGAACCTAGGAGTTGGAGGTTGCAATCAGCTATGATGACGCCACTGCACTCCAGCCCTGGAGACAGAGTGAGACCCTGTCTCTGAAAAAATAAATAAATGAATGAATTTTTTAAAGGAGGCTTCCTCCAGGAGGCGGCTGTGCATGTCGGCAGCCTGTCGCAGGCCAGGTGCTGTGCGTACAGCCCTTGTTGATCCTCATCAACACCACTGCAGGGTAGATGTTGTTATTCTGGCACCGCTGAGCCTCCCCACTCCCCCACGGCGACAGTCGGCTGGAGCTGAGCCACCCCTCGCCCTCTGCCCAGGACCCCTCAGTCCAGCTGACCTCAGCCCGCCCCGCCCTACTGCCCTCACCTGGGCCCAACCACTCCTCTGTATCACCTGCGTGGCCCTTCCCAGCACTGCAGTTTGAGACCCCTTACCCCTGCTTGGGTCCTAAATCAGGGTCCCTGAATCTCCATCTACCAGCCCTATGGCTAGTGGCCGTCTTTTAGGGGGAAGATTGTTGTGGCGCTGGAGAACTCACAGCTTCCCAAGGCTGTCCACCCACATTCCAGAGAGACGTGATTGCTGAAACCACAGAAAAGGGGAAATCGCTTAGGAAGCCCCCCAAGAAGACAGTAGCACCAAAGACAGAACCTCAGGGGAGACTTCAAGGGGAGAAGGTGAGCCCCCAGCCCTCCAGAAGAGAGACAGAAAGAGCCCAAGACAGGAGAAGAAATGTCCCAGAGGCCAGAAGAGGCCTTGCTTCCAGGGGAGGAGGGGTACTCAGAGGATGCTGCCAAGGGGCTGAGGGTGCCCAGCAGAGACTGCCCCCCCCCACCGCATTGGGCAGTGGGAGGGTGAACGTGACCTTTGATGACCTTTGAGAATATTGATTTCCCAGCACAACAGGGTTAGAAGCCCAGCTGCAAAAGGTTTTGTTTTGTTTTTTTTTTAAAGACCAGCACCAGCTCCTGAGGGCTCTGAGAGAGCTGGAGGACAGCTGGTTGGACGCGTTTCCTGGCTTGGTCCAAGACCGCTGACTGTGCACGCCCTCGAAGAGAATACAGAAAATGGGTTCCCCATTCCTTCCAGAAACGTTCCTAAAATTGGGCTGTTTCTTCCATTTTTCCCCAGGACACTACGTTCTGCTTTGCTCTGCGTTCTTTAGTACAAAAGAGACCAAAGCATATGAATAGGGTTGGGAGATTTCCCAGGGAAAAAAAATAAAATGCATTTTGGTTTCTATAGCTGTGGAATCATTGCTCCCTAACTACCTGGATCCATCATTTCTTTTCTGGGAAAATCCCAGGAGGAATAAGCCAAAATCCTGTTTGGACTCATCCAGTCCCACCTTTGCCCCAAATATCTGAGCCCTTTGGGCAGCTGGGGCACCAGTGGATTCACAGTGTCCAGTTGAGCCTCTATGCAGGGCCAGATTTGTGTTCTAGAAGTTGTTAAAATATCCTTGACTAACAGTTCTTACAAAACAACAAAGGGGCCAGGCACCATGGCTTATGTCTGTAATCCCAGCACTTTGGGAGGCCGAGGTGGGAGGATTGCTTGAGGCCAGGAGTTTGAGACCAGCCTGGACAACACAGCAAGACGAGACAATGTCTCTGCAAAAAACAAAATAATTAGCTGGGCATGGTGGTGTGCATCTGCAGTCCCAACTACTTGGGAGGCTGAGGCAGGAGGATCACTTGAGCCCAGGAGTTGGAGGTGAGCTATGATCACGCACGCCACCGCACTCTAGCCTTGGTGACAGAATGAGACCCTATCTCAAAAAACAACAAAGGAACTCCAATTCCAGTGTGTGAAATCGCCTCTCCTATTCTCTCATGGACTGTGGGTGTCCCAGGCCTGCCTCTCTGTCTGTCTCTCTCTTTCTCTCTCTTTCCCATATTCCTAACTTTGCATTGCAGAGTCCAGGAACCAAGGTTCATCTCAGAGGACAGAAAGAAACCGACCCAGTCAGGACAGAATTCCCCTCAGGAGGCAGGAGGGAGAGGGGAAGGACCACCCGGCAATACTCACAAGCCAGAGAATTTTGCTCTTTGACAAAAACAAGCCCTGGTTGCTCCCCAGTGGCCTGGGGCGGAAGGTCCTGACCTGGTATCTGAGTTGGCATCTGATATCCACCCCAGCTGCCCAGCTGTATCGTTTAGGATGCTCTCGAGAATGTGGGAAAATGTAACCTAAAAGTCCAGAAGTAAGGCGTGATCAGATATGTCATCAAAAACCATGGTCCTTCTCCCTCTTTGCTGTCCTCCAAGCCATTGGCCTCCTCCTACCACCACCCCTCTGTGGTCACAGGGTGGCCACCAGCCACAGCTGGGCTTCCTGGTTCTTTGATCACAATCAGTGGGAGAGGGTCAGTGGTGTGCCAGTAAGCCAGCTCTGGGGCAGTGGGGAGAGGAAGAAAGCCCTGATTTGTAGCATTTGCCAATTTCTGTGGTGTAAATACTCCACCTGTGGCTGATTTCAAGCTCCCAACACGACTACACAGTTGGAAATAGATGCACATGCTACACTCTCACACACCCCTGGGAGCAGAGAAGCATCCTTCTCTATACCAAATAAGGAATGCCCGTGGGACAGAGGATGGGATAACACGAATTGGTTTAGACCAATCAGGGCCCATCCCTGGAGCCCGAGTCAATTCCACCCGCACCATTTGGAGCTCCACAGCAGGGGAATGAGGAGGGAGCAGAGGATGTTGGGAGAGGCAGCCACAGTGGACACCATTGGACATGGCCGTCTCAGCTTCCTGGTATTCCCCTCTCAACATTCCTGCCCATCTGGCCTCTTGCAGCTCCCAGCAGCAACCCCAACACTGCTGACAGCTGTAACACAAGCCCACTCAGGTTGGTGGTGGGCAGTGGCTGATTCCTGGTTTGGGGACAATGAAGCCATGAGGCTGGCAGGCAAGAGGACCTCAGGGATAACCAGGGCAGCAAAAGCCAGCATCTCATCAAAGGACCCAGGAACCACCTTCATGGGCCTTTGTCACGGCTGTGTGACAAGCAGCCTGTCTGCCTGAAAAAGCAGCAGCCATTGCCTGTCACAATCACAGCCTGGCCCCTCCCAGGCAAAGGGGGACCGCCAGGAGCCCTCACTCCCCAGTCTGCACAAGTTCAGGGTCTCTTGGTCCATCTCTTGAACCCACTGAGGGTGGAAGAAGGTGCAAGGCCAGAGGGAACAGCCTTGTATCTCTAACCACCTATGTTGTAATTCATGACCATGTTGTCAGATGGTTCATTTTTCTTACAAGCTAAGCCCAGGGCTTTGGAAAGACAGACAGCTTTGCAAGGCATGGATGTGCCTGCCCGAAGCCTGAGGTTCCTGCACCTGCACTGGGGGAGGACTGTGGATCTGAAAGGCACCCCCTCCACTGCCTGCTTCCTGGCCCAGAGCCACATGGTAGGCTCGAACTGATGCTTCCTGCATCATCTGTGCAGAAAACCTGTTTCTCTTTGCTGCCAGCAGAGCTAATTGCTGAGTTAATTGGCAATGTGTTGTTAGGTGAAAAAGAGCAAGTTATAAAACTGTATTTATAGTTTGACATTATTCTTGAGGAAAAGGAAATATGTGTATATGCGTTCGTGCATGTGTGTGCATGTATGTGTGTGTGCATGTGTGTGTGTGTCAGAGGAGTGTCTCTCCGTACCAATATAAATGGACATAGAAAATAAGAATAGAAGAGGGGTTCTCACTGAAGACAACTTTGCCCCTCCCAAGGACATTTGCCAATGTCTGGAGGCATTGTTGGCTGGTGCAACTCAGGGGGAAGGTGCTATAGCATCTAATGGGTAGAGGCCAGGGATGCTGCTAACCACCCCACAATGCACAAGACAGCCCTACAGCAGAGAATCATCTGGCCCCAAATGTCAATAGTGCCGAGTTTGCGAGACCTTGATCTAAGCAGTGGTCTCAAAGTGGGGTCCTCAAACAGCAGCGTAAGCATCACCTGGGAATTCATTAGAAATGTACATTCTTAGCCCCACTCTTGCTCTACTGACTCAAACATTCTGGGAATGGGGCCAAAAAATCTGTGCCTTTCACAAGCCCTCTAGGTAATTGTAATGCATGCTCCAGTGGGGAGACCACTGGTCTAAGAATATACATGTTTTATCTCTGGATGGGAGGCACAGTTAGACATTTTCCTTTTTCTCAGTATTTTCTAAAATCTCTATATTTAACTAGGTATTATCTTTGTGATCAGACAAAATATAATCTAAAGTCTTAACTAATCACTGATGGTAAGGCTTCCTTGTCCGGTGGGAAGAGAACAGAAGGTTCCAAGACCAGAATGTTAATCCTGGCTCAATTTAGGAAACCAGCTGTGTGACCTTGAATGAGCAAGGGAAGCTGAGCCTTAGCTCCCTCACCTGTGAAATGGGTGTTACGATGGCCCCTGTCTCTCAAGTTTATTGGGGGCATGAGATGAAATCCCAGGCAAAAGCATCCCGCACTCTTCTGGGCTCCTGAGAGGTGGTCAGCAAGCCCACCCAAGTCCACCTTGGGCGGAGGTGAACCTGCCCTAATGTGAACCAAGCTGCACCTGGACAAGAACCTCCCTGCGCCACACTGGACCCCTCCCCTTCTAACTAGAGCTCAGACAGCACAATCATGGTGGGGAATGACGTTCCCTCCCCACATTGGTGAGGGCTCGGTTTGCTTAAGCAACACCATATAAATGGTCCTGTGTGTCCAGACATTTTTTCTGACGAGGGGGACATTGTGTTTGGAGGAATTTCCTCCATGGATCCATTGAACTGGATGCTGTCAGATACTGTTCTAGAACAAATGAAGTCGGTCCTACACTGGGCAGCGTCAAACACTCAGCACCAGCCCCACCGCTCGCAGTTACAGTGTCCAGCGCTTCCGGGAACGCGCGCTACAGACCACGCCCAGGCCAATCCAGCCAATCAGAACTCAGAACCCACACCCACACCCACCCCCGCGCGCGTGATCAGATCTCGGGCACCAGCTGGGCTAGGACTCGAGTTGATCCCAAGTACACGTTCTGGGTCCGCTGAGAAAAAAAAAGCCGGCTACACGGTTGGCGGTAAATAATAAAACAGCAAGGTGGTACCCATCGCCATAATGTCTCCCAGCGGGAGGGGACGTGGCAAGGGCGGAATGTCTGAATCCCGTTCCACGGGTGGACAGCAGGGGCGCTCGGCGTGGCCTTGGACGAGGGACTCGGCTTTGCTGGGCCCCCACCTCTGCGTCTGTAAATGCGGGGGAAGAGCGCGCCGCCTTCAGTGGGGCCCTCGTGAGGATTAGTGAGGATTACCTGTCCGCAGCGCTAGGTGGCCCTGAGTCTATCGGGCACATGGCAAGTGCTCATTAAATGGTGGCTCTTAACTGCCCCAGCAATGTTGCACCACAGCCAGGCTTGCTCTGGAGTCACCTCTGATCACTGGACACGGGCTCATAGTTCATTTTCTTCCTGGCGGATATGGGATTCAGGGCTGCCATCTCCCCACCGTGCAACCAGGCAGGGTCTTCAAACCGTATATTCTCACAGAGGAAGGCCCGGGACAGGCCTCTGAGCAAAGTCGTCCTGTCCCTTGGAGCTCCCGGGAAGACAGCTTTGTGTACAGCCCTCACCCCAGAACTAGGTGCTCCTCGTGGCCTGAGGAGATTTGGGGTAAGGGGTCTGTCTTTGAGAGAAAGGGGTGAGGGCCTACAGGCCATAGGAGAAGAAGCCAGGCCCAGGGGAGGGAGCAGCTGCTCCCGAGGCTCTCCGAGCCCATCACCCCCCACCCTCACCTATTCTGGTGCCTACCCAAGTATCTGAGCTGGCTAAGAAGGTGACAGCATCTGGCTTTTAGCAAGACAAAGAAATAATGATCCTCAGAGGGCCTGATGACTACCTTGTAGTTTCCTAGGAAACCAAGTCCCTGTTCACCTTCCTCAGACCTCTCTTATCTGTCTCCATCTTTCTCTCCTGCCTTGATCTGGGCGGGAATCCAAGAAGAGTCAGTTCCTCACTTTACAAGGGGGTTGGGCCATCAGCAAAGAGGAAAGAATTCCACAATTTCCCTGTCTTTCATCTGGGGACCATAGTTCAGGGTAACCAAGGAACCCTAGTTGCTGAAGGAAAGAATTCCTGCAAATAAATGTAGGAGGAATGATAGAATTAGAAAATCATTGTGTAACTTCTAATAAAATAATTGACTCAGGCAATGGTTGAAACATTTAGAGGAAAAGTTGATGGGTGTCCCAGTTAATAACAAGCCATCCTTAAATGTGGTGACTAAGAACAATTTCATACTGTCTCTCACGTTCAGAGCTGACCGAGCATGAGTTGACTGGGCTCAGCTGGGCAGATCTCACTCAGGGTCTGTCATACAGTTGGAGTCAAACGGCAGCTGGAGCCGAAGCGATTGGGAGACTCAATCAGGTAGGACACCCAAGATGGCATCATCATTCCCATGTCCGATGCCTCGGCTGAGATGGCGGGAACAGTGGGGACGGGCTGGCATCGCTCCCTTTCTCTCTCTTCACGTGACCTCTCCTGGGTGCTTCCTAGCAGGCGGCCACAGAATAGCCGCACTCCTTACATGGCAGCTGGCTCCCCCCGAGTGAGTATTCTGAAAGACAAAAAGGGGAAGCTACAAGCCTTCTTATGACCTGGCACACAGGGTCCCTCCTTCCACAGTCTAGTGCCAAAAGCAAGTCAGAGAGCCAGCCCAGACTCCAGGGGAGGGGACCACAGAAGGGCATGAATACCGGGGGGCCATCTTTGCAGACTAGCTACCAAATGAGGAACCTTACCATGGAGGGGTCAGGCTGTCACCACCTGAACCCACAGATCCTTTCTAGCACCACTAAAAGAGGGACAAGCTGACCACATGTGCCCCTAGTAGGATGCGAGAGCATGCAGCACCCCCCTGGAGAGTTCTTGTGAAAAGAAAAGTTGAACCTAATTCTAATTGAGCCTCTAATGCTAATGTCCCTTTACAGGAAGTGTAGGGGTGGGAGGGAAGCAATGCTACGGGGAAGCAAGCAGAGAAGTCCAGAACATGGAGCAGTCCCCGGGAGAAATAGCCAGGTTTCCACAAGAAGTCAATGGCATTAAATTTAAAAAATAATAAAAAGGTGGAAGTGATCAGCTCAAGATTGGAAAGGCCTTAAGGAACCTAAGGACCAAATGTCACACATGGGCCTTTTCTGGATCCAGATACCAACGAACCAACCAGAGTATAAAAAGACACCTTTGAGGCAAACAGGGAAGTTTGACTATGGACTGAGTAGGAGATGATCCCAACTGGTTAATATTTATTTTGTTAGGTGTGATAATGGCTTTGTGGTTATGTAAGAAAATGTCTTTTTTTTAGAGAAATGGGTAAAGGTGAAGTCACATTATGATTGAGATTTTATTTTAAATTCTTCAACAGAGAGAAATAGAGCGCAAGGAGAGAGAGGAAGCAAATGTGGCAAAATCTTGCTAATTATCACATCTGGGTGAGTGGCGGGTAGGTGGGGCTTCATTGTACTATTCTCGCCACTCGTGTGCATGTTTGAAATAGTTTGTGATAAAAAGAAAAATTTTTAAGGGGAGCCATTGAGAAGGAGCCTTTTATCCCCCACTGCTCCTGACAGCGTGGCTTCATGCTGGAATCATTTGTCACAGTAAAGCTCAGCTGCCCAGACCTCATCAAGAACAAATGCAGCCTTTCAAAGTCACCTTTCACAAAGCCAGAGGCCGCCTTTCTAAGCTGCAGGCTTCCACCCCACCTATTGTTAACTGGGGGCTCTGCTCAGCGAATTGGCAGATTTTAGCTCTGAAAGAACAGCAGCCCCCCCACCTCAGGATCACACCTCCCCAGGGTTCTGTCTCCTTTGTGGGGGTGACATCGGCATCAAGTGGACACCACAGGCCACATGCTGTATCAGGGAAGGTTTGAAGCAGACAAAGGGAAGAAGATCAAATACATGGCACATACAAGTCCACATGTGTGTGCCCTCCCAAACGAGAAAGAGAGAGAGAGAGAGAAAGTTGGGTGATGACACAGGGGCATATTGTGCATACACATCCAGGTGTACACAGAGCTTAATGGAAAGACATCAAGCCACACAGAGAATGACTTTTTGTAGGTCTCACCTGCAGACAAACCAGGTGCCCCGCCCACCCTCAGCTGACTAAGCCCACCTTCTAGGGACCACCCCTGGACATTGGGCATGTCCCTGCCCCTCATCAGGAAGGGAGGGAAGGCACATCCACAGCCTGGCCAAGACCTGCTAGGCTCTGAAATAGCACCAAACATATTGTGTCACATAACCAAGCAGGTGATATAGCTGGAGGAAAATTTGTAGGAACCAGAATATTCTTGATATATAAACGTTCCTATTTTAAAAAAAAAAATTATTTCCTAACATAAGTTCCTTCAATGTGGCAGGATTATAGGGGATTCTTCTTCTTCTCTTGCTTGTTTATATATCTGTACTTTCTACTCTTTCTACAATAACCATGTACAGCTGTTTCCATAGAGACTTTAGCTCTACCATTTGGGGTCAGATAATTCCCTGCTTCTGAGCGCTGTTCTCTGCATTGTGGGATGCTCAGCAGTACCCTGGGCTCTACCCACTAGTTGTCAGTAGCATCCCCCCGTTGTGACAACCAAAAAGGTCTCCAGACATTGCCAAAGGTCCCCAGGGAGGTAAAATCACCCCGAGCCGAAAGCCACTGGCCTACGGTGTACCTGCTGAGACAGGACGAGTAACCAGAGAGCTGAGGGAAGCCAGGGGAGTAAGGACGACAGTGAACACGTGCTCAGTACTTCCCAAGCGCCAGGCGCCATGCTCCACGCTTCCCAGGCGTGGTCGTCTGAACCTCACAAGAACCCGATGAGGAGGCCCTGTGATCTCCTCCTTCTTCCTAGTGAGGCCACAGTCACATGACCACTGACAGAGCACATCACGGAAACCAAGAGGAGAGAGTTTCAAGAAGAAAGGAGCCGTCAGCAGTCAGACCTAAGGAGCTTTCAAAAATGCGTATAAATGGTACACCGGCAAGTTAGACAGTGTAGGTGAAATGCATAAAATCCTAGAAAGACACAAACTACAGAAACTGTCTCTAGAAAAAACAGAAACTCTGAATTCACCTATGACAAGCACGGAGATCGGTTCAGTAATCAGAAAAATGTCTACACAGAAAAGCCTAGGCCCTCTGGCTTCATTGGTGTATTCCACCAAACATTAGGAATTAATATCAGTTCTTCACTCATTCTTCCAAAACACAGAAGAGAGAACATTTACCACTTCACTCTGAGGCCAGTATTACCCTGATACCAAAACCAGACAAAAACATCAGAAGAAAACTATACACCATGCCCAAGCAGTGCACGGTTGTTTTAACATCCAAACATTAATGAATGTGATTCACTCTTTCAGTAGGATAAAGGACAAAAACCCACGATCGTCTCAATAGAAAAAGCCATTGACAAAATTACCACCCCTTTATGATAAAAGCACTCAACAAACTAGAAATAAAAGGAGTTTCCTCAGTCTAATAAAGGGTATCTGTGAAAAATTCACAGCTAACATCATATTTAACAGACTGAAAGCTTTCCCCCGAGACAAAGAGCAAGGCAAGGATGTCTGCTTTTGCAGCCCCAGTTCAACACTGTACTGGGGGTGTAGCCAGGGCAATTAGGCAAAAAAATGAATTGAAAGAAATATATATTGAAAAAAGAAGTAAAACTATCCCTATTTTTAGATGGCATAATCTTGCATATTAAAAAATCCTAAGGAATCTATAAAAAACAACTATTAGAATTAATAAACAAGTTCAGCAAGGTTGCAAGATACATGATCAATATATAAAAACTAATTGTATTCCTATACACTTGGAATGAACAATACAAAAATGAAATTTAAAAAGCAATTCCATTTAGAGTAGCATCAAAAAGAATTAAAAGCTTCAGAATAAATTTAGCAAAAGAAGTGCAAAACTTACACACGGAAAGCTATAAAATATTATTGAAAGAAATTAAAGACCAAAATAAGTGGAAAGACATCATGTTCATGGACTGGAAGACTTAACGTTGTTAAAATGGTAATACTCCCCAAATTGATCTACACATTGAATGCAATCTCTATCAAAATCCCAGCTGGTATCTTTGCAAAAAGTGACAAGCAAATCCTTCAATTCATATGGAATCTCAAGGGACCCAGAATAGCCAAGACAATCTTGAAAAAGAAGAACAAAGCTGGAGGAGTTACACTTCCAATTTCAAAACTCACTACAAAGCTACAGTAATCAAGACAGTGTGACAGTGACACTTGCGTAAGGATAAACATATGGAACAATGCAATAGAATTGAGACTATGGAAATAAATCCTCACGTTTATGGTCAATTGCTTGTCAACAAGAGTGCCGACACAATTTAAGGGAGAAAGAATAGTCTTTTTAACAAATGGTGCTGGGACAACTAGATATCCACATGCGAAAGAATTAAGTTGGACCCCTACCTTACACTGTATACAGAAATTTATTCAAATGCGTCAAAGACCTAAATGTAAGAGCTAAAACTATGAAACTCTTAAAAGAAAGCATAGGCATAAATCTTCATGGCCTTGGATTAGGCAGTGGTTTCTTAGATATGACAAAGAAGCACAAGTAACAAAAGAAAAATAAATAGATATAAATAAATAAATAAATAGGATATTTACCAAAATTAAAAACTTTTGTGCTTCAAAGGGCACCAGGACGCAAGTAAAAAGACAATCCATATAATGGGAGAAAATGGTTGCCGATCATGTATCTCATAAGTGCTGGTATCCAGAATATATAAAGAACTCTTACAACTTAATAATAAAACAACAAGTAATCCAATTGACAAATGGGCAAAGGGTCTGAATTATATATTTCTCCAAAGAAGATATACAAATGGCCAAAAAACACATGAAAAGATGCTCAACAGCTTAGCATTGGAGAAATGCAAATTAAAATCACAATGAGAAAGCACCTCACACCCACCAGGATGGCTATGATCAAAAAGACAGACTATAACAAGTGTTGGAGAAGATGTAGAGAAATTGGAACCATTGCACACTGCTGGTGGAAATGTAAGATTGTGCAAGCACTTCAAGAAATAGTCCAGCAGTTCCTCAACAGGTTAAATAAGAATTACCATATAATCCAACAATCCCACTGCTAGGTGTATACCCAAGAGAAATGAAAAAATATCCACACTAATTGGCTTCCCTTTCAGAGGGTGACACCATCCAACCTGGTACCCAGATTCCAAGATACAGCCTCGCCCCTACCCCAAAGCCCCCAAGGCCAGAGATCCTAGCAGGGCCAGTTTAGAGCTGCAACTGGGAATACATTGGCTCTTCCAAGAATGTGCCAGGGCTTTTTCCTTGGCTTGCAGAGGAGAGCATCTGTTCATTGAGAAATAAGTCCAGTGCTTCTGGAGTCACGACCCTCAGAGACCCTTCTAGAGCCTGATCCCATTTTCCCTCTGGCCACACTCAGCCTGGCCATCTCCCTGTACAGGCTTTCCCTCCTATTTGTCTGGGAAGTACACCCTTCACATTTGGGTACATGCCTACCTCCTAGAAATCACGTGTCGATAGACAATAAATTGCAATTATTGAGTGCCTACTGTGTGCCAAGCCTGTGCTTAGCACCTGACATGTATTTTCTCATGTAATCCTATGGCAACCCTAGAGTTGGTGTTTTTATAGATCCACTGACTTTCTCTGAAAGCCCTGGGGCCAGATATATTTTAGAGATCAGATTTCTTCAGATTTTAGAACGGGAATGTGATGCATACCCTGTGTTTTATGTGACACCCCCAGGGGGCCTGGGGAAGCACCTTGTAATCAAACATGTTAATATTTCCACAGTGAGATATATGAATATTCACATTGAGTGAAATAAAGACTATAAATAGCCTCTCGTCAGCTCAGGTCGCGTTTTGCAGAGCTGAGTCTAACCAGGTCTGTCTGCTCTGAGGCCTCTGCCCTCACCCCTCCTCTGACTGCTCCCTGCACATGCTCTTTAAACTTCAGCACATCGATTCCCCACTTCCACCTTTCCATACAAAACCTGTCTTTGCCATATTCTGTGGCCCCAACTCATGGACGGAAGGAATTTGGTGCTTAGAGCCCATCCCTAACCTCTGACCAACCCCAACCTCAGAAAGCTCTTTGTGAGGTTGGGTGCAGTGGCTCACGCCTGTAATCCTAGCACTTCAGGAGCCCAGGCGAGAGGATTGCTTGAGATCTGGAGTTCGAGACCAGCCTGAGCAAGAACAAGACCCCATCTCTACAAAAAAAAATTAGAAAAATTAGCCACGTGTGGTGGTACATGCCTATAGTCCCAGCTACTCGGGAGGCTGAGGCAGGAAGTTGGCTTGAGCTCAGGAGTCTGAAGTTGCAGTGAGCTATGATGATGCCACTGCACTCTAGCCCGGGCAACAGAGGGAGATCCTGTCTAAAAAAAAGAAAAGAAAATGAAAAAAGATCTTTGTGTATACAAACCCTGTTTCGCCTGAGCTATGGGCCAAAAGGGCACTAGTGTGATATTTGGAAAGGGAAGTAATACTCCCTGGTCACCCACCTCAGGAAACAGGCTCAGACCTCCTGACCAGCTCAAGGTTTCACCTCTTCTGGGAAAACAAAAGGCCAGACTTGGCAGAGCAGATCCTATTTTGAGTCCAAGAACTGCCATCAACGTCCTGCTCCAGAACCTGCTATGGCTCCCTGTTGCCTATTATTTCCAAAAACCTCTTCTCCAGATGCCTAAAGAGAACTGGCTTCTGAATCCCAGTATGAGCCTTGTCTACCTGTGTTAGATGCCTCTTCAGAGGCTACTTCATTCATTCAACATGTATTTATTAGACACCTATTATATGCCAGGAACTCTTCCAGGCACTAGGATTGTAGCTGTGAATAAAACAGACAGGTTCTCTGCCCACATGAGCTTGAATTCTAATGGGGGTGACAGATAATAAACAAATAAACAGATGTGTCTGGTGGTGGAAAAGGTTGTGAAGAAAAATAAAGCACAGTGAGGGGGAAGAGAGAGAACAGGGTGCTATTTTAGATGGAGTATCACGTGCGACCTTTCTGAAGAGGTGACATTTAAGTGGCAACCTGAACTAAAGGAGAGCACAAGCCATGACGATGTCTGGAAGGCATTGAAAACAGACAGAAAAGCGAATTCAAATGCCCTAGGTAGGAAATGGGCTCCCGCATTTGAGGAAAGGGGAGAGAGTGGGCCACTTAGCACAGAAATTCGGATACATGGCAAGAAACTTCAGCTGTTAGTTGAAGCCTAGTGGCCTTAGAGGATGTTGCAGATGAGGACTTAAGGAAAATGAGAAAAAAATGCCATTGGAAACTGGAGGAAAGAAAATTCTTGTGGTGGTGCCAGAAAGTTTAGCAATACTGTGGTAAGGGGGAAGGTAGAAATGTACTTAATGAGCCAGGTGATCTGTTAATAGTTAAGGAGATTTCCAGACAAAGTGTTGGAAGTGCCATCTCGTTTCTTCTTGCCTGTTTTAGTAGAACAAGATAGGGTAGGAATAAGTTCAAGAAGGATTGTTAAACATAAAGGACACAGGACGTCCTGGTTTTGAAAATCCCCAGCTTCTCTAGAAGGCAAATGAGGCTAAAATTGAGAAATAGTTTCTGGGAAAAGATCAAATCCAGGACAATATAAGGAAAACATTGTCTAGCAAGGAAGCTGGAGGAATGACTGTAAAATCTTTTATTACATTCTCAGAAAATGTAAAGGGTACTTTAGAGAATCATTCAGTTAATTAACAAGGCTTGTAAGAAGCTTAGAGATATTATCCCTCAGCAGTGTCAGCAGAATACCGAGGGAGAGAAGGGCTTCTCTCGAAGAGATTTGTCTAATGGAGCATACCTCAGGAGGATTCACAGGAGACCCAAAAAGGCTTTACAAGAATTGTATTGGCAGAAACACGGCTAGTTTGGGCTGAAAGGGACAGAGACAATACAAAATAAAAGAAGACTTTCAACTCCCAAACTTCTACAGGCAGGAAGAAAGCTGAGAAAACCAACCAACTGCTAATATAAGTTACTTTTCATGGAAAAGAAAAGATAGCTCAGAAGGGAAAAAGAATCGTCCATAGAGCAGAGCCAAGAGCCATGGAGAATTATTTCCAGCCCTTAAGTCCTAATGAAGTAACCTCCAACCTGTGCCCCAAGAGATTTCAGAATTGCTATTGACCGGTGACTCCTGCGTGCCTCCTTTCTTGAATTGGGAGTGTCTATAATGGTTATCTTATGCTTCCAACACCATTGTATGTTGGGGGGCCACAGGGAGACAGATAACTGCCTCTTTAGTCACATGTCTTCAGATGAAGAGAAACTGTTCTCAAACAGCTGTACTTAAGGAGTCTTACCCAAGAAGCCTCATCTGTGCCTGATTTAAATGAAGAGATTCTGGACCTTGAGCTACAATAAGATGAGATTTTTGGAGACCTTTGGAGGAGGTAAGAGTATTCACATCTGGGAGGGACATAACTTCTTGGGGGCCAGAAGGTAGACTATGATGGGCTTCCTCCTAGATGGCCCCCATATGATCCTCCCTCCTGGTGCTCACACCTTTGTTTAGCCCCCCTCCCACACTGAATAAGGAAGACCTATGTAACTAATAGGATACTGTAGAAATGATGATGTGTGACTTCTGAGGCTTAAAAGACATTGTGGCTTCTGGCTTGGTCTCTCTTAGATCACTCACTCTGGAGGAATCCAGCCATCATGCTGTGAGGACACTCAAGCAGCTCTGTGGATAAGTCCACATGGTGAGGAACTGGGCTCCTGCTAACAGCCAGTCTCAACTCGCCATCTATGCTAGTGACTCATCCTGGAAGCAGAGCCTCCAGCCCACTCAAGCCTATAGGTGACTGCAGCTCTGACCAACATCTTGGCTACAACCTCATGAGAAACCTCAAATCTGAGCTATCCAGCTAAGTAAGCCCCTCCTGAATTCCTGACCCACAGAAACCATGTGAGATGACAAATGTTTATTGTTGCTGTAAGTCACTAAATTTTTAAATAATTTGTTATGCAGCAATAGATAACTAATAGCAAGTGGCCCTCCAATCTTTGCTTAAATCTTTCCGGGATCAAAGAATTCATTTATTCATTCATTCAACAAACAGTTATTGAGCATCTACTCTGTGCCAGCCAAACAGTCACCACCCCTCCCTGTGGGAGCATTATGTCTCCCCACTGATGACAGGCTTGGTTATGTGACTTTTTTTTTTTTTTTGAGACAGGGTCTCACTCTGTAACCCAAGCTAGAGTGCAGTGACGCAATCATAGCTCAAACTCCTGGGCTCAAGACATCCTCCTGCCTCAGCCTCCTGAGTAGCTGGGACTACAAGCATGTGCCACCACGCCTCGCTAATTTTTTTAAAGTGTTTTGTAGAGATGGGGTCTTGCTAAGTTGCCCAGGCTGGTCTCGAACTCCTGGCCTACAGCGATCCTCCTGCCTTGGCCTTCCCAAAGTGCTAGGATTTCAGGCATGACCTACCATGCCCAGCCCGTGTGACTTTTTTTGACCAATAAAATGTGAACAGTGATATAAGCCACTTCTGAGCAGAGGCTCCAGAGCCATGGCTTGGTTCTGCCATCATTCTTTTCCCTGTGCCTCAAAAACAGCAATTTCCTAGCTGACTCTTCAGCCTGAATCCTGGAATGAAGAAGACATGGAACAGGTCCGCAGCCATTGCAGGCAACAGCTAACATTAGCAAGAACAAACCTTTGTCATTATAAGCCACCGAGTTTTGGTGCTTGTTTGTTTCTCAGCATAGCCCAGCAAGAGCTGGTGGCCACAGCCACACTGCATCCACACCTCATAGGATGCTTTTTTCTGAGCTTTCTCTACCCTGCCTTTCCTCCTCAGAATGCTTCCTGGCTCCTCGCTGTTCCTCAAAACATGGCTCCCACGGCTCAACACAATGTAGTCTGACCAGCCCAGGACACAGTGGCCTTCTCCCTCGCAGACCTGAGTGTCTCCAAGACTTCCCAAAACTTGGGAAACTTTGCTCTCTGGCAGCCTCACAGTCTGAAACACAGAAACCTCCCGCTTACAGCTACAGAAGAATGTCTCTGGGGAACAAAAAGACGTCATAAGTCCACACTCCAAAGCTTGGGAACTTGACCCTGAAGACAGCCTTCCAACCTCCCCAGAGCCTAATTAAACTTCCTAACCTGCAATCTAACGAGCTTGGCAATGTGGTTGCCAAGTGTACAGCAGATTCAAAGGTGCGAATGAGACAGAAATCAAACGCCAAGGCAATCAGGCGGAATCAAGGGAAGAAACAAGGATGGCTGAGTGCCAATGGTGTCGGGCACGATCCATCTCACCACCACTGTGCAAAACAGATACTAATGTGCCCACTTGACAGGAGAGGCAGCTGAGGCTCGATAGGTTACTAATTTGCCACAAGTCCCAAGCTTGTCAATAAGGATTCAAGCAGGCATGTGGTAGGTACAATAGGAACGGTCGCCCCTGGTGCTGGTTTTGGCATTGATGTTGTTCATGGGGACAGCAGAAAGAGCCAGTGGGGAAGGAGAGACTGGCGGGATGTGCGGGCAGCAGGAGATTTTCAGTGGAACGAGGTCCCGAGTGGAGAGGGGATGAGCCCCGGGGTACAGAAGAGCAGGGAACAGGGGAGGAGGGGCACCTGAGGGCCCCGGGAACCCAGGAAGACCATCCCCTCCTGAGAGAGGACCTTCCTTAGAGCAGGCTGCCCCTTCCTGTCCTCCCCAGAGACCCGAGCCCCAGGCTGGCAGACACGCCCTGACCACTGCACCGCACTGCCTCCCCCCAGGCTCACACAGGGCTGGGTTGTCGCAGGACCGCTTGGTGACATCTAGGAGTCTGAACAGATTGGGACACATATATGGACCAGGATGGACATCTGATGCTGCATTTATTGCTGCCAAGCCAGACTGGAGAACGCTCAGCCCCCTGAATTAAACTGCCAGTCAAGGGCCAGACACAAGAGCTGGACATCTGTAGGCCGCCCAGTGAGGGGTCTCTGGGGGGCTGCCCCAGGGAGGAGAGGAGAAGAGGGCAGCCTGCAGGCCGGAGGACTCAAGAGAGACACAAGAGACTGGCGCAGAAGCCCCTCCAATGCTTCTCCCAGTCTCAGCCACCACCCAGACCTGCCTCCTCCTGCAGAGCGGCAGAGAGGAGCCCTGGGTGTTCCTTCGTCCGTTCCCTCCAGGGAGGTCCAGTGGATGCACGTTCCCCCTCAGGACAGACGACACCTGGAGCAGCCAGCGTCTTGGCCCCAGCACTGCGGGTGGGCGCGGACAGACAGAGGGGGCTCCACCTGGAGACCCTGGCTGAGACCAGAACCACCCAGGATTTTGGAAACCTTGATGGACATCCAGGGTTGATTTAAATTATTTTTTTTAATTTTATTTGGTAAAATACATATAACATAAAATTTACTATTTTAACCATTTTTAAGTGGCATTAAGTACATTCACACTGTTGTGCAGCCATCACCACCATCCAGCTCCAGAACTTTTTCATCTTCCCAAACTGAAACTCTGCACCCATTAAACGCTAACTCCCCACTCCCCTCCCGCATAGCCCAGGGCAACCGCATTCCACATCCTGACTCTATGAATCTGACTGCTCCAGGTACATCGCATAATTGGAATAACACAGCACTTGTCCTTTTGTGACTGTCTTATTTCACCTGGCATAATATCCTCAGAGTTCATCCATGTGTAGCATATGGCAGGATTTCCTTCCTTTTTAAGACGTTAATATCCCCTGGTGTGGTTGGACCACATCTTGTTCATCCGTTCCTCCACTGACAGACACTTGCATTGTTTCTGCCTCTTGCCTATTGTGAATAACGCTCCTATGAACATGGGTGTACACTTATCTCTTCAAGACCATGCTTTCCTTTATTTGGGGTATATACCCAGAAGTGGAATTGCTGGATTACATGGTAATTCTATGTTTAATTTTTTTGTAGAGACAGAGCTTTGCTATGTTGCTGAGGCTGGTCTTGAACTCCTGGCCTCAAGCTATTGTCCCATCTCTGCCGCCCAAAGTGCTGAGATTACAGGTGTGAGCCACTGCGCCCAGCCTCACTGCAATTTTGATTTGCATTTTCCTAATGATTCGTGATGTTGAGCATCTTTTCATGTGCTTTCATGTTCTTCTTTGGAAAAATGTCTATTCAAGTCCTTTGCCCATTTTTTGTTGAGTTGTAGGAGGTATTTATGTATTTTGGATATTAACCTCTTATCAGATATTTACTTCCATTCCATGGGTGGCCTTTTTATTCTGTTGATAGCATCATTTGATGCACAAAATTTTTAATTTTGATATAGTCCAGTTTATATATTTCTTCTTTTGTTGTCTGTGTTTTTGTTGTCATAGCCAGGAAGTCATTGCCAAATCCAATGTCGTGAAGCTTTTCCTCTATATTTTCTTCTAAGAGTTTTATAGTTTTAGTCCTATGTTTAGGTCTTTGATCCATTTTGAGTTAATTTTTGTACATGGTAAAAGGTAAGGGCTCAACTTCATTCTTTTGCATAAGGATATCCACTTTCCCAGCATCATTTGTTGAGTAAATTATTCTTTCTCATTTACTTAAATATGGACAAACACAAAAGCTATGCCTGCAGTTTTTACAGAACAGTATAAGCCAAAACAAATATACAAATTAAACACAAACAAAACAAAAGCCCAGTAAAACTCAAACAGCACGAAATTATGCTCAGCAATCGCACAGCAGGTTCTATTGGTTGACCCAACACGGTTCCACTGGAACCGTGGCCTGAGGGCATCTGTCTGTACCAGTCTGCCTCTGTTCCATTCCCATTAGGTGAGGCATTTAATACCCCAATGTGAAAACAAACACAAACACACATGACCATGAAAGCACATGACAATGTGCATTCCTACATGGTCATCTAGGTGGGCCAGAATCAAGCGTTTAAGTTATTGGTGACGTGAAACCCCTAATTTTAAGAATTCTTACAAAGAACTTGAGGATTTTGAAAATATGTCTGAGGGAGCCCAGGTTAGGAACCCTGAGTTAGGCAGAAGTAGCACAGAGGCCTTCTAGAGTGAATTTTGTTTACAGTGGCTTTTCTGCGGAATGAAAGGGTTCAGTTTACAAATGTAAACAACTGGCAGAGCTGCACGCCCGCAGATTGTGCACACTTAAGACAAATGTGTCTTTTCTACATCTGGATTCCTGGGCTAACCTCAAGTGCTGCCTGGCCAGTGTGCTCTCCGCCCCTTCCTCCCTCCTCCTCAGACCCCTGCCTGATTCCCCGCCTTCCCTCTCAGCTGCCACCTTACATCCTTTTCCACTGAGAACTTCCTCAGCCCCCACCAGCACATCCATCCCCTCCTCGGGCTCCAGGACATCAGGACATGGTCCAGCAAACCTCCCCCTCCTCCTGGACCACGATGCTTCTCCTCTCCCCTCAAGCATTCCTGGCAGCTCTTCACTCTCCCCGCCCCTTCCAAATGCCATCTTATCTCTGCCCTTCCCTTTATAGCAAAACCCCTCGAAGCCCCTTTGAAGAGTGGTCTCTGCCTCCTTCCACCCTTCCCACCCTTCCCATCCTCCCTCAAGCCCACCCCAGGCAGGCTTGCAGCTGACACTGCCCTTGTCAAGGTCGCCTCACTCTGCACCGGCAGTCAGCCCTGCACTAGCCCACCAGCACTTCGGACTCAGCGCTCACCTCCCTCCCCTGGAACCCTCCCTCCCCCGGCCTCCAGGGCCCCAGCACCTTCCTCCTCCCCACTGCTGCCCTGGCTTCTTCCTCAAGACCCAGCCTCCACCGCAGCTGTGCCCCACTGACCCTTGCACTTCGCGGTTTTAAACGCTGCCACCGTATGTTGATCACATCCAAGTTCACACCGCCAACCCAGGCCTCCCCCTCAACCCCTGGTGCACAGCCAACTGCCAGGTGGACCTCTCCACTCGGAGACATCAAACTCAGCATGTCCAACTGAGCTCCTCTCCCCCACCTTCCCCATCTCGTTTATTGACAGCTCCGTCCTTTGATTGCTCAGGCCAAGCACCTTGGCTCCACCAATGGCCAAGAAGCACATGAAAAGATGCTCAACATCATTAGTCCTTGGGGAAATGCAAATCTAAATCCCAATGAAATACCACCTCCCACCCACAAGGATGGCTATAATTTAAAACACACACACACAGACAGTAACAGGTGTTGGTGAGGGTGTGGAGAAAGTGGGACCCCTGTACATGGCTGGTGGGCATGTAAAACGGTGTTGCTGCTGTGGAAAACAGCCTGGCAGTTCCTCAGAAAGCTAAGCATGGAATTACCACCTCAGCCTGCAGTTTCCCTGGGCACACATACCCAAAAGAATTGAACAGAGGTGTTCAAACAAAAACTCGTACTTGAGTATTCTGAGCCGCACTGCTGGCAATAGCCAAAAAGTAGAAACAACCAATGTCCGTCGATGGATGAAAGGCTAAAGCATGTGCGGTATGTCCACAGCAGGGAATACTGCCAGCCTTATAAAGGAAAGAAATCCTGACACCTGCCACAGCACGGGTGACCCTTGAGGACATTGTGCTAAGTCAAAGAAGTGAGTCACAAAGACAACATATTGCATAATTCCATTCACATGAAATGTCCGGAATAGGTGAATCTGTAGAGACAGAAGGCAGATTAGTGGTCGCCAGGGGCTGAGGAGGGGAAGGGGGAGCAACTGCTTAATGCGTCCCGGGTTTTCCTTTCTGGGTGATGGAAATGTTTTAAAGACAGAGGCGATGATTGAACAACATTGTGAATGCGCTAAATACCACTGAATACACTTCAAAATGGTTAAATTTACATTGTGTGAATTTTATCTCAAAAAATAAGCCAACCGGCCAACCCAGGCTCCTCCTGGGCTTCTGTGCTCCTCCCTCCAGCCTGCAGGCCAATCCCTCAGCCCTGCCCTCAGACAGACCCAGTCGGTCAGCTCCACGGCCCGGGCTGCCACACCGGGGCTTGCCACTGCCACCTCTCACGGGAGGACGGAGCCTGCCAACCTCTCCTGAGGTCCAGCTGTGCTCCTCTTGGGCCTGCGGTCCCCGCAGCAGGCAGGGAATCCTGTTAGAACGCAAGTCAAATCAGTCCTGCCTCTGCTCCAAACCTTACAGCCAGTGTCGCACCCATCAAAGCCAAAGCCCTTCCCACGACCTTCCAGGCTGATGGCGCTTCCTGGCCCTGTCCTGCCTTGGCCACCGGGCAGCCTCCTCCTGCCCGTCACACGTGCTGGGTACCCCCAGCTCTCTGCGGTTGCTCGCGTCTCATCTCAGCCTGGAGTGTTGTCCCCTGACACCTGCGGCTCGCGGCTCACGTCGTCCCTGCTGTGAGCCTCCTTGGCCTCCCTTCCTAAAGGGAGCCCCACCCCCAACACCCACCCTTCCCTGGTGTAGCTTTAGCTCTATCACTTGCTCTTGTGTAGCACAGGGTGTGTTCTACTTCTTCACCTTGTCCGTAGGGTCTGTCTCCTACCCTACAATATACACTCCATGAGGGAGGACTTTTCCCTTTTTTGTTCCCTGCTATGTTCTCAACATGGGGGACCATGCCCGGCATAGAAAACACACCCAATAAATAATTGAGGGATGAATGGATTCGAATTCATCTAAGCCCACACAGTTGTATTTGTTTTGCAGAGGGGGGTGTGTGTGTGTGTGTGTGGTCTACATGTCAGACAATTGCCCATGGAGGTAGGAAACCAAGAACACAAAGCTCAGAAGATTTGCCCACCAGGAGGCAAGGCTGTATAGAAGGAACTAGATTGGATCAGAGTGTCCCATTTGGGGTGTTACTCAAAAGCACACAGCTTAGACTTGGAGAACATTCTGTGTCAGTCACATCCATTCACAGCATGTGTGGCCCCTCCCATGAACGGAGTAGCCATTCCAATTGCTGAGACAGGCAGCACCTGGGATGAGGCAGCCAGGAAGGGAAGGGGACCTGCTGGGGGCATCCTGGGGGCAGGGCAGTGTCCACCCAACTCTGGTGCAGCCCTGAGAAGCAGCACCTCCTTAGATCTGTCACCCTGGGCATCCAACTCACCTCACTAACCCTGGCCCTGCAGCCACAGCTTTCTTGTGGACAATTCCCAGGTGTGCTGCGTGCATGAACCCAGCTACAGTGTTGATCTCATTTCTGAACCACAGCACAATTCTCCATAAAAGACGTCTTTATGGACAGATATTTCACGGCGGCAGCTTGAGAAGGCTCACGTTTCTTAGGCAGCTGGTCCATTTCCTCCCTCCCCAAACCTGCCGCAGCCGGGGCATGTGTGAAGCTAATCATGAGATCTGCCCGTCCGAGGATGTGGGCTGTAAATGTCTTATATCAAACTCCCAAGAGTCACAGAGCAGCAGCATCTGGCCCCCTCTCATGTCGTTCCAGAAAGGATTTAAGGTGGCTTAATGAGAATCCATAAAATGCAGCAAGAGAACATAAATTGGAAAAGGGTGTGCAAGAAGAAATAAAATGAAATGAGCCAGCAAAAGAGGGAAAAGGGTAAGAACAGGGAAGGGGCCCCTAAGCCAGCCTGGAAGAAGGGCAAGGCTTCCCAGAGGAGGGGGCACCGAGCTACTCTCGAAGGATGAGCAGAAGTTTCATAGGCCCAGAGCTGGAGGAAGGGCCCTGCAGGCAGCAGGGCTGCGTGTGCAAAGGAACAGGAGTGCGGGAGCCTCAGTGGGTAAGTGGCGGGGGCAGGGAGTGGCGGGGGTCGGGGAGAGTGAAATTTTTCCTGCAAATGCCCGGGCCATAGTTGAGAAGATCCACACACACACACACACACACAAACTCTTGGTGACCATGGTCCGACTGCCCAGACTCTCCTTCCCTCGGCCCCAGAGAGAAGAGAAGCAGTAGTTTAGCTGATGGCAAACTTGGGAGTCCTGACCACTGCCTCGTTCCCCAGGGGCAGCAGTGCTGCACTGGGAGGCCGGGGCCTGCTCTTGCCTCTCCCTGGACCTGCCTGAGCTTCAGGGGAGCCATCTGCACCACCTGCCCGTGAGCAGGGTCACTCGGCTCAGAGTGGCGGGAGAGACCCTGGATCTGACCATCCAGAAGTCTGATATCCCAGCTCCTGATACCCAGCTTCTGTTAACAAGCCTCGACCCGCATTTGGGTCCTTGCATCTGTTCTCAGGCGGCCACGGAGGAGGAAATGCTGAGTGATCACCACCTCGGATCCCCAACTCCTAGAAGCCCTTTGAGAACATCAAAGAAAGAATTGTTATAGGCTGGGCGCAGTAGTGCACGCCTGTAATCCCAACACTCTGGGAGGCCAAGGCAGGAGAATTGCTTGAGGGCAGGAGTTCGAGACCAGCCTGAGCAAGAGCGAGATGCTGTCTCTACAAAAAATAGAAAAATTATCCGGGTGTGGGGGAGTGCACCTGTAGTCCCAGCTACTCGGGAGGCTGAGGCAGGAGGATCGCTTGAGCCCGTGAGTTTGAGGTTGCAGTGTGTTATGATGATGCCACTGCACTCTAGCCCAGGTGACAGAGTGAGACCCTGTCTCAAAAAAAAAAAAAAAAATAGTTACATGACCCTTGTTAAAGCAGGGTAAGACAGACTTCTTTCAGACCACCGTGATAGGTACAGCAGGGACCACTGCAACAGGATCTTGCAGTGGAGGAGACAAACTGGGATCAACCCCGAATACAGCATGGACAAGTGGGAATTTACAGCCAAGGAGCAGGGTGGGGGGGTCAGTGGGTGGAAAATTACTAAGAAGAAACCTCAGGGATAGGGGGATTCTGGCTAAACCGACCGAAAAGGATTCTTGCTGAGACAGACCAGGGTTCTTTTGCTAAAACTGGATTTTACAAGGAAGTGCACAGATGGGCCTAGGAGGAGATTCAGAAGCCTGACTAAAGTTTGGCTAAGCAAAGAATCTTTATCAGTAACTCTCAGCGCAATGACTGAGAAGCCCTTTGAGAACCCTTGTAAGGATTTGGGGGCCCGAGTACCATGTGGAAGGACCGATGTTTCTAGCCACTCTAGGCCTTGAGTCTGTGCAGGATGTAACTGGTCTTTATTGCATTTGCCACTGACACTGAAGGGTGTGCCACAGCAGATAGAGTATCAGGCGAAACAAGGAAGGATTTAGGAAAAACATACATACACACACACACACCCGAGCGCGCACGCGTGTGAAGGAAGGGTTTCATTTTAGGACAAGTCAAGACTTGCTCAGGAGCTCAAACTACACATGCATGGACAGGCCCTGAGCTAAGACGAAGTTCAGTCTTGGGTAAGTGGTAGCTGGTTTCTAGGGGCAAAGTTTTATGGAGTGCTAGGCCTTAAGAGGCCCCTGGAATAAAGTTGCTTTTTGCTTGTTTGTTTGTTTGTTTGTTTTCCCTCATTACTCAGTTTCTAAGCCAGCTCAGCAAACTTGGAATTTAAATTGCAAAAGCTCCAGGGGTCCAACTTTGGCCTTTGGCACAGACGGGATTTACCCCGAAGGCTGGCTGGCCCTGCAAAGGCCAGGGAGACACTTGGAGTAGAGCTAGATTTTGTGCCACCTGAGCCTAAATCAGTATGGAGGTGTGGGAGTTCTTTAGAAAGAGCATGCAAACTTGTGAGTGTGAACAGCGGGGTTTGGACTTGGGTCCCCGGCTGCCCCTTTCGATTGTTCTCTGTGCCAAGGCTGAGGAGAAACGGGATTTCGGGTGCAATGTTCTCACTGCACGGGCTCATGTGGGCTCTGGGACAGTCATGCATAAACCTTGACCATGGTGGTGGATTTCCGAGACTCACACTGGCTTCAACCACAGAGCCGGTGGATTTTATCAATGAACAGGTAAAAAGGAATGGAGGGCCTGTGTCGAGGGTCCCCAGGAACTCCCTCAAGTTTGATGATTTGCTAGAAGGACTCACAGACCTCAGAAAAGCTGCCATACACACAGGTACGGTTTATGACAGCAGAAGATACAGACTAAAATCAACAAAGGGAAAAGGCACTGGGCTGAGTCCAGGCGAGACCAGGTGCAAGCTTGCTGTTATCCCTTTCATTGAAGTGATACAGACAGTTTTTAATTGTCCCAGCAACAAGGGGTATGTCCTAGTGAGTTCTGGCTGCTACAATAAAAATATGGTAGACTGGATGGCTTAAACAAACATTTACTTCCCACAGTTCTGGAGTCAGAAGCCCAAGATCAGGGTGCCAGTGTGGCCAGGCTCTTGGTGATGGTCCTCTTCCCTGTTTGCAGATGGCTGTCTTCTTGCCGTGGCCTCACATGGCAGAGAGCAGAGAGAGAGAACAAGCTCTCTTCTATCTCTTCTTATAAGGGCACTATTCCCATTGTGAGCTCCACCCTCATGGCCTAATTACCTCCCAAAGGCCCCATCTCTGAATACCATCGCACCGGGGATTAGGGTTGCAACATATGAATTTTAGGGAGACACAAACATTCAGTCCATAGAAGTGTGACAACATGTGTGAAGCGTTGCCAGCCAGAGGCTCACCCAAGCCTTAGTGTCCAGAATCTTTTGGGGGGCAATCGTGCAGGCATGTGGCACCCACATGACTGACCTCAACTATTTAGTTTCCAGCCTCCCTAGAAATCAAACTGATACAGTATGGTCCAGGGCCCCAGGTGAACAAAAACAGCATTCACCATACATCACATTGCTAACTTAAACTATCTTGGGTCGCCCAAGGCCCCAGGGAAACAAAAACACTCTTGTCAGGCAGGATATTCCAAGGGCTCAGTGCTTATCTTCCAGGGCCAGGCAAGGGCCAGCCCTCTCTTTGGACTGTGCAGCATCTGAGCAGTCCAAGCCTGCTGAGTTAACCCTGTACTGCACCAGGCCCCTGCTCTATACTCGGAATTACACAGAGTTAGATTCTAAAGTTTCAGGCAAAAATCACATGGAATCATTACCCTTGCCAATCCCTCTGGAAGACGCTGTTTGGGAGTCTTCGTCTCTCTGAAGTCCAGCACGGCCAGGCCTCCTCCAGGGCTGAAGTTGGCTTGCGCTGAGGCTACATTGTATAGAACGTGCAGTCTGCACGAGCCAGACTGGCACTCAGCTATGAGATGCCAGCCCTGGGGTCACCCTCGGCAGCCATATCCCCAGAGGGGTCTCTCCTGCCCACTCTGGGTCTGGTGCCCAGGGAGGGGATGCCTCCAACCAGATGTTGGCAATATTAAATGATTCTTTCTCCCCTTCTTGCCAAGTACATTTAATATAATCTGCGTAAGCTAAATGTGTATTTGACTCAATTCCCCTCCAGGGAGTAAATCTTCTTCTTGGAGTAAAGTCAAGAAGAATTATAGCAGTGGACACTTAGTGGGTACTTGCTTTGTGACAGGCACATTTCTTTGCTTTACCTGAATTAGCTTATTGAATTCTCATGCTATCTCTCCGATATAGGGTAACATATGCATTTCACAGATGAGGAGACAGAGACAGAGAGCTTAAATAATGTGCCCAAAGTCACACAACTAGTTGGTAGAAGGATCTACAGTTTTAACCTAGGCAGCCTGCCTCCAGGGTCTGCCTCGTAATCACTGCCTCTCCAAAGACAAATCAATGGGATGATTATAAACCCAAAAGCTAAGAAGAAGATGTTAACGTGCTCCCGCGAGACTCTGTTGCTATCTACTAGCTGTGCATACAGACTCACGGAAAATGGAATTGGCTCAGAAACAGGTCTTACAGTCAGAACAGGAGCCACGAGAACGTGACAGAGAAGTTAAGGCAGTCACAATGGCTGAACTGAGGAAGGGGGGCACTCCCTTAGGAGAGAGGCCAGGGGAGGCAGACGTGAACGTGGAAGGAGGAGATTTCACCATCCCACCCTCCTACATGCTCTGACAGATGGGACGAGAAGAGGGGCCTCTTCTATTTTCACTGGATAGGGGAGGTGACTTAGAGATGAGAACTCTAACAAGGGCACCTAGGACACCTCCAGAGCTGACTGGAATGGCCCACCCGGGACAGTCCAAGGCAGGTGGCCATCAAGGGCTCCCTCCTCCTGAATCTGCAGTTAGGGGCCTCTCCCTTAGGAGCTGAAGGCCCCACACATAGTTACAGAAAACTTGGTGGATTTAAGAGGCCAGGAAGATAAGCACAGAAGAACAGGGCTGGACCCTGAGTTTCATGGTGACCCTGTGATTTTAGGTGAGGAGATGGGTGTGGCCTGAGCCCTGAGGCAATGTGCCTGGACCACCCTTGGAGCTGGGGCTCCAGAGCCAAGCAGGACAACAAAGGATGGAGTCACAACTGGCTCAGATGTTGAGTGGAAAGGAGGGGAGGGCTTGTTGGAACAACGGGTACTTTTGGCAAAATCAGACCCTAGTGATTTTATATCTCTCACCATGCGGAATCCACGAGGCAGAACCTGCAACATTCCTGGTCTTTATCAGTCATGGTCCCATCAGGAGACAGAAACCACGTGTTATTTTAACAGAGGAAATTTAATATGAAGAATTACCAAATAGGCATTGAAAAACTAAAAAGGCAAAAAAGAGAACTCTAAGGTATCGGGAAAGTAGCCCTTCAGGTAGCCCCCTCACCCCTAGGGCTGAGGGGAAAAATAAGGATTGGAATTATTAAAATCTGGAAGCTTGGAGGAGGGGTCCAACCTGGACCTGGAACATAGACCTCAAAGGACACACAGGGCCAGCAGGTGCTGATGTCTCTGGAGGGTGGGGGAACATGATGGCGCTGCTCAGCCAGCTGGAAAAACTGCAAACTGATCCAGCAGCTACTGCAGGAGGGAACTGCTGCTGCCAGGGTGAAGAGGCTCTGTGGAGGTGACGCCTATAGGAAGCAGACAGAAAGGAACCAGACCCTTCCTCCTGTCCCAGTCTCACAGTCGCTCTGTCTAGCATCCCCTATGGTCAGAGCCCAGAAGGGAGACAGAGGGCAAAGCAGAAATACGGTTTGCAGAATCCCAGCTCCAGCACCACAGCACAGAGGTAGGAGGGTGTGTTGTTGGAAGCCGGAAGATGATAACTTGATAACTGGCAAAGTCCACCCCTTTGGCTACTCGGCGTTCATACACACCCTTTACATACATTTTTGAACTTCTATACAACAAAAATAACTTTGTGACTCTACATAACAAGATGAAACTATCCTCATACAAAGGATATATGTCTCACCTGTGCTAATCTGCTTGGGCTGCCATGACAAAATGCCACAGACTACATGGCTTCAACAACAGAAACTTATTTTCTCTCAGTTCTGGAAGCCAGGAGTCCAAGATCAAGGCGTCATCATGGTTGATTCCTGATGGGATGGGGCCTCTTCCAGGCTCATAGACAGTCACCTTCTCACTGTGTCCTCACATGACCTGTCCTCTGTGTGCACAAGGAGAGAGGGAGGAGGAGGAGAGAGAGAGAGGGAGAGATCTGTTGTCTCTTCCTTTTCTTACAAGGACACCAGTCCTATAGGATTAGGGCTTACCCTATGACCTCATTTAACCCTAATTACCTCCCTAAAGAAACTATCTTCCAATATCTTCACTGAGAATTAGAGCTTCAGCACGTGAATCTTGAGGAGACAAAATTCAGTCCACAACAAATCATCTCCCCAAAATGGGAAGATGCAAAGTCCCAAAGTCACTGGACTCATCCTGGGACAAGTGCACCACTCGTCTCCAAGACGTGTCAGTTACTCCTCGGATTCAGCCACCATCCCATCTTAAAATTCTGCCACCTAAAAACTAAATTATGAAGTCAAAAATTTGTAAAGCTTGTATAAAATAATATAATAATAAAATAAGACGAGGAAGAGGAGGAGAGAGAAGGAAGGAAGGAAGCGTGCACTGCATGGCAGGGGCCCAACCTCACCTTGGTATTGGGATCAGCAATCCCAGCCGCAGAGTAACCTCTTCTTTGCCTATTGGTTCAGTGGCTGAGGAGCCCAAAATGGCCAGATGGGCATCTCAACTCCTGATTCAGTAAAACGATTGTGTCCCCTGGGGGAAGCATTCCCTCCTTGGAAACTAAGACTTCCAAACCAGTGGAGTTCAAAGTTCCTGGGAGGGGAAGTACAAAAAATCTGTGAGAAGCCACTCTAACTCCACCCCTATTCCTGGACCATGGGTTCTGTCCATGGAGAAGCAGCACCACGAATCAGTTGCAGGTTCAAAGCATATCTGTCCCCTGTAAGTTAGAATGCCATCCTTTCGGCATGTTGTCTCCCAACTGGTGCCATAAGTAAGTCTTCGGTGGGCTAGTCCACCATTCTATGAAGCCAGCTACTTCTGGGTGATGGGGTATTTGGTAAGACCAGAGAGTCCCATGAGCATAAAGCCACCACCACACTCCTTTTGCTGTGAAATGAATTCTTTGACCAGAAGCAATGTTGTACCATGACGGTGAATAAGGTGCTCACACAGTGCACGGATCACGGTGCCGGCAGAATCATTCTGACCAAGGATGGCAAACCCATCTTCAGAATATGTGTCTCTCCCAGTGAACACAGGTCTCTGTCCCTTCCATAATAGAAGGGCTCTGAGTATTCAACCTGCTGCCAGGTCACCTGATCCCCTGGATGTCCTGGATCAGGGGCTTCTCAGCCATAGTGTTGTCACCAGACCGGCCTTGGCGAAGGGAAGCACACATTGGTCGCTGAGCCCCTGCATAACCTCCACCTCACCACCATGGATACTTTGAATAGGGACTCACCGGGAAAGTGCCTGGGCTGGCCAGGGAAAGCGTGTGACTGGCATTTGCAGAGCGACCCTTCCCTTCCTCTTCCCTGTCACTGGTCCACCTGGTTATGAAGAGCCGCATCTGCAAAGGACACCCTGTGGTGGCACCCGCATTGGAAACGAACATCTTCACAGGCTGTGCCCATCTGGGTGCTCCCTGTATTTCCCGCCCACACTGCTTTGTCACCCATCTTCCAATCCTGTTCTTTCCAAATCCCCGGCCATTCAGCTGAACCAGGGGTCAGAGAACTTTGCCTACCAAGTTTACAAATATCTTAGGCTTTGTGGGCCCTGTGTTCTCTGTTGCAACTCTGGCCTCACAGTATGAAAGCAGCATAGATAATAAGCAAACAAATGGGTCTGGCTGTGTGCCCATAAAAGCTTTTATTTACAAAATCAGATGGTGGCCAGACTTGGCCTGGGAGCTGTGGTTTGCCAACCCCAGAACTAAATCATTAGCGACTGCCCATGAATTACTGTAGATCTGTAGTTCTGACCTTCCATCAGCCCAAACAAAGTACAAACCCCAATGTTTTGCTTGAATATCTGCCTTCGACGGCCTTCGGGGCAACCCGTGAATGAGGCTGTCATGCCGCAGGCACCCACTTCCAGTCAATGCCAGGATATTACACAGAATCATCTGTAAACCAGGCCCAACACATCTTCTCCCCATCAAATGTTCCTAAGGCCATAGGTGGGGATCAGAGGAGGCTGCAGCAGTGTTGAGGGCACCTGAGCCACCTGCTCCTGCCACGACCCCGTGCTTGAGCACATTCCCACTTGACAAGGGATGGCTGCTGTGCACGCTGGCCTCAGGCTCATTGGGTCTAATGACACCCATTTCTGTCGGACACTCTAGAGGATACTCAGGGAGAGCCCACCCCAGGACCAAGGCTAGGAGTGCCACCTGCTGATAGCTCCCAGCTGAGTCATCTCTGGGCCTGGCCCTCAGCAGCAGGGAGCTGCCTCACTCAAGGACATGACCCCACCCTGGGGAAGCTGTCAGTGCGGGGCTGCAAGGGTGCGGCTCCTTTGCCTCAATTAGGGATACTGCCGAAGGGCTAACCCAGTTCCAGAGGCCCCCAGGGGACCCAGCTGGCCCTCTGGCTCGAAATTCCATCTCCTTCACTCCCTTACAGGCGTTATTTCCAAGAGTATTTCCCAGTAAACCTCCTGCCCCCAAATCTCCACCCCAGAGCATGTTTCACGGGAACCCAACCTTCCGAGACAGACAGATGCTCAGGCCGCACGGTCACTTGATGTCCAGTGTTCGGGCCCTCCCAGGGCCCAGCTACAAGCCAGGAAATGTTTCTCTAGAGGAGAATAGGCAGTTGCAGAGGAGGGCATGGATTTGCCGCAGAATCCTAGAGGCCTGCGCAGTGGCCCTCCTCCTGCTGCCCATGTAGCGTCCCTATCCACACGCACACCTGGGTATCACCATCTGCTGAGTCACAAGGCCCAAAGGAAGGGCAGCTTGCTGGGTAGTCTGGGCTTGCTGCAGAGTCTTCTCTTGATCTGGTCCCCACCCAAAACTGTCACCTCCTGGATGCCTCAGTATAGGGTTGGAATAACACATTCAGACGTGGTGTATGCAAACCTCCACGCTTTTTGTGGTGGGTGATGTCAGGTGCAGCAACTTGTCTTTCACCTTGGAGGGGACATCTTGACATCTCCAGACCCTGGAGCTCCAGAAACCTCACCGAGGGGCAGGACCCTGGATCTTTCTGGGGCTGATCTCCCCTATCTCGTTAGCATTTGTCTCACTAATGCAGCTAAAAAGTACCCGCTACTTCCTGCTTCTTGGGCCCCGTGTTACCCATTATGTGCTGCCAACACAGAATACCACAGGTTGGGTAATTTATAACGAAGAGAAACTTACTGGCTCACAGTTCTGGAGGAACTGACATCTGGCAAGGGTCTTCCTACTGCATCACAACATGGCAGAAGGGCAAAGAGAGAGGGAGAGAGCACAAGAGGGGGCAAAGCCACTCCCGCAATAACAAACCCACTCCACCAACAATAGCAACAGTCCACTCATGAAGGCGGGGCCCTCATGACCTAAACACCTCTCAAAGGTCCCACCTCCCAATGCCAGCACAGTGGTAATGAAATTAAACATGAGTTTTGGAGGGGACACACATTCAGACCGTACAGGCCCAATCAGCATAATGTCACCCAGGTAGTAGGCCAGTGTCATATTCTATGGAATTCAGAATCAAGATCTCTGCCCACTACACTGTGGCAGGAAGCAGTGGAGGGTTGATGTGGCCCTGAGGCAAGACTGTGAAGATGACAGGTAAGAGCGAACTGCTTCTAGTGGTCCTTGAAAATTGCTAGAAAGAAAAAAGATTTGGACAGGTCAAAAGTTGCATGCCAGGTGCCAGGGGAGTGCTGTTTTGCTCCAGGGAAGATGCCACACCTAGAGCAGCAGCTGCAATGAGTGAGGCATTGCCTGATTACATTTACAGCAACACACAGTTCTCCTCCAAGACGCAGCCACCTTCTGCACAGACCAAACAGACAAGAGAAACGGGGCGGTGCTAGGAATCACCTCCCTGCAACCCTCACGTCTTTGGTGGCTGTGTGATTTCTGCACAGCTGCCCAGGGATGCACATTGCTCTGATTTACTATCTCAGAGGGAAGGGAAGCTCCAGGGGCTCCCACGCAGCCCTTTACAGGTCAGAGAGCCTAAGTGGAGATTCTGCCTGTCACCAAGAACGTCTGTTCCAACCGTACATTCAGGAACTGGAGAAATAACCATGGGGTGAGTCCACCAGGCCCACGATGATTCAAACTTGGGATGAAACTCCGTTTATCACTGGACCACCATGAGCCCCACTTTAACTGATGGTCTGCAATAAAGAAAAGAGAGAAAGTCTCCACAACACAGCAGGCAGTGTAAGACTATGTATAGAAGAAAAAGAAAGGACCAATATAGGTTTTTATGTTAAAAATCGGGCTGGGCCCACGAGAAAGCCTGAGTTCTCCATCTGGCTGCTACAACCATCTGGGTGACTTTACTAAGACACTGACGCAGGCCCTCCCCGCTCCCACCCGGGATCAATTCATCAGGATCCCCAGGAGTGGGGCTGAGCACCAGGAGATTTGTGATTCCAATGAGCTGCCTGAGTTGGGAAGCTCAGTGGGGGAGGAAGCACAGATGGAAATAAACACTGCAAGCCTGACCCGCTGCGCTGCGCCGCAGAGCTGGAGTGGCAGGAAGGAGCGCTTCTGCTACCGCTATAAAAATAACACATATTACGTGAGTCCTAGAAAATTCAAAAGCCCTTGGAAAAAGACATGGTGCTGCCCCTGGGCCTCTGGGGACACAGACATCTGAAGGATCAGCAGCTGCGTTGGATCAGGAATAGTCCTCGGTGATTCTCCAGCTGAGACATCTGTGGGACAAGGGGCCTCAGAAGGGGGCTGGGGAATCCCTGCAGCTGCTGAGACTCCACCACCCAGCGCCCAAAGCACCCTGCAGATCCTGACCACATCGAGAAAATTAGAGGGTAGAGCCCCACAGCGGAACTGCAGGGAACCAAGGACTCAGGGAAGGGCCTGCAGGAGTGAGGGACCCTCTCACAAAGAATTAAGAGCTTTTGTATATGTGGGATGAAGTTGGGGGAGGGGAGGGGAGGCTTAGGTAAGTTCTGGAGACTGGGAGGGACTTCACTGCAAATTTTAAGTTATCCAAGAAGACAGTTGTCCCCAATGCTGCTCTCTGAGAGCAAGGTGTGAGCCTGGGTGGATACGGGAAGCAGGGGACACAATTTCCTTCTCGTTGGGCAATTTCCCCCAGTGTAGCTCAAATTCATGGGTCATGGACTCTCATGGTGAAGCTGAAACCTATTTTCTCTTGTCTCTGGCGTGTTCTGTCTGCCCTCCTTTCTCCAGCTAAGCCATCTCCTCGAGGCCTATGGCTGGCTGCCACCATGTGCTCTGGGCTGGGTTCTGGAACGTGCATTGCTGGGTTTGCCACTGTGATGATGGAGGCACTGCTTGCATTTGTTTGCTCTTTATATTTTGTGGGTGTGGGGCTGGTGCTAGAATTATCTCACGTGTCCCAGAGACTGTGCCTCTTTGGAAACAGAATTAGATCAAGTTTGCTCTGAAAGTGGAGAACTGTGTCCACTTCAGCAGGTGAGTCTAGGCCACAGCCGCTGCCAAGGGAAGCCAAACTCCAGCCGGGTGGGGCCCTCCAGCTAAGGCCAAACGTGGTAAGACACTGCAGAGGAGGAACTCTTGACTCTAATTCATCCGGGCTTTGCTTTAGAAGGGGAAAGGTATGGCATTTTTGGACTCTGATAATGGGGGTTCTTATTCTCATTGGGCCATCTTATGTCACAGATTTTCATGTGGTTCTCAATGTTGAAACCCCACTGGGAGCAATATTGCACAATGTTGCTTGGCCTAATTTAAGATGAATAGGAAATAATTTTCTTCCTAGGGTATTACATGGCTATATCAGTTAGGAATGCTTTTCACTGCAAGGAACAGAAAATCTGTATATCAGAGGCTGAAGCAATAAGAGGCAGCAGTTCTGGGTTTAGGGAAGGAGTTCAGAGATGTTGTCCAGAAAGCAGGCCCTTTTTTGTTGGCTCTTTGTCAGGAAGAAATGAGGTTCCTCTTATCAAGAAGGAAAATAAGCCAGGCATGGTAGCACCTGTAGTCCTGGCTGAGGCAGGGAGGTCACTTGAGCCCAGGATTTCAAGTTCATCCTGGGCAACATAATGAGACCTTGTCTTTAAAAAAATTTTTTAAAAAGAAGAAGGAAAATGTTTCCCAGAAGCACCCCTCCTCCCTGCAGACGTTTCCTCACATCTCTTTGGCTAGAGCCACACCGCTAGATGCAAGGGAAAGTGAGTATCTGGCAAATGAAAATCATATTGTCATGACTGTGGGGGCTGGATGTGTTACCTCCCCACACAAAACCAGGGTTCTGTTGGCAAGAAAAAAACAAGAATATCTGCCCCTGTGGCTATTAATGTTCTCCACTGTCATCTTTCAAAAAGTTGTGAGGAATTCAAGAATAAAAAGATATAACCCAAGGCAACCCACAGAATGGGAGAAAATATTTCCAAATCACATAATCTAATAAGGGGTCAATATCCAGAATATATAACCACTCCTACCACTCAACAACAACAATAAACATCCCAATTAAAAAGTACACAAAGGACTTGAGTAGATATTTCTCCAAAGAAGATATACAAATGGCCAAAAAGCATGTGAAACATCACTAATCATTAGCAAAACACAAATCAAACCTACCTTAGATGCATTTGTATGGCTACTCTCCTTAAAAAATATATGTACTTAGTACTACAGAACTGTACACTTAACAATGGTTAAGACGATCCATTTTGTTGTATGTATCTTACCACAATTTAAAAAACAATACAACCCAATTAATTTTTGGTTTGGGGGGTTTTTTTATTTTTTGTTTTTTGTTTTTTTTGAGACAGTCTCGCTCTGTCGCCCCGGCTAGAGTGCAGTGGCGTGGGGGACCGTGCCCAGCATAGAAAACACACCCAATAAATAACTGACAGATGAAAGGATTCAAATTCATCTAAGCCCATACAAGCGTCATATAACTTTTTTTTGTTTGTTTTGAGACAGGGTCTTGCTCTGTCGCCTGGGCTGAGTGCAGTGACATCATCATAGCTCACTGCAACCTCAAACTCCTGGGCTCAAGCCATCCTCCTGCCTCAGCCTCCTGAGCAGCTGGGACTACAGGTGTGCACCACCACACCTGGCTAATTTTTTCTTTTTTTTTTTGTAGAGACGGGATCTCAATCTTGCTTAGACTGGTCCCCCACTCCTGAGCTCAAGCAATCCTCCCACCTGGGCCTCCCAGCGTGCTAGGATTATAGGCATGAGCCATCACACCTGGCCCAATTAGATTTTTTTTTTAAATTTTAAAATGGGCAAAGAATCTGAATAGACATTTCCCCAAAGAAAATATACGAATGGCTAATAAGCATATAAAAAGATGCTTAACATCATTAGTCATCAGAGAAATGCTAATCACGACCGCAGTGAGACACCATTTCTTCCTTGCAGCCAGAAGCAGCCCTCTCAGAGGCAGCGGGCAGTGTCTGCTGGTGCAGGGTCAGGCTGCGGAGCTGGGGTTTGGGTCCCAGGCAGAAAGTACAGGACCCAACAGGCCATTTAGTAGGATTGCTCCGACTACAGTGTGCAGAGGCTGTGGGAGGGGCCGGGGCAGTGGAGAGACAAGGTAATGGATTGATCTCGGCCAGAAGCGATGAGCGTGGTGGTGAGCATGGTGGCCATGGGGACGTAGAGGAGTGGACACATTCAAGAGATATTCAGGCCGGGCACGGTGGCTCACACCTGTAATCCCAGCACTCTGGGAGGCCGAGGCAGGAGGATCGCTTGAGGCCAGGAGTTTGAGACCAGCCAGAGCAAGAGCAAGACCCCATCTCTACAAAAAAATAGAAAAATTAGCCAGGCATCGTGGCATGTGCCTGTAGTCCCAGCTACTCGGGAGGCTGAGGCAGGAGGATCACTCCAGCCCAGAAGTTTGAGGTTGCAGTGAGCTATGATGATGCCACTGCACTCTAGCCCGGGTGACAGAGCAAGACCCTGTCTCAAATTAAAAAAAGGAGAGAGAGATTCAGTGGGCAGAAAGGGTGAGACTTGGCAACCTTGTAAAGGTGGGGGATGGGGATGACTCTCATGTTCCCACCCGAACAACTCGGGGGAGGATGTGTCATTTGTGAAGACAGGAGTCGGGGGCTTGGCGAAGATGCTGACTGTGTTTTAAGTTGGATGAACTGGGAATGCCTGTGGGACCTCCTGGGGGAGATGTGCAGTAGGGAGGGAGACATCCAGGTCTAGAGTCCATTCGTGGGGACTGGGCTGGAGCTACAGACAGAGGCGGCATCAGTGTCAAGGTAACATTGAAGCCATGGGAGCAGATGAGGCCTCGTCCTAAGGGTGCAAGGGAGTGGCCCAGTGAGACCTGCCTGATTTCTCACTGCTCACTCAGCAGGTGCCTCCAGAGCCCACCTGGAGGCAGGTGTACTGACTCACCCTGGGAGCAGCAGACGGACACTGGTCACTTTGGCCAACCCCTTCCTACCTCTGGGGACTCCCTCACCATAAGGGCTTGGTCAGAGGCAGAGGCCACATCCCACTGTAGCAGCAGAGAAGCAGCCTTGCTCTCCCAGGCTCCCTTGCAGGACAGAAGCAGGTGCACAGCCCCGGCTCCACTGGTGGATGCACCTGCCCCAGACTTGGAATCAAGAGTCAGGGACAATGGAGAGCGTGTTGTAGCCGCAGTATCCCACTTCAGAAACAGCAGGGGCTGCAGGGTCAGTGGTGGCACACGGAGCACAGAGCCAGAGGCTGCAGCTGGGCCAGATGGGGTGCCCAGTGGTGGCAGCAGCAGACCAGTCCTGTAGCATGATTCTACCTTGGGTCCTGGGAGCTGCGCCCCTGTTTCTTTGGTTCTCCAGCCTTCCTGGTACTTATATACAGAAGAATCCCTTCTTGCTCCCATGGACAAAATTAAGTGCCCGCTCTTATGTGCTCCCTGGAGCCACCCCCTTCATGGCCTTGTCATCACTGCCTCCCCTCCAGACCAGCAGCCCTGAGGGCAGGGGCTGTGTTCTATCTTGTCCACTTCTCCATCCCCAGGCCCCAGCTCCAGCCTTACACACAGGAAAAGTTCTTGCTGTGGAATGAATGTCTGGTTCTTTGGAAACACAAATAGAATCTAGGATTGGGTTGACCCAAAGGCCCCACCCTGCAGTGAGACCCAAGAGATGGCATCTGCAGAGACCAAGCATCCCCCAGTCCCAACAATGCCCAGCACCACAGAGGCAAGGCCTGGAAACAACCCCAGAAGGAAATCAGGAACCAGACCAGGGATGGAATGTCTAAGACGTGCCTGAGATTCAGGACCCTCCATCCCCTTCCTATCATCCAGTGACCTGTAAGAGCCACACAGAAGAGACAGTCCTGGGGAAAAGGTCTCCCTCCTGGAAAGAACCCCTGAGAAGCAGAGCTGTGGCAACTGCTTCAGGAGGAGGGGAAGGAGCAAAAGGACCCGCCCAGGGCCTGAGTGGCCCAGGACGGTGGTGTGCAAGGCCAGAGCTGGCTTCCCTGCCAAGTAAGGAACTTACTCTCCAGCTCATAGATCCCCTCCTGTGTCAAGCTTGCCTGTTCCCCAGAGAATGCCCAGGCTTAGAGTGACCATATCCAGAACTGAGTTTCCCAAACTACATTCAGGGAACCCTGGTACTCCACAGGTGTTCCTGGGTGTGCCATGGGAAACTCTGAGCCAAACAGGCTTCACAATGCAGGACTCCTCAGAGCCTTTAATGTATAAAGCCCCTTATGACTTTCCAAGAGGCAGCAAAGCATACAGCTGATGACACAACCTTTTTGCAGAGAACCTATTACCATCTTACAAACTCCATGCGCTCGAAGGAACATAGGTTGCAAAATGCCCCCATAGGGCAGCTCCCCGCTACATTCCAGCTAAGAACCCAACGTCCCACCTCCTAAGTAAGGCTCTCACCATAGTGGCAGTGGGGAGCAAGCCTATTCTCCCTATGCTGGGGCTCTCTCCACACACTGAGCACACTGCTCTCCAGGGAAAGGATGTCATGGAATTTCTGGGCCAAACACAGACCTAGAGTGGGAAGCAGCCTCCCCCTGGGGGCTCCTCCCTTCCACCCCCACCCCAACTTATCTCCAGCAAGCCCCTCCCCCACCCCATGGCACGCAGCCCCAGGCTGCACGGCTGCCCATGACATTCACCTCCTCTGGGCCAAGTCCACTCTCCCATCCTCGCCCTGCCCCCTGCAGGCCACAGGACAGCCATGGGCATCACCCACGGAACGCTGGCAAATGAAGAACCTCAGCCCCTCCGACATCCCAAGGAGGGTCCCACCTTCCCCTGACTTGCCCTGGCACCTGAAGAATGGTGTTGTGCGGCGGAAGGAGCACAGCCCCACCCCAGGCCTGTCGGCTGCCTGCACATCCCTTCTGCTGGAGCTCTGGGCCTCTCTGCCCCCCAGCACCCACATCCCGCCCCACAGCGGGGCCGGGCTTCCTGGGAAGCTTCCCCTCACTGAGCCCACTCCCTCTGCCAGCTATACACAGCTGCCCGGAAGGGGCGATTTCTTACTGCAGAACTTTTTGTTACTTGACATATCGTTGTCCTGAGCTGATGACTCATGTGACTTTGTGTCCTCGGTCCCAATACCTTTTCCTGATTTGCTCATCGCACCTGAAGAGTGGTGGCAGGAGCACAGACACAGCCACAAATTCCAGCCCTCTGCGAGCTGTACGCTGACACATGGGTGCAGGGACTGGCTGCAGTATCGCTAGGACTCTGGATGGTGCCAGGAAACAAAATGATGACAGGAGACACGGCCTGGCTACAGGAAAGTCCGGCATAGGGTGGACCTCAGGGTTTGTTACATCCAGCAGCTCAGCTGTGTCGTCAGGACTTGATTTCTTTCCCCTCTCTTCTGTCATCTGCAGCCTCAGCTGTACCCTGAGGCACAGTCCCCTTGTGGTCACAGGCGCGCTGCAGCCACCTTGGGGGCTAGGTGCTTCCTTGGCCATAGCCAGTGGAAATGAGCAAGCATCCACCCGAGCTTCCTATGCATTCCAGCAACTTTGGCCCGGGTGTAACCTAGAACGTGTGTGGCGGGACAGAGTGGATACCTACAAGAAAACTGGAACTTTTTAAGAAATCATAAGCGGTGGCCAGGCATGGTGGCTCGTGCCTGTAATCCTAACACTCTGGGAGGCCGAGGCGGGAGGATCACTTGAGCTCAGGAGTTCAAGACCAGCCTGAGCAAGAGTGAGACCCCATCTCTACTTAAACCAGAAAAAATCAGCCGGGCGTGATGGTGCACGCATGTGGTCCCAGCTACTCGGGAGGCTGAGGCCGGAGGATCACTTGAGCCCAGGAGTTTGAGGTTGCAGTGAGCTATGATGACACCACAGCACTCTAGCCCAGGCAACAGAGTGAGACTCTGTCTCAAAAAAAAAAAGAAATCGTAAGCAGGAAGGATAGGTGCTATGTCAGCTGTACATATCAAAAGAGATTACACATCAAAGGCACTTGGTACTAGGCCAGGCTAAGACTTGGTGCTCAAAGATCAGCTAACACTTTTATTCTATTTAAGCAAATATTTGGGGTAGTAATGAGCCCATCTTCCTTTCATGTTAATAGTTCGAGGGGCCTCGCCATCATAAGCAAGCCCTCAATTAAAATATGTCTCCACCTAACTCCCAGGAGGGAGCACACTTTATACATGCAGAGATGTTGGCCATCACGCTGCCGATCCTTACTGAGCATTTCAGATCTTGATTATGAGCATCAGTTGCCAAAGGATTGCTTCTGAGAACAGATTCCTTTGGGTCAGACAGAGCTGCTTAAACTGAGGAAGAAGTTTTGCTTTAAAAAAAAAAAAAAGGTTGTATATGCCTTTAAATCCATTAGGCTGAATTGCTGATTCAATAAGCAAACATGGAACAGACAGAAAATGTGGTGTGAGCTACAAGACCGCAAAGAAGCCCTATGAGCTTCAAGGATGCTTATGGAGCAGCTGCTGAAACCAGCTTTCTGTAGGGGTGAGTCTGCACCAGGTAATATGAAGTCCACAGCACTGGGAGCGCTGCAGGATTTATGACATTAATTAAGTTCATCGAATTCCAACTCCCTGTGTAACTTCATGTCCCACTTGGTCACCCGAGGGGCACAAATGAGGTCTCTGGCTAAATTGCCAAGGTTCTTGGCGCCCAACTGCACACCCACAGAGCTCCAGCCCACCTCAGCACCAACACCCCAGGGACTGCAGGAAGCCCTCTGAGTGTCTCACATGTGCTCAGGTACAAGCCACACTTGTCTCCCCGAGCCTCATCCTCTCTGTCTCTGCTGACTCACCCATCAGGGCTACCCTCCATGGTCCCCAGGCTGCCAGTCCTAGAGGGTCAGGGTCAGGCTAGGGTTGGGCAGAAATACAAAGCTCTGTGGCCCCCCCATAGCTGCACTGTCCTTTGTCACCCAGGCCTAGAAAGGACCCTGCCTGAGCCCAGGGGCTCACCACCTCTCCCAGAAACAGCTCTGCAGGCCTCCAGCCCCAGCCCTCACTCTGCAGCATCCTCCTCCACTGTCCTTGCCTCCCCTTCCTCTCCCTGGGCACTTGTGCCCCAAATGCCTTCATTCTCCTCCTCCAGTTCTCAGAGATAAAACTAGCATGCATGCTTGTCCATTCCTGCAAATGGGACCGAGCCAACACAAGGCCCCCAGTCCTGCAAAGACCTGGCTCTGTTCCCAGTATGGACACCTTGGGGACACCCTGCTATATCCATGTCAAACTTCTCTTTATTCACGAACAGAGGTAGGAAGTGATATACCAGTTGTGCTCAAAAGCCTTTGGTATGAGTTAAGAATTATACCTGGCTACAAGTTACAGAGACCCAAGATAACAGAGGCTAGAGTAAGATGGAGGCCAAATTTTTCTCTCATGTAAAAAAAGTCTAGAGGTAGCCAGTCCAGCGTTGATACAGCAGCTGCATAGCCATCAGCAAACCAGGCTCATTCTATCTTGCTCTCCATCATCATTAACACAAGGCTCCCATCCTTCAGGTCACCTCATGATCCCAAAATGGCTACTGCAGCTCCAGACATCACACCCACATTCCAGGCAGCAGGGAGTAGAAAGGGGCAAAAAGACATGCCTCCAAGCTGAGTCCACCTCCTTTGAAGAGCTTTCCCAGAAACCCCACCCAATAACCTTTGCTTTCATCTTATTGGCCTCTTTCTGAGAGGCTGGGAAATGTGATATTATAAAAAGTCCATTGACACACCAAACACTATAGGCTTTCTGTTGCTAAGGAAGATAGGGGTGTAGCTATTGGGTAAGCAAATAGCACCTTCAGCTACACTTTCTTGAGAGCTGAATGAAGGTAAGGGCATAGAGCTTCAAATGAATTTCTCACCTGGATTCCTGTGGAGATCACAAGATGGGAATGACACAAGTCTATAAACAGCAATTATGGCATCAAAAAAGAGAAGGCAGAGTGTCAGGTGTTCTCAGCCCATTCTACACCGGGCACTGTTTTGTGGTGCTTACCTTAACAAGTCTACTGTCATATTCCACTGCTAAGTAGGTTTTTATTTCTTTTTTTTTTCAATTTTATTTCACCTCTTGAGAGCTCTTCTTACTAAGTAGATTTTTAAAACAGCAGCTGACTAATGTTTAGCTGGTGGTCCACTAAGACCTCAGGGTCTTTTCTCCTGAATTTTCACAAAACATATTCCTCCTCATCCATTTTTTTTTTAAGAGAGAGGGTCTCATTATATTGCCCAGCCTGGTCTCAAACTCCTGGCCTCAAGCGATCCTCCCACCTCAGTCTCCTGAAGTGCTGGGATTCCAGGCATGAGCCACTGTGCCCAGCCTCATCCATCATTCATTTGGGTTGTTTGCTTTTCTCCTTGAAACAATTTACAGTCCTGTGCCACATAACAATGTTTTGGACAACAAGGGACTGCATATACAACCGTGGTCCCATAAGATTATAATGGAGCTGAAAAATTCCTATCGCCTAGTGAGGTCATAGCCATAATAACATCGGAGTGCAATGCATTACCTTTCCTATGTTTAGATACATGAATACTTACCATTGTGTTACAATTGCCTACAGTATTCAGTGGTGACGTGCTATACAGGTTTGTAGCCTAGGAGCAATAGGCCACACCACATAGCCTATGCGTGTAGGCCACGCCAGGTAGGTTTATGTAAGTACAGTCTATGCTGTTCGCACAAGGATGAAATTGCCTGATGTCACATTTCTCAGAACGTATCCCTATCATTAGGCAATGCGTGACTATGTTCTAGAATCCTGTTCCTAGTAGTTCTGGACCACAATCCTCACACTGTGGTACCAAGTCGTTGATCAGAACGGAAAGCTGGGCTAAGACAAGAGACGCCCTGATGTCACACGATGACTGACATGGTTTATTCCAAAAAGTCAGCTGATCGAGCTGCGTGTCTGCTCCCAGCGAAGAGAATCCAGAGCTGCCATCTACAGAGCTTCAGGCTCTTCAAAGTCAGAGCCAGAACCAGACCCTCGGTGCAGAGAAAGCTAAAACATGTAGTAGAGGAAAGCAAATAACCACGCATCTGGTAGAGAGAAATGTCTAGAAGGCAGGAGATAACTTTGACAGGTGGCATAACATTGTGGTTAAGAGCTTAGGTGTGGAGTAGGGCGGCCTGGGTTCTAGGGCCGGTGTCCCTGGATGCCTTGGTACGACCTTGGACAATTTACTTTCTCTCTCTGAGCCTCTTTTTCTTCTTCCACAAAATGGGAACAATAACATAATTGTCATGTAGAACCTCTCATGAAACGAAATCATCTGTGGACAGTGCTTGGCCCAGTGCCTGGCTCCTGGCACAGGGCAAGTGCTCGATTGCTATTACTATTAGCTATTCCTGTTACGTGTCCAACAATAGCAGCAACAACAGTGATGATAATGGTGTGACCCTGTATCTGTGTGCACAGAGCCTGGCACACACCGAGACTCAATAAATGGACTCAGCATTGTCATTATCCTTGTTGTTGAAGGAAATGCCCAGAAAGTGTTTCCTCTTTTCTCAAGCAACCGCAGACACTTTCTCTGCACTTGGCTTACCCAGACAAGACGAACCTTCTGGGCTGAGCTTCCAAGCCTCAGCCAGGGGAGATGCATTATGTGGAAGGAAGGCCCCGTCGAGGCAGATTGAAGAGCTCTGAGCTGCACAGTCTGTTTGGCGTCCATGACTCAGTGGAGAATTGTTCCCTCCCTGCTAACCGGCCAGTGCCCACCTGGTCTCACCGGCTCAGAGGCAGCCTTTTCCCCCTCCCTCTGTGTCCAGCGTCATGTGGCATCACAGTGTCTCTTGCCTTAGCCCAGCTTGTTAAAGCCTGCCTTGTGGCAGGTTTGCAGGGATATCTGTTGGTGAACAGGCCCTGCCAGGCACCCAGTGCCACTGCTGGGCAGGAAAAGTAACACACAGAGGCTCCTGGGATCTGGACGTGGGGTGGCAGGGGGCATAGCAGACACCCCTTACTCTATAGAATACCTGCTTTCCACTAAAGTGGGTGATGGCCTAGGTTTCTGGCAGAGAATACTGGTTTCTGAGAGCTCCTAGCATGAAACTGGACCTGTGTCCCTATGGAAAATTCCACATGACAGAGAGCATGGCCCGACAAGGAGGAAAGCCCACGCTTTGGGCATCAGCTGGCAGCTCTGTGGCTCTGGGTAAGTCCCTTCCCCTCTGTGTGCCCTGGTCTCCCTGTCAGGAAAGTTCCAGAGGTTAAAGAGATCTGTGGTTCTAAACCCTGAATGTACATCAGGGAAGCTTTTTTCAAAGGCAGATTCCCACACCCTGCCCCCAGAAATTCTGATTCAGCAGGACACAGGGGGCCCAGGAACCCCTGCCTGCCTCTCAACCTGTGACTTCAGGTGTCCCAGGGCACCCCACTGTCTCCAGGCCCCAGGGAGAGTCAGAGGGAGTCAAGAGTTCAGAGGGGAGCAGGCGGGAAGAGGGGGACCCAGGGCCCTGGCCTGGTGGATGCAGTCTTCAACCACCCAGAGCAAACCCCCGTGGCCTGCCTGGGCGCCCCCTGCCTTCGGCCAGTGCTGCCAGGGAAGCTGTCAGAGGCAGGCGCTGGCGTGAAGTGTACTTATGCAAACTGGTCTCCTTGCTTTCCCTGCTGCAAAGTCCTTACCTTCGAGGTTTTCCGAAATCTGAAAGGAATGGCTTCTTTCAGTGAAAACGTGCTGAAAGGCCACTGCATACATGCACGTACACGCCATCCTGTGGGAGCCTGCCTGAGTCCGCCTGGATGGCAGTGACCTCCCTGCCTCACCTACCCCGGGGACCCTCCTGCCCTCTGCCGCCTCCCCAGCATTCAGGGAACACCTGGGAGGTGTCCAAGTGCTTGGCATGTATTACCTGATCTTATCCTCACAACCACCACACAAGGTAGCCAGTACTATTGCCCCTATTTCACGGATTAGGTTACTGAGGCACAGAAAGTTTCTGTAATTTTCCCAGGGTCCCCCAGCTAAGAACTGGTGGAGCTGGACCTCGCACTCAGGAGGAGAGAGGCAGGACCCCAAGGCTGAGCTTTAAGACCCACTTTGTCTTCTACCTTAGGGATTTGCTAACTACTTTTAGCAGCAGAGCCTTTTTTCAAATGGAATCTTACATTCAACCCCAGCACAAGAAACAGACAAAAGCAAAGCCACCCTGGTTGAAGAAGGGGGACTATGCGGCCATCCTGCCTGTCCCCTGCCCTGCGCAGAGAGACCTCCTCAGAGCACTGGGGTCCTGCAGAGCTGGGTCTGACAGCCAGTGATCTCCTCCCATCCCATGTTACAGATAAAGAAGCAGAAGCTCGGAGAGAGTGTGTGAGTTGCCCAAGGTCACCCAGCATGCAGGTGGCAGACCTACTGTGATATAGGCGGCCTTCAGACAAACACAGGACCTGTTAGCAGCTTGGGGAGGGGCCCCGCTCACCTAGTCAGTCCACCCTGAGCACCTGGGTGGGGAGAGCGGTGGGGTTTTTATAAATTCAGCTGGGGTTGCTAGGAAATGGCTGAATCTACAAGTGTGTTCATTCGTTCCCTCGACAAACATCAGCTAAGTGCCCACAGTGTGCCAGGTATGATGTGGCACCAAGGGTACAGTGGTGAAAGGTGTATACAGTCCTGTCCCTCCCCCCACGCTCACAGCCAGAGGGAGAGACTGGCAATTAGGCAATAACAGCCACACAAAGGTATGGCTGCTTTCCTGGGAGCTGCAGCCTGCCCTAGAAGCCCAAGGCAGGGAGCTCCCAGGCTACGCAAGGGGGTCGGGAGAGGCTACTCTGAGAAAGCAGGTCCGTCTCAACACTAAAGGATGACACAGCATCAGCTCGGCCAAGAGAAGGGAAAAGTGTGCCCAGCGGAGGGAACAGCATACACAAAGAATGAGCACAGTGCTTTTGAGGACCCGAAAGAGGCTTGTTGTGGCTGGAACAAAGAGCCCGTGGCAGGAGGTGGGGAGGGCATTACGGCAGAAGTTGGGTGAATGTTGCTCTCATTGTTTGAATTCCCCGGGCTGCTGTATGGAAGCCCATATGGAGGAGGGGTGGGAGATACTGAGGACCGGTAGTAGGGAATTGTGGCCCCCCAGGAAAGAGACAATGTCCTCAGCATCCTTTTCCCAGCCTCCTCTGTATGGGGGGGCAGGGGGGGAAGAACGGGAGACAAGTCTGGCCAACGACATGGCCAGCAGCGACACACATGGCTTCCAGAATATCTGCACCCTCTCGCTCACCTCCCATCCCCCGATGGTAATGCCAGGGTAAGCCTGGGAGCCTCAGGGCCAAGTCTCTTCAGCCTGGGTCCCTGAACCCCACTGGATGGCAACAGGAGGGACCCACCGCACCCCTCCGTGCTGGGGCAGAGACTGACCTGGCCCCACTCCAATAAGAATCCTTATCTCTAGAGGAAGGAGGCAGGCTGGGGGAGGGGAATCTACAAACACTCCCACATTAATAATGTGTATGCGTCACATACACGCCAGATCATTGAGCTATTAATCTGGGTTTTTTCTCCATATATTTTCCCCTTTTTCTTAACCCCCCTCCCATTCAAGCAGGTAGTACTTGCCTTAGGGGAGCATCGTTAGGGTAAAAACACCTATGGGTCTTAAAGAAGAGACAGGGAAAGAGAGAATGGCTTGGGCGTCCTGCGACGAGGGTCTTGCCCCTACCTCACAGCAGCCTGCCAAGGAAAAGGCAGGGGGACCACGGGTGGCTCCCCTGGGGGTCCCCTGCCCCAAGTGTGCCACAGAAGGAGCAGATAGACTTCAAGGGCTGGGGCGTTCAGGATAGGTCAGCAGGGCCCATGTGGCCCGTGATGGGGCACCCCAGCCCCCACTCAGATGCTCTGGTCCCTCAGAGGTGCCTGCCTCTGTGGCAGGACCCTGGGTGGAGCAGGAGTTTCCCCAGGAAGGTTAGAGGCTACTTTTTCTCTGCTGGTTCAGCCAGGGTCTTGATGTCAGAAATGCAGCTGAGTGATTAAAAAAAGAAAGCGATTTTTCTTACACACCTGAGTCAGTGCCCTGAGCTGCTTTCACTTTACACGTTTATTACAGATAACTTCTGCCGGTGGCATTTGAGGGCAGCTGTCAGGGTCTTCCCCACAGCACAGCAGAGGGCCCCTCCTGGGAAGGCTCAGGCTCCACCACTGCCAGGGTGAGGGCTTCAGGGAGGAAGTGCTGCCCCTTCACAAGCAGGCCAGGTATCCCCCAAACACAGTCCCAGGCCCACTGCCCTGGAGATGAGGTCACCTCTCAGCTCCCGCCCCCCTGAGGCAGCAGTCAGATACCCTGCAGGTAGTTAGGGCAGGGGTCAGAAGGACAAGGCCAACAGGATAAGAAAGTCACAAGGATGTGAATATGCTGAGCTAAGATAACCGTAACCAATAGGGACCCTTTCGTTATTTTACTTTAGCCATGACATCTTTATCGAAGGTAAAGGGAATTCCTTTAATTGGGGCACAGTGTCCCTAAATGAACTACCCTTATTAACATAGTAAAAATCACACGCACCAGACAGTTTACAAATACCATGGCAACTCCCGGAAGTTACCCTATTAGATTAAGAAAGGGGAGGGTTCCCGGTTCTAGGAACTCTCCACCCCTTTCCCAGAAAACTATGAATATTCCACCCCCAGCTTAGCATATCATTAGGGATTAGCATAAAAGGACAGACCCTAACCCTGGGGTGGCACTGTTCCTTCTTGGACCAGTCTGCTCCTCGCCTTTCCTTAACAGCCTACTCTGCTTTCAATAAACCTCTCGGCTCCGACTCATCTCTTGTGTCTGAACTCTCTTCTGTCACTCCGGGCCCTGCTTGAATTCCTTCCTGCGCAGCTCTCCGCCGCGCGGGCGGCCGTCCTCGCCGGTGTCACCCCCAGCCTCAGGGCCGCTGCCGGCCCCCACGGCCCTTCTTCCTCCGCTCTCGGCGGTGCCGCCTGCCCGGGGTGGCCTCTGCAGCCTCCAGGGCGGCCTCTCCTGGTGGCGTCTGAATCCCGCATTCCCAGGTTACAAGGAGTTCCCAGCCGGAGCACGGCCCCCCGCAGCAGGGGAGTAAACTGGGACAGTGACGGATTCTCTGCAGAGCTACCTGGCGCTCCGCGTCTCCCCAGAGAGCACACTCTCTCTCACACTCACTCATACGTGCACACACCATCACACGTGCTCACGTCCACGTATACGCACACGACACACACATGCTTTGTTCACACACACACACATTCACACTTGCACATGAAAACTCACACACATCCTCACACGCACATTACAACACTTGCGCACACCCACACACTTGTGCTCACACACACACACTCTCTCACAATCCTCACACTCACATATGTCCACATATATTCTCACACGCACCTACACTTGCACACTCACGCACACCCGTGTGTTCACACACACTCACATGCTCGCTAACATCCTCACATTCATTCACATATGTTTGCATGCTCGTGTAGACACACAGATGCTCACACACAACCTCACAGTCACATACGCATTTACTCCCATACACACGCCTTCACGTACTCACACGCACAGAGTGTTCCCACCCGCACCCACTCCACTGACAGGCAGCTGGCTACCCACACCTCGCCAGGCAGGAGGCGGATTCACACTCCATGGGGAGGAGGGTGACCTGGTGCTCACTTTTTGGAGGAGGATCCGGAACACCCAGCTCCAGCTGATACTGGAAGGAGGGTCAGCTGCCCTAGAGCGGGTAGGAGAGCTCGAGGGAGGGAGGAGCGCACCCCCCTTTCTTGCCTGGACATGGGTCCCTTCCAGGACATGCCTGAGCTGATCCCGATTTTCCTGGGTTCTCTTAATACTTTTTTTGCAAACTGCCTTTTGTGAAAGAATCCTGGTATGCCAGGCACCAGGCCAAGGGCACAGCCATGCACCCTTTGGCAACCCAAGGTGGGTGCAGTCCTAACCCCATTTCACTCCAGAGGCCACAGAGATTCAGGCCCAAGTGGCTTTGATCATGATCACACAGCTGAGAGGGGCAGAGCCAGGGTTCACACCCACTCAGTGGCTCAGCTCACACCTCTGTGAAGCTCCGAGGTGAGTCCCCACTGGCATCTCCTGCCCCCACTGCACACCCGCTCCCTGGAGACTCTGTGTGACATACATGGGGTCACTCTCCACCTCCCCCACGCAGACTGTGCCCCAGCCCATCCCTGCAGAAAGGGAGGTCAGATCCACGACCTGTGTCCATCATCCCCCACCCACACCCTCCCACCCACAGGCCCAGCCAGACTGCAGGGCAGAGAAGGAGGAGCCCATTGGCTCCCGCGCGTCAACCTTCCGGAGCTCCGCCAAGGAAAAAATGAGGGCAAGGACGCACTCAGCTGGTGAAACCACCATTTCATTTTAAAGAAGACAGTGCTCCTTGGTTCTTGCCCCTGCTGCTGCGAGTCACATAAAATTACAGGATCTTTCCGAAGGCAGTTAGATCATACATATCAAAAGCCTTTAAAATGTGCATGCATGGGCACATCCCAGGAACTACAGGACCTCCACTTCTAGGAAATGTATCCTAAGGAAATATTTGGACAGGTGAGCAAAGATGTAGGTACAAGGATGTTCACTGCAGCACTGTTTAAAACAGCAAGGAACTGAAAACTGCCCAAGTAGCCAAAAATAGAAACAATCTAAATAAATCATAGCACACCCATACAATGGAATATTGCACAGCTACAAAAAATAATTGTGAAATATAATCATTAACATAGGAAGATAATCACAATCTATTTCTGAGTTTTAGATAGGCTATAATAACCTTTTTGCATGTTGATGCCATTTGAATCAAAAATCTGTATCAGTAAAGAAAAATCCGGAAGTGAATGCATCAAAATGTTAACTAATGCACATTATCTATGGAGAGTAATGCCACAGATGATTTTTTATTTTTTCCCTTTTGTATTTTCTGATTTTTTTCCTAATATTAATACTCAATTAATGTGAATTTTTTGATTATATATATATATTACCATATTTGTTTGACTACACATAAAATATGTCTGGAAGACTGCACAAGAACCAGTGACACTGGCTGCCTCTGGTAACAGGAGGTTGGTGGCTGAGGGCCAGGCACGTGGAAGAAGATATTTCACTATGTACTCTTTTGTAGCCTTTGAATTTTGAATCATCTGAATTTAGTATCTTTTCACAAATATAACCTAAATTTAAATTTTGAAACAAAAAAAAGATTTAAAGGGCATCTTTGACATTTCACAAACCCCATTTTTGTGCAGCAGTGAATATGAAAGAGATTTTTTTTATATCAAAGTCATAAACTCGAATACCTAGAGGGGTCAGGGAGAGAAATGAGGAACAGAGCCCATGTAAGCAATAGGGAGTGGAGGGGACTGTGGCAAGCTGGAAAGCAGAGGCCCTGTCTATGGTGGCAGCATGACTCTGCTCTAGCGGGTTAGACCATACAGGAAGACTGCCAGCCTTTCCAACTGACCAATAAAAGCCTAACATCCAGACTTTCATATGCATTTCCTCATTCTAAAACATGTGCTGGCCCCCCAAAAAACAAATCTCTATAGGCCAGGCACAGGCCAGTTTGCAATCCCTACATTACTGTGGCGTATTCTTGTTTAGAGCCCCAAAGAACATTAGGGAAAAGCAACTTGCCCAGAGTCAAACAGTGGTTACCACAGGGCTCGGACTAAAACCCAGCACCCCTAACTTCAGTTCTACTTCAGTTCTACCAATAGCTATTTAACGGTGACTTGGAGAGAGCCAGAGGTTTACAGGGCTGTCGGCCCCTGTCAGGGGCATCAGTATTTTAACAGAGAAGGTCTGAGCCTGCTCGCTAAGACATTTTAAGAGTGGAAATGGAGGCCCAGGGCCAGTCAGAGGCCAAAGTCAAGGCTTAGAAGCAGGAGGCCAGACTAAAGACCCTGAACACTGGCCTCTGGCCTCCCCACTTACACACCTGTGCCCACCCTGTCCCCTTCCACTTTGCCGGTTCACACCCGGGCCAGCCTGCAGCCCAATCACATCTATCTCCCACCTGCAGGCACTCTGACCACACAGAGAAGAGGCAGGATTCAAACTCTGGGTCACTCCTCTAAGCCCCTGCTCTTTCCACCCCAGCATACTCTCTCCTTAGGGTTACTTCCATTCTCTTAGCCCCAGTCCCTTCACCCATGGACACTTCTGTCATAGGGTAGCTGTGAGTTACATGGGATGGGACGTGAAGAAATTGAAGATAAGACCATTTTTTATCCATTAAATTAGCAAAGGTTTTAAAATGGTAATACTCACTGCTTGTGAGCATATAATGAAATGGTCCGTTTTCACATCCTTAAGTAAGATTCCCATGTTGAATGCTCAGGAGGGTCCCTGCACATTAGAAGAGCTCAGTAAATCTCAATGAATACTTGGTGATTAAATGACCATACTCTTCAAGTTGACTAATGAGGAGCAAATTAATAAATAAAAATAAAAAATAAAAAAATAAATAACCACACTGTTACATCTGTTAATTTTCTATAATAGTTCCTCCTTTTGACAGATGGGGAAGCCTGGGGCTGTAAGGTGACTTGCTGAAGTCACACAGCTGGTAACACAGGAATCAGAATTGGAGATCTTTCTCCTTCTCTTCCTTCCTGGGGGCCTTGTCCTGGGCCCCTCCCTGCCCTCTCAGACCACCAGGATGGGACACAGTTGGGCACCCCTATGCCACCCACCTGCATGGCTTTGCCCCGACTTCAGCACCCCTGGGGCCCCAGCTCAGATCCCCAGGCCTCCGTGTACCTTCTCCTCCAACAGGCAAACCTCAGGACAGGAAGGAAAGGTTCACCGTGAGATGGTCCCACAGGTTAGCTCTGGGGAGAGAAGCTACAGGAGGCGGCCAGGAGCGGAGAGGGGGGAAGGGGTGTTCAGGCAGGGCCTGGGGTGGGGGCTGTCAGGGCACCCCCACGATGTGGACAAAAACGTCCTGTGACCTGGGATGTCAGCAACGGTGCGCAGGCCGCAACCGCACTACGGCCACAACCACCCACAAGGATCACACAGGGAGGAGTCTCAGACACTCCCTGAGAGGGGGCCACGCTCTGACCCCTGTGAGAGCCATAATGAACAAGGCTGCTCCCCTCACTCTCTTCCTCAACGACCAAGCCAGGTACAACTGACCTCGCTCTAGGGCCCACCCCTTCCCCTACTCTCCACCCAATGAGCTTCAAAGGGAAGGTCACGATCCAGATCTAAGCCAATCAGCACATTGCACTTCTGGCCACAGTGATTGGTTCAGGTTGGGCACGTGACCTAAGTGGAGCCAATCAGAGTACACCTCAGGGTTTGCCTCGGGAAAGCTGAAACAAAGAGCATCCCCCGATTTCCATCTGTAGCTCCTGTGGCCTTTTGAGCCCCGGCACCCGTCTTGGGGCTATAAGGAGAGTCTTCCGGCTGGACCACCACCAAGAAAACAGAATAAAAAACGGAGACTTGGAAACTGAGTCGTGATCGTATGTTTGAGTTCGGATACCGCTGGACTGTGTAGTTACAAGAGCCTAAAAACTCCTGTGTTTTGCTTAGGCAAGTTTAGCTTGGGTTTTCTATTACAGACGGCCCAACTTACTACGGTTCAACTTACTATTTTTCGACTTTACCATGGGTTTGTGGGGACGCAATCCCATCGTAAGTCAAGAAGCTCCTTACAATTTTCGATAGGGTTACTGTTTCTACTGAATGCCTATCGCTTTGGCACCATCCTAAAGTCGAAAAATCTAAGTCCAACCATTGTAAGTTGGAAACTTTCTGCTGTGCTGCCAGCATAAATGCATTTTCCACTTATGTTGGGCTTATCAGGATGTAGCCCCATCAGAAATACAGGAGAACCTGTACTTAGAACCAAGAGAATCCTAAACGACACGTGGCAGAGCTGTCCAGATGCACACCCAAAATGAGAGTTTGGCCCTCCTACTGCTCATGTCAAAAACCAGGGATACAGGGTACCTTTTTATCCCAGAAGGGTCTGTCAGTCCCTCCCCTCCGAGGTCCCAGACCCCACGGGCTGGCAGTCTGCCCAGGACCTCTGCTCCAGACATCCACACCATGAATGGGCATACACACAGATGCCACACACAGCACTGGGTGGACTTTTATTTTAAAGTCAAAGGCACAGCCTGGATGGGCTGAGACAGTGACCACGGATGCCCAGCCCAGGCCCCCAAGGCCCCACCCCCAGCCAGGAGCAGCTGTGCCAAAGGGGAGGGGGTGGGTGAGAAGGGGGCCTCCCCTTTTACAGGGTCGCCTACTTCCTTCTTCAGCCCCAATAGGGGAGAAGCAGGTGACATAAAGTGAGGCAGAAATGCTTCAGGGGGTCCCCCAAGCCCTCTCCCTCAATCCCCCCAACGCAGGTGTTTGGTGGACATAATTGCACAGACAGTCCATAAAGTGACAGCTTGATGGGTGCCCCCTCCCAGGAGCAGGGCCTCAAGGGAGAATAGGGGAGGGGGTCCCAGTTTCTCCCTCACAGCAACAGTGCTTAGAAATAGGGGAGGGGCCCTTCCCGTTGGAGCAGCCCCCTGGGAGGAGCCTTCTACCCAGATGAGGCAGTGGCTTAGGAGAAGGCCTCCCACACCCCACTCCCCAGCAGGCCCCCTCCTTCCCTGCATCTCTAACTTTATCTGGTAAGACATAAAAAATTCTCTGCTTATAAAAATACTTCTGCTCTGTCTGGGAGTAGGGTGGGAGGGGGATGGACAATCCCTGCGGATCAGGGAGGAGCCGCTGGCAGAGGGCTGGGGGCAGTGAGCCGGGCTCCCTGGACACAGCCCCTATGGGAGAAGGGGGAGTCACAGTGGCAGGGGCTAGGAGGGGGTCAGGGGGCCGTTGGCTCGGCGTGGGGGCCCCTTGGCCGTGGGCGCTGGGGAGCCGCGGCGGGAGGCGGTGGCGCTTCGCAGCTTCTGCTTCCGTCGCTTGGCCAGGGGCGCGTTCTCCACGCTCTTCAGGAAGAAGCCCTCGCGCTTGCCCCGGTTGAAGGCCTGGTGGAAAGGAGTGGGTGAGTCCCCCCTACCCCGGCCTGGCCCTGGCTTCCAGATCTTAGCTTTGGCTTCCATTCCTGGACCTTCCACCGCCCCACCCCTCTAGGTCAAGGCCAAAAGGCCCTTGGCCTCCAGCCTCCCGCCTGCCGCCTGCCGAAAGGTCAGGGCCCAGACGGACCAGGTTCACTTCGCCTTCTGGGCGGTAATAACACCGCCTCTCGAGGCCCCGCCCCTTACCATGAAGGTGGCGTTGAGCCCCGAGCGCACTGCGGGCCCGGAGGACTCGAGCACGTCGGGCGTCCGTAGCGGGGGCGAGGAGCGCGCGCTGCCGTCCTGCAGCCACGAGCTGCCCCGCAGCCCCTCGAGCTTCAGCCGCTTGGCGGGGTCCACAGTCAGGAGCCCTGGAGGCGGGGCGGGGAAGTGTGGGGAGGGGCCTTGTGTGGAGGCTGCGCCCCAGCGCGAGTCTAACAGCCCCACTCTCCTCCCCCGCCCATCCCCCAACCAGGACAACTGACCCAGTGCCCATCCCCGTCCCAGCGTAACCACATGACCACCCCTTCCCAACCATGATCTGCGACCTCCAGCTCCGCACCTCGGACCAACTCCTTGGCTTCCTCCGACACACCCTGCCAGGCCTCCCCGTCAAGAGAGAAGCGCCCCTCGCGGATCTTGCACATGATCTCTGCCGCCTGGCTCTGCCCACCCTGGCCTGAGGCCCCCTGGAAGGGGACCTGCCCCGACAGCATCATGTACTAAGAAGGGTGGAGAGGGGATGGAATGACCGGCCCAGGCTACAGGCTGAGCCTGACCCCTCAGCCCACCCACAGAACCATTCACCCTCTCCTCTACGGTAACTCCTGAGACCCACCCGTGATGAACCCTGACTTCTAACGCCGTAACACACGGATGCCCCGACCCCAGCACCAGAGCAGCCCTGCCTCTGTATTAGGACGGCCCCTGATGCACCCTCAGCCCAAACCCTGCCTCCCCCACCAAGATGACCCCTGTCTCCTGCCTCGGGCTTCTCCGCATCAGGAAGACCTCTGACCCCAGGCTCGGGAGACCCTGAACCCTCCTCGAGGACCGCATCCCATACCAGAATGACGCCCAGGCTCCAGAGGTCACAGGACTCGTCGTAGCCCTGCTGCGCCAGCAGCTCGGGGGCCGCGTACTGCAGCGTGAAGCAGGGCGTCTGCATGGGTCTCCCGGGACTCTGCGGCCGCAGGCGCGCGAACCCGAAGTCTATGATCTTCACTGGGGCCCCGGGCGTGTCATCGGCGTACAGGATGTTCTGTGAGGGCGGCCGGGCTGCGGTCAGAGGCAGGCCCCACGCTGCAGCCCAGCTCCGCCCCGAGGCCCTGCGCCCACCTCGGGCTTGAGGTCGCGGTGCACCACGCCCGCCTCCTCGTGCATGAAGCTCACGGCCGACACGAGGCTACGCAAGATCTGGCTGGCCTCCGACTCGCTGAAGTGCCGCTTCTTGCGGATGTGCTCCAGCAGCTCCCCGCCCCGCAGCAGCTCCAGGACTAGGTAGGTGTGCAGCTATGCGGGGCGCAGTGGGCCACGGTCATCTCCCACGGAACCGGGCCTGCCCCACCCACCAGCCAGGCCCCGCCCCTGTTTGAGCCCGGACCTCAAGACCACTCCAAGAACCACGCTTAGGCGCCACCTCAGGGTCTCAGGATCTACCCCACCGCCTTCCAGACCCTTGCTCCTTTAGGACCACCTTAAAACTCTGCCCCCATAAACCCTACCCCCTGCACTCCTTCCTCAAATTCCGTTTCCTTGGCTATCCTCACCTCCTCGGCTCCGCCTTCTGGCCCTAAGGCCCTACTCCCCTGAAATCCCACCTCCCGGGGTCTCTGGTCCCCTGTCGCCCCCACATCGGACCCCAGGCCCCGCCCGTGGTGCTCTCGGGCCCCGCCTCCGGGCCCTCTTCTCCGCCCACTGCCTTCGTCCCGCCCCTGTTTGGGAGGCGTTACCTGGTCATGGTGTACCTCGTGCAGATTCACCACGTTGGGGTGCGACTGGCACAGGTGCAGGGCGGCCACTTCACGCTGCGTGTTCGCTTCCAACCTGGGAGGTGGGGCAGGCGGGGGATTAGGGTGGCCGACCTCTGGCTCCGCCCCCCGGGCGCCGCTCTGCTGGGCCCCTTATGTCCTGGGCCTGCCCACCTGCGACTGAGGATCTTGACCGCGAACTCCTGGCCGCTTTGGCGCTGGCGGCAGCGGCGACACACAGAGAAGCTGCCCTGGCCCAGCGCAGGCTCCCGCAGGTCCAGCTCGTACTGCTGGAAGAAGGGCGAGTCCTGGAGGCGAAGACAGGCGAGTCAGAGTTCCCATCTGGGAGCCATGCGGCCGCGCCACGCCACTCCCACCTCGGTAAGGCTCTGGACCTTACCGAGACCACATCGCGGGCGCCGGCTGATACAGGCTCAGAGTCCGCGGTCCTAGACCCCTCCAAAACCAATTTCCCTCCGCCCAGGGCAGCCCACCTGCATCATGGCGCTCCTGGCCACTGCTGCCCGACCCGGCCGGTCTCCAGCGCCAGGCGCTTCCAGAACATCAGTCATCACCGCATTGTTGTGGTCAAACAGGATGGATGGTGCCACGAAGGAGTATCCCTGCGGGGGGCAGGAGTCAGGGGTAGATGGGCTTGGGGGCTGGGGGTGCAAGTGAGAAGTCCCTGGAAGGCCCAGACCTAGGGGTGGGGGAGGGGCAGAGGCAAGACCCCTGGACAAGGGGGCGGTGGGGATGTTCCTGTTGCATCCTAGTGCGCGGGATGTGTGGACACATTTTATTCCACCTTGTTTTATAATCACTTGGGGCCATATCTGTCCCCCACCAGTCTGTAACCCACCTTTCTCATCACAGTGACCACCTAGTTCCTCCCCCTCCCACGTGCCAAGGCCCAGAAAATGATGGGCCCAATGCAGGACTGTGGCCTGACTTCACTCTAAGCTTATGAGAACTCAGCTCTGTCCTCTAAGGAAAAAAACTTCATTCTTCCCTTTCAAACCAGACTTTGGCCTCTTCTGCAGGGGGAGCTACTGAGGAAATGCAGAGGAACCAGAGTTAATTATTTGCTTTTTCTAAAGATCCATGTCCTGGCAATATAAAGGGCTTTCAAGGGTGATTTTAACTATGTGTCATTGTCTCCTAAAAATGTAGCTCCACTGTGCCCTAGAATACAAGCTCCCACGTAGGTGGGATTTTTGTCTGTTAGGTTCATTGATATATCCCCAATGCCCAGATCAGTGCCTGGCACATCGAAGGCACTCAGTACACATTTTTGAATCATTAAATGAATGAATGGAAGTAAACACCTATTCAGAAGAAAGAACTTCCTCATCAGGACTGAGAGCCAATGGAACAAGGGACGCTCAAGCACGGAGTTGTCAATTTGGTTTTTTTTTTTAGAGACGGGCTCACTCTGTCGTCCAGACTGAAGAGTAGTAGCCCAGTCATAGCTCACTGTAATCCTGAACGCCTGGGCTCAGGCTATCCTCCTGCCTCAGCCTCCTGAGTAGCTGGGACTACAGATGCGCGCCACCATGCCCAGCTAGTTTTTTAATTTTTTGTAGAGATGGGGGTCTCCCTATGTTGCCCAGGCTGGTCTCAAACCCTTGGCCTCAAGTAATCCTCCCTCCTCAGCCTCCCAAAGTGCTGGGATTATAGGTGTGAGCCACCACACCTGGCCATAGTTGTCAATTCTAAGAGCTTCACAGAGGGGACTGATCCATCCATACTTTATATTGGTCTATTCTCATTTAATACTTATAGACTGTGTCCTATAGTTCAGGCCCCCACACTGGGCCTGGGGACACAAGAATTAAACACACAGTCCCACCCGATGGGGTCTTCCAGACCAGGGGAGGCAGCCTCGGGATACAACATAACAAACTGCTTAGAAGAGGTGCTGTTCACAGAGGGCTGGTGTACAAGAGAAAGGTAACTCAGTGGGCCAGGCGAGTGGACAAGGAGGCCTAAAAGATAAGTGGGAGCTTGCCAGGGGGGCTACTGTAGGAGAGGCATGCCAGGAAGGTGGGAAGAGCATGTGCAAAGGCACAGAGGTATGTTCTGGAACCTCTGAGCACTTCAGTACTGCCCTCCAGAGAATCAGGTAGGATAGTAGTGAGCACTGAGGCTAAGGTGCCAAGGAAGGACCATATCATGCAGGGCCTCGAATGCTGAGCAAAGGAGTTTGGACTTGTCCAACAGGCCTAAGCTTCTAAAATTGGGTGGAGGGGGCCTGTGCCCTTAGGAATATGATGTGCTATGCCAAGAGCATGCAAAGCCACAGTATAAACATGGCATCTCTTCCTAGATTTCCACTTAAGCAAGTGAATAATTTAAAACAATATTTTCGAATACAAGAGGTAATGGAATAAAGGGAAATTAACACAAAATTTAACCATCAAGCACATATCCTGCCTTCGTGGTCTCTGTGACTGACAACACCAGGTACCCTGCAAGCGGAGAGGTCTGGGGGAGAAGCTGAGTCCTGGTCAGGAAACAGGGCCTACGCGGTGTCCATGGGTCAGCCAGGGCTGAGGCAGGCAATAGCATCCTGTCTGTCCTGCATCTGGGTTCCATGAGTTCTCACTCGCCTGAAAGATTCGAGGGTCCCCAGGCGGAGGGCTGCCAGGGGGTGAGTAGACAGGCTCCAGCCGAGTAAATTCCTCTGCAAAGTTGCTCACATCCAGCTCTGAGCGGATCTGGGGCCGGAATGGGGCCGGAATCTTCCTGGCAGCCAGAGCAGCCCAGTCCAGACCCTGGGGAAAAGGAATCAGAGCTTATGTGTCAAAGGGCAGGAACTGGAAACCCATTTCCACTCAGGCCACCCTCACAAGGCAGCTCCTCAACAAGCCAGGGGCTTGTCTGGCATTTGGTGTGGACAGCTGTTCTCCCTGCCTCCCCAGCTTCCACTTGCCACCTCCTGTTATCAGAATCCCTGTTCCCCTTGGAGAACCAGCATTCCGCCACACTTAGTCAGTTCTAGAACCTGTAATAGAATTGGCATGAAAAACAAACAAATCTCTTTCTCCTACTGGACTTAAATCTGACAGGATGTGGGTCTGGATCCGCCAGGGACCCTTCTCAGGGTCTAATGACGTGCCTGTGCAGAAAAGGAGAACCAAGAGACAGTTTCAGCACCTAGATGCAGCCTTGCCTGAAGTCAGACCACTTTTCCTTGGACTTTTCACTTATGGCACTTAAAATATGCCCGTTTATGTTTAAGCTAATAAACATAAAAGTGGCATGACCTGTTAATTGCCTGCCTAATATCCATTCTCCCTGTCTTCCTTAGTACCATAGCCCCAATTTTTTTCCAGGAACCAATATACACAATTAAAATAATATATTACAAACTTCCTTGCAGTTAGGAGTTACCAATAATTTGTCAGCAAAAATGGTCAGGTAGGACAGGTAGGAAAAGATCCTTAAGAGGGAGGTGGATAGTTGGCAAGTGCCCTTTTTGCCCTTCTCCCTCTTCCTCCTGCTTGCTGCCTGGGGAGCAGCCTAGATGGCAAGAGTCCAGCAGCCACTTTGAACCATGAAGCAACCCTGGGGATGGAGGCTACATGCTAAGAATGAAGGAATATTTTTTTTAAAAAAGAGAGAGAGAACTTGAATTCCTGAAGACACCGTGACACCATGATGACACCACAGCAGCCCTAGCGTGCCAATCTCTGCACTTCTTTTATGTGAGAAAATAAATAAATAAACCTCTATCTTGTTTAGGTCACTGTTCATTCTGATCTGTGCTGCTAGCAGCCAAACTATTTCAGTGGTACCACCATTTTGAGTTGGCCTTTTTGTCCCTTGCAGCCAAGAGGACTGATGTGGGCTCGAAGGCCCTGGTTCTGCCACCAGGGACCTCAGCACTGCTATCACCAAAGAGGCTGTCCAAGAGAAGGCAGAATGAAGGGAACACCCTTTCCGAGCATCAGGCCTTGAAGACTTTGGGGCCTCTCCAGGATGACTGGTCAACCCACTCCAGCACCCAGCATAGTGCCCAGCATGGGCTCAGGGTGGGCTTGAGGAATTTGCTGAAGGAAACCAACACTGCTCAGCTGCTTCCCCCTCACCCCTATGTGCACACAGCACCCCCCACCTCCACCCCAACAGGGACATCTTCACCTCGGAGACCTAGATTCCTGTCTGAGAAGGCATCACAGGAAGGCCTTTCCAGGCTGGTACTTGTAGGAAGGTTCAAGGGGATGGCACTCATAGCATAGGTAACAGAGCACCTGGCCCACAACAGGTGCCCATAAATGGGTGCTTTTGTTAGGATGTCAGACAAGTGGCAAATCTGATGCCCAAATGTAAACAGCAGAATGTAGCAGAGTCGCCCAGCCCTGGGTCTAACTCTGAGCCCCATCACTTCCCAGTTGGGTGACCTTGGGCAAATGACTTAACTGCTCAGAACATCAGCTTCCTCATCTGTAAAGATGGGGATAATCAGGGTGGTTCTGGGGGCTGTGTGAAACAAGGTAAGGAAAGGAGGCAGTCACTGTTACAGGGTCCTGCTAGGCACTGCCACTGACCACGCATGAGGTAGAATCCACTCTGCACTGCACCCTAACAAGTGTGTGCTCTTAACAAGTGAGCAAAAACCCACGTGGGCTCATCACCCGTCTGTCTGAATTACAGGCACACAGACTGTACAGGGACAAGGAACAAAATGCCTGGGTAGATGCTGAGGGCCGTAAGTGTTATTTTGAGTACTGATTTGGGCCAACAGGAGACCTGTCTAGAACCGAGGTCCATTCCCAGCAATGTACCATTTACTGCGCCATCTGGGGCAGGTCACCTGGCTTCTCTGGGTCTAACAAAAGGACTGACCAATCCGTTCTCAAGTCCCTGCCAGCCCTGACAGTCAATGAACCTAGAATTCTTTCCTTCAGGAATGCACCTGCAGAATTTCAATAGGGATGGATGTGGAAATAAGCCTCAACTTATATACACTTGCTTTCTTTATCTGGGGGGTTTTCCAGATAAAGTGAAATTGGCCAGGCTCAGACCCTCCCTCCAGTATCTCCCAACCCAGAGCAGCAGTCCGGCTTGCATGTGTGCAGGGAGGTGTGAGGGCCCTGGAGTCAGGAGCCTCACCTGGAAGAAGGGATGGTTCTTGACTTCTTGTGCCCCCTGGGGCCCTGCACCCAGTCGCTTCCTGGGATCCTTGCAAAGCAGTCGCTGCAGCAGGTCCTGCGCCACGGGCCCAATCCGGGGAGGGAAGGGAGGGGAGCACTTCAGGATCCGTCTGGGAGGATTGGGGGGGGCGTCAGGGGCAGCAAGCCCTCCCCACAGCCCTGCCCAGGCAGGCCCTGCAGCCCCTTGGCCACCCTCCACCTCCAGCCCTACTCACCGGGACACCTCGGCCTGCGTGTTCCTCTCGCCCTCCAGTGTGAAGGGTGAGGCCCCTGTCAGCAACTCAAAGAGCAGGATGCCCAGGCTCCACCAGTCCACAGCCTACAGGGGGTTGGCAGGGCATGGTGAGGGCCTGTGGCCTCCCCCACCTCACCCCCCAACTTCCACCCCCACTTCCCTGCCAACCCACCTTGCCATGCCCCGCCTTGCTGCGGATGATTTCAGGGGCCATGTACTCGATGGTGCCACAGAAGGAGAAGGTCCGCTCTTTCTGGGAGGGCGAGAGGACTTGTTTGGACATCCAAGCCTCTCTTGTGCCCCAGTGGCCCCCAAGGCTCAGAGTAGGACTTGCTAGACTTGTGAGGTTGGAGAGACGAGCAGTAGGGACTTCCTGGATCTATTCACTTCTGTACCCCCAGAACGCAGGCATGGAGCAGAAAGAGGCAGGAAGGAGAAGGCTTGAGTGGGACGCATAGGCAGAGACTGTCACCCACTCACCTCTTCTGTCAGGAACTCCTTGCTCAGCCCAAAGTCCGTGAGGACAATGTGGCCCTCCGAGTCCAGCAGCACGTTCTCCAACTTCAGATCTCGGTAGATGATGCCAAGCTGGCAGGGCAAGAGGGGCACTGAGACTTCTCCTCCTAAGACCCTCCCCAGCTCCTGCAGCTCATGTCCCTCCTCAGGATAAGGAGACCCCCCTGGAGAAGGTCATCTGCCTGCAGAGGGGTCTTGAGGGCAGAGCTCGGCCATTGGAAAAGAAAGGCCATTTAAGATATAAAGCAGGAAACAAGGGCCCCATGGGACAGGCCCCAAGGTCCTGGAGAGAGGAAAGTCTGTGTGAAGAGCCCCATTTCAAGGAGGCCTTGGAGCCAAGACATGAGGTCTCCATTTGAGGAAGTTCTGTGAATGCGGCCCAAGTTCCCCGTGAGAAGAAAGCCCCACCAGGCAGTGCTGAGGCTTCCTGCTAGGAGGCCTGGGGAAGCAGCTCTAGTCCCCACCGAGGTCAGCACCTGTGCCAGGGAGCCCAGAGAGAGACCCAAGGCTGCCATGCATTTAGGCCCCTTATAAAGCCCGGACCCAGGTCCTCACCCACCTTGTGCAGGTGTTCCAGGGCCAACACGATCTCACCCCCATACACTCGCACCTCAGCCTCCTTGAAGTACTGGTGCTGGTAGAGGTGGGTGAACATCTCGCCGCCACTCACGTAGTCTGGGGTGCAGTGGAGGTTAGAAAGCAGTCCCGTGGGGTGGCCTCACCTGCCCCCAGCCCCCCACCCCCGCACTGTTGGTATGTGGTGTGCGCTCACCCAGGATGAGGTGCAGCTTGGCATCAGTCTGGAAGGCATAGTGCAGTGTGACCAGGAAGGGTGCCTGGCGCACCAGCTCCAGCACCGAGCGTTCGGTGCGCGTGTGCTCCTGTGTCTTGGCACGCTGCACCAGCGCAGCCTTGCGCAGCACCTTCATGGCATACAGCTTCCCCGCGTCGTGCCCGCCCGCCTTCCGCACCAGGAACACTTTCCCATAGGCTGTGGGAGCAGCAAGTGGGCGGAGGGTGGGCTGTGAGCAGGAGGGTGGTGTAGACTAGTGGGGGTGGGGGCGATGCCAACCCAGGAGGGTGTGCAATTTGGGGGAAGAAGCTGAGGCAAGAGGCAGGTGTGCAAAAAGCTGGCAAAGCCTTCTAAGGAAAACGTGTGCACACCCCAGGAGGGTGCTCCGCAACCAGGGAAGGGATGTGCAAACCCGGCTAGGGAGCATGCAACTCCAGGAGGCCTGCCCTGAGGGGTGGGGGTGGGGCACGTGCAAAACTGGGAAAGATCAGAAAGATCAGATGGATGCCAGAGGATGCAAATGCAAGGGAGAAAGGCAGAGGTGTGCCCTGGGCCAACGGAGGGATGTGCAAACCAGGCCTGGGGAGTTTGCAAAACGTGGGAGGGGGCTCTCATATTGGGAGAAGGGGAGGAGCTGTGCAAATCACTTGGGAGGGGTGCAAGCCCGGGGAGGGGGCATGCACACCCAGGACCTTGCAGGGAGGAATGATGTCACCGCGGAGTGCCCTGGAAGTGGGCATGCAAACCCTGGCTAGGCAGGGCGGGGCAGGCAAGGCAGGCTTTGACGGGAAAGGGTGGGGGGCCTTCCCAGTGACCTGGCCCAGGCTCAGGCGGGTGAGCAGGCAGGAGGCCCAGGACACCCGGCCTGGGACACGTGCCCGGTGGATGGGGGTCCTCACCTCCCGTGCCCAGCACCTTGAGCAGCTCGAAGTTCTCCACGCTCACCTTCTCCTCATGCCCGGTCAGGTTGGCTGGGGGCACAGGGGGTGAATGAGCCCAGCCAGCCCATGACCGCTCCCGGCCCGCCGGGGGCAGCCGTCACCGGGTTCTACACCCACCTTCCGTGATCCACAGCTCCACGGCGCAGCCCTCATCCTCGTCCTCGTCCCCCATGGCGGGCGGGTCGCTGGGGCCCGCGCGGCTCGGGCTCCGGGCGGCGCCGGTTACATGGCGGCTCCGGCCGGGGCGGGCGCTTCCTGGTGCCGCCTCCGGGGCCGAGTCGGACGCCGGCGCCGCCCCCCGGCTCCCCACCCCGCGCGGCCTGAGTCAGGCGGCTGGAACGTGACAGCGCCGGCTGCGGGTGGGCGCCGGCAGGGGCGGCCCTGTCCCCGAGCCCGTGGCGGGCGTCAGGGCTGTGCGCTCTGGAACCGCACTCGAGCCTCCGGGGAACTGGAAACACCCCGCGGGAGCCATGCCCGCGCCCAGGACAACCTGGAGCCCCTATTGGGCCAACGCCCCCAAGCCGGGCGTCTGCCCCAGGACAATGCTGCAGCCAGTGGTGCCGAGGACACAGGAGCCTGTGCCCCAGGGTGGGGGAGGAGTGCCTGGCACTGGCGTTTATAGAGCCCTCCCTGCCACCTGTGCCAGCCCTAAGGGCAACCAAGCATCTTCTGTTCAATTCTCTTAGCCACCAGCGAAAGCAAGGGGTTTAATAAAAATCCCAACCCACCCACCTCGTTTTTGATCACTCCCTGACCACAGCAAATAGGGGGAGGAACTGGTATGTCCCCTTGACAGATGAGCAGCCTGAGGCCAGCTGCTGCCAGCACAGGCTCAGACCCTGTGGCCCACCAGCTTGGTGCTGGGCAGGCTAAGTGGGGTTTGGATTCCAGAAGTCACTCAAATCTCGGCAGTGGGGCCAGCCCGGCCCAGCCCAGCCGCATCATCCCTGAGTAGCCGGCCGAGCCCCTCTCCACTGTGGACTTGCCTTTGCACAGGAGGAGCCCTGTCACTGAGAGGAAGCTGGAGCCAAGCTGGGACCCCATGACAGGGAGGAGTGGCTGATTTTCTAACCAGTTCTCTTTAGAGGGAGCCTGCAAAAGGCACCCCAGCCCCCAGCCACCATTCGCAGCCCACCAGATTCCATGCACACCTCATGTAGTTCTATCCCCAGCCCAGAGCCCCGAGTAGGCCTCAAGAAGGGATGTCAGAGCCCCACTGGGGCAGTCCCTTCTCCCTATCAGGCCCAGAGCCCCAGGCTGGCCAGTCCTCCAGAGCCTCTGCCCCTCCTCTCCCTGCCTCCCCCTCCCTCACCACTGATGGAGGGTGCCCACAAAGTAAGGTGGGGCAGCCATCAGCGTCCCCACCCTGAGGCCTATGGGAGGGGGCTTTCAGCTGCTCTGCCAGCTGGAGGCAGGGGTTCCTCCCCCACTCCTCTGCCCTGTGAAGCTCTGGTGGGGAGGAGGGAGTTAGACTGCAGCTCACTCTGTGGAGGCTGGACTGGCTGCCCCTCCCAGCTCTGCCCACCCCCAAATTCAGGCTACCTCATCTCAGCCCTGGGCAGCCCCACCCTTCCCTGGGCAGCCCCAGGTGCCCTGACTCACATCCTGCCAACCTGCCTAATTGCCCCCTTCCCAGGGATCATGCTAGAAGCACGGGTCAGAGAGCCGGTGTCCCTCCCACCTCTTGCAGCAGCCCCTGGCACTAGGTGATGCCCCACCAGGCCATGAGCTCCCTGGGGAGGGGCTCAATCGCAAAGGGGTGGGAGAGAGGATGAGGAGGCAGGAAGATGTGAACGGAGAAGAGGGAGGGAAGAGGGTGCCCTGGGAGATGTGGGGGCAGGGCCATAGGGGCTTCACTGCCCCTCACCCCTGAGACCAGATCTCAGGCCCCACCCACCTCTGGCTGCCCAGAGGGCCAGACCCCTCCCCACCCGCTGGGACATCCAGGCTTTGGCCAGCCCGCCCCTTTGCTGCACTGTCCAGGCAGGGGCCCTCTGGCCAGACCCCTGCCATCCAGGAGGACTGGGCCACATGTGTTCCCGGTGCCTCAAGACTCCTGGCCGCAGCCAGTAGACACAGAGCACGACTCAGCTGGTTGTATCTCAGCTTTATTCTCATGTCCCTCACATCCCAGCTAAGGTTCAGTTACCAGCCCAGGCCACAGTCCCCCAGGAATGAGCCCCAGCTCCCTGCCTGGACCCGGCAGGGGGCTCTCTTGCCCACTCCTGCCAGCCTCCTTCAGCTGGGGGATCCTCCAGAGACCGCCTCCTCGGCGGGGACCACATAGCAGGGCCTGAGCCCTGGCCTAGAGCCACTTGTGGAGGCCAGCCATCCCCCCTGTCCACAAACTTGTCACACCTCCCTCTCAGAGCCCCAGTGCTAGCCACAGAGGATGCAGAGGCCCAGGCTTCCTTGTCCAAGGACTCCCTTCGGGGGCCCTGGTTCCCCGAGCTCTTGGGCTGCCTGGGGCTCCCACTGACACTCCAGCAGCGAGAGGGCTGCACTCCCAAGGCCCCTGTCCCCGTGGTGTCACTGGCTGAGGGAAGCGGTGAGGGGACGTTTCTCCGGTTCCTGCACCTGGGGGCCTGGAGGGAAAGGCTCAGGTCAGGCCCACCTCCCCCAGGAGTACTCCCAGTGTTCACAGTGGCCCACAGCGCCACACTCCTTCTGCCCACCCTCCACCCCCTCTAACTCCTCCCCTCTGGCTGCACCAGCTGCCTTCGAAGTCCTCAACCATGCCAGGCCTTTCTTCATGCCTGGAATGCTGTTGCCCTCTGCCTGGAATGCTGTTCCACCTCCAAGGCAGACACGACAAACCCTCTCCTCCAATCTCTGCTCCAACTTCACCTCCTCTCTGAAGCTGACCCTGAACACCCTAGTTAAAATTGCAACCCACCCACCCAGAGCTCCTGACCCCCTCCCCTGCCCTCCTTCCCTCCCAGAGCATTAGCACATCCTAGTGTTCTAGGGCCGAGCCGCCCTGTATGAGGCTGAACAGGTGGAATGTGGCTGGCCTGAACTGTGACGTGCTTCAAAGACTTATCGTGGAAAAATCACATCCAGTAGTTCATTCATGATTTTTTGCACTGACTTCATGCTGAGTTAAATAAGGTATGTTATTAAAATCCATTTTACCTGTCTCTTTTTACTTTTCCTGATGAGGCTACTGGAAAAGTTAAAGGCTAAAGAGGTGGCTCACGTCATATTTCTAGTAGTTGGGGCTGCTGCAGATAATAACTATTTTTATGCAAATTGTTTACTGTCAGCCTCCCCATACGAGAATGTTCCCTGCTGCGTCCTCAGCTAGCACACCACCTGGCACTTGGTACAGGATCATTGTCAAATGAGAGAATGGATGAATGAGGTCTGCCAGGGGCCTCAGCAGGGCCAACAAACCCACTCCTTCCCCAGGCCCCTACCCCAGGCCTCACCCTCTCGGTTGGCATCTGCTTCGTGTTCCTGGAGGGTCTCAACGGAGTCATCCCATCCCACGCCAGGTCCTGGGGGGCACAAGGCAGCCACTGGGCCCCGGAGGCCAGTGCAGATGTGGGCAGGGCTTGCAGGAGACAGAGGGGACAGGAAGGAAGCCTCCTCCCCCAAGGAGCTGGTGGGTCCATGGAGAGTTTGGGGGCTAGGAGGGACAGGGACCCTTGTCCCTCACCTTTGCCATAGGAGCTGGGTGCCCCCAGGGGACCTGGACGGCGCTGTCGGAATCGCTGCCGAGGGGTGTCCCCAGGGCTAAATGACTCAGAGCTTCGCCCCACGGGAAACCTTGAGCTGAGTTTCCGCCGCTGCCCCCCTGCCAGGGTCTCGTCCCGCAGGCAGAGGGAGCTCTGAGCCCGGCGCATGGGTGCCGGTGAAGGGGACCCTGCAAGAGGCACATTCAGGGAGGGTGTCAGAGAAGGGAAGGTAGGGGCTGATCACAGCAGAGGGGCCAGCGGATAAAGCTGCACAGGGCCAGGGAGGTAAGACGCAGAGGTAGGGGCCAAGCAAATGAGGCTGGGTGGGCCCTGTGCTGGCTCTGACACTAACTCACTGTGTGACCTTGGGCAAGGTGCATCCCCTCCCTGGGCCTCAGTTTCCTCATCTGCTTTTTAGGATAAATGGCCCCTCACTAGAGTCCCCTGCTACTCCAAAGTCCTAGGGACCACTGCAGATGGGGCAGGCTGGGTGGGTGGCAGGGAGGCAGCATGGAGGTGACAGTCAAGAGGGACCCTGCAGGGCCCAGGGCAGAAAGCCATGGGAAGCATCTGGGGAAGGCATCAGGGAAGGCAGAGGGAGGGGCGGGGAGCACATGTGCAGGCCAGGCAGAGTGAGGCAGGCACCAAGGTGGGGGTGGGGGATGTGGGGTAGGGACCATCCTGGTCACCTGGCCCCCAGACCCACCTGTCCCATATGCCTCCCTGCCCTCGGGGAGCTCCGTCTCCGGGGGGCCCCCCAGGCTCTCGGTGCTGCCAGCCCCATCGGCCCCCAGGCGCGGCCCCCCATGGAGGCCCCCCTCCCGCCGGGGCCGCATCAGCCTCTTCACCTTGTCTGCCAGCCAGCTGCCCTTCCTGGGGGCAAGAGGGCACAAGAGGGGGTAAGGACAGGCAATAAGGAGGAAGAGGAGGGTCATATCAGGGATGGCAAAGGCCAGGCCGACCCTCACTGGGGCCTGCACATGAGCTAGGCCAGGGGTCAAAGGGCAGGGCAGGGCAGAGCTTGCAGGAGGCCCGGCCCAAGGTGGGTAGGGCCACTCACTTGGTCCGGGGCAGGGGCCCAGGCTCCAGCACGCGGTACTGATCCATGATCTTCTCCACGAGCTTCTGCTTCTCGCGGCGCAGGGCATTAAGCTGGTCCCTGGTAGGAGGGGGAGGGGAGAGGTGGGCATGAGGCTCGGGGAGGCCCAGCACAGGATGACCAAAGGAGAGTCCAGCCCCGTCGGGTCTCAGCAGCCTGCTCACAGGTACTCGCGCTGCTCGCGGTGCAGGTGGTCCCGGCTCTCCAGGCTGCGCTCCAGGAGCTCCCTGTTCTCCCGGCTCAGGGCCTGCACTTCAGCCAGCAGCTGCCGGTTCTCCTCTTCCTGGGCACTCCGCAGCTGGGTCAGCAGCTAGCGGGCAGCAGCAGGGGTTGGGGGTGGAACCAGGCTCAGGGCGGCCTTGGGTCTGTTCTCCGCAGCCCCCTTCACCTCAGCCACCCCCAGCCACTACCTGCCCACACCACACCACAGCACACCTCGCACTGCGTGGTCAGTCGGCAGGCACTAAGGTCCAGCTGCTGGTTGGATTCGCGCAACTGCTGGCTCTGCATCTCCAGCTGTGCCCGCTCCAGCTCCAGCCGTGCCAGCCGGCCCCGCAGCTCCCCGCGTTCACCCTGCAGCTCACCTCGCTCGCGAGACACTTCTGCCAGCAGCATCTGAGCCCTTCAGAGGCAAGAATAGCTGTTCTCCAAGGGGCCTCACTCCCCAGAGCCCTCGCGCCAGCCGGAGGAGTTTCAATGGGGAGAGGAGGCAAGGCAGGAGCCCACACCCCCAACCCACTTTGCAGGAGGGAACACTGACAGCCAGCTGAGCTAGGGCTGTGCTGGGGCCAGCACCTGTCATGCTCACTCTGCAGCTTCCGCAGCTCCTCTTCCAGGCCCCGCTGCCGGTGCCCGTCCCGCATCAGGCGTTCACGCTCTGCCAGCAGGGCCACCTCCTGTGCCTCCACACTGGCCCGCTGGGCCTGCAGCTGCTCGTGCCTGGGATGGACAAGGGGTTGAGAGAGCTGCAGGAGCTTGGGGCCATAGCAAGCGTGTGGCTACACTGTCTGCACCTGGGGGGTCCATCATCTCCTAAGCATAGGCCCCCAGGCAAAGCCATCAGGCAGAATGCCAGGAGCCCACCACTCCCAAGAGGTAAGCTCCTCGTTGAGCCCAGAAGCATGGGGAGCCCAGCTGTGTCGCGGAGTGAGGTGGATATACTTCCTGGTAGGGTCAGGCCTGCTGAGAGAGGCTGCTCTGGCAGGTAGAGGTGTGGGGAGAGGGGCTGGGTGTTTGGGGAGGCTCACCGGCCCTGCAGCTCCCGGTGGGCCAGCTCCAGTGCCCGCATGTTGGCCTTGAGGTCTCGGTGCCGCACCAGCAGGCCCTCTAGCTCGGCCTCCTGCCGCCGCTGCAGTTGTGCCAGGGCTTCATGGTCCCGCAGCAGGGCCTGCTGCTGCTCGCGGGTCTCCTCCTGAGACCTCCGCGCTGCCCGCACCTCCTCCTCCAGCACCCCCAGCTTCCTGTGTAGCTCCTGGCCCTGCATCTCCAACACAGACTTCTCGGCCTAGGGCAGAGGAGGGGGGCAGGGACCACTGGGGTGGAACCCCAGGCTGGAAAGGAGCTGAGGGGGCCAAGGGCAGAGGGCAGGGTCAAGGACAAAGAAAGAGCTGTGGAAGGAGAGAACTGAGGCAGGGGGCAGTGGTGAGTGGGTGGGGAATGGGGCACCCAGGCCACCGCCCACCTGCAGCCGGCTGCTGTGCTCCTGCGCCCTCTGGCTCTGCTGCAGCAGCTCCTGGGCACGGCCCTGCAGGCTTCCCAACTGCCCCTCCAGGTGCTGCAGCTGCCCCTGCAGAGCTACCTTCTCAGCCACCAGCGTAGCATTCTGCCCAGAAGGGGGTGGTCAGCAGTGGCCAAGAGGCCGGGCACCCCCACCCCCGTGCTCACATTGGGCCAACACTCACACTGCGCTCCACCTCGATGAGCCGCACATGTGGGGTCTCCACCATCTGAGGCTTGGCCTGCTCCTGGGGCCCCAGCCCCATGGGGCCCTGACGCAGCTGCAGGGAGAGGCCCTGGAAGGTCACACTGGGGCAGCAGCAGCAGCTTGGGGCTGCCCCTTCAGCAGCGTTTAACACTGCCCATGCCTTCCCCTCGATCCTACAAGCCCATGCTCCCGGTTCCCGAAGCTCCATTGGTCTCCACCCTGCCTTTCTCAACTTCTCTTGGTCTGCAGCAGAGCCTTGCCTTGGCCCATGCTATTTCTCCTGCACATAACACTCTCTCCATGCACTCTTCCTCTAAGCCTCAGTTTCAACACTGCTTGCTCCAGAAAACCTCTCCTGACCAACCCTACACGAGCCTGCCAGGTGCCTTTCTGGACACCCGACCCCCCATCCCCTGCATGACCTCATCACAGTCCCTGGCACCCTGTGTTATCATTGCTTGTTTTCTTGCCTCTATTCTGACTGGACTGTGAGCTCCCCCTGAGGGCAGTGGCATGGTATGGGGCCACCCTGCACTCAGCACTGAGCCCACACACAGCAGAACAGAAACAACCATTGACTTATAATTATGCCAGTAGTTAAGCTCACTAGGAAGTGGTGGAGCTGGGCAAGGGAGGCAGAACAGGCACCTCACAGCAGAGGTTCTGTGCATGTGCAGAATCGGGCAGGTAAGGCCCCAAGAAGGCACCTGACTCCCAGCTTAGTGCTCCCTCCTACAGGCCCCAAGTGGGCAGTGAAGCAAGTAGCTAGCCCAGAATCCAGGGGCAAGACCAGGAGCACAGGTGACCCTGGAGCCTGCTGTGGGATGGAGGGAGGGATGGGATGGCCCACAGGTCCCAGCGCTGCATGGGCCTCACCTGGAACAGCTCCTCTTCCAGCTGCAGGGCCCTGGTCTTGAGCTCCATCAGCGCCTCCTCCTTGCTGGTCGCCGCCGCCTGCAGCTCAGCTTCCAGCCGCTGCTCCAAGCCCTGGTACCTACCAGGAGAAGCCTTGGCACCCATCCCCACCCCATCATGCCCCTCCCCAAGCCCTGGCCTTCTTCCTGTGCCCCTTGGCACCACCCTCACCTCTGGTTCTGGCTCTCCTGTTCTCGAAGAAATTCCTGGCGCTCCAGAGCCGCCTGTTCCAGCTCATGCTGCAGATGCTCCAGCCGGGCTCCCAGCTCCTTACCCCTTACCACAGCCTTCTCGAGCTCCTGAGGGCAGGCAGAGCAGGCTCAGGGTGGGGGACCAGAGCAGGGCAGAGCCGGAGACAGAGGCCTGAGAGAGAATCGGGAGACCTGGCTTTCTGTCCTTGCTCTGCCACTCTGGGCAAATGTTTTTAACCATTTGGGCCTCTACACCCCCATCTATAAAATGGGAGCAAATCCTGGTGGCCTTGCAGATGAGGCTTGAAAAAGCTGGGGGTCATAAGCCTGGCAGGGTGTGAGGGAAGCCCCTGGGCCAGGAGTGAGAGACACATGCTGGGCAAGTGCCTGCACCTCTTTGAGCCCATGGTTCCTCATGTGCACAATGAAAGGTGGACGTGCCCGACGGGCTGCCACTCCAGCCATGTGACGGTAAGAGGGCCTCAGCAGAGGCCACAGGGGGATGGCTTGGGGATGCTGGCAGGACAGGAACTTAGGGATTGGCAGGCCTAACCACAGTGAGGGCCGGCGGTGGAGCGGGTAGGCCAGGTTGCTGCCAGCCAGGCGGCCCGTGGCCTTTGGCAGTTGGGCCGCACCATTTCGGAAGGGGGCGGGAGGCCCACTCTGGTCTGTGCGTCCCAGAGGGAGGTAGGCCAAACCATTCTGACACACGGGGGCCCTGGCAGGATAAAGCCATGGCGAAGGGACATCTCCGCCCAGCCGCCTGCCAAATCCCGTGTCTGGAAACCAAGCCTACAAGCCTCTGCTGATGAAAACGATCTTCCTGGCTGAATAACCACACTGAGGCCTTGCCCCTGGGGCGCTGCACTTCCTAACACCCGTGGCCACAGCCTCTCAATAAAAAACTGTAAGTCCCATGAGGCACTGCTGCCTGGCTGCCAGCTGCCACTAGAGTCCAAGTGCTGGGGCAGAAAGGATGGTGAGTCAGAGACAAGAACCTCCAGCCCAGACCCTGCTCGCCCCCAGGCCCTGGCCATAGCCCTCCCGGGCTGCGAATCAGTGACGCAGGGTTCCCACTGGGCCCCTCCACGCCCACACAGACAACCCCGGAGGCCCCTGGTTCCCTGACCTTCCCCTGGCCAGCCACCTCCTCCTGTGCCACACCCAGGTAGCACCCGAACTGCTCCGACCAGGAAATCTCACCAAATTTCCCTGTGTCCCCAGCTTCTTACACCCGTCTCATCCTCAGAGCCGGCTCTTCCAGCCCTACCCTCACCTTCACTAGCCACCTGCTGGCATTCCCTCTCTCCTCCTCCCGTACCAGGTGCTGGGCACTGCCCCAAGCTGTCCGCATTCTTTATCTTACAGGAGCCTGCAAGGCAGGTACAGTTTTCATATTCTGGTTTTACAAGTGAGAAAACTGAGACTCAGAGAGGTTAAGTAACTTGCCCCAAGCCACACAGCTAAAAAGCAGGCAGGTTGGCCTGACAGCATCTCAGCTACACCCTACAGAGTGGGCCCCAGAGACAGCCCCTCACCCTCACCAATCTCCCAGACCCCGGACCTCCCTCAGCCCTGGGTCTGCCCCGCACAACAGCAACCCTGCAGTGTGATCCCCACTCTTCACCGCCATGGCGGGTCTCCGAGCAAACGCCTCTTCCTCTCTGAATCTCAGTGTCTCAGTGCACAGGGACGGAGCTGCAAGACTCAAGTCCTCGCCCGCGTGGCACTTGCACCCCCAGCACTGGCACCCGTTGGCCCAGCACCTTTCCCGTTGCCTCCTCACGTCCTCTGCTTTCCCTGAGGTGCCTCTCAACACACAGACCTGAGCACTTTGCTCACTTTAAACCCTTCAGTGGCACAAAACCCTACTCACGCGTGCAAAAAGCCCCAACTCCTTCCCCAGCTTGGACGGAGGCTTAAGCCTTGCCCACTAGGAGCCCCGCTTAACTGATTCTCGGCCTCACCCCTCTGCACCCTACCTCACGCTCCACACGGTTCCCTCCCACCCCTCCAAACTCATGCCTGGACCTGCCATTCTCTCTCCTCCTCCAGGAAGCCTTCTGGATGTGCCCCAGCCTGAGTCCAGGGTGCTTCCTGGACCCCCCACAGCTCCCTGCACTGCCCTGCCTCCATCCAGGCTGTGAGCGCCTCCCTGAGCACTGCTATGCTGGCCTCCTGGTCACCACTGTGTGCCCAGAGCCTGGTACCAGGCCTGACACCAAGGAGATACCCATAAACAAGCTTGAATGAATGAATGAGGTGTTTCCAGGCATCCTCTCCCCCCACCCCCATCCCAGCCCTAGCCAGCCTTACCCCCCACCTACACCACTGCCAGCCTTCTGATGCCCCCAAGCTCCCCTGCCTGCCAAGGTGACCCTCCTCAAACCCACCCCACACAGGTCTGCCCACACCCTTAGGTGGCTTTCCCCGCCTGGGGATGGAGCACCAACACCTTCAACTGGCCCCCAGCCCCCTACTCCTCCCCGGCCCCTGAGCGTTTTTAATGCCTTAAAGTCCTTGCACACGCTGTTCCCTCTGGACAAAATGTCCCTCCTCACCTAGTGAAATTTTGGTCGCTCCTCCCTGAAGCTTCCTTGCCCCCACCCAGGCATTAGCTCTGCCTCCCTTCACTCTGCATAACCATTTCTTGAACACTTACAACAGGCCTCGGCCCAGCACAGACCAGGCCCTTTACACCCTTGTCCCCAGGGGTATTCCCAAAGACCCGCTGAGGAAGCTACGAATAGTATCTCCATTTTATAGAAGGAGGAGAGTAAACTCCTGCAGCCAGAGAGCCATGATACGCCCCACACTCTCTTCCCCTCCTGCAGTGCCCCCGTCAGTGGCTCTGTGTCCCAGACAGGTGCACCTTTGGAAAGCAGGGGTGGGCCTGGCCTTTCTGTCTCCAGCCCCAGCTCAGTGCAGGACACTCAGCAGCTGCTGATAGAATCGGCAACCCCAAACCGCAACTGGCCTGGAACCCTGTTTCCTGCCCCCAGCTGTGAGCCCCACCTACCTCCCTGAGGGCCTGCTTCTCCCTCTCGGCCTCCTCCAGGTGCCGGTGGCCCTCGCTCTCCAGCGCCTGCAGCTGTTGCTCTGCAGCCTCAGCCTGAGCCCGCAGCCTGGGCCCCTCGCGCTCCCACTGCTTCCGCTCTCGGCCTGCTACTGCCAGCGCCTCTGCCAGCGCCTCCCGCTCCCGCGACATGGCCTCCAGCTCCCGGCCAGCTGCCTCCATTGCCTCCCGCAGCCCGGCCTGCTCCAGGGCCCGGGCCTCTGCCTCCCGGTGGGCCTCAGCCTCTGCTCTCCGTGCTTGGGCCAGCTCCTCGGACAGGCGGGCAGCCTCCTTGCCTCGGGCCTCCAGCCTTCGGGCCTGGGCCTCCAGCTCAGATCCAAGGGCCTCAGCCTCTCTCCTCAGCTGCGCCACCTCCTCCCTGAGGACCTCCTGCTCTGGGACACCACTGGCCTGGATCTCCCCTGGGATCGGCCCCTCCCAAGCCTGGGCCTCAGAAGCCCCTTTAGGCTTCTGCTGTGCTTTCTGCTGGGCTGGGTACCGGGCCATCCCCTCCAGCCTCCGTTCATGCTCTCCAGCTTCTCTTCGTCCCGTGGGCGGGTCCCGGCCCTGGCCTGGGCTTTCCTGCTCCTCCAGCTGCACACGGAGGCTGGGCTCTGAGGGTCTCAGCTTGTGCTCAGGGCCCTCCTGTCTCAGCCCCCAAGACTCAGGCACCAACTCGCCTTGGGGAGCCTCTCTCTCCCCAGTCTCTCCTCCCAGCAACTGCTGGGCCTGAATTTTGATCTCTGGATCCTGAGGTGGGGCCACAGAGGTGGAAGTCTGGAGAGGGGCTTCATGGCCAGCCTTCTCCAGGGACTCCTGTGTCTCCACAGCAGGGTCTGACTCTTGGGGGGTCAAGTCTGAGGTCTGGGGGGCCATGGCAGCCACCTGGAGAGGCCTTTCTGTCACCTGTGGGTCTGAATCAGATGCCTGGAGACACTCGGCTGACCCCTTGAGGACTGAGTCTGATGCCGGGGGAGGAAGGTCCGAGGCCTGGAGGCCTCCATGCCCTGCCTGGTGAAGCAAGCCCTGGGGGCCAAGATCTAAGGCTGGGGGAGGCTCGGGAGCCTCATTCAGCAGGGGAGGCGGGGAGTCCTTGCTTGGCTCATCCAGGAGGGGGCGCTGAGGGCATATGAGAGGCACAGTCAGGCCCAGGGAAGCACGGGAAAGGGACCTCCCAAGACAGTGTGGGAGAGGACTCACCTGGCCACCTGGCTGCCCCTGGAGAACCTGAAGCAGTCCTCGAAGCTCCTGATTCTCCCGCTCCAGGATCCGCAGCTGCCCAGCCTCTGCCTCCCTCACCTCATCTTGCAGCGAGGGGGCCGCTCCTGGCAGAGGTGCTGGGGGGTGTGAGATGAGGTCAGGACCCCTCCCATACTCCCTGGCTCCTCACAAACACCCCCAGAAACATGGGGAAGGGATGAAGTCAGAAGTCCTCCCCACTGCAGCTGACGGAAAACACTGGCAGCCCCCACCCCAGCCACTCCACTGGGCCCCACTCACCCTCCCCAGGGGAGGCCGGGGGTGGCTCCAGGCTCCGCTGAAGCTCCAGCTCCAGCTCCACATTCTCTTCTGCCAGCTGGTCCACCTGATGCCGCAGAGAGTCCAGCTCCTGGGGGTGAGGACAGGGTCAGACAAGCCCTCCTCACCATGGCCAGGCCAAGTGTGTAGACCAGAGGATCACTAGAAGTCACAGGGATCACTAGGAACCCTGAGGGATCATTGGGTCACCAGTGGTGACAGGGCAACCCAGCTGGGATCACTCTGGCGACCTCACCGCATGGGCCTCGCCCAGCCGGGTCCGCAACAACAGGTTCTCGCGCTGGGTCTCGTGCAGCCGGGCGCAGCGCTCTCGGGCAGCCTCCAGCTGCTCTTCCAGCAGCGCCTTGGAGGCCTCCAGAGCCCCTGAGAGCACCTGCTCCTCCTGGTGGGAGAGCAGGGGGAGAAGGTGGCGTAAGATGCAGCCCCATGTGCTCCAGGGCCTGGAGGTCCCAAACCCTTTCCCCAGGGCCTGCCACACACCCCGCCTCCCCTCCCCCATCTGGCCCTGCACCCCTATCAGGCCCTGCACCCCTATCACCTCTCCCCTCCATCTGCCCCCCTCTCCAGGGTCTCCCCAGGTACCGCTTCCCCAGCATCTGGCCCCGCCCTTCTCCTGTGCAGGCCCCGCCCCTTCTCTCCAGGAGCCGCCTTCCAAGGCTCCATCCCTCCAGCCCTACTCATCAGCACCCCGACTTGCTAGGGTCTCGCTCCAGACCTACCCCCCCGCATTTGGCCCCACCCTCCTCCCGAGGACCTATCCTTACATAGCCCCCCTCCTCCATCTGCCCCATCCTCCAGAGGACCTTTCCCAGGCGCCTGCCCTCACCCATTTCTCCCAGCCGGACCCTCTTTATCTAGGCCCAATCTCGCCCCTCCTCTCAGCCCGCCCCTCCCCGCAGGCCCCGCCCCCAGACCCCGCCCCGCGGCCCCGCCTCCCGCCTCACCGCCAGCTGGCCCTTGCAGGCCTCTGCCGCCTGCAGCCGCTCGCGGCAGCGCCGCAGCTCCTCCTGCAGGCGGGGCAGGCGGCCGGCACGCTCCCGCAGCGCCTCTGCCTCCTCGCGGTACAGCTCGGCCCGCTTGGCCTGCCGCGACAGCGCCTGGGCCTGGGCCAGACGGCGCGGAGCTGAGAACGGCCAGCCGCGGACCCGAGGGATTAGGGACGGGAGGAGCCGGGTCGGGAGGGAGGCAATGGGACGGGGTCAGGGAGGGTTAGGGACTGCGGCCCTGGCGGGGAGCGTCTGAGCACACCTCCTGGCGCAGCCTTCGAATTTCAGCCTCCAAGCCCTGCACCTCCGCCTGGGAGTCTAGCAGCAGCTCAGCCTTCTCCTCCCTGGAGGGAAGGGGCACTGGAGGGGGTCTGCAGCCCGCAACCCCCAGCCTTTCCTAAGCCTGACCCCTCCCATACCCACCGCGGCTGGGAGGCTGGGACGGCCTAAACTGCCCCTCTCCCCTCGGGTCCCCTGGCCTGCCTGTGCGCACTCACAGTTCCTGCCGCAGGCGCCGCAGCTGAGCCTTGGCGCTGGCCAGCTGCAGGACCAGATGGTGCGAGGGTCCCTCCGCGGGAGCGCCAGTAGAAGCCTCCGGTGGCAAGGGGGCTGGCTCTCGCTCCAGCAGCAGTTCGGCCAGCCGCTGTGGGAGGTAAGGGTCAAGGTCAGGACTAACCCTTCCCTTGCCACCCCACATCAGCCCCTAGTCAGCACAAGATGAATCAGATTGTGACAGCCCTGCTGGCCCCAGACCCCAGACCCCAACCCCACACCTAAGCCTCAAACCTCCGTCTGCCCCACACGTCTGGCTCCCCGGTGGTTCTCCCAGTCCTCAACCTGTGTCCGTGATGCCCCTGCTGCCCTCTACCTGGGCCCCCAGGTCACGCTCCCGTGCCAGCTTCGACAGGGTCCCCATCAGGCTCCGGGACAGCACCTCCAGCTCCGGAGGCGCCAGTTCCCCAGGCTCTGGCCCAGCCAGCGCCAGCACCACGCCAGCCCCTGACTGGGTCACCTGGGGTATGGGGAGAGCAGTTCAGGGGAAGAAAAGGGTGGTGACGGTGTCTCAGGCTGTCCACCCTCCTCAGTACCTCCTGGATGGCGGCGGCCAGCTCGCTCTGGACCTCGAGGCTGAGGCCCTGGATATGGCGGATGAAGAGTTCCCGGTGCTCACACTGGGGGAGACAGGACCAGGGAGGCTGGTGCAGGATCTCCCTCCTCTGCTGCCAAAGCTCGGCTGTACCCTTCCCACCCCCGGCTCACCTGCACTGATGCCCCCAACAATAGCCGCAGGATGCCTTCCAGCTCCTCCACCGCCTCCTCTGCGGGGCACAAGCCACAAGAGGTTAATGGGTAGGGGGCGCGGAGGTAGCAGCAGGAGGAGGACGTGGTGGGAGCAAGCACCTGAGAAGGGATCAAACCCCAACGTCTGCAGGTCTGGGGGTGGCGACAGGATCAGCAGCTGCAGCTCCTCCTGGAGACAGAGGGAGCAGATGACAAGAGAGGGGCCTCCCAGAAAGGGGCTCCAGGTCTCTGCCTTCCCCTCCCCGCCCCTCACCTGGTAGAAGTCCCTCAGTCGGCCCCACAGGTGGTTCAGGTTCCGCACCCGCCAAGCTGCAGGTCCGTCATGGCCCCGCACCATCCGAGGTCTCCCTCGGGCACTGGGGGCACTGTGGGCATGGGATGGGGGCGGGGGAGGTGGACTCGAGGACCCTCCTCCCCTCAACCAGGCTCCGCCCACCACCACTCAGGCTCCTCCCACCAGCCTCCCCTCCCCTCTGGTCCTTCTCCGCCACTCCCCCACCCTGGTGCCCCTTACATGATGCCCAGCACCCGGAGGAGCAGGGCCCCGTCGCTGAGACGCAGGAACCTCTTCTCCGGGCAAAGGGGCCCCTCTTCCTCCTCCTCCTCCTCCTCTTCCCCCTCCAGCTCCTCAGCCTCCCCCACCAGCCCAGCCAGTCCCAGCACCTGTGGGGAGCCAAAGGGGTCAGCGGGACCGGCAGGAGCCCCCACTAGCACAGTGAATCCGGAGCCTGCCCCACTGAGCCCAAGCAGCCCCCTCACCAATCCCCTGAACCCTCTGGTGCTGGGCCTGGACCTTCCTCCCCTCACCACAGCCCCCTGGATTTCTCCACCCCCCCCCCAATTGAGCCCAGCCCTCCCCTCAGGCCCAGCTCTGCCCCACCCTCCCCCACTCTCCCCCAGCCCCAAGGCCAGCCCCCCACTGGGGCTCACTTTCCCCTTCCCCAGCCCCTCCCCCTACCCCCTCACCCAGGTGGCCAGACTCCCACTCAGGAAGTCTCTGAGTCTGGGCCCCTTGCCCCCCTCCATGCCAGGGTCAGGGTGCCAGTCCTGCTGTGGTAGCTGCACCTGCCCTGAGAGGAAGAGGAAGTCCCCAAGTGGGGGATCCTGGGCCCAGCCACAGACACCCTGTGCAGCTTCCTCCTTCCGGCTTCAGGCAGGCCTGTGCACCCCCAGAGTCCTGCCTCAGCCCTCACCTCACTGCCATGCATCCTCCCAGCATCTCAAGCAGGGCTGGCCCAGAGGTTAGCCAGGGAGGCCCACAGCTTCCCCTGCTCAATGGGCAATGGTAGGTGAGTCCTTTGCCTCTCTGGGCCTTGTTTTCTTGTTTTCCCAACTTGAAACTGGAGAGGACAACCTCAGCCTTGCACCCTCCAAGGCCTCTAAGGGGCTGTGGGCCTTGCCTGGTGAGTCTGAGTGCCCACACATGCATCTTCTGATAGGCCAGGCTTCATTCATCAGCACCTCCCTCCCTTCCCACTTGATGTTTCTCAAACTTGTCCAAACCACACCCCCACCTGTGAAGCCTGGTTCAGATGTCACCTCCCCCAAGAAGCCTCCTCCAAACTCCAGATGGAAGTAAGCACCCCTCCTCTGACCCCACCCCATCCTATACCCTACACACACTGGACTGAGGGCAGGGTAGCTGTACTAGGTGCTATGAGAGGAGGGGATTTGACCTTGGCAGGGTGGCCAGGAAGGCATCCCAGAGGATGCATGAGATCAGGGGTGACTGGGTTAACTAGGCAAAGTGGCAGGGCTTGACAGAATGTGCAAGGGCTCAGGCAGCTAGGAGCATGGTCATTGTAAAGATGGGAAATTATTCATGTTTTCTCTATTCTAACACACTTTATTTTTTCCGTTTCACATCTTGGAAGTCAGGTTACATGGTACAGTTGCTGGCTGGCTGGCTGCAGTCCTGACATAGTTGTCAATTGCCTGCATGTGCTCACACTCCGAAAGCCCCAGCATCAAATCCTGCAGAAAGGGTGTCAACGGCTTGGAAGAAAACCCCAGAGGCAAGAGTAGAGCACTTTTTAGCCCCAGGACCCAAATGGTGGGAGCCCCCAGGGGAGGGGAACCAGGCTTGTCAGCAACACTCCCAAAGCAGAGTGAAAAGTCAGCTCTGCTCCTCTGCACGATTTGCAAAGCTGCCTTAAGAGCTCCTGGCTGTTTTATGGCTGTTTTATACAATGTTTGAAGGAAGGCTGCTCTCTCTAGCACTCTTGACAGCTCAGAGAAGGAAATACACAGACATCACGACTTTCAGACCAAAAATGATTCGCGGGAGTCAGACTCTAAATGTGAAGGAGTTTTCCAAACATGGTAACCAATTTATTTTGCTTCATTATCCTTTTTATATGTGCATGAGAATTATATATGATGAGAATCTCCATCTAAGTCAAACAGAGTTCTTTCGGGAAACATAAAAGAAAAATTCTAGTGATGAAAGAGCCTTGGGACATAGTTAACTGGCAACATTATTTTTTTCCTTAGTGACACCTTTTACAATCGATGACATCTTAGGTTGGATGAAATATGGGGTAATAATAGCAACAGTCATGGCACACACAGGCTTACCTTGAGCCAGGCATGGTTATAAGGACTTTATGCTTATTATTTGCTCTGGACTAGTCTGTGAAATAAAGACTATGGATTATCTCCATTTTATAGAGGAGGAAACTGAGGTGCAGAGAGGTTAAGTAACTTGCCTAAGGTCACAGAGCTATTAAGCGGTAGAGCCAACTATAAGAAGGCAGTGGGGCCAGAATGCAAAGAGCAAGGGGCGCCGGTGGTCAAGATGAGCTGGGCCTGACCCAGCCACAGGAAACCGTGCAGGATTGTCAGCAGAGGAGCATATTTAGTTGTTCAACTCTCTTGAAACGCATCTGAAATTGGGGATAATCCTCTCAGAGAGTTGTTGTGAGGATTCCATGTGCTGATGGCCAGCACAAGCATTCATTAAATGGTCCCTTGCATCCCTCAAGGATTCCAGCGCAGGAATTCGCAAGGAGCACCTGCTTTGAGCCAGCCCAGCAGGTCCTGCAGGGTTAGCCAAGCGTGATGACCTGATGACCGGGGCTCCCCTCCTGGCAGCCAAGGGCCTCTGTCTTGCTCAACATCTCTGAGTCACACCCTTCCTCAGGCCTCAGAGGCAGGGGCCATGCCTCTGGTTGCGCTCACATCCGTCACCCCAGACAAGCCTGGCTGCACCTCCATCTGGTTCTCTGGTTTGCCCCAGCTGAGTCAGGCAGAGGGAGACTGGGGGTGGCAGGGGAGGCTGGGGAGGGCCTCCCTCAGCGGCTGACACTGAGGTCCTGGGATTCCAAGGCTCAATAAGGTGTTGAGGGGTATTCATTACAGGCTGGCAGTAGTCCCTTTCCTTTGGCTAGCTTTTTCCTTTAAAAATTTTTTTAGATATGGACTCATGATCAAAAATGTCAAAAGTGCATAAAAATACAGAGAAAAATCAAGGCTCTCACCCATCAGTCCCAATCCCTGGTCCCAGATCCCCCGGCCAGAGGCAACCACTGGTACCATTTTCTTGTGTCCTTCCTGAGGATACAAATGGCTGCATATGTGAGCCTATAACAAGTGGCTGCAACCACATACCCAGCCATGTACCTTCCTTGCTTCGCAATATATTTTGCAAGCTGTTTCATTTCTGCTCAGAACCATTAGCCTTGACCTTTTTAACAGCTGCATAGTATTTTACCATGTTGCTACCTGTCATCACTTAAACAGTCTCCTGTTGACAAATATTAAAACAGACAGACAAACAGATGGACAACATAGCCAACCACGTGCAGATTCCTCCCTCGGGGGCTCAGCCTCTCCATCCATCCCGGGCCAGGGGTTGGGGGAAAGAACTCTACCTCCCACTTCTCTTAGGGGTTTCAGTTTTTTAGATAGCCCTAATCCAACCCCAAAGGCCAGAAGCAGGAGGGCTCTGGGGTTTGGGGAGAAGGGAGAGCCAGGGAGGCCAAGGCAGGTCTAGCAAGGGCCCTGAACCAACCAGGGCTGAGTCAGAGTAAGGCTTTTTCTCCCTGCTGGAGGCAGCCCCAGAGCCCCGCCTGGCACCCCAGACCAGCTATCTCACCAGACGGTTCAGGGCCCCAGGCTCAAAGAACAATAACAAAAATCAGCCTTCAGGGCCTTCTGGGCACCTAGCCCTCTGGTGCTGGCTCTGCAGGACCCCCTCTTCCCCACCCATGTGTTTGAGAAGGGATCATTTCCCCACCCACCATTTGAGGGTGGAGGTAGTGGAGCAGGAACTGGACAAGAGCAGAAATGCCCAGCGGTGTGGCAGGAGGCAGTGGGAAGCCGGATCCAGGGAGGTGGGGCCCAGGGCCATCTGCCCAGTGCCCAGTGCCCAGCCAGGTGCCCGGTGACTCTGAGTGCAGCCTGTAAGGCCTGAGCCCCAGCAGCTGAAGAGAGTGAGGCCCAGACCAGGCCCCACTACCCAACACTTGGCGAGTTTTCCCTTCCTGTTCTCCCAGGCACCCCCATGCTCTTGGGGGCAGCTGCCCTGCCTCTCCCTGAGCCTCCAAGCAACACTGGGTCACAGGTACCCATCCTCCTCCAGGCGGCCTCCACCCAGCTCCGGAGGAGTCATTCAAAACCACTACCTGGCTTGTGGCCCTTCCCTGCTTAAAACACTCCAGTGGCTTCTCCCTACACTTTGAATCAAGTTCCAACCACTCACCATGACCTCAAGGCCCTGGAGAGAGGGGCCCCAGCTCACCACCCTGACCTCATCCTTCCTCCTGCCCTCTCCTCTGCCACTCTGGCCACGTGGGCTCCTCGATCTTTACCCCACACTCTGCACCTTTGCATTTGCTGTTGCCTCAGCCTGGACACTCTCTCTACCCCTCCAAACATACACACACTCCCCAAGACCGGCTCTGTCTCACCCTACTGGTCTCGCTCAACTGCCCCTTTCTCGGAAAAGTCCTTTCCCTTCTAAAGCAGACCCCAGCCCTTCCCCCCACAGCATTGCTCCACTCTGTAACTGCCCTGCATCTTTGCTTGTTCACTTTGCCTACTCCCACTAGAGTGGAAGCTAGTGTGGGGTCACCTATGACTGCGGTGCCAGCTCCATGGCAATGCCAATGTTTGCTACCCACTTACCTGTGCCAGGCTCTGTTCAAAGCACTTCGCATGTATTAACCACTCAATCCCTTCATCAGCCGTAAAATACAAGTACTTCATTTCACAATGAAGAAACTGACGCACAGAGAAGTTAAGTCATTTGCTTAAGGCCACACAGCCAGGACGTGGTGGAGCCAAGATACAGAAGGTGGCCAAATTAATGTTTTTGAACAAACAAATTCCGATTTAAGAGATAAGAAAAGTGAGGCTTAGAGGGTAATGGAGGTGAGCAGGGCAGCTGAGGGTAAAACTGAAGTCCTCGGGCTCTAAGCACGGCACTGTTTCCCCACCCCCTCTCCTCATGCACTCCAGTGCCTTGTTGGTGTCTGGTGGGAGGGCAAGGCTGGAGACCAGCACCCAACTAGCAAACAAAGCAAGACCCAGGGCCAAGCCTCATGGTTGCCAGCTGCCCTCCTATAATAATTAAAGACACACACATTAAAGACAGCTCCAAGGCACCATTAAACATCCATTAAGGCCAGGCATGGTGGCTCACACTTGTAAACCCAGCACTTTGGGAGGCTGAGGAGGGAGGATTGCTTAAGGCCAGGAGTCCAAGACCAGCCTGGGCAACATAGCAAGACTCTGTTCCTACAAAAAATAAAAAAATTAGCCAGGCTACTCAGGAGGCTGAGGCTCGAGGATCACTTGAGCCCAGGAGTTTGAGGCTACAGTGAGCTACAATCATGCCACTGCACTCTAGTCTGGATGACAGAGCAAGACCCTGTTTCAAAAAAACAAAACAAACAAACAAAAAACCCATCCATTAAGCAGCAAAAATAAATCCAGAAGGTAAAACTTGGGTAGGCACACGTTGGGAGAGAACAAAAGCACACATCACAGGTGGCCGTCAAAATGGTCTCAGAGTTTCCAGAGACCAATAAAACCACCAGAGCCCTTTGACCCAGCACTCTGGCATTTGGGAACATGCCCCAAGGAAGGAGCCCAAGAGGAAACAAAAATAGAAATGTGTCTGAAGCTGCCCCTAGCCAAATAGCAGAGCCATCCGGATGTCATTAAAGAGAACCCAACCGAGCTGCTGCTTGCAGGCAATATCCCATTTCTGTCCTCACTACTGCTCAGCCCAGACCTCCCTCATCTTCCTCACCTGAACACCTTAGCACTGGTTGTTCCCACCTCCTGGAACACCTTTCCTGCCTGGTGCCCTCAAGGCCCGTGCCTGGCATATTCACTGCTGTGTCCTCAGAGCCCTGCACAGTGCCTGGCATAGAGATGACTTTCAGCAAACAACCACTGAAGACAATACACCTTATGTGACTGTGAGGGGGCAACAGGGTGAGCAAGCAGAACACCCCAGTGTCTGAACATACCTTTTATAACGACATAAAGATTGTGATGCTCAGAAGACAGAAGCAGCTTCTTTTTGGGAGAAGTCACTGAGATTAAAGATCCAGTGACAATGGTTGCAAAACTTGGTGAATATACTGAAAACCACTGAATTGTACACTTTCAAAGGGTGAATTTTATGATATGTGAATTGTATGTCAATTTGAAAAATCTATCTTTGATGAAGCTGAACGGTGTGGCCCAGTCCCACATGGACTAATTCAGAGAAGGGACAAGGAACCAGAAACGAGGGCCGTTGTCCTCAGCAAATGGGACTGACTTGGGGCCTTGAAGGTTGTGAGAGCAATTTGGGCGAAGGTGGGAAAGACAGGGGCACCTCAGGTGGTGATTGCTGTCTGGGAGATGCTGAAGAGGGAGGAGCTTAGAGGACCCACAGCTGGGGAATCAGGGTGACTGTAGCTACCAGGGTTACAGGGCACAGGGACAGAGGCTTGGAGAGAAATCCTTGGGGCGATGAGGAGCACATGCAGAGATCTGGGACAGCTTAGTACATGCCCCATCCAAGGCTGATGGAAGCAGTAGGGAAGTGACACCATCCCTTGGGAAGCCATGGAGCCTCTTCTCAGACGTGACCCCCGTGTGGCCCACCCACACAGCTGCTTGTCGTCCACCCCATATCCTTTCTCCCTCTCTCCCTTATTAATAGAATCTGTGGTTTTTTTAGATAGACATACGGCAGCCTGGAATAAAGTCACTATTTCCCAGCCTCCCTTGTAGCTGGTATGAGCATGTGACTAAGTTCTCTCCAATGAGATGTAAGTAGAAATGGTATATGGCAGCTTCCAGAAAACCTTCTTAAAAGACAGCTAGCATGGGCCTTTTATCTCCTGTTCCTCATTTCCTCCTTCCTGCTGGCTGGACTATGGATGTGATGGCTGGAACTCAAGCAGCCATATTGGACCATGAGGTAAAGACACGTTTAACACATTAACTGCCGTGTGAGTATTTAACTCATGCTAGTTTTGAGCCTGGGCCTCATGAAGCATATGTAACTCACACGTCTCTTCACCTTGGGAGCTCCGAGAACTATTTTTCAAGCTGCATATAACTCATGCACAGAAAACAATAAAAAATAACAAATCTTTCATTAAATTAGAAAGGATCATTTTGTTTTCAAAGTTTTGATTCTATATTCCTAATAAAACACCATGGCCCTAAGGAAAACAATTTTTTTTGTAGTGTGGCAGTCAATGTGTTAAAATGGCAGAGCAGCAAGACAGAAGGAGCATGGGTCCCCAGTAATCATGCAGTGGTCATACTAGCCCCACACTATCAACCTTTCTACTGCATATCTGTGCGCTAAGCCTCTGTTTTGTTTTGTTTTGTTTTTATAGTCTGTTAGCATTAGATGACCTAAGCTTCTGTTTTAAGTCACTAGTATTTAGGGATTTATGTCACTCCCAAGCAAATCTAGGTCTAATTTAGGCCCACTATGGTCAAGTTTATGGTCAAAAGGACTCCCATTTATTAAGCACATACGGGAGCCAATGTCCAGGAAGCTAGGGAAAGGGTAGCTTCCTCCTTCCTCCCTCCCTTCACTTCCTTACTCCTGTCCAACACATGTTGAGTATTTCCTGTATTCCCCACCCTGAGCAGGGCACCTTACCTGTGTTAAGTAAAAAGACACGATTCCCAGCTCCAGCAGTGAGAGTTGATCCAAATATAAATAACAGGGCAGACCAATACGCATGTTCGTGATCTGTGTATTCCCACAGATATTACCCAAACCTCCCCAGAGGTTGCACACATGCACCCATTTTCCCTCTCTGCTGTTGTTCCTCGTGGCCCGCGTTGCCACACCCCAGCTATGCTCAGCAGAGTGTGTCACTTTGGGGCGACAAGCCTCCAGGCTCCTGATCACAGCGTCTCCGTGGTTGCAGCCCAGGCCTGGTCTGGACCAGGAACGCCAGGACGCCTCCAACCCTCTCTTTCTCTCAGCAGCCCAAGTCTGACTCCCTAGGACCTGGCAAAGTTCCCCCTGGAGATGTCTTTCCAGCTTCTCAATCTGTGAGGCTTCGGGCATCAAATAACTATGGAGAACCCTGAGGACCTGTAAACAACAGATAATTAGCAGGGTCATCATCCCCATTCTACTGATGAGGAAACTGAGGCTCAGAGAGGCATAGTCACAGGAGTCATTACAGGATTGGGATTTGACCTCTTTCTTAACTTCCAGCTCTCTCCCTTCGGACATACAAGCCGCATGGTGGAGGGATTCTTTTTATTTTTTTAATAACTATTTATTAAGCACTTATGTATTGAGTGTGCTAGGCACTGTGGCAAATGCTTCACATAAATTGTCTCATTTGTTCCCCACAACAACCCTATGAGGTTGGTTGGATTCTTCCCATTTTATTTATTTTTTAGAGACAGGGTCTCGCTCTGTCACCTAGGCTGGAGTGCAGTGGCACAATCACAGCTCACTGCAACCTCCAACTCTTGCCCTCAAGTGAACCTCCCACCTCCGCCTCCCAAAGTGCGGGATTACAGGCATGAGCCACGGAGCCCAGCGTATTTACACTTCAAAGATGATGGAAGTAGGGTCAAGGAAGATCGGCCTGCCCAAGTTCACCCAGCTTCTCAGGAACAGGTTGGGATTCACACTCTGGTGGTCTGAGCCAAAGCCCAATGAACTCACGATGCTACAGTGCCTCCCAGGTGGAGGCAGGGGGTTATTTGGGGTTCTTGAAAGGACTCCGGGGGTTCCTTGAAACCTTTAAGGAGCACATGGGGGTCTGTTCAGCAGTCCTTCAAAGGGACTCTAGACCCAGGAAGGCCTAGAACCTCTCGTACTGAGTAAAACCCTTGGCCTTGTGGGTCCAAGTTGCTGTGGCCTTGGACAGGTCAGAACAGGTACATGAGTTTTATCTGGGCGTGTGTTAGGTAGATGTTTCAGGTTATTCTGTTCGTTTGTTTAGTTTTTAACGTTGGCCCTTGGCCATCAACGGCAGGGAAGGCCACATCTGCAGCTCTGCCAGGGGCGGTCCTAGGCCTGCCTTTATCTCCAGAGCTGAAGCTCAGCCTGTCCACCTGGAGACAAGCTCTACCGGATTCTCACCAGGCGCCGTTCAGTTGTTTGATCTAGGACTCTCCAGGGCCTGGAGCCACTCCCAGGGCTGGCCCTGCCCCCAGCAGGACACCCCCACCCCAGCAAGTTGAGCCATGTGCTCAGTAGCTAGGGCCACGGAGGCCCAGGCCCCCCTCCACCCACACCCTGACCCCTACCGGGCTGTCCTAAGGGCCACCCAGGCCCTGGAAACCCCTCATCCTGGCCTAGAGGCCCAGCCAATGGAAAGGGACCCTGAAGGGGATGCCTCAGCCAGCCCAGGTAAGAGCCCAGGAGTGGAGGAAGCAGAGGTGACTGAGTGACAGAGACTGAGACTGGGCTTCCCCTGATAGGGGGAACTGCCAGGACAGCACAAGGTTGCAGGGATGAGGAACAGGGTGCACAGCCCATGGGGTGGCTGTTCTACACCACCCCATTTACTGATGCAGGCACTGAAGCTCATAGGCACACTTGTGGGAAGCTCCATACCTCAGTTTCCTCATTTTTACAAGGAGAGGATTATGAGAGATAGTATCCAGGAAAGAAAGAGCCTTTGCACCAAGCACATCAGCGAGGACAACATTATGACCCAGAGTTTGGCAAGGGGAGGAGAAGAGGTGGGCAGGTTACCAGGGAAGCTAGAGGTGCAGTCAGCCCCCTGCCCTGTCCCCACCCAGACGCCCAAAAGATGGCAGGTTGTGGGAGAGAAACAGAGGGACAAAGGACAGCAAGCAGGTCAACTCAGGCAGGCTGAGCACCTGGAACCCCAGCAGGGAGGCTGCTCCCCCCCACTGGACACATGGACATACCATAACCACCCAGCCCCTTACACTTGGGTGGGGGGTTCCCTGGACTTACCCTCCCTCCCAACACATCCCACTCCCACCTGCTGGGCACTCTCTGATCACGGATCCTTCCCTTCACTGCCCACCTGGTGCCTCTCCACATCTCCCAGCCGCACACAGCAGCCCACGTGTGAATCTGACCTGTGGAAATCCTTTGTTGGGACCAAGGGAAAATTTCCCCTTTGCCCTCTGAAAGTTTGCTGAAAAGTCAACTCGCAAAAGGCAGATTAATTAGGAAAAAGGCGTTTGAATTTATTTAACATGTATGCACGGGAGACTTTAGAATGAAAACCCAAAGATACAGGGGAAATTTTCCATTTTTATGCTCAGGTTCAACAAAGTATGGATAGCCATGTAGAAATATGATTGGACAAAAAGGGTGTGATCTAATCCTAGTAGACTGAGTGGGGAAACCCAGCAAGGCCTATCTAGATTCTTCCTGGACTCTGAGCATATACTTCTTCTTTCTGGGCATGGGGCTGGGCCCTCACTGGAACGAGGGTCATATGACCTGTAATCAAACAAGGTAAGTCAGATAATTTCTTTATGGCCAGTTTTTACACGGAAAGGCAGAGAGAAAGTTAACAGTAGTATTTCTAGGTTTTATGGCTGGCTTTGGGGAAAAGGGGCTCTGGTTTTTATGACTTGCCTTGGAGAATTAGGATTCTAGTTTTTACGGCTGGCCTGCGGGGGGGATGGGACTGAGAGACAGGAGGCAGGAGAAGGTCAGAGAAAAACTATTGTTTCTGAGGCTGCTTCTGAGGCCTTCATTTTGGGGTATTGTTTTTTTGAGCTCCAACACGTTCAATGGCTGAGGTGCCTGTAAGGTGGAAAGCAAGCCACTTACAGGCTTAAGAGGCCCAGCTGAGCTCCCAGCATCCTCTTGTCCCAGCTGCCAACGCCCCCACCTCCTCCCATCCCTCCACCACGCACACGCACACGCACACCCCACAACCCCCACTCCCCCCATCTCCCCCCACCCCACCCCCTCCCCATGCTGCAGCAGCTTGGGGCTGTCCCAGCCCCTCCAACCCTGCAGCTGTTCCCCCTGCTGGGAGAACGGCTCCCACTGTCTCAAGGGTCTTTTGCTCTAAGAGACCTTTCCTTGGCCTTCTCCCCAACCTCTCATGAGTGTGGCCTGCCCTAGCCAGCTCTGGGTGCTGAGCCCAGGAGACCACCAGGCAGGGAGGGCCCTTGGAGCCTGGTGCTGACAAGGTACACGGCAGGGCACCTCCACACGGTGATGAAAGCACATGCCCGGACTCCCCCTCAGTGGCTGAGGCCAGTAACAGCCCACACCCCACTGGACTGCTGTGAGGGCTGTCACCACACAGCACTGTGCCTGCCATGTAGTAAGTGCTCTGCAAGCGGCTGCCCCCCTGCGAACCCCTAGACACAGAAGGGACTAACAATCACTGCTATGCACACAGTTTCCCAGGGCCAAGAGGCAGAGGCCCAAGAACAGGGCCCGCAAATGGCAAGGCTCCTGGCCCCTCATCTCCATCCACCACTGGTCAGTCCCCGCCAGCGTCTTCTCACCTCCACAGCTCACTTACAGACTCCTCCTCCAGAGAACCCTCCTGGACTGAACAAGTGCTGCTTCCATTGATGGAGCCCCTCCTGCCAGTCAGATGGTCCCAAGGTGCCAGGGTGCTCCCAGGAGGGGTTCAAATCTGAAAGGATGCTGGGGCTCGGCCTGCCCCAACAGGGGGAACCTAGAGCCAAGGTTCCTACCCTGCGGTTTCTAGCCTAAATGAGATCAGTCAGCACCCAGAGACCAAGTGCCAAAGGCCAGAGTATGTGCCAAGCTCGTGCCTGCCTGGGCCTGGAACTACATGCTCACTCTGCACGGACCACTCCTTCCCTCGCCCTTCAGCCACTGGCTCCTTCTCAGCTTCCAGACTGTTGCTTAGTAACATGCCCTGCAAAAGACCTTCCTTGCCCCTCCTTAATTAAGTCAGGATCCCCCACGTTCTCCCTTTCAGCCCCTGCCTGCTGTCCTCACAGCTCTTGGCTCCATCTGTGACTATGTCATGAGGCCTGGCACTCAGGGAGGCAGCAGTTCAAAACCAAGGGGACAGACATGAACCACAAATTATTTATTGCAGAAATTTGGCCAAGGTTCCAATTGGGCGGCCCCAGCTGAGGCTGGACTGGGCCCCTCTGCCCAGGGCTGGCAGGTGAGATGGGATCTGGGTGAGGCAGCAAGCCTGGGAATGGGGCCTCAGAGCTGTGACACGACATTGGGTGCCAAGCTGCAGGTGAGGCCTGTGCCATCCGGTTCCACATTGAGGGTCTTCACTATGCCATCCTCTATCACCATGGAGAACCTGCCAGAAAGAGAGGCCAGCCAGCTGCATCAGCCTGGGCCTGGGGGTTGGGATGGGGACAGAAAGGGAGGCGGGAGCCAGAGTCCCAGGAGAAGCCCACGAAGGACCCACTACTTTTACCTCTTAAGCCGTCGATTCCCAAAAAGGGACACCAATGAATCATCTAGTAATAAATCTGTCTCCTAAGAGAATAAACAGAGAAAAGTGTCAGGAACCTCCAAAACAGGCCAAAGCCCCCATTGCTCCCCATACTGCCATGTCCTTCCAAGTCCCTGCTTCCAAGGCCCAGCACAGGAACTGCTCTGTAGGGTGGAGGTCAGGGGCACACTCACCTTCCCAAAGGCCCCAGTAGGGTCAGCCAAGAGCCGAACCTGAGAGAGAAAGTAAAGGTCACAAGAACAATCTCCTACCAGGCCCAACCCCCTGTAGGCCCCACACCTCACCTTGCCTTCCGTCTTGTGGGCTCGTCCCCACTCACCAGTCACAAAGACATCGTTAACACTCAGACATGCCACCACCTGGACCCCCTTGGCCTTCAGAGCCTCAGCCTGCTCCACAAACCCCGGCAGGTGGGTCTGAGGAGGGGAAACAAAGGGTCAAAAAGGGATAATTGCATCTGCTCCTCAGCTCACCCTTCATCTCCAGTCCCTCCTCACTACCCTGCTGCAATGCCTTTAATCAGACAACAAGAACTGTGTAAACCATTCTATTTCATTTTGCCTTGGCCCCTAGGAAGCTCGGATCCAAACTTAATGCCCTATAATCAAGACCATGAACTTCTTATGTGCAGGACTATGTCTTATCTACCTGAGTCCCAAGTACCTTCCACAGTGCCTGTCACTCAGCAGGACCAATAAGGGGTGTTGGATTTAATTGCAATACCCTTTTCTCCAACATGCTTAGTACTATTACCTTTCCAGAGCCTCTGCTTATTTTGTATCATACTGAAATGCTTTTCTAACTGTCATATGAGGACTATGTGGAGGAATTAAGAACAATACAAAAGATCCCAATTCCTGATCCTCAGAAGGGAAGGGCCTCACCTTGGAACAGCCAGGGGTAAAGGCCCCAGGAACTCCAAACAGCACACCCTTCTTGCCCTTAAACAGCTCTGCCAGGTTCACCTTGTTTCCCGGCTCCCCTTCAAATACCTCCACTGAGGGGATGGCATCTCCCACCTAGAGGGAAGAACTCCAAGATGAGGCGGGCTGAGAGAGGGATGGCAAACCAGAGCCAGGGGGAATAGAGAGCCTGGTAGCTGCACCTGCTGGAAACAGCGTTGAAACCCAGCAGGAAATTCCAGTCCTGTCAGAGTTTCCAAGGGTCCCTCCCTGTCCCCCTCCCCCCATATGGTTACCCCACATCCTCCGGGTTTCAAGGTGGCCCTGCTCCTCTTAAGGGTCCATTGGTGACAACAGAGAAAGGGAGAGAAGGCCTCCCCAAGTGTCACAAGAGGTTACATAATAAGCTATCTAGGTGACAGAAAAGGAGTTGGATAAGCGGCCAGAGGAGGGGGACAGAGGAGGCCATGACCATAGGGAGGGAGAGGATCCTGGCCAGGTCTGAGTGTCCCACCCTCACCAAGAGGAAGAGGGACGGCAGCAGCAGGTGGGAAAGTTAGGGGAGGGTGTCCAGACCCCTACACGCAGGAAACTAGGATAAAGGAGGAATCTCCAGAAGGGGAGGGACCCGTCCACCTGGGAGTGTGGGAGGGCTTCAAGGGGCCAGGAGAGGAGACCAGAGGGAGAGAGTCCGAGGTGGCGGAGCGTCTCTGAGGAGCCCAGAGGTTGGGAGTAGAACGAAGTAGAAGGTAAAGGGGGATCTCAGAAGGGATTAAGAGGAAAAGGGGGTAAAGTCCAAGGAGCTGGGGATGGTTCCAGAAGGGTGGGAATTAGCTATGAGAGGAGGGGAGAAAGTCGTGGAGTGGAGTGGGGGAAGACACCATGGGGGCTCTAAGGGACAACTCTTTCAGAAGATGGGGCGAAGTGACGCCCAGTACTATTACAAAAGCAGGGGGAGGATACAGTGGGGGACAAGCAGCAAGGTTGAAAGGGGCCCTGGGGCAAAGGAGATAGTTCCAGATGGTGAGGGAGGCCATGGTATTCAATCGCCTGAAAATGGTGGAGACCTGTAACAGAGTGTCGCAGGGCCAATGCGAAGTGACTTGAGAGGAGCGCTCGAGAGCCTCGGGCCCCTACAACTGGCGAGAACGGTGGGGCAGCTAAGGGGTCTTGCCGAGGGGATGAGCGCAACAGGGGTCTCTAGGGCGGCGGGGAGGCGTCCGGAAGCCAGGAAAAAAAGACTACACCCCCAGACGAGCGGGACAGGGGGCGGTCTTGAAAAGACTGGGGGAGTGGGGGAGGTCGGGGCGGCTGGGCAGCGCTCACCTTGATTGGGGCCATGGCTGCGGCGGCGCTACTAAAACCGTGGGCCCCGCAAGGCGCCCACCCTCCTGCTCCTTCCGGCTGCCGTCTTGCTGCCGCCGCCGCTGCTGTCGCTGCTACACACTCGGGGACCGCACCAGCGAGTACGGAGCCAGCTCGGTGTCTCAGGACGCGCAGGCCGCCTAGTATCCCCGTGACCGCAACCACTCCTCCCCTCAGCCGGGGCCGCTGCCAGAGGCGGGGCCCGGCCTTAGGCGCAACCTCGGCGTCCGCGCGGAAGGCGGGCGCGGCCCGCGGCGAGCCACGTCTCCTGCGCAGGCGTGGGCGGCCGAGCTCGCGGGGCTCTGGGTTCCTCCGCCCCGGGGGCGGAGCCACGGACGCCACCACAAACGGGGCGGGGCTTCGGCGGGGGCGCCGCTAATTTGCATACAAGACTGAGGGGCCGCTCGCTTGCTGGGCCGAATTTACGGGTGGGGTTCCTGTTCCTTCACGGAGAAGAGGGGAGGAAGACGATGGTGTCGGGGGCCTGTGTAGCAGCAAAACATGTTTATTTTGCATTCAATGAGCGCCCCTGCATTGCGGCTGCCTCACGTACCGCTTGCATTTCACTATGACTTGTAGCGAGCGGGGCCTGACGTAGCCAAAGCCAGGGGGCGTGCGCCATGGCAGCCGCCCGCCGAGGCGCTTCCGGTAGCAGCGCGTGACCCCACAGGTCTTTCACCTACCTACCTCGGCTCCCGCAAGCACAAGTTCCAGCAACTTCGCCACTTCCGGTCCCCCGGCCACCCAATAGCATAGAGAGCGGAGCATCCCCGGAAGTGACGCGACGGAGTGGTGGCTTCTTTCCGGTTCCGGCCTGGCGAAAGCGCGTTTGGAGACATGAAACTGCTCACCCACAATCTGCTGAGCTCGCATGTGCGGGGGGTGGGGCCCCGTGGCTTCCCCTTGCGCCTTCAGGTAACGGTCGGGGACGGTCTCTCCCCTCTCCCGAGGAGGAGAGGGGAACTGGGGTCCGGTCCCCGCCTGACTACACCCCTCCGCCCGCAGGCCACCGAAGTCCGCATCAACCCCGTGGAGTTCAACCCCGAGTTCGTGGCGCGTATGATACCCAAGGTGGAGTGGGCGGCGCTCCTGGAGGCGGCCGATACCGTGAGGACGCTCCCCCGGCCCGTGCATGCCCTGGGAAGGGGGGGCGGGCTCGCCGCAGCCTCAGATGCCGCGCCCCGGTGCCCGGCCTGAGGCGGAGGGTCGAGGATGCTCAGAGATGACTTAGGTCTCTTGCCCGCCCACAGTTGCACCTGGTCGAGGTGCCCAAGGAGCCGATTCAGGGATATGAGCACGATGAGAAATTTCTGAGGAAGATGCACCACGTCCTGCTGGAGGTGAGAACCGGCCCATCGCTTCCTTCCCCGACCACCTGCCTCCCACACTGAGGCTGCCAGTGCTCAGCTCTGTCCCATACCGCCTGCAGGTGGATGTGTTGGAGGGCACCCTGCAATGCCCGGAGTCTGGACGTCTGTTCCCCATCAGCCGTGGGATCCCCAACATGCTGCTGAGTGATGAGGAAACTGAGAGTTGATCGCGCCAGGCACCAGTTTTCCATCTTGTGACTGTGTGTATCTTTGTTACGAATGTCCTATTTACTAGTTCTGCCACGTGTATCCCCAGCCCCTGTCCCAACGACACACTGAACACAGTGTTCTTGAGCTTGATAGTATATATTTTTTTCTCATTAAAGGTTGAAAACCAAAAGCGGTTTCTCTTTGCAGCAAATATACATTAAAATAGAGTCTCTGTACAGCCAAGGGCTCTGGGCCCTGGCTTGCCCCGTGTCCCTACGCCTCCCAGGCCAAACCCAAAAATAAATATAGTGTTATTGCTGTGCAGGGCATAGAGGCAGTGCTCTCCCTACCCCCTGAGGAGGCTGGGTGGGAGCTGATGGGGGGCCCTGGCCACCCCAGGGGTCCAGGGGCTGGAGCCTGCTTGGAGTTATTGCTTCAACGGGGGCACTAATGCCCAATGCAAATGATGAGGAAAGGAGCGAAGGGGGCAGGGGCCTTTGCTCTCCAAGTCCCCCTCTGCTCTAGAGAGGGGGTCGGATTAAGCAGCAGCAAAAGCATCACCCACTGGGAGACTGTGGCCTCCATCCCCTTCCCTCCCTGAGTTCAGGCTTCTGCCTCCCATATATCCCCTGCAGCCCCCTATGGCTTCCGCAAGGCCCCCTACACTCTGGGGGCACATTATGGCTTGCAAGGGGCAGCACGGTGCCCAGAGCCTGGGCATACACCTTCCCAGCTTCTGATACCCCTTAGGAGGGGAGGGCTTGGGGCGTGCTCCCAGGGGCTGATGGCATTGCCCTGGCCCTGCCAGCAGGCAGTGGCACTGCCCAGACCCCAGCTCTGCCCCCTTGGGGCTGACCCCATGCTTGGCAGGTCCTGTATCACCCCCACCAGTCCCACCCCTGCCTCAGTCCATCATGGCCTCAAGCATCTCCAAGAAGAGCTTGTGCATGGGCACCTTGCCCTCCAGCTTCACCCCATAGAAATGGGCCAACACTTTGCCCGCTGTCTGGCGGAGGAGGGGTAGTGTGAGCAGCAGCCTTCCTGCCCGCCGCCTCTCGGCACCCCCTCCAGGGCCGGCCCGGCCGGCTTCATACTCCAGCAGGGCCTCGTGCAGAGCTTCTCGCAGCTGCTCCACAGCCTCGGCATCTTCGATGTGCACAGAGTCTGCAAGGAGAGGGAAGGGAACTATTGACCTGGGCCATCTCTGGAAAGGGCAGAACCCACCCCTTGCTTGGACACTGCTGGATGGGGCCTAAGGGGATGCCAAACAGATCTGTGGACAGGCTGACTCTGAGGGGCACCACTCACTGCTCCTGCCCATGAGCCCCGCGGGGGCCCACCCTCTCTCCCTTAACTGTGGCCACCTCTTACTCTCCCCACCCTCCCTCTCCCTAAACTGTTTACCTTTCCATGTTAGCATGGTACTAGGGCTCAAAATCCTGTGCAGTTCAGGGCCTGCCCTTGGCTGGCTTTGTGACTTTCAGCAAGTCATTGTTCTTCCCTAAGCCTCAGTTTTCCTTTTCTGCAAAATGGGACTGTGCCACCACCGCAGAGTTAAAGACTAGAAGGCCTCATGGGGAAACCTGTCAGTGCCTGCCCTGGACTCTCACCCGAATTGGCAAGGGCCAGGGCCTTCAGCAGGACGTACTCCTCTCGTTCCAGCCGTAGGGCCTGCAGTCGCCGCACCAGTTGCAGCAGGGCAGCCCCCAGTTCCCCCAAGCCAGCTGCCCGTGCCCCCTCTTCATCCAGGACCAGATCCTCAGCAAAGGCCAGCTCATCCTGCAGTGGCAGTGAACGCTGGGCCACACCCAGCACCAGTACCTCCATCCATACGCTTTGCAGTACTGACATCTGGTCAGACAGCGACAGCGATGAGAAGCCTAGAGAACAGTGGGGAGCAGCCCGGCTGAGCGAGTGTGCCAGAGCCAGGCATGGCCTGGCCCACTCAGGGAAGCCCGAGGTCACCTGGGCTCTTTACCTGGGATGCTCTTGGCCCAGCTGATAGTGACCACGATCTCTCGGTCAAAGAGGTCACAGAGGGTAGCCACAGCTGGGAGGTGTCCATCAGGGCCCGCCGGGTCAGGCATGGCGTATAGCTTTTCAGGCTCAACCACTAGCAGGTGAGACACCAGTGCATTCACCGGGGCTGCAGTGACAGTTGGAGGACTAGAGTCAAGAGCACTCCCATCCATCAGGCCTCAGGGGCCACACATCTTCCCAGAGTTAGTCCCCTGTGGCTTTCCTCAATAGCCACTGGCCAGCCAGGCAGGCACCTCTCTGCAGGGAAGAGCATTTCTCCCAGGGAAAGCCAGTCTGTTTGTGGACAGACTCTTGAGTGTTAGAAAACCTCTCCCTGTTCCCAGTTGTACTACTTGGTGTCTGATGTAAAAAAAAGGCACTTTCACATTTCTTGGGGAAATGAATAAGATAAAGAGGAAATCTGGGTCCCAGCGCCCAAGATGACTACTATGTTGGGTGAACAATGCCACAGATAGACCTCCCGTATCCTAGCCCCACCCCAGCCCTGGACCTCCAGGGACCCACGGTGCTCACCTGTCTTCCGGGGGCCCCCAGCTACTGCCAGGGGGCCAGCAGGGAAGGCGCTTGGGAAGGGCAGCGGGTCCACCTCTGGCCGCCGCTTGTACTTCTGCCGCCCACCCCGGACACGGTCCAGGCGTACCCCTTGAATTATAGGACAGGACTGTGTCCGTGGTGCTGGGAGTGGGCTTGCTCTGCTGAGCCGTCCCCCCCAGTTCATTCACCAGGACTTCCCAGGCCTTGCCCCCACCCGGCCCCGTGCACCCAGCTCCCCCAGCCCTCGCCCAGGCCCCTGCCCAGTGCTCACCCTCCTTGAGCATGCCCACCCGCAGGCACTTGGTGAAGCGGCAGGCCTGGCAGGCCTTGCGTCTCCGCTTGGTGATCTCACATTCGTTGGAGGCCGGACAGCTGTACTCAATGCTCCCTGCCAGGAAGAGGCAGGGCTCCAGTGGCGGCCTCCCAGGGCCCGGAGGGGGCCCAGCTGACAGGAGAGCCCTGACTGGCCCAGGGCAAGCACAGGTCTGGGGGTACGGGGAGGAAAGGGAGAGCAGGATGCCATGAGCAGGCGGGGAGGGGAATAGCTGCTGGGCGGGGGCCCTGTCTGGACAAGGGAGGGGCTGGGACCAGGCAGTCAGGCTGCATCTCTGCCTCAAGCCTCTGGTCAAGCCACGTTTCTGGGCCACACTGCCCTTTTCTGCTCTCATCAAGGGCCACGATGACCTCTACGTTGCTAAGTCCAATGTTGAATTCTTGGTCCTCATCTTGTCCTAAGAGGAACATCTTACACCGCTGATCACTTCCTACTCCTAGAAACACTTAAAACACTTTCTTCTTTTGTTTCTAAGACACCACACACTCCTGGTTTTCCCCCCACCTCACTGGCCACTTTGTGGTTTCTGTGGGTCCCCCCGAGCTCTTCCATTGAAGAACTCCAGGGCTGTCTGTGTACCTCATTTCTGCTCACTCCCATGCAATCTGACCCAGTCATGGGGCTTTCAAATCTGCATCTCTAGCCTGAACTCTAGACTCACATCCCCAGCTGCCTCAACACCTTGCATATCTACAAGGCAGCTCAAACTTAACATGTCCTAAATGGATTCCATTTGTCCAGTTGCTCAAGCAGAAACCTAGGCAGTATCTTTGCTTCCTCTCATACCCAACCCACTGACAAATTCTGGAGGGCTTTTCCTATGTCCAGAATCTAACTCCTGCCCCAGCAACTGATTCCACCCTCGACCTGAGTCACTGTCACCTCACCCCTCACTGGCCTCCTGCTGTCCCTGCCCCCTATTCTCAACACAGCAGCCAGGGGGGTCCTATTAAGCCTATGTCATACATACTAACTGTGTTCTGGGAAGGAAAAAAAAACTACATCAGATACTGTCCATCCTCTGCTCAAAACCCTCCAGTGATCTCCCTTCTCACAGTATAAGCCAAAGCAAACCCATGGCCTGCAAGGCCTGCACCCCTGCTCCCTGTCACCTTTTTGACCTCTGCTCCCTCTCTGGCCTCCTCCACGCTCCTCAAGCAGGCCTTGCCTCAGAGCACTCTGCTCCTGCCTGGAGCTCTGGCCCTGACGTCCACACAGGCTCCCTTACCTCTCTGCTCACTGTCACCTTGGGGAGGCCTTCCCTGGACACCCTGTGGCAATGCCAAATCCCTCTGCACATACCGCCTGGCCTCTGAACCCTGCTTTATGGTTTCTCTTAAGCTCTCAGCACCATCAAACATGCTACAAATGTACTTATTTATCTCGTTTATTATCTGTCTCCCCACTTCAGTGGCAGCTCTACCAGGACCAGGACTGTCCCCAGCACCAGTAACAGGGCCTGGCCCATAGTGGGCGCTGGTGGCCCTCCCAGGCTCACAGGGTCCCACAAGGACCAAATGAAACAACCAGACACAGGCCATCAGCATGTGTCTCCTCACGGTGTACTTTCTCCTGCGCCCTACTCAGGCTTCTACACTCAGCTCAAGACGCCTTCTCAGGGAAGCCCTCCTTCCAGAGCCCCAGACCCAGCCTGTTCCCTTGGCACATACCACAGCTGTACCTGGATGGTTCTGTGCAATTCATTGTTTCCTCGTTCTGCGCTTTGCTAGAATGTAAACTGCTTAGCGCAGAGACAGCTCTACCTCAGTCCCAGCTACGTCCCCAGGGCCTGGAACACTGGCCAGGGCAGCAAAGCGCAGGTGTGTGAAGCACCAAGGGCTCTGGCTACCACTTACCAACTTTGTGACCTTGGGCAAGTCCCATACCTAACATCCTGGACTCTCAGTGTTCCCAGCTGTAAAACTGGGATGATAAAAATCATATCCACAAAGGCAGGTTGTGAGAATTAAGGGGATAATATGGGTAAAACGTTTAGCATGGTTCACGGCATCTAAATGCTCAACAAACAATTACTATTTATAGCTAGCACTCAATAAATGTTTGTCAACAATCAACATACAATGAAGGGTTCCAGGGTGGGTAGGAGACACCTGCACCTGGACCTGTTGGCTCACTGGTCTTCAGACCCAGAAGGGAGCATAGTTTTTACACCAGTGGGTTTCGGCCAAGTCAAAACTCACTGGAATGTCACAATCAGTCATGAGGCATCTGTCCGAAGTTCAGTTATTAGTAATAAGCAGGGGCAGCAATCTGGTGTTTATGAGCTCAGCTCTGGATCTAAATCAACCCAAGTTCAAATCCTGGTTCTGCCATTTTCTACCTGTGAGATTTGAACAAAGTTTCAAAAACCTTTCTGAGCCTCAGTTATGATAATACTGCTGACAACTTATAGGGTTGCTGTGGGGGGGCTGAGAACATAAAAGGGCACAGTGCGTGGCACAAGGTAAGCACCCAAGAAAAAAAAAATTTTAATTATATGTGTTACAGCCCAGAAGCAACTGATGGTTATGTAAAAACATAAATAATAGGCCCATCCCAAGTCACACTTATATTAGCATCTTGCTCACTCGCTCAAACTTTGATATGCTTTCCTGAGTGAATGAGAAAAAAAATCAGTGACTGTTAAGAGCAGAGATGGATGCTAAAATTTGAGGTAGCCCCTCTCAGATACCCATAAAAACCTGTCTTGTGTTGGTGCAGATTTGGGGAAATCGAGAAAAAGGGGGCATGTTCTATGCTGGAGGGCGGGGGGATAAGCAACTGCCAGAAGCAAAAACGAAGTTTAGGAAATTTGCCTCAGAATTTTTCAGCGCCACTGTTGAAGGTGCTGGGCCTGCAGTACCCAGAAACCCAGGAGGCATCCTGAGTCCACTCTTACATCCTGCTCCAATCTATCAATACATCCTGGTGGTTTTATCTAACTTTTAAGGAACAGAGTGTTTCTGGGAGCCTGGGAACATCAGACTGCCAACCTCAAACAGTGCCATGGCAGTCTGGGGGCCTACTGGCACCCAGCAGTGTATCCACTGAGTAGTGCCAGGCCCAGAGGGTAGAGGGCAAAGGGCAAAAGGGCACAGGAGTGGGGTGGGGGCTCACCCTGTATGGTCCTCTTGAAGAAGGCTTTGCAGGCCTCACAGGATGCCACACCATAGTGGTAGCCGGAGGCCACATCCCCACAGACCAGGCAGAGACGTTTGGGCAGGGAGCTGAGCACCAGCTTCCCACCACCCTGCTCGCCAGGCCCAGCCCCTTCCCCATCCTCCTCCTCCTTGTGGCCTGGATGGCAGCGAGTGGGAGCCGGACCAGGCGCCAGGGCCACGGAAGGCTCAGTCTCTGTCTCCGAGGAACCCTTTGGACTGTCGGGGCTAGCTGGCTCTGCTTTGATGTAAAGAGGCTCAATGCCCACCACCTGGCTGGACATGGCGCTGGTCACCTGCAGGGAGAGACCTGTCAGTTCACAGGGAGGCACCAGGATGGGGGATGGAGAGACACCCTGCCACATGGGTTGCCCAACCCTGGGCCTGGGGCCAGGCTTCCAGGCTCAGCAAGGGGGTGGAACGGGGGACAGAGTCCAAGGAAAGGCTGCCTACGAAAAGGGCCCTCCCAGCTGTTGCCATGGGAATAGAGTCTCCAGAGCCTCCAAGGCCAGTAACTGACAGCAGGTCTCCCACCTGGGAACCTAGGGAGACTTGAAAAGCCCCTACTTCCACCCAGGCCAGGAAACAGGGGAACCTTAGCCCCCAGGCAACCTTCAACCCCACCTGGAATCCCCAGCCAGAGCAGGACACCTCCCAATTTTCTCCATATGTTGGGGGGAACCTTAGTGATCTCTCCTCATCCGGGTATTCTCCATTCAAGTGAACACACAGGCACACAGACCCACGGGCAGCTGATGTCCTCACACATGTGTTCACACACTCCAGCTCACATGGGTGCTCAGGTGTCCCCATGTGTCCATGCATGCTCGCTCTGCTGGGGACTTTCACACTCACACACAGCCTTTCTGAAACCCAAGTCCTCGCTCCTGCTCACACTCGTCCTCACACACTCCTCCTGAAGCGCACACCCCATAAACTCACACTCAAGGCTCATAATCACACACTCACACTCAAACTCTCACTCTTACCAAGTCCCATGTTCACACACACAGGCACAGACTCAAGAAAACACCTTCAGAGCTTTTCACACCTGACACACCGCCCCCCTCCTGCCCAAGCATGCCCAATCCCAGCCGCACCGGCGGGCGGGGCTCCACCTCCTGGCACCCCTGCCTGCGCGGTCACTCTCACACTCGGCTGCCGCAGAGTCCTCCACCTCCTGGGGCGCCCCGCCCCCCAACCTGCGCACACCTATGGGAAGTTGCCTAAAGTTGCTACACCTCCCCCCTCCCGCCCCCGACCCGCGGGGGACCTCCAGCAGGTTATCAGGAAGTAAATGGGGAGAGCCAAGGAGGAGGAAGTTCTCCCCTGCCAGTGAGATGACCTTTGACCCAGAGAGGAGGGTGGCCCAAGGCCCCTTCGAGCGCCCCCATGTGGTCTTCAAAGCCCCTTCCCCGACAGAGAACCCTCCCCATCTCCCACCCCGGCCCGCCCCTGGGACTTCGGCATGCTCCCAGTGCCGGATTGAACCCTCCTGCCCCAGGGCTCGACCCGAGGCCCAAGCCCGACCCAGGCCAGGACCCGCAGCCAGAGCCAGACCCTGACTCAGGCAGGCCCACCAGGATCTGGACGCCGATCCCGCCTGGACCCTGACCCCGTCTGGCCCTCGACCGCGTCCCGACCGTGACCCGGACAGGCCCCAGAGCCGGACCCCGCCTGGAGCCCGCCCCCCCGCCCGCTTCCCTGCCGCGTTCGCACATGGCCCCCGCAGCGGCGCTCCCCTCCGCCCCCAGACCTGGGGCTCCGGCAGGGCGGGCGGGCAGGCATGAGGTCCGAGCGGCCCGGAGTGCCGGGGTGAGTTGGGGTCCGCGGGCGGCCCCTCCTCCGCCGCCTCCTCGGGCCGCGCCGCCCCACCGCGCCGCGTCCCCTCACTCGGCGGCGCCGCTGGCTGCTTGTAGGACACAAAAGGACATCGCGGCCGCTTCCTACTCCGCTTCCTCCAGCTGACAGCGGGGGCGGGGCCGGCGGTGCGCATGCAAAGCAGGGGGCGGGGCCCGGGGCCCTATGCTAATCACACAAGCAGGCCGGGCGGCGCCTGCGTGCCTGGAGGAGTAGGGGCGGAGCCGGCAAAGCCAGTGGGCGGGCCTTCACGAAGGTCCCGCCCCACAGCCGCTGAGCCTCCGCGGCGCACATGCGTACGCAGCCGCTGAGGGGGCGGGGCCCGAGAAGAGGCGGGGCGCGGGGAATTAGAGCGGGAATGGGGGGAGGGTCAGAAGCGCTCTTTCGTAACGGAGGAGGTAGGGTGCGCTGCGCGAGAAGAGTAGGCGAGGTCGCTGAGTGGCCGCAGCTGCGGCGCGGGGAGACAACATACATACGAAAATGAAGAGGGCGGGACGAGCGCAGAGGCTGGAATAGCTACCTAAACTTGAGGGGCGGAGCCTAGCACTCCCTAGCAAGGGGGGAGGCGCTCCCCTTTCCCTCTTCCCCTCCCCCAAAGGTAACACCAACGCGGCACTTGAGCCTTAGACCCAATGTCCTCACTAACCTGCGGAACCCGGGGTGGGAGAAACAGACCTAAAACATGCAAGAAGCCCTGGATTGCAAGTCCCTGGAAGGTAGGGCCTATTGGGCCCGGCTCAAGGTCACTGCGGTGACCGAATGAAGGTCACGGGAAAGGGCGGGGCCACGTGCGTCCGCCTCGCGCGGGCTGCCTTGCACTGACTCACGGACCGTGCACAGACTCTTTTATTTATCTAGAGCTCAAATTCCACGCGGACGGGGTCGGGCTTGGGTTTGGGGACCGGGTAGGGCACGGTGCTGGAGTCCGGCCGCTCCTCGAGCCCGAGGTGGTGTTCTTAGTTTGAGACGTTCTGTCTCGTGTTCCGGCGCTTCTTGATCCCCTCGATGTATCGCTGCAGCTCCTTGGTCAGGAAATGTTCCCTGCCGATTCCTGACCGGTAGCCTAGAAGGGCCGAGCTCAACTCAGGGAAATGGGCACCCACAAGGCCTCCCCAACAGCGGGCGCCGCATGTGTGATTCGAGGAACTGCAGGTGATTTGGGGTGGCAGCAGCGCGGGGTGCTAGGGTCTGTATTAGTTTGGGGAACTTTGGTCTCTAAGGTGCTGGGTATTAAGGTGGACGGTGGATTGAGGGCAAGGTTAGAGAAGATGTTGCAGGCAGTGATAGGGAGCAGTTTTTGGACACTTCTGGACCACCCAGTCTAAGCCATCAGCTGGCCCTTTGTCCCTGCAGGACGTTCAAATCGTAACAGACGTTTACCCAAATAATCCACTGTCCAAAGACTCCTGACAGCTCCCCCACCGAGAGGGAACCAAAGCCATACAAAGGCTGTCATCCTATTGGGCAGGTGGAGAAACAGCCTCAGAAAAGCCCCATCAGCTAGAGGGGGGCTGCACTAAAGCTAGATCCCAGAGCCCCACCTTCTCTGGCCTTGCCCCCTCTGACGGCCACCCAATGCCCTCCCCACTGGGTCTTCTTGTGTGGATCCCTCAACTTTTAACTTTTATGGGGCCCTTGGAATATGTTTGTGGGTGCTAAGGGGGTCTGATACGACATACACATTCTGAAACCCCAACCCCACGGGCTCAAGCCCTGCAAAATCCACCAGGATCTCTTGTGGAAGCTTGGGGGGGACTCACTCCTGAGGGCTTTGGTGAGGATTTCCAGAGCTTCATTCTCCATGAGCTCCATCAGGGGCAGCGGCAGCTGGAGAAGCAGCAAGAGGCTCAAGTGACCCCATCTCTGCCCCATCTCTGAAATGCCCCACCTGCTCCATGCAGCCCCAAGACCCCCAACCAGCCCACCTGTCCTTCCGCCCTGCAATCCACCCCATCCTTTCACTGCTTGCAATCCCCAACTTGCCTATCCCCTACCCCACGAAAACCCCCAGTCTCCCTGGGCCCCTCCAACCCTGTTCTGCTGCTCTGCCCAGTAGGCTTGATGGGGTGTGTGCTTCAAGCTTTCCACCGATGACACTGAGGAAGATTTTTCTGGGAGAAGAGAAAAGAGATCAGCCATCTGCAAACTCCTGGGTCTTCTCTGGAGTAGAGGAGATATGTGGGTAGGCACTTGGCAGGAGGGAGTGGCCTTCAGAGACCAGTTCCAGGTGCTACCTTAGAGTCAGTATGGGACACTGGTTACAACCCTGGGTTTTAGAGTCCCACCCACGTGGGTCCAGTCTGACTCCCTGCTGTGTGAGACTTAGCACCAGTGACTGAAACTTTCCAGGCCCCCAAGTTCTTCATCAGTAAAACGGAGGGTGTGAAGTTTAAAGGTGATAATGCAAGGGAAGCCCCGTGCCTGGCACATGGCAAGAGCTAAATGCCTGGCGATTGTTATATTGTTATGGGTTCCAATTCCCTGATGAAGGGGGCAAGGGGGGAGCAAGTGCCAAACAGCGCCCTGCATGTAGTAGGGGCTTAAAAATTGTAACCAGTGACTGACTAAATGAAAGACAGACACCTCAACCAAGGCAAATCCTCAGGCAGGGAATTAACACCCTCCTGTCAGCTGGCGGGATGATTCCATTACCGCGCTGCCTTGGCGCATTTTCGTTTTGTTTTGCCGTACGGCCGTTAGGCCTGGTATGACGGCTTCCCGCTAGGGGGCGCTCCAAGAATGTCTGGTTGATTCAAAGCGTGGATGATTCGTGCAGGTGCGGGTCCCTAGAAACTTGGAACCTATCAGCTTTCCCCCCATTTTACAGCATCGGTAATTGAGGCCCTGGCCAGCCCCCCGCCTTGTGGGCGTCCACGGCCTGGCGAGGCCACACTAACCGGCCTCGGTCTTGGAATCGTCTCCCTCCTCCCATACATGGGACTCCATGGAGCTGCCTTGGTGCAGTTCCAGCTCCAGGGAGGTTTGCTCGTCCAGTTCCTCTGAGTTGCTTTTGACCTTGTCCTCTTCATCATCCTCCCAGCGGCCCTTCTGGCTGTACCACCGAGTGTTGTGTGCGCAGCTGCCCTCTTCGAAGTTCTGGCAGACCTTGGACAGCGGCAGGTCCACCAGGTGTGGCTGCGACAGTGTGGCGGTGGTCCACAGATTCCGAATGTCGCAGTGCGGGTTCGCCTTCCCTGAGCCACGGTGGTCCGAAGACTCGGGCAACACCTGTGGGCCACATACATCGAGGGAAGCCAGGGGTAGTGGGGAGCTGGGGTGGGAAGGAAGAGCAGGCTGGGGGCTGGTGTCCTGAGCCAGGCCAGGGTGGGGACTCCGTCTAGTGTGGGGATTCGTGGGAACCGCGAGAAGCCAAGGCTCAGTGAGAAGTTATGCCAAGGGCCCAGGTCAAACCTAGGATGACTCTGTGGCGTTGACGGTAAGGGGGCCTGGGAAGAGTTCTTACTCTGTGAGGCTTTTCCCCCATAGTTCTGCCCCCAACGGACCCAGTCGCCACAGGCCTCGGGGCTGGGGGCGGGAGGGTCAACGCTCCAGGAAGGGGGGAGGGGCAGGATCTCCCGAATGGTGATGGGGCGCGTGGTGATGGGGCTCCCGCGCCGGGAGAGTTCCAACTACAGCCCCCCGCACTAGATGCCATTCTCTCTCTCCCTCCACCCCACCCCCCAATATCTATGCAGAGGTTGGAGACGCACAGCCCATCTTGGCTGATCCCGAAGCCAGACCCTACCCAGTCGCCTCCAGGCAGAGGCGGGCCTAAGTACGGCCCGGAGAGGCCACGACTTGAGCGACGTGGGTGCCCGGGGCCCCTCGGCCTGGGGGTCAGGGAAGCCCGACGTGTCCCCGCGGTGGCCTGAGGAAAGCACTCCCACACCCACTGCTCGCGTCCGCAGCGATGCACACTGTTTTCGTTTATTGATGCAGGCTTTGAGGCACAGTCGTGAGGTGTTGCGAGGGACAGGCCCGGCCAGGGCGGCGAGACAGAAAGCCTTGGGGGGTCTGGAAATGGATGAAGTGAGGATAGGGCCAGGGGCGGGGGGTGGCAGAGAGGCAACCCGTAGCCTCCTCCCCAGGCCTCAGTCACATCGACTGAGGGCTCTTTGGTCAAACAAGCCAAGCATGCCGCGGGGAGAGGAGGAACGAAGCCCTTTGAGAGGCCCGGCCCGGGGATCCTGCCCCTACACGGGCACGCCTTTTTCTCGGGGACGCCCGGGGCCTCGGGGCCGCGCAGGCTTCCTGGCGGGGTTGGGGCGGCGGCGACCCGGCGGCGCGCGGGGCAGCGCGCAGCTGCGCTCGCTCTGCGTGTCCGAGGACTCGTCGATGAAGGCCAGGTTCTCGCTGGGGTAGTCCAGGGCCGAGGCCGTGGGTGGGGAAGGCGGCTCGGCCTTTTCTGGGGGCGCAGGGGATCGGGGCCTGCTGACCGGCTGCGCCGGACATGGCGGTGGAGGCAGAAGGGGCCGCTCCTTCTGTGGAGGCGGTGCGGTGGGCCCGGCTCGCTGGGTCACCCGCGCCGTCACTGTGCCGGTCCAGCTGGCAGCCTGCGCGGTGAGGCCGCCCATCTGCGCGGGGAAGAACGGCAGCCCTCGGCCAGGGGTCCTCGACCGCCCCTGCAACCCCAGGAACCTGCCCCTTCACCGAACGGGCATCAACTCTTTTCCGTGGCGTCCAGCCTCAGCCGGCGGAGCCGAAGGGCTCCTCACCCCGCCGGCAGGCTCTCCCCCATCCGCATCAAAGCCCCCCTACTCCAGGGTCCTTTCTAGAAATACCCAGTTTTATTCCAGTTCTCCCTCTAGTGCTCCAAGACCTTCGCACCTTTATCTGGTTCCTCAACCCGGTCGCCCAGTTAAATATGAATTTCAGATAAGCAACGAATAAAATTTTAGTATAAGTATGTGCATACAATATTAAAATACTTATACTAAAATTTTATTCGTTGTTTATCTGCAATTTACATTTAACTGAGCTTTCTGCGTTTTTATTTGCCAAATCTGGCAACCTGATCCATGAGGGCAGAGGTGGTGGAGTCACATGCAAACCTATCTGAGCTTGCCACTCTGTTCCTGGTGGGGTACACAGAGGGGCTCACTCAGTCCCTGCCTCGAGGAGCCCACACTCTGGAAGGGAGACAGACTGGTCAACCAGCTGCTAGGGTACAGCGCATCAGTGCCACAGTGCGTGAGGTGCCAACTTAGGGGCACATACCTCTGCCCTTGTGCGGCGGGACACTACTCGCAGCCAGTTCCCGATGGTGGTGAGCACGGAGGCGAAGTAGGCCAGGCCAAGCAGTATCCAGAACCACACCAGCGGCTGGTAGGCTGGATAGTCCTGCTTGGGGTCGGCGCCTGGGATACCACGAAGGAAGGCGGAAAGAATTTGATTGTGGGGCAAGCCTGTGAGCCGCTGGTTCACTGCCCTTCTTCCCAGCTCATTGAGAGGACCTGCCCTCCCCAGGTCCTAGAGTGTCCGAATGCATGCATGAAGATGAGTGTGCATGAGTTGAAGGTGTGCAAGATAAGAGCGTGCAAGAGGGGCTGCTCACCTGCAAGAATGTGACACATGTGAGAGGTAGACTTATGTATGTGTGAGCATGCATGAGACGCAGGCATGCAAGAATGTAAGTGCATGAGGTGTTGCACTCATGCAAGAATGAAATGGTGCATTCCAAGATAGATGTAGGGGTTGAAGCAATCACGTGTAAGTGCACAAAGGCCACATGGAATTTGGAGGGAGAGGTGAGAGTGTGGAGTCCCTGAACAGGAATAAGGAAAGTAGATAGGGAAGTGCAGTGCAAGAAGGGCAGCCTCACCGGCCACATAGTCACCGAAGCCCACTGTAGTGAGCGTCACTATGACAAAGTAGATGGCCTCCAGCTTGCTCCAGTCCTCCATATAGCAGAACACGAACGTGGGCGTGAGGACAAAGAGCAGGCAGCCAATCAGCAGGAAGAGCATCGCTGATAGCACTCGCACCAGCTCCGGTGGCACGTGCCACTTCTGCGGGGAGGAGCGGTAGGCAGGACCAAGGAGACACCAACAACTTCCATTCCCATACTCCCCACTCCCGCCCCCAGGAGCCTGTGGGAGAGGCTCATGCGGTCCAGGGGCCCGTGCTCAGGTGCCGGGGACATAGAGAAGGGTATCCAGAGCCCAGCACAAGGGCATGTAGGGCATGGAGCAGCTCACCAGGAAGATGGCTTCGATGTGACCGATGCCACGGCGCAGGGAGGAGCCCAGCCGGTCCCCGACCCCTGCCAGCAGGATCCCAAACAGTGGGATCCCCACCAGCGCATAAAAGATGCAGAAGAGGCGCCCGGCATCTGTGCGCAGGGCCACATTGCCATAGCCTGGGCAGAGGGGCGATGCAGAAAGTCTAGGGGCCACCTGGCACCCCCTACCTCTCCCTGCACCTGCCCCCTTGAGGAAGCTCCTTGCCCCTTACCCCCCTCCACATGCCCCATCCCCTCCCCCACCGATGGTGGTGATGATGGTCCCTGAGAAAAAGAAGGCGCTGCCCAGGTCCCAAGTTGAGTGGCTGCTGTTACTGGTCGAGTTGGTTTCTGGGTCCGCACCCCCTCCCAGGGCATCAGCTACCTCCTGCAGGACAAGGTGCAGAAGGAGGGACCTCAGTTCTTCCCTCCTGTCCTGGTCAGCTCCCTGCCCCTCCAGTCTCTAGGGTGGTCCCTTGCCTGCCCCTCTCAGCTCACCCCTTTCCTCTGTCTCCCAGAAGGCAGTCCCTTACAACAGAGGATGCAAATTGGGTGGCCTAATCCACCTGCAGGCAAGTTTGTTTGACCTCCATGATGCTTTAGAAACATTTGAGTTATCTGCCTCCTAATTTCAGACAACAGATTTCCAATTGTACAGTGCACAGACTCTGGGACCAGACTGCCTGGGTTCAAATTTTGGTGCTATGTGACCTTGGGCAAGTTAACTCTTTGTGCCCCAGTTTCTACATCTATCAGGTGTGGATGATGGTAATAGCACCTACCTCATAGATTTGTTGTGAAGAGTTAAAGTACTTGCAACAAAGTAAGCACTGTGTGTCTGTTAAATAAATTTCCAACCAGTGATCATGCCCTGTGATTTCCACAGACCCTGCCACTCCCATTGCCCCTATGGAAGCTGAGTTTGAATCCTTTGCCTTAGGAAATCTAATGAAACAGACTTTCAACCTAAGAAGGTTCATTTACCATCAAATTTTGCATCCAATTGTAGGAGGTACACACACACACACACCCCCAATGAAGTCCAAGCCAAACCCTATGCTGCATAGTAGGTGCTCAATAAGTATTATTAAATGAATGAAATGTCATATGTTTGCCCCTCTTGCCAGCCTGCAGGTCCCTTGATGGCAGGGTCTGTGTTTTGTTGTTTTTATTCTTTTTTTTATTGTTATTATTATTTTAGAGACAGGATCTTGCCCTGTCACCCAGGCTGGAATGCAGTGGCATAATCATAGCTCACTGCAGCCTGGAACTCCTGGGCTCAAGTGATCCTCCTGCCTCAGCCTCTCAAATAGGCTGGCTCGGGTCTGTGTTTTGAGAGTGTTTGCCCTAGGTGATAGGCGGTCAGAAGAGCTATGCCCCAAGGAACACGGAGGCAAGGCACAAGGCCAGTGTCTGTGGGAATATCACAAGCCACCTCTTTCTTCCTGACTATAGTTCATTAACAGGACCCATTCCAAGTTAATCTTCCTAAAGTGACTACTCAAAACCCTCTATGGCTCTCTGCTGTCTGCAGAGAAGTCTAAACTCCCCAGCCCAGCATTCAATCCCTTTTCCAAACTGGTCCCAACCTCCCTTTCCCCAGTCTTCTCTCCTGGGACTCCAATTTGGCACCCCATGTTACAGCACTCCTCCCCTCAGATTTTCTGACACAATTTCATTTCCCGTAATAATTTTTAATAAGGCTGAGAAGTGAAATATCTGATTAAAAGTGATTTAATTTGTATTTTGCAACACTTTTTCCAATAAATTCACTACTTGGGGAAAAAAATCCTTTGTCATCCTGTGTGTTCTAATTTTTGCTTCAAATGACTAGGCGGCTGCTAACTCCATGTTCTGCAAAACGCTCCAGAGCTTTCCAGCTTCCACGCCTTTGCCCATGCTGTTCCTCTGCATAGGAGTCTCTTGCCCCCACTCCCTAAACTCTAGTCCTCTCACCTGACTCATTTCAATTACCAGCTCTTCCCAAAGGCCCCTGGCATCTCCCTCCTTGGCCCCAGCACCTAGCCCAGCACATAATAGGTGCTTAACGGAGAAGGAAGGAAAGCTTCCTTTCCACTGCATCCTACAGTGACCTGTCTGTCCATAGATCTGTCACTTCACCTAAATGTGACATTCTCCAGGGCAGAGCCTGCATCTGCTCCACCCCAATATTCCCATCCCATGGTGTATAACACTACAGCACCTAGCACACAGTAGGTGCACAATTGATGCACCATTAATTCAGGGAGTGAATCTTACTGTGGAGAGAAATAAAGCAGCTGTTACCCATCCCTCTGGGTCCTGCCCCTCCCTTTCTTATTTTTTCTTATTTAGGAAAAAAGCTCTTCCATTGTGAGGATAAAATAGGTCAGATTCCCTCCCTCCCTCTGCCCTGTGGTCTGACCAAACACACCCTCTGCCCAGGCCTCTCTGAGCCACCTCCAGCATTGTGGAAGTGTCAGAGACAATGTGGGGTGACCTGTGTCCTGGCCCCACCCCACACTCATCTCTGCCCTGGGTCCTGCTACCTGGGGAATCAGCTGGAACACTGAGGCCTCCATGCCAATGGCCCCTCCCTCCACAAAGAACAGGCAGGAAACAAGGGGTACTCTTCAATCAAGTAATAAACATTAATTTATTAAAGTTAAATCTTATTTTTTTTTGTATGACAGTGACTTAGAAATCAGAGAAAGCAACAGAGATGCTCTCCTGCTCTCCTGACTATGCCCCAGATGGCTGAAACCCCAGCACTTTCTGCTGACCAAAAGTACCTCAAGGAAGCCTGTCTCTGACTGGCCCACTCTCCCTCCCCCGCTGGGAAGCATGTGTCCTGGGGGAAGGGGTGCCTCACCTGGCATTATGGGGTCCTGGAACCCTCCAAAATCATCTGTGCATGCTTATATGCACAGTTTTCCAGGAGAGAGGGGGAATGTTCACAGTGTTCTTGGACTTTTCTAAGGCATCCTGACTCCATAAAAGTATAGGAACCAGTGTAGGTAGGGTTGCCAGATCTAGCAAATAAAAATATTGCATGGGACCTACGTATATTAAAAAGGCATTTGTGGTTTAGCTGAAATTCACGGTTAACTGGGCATCCCGAATTTGATCTGGCAAGCTAAAGCCGAGAGTCAGACCTGTGCAGATGTAACAAATCCCATGTGCCACAGCCACTCATTCATTCATTTTTCTGTCATTCAGCCACCATCACACACTGAAGGAGACACTCTAGGTCTAGGAGCACAGTCCTGTGCCAGGCACCGCAAGGAAAACAAATGGTCCCATGGCTGCCATATTGAAAATACAGAGACCTGGATCCCAGCCTCTGTCCCACAGCACCCAGCTGCACCCTGTCCTCAGGGGTACCATCAGGAAGCAGCACCCCAGCACAGGGCCTCACTGGCATGCAGCTAGCACTAGGAGGTCATGGTAACTGCTGAAGGGGCTCTGGCCCACCCACGCACCTTGATGAAGAGCCCCAGCTCCTGGTCGCTCACACATGGATGGGCCCTCAGGAACTTCTCTCGGACCTCCCCCAGCTCCCACTGGGCTTGCTGCTCGTGGGGCTGCTCCAGGGCCTGGAACACCAGGGCACCAGACACCAAGTAGAGCAAGACCAGCGCCAGCAGGGCCAGCAGCGTAGTGCTGCGCATGGCGCGGCCAGGGGCCGGGCCAGCTCCACTGCTCGCCTGGAGAGGCCGGGTGGGGGCCTCCTGGGGAGCTGTGGTCACTGCGGGCAAAACCAGGGATGCTGGGGTCAATGAGATGGCCTGCCACCCACGCCCTCCTCCTCGACCAAAGATCCCTGGTGCCCTCAGCCCTGCTTTCCACAGATGCCCCCCATAGCCCTCTGGCTGGACACTTTGTACAAGGGTACACCCAGCTCCCCCACCTCCGGCCTCCGCCTTACCTCCACTGCCCGGCCCTCAGCCCCTGTCGGGGACTCCGAGGGATGAGGAGAGGAGAGGGCACCGGGAAGGGAAAGGAAGGCGCGTGGGAGGGCGAGAGAGAGACTGAGCCTGCCTAGGGAGAAGCAGGGCAGCGAAGCAGCGTGGGGGGCCTGGAGGGGGCTTGGGGAACCGGCCTTCGAGGAGGGGGCCCGAGGGGGCGCGGAGGGGCACGCAGGGAAAGCAAGAAGAGAGGCCGGACCGCGCGGGGCGGGGACGCGGGATGGCGGTCCCGGCTCGCCGGCTGCGGCTGCGGCAGCATCCTCGCGGCTTCTCCCTCCCCTCTCGCCTCTCTGTGCTCCTGGTTAGTCCCGACGGGTCGGACGCGGAGACTCCGGGGTCCCCCCGCGCCCCGCCGGGCTTTCGAGGAACCCAGGGGCGGGTCCTGGCCGCCACGCAGAAACGAGGACCGCAGGGAGGGAGGGAGAACTCCGGGTTCGGGGAAGGAGTGGGGCGGGGGTCGGCAAGGGCCGGAGCAGTGACAGCTGTCAGTCCCCGGGACAGCGGGCGGCGGCGCCCACGCGCACACACGCCCGGACACGCGCCGCCACGCGCGGGCACCGACACCCGCGCGCCCACGCTCCACCCTAAGTCCCCAACCGGCCGCGCCGCCCAGGCTGCCTGCTCGCACTGCACCCGCACGCTCCCGAAGACTCCCGGGCACCCGACCCCCATGGGCGTGCCGGCAGTGCACACGCCAGGCCACCCGGCCGCCGCGCCCGCCGCCTCCCCCGCGTCCTCACGCCGACGCCTCGGAGCGTGACGGGCGGCGGGAGGCGCGGTGGCACCACTCCCCGAGGCGCCCACGCGCGGGAGGAGGGCGCCCCGCCCGGCCCGTCGCCCCCCGGGCGCCCCTGCCCTGTAGTCCTGCCCGCGTCGCCGCGCCCGCCCTGCACTTACTGTCGGCCCCGCTGCGGCAGCGGCTGCAGCCCGGGCTCCCGCACCGCCTCGCCGGTGCCGGTGTCGGCTGGGCCGCGGAGGCGGCAGGGGCGGAGCGGGCGGCCGCTGGGGCTGGGACCCCCCCTCCCGCCATCAGGAGTCCCCCTCCTCCCGCGTTTAACCCACCCATCGCCGCGCCCTCGCCGCAGGCGCCACCCTCAAACCTTTACCTGCGGCCGCCTGGCTCCCCAATCCTGGCTGGTCGGGGCGGTGGGTGGCAGTGGAGCCAGAGAGGGGTTGCAGCTGAGTGCAAGCTTCTAGTCTCCAACCGCAGCCAGCGGCACGGCCTGACCTGGGCATCAACTGGCCCACCTCTCCGGACAGGCACAACACTAATCTCCTGGCATCTCCCAGGCCCATTACTGGATCGGGAAGGGCCCTCATATCTCCGCCCCTGGGGACAGCCTGGCCCTTGGGCTCAGCACTCAAGGGAGGGCCCCCCTCCCCAAAGGGGTGGAGGATTCTCGCTGAGGCCACCTGGAATTGGCCGATGTGGGGCTTGGGACCCAGCTCTGGGAAGTCACTGCTGGGGCACCTCCTGCCCCCACTCCCATATCCTCACCTCTATATCCAGGAGTCAGCCCCAGGGGCCTGGGCTAGAGCTGCCTGCCAATCCCAGCATGGAACTGGAGTCAGCATTCTCTCCCCCACTGCCTGAACAGCCAAAGCCGTGGTTGGTCCTGAACCCACCCTCCCCTGCTGTCACCCACTTCTTTACAACCTGATCTCTCCAAAGACCCTCTTGCCTCCTAGGGTCCTCAGCTCTCATGATGGGTGGTTTTAAGCCTGGGTTTTAAGGCTGACCACTCCTACCAGTAGGGGACCTAGACAGGCTACCAAACTCTCTGGAGTCTCCCTGTTCCCACTTACAGAAAAGGGATGATTAATCATCACTTCAGGGTGCTGTTCCGAGCATTAAAGAGGTCAGTGTTTATAAATGTTCAAAACAGAGCCCGGAATGCACAATACAGTGCCCTACAAATGCAAGCAATTTTCCTTTCAACAAAAAATGACCGTCCAGCTTCAAGCTGATTCTCTGTGAGTTCTGGATGCCCACTCTAGAGGCCCCTCAGGCCTGGTGCCCAAGATGATCCCAAGTAAAAGGTTTCAAAGCAGGCCCAGTGCTAAGCCCAGGGATCTCTGAGGAGCTGGGACAGCCAGGATATGTGGGCAGGAGACAGACCCTCTAATAAATGACTCCCAGCCATAAGACAAATTTCCCAGAGCTATGGGAGAAGGCAATGATGGTGCTATTGGAGGCAGCTGGAGAAGGGGCCCCCAGGACCACTAGGCAGACACAGCATGAGGGCCACCCGCTCACCTGGGCAAACCACACCCTGGTAGGGAGATGGGAGCTAATCAGTCACAGCAACAACTCCTCTGCAGGCCCTGAACTAACCCCTGGCACCTGGAGACCAGGTCAGGGTAGTGACAGGGGAAACAGAGCTTCCAGAAAGCCCAATCAATTAGGATTAAGACTTATAATAGCCATCTAACCACTGTGCTGTGGGACGCAGGACAGGGGCCATAGTTCCCTGACTAGGAGGTGGAAGACTTCATCAAGGTGACATCTGAAGCAGGTCTTGAGGACAGAGTAGAAACTGCTGGAGTAGAGAGGGGTCTGGAGTGAGTGGGGCTATTCCGTGCCAGAAGAGTTTGGAGAACAAAGGCCTGTGTGGTCTCTCTTCCCTGGCAGACTGCAGGCCCCTCCCTCTCTTGGCTCACCAGCTTTGATGGGGGTAAGTGGCCCCTGCCCAGCCTAGCAGCTCACTTCAAGGGCTAGTGTCTGGTCAGCCTTAGGCTAAACAGACAAAGGGGAGGGGAGCACAAAGCACATGACCAACAGACAGGTGACTAGACATGGGGCACAGACACTGTTTATTGAGTGGCAGGCACAGGAGAGGTAGCTGGTTCCGGTGTGAAACTGGAGGTGGCAAGTCATGCCAGGGTGCTGTGGGCATCTGGCGGCCAGGGCCATGACCCCCCTCCTAGGGGGATGGCACAAGCTCACTACAACAGGAGCAGCAAAGAGCCGGCCAGAGGAGGGGGTGGCCATGTCCCTCAGGACCCTGGGCAAGAAGCAGCAGATGAACTTGGCACAGGGGCCTGGGGTGAGGGGGACTGGGGTGTGGGTATTTGGGAGGAAGTTTGGGGAATCACGTCTGTGGGGTGGAGTAGAGACTGTGGTGGTGGCCACCTGGTCCCGGCACCTGGGAGAAGAGCAGAGGAGTGGTCCTCGTCTGGCTGCCCTCGCACCAGCCCGGCTCACGCCCGATGGCGCCATACCAGCTGCCAGAGCCTAGGCTGCCCGACATGCTGCAGGCAGAGAAACAAGGTCAGTCCCACGGCAGTGACCAGAGCCACAGTCCCAAGAGTTTGGGGAAGAAGAGAAGCTTAGAACAGTTAGCCCCTGTGACCTGGACATCCTGGGCAAGGGGTGGGGGCTTTAGCACCAGGAACCCAGAGAAGACCTAACCTAGTACAGATAGGGAAACGAAGGCCATGGAGGAGGTGGGAAGGCAAGACCTGGTGCTCGGTCCCCCATGGCTTGATGGAGCCAGGCAGGGGCCCAGGGGTCCTGAGGTGGGGCCAGGGCTCCTACCTGGTGCTCTCGCCCCGGCTGTGCTCCCAGGAGCAGCCCTCATCCTCACAGTGTCCGGCCCGGTCAAAGAAGTAGGAACGGGAGCCAAAGACCTGCCCATTGAGGATGCGGCTGGTGCTCTGGGGGGAGGAAGCTTCCATCGGTGCTTTCTCCTGCCCCCCACTGGCCTCCCACAATCCAGACCCCAGCCCAGATTCCCAGTGTCCACCCCTCTCCACCGGCCCCACAGAGGAGGGTGGAGGTCCTCACCAGGTCCTGTGGGGGCCGGTGCACCCGGAAGAAGCCCACCAGCAGGGTGGTAGGCAGCAGCTCCCACACGAAGAGAATGAGGCCAAACACCAGGTAGCCTTTGTTCCCCAGGTCATTTACCAGATCCGCCTGTGGGAAGGCAGGGGCTTGTGCCAGTCTGCAGTCATGCTAATGGGGCACCTGGACAGGACCCAGGCCAGCTGGGGGCCAGACATCATGGCTACTAAGGAGGTGGGAGACATGCCAAATGCCCACCTGGTCAGATACATTGTACCAGTCGTAATCGAAGGCATCCAGCCGGCTCCGGGGGGCCAAGGCCAGGGCTGCCAGGTTGTAGCAGGCCCGGCTGGCATACAGCAGGACCATGGCACCACCCATAGCAGCTGCCTGGCACACACTGGTCCCCTGGCACAGATGACAACAGATGACCCTCAGGGAAAGAAGGCTCCCAGCTTCCTCTATACCTTGAAGACCAATGCCCAATGATCCCAAAGGACAACTGGGCATCAGGGCTTGTGGCCCTACCTTGGCTTCCAGGTAGATGCTAGTGGAGGGGGCCCGCCGGGCGACAAGGCAGAGGCAGGCAGCAAGAGAGAGTGCGCAGATGACAAAGAGGGAGTCGCTCACCAGGACTCGAACCAGCAGTAGGGCCCAGGGCTGTGCCCGGCGCCGGCGGGAGAGCACAGCACACAGCACATTCACCAGCAGAAAGAGCAGCGAGGCCCCCACGAAGGCCCCTCGGACAGCCTAGCCTGCAGCCCATAGCACAGTCAGCCCCAGACCACTAGCTGCCCTTGGCACCCACCAACCACCCTACTGCCCCCAGAGACCCAGTGTCAATCAGAACTCAGACCATCCAGTCTGAACCCTGTTCCTCCAGTCTTACAGAGGGGGAAACTGAGGCCCAAAGAGCTCAGAAGGTGACTGACAGCTGTGGTACCTTGGAAAGAGTGCCAGATTGGGAGTCAGAAATCTGGGTTTTAGCCCTGGCTCTGCCTCCTGCCAGCTCTGTGACCTTGAACATGTTGGTTTACCTTACCAAGCCTCAGTTTCTTCACCTCTCAAGTGAGGATAATAACAGCCTCTCAGGTAAATTGTCAAAATGAAAGACGTTTGTGAAAGCTCTTTATAAACTATAAGACACTGTACAAATGACAAGGGTATTGCTCCCCAAGGTCACCCAGAAGTGCAGTTTGGCTTTGGTGCTTGCATGGGCTGGAGCCTCCAGTTCTTTCTCCACCATGGATGACATCGGTGCCCTCTCCCCTCACGGTACTACAACCGTTCTGTTACTGTTGCCCTTCATATATGCATTGCCTCTGCTAAGTCACCTGTGCTAGGTGCTTTAACTTTTCCAAGCTTTTCCACAAATATTCCCTGGGTTGGCCTCACCTCAGTGCTGAGAGGTGGGAAGGGATATCTACACAGGGCTGTTCCCTGCCCCTGACCTGGGGGCTGAGCCCACTAGCGTCCCGAGTACTTACAAGCCTCGGCTCATCTCTGGCCGACGCTTCGCCTTGGCCTTGAACACCACCTAGGAGCAGAGATGGCCATCACTCCCTTGGGTCTTTGGGACTTGCCACCCCCACCCCCCTACCCATTACCAAGGTTACCTGTGCAAAGTAGAGGTTCATAAGCGTCAGGGTGAAAAACTGCAGGCAGACAGGGCAGCAGTAGAGAAGCCAAAAGGGCAAAGGCCCCAGGCGGTTGGCTCGGGGAGTATCTCGGAAGTAGAAGGAGAAGAGTGTGGTACGCAAGGCGGCCCAGAGCAGACAAAGTGCCAGGAACACCGTCTGATAGCTGAGACGCTTGTGCCCATACAGGAGCACCAGCCAGAGCTGGGCATACACTGAGAAGAAGAGCAGGGCGTACAGGGTGGTGTAGGCCGCGGTCAGCCCCAGGGTCACCGCAGGCGGCAGAGCAGGCACCAGCCCAGCAGCAGGCACCAGGCCAGACAGGTTACTCTCCATGTCAGGAAGGGAGGCCTGAATCCCGGAGACAGAGATGGAGGGGCTGGCAGAGTGCCAGGGAAATAAATACGGAGGGGTGGGAATTGCAGGGCGCAGAGACAGAGATGGGGAGCTCGGGAGGAAAGAAGTTGTGGCTGCCAGGCCCCTCCTCCTCGAAGGAGAGAGACCTTTGCCTTTGGGGAGCACGCACAGGCAGCCTGGGCCTCCGGACCCTCACTCAGGGGAGTGGAAGGGCAGCCTCTCCTCTCCCGGGCAGACAGGGTGGGGGTTGGGGGGTGTCTCCTGTCTGGGCCGACCCCAGAGACGGGGTGGGGGTGGGGTGCAGAGGCCAAAGGAAAGGGATTTCTGGCCTTGGTCGCTCCTGTTGTCCTGGTAGGAGGGGGAGAGCCGGCCGATGCCCGTCAGCTTAGGGCAGCGGCCGCAGCAGGGGGCGCCCAACGCCCCGCTCTCCCCCTCCTCAAGCGGGGGGGGGGCTCTCCCCTCCAATAATCCGGATGGGGAGCCTCTGCCTTCTGTCCTCGGGATTGCGGACGCCGACCCCACCCTACCCCCACCGCGTCCACTCTCCAGACGCAAGGGGGGAGGAGGCCGACGTCCTCAGGCCGCAGCTGGGCGAGCCGGCTCCGGTCGCCGGGACCCCGGCTCCCGCTGCTCCCGCGGCTCCGCCCCCTCCTGCGCCTGCGCGGATCCACTTCGCTACGCAAATTGCGCAGGGGCCGGCCTGGCGCCGCAGCCCAGCGCCGCGCCCGGCGTGGAGCTGTTCGAGAATTGGCGCGAGTTGCGCCGCCGGCGGGCGCCCGGTGTTACGCGCGGGGGCGAGAGGCTGAGTTGCGGGGGCCGTGCCGCAGCCAGCCGGCGATAGGGTGGGCTGTGCCCTGGGCCACCGGCCCGCGCTTGTTCGGGAGGCCTCCAGTCCCTACTGCTTCTCTCCACCATCCCCGAAACGGGTCGCGTCGCCCGGCCGGGGGCAGCAACGACTTCCCCTCACTCGGTCTCTGAAGGAAACTTCCGCCCATAGCCAAGATGGGTTCCGGGCCCCGCCCCCTGGGCCTTAACCGCGGGCCCCAATCCCCGGGCGCGTCCTCCGCGGATCCCGCTCACCTGAGCGCCCCGCCCCGCTCCGCCCCGCCGGGCGCGAAGCCCCCGCGAGTCCTGCGGTCCACCCTCCAGGGGCCCCCGTCCCTCCTCCCGCGCCCGGCAGTCATCCTACGCCAGGGAGGAGGCCTCCTCTCTTATCTCCTGTGCCCCGAGATGGCGCGGGGACATGTCCCTGATGCGGGCGGCGCAAAGCCTCCACGCAGGGGAGGAGGAGGAGGGAGCGGGGCTTCCCGACCGGGTCACCCGGTCCAGCAGGAGCAGTAACAATAGCAACAATAATCGTATCCGACGGCTGAGCTTCAATTGAGGCTTTGCAAAGTGCCTTCACCCACAGTAATCACCGCTCTTTTTACAAAGTTTTCACCGGCTCCGGAGGGAGGTGTCATAACCCCCATTTTACGGGGGGGAAACTAAGGCACAGAAGGGCTGAAGGACTTGACACAAGAAGCGAGCCTCCAGGTTCCAAACGGGGACCCTTGAGAAACCCTCACCTTCCCCCACACACGCCCAAGGCGTGAGGAAGCCGAGAGCCGAGCGTCGGGCGATGAGGGAGGGACCGGAGGAAGGCGGCGGGCGCCGAGTAGGTCGGGCGGCAAGGGCGGGGCCGGGCCGGGGTGGCCCCGCCTCCGGGCCAACCCGAGTGACATTTCGAGAGCTGATTGGGCCGGATCGGTGACAGTTCCCGTTGCCCAGGTAACTAGGGCTGGGCGCCCTCAGTACCGGAGGGAGGCGGCGGGCCCGGGTCAGGGGCCTCGAGATCGGGCTTGGGGTGAGACCTGGGCGCCGTCACCACGGGCGGGGCGGGGCAGGGCGGGCCGGGGCCTGGGTAGGAGCCTGGGTCTGCCCCATAGCACAAGGGCTCCGAGGGGAAATTTACGTCCTGGGCGGACAACCTAAGTTCCCTGCCGGGCCAGACTCAGCAGACAGATGAGGACCTGGGGGAGCTAGAGTGGGAGAGGGAGCCAGGGGCACCTGCCTCTGCCTCCGACGGCCACTGTTTGCCCCAGCTGTGCCCTGACTACCTACCATCTTGTCCGCACAGCCCAGAGCATGTTCCAGATCCCAGAGTTTGAGTCGAGTGAGCAGGAAGACTCCAGCTCCGCAGATAGGGGCCTGGGCCCCAGCCCCTCGGGGGAACGCTCCCCAGGCCCCGGCAAGCATCGCTGCACGGCTCCAAGCTTCCTGGGGGACGCCAGTCACCAGCAGGGGCAGCCGACCGGCAGCAGCCACCATGGAGGTAAATATCCCCCACCTGCCTGTCCACCTTACCCCCAGCCCATTAGCTCCCTGCACCCCAGCTGCATCCACACCCACTGACGGCTTTGGGTAAGTCCCTAACCTCTCTGAGCCTCAGTCTCCTTTTCTGTAAAACAGAGCAATTACTCACCACCATTACAGGACTTTTGGGTTAATTAGCAAGAATATATAGGAAGCACTTGATTATAGAGCTGGTGCCTGGTAAGTGCTCAAAAAAGGTAGCTGTTATTGTGGGGCCAGGACAGAAATTAGTGAGAGGCAGGCAGTGATCCAGAAAGGAAAAGTGACTTGCCTAAGGTCATACTTGCTTGGCATTACCTTTCTTAGGAGGTGCGGCTGTAGGACTCCTTGGTGCCCTGCCCCAGGCTACATACATTCCCTGGAATTGGGCCTTCCAGCTCCTGGGTGTGTTCTTTCTCACCCAGTGGCTTACACCCACAGCAGGGCCATACTTGCACGGTTTCCAGGGACAGGTGACCCTAAGGGGCAGACAGCCCTTCCAGGCCACGGGCCTGTGTGGGGGTGGGAGGCATAGGCACCCAGATGGAAGGTCGGGCATGGAAGGGCAGTGGCCATTTCTTAGTAGTGTCCACCTCCCCTGTGCCCAGCACTCACTGGCCTTGGCCCCTGGAGCAACCACAGAGATCTTCTGAGAACATAAACCAGGTCATGTCACTTGATCACTGACGCTTAAGTGACCCCCCTCCCCATTTTCAGGAGTAAGAAGGCTTACCCTATCCTTCTCTTACACACTCTGCTCCCTCAGACTGGACCCCACAGCTTTACCTTCCAGATCTTGCACTTGCTGTTTTTCTGCTCACAACCCCCACCTGTTCTCCCCACCACCTGGCTGTTCTGCCCCACCTGGCCCTCACTTCCTCCACACAGTGAGTACTTATAGTGTGCCACAGGCTGAAAAGAGTCAGGAACCCTTGTCCTTGTGGAGCTTACGTTCTAGTAAGGAGGAGGAGACAGGCCAGAAGCAAACAAAGAAGTACATTCTCTAATGCAGAAGATGACATGCGCTGGGGGCAGTGGGCGAAACAGGGTACAGAGAATCCAGAGTCATGGGGGCTGGGGAGTGATTTTTAACCAAAGTGGTCAGGGCCAGCCTTGGTAAGAAGCGACACTGGAGCCAGGGTGACACTGGAGCCAGGGTGACACTGGAGCCAAGGCAAGAGGGGAAGAGGGGCTACAGCAACACCTGTGGGAAGGGTTCCAGGCAGAGGGAAGGGCAAATGCAAAGGCCCTGGGGCAAGGTTCCAGGCTAGTGTGGCCCGAGGGGAGAGAGTTTGGGGAAGGGTAGTTGGGGACCTGAAGTTGAATATCATTGTAAGGACTCTGGCTTTGACTTTGAGTGAAAACCACAGAAGGCTTTGAGCAGAGACGGCACTGTCTGGCTTCGTTTGGCACGCAGAGAATCACGAGGAGGGTAGTGAGAAGGAGCTGGACTCTAGGTTTAGTGTGAAGGCAGAGCTGCCATGATTTGCTAATCTACTGGACATAGGGTGTGAGGGAGATGCAGGAGGTTGCCCTTAACAGAGATGGAACATTGACGGGTGGGGGAAGATCCAGAACCCATTTGGGCCATGTCAGGCTAGAGGTGCCTGTTAGACATCTAGGTGGGATTTCCAGTGGGGTGCTGGTGGGAGCTGGCAGGGAGGTGGAGTCCACAAGAGCCATGCTTGTCTCCTCCCAGTGTGGGGGCCGGGGCTCGAGGATGTGTGGGAGCGAGGCGGCGGCTGGCTAGGCCTGAGGAGAGCAGCAGGCCTCGGGAATGCGCAGCATTGTTGGAGTTGGGGTATTGAGGGGGTGATCTGGACAGGTGGGAAGCAGTGGTCAGCCCATGGGACTTATTTGATGGTGACAAGGTCTAGGTTGTGGCCGTGGGAGTGAGAGCCTGAGGGGAAGGCAGGGGAAGGCGCAGAAAGGCTAGGAGGTGGAGGACCGCTCAGGTCCTGTGGCAAAGACAGGAGTGGTGGTGGAGAGAGTGGCAGAGAACAGGAGTAACATGTCTCAAAAGCAAGTGATTTCCCACAAAAGGTCTGCAAGTGCCAATGACCTGCCAGAGCCGAACGGCCTCTACCCCCTCTATGTGGGCAGGGAAACTCACTCTTCATACTCCCTGCCACCAGGCCCCTGCTGGACTGTAAGCATGCCGAGGGCAGGGACTGCAGCCCAGTGCCTGGGATGGGCGTGGGTAGTGGAGAGGGGGAAAAGGACTCTTGGTGGGCCAGACTGCAGGGTTCAGAAGGCGGCTCTGCCCTTTATGAGCAGGTTGAACTTGAGCAGGTTAATTAACTCAATCTGCCTTAGTTTTCTTATCTGTAAGATGAGAATAGAACTAGGCCCACCTCACAGGGTCATAGTGAGGACCTGATGAGTTAATGTAGGAAAAGTGCTTAGAAACAGTGCCTGGCACAGAGGAAGGGCTGTGTGTTTACTAATTCTTACTGTTACTATGGTCATTGTTATTGTTACTATGAGTTGGCCCAGGCTCTGAGCAGACCTGAAGATGCTCATGCTCAGCTCCTAGGGGCTGCTGTGCATCCAGTGGGAGTAGAGACATGACTATCCAGTGCTCCCCTGATGTTGGACGAGTGAACATAGGTTAGAAACAGAATGTTAGGGCCTTGAAGACCACACCAAGGGTTTGGACTTTATCTTGTAAGCAATAGGGAGGGAGCCATTGAAGGTTTAAGGTAGAGGACAGACACACGTAGTTGGGTTTTAGAGCAAACGGTTGGCAAACTATGGCCACAGGCTAAATCCCTTGGTTTTTATACAGCCCAGGAGCTAAGAATGTTTTTTATATTTTTAAATGGTTGAGGCTGGGCATGGTGGCTCATGCCTATAATCCCAATACTTTTGGGAGGTCAAGGCAGGAGGATCGTATGAGGCCAAGAGTTCAAGACCAGCCTGAGCAACATAGCGAGACCCTGTCTCTTCAAAAACTAGAAAAATTAGCCCCGCGTGGTGGCGCACGCCTATAGTCTCAGCTACTCAGGAGGCTGAGACAGGAGGATTGGTTGAGCCCAGGAGTTTGAGGCTGCAGTGAGCTATGATCCTGCCACTGCACTCCAGGCTGGGTAAGAGAGGGAGAACTTTTCTCAAAAAAGAAAAAGAAAATGGTTGACAAAAATCAAAAGAACAATATTTTGTAACACAGGAAAATCACATGAAATTCAAATTTCAGTGTCCCTAAATAAAGTGTTAGTGGAACAAAGCAATGTGCAGTGCATTCATTTACATATTGTTTATGGCTTCTTTCAAGCTATGACCACAAAGCTGAGTAGTTGTCACAGACACCATGTGGCCCACTGAACCTAAAATATTTACTATCTGGCCCTTTACAGAAAATATTTGCCAGCCCAACACCTGGGCTCAAGTGATCCTCCTGCCTCAGCCTCCCAAGTAGCTGAGACTACAGGTGCATGCCAACACGCCCAACTAATTTTTAAAATTTTTTGGTAGAGATGGGGTCTCGCTCTGTTTCCTAGGCTGCTCTCAAACTCCTGGCCTCAAGTGATCTTCCCAAAGTGCTGGGATTATAGGTGTGAGCCACTGTGCCCAGCCTAGCGTGTTTTCTGATTTCATCAGCTCTGGGCAAGGTGGGGTATGTTCTTTACTGGTCTGCCAAGGGGCTTGTGTACTGAAACGCTTTAGTCAAGGTGAGGCCTGCAGGTGCTAGAAGCTGACAGGCGGTGAATGCCTGCTGGCATGGTGGTAGCAAAGGCCGCCCTGATGATCTGCCAGCAGAGTTTGTGTAGCCTGCATGTGGTAGAGGCAGGGGCCAAACCTAGACCTGCCTGATGGCACCGCTTCACTGCTTTGAATTGTTAGAACATCACTGTTGTAATTAAATGTGCAAGGATGCTCATGGAAGCGTAAATGGGGATATACGCTTCCCCAGGCTCATCCACTTACCTGAAAGCCCAGTGGGTAAAGAACTTAAAGCTGGAGGTATGCTGTGGGGCCTGGGGCACACAGGTCCTCCTCCCCAAACCCAGCCCCAGGCCAGGCTCTCTGGGAGGATGTCACAGCCAGAGAGGAGCCACACCCCTTCCCTGCCCAGGCCCTGCCCCATCCCACCCCACCCCCTCCCCTTCCCCCAGGGAGTTCACAGAACCTCCACCCTCAGGTGTTTCCCAGTAAATAGAGGGATACTTTTTAAAATTCAGTTTACACAAATGGGCATCATTTTGATGATGGCTGGCTTGGCAATGCTAAATCTGTGGCTTTTGTAAGAATGCCTCACCCCACAGGACAGGCCCTTAGCAGAGCTGACACTAGCAGGAGGCCCAAGGGGGAGTTCCCTAACCCGGGCCCCCAAGGTGGCCTATGGTGCAGCTGGAGGGAGCCTGGGGCCTGAGGGTTACCAAATGGGTTGGGCTTGGATCCCAGCTCTGCTATCTATCTACTAGCTGTGCGACCTTGGGCAAGTTACCCTTTCTGCCTTAGTTTCCTCCTGCAAAATAGTGACCATGAGGAACCTCCCTGTTAGGGTGTGGTGAGGATTAAACAAATGAATACATGGGAAGCAAACTTCAGCCCGACCTGGCCAGTACTCTTGTGCTTGCTCTGACTCCTGGGCCAGGGGCAGTGCCCAGACCAAATGTCCACCTGCGGGTCACTCATCCTCGGACCGTGGGGCCTTGCATCTGTCAAGTGTGGCTGGTGATCCTGTGGTCCTGCTCAGAACTAGTAGAGAAGAACAGCTGCCACTTCCTGAGCACTTAGGTGGCCAGGCAGGGTGTACCAGCTGTGTGACCTCAGGCAAGTTTCCAGCCTCGTAGAGCCTCTGTTTCCCTGTCTGTGAAATAGAGAGAACTTGGTACCATCCCACGGGGAAGCTGAGAGTCCCCAGGGTGTGGAAGAGATCGGGCAGGGTGCTCTCCCGGTCTCACTTGTTCTCATGGTGGTCCTGGGAGATGGGGGACTGTCCCATTGCACATAAGACACTGAGACCCCCAAGGGGTCGGAGAATGGGCCCACCTCACTACTGACCCCTGCTCCACTGTCCAAGCCCCACGGGACTGGAAAGTGCTCTGCAGACAGGCCCGTTCCCATCAGGGCTCTTCCTATGCCTGACTCCCCACTCCCACCCTACTCCTCCAGGGCCTTGAGCTGTCCCCACCTAACCTCCGGGCACTCTGATCACACCCTCTTAGCCTGAGACGTTCGTTGGGGTCCTTTCGTTCCCTTCCTGGCTTTCTCAGTCACTGGCCCATTCTGTTTGTCATCCTTGGCTTCCTGGCCTGTATCTTACCTCCTCCAAAAGTCTTCCTTGACAGACACACCTTGTCATGAACTCTGAGCATGTTCTCCTGCCTGTTTGTTACTTAGCTCTGGGTTTTCTGCTCCTGGGAGTGGTTCTAGGTCTTTGTTGGTCTGGGTACAGTTGGCAGGAGTTGGGGGATGGCACACAGTACACAGATAAAACAGACCACAGTAGAGATGCCTCTAAATAATAGCCATAGTGCACTTGCAGCCTACAAAGCACTTTCACACTCTATCTTATGTGACCTTTATACAGCCACTGGGAGTGAGGGCTAGTCAGAGTTGAAGGGTGGTTGGACAAGGGAAGAGGTGCATGGCTTAACAGATAGTTGCTGGACTCTGGCTTCCACCAAACTTTTAGGGACTTCCAGCTTCAGGCCCTCACAACTGTGTGACCCTGGGCAAATCTTACCTTCCCTAAGCCTCCATCTTCTCATCTGTGGAGTGTTGGCAACGTTAGTACCTACCTCCCAGAGTGGTTAGGAGGATAATGAGGGACTATCCAAGGCCTAGCACATAGTAAGTGTTCCATAAATGTTACCTAAAGAAGTCAACAGACAATTCCAGACATTTTCTCCAAAGCAGGTTCTGTGGGGGATGCAGACCCTTAAGCTGACAGGTGGTTGTTCCCCAGGGGCCCCTGCAGGTCCCTTGCAGAGCTGGCGTTCAGTCCTGCCGGCTGGGGCAGGACATCTCCCTATCCAGAGACTTGGTTTCTTCTGTAGAATGGAGATGATGAAACAGCTACCCATCCATGGGTGTTGCGAGGCCCCATGACGGTCTTGCACAAATAATTGTACCTACTATTTCTTATGGCCTTATTTTGTGCCAGGCCTTTATACCCTAAGGGCCTCGTCCATTATTGGCACTCGATGAGGACTTGTAGGATCAATACGTTAACCTGAATCTTCACAAAAGACTCCTGAGCTTCCCTCGATTTGTAAATGAGGGAACTGAGGCTCTGAGAGTTAGACTGCGAAGTGCCCGCGAAGACGTTAGCAGGCCAGCGGCGCACTGGAGCTGGGAGTCAGGTCGCCCCCAACCCCTGACCCTCTCTGCAGGAGCTGGGTCTGTGGAGACCCGCAGTCGCCACAGCTCGTACCCCGCGGGGACAGAAGAGGATGAGGGGATGGAGGAGGAGCCCAGCCCCTTCCGAGGCCGCTCACGCTCGGCGCCCCCCAACCTCTGGGCTGCACAGCGTTATGGCCGCGAGCTCCGGAGGATGAGCGACGAGTTCGAGGACTCCTTCAAGGTGAGCGCCGGTTCTAGGCCGCTTCCCACCGGTCGGCCCCTCCGTGTCCCAGGATTCCGCCCCTCCCGCGGGCCTGTTTCTTCCGAGTCCCAGAGCATGCCGGGACCTGTAGTTTCAGGCCCCGCTCCCCCAGCTTGTCCCTTCTGTGTCCCAGGGCGTGCCGGGATCTGTAGTTTCAGAACCCGCCCCCCACTCCCACCCCCCAAGCCTGTATCCCAGGGCGTGCCGGGACCTGTAGTTTCAGACCCCCGCCCCTCCCAAGCTTGTCCCTCCTGTGTCCCAGGACGTCCCACCCCCACCGCCTGTTTTGTTCATGTCCCAGGGCATGCCAGGATTGTAGTCCAGATCCCGCCCCAAGCCAAATCCCGCGGGTTCCCCAAATTCTTGGGGCGCGAGGCATGCTGGTATTTGCGGTCTTGGCCCAGCCCCTTGCGGGCCCCAACTTCGGAGCCACTTCCTTAATTCTTGAACTGCGGGCCCATCTTCTGGGTGTTGGGTTTGCGGCTCTGGCACTTCCATATAGGGCCCTAGGCGTCGTCTCCCTCCGTCCCCAGCTCGGAGTTCCTGGGATCTAACCAGTCCCCATTCCGGAAGACCCAAGCGTCCTCTCGTGCCTTGACCACTCCGTATAGGGCGTGCTGGGAGCTGTGGTCTTTACTATCTCCCCCGGGATCTCACAGGTGGGGCCTGGCTCTAGCCGCCGGGATAAACTAACTCATTTAACCTTTTTCCTTTCCCACTCCGAAGGCACTTCCTCGCCCGAAGAGCGCGGGCACAGCGACGCAGATGCGGCAAAGCTCCAGCTGGACGCGCGTCATTCAGTCCTGGTGGGATCGGAACTTGGGCAGGGGAGGTTCCGCCCCCTCCCAGTGACCTCGGGTGCCACAATCCCGATACTCCGCCTGCTCCCATCGCCGTTGGCGGCCATCTTGGGTATGGGCGGAAGTTTTCCCGCAAGCCTTATGTAAAGAGGATCCGCTCTGTCTCTTTCGGAGGGAGGCGGTCTGACCCAGATTCCCTTCCGGTGCGTGCGAGAGCCACGGACGGTTCGGCCCCATCGGAAGTTTTGAAGTTTTTTCGCCCGTAGCCGCCGGAAGTGGCTCCGGGGCCCCGCCCTCCGGCTCTGGGCCGCCCCGAGGCGCCTGCGCCAAGTTGCGAGCGGGGATTAACCGTTACTTCGCCAGAGCCCGTTCCTCCGCGGTGCTCCGCGGGCCGACGCTCGCGGGTAAACGTGCTAATAAAGCTCGCGTCTGTGCCGCCGAGCGTCCTCTGTCCGTCGCTTGGGGCTCCGTGGGCCGGGGTAGCGCGATCACGGATAGTTTCAAGAGATTTATCCGTTTTACACATAAGGGAAACTGAGGCTCTGTTTGAGTGGCGCCCAGCCCCGGAGACCAGGAAGGGCTCGGGGCGGCTCGGCCTCCGGGCGGCGGAGCGCAGCCGGGCCCCAGGGGCCGCCGGCTCCTCTCTAATATGGTATTGGGAACCGCGGCCCGGCCGGCCGCCGGAATTCCACGCTCTGCAAACCGTGCCGCGGCCCCCGGGGAGGGTCATTTGTTCCTATTTGGGTCAGTCCTTGCGAGCAGCTACTGTGTGGCCGGCCCGGGGCCAGCGCTGCTCGGGGGCCTGGCAGGAGGCGCGGGCGGCGGAAGGCTCCGCCGACGGCCGCACACGAGGACCGGGCGCGGGGCTCGGGCTCAGCCCCAGAGAGATTTATTGGCGCCCCCTGTGGCCCAGCCGGGGCCTTGTGCTGGGTGCGCGGAGATGGGTCGCGCCCGGCCCCTGCTCGCGGAAGCTGCCGGCGAGGGTGGAGAGCTAGAACAGAGGGGCCCGGGCCTGGGTGAGGGAGGCTCTCTGCGGTGGGGAAGTCGGGGAGGGCTTCAGGGAGGAGGCGAGTTAGAGCTGCAACCTGAAGGTGAGACGGGGAATGGGGCTGTCACTCCCAGCAGGGGGGAAAGCGGACCCATGGGAGCACTAGAGGGAGCAGCAGAGGCCAGGCTTCAGAAAGGCTGGAATGTCACACCGAGGAGTTGGGAATTGAGCTGGTTTTTGAGGACCGGGAACACTTAAGTGGAGGGGAGCTGGGTCAGGAAGGTGGGCATGGGCTGCTGTGGGGCCTGGACACGGAATACAGCAGAGTGGGCAGATTTGGGGATAGGACAAGGTCTGACGGCAGAAGCGAGGAAGGCTCGGGCAGTGGTATTGACCCTGAGGGAAGAGGGCCCAGGGCAGAGGTCCTAGCCCTGGGGACGCCCTACTCCGCTCCTCCCCACCCCATCTGTTTGCCTGAGGCTGCAGCAAAAACAAAGCAAAGCAAACACTCAATTGGCAGGAGATAAGCGCAGATAAGAGGCTGCCTTCCTCTGGAGGAGGGAGTCAGTCAGCCCTGGACAGCCAGGAAGCTGGGAGAGGCCTTGAAGAAGTGCCAGCCTGACCCTGCTGCCGAGCTCCAACGCGCCCTCGAGCCCTTGCTGTGGGCTCTCCATGGCTCCGAGCTGGTCCTGAGGCATGGAGCAGGTCCACCAGGCTGGACGAAGACAGTCTGCCACAGAGGGTCCAGGCCTGCCCTGCCTCCAGGTCAGGACATCTTAGCTGTGGCCTGGTACACGTGACATCGCTCTGGGCTTCCATTTCCTCATCTGTAAAACAGGCATAACATCTCCCTTCACAGGGATGAGGGGGATGTTGGGTGTCCCAGCCCCTGCGAGTATCTGTGACTGTCAGCTTCCCTTCTCCCAGGGGTAACCGGGAGGCTGACTTCCCACCTATCTCTAAAAGGCCAGGTCCCTTGGTGTTGGGCAGGTTCTGAGCTGCCCAGCTCTAGCCCAGCCCGTCCATCCTGAGGTAGAGAGTCAGCTGCCTGTGGGGGCCCAGAGCAGCCCCAGTGGAAGATGCTGGGTGTTTGGGTCCTATCAGGCAACAGGAAGGGGGGCAGGGGAGGCTTCCTGAAGCAGCGGCTTGCGCCTAGGAGGGAGAAAAGCAATGGGTTGGAGGAGACCAGGAGCCACGGCCAGGGACAGGGGCACAAAGGTAGTCAGTGAGGAAGGCTGCTGGGAAGACCTGCAGGCCCTGGGCAAAGCCGTCTCAAGTTCAAACCCAGCAGCCCTTTGCTGGGGGCCTGACCTCAACCCCACCAAATGCCCACAGCTCATTTTATAGATGAGGAAATGGAGGCCCCAAAGAAAGTGGCAGAGCCAGACCCAGGGCCAGAGCCTGCTCACCTCAAACCACACTGCACACAGGGTCCCTGAAATCCACTTTTATTCATGTAAAAAAAATCCCCAAAGAATAGAGAAAGAATGTGACCCCTACTTCCCAGAGCTCCAAGTCTCCAGCCAGCGCTCCCTGGGAAGTGCAGGAGACACCAACTCTGGGGTGCGGGTGCCGCGGGGAGCAAGGCCCAGCCCAGGCCCTTCCCCAGGACTGAGGGCAGGAAGGAGGGCTGGGGACTAAAGGGGCACCAGGAGGATGAAGGTAGGGGGTTAGTGTGGGGTACTCGCCCGGGTTTAAAAAAATAAAACTTCTAAAGATAAAAAGTTAAAAAAAAAAAGCATTAGTGTCTTCACCTCCTGCCCCCTGCCCAGTGCCCGCCCTGGCCCTGTGGCCACCTCTTGCTCCGAAGCTCAGAGCTGCGTGTTCTCCTCCTGGCTCTCCGAGTCAGCACCAGACAGGTGGCCACTGCTCTGGGGTGTGTGACCGTTGCTGGCACAGGCCACCAGAGGCCCGTCCGCCAGCCCCTCTGGTGTCTCGCCCAGTAGGCTCCGGCGGATCTCCTGGGGCAGCCTCGCCCGCTGCTCCTGACACTCCTGGGCCAGCTGGGCCAGCAGCTGTGGAGGAGGACGGGGATCACAGGCAAGGCCAGGCCACCCAGCACCCCACCTGCCTGCCAGCCTCTCCACAGCCTCACCTTGGGCTCCTCTTCCGCCAGCTGCTGTAGGACCTGCTGCTGCCCAGCCACAAGGCGGTCATGTCGCTGCTTCTGGGCCTCCTCCAGCTATGGGGATGAGCAAGAGCTCAGCTGAGAGGCCCTGAGGAAGGGGCCAGGGCCCTGGGGCTCTGGCTGGGCACAGAAATCAGGTGGGTGAATGTTCCCAGGATTGTGTGGCCGGGGTTGTGAGGTAGCCAGGCCCAAGGACTCCAGAGCCACAGGGTACTGCTGCAGATGGTTGGCTTTGAATATAATGTGGGCACCAGGGGGCTGTTGGGCCCGGGGGAAGGCTCTAGAAGCCCTTTGAGGGTAATGTGGCACCAGGCCAGGCACCAAGGAGATGGGGGTCTGATGAGGAAGGAAGGGGGTGGGGCTCGGGTGGCCCACAAGCCTCTCTCACCCGGCGGATGGAGTTGACTGACTCAGTGATATGCCGACGGTTAATCTCTGTCAGTTCCCTGTGCAGGAGCAAGTCAGGATGGGCTCGGTGCCCGGGCGCCCGCCCTGCCTCCCCAGCGCCCAAACGGCTCCCAGTCCCGACGCCCTTACGCCTCCTTCTTATGTTTCTCCCTTGTCTTGGCCTCTGAGATACTGTTGTGGCGCTTCCTGTCCAGGATCTTCTGCAGCTCCTTCTTCTCCCTGGAGAAGCCGGTAGGGGAAGAGCAGAGGTCAGCAGCATGACTGGGGACTCCGTCCTCCTTCTGGTACCAGGGAGTCCCCTGCCCACCCATGGAAGATCATGTGCCTTCACCTCTCATTTGTCTCCTTCAGCCTCTTGAACTGAGCTGTGTGTGCCTCCAGGACAGTCTCCCTGAGCCGCTGCTGAGCCTGTGGACACAAGTAGCCAACAGGTGACACAGGGCTGATGCCAGGAAGCAGACTCTCCCTCACCGCCACATGCCCCCTCACCTGTCTCAGGTGCTCCAGCCTCCGCTCAGCCTCTGCGTCTGCCTGGGCCTCCCTCAGCTCCAGCAGACTTTGCACCTGTCTGTTCTGGAACTCCTGATACCGTTTCACCTCTTCCTCATCCTCCTTCATGTCTTCCACGTCAGCGGCCCCGCCCCTGTGGGGAGAACCCCTCTGGGCTGATGCTCAGGTCCACCACCTGCACTTGGGCTGGGGGTGGGGGGCGGGTAGGGCACATCCCAGCAGGCAGTGCAGATGCCACCCCATGGGCCAGGTCTGTTGTGCAAACCAGGAGGGCCCATTAGCTCCACCTGAATGATGGGAGCCTGTTTGGACAACAAGCTCCTCATGGAGGACATCAAAAGAGGTGTCACTCCCTGGGGGAAGGGTGGACCCTGGTACAGGAGGCCTCCTCTATCTTCCTTGCACCAAACCCTCCCCCCAGGGGTCAAGGAGCAGTCCCTGCCACCTCTCCCTGTCCACCTGGTATGGAAACCCATGTGCACACACCCCTTACATTCACGTCAATGCACGCAGCACACACAGCACACAGGCAGGCTGGACACTCACAGGACACCTGGCCGGTGCCGGCACCTGCTCTCAGCCCGGGCCTGGGCCAAGCCATCCAGCAAGCGGCGGGTGAGGGTGACGGCCTTCCGCTGATGCTTCTTGTGCAGCTCTCGCAGGTCCCGCTCTTGCCGGCTACGGAGCTTAACCAGAGCCTTGTGGTTTCGGAGTTCATCCAGCGGGGTGGCGACCACCTCTGGGAGCAGCAGAGCAAAGGTGGGCAGGGTGGGCCAGCCTGAAGCCCCACTCCCGCCAGGCAGCCCCACCCCATACCTGAGAGGATGCTGGCGATGAGGTCATCCCGTTGCCCTGGAGAGCAGAGGCCACTTGTGAGACGCTGGAGGAGAGGGTGGTGGGAGTCGCTCCCCTCAGCCCACCCCAGACCCAGGCCACTCCCTACCTGGGCTACTCAGGGAGGTGCTGGTGGGGGAGGTGGCGGGGCCTGGGGGCCGGCGGGGGGAGGCGTCCAGTGGGCTAGGTGTGGGGTTTAGGGATGGCTGAGACCCCAGCTGCTGAGACTGGCTCTCCTGGCACATCTCTGGGCCAGCCTGAGCCTGTGGGGAGAAAGCAGAATGAATGCTCTTTCCAGAAATGCTGTTCTCTCCAGGCCCTCTGTCCTCCACAACCTCTCAGGGCTCCCCAGCACCCTGGTCAGCCTCCTTCAGCCTGTGTGGCTGCCAGACTCATCTGTAACATGGGGCTGTTTGAACACCTGCATGAGAAATGAGAGCTTGTACAAAATAAGCCTTTCTAAACCCCTTTTCCACAGGGGGCGTGGGGAAGATAAGGTAATGCCAAGCCCACTGCATGTGCTCAAGAACTCCCAGATAGTTCTAGAAAAGGCCCGAGCCAGCCCTGAGTCTCCTCCCCTCTCCATGTCCCTCCACCCTTGCCCACAGTTGCTCATCTTCCTTGTTGCTCAGCTCCTGATTAAATCAACGAAGGAAGCGACCGCAGAGTGGGCACCAGCCTCTCCCGCTAACAGCTCTCAGCAGCCCTAATTGCAGTCATCTTCCCCGCCTGCCGCAGGCCCCGCAGGGACTGGGTCTGGCTGTGCTGGTGAACCTCTACTCCTGACCCCTCCCCACGGAAGCCACTGCCCTCTGCCTAGCTCCCAGGACCCCACATTTTAAAAGCTTCTGTGGCTTCACACCGCCCTAGTGAAGTGGCCAGGAACACCTATAGCCCCAGCTTTGTCCTGCTTACAGCTGGGGCAGTTCTAGCCCAGATCTGACCTGAAAGCCTCTCGAATGCAAATGGGTGGTTTCCATCTCCTCAAAATCCCAAGGCTGCTAAGCCTACTGAGCGGGAGAGACCAGAGCCCCTGCTCCCTGCAGCGTGCAAGTAAGGCTCAGCGCTGGTGGCAGAGAGATGCAGGTTCAAGGCCAGGGCCAGGTCATTTTTGAGCTGAGCAATCTTACACGAGCAACTCAGGGCCTCAGTGTGCCCATCTCTACACTGGGAATGGCAGCCCCAAACCCAGGTGATTGGGGGATTAAATGAGCCAAGGAGGTGAAAAGGTGCACACCAGGCCTGGCAGAGAGCTGGTGCTCAGCATTCGCTTGGCTTTATGTTCTGGTTTGGGTGAGACAAGAATCCAGAAAGGGAACAGGCTCCCCCTGGCAGAGGGAACAGGTGTGTGAATGCACGAAGCTGGAGTCAGGGGGAGCCAGGCAGTGAGGGAGGGAGTCGGCCGGGACAGTGCAGTGGGGACTGCAGGGCCTTCTCCACCAGTGCTGGGCCCAGAGGTCAGCCTGCACCCCCACCCCACCCACACCCACAACAGTTGCGTCCACTGGTCCTCAGGGTCACAGTGAGCCTGAGCCCTGCCCACCCAGGCCTGCCCACGGTGCTGCCCACTCACCTCGCTCTCCCCGATGAGGGCAGCCAGCTGCTTGGCCCTCTGGTCCATCAGGCTGACGTGCTTAATGGGGTTGATCAGGGCCTCGGCATAGTCTGGGGGGAGGCAGAGGCAAGGGTCCCAGAAACAGAGCCCCCAGGCCACACTGTCCCCACCAGCTCTGGTCTCAAGGACGGACTGAAGAACCTGCCCTCGGGTGTGTTCACCACCCTGAATCGGGACCACCTGGCTTGGCCACACCCAGGCCCTGGTGGCAGCACTGTCCTCCCACCCTCCCTGGCCTGGCCCTGCCCTGCCCACCCTCAGCTCACCCTGGTGGTCGTCGGGAATGTAGTCAGAGGCCTCAGTGTAGATGAGCAGGGCCGGCAGGCACAGTGGCTGGTTGGCCTCATTCCGCAGGCAGACGTAGTGGTACCCTAGAGGGGCAGGAGGGAAGGGTCGCTGGGCCCGGCCAGGTCCCCACACACCATCCACTGTGCTGCCCAGAGTTGAGCAAGGCCTCACCTGAGCGGATGGCAGAGACAGGCAGAATACGGTGCCCTACGAATTTGCCGCCCTCCTCAAAGGCTGCAATGCGAAGTGAAGCCAGCGTGGGTAGCACCACCTGTGGGCCCAAACTGCTGGTGAGCCATGGAGCTGACCCACTGCCACCATGGCCACCATGCCACAGCTGACCACAGCCACCAAGGCCCAGCACTCAGAGCAGACCCTCGGGTGAGCTGACCAACAACTGCCCAGCAGTTACCATCACCATTGAGCTGATGGCTGGCTTATACCTCTGTGGCCTGGCCCATGGATGACCAGCGGCCATCAGAGCCCTGAGCCAAGAGGACAGGCAGACAGACCCCCTCAGGGCCACTGTGGGCAGGTGTGGTCATTGCCAGCTTAGAAACTGTAGAGGAAGCTGAGAGTCTGGACTCAGAACACCCCAGCCCAGGTCGGAGCACAGGCCCTGTCACGTAGGATTGTGAGGGGTCTTGAGGGGCCAGTGGAAGCCAGGGCTTGTGATCCCAGGCCCGCCCTCCTGCTTGGAGAGGGACAGGTTATATGCACTCCTCACGTGGGGCTATGAGAACTCCTGCTGGAACCCCCCCTCCCATATTCTTCTCTGGCACCCCCCACTCTGATCCCAGTCACCACCAGTGTGCCTGGTTCCCACTCGCCCATCTGAGCCCAAGCAGGTCTGGGCTGGACCTGCCTGCACCAGGTGGGCATGGGGCCAGACTCACCTTGGGGAAGTCGAAGGGCTCCTCTTCCCACACGGGGTTGAATGAGTTCCCCTGAGAGGTCCGAGTGCGGTATTTGCGCCGTGTGTCCACAGGGAGACCAAACATGTCCACCTCCACGTAGATGCCCACCTTCCTGTCAGACAGGAACTGCCCCGAGATCACCTGGCGGGGAAGAGGGGGGTGAGGTGGCTGCTGAGATTCCTCTCCCCAGGACACCCCGGCCTGAGCCCTCCCGGGCCCCACCTTGACCCGCAAGGCATTGGCCACGATGCCATCCACGATGACCTCAGTGAAGGGATCGAAGGACTTGTCCGGCCGCCGCATGAACTCTGGCTTGAGCAGGTACCCACTGCGCCCGTTATACTCAAATACGCCCGCGTTGAGCTGCATCGCCACGTCTGGGGGTGCCAAAGGGAGAGCAAAAGTCAGGCAGGACAGTACCGTGGGGGGCCGAACCAGGGGTCTTCAGGGGCCAGTGGAGTCCGGGGTCCAGGCTCGGGCTATGAGCAAATGGCACTGGGGTCCAGATTCAGGAAAGATCAGACAGGTGAGGGGCTAGAGTCAGCCAAGGCAGGGAGCTGGGGTTAGTCAGGGTCTGGGTTAGGCCAGGGGACCTGGGATTAGACAGGGTCAGAGGTCCGTGCAGGCAGGACTAGCAGGATCACAGGTCAGAGGTCAGTCAGTAAGACTAGGGGCTGGGCTCACCCAGGGTCTGGAAGTTGAGGGCAACGAGCTGGCAGCCCACGTTCCAGAAGAGCTGGGGCATATAGTTGGAGGAGTCCACACGGGTGCCCTTGGGGTAGATGCGGCTCAGCTGCTGCTTGTTGTATCTGAGGTTGGCGGTCAGGGGCCACACAGGGTGCCAGTGTCCAGTCCTCTGGTGGCCTCTGCTTCCCACCCAGCCCTCCTGTGACTCCCACCCCTTTCGGCCAGCCTCTGCTTCCACCCCGCACCAGAGACTGTCCGGACCTGCCCAAGCCCCAGGCTGGGGTGTGGGAGGGCCAGGACCCTGTGCGGGTGGTGGAAGTGGGAGCAGAACATCTGAGACAGCCTCTGAGCATCCAGCCCTGGCCTGCCTGCCCACGGCACCTCAGAAGGATACTCCACAAACTCCATGGGGCTCTTGGTCAGCTGCTCCATGGCCTTGGTCTCCACAAAGGATGACATTTCAAAGCACTTGTTCCTCTCTGGGGAGTGGGCAGTGAGAGGGAGTCAGGCCTGGCAGGGGCAGGCAGGCCAGATCCCACCCCCACCCCCACCCCCACCCCCACCCCCCACTCACTTCGAGCAGTCTCGAAGGACTTGAACTTGACAGGCTCGATGTAGTTGACGAGCGTTGACATCTCCTCAGTGGCATTGACCTCACTGCTGGCCGTGCCCTGAGGCCCCAAACCCAGGGTCAGCAGTGCTGTCCCCGGCACCAGCCAAAAGTTCCCTCACCTACCCCTCAGGACGGAGGCGCCGACCCTCCGCCTGGTGCTGCAATTATGCTACCTCGGCACGGCCCGACAGCCTGCTCTCTGGGGCCACACCCAGGACGACCCCTCCCCGCCCAGTTCACCTCCGGCCTCCTGGCCACTCCTCTCCTCCCTGGTCCTCAGATGCTGGAACCCCTCACCCCAGCCCAGGGATTCAATTGCCCATGTGCACAAGAGCCCCAGGTTTCCATTCCAGCCGTTCTTTCCAGCCACCACCTTGCCATCTCCTTCCGGTGGCTCACAGGAGCCTGGAACTCAGCCTTTCTGATGGTGCCTGCTGGCCACCCCTGCCCACAGCCTCCCCCACTCTGGGCCCCTCTCAAATCTGACCTCATACGACAGCCAGATTGGCCTTTTCTGTGCCACTGCTCACAACTCCTCACCGCTCGCCATGGCAACACTCCCTCATCTTGCACTGGCCCCTCCTCCTGCACGCCCTAGGCCTGCCACAGGGCCCTTGCACATGCTGTTCCCACTTCCTCAGGCCTGCCTGCCCCAACCTCCCTGCCCAGGTCAGACTCCCCAGCCTCCCCCAGTTCTAACTCACCCCTGTCCAGCCCACACCATGAGCATAACTGTACACTTGTTTCCCTGCCTGTTTACCTAAAACCCCTCCTCCCAGTGTCACACACACAGACGCTGAACCCCAAGTGGACAGGGATGATGTCCACGGTCAGACCCAGCACCCAGGGCTGTGCCTGAGCACAGTGGGTGCTCAGCAACCGCTTGGGAGGTGAATACATGCTACCACCCCCACCTTCCCGCCTGTGGGCCTGACCTCATCTGTGGTTGGCTTTTTGGGGTCTGTCTGCTCCTCCTCGTCCTCATCTTCCTCCTCATCCTCACGGTCGGTAGGTCCAAAAGCATCGGGGCCCCGGTTCAGGCCCTCCTCGCCCAGAGACTGCCGAGGCTCTAGGCTGAGCTTCTCCAGCCCTAGCTCCTCCCCGTTGCTCAGGCCTGGGCAGCTGTCCGAGCTGGGAGACCCTGCAGAGGACAGGGCCACAAGGGGTCAGGGATCAATACCATACACAGATGCTCAGGAAGCCCAGAAGGCTCGTTCCCAGTGTGTGTGGAGGTGACTCAGTGGGGCAGTCAAGGGGTACTCTCAGGGCAGTGTGGCTTAGGGAGAGGCCAGAGGTCAGAGGTCAGATGGTATTAAACCCAGTGGGAGTTCAGAGGGGTCACAGGTCAAAGGTGAAGGTCTGGGGTTATGTGGAGCAAGGAGGTAGGTAGGGTGGCTCAGAGGGGTAAGAAATCAGGAAGTGGAGTATGGCAGCCCCTTAACAGCAGGGGTAAAGGATGACATGGTGGGGTTACAGGTCAGGGGTCAGTGGGAGCCATATCCAATGAAGGGGCTTAGTGAAGTGAACAGTCAGGGGTTGGGTGCAAGAGGCACCTTAAAAAAGTGAGAAGTCAAAGGTTAGCTAAGATTATAACCAACTGGGTGAGGACACGTGGTAGGGGTCACAAGACAGATGTTGAGGTCTGAGGGTCACACCCAAAGTGGGGGATGTGGGTCACTGAGGTCAGAAGTCAGAATTGAGAGCTGCAACCTGGTTGGGGTTACGGAGTTGGATGGAGACAAACCCGACTGGGGCGTGGCTCAGTGAGGTGAGGGCCTGGGGTCAGGGGTCAGAGGTCCCTTGCACAGCTCAGAGGTGGTTAGTGGCTTAATGGGCAGGGCTGGGGGTTGGGGTGGGCTCGCGAGCTGGGAGGGTGAGTGAGAGGCTGGGCGGGACAGGGCTGAAGGTCGCCATACCAAGCTGCGGGGAGGAGGGCTCGGTGGCGGCGGAGCTCTCACTCAGGGCTGAGTTGCTCTGCTCCAGCGGCCGCTTGCGCACGGAGCTGCTGGGGGCACCTGTGCTGGGCCGGTGCCGCTTCTTGTTCTTCACCAGGATGCGGCCCATCAGGTCCTGAGGGCTGGGCAGTGGGACGCCCGGGGCCAGCTGGGCGGGCATGGGCAGGTCAGGGTCCACTGGGCGCCCCTCACCCCGACGTCCCCGCACCAGCTCCAAGCCCCCATACCGGGTATTTGTCCAGTGGGTCGATGAGCAGCGCGTCCCCAAAGATGGAGCGGCAGTACTCGGCCATCTTGGCCTGCTGCTTTGCCCTGTGGGGCCAAGATCAGAGGTCAGAGGTTCCTGGGGGGAGCTGGGGTCCATGGGGCAGGTCAGAGGCCACAGGGTCAGTGGAGAGTCCCAGGGTGGGGGTCACCAGAGCAGTTCCACAGTGTCGTGGCAGGAGGGCCGTCCCTGGGTCCATCGGGTCCCTGAGCCGGGGCCCACTCACGAGTCCACGTGGTTCTCGAAGGAGAGGATAACGGGGTAGGGCGAGGTCTTGAAGGCGGTCTCCGCAATGGCCTCAAGCACGTCACGCAGGGGCACCTCCGTGGTCATGGTGAAGCCGTGGGTGATGAAGGGCTCCTCCTCAGGCGGCCGCCCCTTCCACACGTCCAACTCCACGCATCGGCAGCCCCACAGCAGCGCCTGGCGGTACATCTCCACCGACGAGGTCCCCGCCAGCTGCCCCGCTGGGGGCGAGGCTCCGTCACCATGGCCACCCGCCAGCCCGGCTCCATGCGGAACCAGGCCATGCTGGGGACACAGGGGCCCCTGTGGCAGCCCAGTTCAGCCCCGAAACACTCTGTCTGGCCGGCCCTAATCACTCCTAATTCACTGTGGACCAGCACCATTTCCCCCAAAACCCCCACAGCAGGCCTACATGTTGCCCCAAGCCCCAGTGCCCACCCTAAGTGGGCACAGAGCAGGCATCTGCCAGTGCTCTGCCAGGTGCATTCCTCCTCCAAGGCTCACCCTCTCTCAGATGAACACCCACCACCCACCCATGCCACCAGCCTGACCTGGGGGAGTCATCCCTGATACCTCCTATAGCTCCAGAGGACCCTGACAATCTCTCCCTCTGCCCACCTCTGCCCTGGCACAGCCTCCACCACCTCCTGCCTGGAGGACTGTGGGCCCTCCCTGCCTCCAATCCAGTCTCCACAGAGTACCTGGCATAATCCTTCTAAAAACATACCCGGTCATTTCACCTCCTCTGTTTCATACCCTCCAAAAAGCCTTTCCCTCCCACTCAGGATAAACCCAAATGCCCCCGGTACCCCTCTCACCATGCTCCTGCCCCCAGCCTACCTGCCATCCCACCTCCCGGCCTCCTTTTTGCTTCTTAAAATCACCAAGCAGTCCTGCTCAGGCCTTAGCACAGGCTGTTCCTCATGCGGCCAGCTGTTGCAGGCCTCAGCCCTTCCCCAGGGCAGCTTCCTGAGTACCTGAGGCATGCCAAGAAGCCCCTGGCTGTTCCCTGCCTGCTTCCCCAGCACTGGCCGATGAATGAGCAAATGAGCTACAAGAATTGCTGCCCAAAGGGAAGGGGGCAGTGCGAGGGGAAAAGGGCAGAGGTCACGGGCGCCACCCTCTTCCCACTCACCTGTGAGGTAGGTGTTGTGCGAGGAGTTGATGAAGTAGGCGCTCAGCGGCTGGGTCATATCTGCACTCAGATCCAGGGTTTCCAGGGGCAAGATGCTGTTCTCCTCACCTCCCAGATAGCGGCTAAAGCCCTCCATGGACATCTGGTCTGGTGTGGGGGGTGGCAGGGTCAGCTGGGGCACCTCCTGCCCACTTTGCTACCTGCACCCCCACCACTTACCTCGCTCCAGGAACTGCTGGTTGGGCTCATACTTCTCAATGAGCAGCCGGGCCTGGGAAGGCCGCAGGGGTGGGTACAGCACTTCGTTGAGTCTTGGGTCCCGCTGCTTCTGGTTGATGAAGTCCATGAGCTGCTCCAGTGTCAGGTATGGCTTGCCCTTGGCACCTCTGGAGGGGCCAGAAGCCAGGTTAGGCGGGAGCCTCAGCATCCCCCACCCCCACGCCAAGCCCTCACCTGGGTGAGGGCGTCAGAAGGCCTGCTCCTGGTTCTGGCACCCACTGAGTAGGACTTGGGGCAAGTCACTGCCCCTTCTGAGCCTCAGTTTCCCCTCCACTGACAATGCTGGCTACTCAGCATTGTCAAGGCAGCAGATGGAAGTGGCACTGGCGTTAGCAAGGGCTTTGGAAGGTGCCAAGTGCTCGGCCCATGACCCTGTGCATCCAGACCCCAGACCCAATGTCAACTCTAGCCCTCACTAGCTGTGTGAGGTCAGGCAGGTCCCACAGCACCTCTGAGCCTCGGTTCTCATCAGCAGAGTGGGCGGATTAAACCAGCCCCAGCAAAGGGTTGGCCCAGAGATGTCCTTAACAGCTGCAGAAACAGTGGCTGTGAGCAAGGGCACATCAGCGACAGGTTATCCGCCCACCCCACCCCGGTGCTCTGGGACCCAGCCGCCAGCTCCCCTGCTCCTCACTGGGCCACAAGGCACACCAAGCAGAGGCCAGACACAGAGCACGGGGGCTGGGAGAGGGCCCAGCCCTGCTCACATCTCCAGCAGGATCTTGTCAATGTCTGGCCGAAGACACAACTTGTTAAGGAACCGCTCGAAGATTTCCAAGGAAAACTCATCAGGCCGGATGGACTCACTCTGGGGGCCAAGGAGTGTGGGGTGAGACCCCAGAAGCAGGCAGCCCCAGAAGGACGGGTGCCCACCGCAATGCCCCGCCTGCCCCTGCCCCCACCCCACACACCCGGTTGAAATTGAGGCCACAGGATTCCAGCGCCGTCTCTACCCGCTTCTTGTCAGCTGAGAACATCTTCAGGATGCTGATGCAGGCAAGGGGGCAGGGTCAGTGGAGGGGCAAAGACCACCAAGGTCGGGGCAGGAGGGGAAGGGGTGCTCACTTCTTGACCGGGATCCGTCCATCCTGGTTCACTTGCAGCTTCAGCTTTGTGTATCTGGGGAGGTAGGTGAAGGGGTCACACCCTGGGAATTGCTATCTGAACCCCTGACGCCCCCCAGGGTGGCCTGGAGCTCACGCTTTGCGCAGGAAGGTGTTCCGGGAGGCGTTCTGAGCAAGGATGTTCATAGCCAGCTTGAACAGCTCCTCAGACCAGACCTGGGGGGAAGCATATATGGGGAGGGGGTGAGTGGGGGACCGAGGGGCTGGCCCAGCCACAGCCCAAACCCTGACCTGGGTCTGATACACAGTAAGTTAGAGAACAGCCTAGTACACAATGGGTGCTCAGTAAGCAGTGGCCGATTCAGGGAATGAGGCAGTGACCCCTGGCTGTCTCCTCGGCCCCAGCCCACCTTGGCAGTGTCGTCCTGCACAGCCATAAAGTTCAAGAATACTGTGTTCACTGGGTCTGGCCCAGCCACCACTGTCATCAGCTTCTCCTCCAGCCGGGCATCGGGGCCCCCAAAGCCTAGCACTTCCCGGATCTTGGGGTCCTGAGTAGGCAAGAACCAAGAGTTAGGAGGGGTGTCCAAGTCCCCATGCCTTGATCTGGTCCTTAGACTTGGGCCCCATCACTTACCTTGGGCAGGCGGGCATAACGGCCCGTCCGTGTGTCCCTGATAGAACTGATGTCCAGTGTATCCACCTCCTGGGGAAACCAGATGCCGGGGTGGGTCTGAGAGGCTTCAGGCTGGGAGCTGGGAGCCCCTAAGCTCCCCACCCAGGCCAGGGAGTGGCCACCCCCTGGCTGCAGCCCCAGCCTCAGCCCCTGTCCTTAGCACTTCCTGTCTGGGAAGCCGTGGGAGAGGTCGGCCAGCAGCTGGGCCCCATGGGCAGGGCAGGGGTGTGGGGCAGGGCCCTTGGCCTCAGCAAGCTGCACCAGTGCCTGCCCTCACCATGTTGGGTCCTGTCCAGTACAAGAAGAAGCCACTGGAGTCCACACGCAGGGTCACCAGGTTCCGACTGGAGGTCTCCTGGAGGCAGCACAGGATAGCAGGGGTCAGGGAGTGAGGGCTGCAGCCCAGGCTTGGGCCTGGGACCCCTCCAGCCATCCACCTCAGTGTTCCTGCCAATGAGCTAGGACAAAGCCTTATCCAGCCCCCAGTTCCTCCGCAACTGCCCTCAGCCCTCAGGACAAAGCCAACGTCCTCAGCGTGACTTTCAGCGTCCACAAGTTCTGGTCCCAATGCCTCTCCCAGCCTCACCTCCCATTCACTCTTAAGATTCTGCCACATGGACACATGGACGACTACCAACCTCTCCCCATCTCCCAGCCCTCGCCTCACTGTCCCCTTTGTTAGGACATCCTTTCCTTCCTTCTCTACCCACAAAATCTAACCCACCTCCTGGGAAGCCTCCCTGGCCCCCACCCCAGGCTCGGTTTCCCCAGAGACTCTGTGATGGTTGGAACCCCCTAGTTCAGCCCACTGCAGAATGTTTATGGGATGAAAGCAGAGGGTTCAGAAGTCTGACCCCCATGGCCCTTCTGCATCCCTTGGGACACCATAATGACTGGCCACCTCTTGGTCTGCCTCAAACTCCATTATCTGCCATCCTGTACCTCCCGGGATCCTCACAGCCTCTAGGCTCACCCCCATCTTACAGAGGCACAGAGTCCACCCAGCAGGAGACTCACCCTGGCCTCAGGACTGGCAGCGAGCTCTGTCCTTCTCAAACAGCCCTGCAGCTGGCAGGGGGCTGGGAAGTGTGTGCCAGCCCCATTTTCTGAGGAGAGCCCAGTCCCTGGCACACTCCCAGGGCCACCCCTGTGACTCAGGAAGCAGCCAGAGGGGGTGTCATCAAGGGCTTAGACTCGGCCGAAGCCTGAGTAACCAGGTGACCACAGGTAGAATTCTACTGCCCCAGGCTCCTCCAGCCAGAAGAGGACCCCACCTCACCCTGAGTGCCACCCCCAAACTGCTACTCACTGGCTGGTGGATAATACTGTCATCATTAATACAACAGCTCACACACACACATGCTGCCCCTACTGTGTGCCAGGTACAGTTCTAAGCACGTAACATGTGTGAGCCCACTTAGGCCTCTGAACAACCCCATAAGGTATGTGTTGGTGTCATTCCCATTTTACAGATGAGGAAACTGAGGATGCTCCATAGCTTGCCCAAGGTCAAGAAGAGGAGCCACGACTTGCACGCAGGCAGTGTGGGTCCAGTGTCCTATGATCTGGGAAGTGGGGAAGCAAAATTGCTGCCAGTCTCCTGGCTCCTGGCCTCAGCCACACCCCACTGTGGGGCCGGGTGAGTCTCCACTTTTCAGACCTCAGTTTCCTCTTCTGGAGAATGGGGATTGCACCAGCCCCACCCATTGCAGGCTTTGCTTACAAAGGAGGGGAGTTGATCTGGGGACAGCAGGGACAGGAGGCCCCAAAACCCACCTCAGTGTGCTGATGCCCATCCCCAGTCCCTCTGGGTATTTCCCACCCTGCCCTGGGGCTGAGGCCCCCCAAGAATGAAAGGAAGGGGGAGTTCTGTGGGTATTGCCCCCAGGGCCCCTCCCTCCCCAGGGCCTGGCCTTCAAAAACAGCCCAGGCCCCCTGCTCTCCAGCCCCAAGCCTTTGTCAGCACCCCCACCCCACCCCCAGGGCCCTCTCCCTGTCCACTTCCTTATTTGGGTTTATCACACTCGAAGGAAAAGGAGAAACTTTTCCCTTCAGGCCGGCCTGCTGGGAGGGGTCTCCCCCTGGCCCCTGGGGTGTCCAGGCACCCTTCCTTACACACCTGCCACTTCAGGCCACGCCCCCAGCCCCTCCCCCAGCTCCCACGCCTACCCGCCCCACCCAGCCGGAAAGGAGCCCAGAGTCTTCCAGGCCCGTGGCCTGACTGGGAAGGAGCTGCGAGGAAGCTCTGGCAGGCCCGCTGGAGGCCCCGGGGAAGGCGGGGCTGGGGGTGGTGGTAACAGGACAGGCATGGGGAGCCGCAGGTGGGGGCCCCGGCATCTGGGATGCACCAGGGTCAGGACAGGTAGGAGGGGGGGGTCAGGATTTATTGGGGTTCAAAGTCCCGGGCTAAGGAGTGAGGAGCAAAGTTCCCAGCGGCGGAGGAACTTGGGGAGCAAAGTCTCTACTAGAGGGTGAGTTGGTGCTCCCACCTGAGCAGGGAGCTGGGCTGGGATCCAGAAGCAGGGCGAAGGGGTGCAGCCAGAACAGGGTGAGAAAGTGATGAAGGGAAGAGGATTGTTCAGGCTAGAGCGCGGGCGAGAGCAGTCCCAGCGGCACCCACCCAGAATGAGGATGCCCTGAGCCAGACTGGCGGCCGGGGTCCTCCAGCCAGCGAGTCCAGTGCGGGCAGGGGTCTGGGACCAGGGCAGAATCGGGGAACCAGAATTAGTCTGGCAGGGAGTGGTGTGAAGGGCGAGTGCAAAAAGGGGGGGGCGGGATATATTGGGGTTCAAAGTCTCCGCGCCAAGGAGTGGAGAAGCAAATTTTCCAGGGCTGAGGAACTGGGGGGAGGACAAAGTCTTCATTACGGGGACGACTGGGGACTCAAGTTTCCGGAGCGCGGCCAGGCTGGGATGGGGGCCGCCATGGTCAGGCGAGGCTGGGGTGGGGGTCCCCGGCTCTAGTCGAGCTTAATTGAAGGAGTCCCCGGATCTGGGCGGAGCAGGGGCCGCCGCGCTTACCTCGTCCCATTTGATGAACTTACTCCCGCGCCGCAGGGTCTCCACTACGGTGGGCGGCTCCAGCTGCAGCGTGTGGACGCCGGGCCTGGCGCCCGCCATTGCCGGGCCAGGGGCGGGTCGGGGACCCACGGAGCCCCGACGGGAATGGACGGCGCCGCTGCTCCCTCCGCGCGCTGCCGTGCGGCCCGCTCCAGCCCCGCGGCGTCAGCACCCGCCGGCCAGTCTGTCCCGGACCGACCAGAGACTCGGCGGGGCCCGGGCGGGGCGGGGCCCGGGCGGGGCCGCGGGCAGCCCCGCCCCCTCCCATCGCGTCGGGCCCGCCCGCCCCGCGTCGGCTCCCCCTGGCGGCCGGGGCGGCGACTGCAGCCGAGGGGATTGGGACAGGGGTACCTGGACGAGCGGTGGCTTTGCTGGGGGTTCAGCAGCACCTGATTCTTTGCGCCTGGGGCGGGAGGGAGGGCGCTGGGGCCGGGGGGTGTTGCGGGGGTGCAGCTGGAGCGGCTGGGTGTGGAGGGCGCTACTTAAGGCGGACCGGGTTGAGCTCGCTGAGATTTCTGAGAGATGGGGTCTGGGGTACTAGTGTAGGGCAGAACTTGGGCCGGGGGTCGCAGAGCCCTGTGCCCCACCCCGCTCCTGTCGCACTAGCTGAGTACAGGAAAGGCCACTCCCACCGCCCATCTGCCCTCAGTTCGCCTCACTGTCTCCGCCAGCAGCAGCGCGGTCCCCCTCTCTGGGAGCACTTAGCCGGCTAATGGGCCTCCCGCCGGCAGGCGCCCCTCCCCCGTCCCTAGCCCTGGGAGGCCGGGCGCCTGCTACCTCCTTTGAGGACCCAGGCACGCTGGCCTTCCAGAGCGGGCTCTAGAACAGCCCACTTCCTGCTCCAGAGACCCTCATGACTGGAGCCCGTCTGTGTGAGCCTCTTGACTGAAAACTGCCAAGGGAATGCTGGTTGTCTGCCCAGAGGGGTCAGAAGGCTCGTGGGTGTCCCCAAAGGAGAAGGGTTGAGGAGGGGCTCTGCAGTGCCTGGCCCACAGCAGGTGCCCTGAAATCTGTGTTCCAGGGATGGGAGGAGGGGAAGGCGCATGGGCACTGGGATGGGTGGGGGCTGCAGCCCCTCCCGCAGGGCTTGGCTGGGGGGGGGTTCCTGCCTGGGGGCCCCTGTGGGAGCCCCCCCAATACAGAGGCAGTAGCAGCAGCAAGTTTAAAGTAGAACTCATCCAGAGGGGCCAGCCGAGTCACCTAGAAACCCAGAAAGAGATGGAGCCGGTTCTGGGGGAGGAGGGTCAGGCAAGGAGGAGCTGCCCTGCAGGCCCCTTTGCCCCAGGCTCTTAGACCCCCAGAGGGAGCCCTGCCTGGCCCTGGCCTTCCTCCAAATCCCCACCCACTGTGTTGGCCACCAACTCTAACCTAGTGAATCTCCTTGCCTTTGGCTGTGCCCTGTGGAGTAGGATTATTGTCTTTACTTGGGGCCCCCCCCAGAGGGGAAGGGACTTGCCCAAGGTCACACAGCTTTGTAGGACGATTTCAACCCTCCAACTTCCTGCCTCCACTCCCTGTCCTTGAGGAGACAAAAAAAGGGGACAAGACTTATGATCCTCTGATCCTCGTCCTCTCTCATCCTCTCTCACAGGGCCACAGAGCCATACCCCTTAGAGGCCAGGGACCACCAGACCTTATTGGGAGAACAGAACCCTGCAGGGTAGAAAATGACCTCTGCTCCCATAGGCCTGGTTCAAGTCAAGCTCTTGTTAGCGGCAGAACCTAGTCTCTGTGCCTCAGTCACCTTGTCCAGAAGTTAGAGGTTGTCAGAGGATAAATAAGCAAATGGGTGGGAGATGCCTCCCCCCTTCAGGCAGTTTGACATCTGAGTGCATGGGGGACATTAGGGAGAAAGGAAAAAAGGGCATAGGTCAGCTCTGGGGCAGGGGACCCTGCCAGCCTGTGCCAGGGCTAGCAGAACCTGGACCCAGGGCCTGAGCTTAGGGGGTCTGAACTGTGGGCCCTAGGCTTTGGGCAGGGGTACTTCACAGAAGCACTGGGCAGCAGGTCCTTAGGAAAAAAACAGGATGAGAGACTGTTTCCTGGGCCAGAGCCTTTTCTCCCCACCACCCTTATGTCTCCTGAGGCCAGAGCAGCCCCCATTAGAGGGCTCCTTCCTTCTCAGACACTTTCTTCTAGCCTTAGTAATGGTAATAGGGTTTCTCAGCAAGCAGTAATGGTGGAAGGAAGGCTGCCTTTCCAGGCTCTACCCTCGATTAAGGAAGCAGTCTTGGCCCACGGGGCCCCCTCCAGGGCCTCTGCTTCAGAGATGCACTCTGGTAGAGGGGGCCAGGATCTGGGAGGGGTGAGGGTGGGAGGCCACAGCCCAAGGCTGGGAGGATGAGGAGCAGGCACACTCCAGTCCCAGAAGGGCTCAGGCAGGAGGGCTCGGGCTAGGCACAGGCCCCTAAGCACTGAGCTCTTGTCCCCAACCACTGGGAGGTCAGGATCATCAGCCTTGTGGAAGAGGCTCAGGGCAGGTGAGTGACTTGCCCACAGCCTCTCAGCCTACTGGGCAGGGCAAGGATTTGAACCCAGTTCTTCCACTCCAAGGCTAAGGTTCTATGCAGGGCAGCCCAGCTTCCAGGAAGGCTGCCAGGCCAGCACGCCCGTCTGCACCAACTGATCTCGTGGTGAGTGGCCATGGGAAGGGATGGAATGGACAGGAATCTGGGTGTGCCCTGGGAGTGGAGGAGGTGGAGAGAGGAAGAGTCAGGAAGAGCACCCTGCCCAGAGAACCCTCAGAGGGGTACCCTGACATTTGGACATGACTGGAGACCTTCACACGAACTCTGAGGGGAGGAGGGACAGGAAGGTCCACAATCAGCGTCAGGGTCACGGCATCTTGGGGACAGAGCTGGGGCTGGAGGTCTTCATGGCCTGCAGGCCCCACTCCCACAGCAGTTGTGGGTGTTAGGTTCTGTTGAGTGTGAGTGTGTCTCCCCTCTAATCCCAAGGCCCAAATGAAGGCTTGGGTTCAAAGAGAGCAGACCTGCCCTTTAGACCTGGTTAAAGTGATCCTCCCATGAGGCCAGGCTTGGAGCAGCAGGACAGGGCTCCTAGTGGAGAGGGTAGGTCCTGCCTAATCGCAAAAGCAAGGGTCAGTCCTTCCCTGGCCCCCAGGCTGGCTGAAGGAAGGTTAAGGCCAGAGGAGGGGCCAGAGAGGGAGGAGGCACCAGCTCACTCTACCCTCCCTGGACTGGGCCCTGTAAGCCCACCCCCAACTAGTGCTCTCAGTGAGAAACCCACTTCACCCTCCATTCCCAGCCTCTGTCTTCTCTTTGATTCTTCTCCCTACTATAGGGTAAAGGAGGAGCCTAAAGTCCTGGGTTCAAGTTTGAACGCAGCACCAGCTGTGTGACCCTGGGCCAATCCCAACCCCTCTCTGAACCCCCCTGCTGCAGATGGCTTCTCCCTCCAGCATGGAAGGAGAGGGTGTCTGTGAGAGTCTGGAAAGGAAGCACTGCCTCTCAGACCCTGAGACCCTGTTTGGAACACACAAGCCTGCTGTCCATGGAGACCTCCCAGGGGGAGATGCACAACCTTGTTGGGTGGTGTCCAGGGGGCAGTGGGGGGATGAGTAGAGACTTTGTGTCAGGGGTTTGAGTCACACAGCCTGGGTTCAAAATCTCAGCTCCCCTTTTATCTAGCCATGTCACTTAATTCACCTCTGTGGTGTAGTAATTGAACTTTCCACGCATTTTCCTATTTAATCTCTGCCACAACCTTCTGAGGAAATGGAGGCACGGAGGAAGCCATTGCTGCTTGCTCTCAGTCGTTTGTTCAATCAATCCAGCAACCTACTATGAGTCTGACATAGTTCTAGGTGCTGGGGTTCAGCAGGCACCAGGTAATTTGCCTAATACACGTGGGTTTGAAGACCAGGCTGAGTCAAGCCTGGGCATCAGCAGCAAACAAGGTCCACACAGGTCTCGGCCCCATGAAGCTCACAATCTAGAAGCGGGGGACAGACAATAAACAATGAATGAGAAGATTTAAAGATGCAGAAAATCAAACAGGGTGAGGGAATGGGATGCACAGTCGGCTTAAGACAGGTGGGCCAGTGAGATGTGAAGGACAGAGGAGCCGCAGGGCGTGGATCTGTGGGAGATCGAGTGCGGCGCCCTCAAGGTGGAACCGACTGGGTGGGGGTCCCGATAAACGCTCATTATGGGCCAGCTGTTATTATTACCTTTATTATAACGAGTCCCGGCTCCCCCACTTCCCACCTCTTTGTACACACACAGGTTGCGGGGCGCGGAGGGCCGAACCCAGGGGCGGCGAGCCCTGGGAGGGCGCCCCAACAAGTTTGCGCTTCCCGGCTCGGGCTCCGCCGCAGGGGAGGGGCGGCCATGCGCGGCCGGACCCGCGAACTACATTTCCCACAGTCCCGCTCCCCGCGCCATCTTGGCCGGTGGGCGGCGGCTGCCTCGGGTCTGGTCCTTCAGGCCCGCCGGCCGGCTGGCTCTACTCACCCCAACTCGTGGGGGGCGTGGGACCCCGCCAATTACGGCGTCTGGGGACCTGGGCAGTTCCTGCCCGCCTTTTCCGCTCCTCCATCCCCGGGAGCCTGGTCCACGTGTTGGTCCGCGCGGAGAAGCCCGCTCGCCCCTTGCTGGCCAAGAGCCGAGGACCCAGACATCGGGGGTCCCCACGTCTCCTCACCAGACCCTCTCCCTACACAGTGTCCACCTTCCTCCATTCTCAGATGGCTCCTATTCCTGCCTCAATGAGGACAGAATGAGGAAGGGTCCAATGAGGACTAGGCTGCAGGTGGGAGCGCAAATCCTGATAGAACGCCTGGGTTTGGGGCTGGAAGGTTATTTAGGTGGGTGCGGACAGCCAAATCCCTGCCGACTAGACCCTCTCCTAGCCCTGGCTTGGAGGCGGGGTGGGGGTGAGGGGCCCGTAGCGGGGCTGGCCCTTTAAGGGGGTGTGGTCGGGGGGCGGAGGAAGAGAGCGAGACAGAGAAAGCGGCTTCGGTGGCGGCGGCTCGGGCGGCGGCCGCGGGGGACAAAGGGCGGGCGGATCGGCGGGGAGGGGGCGGGGCGCGGCCAGGCCAGGCCCGGGGGCTCCGCATGCTGCAGCTGCCCCCGGGCGCCCCCGCCGCCGCCCTCGCCGCGGAGCCGCGCGGAGCCGAGCCCCTGAGCTAACCCGAGCCAGCGGCCCGGAGCCAGCCGGCGGGCGTCCCGGAGGCGGCGGCTCAGGGAGGGGCCCGGCGGGCGCACGTGGCCCCGGCGGCCGCCATGGCGGACAGCGGCCCTGCGGGGGGCGCGGCGTTGGCAGCCCCGGCCCCCGGGCCGGGCAGTGGCGGCCCTGGGCCCCGCGTGTACTTTCAGAGCCCCCCTGGGGCTGCAGGTGAGGGCCCGGGAGGTGCGGACGATGAAGGCCCAGTGAGGCGCCAAGGGAAGGTCACCGTCAAGTACGACCGCAAGGAGCTACGGAAGCGCCTCAACCTGGAGGAGTGGATTCTGGAGCAGCTCACGCGCCTCTACGACTGCCAGGTGTGTTTCCCACCCCGCGCCGACATCCTAAAATTGGTCCCGAGTGGGTCCACCCGGGATCCCCACTGTGAGCCCGACTGTCACCGGAGTCAATAGGCGATCGGCTTCTGCGCGCTCCCCTCCGTACTCCCCGCCCCCAATGTACGCTCTTTCTTGTCTGACCTAAGTCACTTCTATCTTCTTCACTGCCACAGACTTTGTTTCCCTCATGCCATTCCCCAAGTCAATCTTGGTGTCCTCGAGAAGTGTCTAGGGATAGCCTGGGCCTTGGGCAGGAGGCAGAGGGCTTGCCTGGGCTGGCATTGGAAGGAAGTCTAACCTGCCTAGTGCCAGCTAGCTTAGACCTTGGTTAAAAAACGCTAGTCTGGTTCGTGGGGGATTGTAAAGGGTCTTGGCTGTTCTAACGAGCTAGCCTGAAGTTCCATCTTATCATGTGGGCAGGCTAGCCCGATCTCTGGGCTCTGGTTCTCCACCCCATGACTCCCTGGTTGCTCAGATGGTGACTCAGGCCCCAGGGGGCAGGGTGGAAGAGTGGGCTTGCCCTGTGCTGCCTACCCTAGCCCAGCCCTGGAATGCAGCTGGCTCCAAACAGGATAGCAGCTTCCCCGGGGGGCGGGGTGGTGGACACCCCGTCCCTCACCAAAGCATGGGCTCTTTGTTTCCCCTTTACCAGGCCTGGGTCCTTCCCACTGACCCCTCACCCTTCATTTCCTCCTCACTCTCGGGAAGCTGTGACAGGTGTTTGGGGGAGGGAAGGGGGCATGTGATGAGCTGAGACAGCTGGCCCCACCGGTGCTCTGGTGACATGGGGGGCCCGGATGTCGGGGAGACACATCTGCCAGGTTCCCAGCCCAAGGTCCCCAGCCCTGGCTGTCTGGCCTTGTCTGGCACCCCGGGTGCCCACTGGCAGGGACAGGAAGCTCCCCCCACACTGGGCAATTTGCCTTGGCACGAGCCTGATCTGTTTTCTTCCTCAGAGCAGCTGCCGTTGTCTGCCGGGCAAAGAGGGCTGGGCTCATCCTGAGGTAGGCAGGGACCTCAACCAGAGAGCCCCTCTCACACCCTCTCTCCCAACTCAGGCCCTTGTCTCTCCCTCCTCCCCCACCCCTCACCCCAGGAAGAGGAGATCCCAGAGCTGGAGATTGATGTGGATGAGCTCCTGGACATGGAGAGTGACGATACCCGGGCTGCCAGGGTCAAAGTAAGAGAGGGGCTTAGGGGGTACCTTGGGTGCAGGGCTGCCTGGAGGCACTGCCCATGGGGATGCAAGGCTCTAGAGCCTGGCCTGCCCTGGTCTAAGTCAGCCAGCTCTGTGACCTTGAGCCTCAGTTTCTGCCTCTGGCAAATGGGACTAATGCTACTTGCCTAACCATGTGGCTGTGGCATCTCCTGTGCCTCAGGGTGGCCCCAGTCCCTTGGAAGTGGGTATAGGTAAACTCTAGACCCCATTCCTGAGAACTCACTGTGTACTCATACCTCCTCCCCCTACCCTCCAATGCCCTACTAGGAGCTGCTGGTTGACTGTTACAAACCCACTGAGGTAAGTGGTTCCCCCGGAGGGTGGGGTGAAGGGAGCCCGGGCTCCTGTTATCTTGGGGTCTGGTCTCCCTAACGTCCACCCTCCTGTCCAGGCCTTCATCTCTGGCCTACTGGACAAGATCCGGGGCATGCAGAAGCTGAGCACACCCCAGAAGAAGTAAGGGTCCCTGACCCAGGTGAACGGTGGCTCCCACAGGACAATCGCAGCCCCCCAACCTCGTAGCAACAGCAATACCGGGGACCCTGCGGCCAGGCCTGGTGCCATGAGCAGGGCTCCTCGTGCCCCTGGCCCAGGGGCCTCTTCCCCTGCCCCCTCAGTTTTCCATTTTTGGGGTTTTTTATTATTAAACTGATGGGACTTTTTGTGTTTTTATATTGACTCTGCGGCGCGGGCCCTTTAATAAAGCTAGGATACGCCTTTGGTGCAGCTAACAGGCTCAGCTGGTCTCTTTTAGGGGGGACACACTGCTCTACTATTGCTGCCAGCTCAGCTTCTCCCCAGGTGACCGCAGGCCTTCCTGAGGGCCACGTAGTCATGGCGATAGCCCAGTGCTGGCTCCCAGACCAGGAGCTGGAAGAGGCTGGGGAGCTGTGGGGGATGGGAGAATAGTGTTGCTGTTGGCAGGCAAGACCACTCCTTTTTCTCTCCGGGCAAGGACCACCATGACATTGAGCCTAGACCCCCAAGGCTCTGCAGTCTGGAAAGGAGAAGGGGGTGGGGGTATACCAAGGGAGAGGGAAGGCTGGAGCTCTGGTCTGAGTCTCAGGGCCCACAAACACACACAAGCTCATTCCTTGGGCTTTTAGGGTTTTTTGTTTTTGTTTTTGTTTTGAACAGTCTGGTCCCTGATGGGGGCCTTTCCCCCTGCCCCTCCCCAGTCTGGCTACAGTTCTGAACGTCGCTCGATTTTGAGCAGCTCCACCTCAAACACCAGGGTTGCACCACCTGTGGGGGAGAAGTGAAGTCAGAATGCGAACCAGGGCCACAGGGAGATGGGACGGCTGCAGCTGGGGGTAAGAAGGTATAATGTTACCTGGAATCTTTGGGGGAGCGCCCCGCTCTCCGTACCCTGTTGAAGATGCATGAAGAAACAGTCAGCTATGGCCAGGCTCCCTTCCAGCTCAGGCAAAGGGGGGGTGTTCTACAGGCAGCCAGGCTTCTGTCCCCCTCAGCAAGTAGGCCAGAAATGGAGATGGTGTAATGGAGATGGGAAGGTGATGCCAAAGGCCTGGTAGAGGGCAGAGGGTGGGCACTACAGCCGAGCGCCCCGAGGGTCCTGCCCTGTCCTCACTGCTTGAGGCACCATGAGATTTGGAAGAGGCAGGTATTGTAATAAATGGATAGGATGGAGACCCATGAGAGGCTGAAGCAGCCCTTCACCCTTCCCAATCACACCCCAGCCCCTACACACCTTGGGAAGGGCCTCTTACCCAGCTCTGATGGGATCACCAGCTTCCGCTTTTCCCCCTCACACATCCTGCAGGATAACATATGTTCAGCAAGTGGCAACACACTCAGGCTCCCTGCCCCTGCCCCTGCTCTGCCTCTGGGGCTTGCCTCCCACAGCTCACCTCCAGGACCATGGCCATGTACACCCCACCATCCCCACCCCCACCCCCACCCCCAGACTCACCCCAGCAGCCCCTGGTCCCAGCCCTTGATGACCTGGCCTGTGCCAAGGGAGAAGACAAAGGGCTGGTTCTGGGGCAGGCTGCTGTCAAACTCCGTCCCATCTTCCAGCTTCCCCTGTGGGACCATAGGAAGGCCAGTGAGGGGGAGAGGACCACCCCAAACCCCCTCAGTTGCTCTCCCCATCAAGCTGGCTCCCACAGTACTGGTGGTTATAGTCCTTGAAGGGGATGGAGCCTTGGGCAGTTCAAAGCACATTGTTACTGCCTGCTGATGCCCACCTGGAGAGTGAAGGCAAGGTAGAACCATGGAAATTGGTTTACAGGGGAGAGGGGAATTGCCCAAGGTCACCCACCTGGTTGGTGGAGGAACCAGACTTCCAAGTCCTTTCTGGTCCCCAGAAGCCCCACCCACTTCCTAAAGCTCCACCCCCATCACTCACCGTGTAGTGCATGTGCAGGACATCCCCCTTTCGAGATTTGATGGGACAGTGATCCACCCGCTTCTTGACCCCGATCTGCAGCTTCCGTTTGCCTTCTGTCCCTGTAGCCGTGGCCAGGGCACTCAGGCAGATGGACAGTACTGTCAGGACCCAGCTCAGCCTCATGTCTCTGCAGGCACAGACCCCGACCGGTCGACTGACCGGGGAGGAGGGCAGGGAAGGCATGGAATATGGGCAGGTACCAGGAGGATTCCACCCCACCGTAACTTGCCTGCCCCTGGGGATCCCCTCTTCCCGGGTCACCGCCCTCTCCCCTGGGCTCCACGGCCACACTTACCAGTCCAGAGAGAAGGGGGCTTGGCCGAGGACCCCAGCAGCGGGAGTTGGGGGTCAGGGGAGGCCACAGCAGCCAGGGCCCCGCCCCTTTGTTCACCCCGAGACCTTCCCTCCCTCCCGATTCCCCCCTCCCCCCTTCAGTTCCCACCCGTCCCTTTACGCAAAGTCCAGACCCTATCTGGCTGCGCAGCAGTTGCCCCGACTGGGCGGCCCCACTCACGCCACACCCAGCTGCCTCCGGCCCAGCACACACACACCTCGGCGGCCGCCGCAGGGGGTCGGCCCCGAGGCACCCACACATCCCCGCTAGGTGGTTCCGAAGAGCCCTGGTCCTCTGGAGGTACCCCCCAGCCTGGCCCTGTGCCTCCGCCCGGGGCGCCGCCCCAGCTCTGAGCCCTTGGAGGTCTCCGGGGCACCCAGACTGGCCCTGTGTCTGCTGGCCGACGAGCCCGCTCCACCCATACCACTTCTCCGGGAGGAGTTCTCGGCCTACCGCGTCCCCAGGCCCGGCCACCACGGAGACCACCCCCGCGCGGACGCCCCGGGCCATTACTTGGGCCTAGCTCTTCGCTTGGCTCCTTGGCCCCGCCCTTTAGAGAGCGTGGTCCCACCCCCGGCCCTGCAGCCCCGCCCTCGACAGAGCTAGACCCTTTTGCCGGAACCGCAGCCACGCCACTCACCGGCTGAAGGCCCGCCCCCAGCGCCTGCGCCCCGTCCCCTTCTGTCTCCAAACCCGAGGCTCCGCCTTCCGCCTGCTCCAGCCCCGCCTTCTCGAGCCAGGCTCCTCCCCTCACCCCTTCTAGCCCCGCCTCCGGCCGCCGGGCTCCGCCTTCCACTGGCAACAGCTCGGAGGTCCCACCCGTTTCTGTTCCTCGTCCCGCCCCGAGTCCCAGGGCTCCGCCCCGTGCGGTGTGAGAACCCTCCCCCTGCGGCATCTCCAGACAGCTCCGACCCCAACAGCTAATTTCCTCGTCACCTAGCTCTCGTTGACACTCGGAGCCCCGGCCCGCTTCTGCCCGGTCTGATCCAGCCTGCCCTCTTGCACCCCGGGTCCCCCCAGCCCGGGCTGTGGCCCCCTCTCACCTCCTCGCCGCGCCCCCGGAGTCAACCCCGGCGTGCTGCTGCCTCTGCGCAGGCGCGTCCCCGTCGCTACCAGGCCGGGCCACGCCGCCCTCCCTCATTGGACCGTGCAAAACCCGCTGCCACACACCCGCTGGCGCGGCTTCTTCCCTGGCCCCGCCTCCCGCGCCGCCACGTGACTTGCGTCACTTCCGTCAGGAAAGTAGTTTGTAAGGGTGACTTCCGAAAAAGCCGAAGGCACTTCCGGCCGAAATGACATTAAAGTCAGGTGGACGTGGGTTCCCGGAGGTGGTCTTGAGGCGCCATTTTTTGTGGCCCCCAGCCTCTCCCACAGCGCTCCTGCTTGCTCCTGGCCTCTCATGGCCCGCAGTCCTCAGTTGCTGTGGGAAGAGTCTGGGCTTCACGGTGAGACCTAGGTTTGAATTCCAGGTCTGCCACTAATTGGCTGTGTGACCTTGGCAGAATTTGGCGTCCAACACGGGCTTGGTAACACCCACCCCCCAGGGCCCGTGTAGGACCGAGACGACGTGCAGCGCCAGGCCCCGGTCCACAGCGGATGCGCCTGCCCGCTGCTCTCCCAGGCAGCCAGGCCTAGCTCTACCTCCCGCGCACTGCGCGACTGGAATGGCCTGGCTCCGCCCGTCCCCTCACCGGGCTGTTATTTTCAGGCGCGCCAGCTCCCACAAAACATGTCAGCTGAAGTAATGAGCCTGTAGTTGAGAGGCAGCTAAACCTAGGTTGAGGGTTAGGGAGACTGCCTACTTTAGGTCAAATCCCCAGGCCCATTAGCCTTTCTGAGTCTGTTTCCTCAATTGAAAAAGGAAAACAATCAGGATGCTGGCCTCAGAATTGAGGGGGTGCAGGGGAAGCACTGTGCATGTCTGGCATTGCTATGTGGGCTTGGGAGGTGCCTAACCCTCATCTGCCTCACTCTGATTGGCCCAAGGTATGATCAGTGACATCATGGCTGAGAAAATGATTTGAAAGTATTAATAATAATCACTGTCAGGAACTGTCTATTCCGGCTTAACCCTCTCCTGCCTTGGGCCCACTAAGATCACAACCACACCCTCCAACCCAACACCTCAGAGAAAGCCTCCAATAGAGTGGCTGCTTTGGGTTAACTCTGTCCCTGAATGCCTTGCCTCAAAGAGGCAAAGCATTGGTGCCAGGGTTGGCCTTCCATCCACCACCTCACCACTCAGCCCTGGGCGCTGAGGCTGCAGGGAGAAGGGTGGGCACTGAGCTTGGGCTGGGTGGCACAAGCCCGGAGAGTCTCCAGCAGCAGCTGAAGAGGGGAGCTAGAGGGCACAAAGGAGATGAAATGAAGGAGACTGTTGGGCTGGGGTGAGGGAACCCTGTCTCCCAAACCAGGCCTGCCAGCCACAGACACTTGGTGCTTCCCCTTGGGAGGTAGGAGTGAGGTGTGTGGCTTTAGAGTTAAGCTATAGGGAGCAAAAAGCAGCAAACACTGAAAGTGCTGCCCAGGAGGGAAAACAGGTGTTTTTTTCTATTGTGTGAAGACAGTCTCAAATTTCTCTGGAGCCCATGGGCCCCAACCACAGCAATCATCTGTTCCCTCCATGTGCACACATGTAAAAAGGCTCAGAGACAGGGGCAATGACAACCAAGGTCACTTGGCAGATCTGGGTCCCACCTCAAGTGCACTGGCCATAGGAGGCCATCTCCTTCCAGAAAGGAACCCTTACGATGAGCAGGAGGCAGGCACTCTGCATTTCCTGGGCTCTCCCTGACCCCCCAGTGCCTGGCAGTAACAACATGAAAGTGATGAATATATGATTCTGGCTGCCTGGGATCTGCTGTGGGGCCTTGGGCCTCACTTCCGTCTGTACAAGGAATTAAGACAAGCTCTGGGTCTCGGAGGCAGTGATGCCCAAACCAGCCAGCCTGGACAGTGACAAATAGTGACACGGGCAGGGACATCTCCTTCCATCTCTTTTATCAGGGCTTGGGGGGGGGGTCACAGTTCTTATACCAAAGTCCAAATCCCATTATTTGCAGAGGTTTGAGGTCTTCTTAGTGAGGGGAGGGAGGAGCCAGTTGTAAGATGTTCACTTGTACAGGATGGTTAAAAACTGAGACAGTACCCCATTCTCCCTGGGATATGACCCCTCTTGCTGCCGCCAAGTCTCCTCCTCCAGCTCTTCCTACCCTGTTAGATGACAGTCTTGGAGAGACAAGGGATGGCAGGGGAGCCCTCTGAGAGGCCCAGGTCCTGGAGCAGCTTTTGCCCAGGCTGAGATCTTGGGGCTGGACTGTTCTCACCAGGCTCCCCTCTCTTCCCCCACTGGGGTGGGGCCTGTGAGGCAAGCGGCCCCACTGAGTCTGAAAAGCAATGTGTCACCTTCGCAGCTTCCGGCACCTGAGGAGAGGAAGGAGGTTGGAGCTCAGCCCCAGTTCCTCTTGCTTTACTCCCTTCTTACCTCTGTGAGCCCCATTCTCTCCTGACACTCCTAGGAAGCCCCCACTGTCCTGGCCCATAGGATGTCACCCCATGGCCTCACCATGGGATGCAGGGGTAGCAAGAAGCACTGCAGAGAAGGGTTCCACTATGTCCCCTGGCCTCTCAGAGCTCATAAGGTAGAGCAAATGTCTACCACAAGGGCTTCTGGGAAGACCGAAACTTTGCAAATTGGAAAAGCTGTCTCCCTCTGTTCTACTCCAGGCAGATGTCACTTCTTCCAGGAGATCTCTGACCTCTCAAAGATGAGGTCAGGTACCCCTCACCACAGCCCTGGACATCTTCTGCTGGCATCATCTCCCCTCTTGTCCAACTCTGCATTAGATCGTGAGCCTTGTCCATGCTGATCCCAGTGCCAGCAGACGCTTGGCAAATATTTGTTCAACACATTCAACAGCTTCCTCTTCCCTGGCCCTCCTCCCACTGGCAGGCTCACCCTGGACCTGCTCCAGGACAGGGCCTTGATGCCTTCCTAAACAAATGCCCCTTCCATCCCGTAGACGCCTCACCTACAGGTGTCTGGGTTGAGCTCTAAGCCCCGCCCTTGGCAACGGAAGAAGCTGCGGCGTCGGCAGCGGCAGCGGCAGGTCCGGGGGTCAGGGTGCTGGCGGCGCTGGGTGCAGCGTGGGCAGAGGGGCCTGGGGCTGGAGTGGGATGGGTGATGTCAGCTGGGGAGGGTGCTCCGGGGACAGAGTCCCAGCCCGGAACAGAGCGGGGCTGGGGACGGTGGTGGGGAGTGGCAGCCCTAGGAGGAGAAGCGACATGTCTGGGGTGGGAAGGAAGAGTCTTCCCGGGAGCTGGGGTCAAGGCAGAGCACACAGACTTGGGGAGCAGAGGAAAAGGGGAGGGAGGAGACAGGTGGGAGGAGAAGGAAGGGAGGGGACCACAACTTCCTGACTCGTATGCCCCCTGTCCCCTCCTCAGCTGGAATCAAGGACTCACCTGTCCGGCTTTACAGCACTCTGTTTTTTTTTTGGTCTGAAAAGAAGGAGAGATAGACAGAGACAAAGAGGAGGAGGATCAGGAAATCCAAGCATCCTACTCTCTTGACCCAGAGCTGAGGCCTACCCCTGGCTCTATTCTTAGAAACCTGGCCCCCACTGCAGTGAACCACCATACCCGACACCCCCCAAGCTTGGACTCTGCGAGCTCAGAAGTTGGGCCAGGCTGGCACCTGCATTCACATTGGCTGTGTTCTTCCAGGGACATCTCCCCCAGCTGACTGCTCGGGTACCGGATCATGAGGATCTGTGCTCAGGAGAACGAGGAGAGAGAGAGTGAGGGAGAGGGAGGGAGAGAAAGGGGATGCTCCAAAGGCTGAAGGTAGAGAAGCTCGCCCAACAGCCAGGACGCTGGCCACGGACCCCTCAGCCTCCGGGCTGGCCCCGCCCCCAGAGCACCAGCATCCATCCCAGCCTGTGGCTCCACCTGCCCCAGTACCTGCATCCGGACCTGGTGCTGCCCAGTGGGCACACACTCCAGGCCATCGTCAGGGCAGCAGCCACCGCAGCGCTGCACCGTCACGCAGCTGGGCACCAGTTGTTTGGCCACAGTGCCCATGAGCTCCACAGTCAGGGGCACCACCACCTCCCGTGGCTGACAGGTAGCACGAGCATACACATCTATCCATGATACCACTAGGGGCAGATGAGTAAGGATTAAGTCCACGCTGGGTCTCCTGCAGCTGCTCCCAGCAGCTGTTCTCTCCAGTCCTGGAGTTACAGCCACCCTCCACTAGCCCCCCTTCTGCATCTCCCTTCTGCCCTCCCAACCTGCCTTCCCCTGCCCTGTTTATCCAGAACCCAGTAACCCCACTGCCTCAATTTCCTCCTCTGTAAAACGGGCAGAATAATAGTTTCCTCTTAAAGGAGAGCTGTGTTTACACAAGATGATGGAATAAGGAGCCTGGAATCAGAGCACATGGCAAACCCTCTTAGTGCTGGCTAGTGCCAAGTTATTGTAACCATTACCTTTCTTCTGGTGGCCAGAGGCATCAGGCTGGGGGAGAGGGGCCTGTGGGAGAGAAGAGACCTGGACCCAAGGTGCACTCTAGGAGGGACTAGCCCTGTCGCTGTACCCAGGGCTCTGCCCTCACATCAGGAGGCTTTACCACCTCTCTGACATCTTTCCATATTGTTCTGTTCCTGGGGCCACTGCTCTAGCTTTACCTGTCCTCTCCTGGGCACCGGGGACCTGCCCTGGCCCAAGACCCGACAGACGCGCTCTGCTGGCGGTGTCAAATCTCCAAGCCTCAGGGCCGGGCTTGTTCTGGGGGCTGCAGGTCAGGAGCGGGCACAGTGGGCGCCGAACCAGGTCCTGCGGGCACTGAGGCAGCTCCGCCCCCGGCGGCGCCCAGGGGACGGGGTGGAGCGGAGGAGTGGCCCCGGGGCAGGGTTGGCGGGCCGGCGGGGAGGAGCACCTCCCAGGGGATGCCTGGGCCGGGCCCCAGAGGTGCTCGCGTTCGAGGCCGGACCCCGCGGATTCCCCTCGGCCGACGCCGCTCGGCACCTCCCCACTTCCGCCAACCTTGAGAGAGGGCACCGCGGGAGGGCTGGAGGGCGGGATGTCGGGACGCACGTACCTGGGCGGGGGCCAGCTGCAGGAGCGCGGCAAGCAGCAGGCGGCGGAGCAGGGGCTTCATGGTGCCCGCGGGGGCAGCGCGCCGGGGACGCCCGCATCGCCCTAGCCGGGCGGCGCGGGGGGCGGCGGCAGCCAGAGCCCCATGGCGCGGGCCCGGGCGCGGCGGGCGGCGGCGGCGGCGGGGACGGCGGGGGGCCGGGCCCGGGCTGGCGGGCGGGCGGCTCATGTGACCCAGACACGCGCTCCCCACCGGGCCGTGGGGCGGGGGCGGGGCGGCGGAGGGGTGGCGAGGCCGCCTGCGGGGCCCGCCCCTCCACACACCCCCTCCCGCCGCTGCGGGGGAAAGGGGACGCGCCGCCCAGGGGGCCGGGCTCCTGGGTCTCAGCCGCCAGAACCCGGAGGGCGGGGCGCTGCCCCAAGGCGAGGCCGGGGCGAGGGGCGCTGGGCCTAAAGGAGGGAGCCGGACACGAGCTCTGAAAACCACTTTATTGCACGCGTTTTGGGGAGTGGGGAGTCCTGGGAAGGAAGCAAAGAGGGAGCACATAGCAGGCCCCACCCAGGTGAGCTCCTCAGGGGCTGGTGCCCGGGGGCACGATCCCAGGGCCTTGGGGCGGCCGGGGTGGTGGTGGCTGTTTTTGCCGTTGCTCCTGCTGGAGCCTGGCTCTGTTGGCCCTGGAGGAGAGAGCACCTGGGAGGTTGGGACAGGGATCCCAGAGGGTGGTGCTAGGACAGGGAGCAGGGGCTAGAATAGAGCAGAGACAGACCTGGCCTGAGCCCGAGTGTCATTGTAGATGGCTGTGATGATCCGATCCTTTTCATCCATAAAGCTACGGTGCATCTGTTCCAACTTTCTGCAAGGGGGTCACAGTTAACCCTGGGACTCCAGTCTCTGCTGTCCTTCAAGTCCTGTCACACTTCACCCCACTCTAGGGTCTCACAGCTTTACATCTATGGGGACCTCAGCACAACCCTGCCTGGCATAGGTGGGGAGAAGGACACATAGTGGCCTGGCTTGACCAGGGTCCAGTGGCACCCCAAGTCCCTGGCTGTCCTGCTGAAGGTGGTGACAACAGCTGTGGACATGGCGGTGCTCCTGCCAGGAGACTAAGGTTGTACATCATCTAACTCTATCTCTGAACTGGGCAGCTGCTAGCAGTGGGCACTGGCCTTTAGGTATCTTTGCTGTAGAAGATCCACTTCACAGATCGGGTGAGAGTGGTGGGGAGGCTGCCGAATGAATGAGGACAGTTGCTAGCAAGGCCCAGTTACAATGCATTTACTTCTTGTATGTGATGTTGGTTGGCTGCAGCCCTCTCTGGCAGCCAGCACCAAAGATTTACATTCAAATGATGAAAAACTGAAAATGACAATGTCAGCCCTTCACGTGGTGCTGCCTTTACTGAGTAAGGAGAGCTCCAGAGACTGATTTCATGCTATTCTTAGCTGAGAAACACAGGAGTGCAGGCCATAGCGTGCTGTGGACAGATGGCTGACCACTCTGGGATCCACCCACCCTCTTGCTGTTGGCCCGTCACCCCAGGGGAGGATAGGGATGCACCTGAAGGCGACATAATGCAGGCCCATGCCTGCCAGCATGAGCAGGAGACAGTACCCCAGCACTCGCTGGTTGAGTTTATGTTGCTGCTGCTTTGATTCGGGCCCCTGCGGCCTCACGCCATGAAACTGGGCCCAGTATTGTGCGTTGGGGGGTGCCCAGGAGCTGCTAGGAGGCAGAGGAAGAGAGAGTGTGGGGATGAGGCTCCTCAGGACTCCTGGGGGTGGGAACAAGCTAGGGGCAGGACTGCTGTACCTGTGTGTTTGGCGGGCAGACTTGGGGTGGGCTGTGTTTCCTTGAGACTTTGGGGGGCTGGCTGAGCAGAGCTGGTGGTCATAGCTGCGGCGGCTGTGCTCATGGCTGAGCACGCGGTATGCCTCACTCAGCTCCACAAAGCGGCTGTGCAGGGTCGGGTTCCCAGGGTCCCGGTCGGGGTGCAGCTGGGGTGGGGCAGGACTCCCCTTATCTCCCTTTCCCAGGACCCGTCTACCCACAAGGGCTCCAATCATTCCCAGAGGCCCTGCCCTGGTTAGTGACCCTCACTCTCAGGCCTGCCCACCCCTCCAGAAGGCCAGAGAGTCAGGAAGCACATACCCCTGCCCCCTCTCCACCTGCCAGCTCCCTGCACTCACCATATGTCCTGGCCTAGAGTCCTCAAGAGCAGGCAGGTCAAGAAAACCAAGCCAAGCCCAGCATACAGAACCCCTGGCTCCTGCCCCCAGCTTTTCCTCCGACCTGGCCAGATCCCTGCCCCTTGAGTGCCTCCCATTCCCTATGCAGGCTGAAGTGGTACGGCACCTGCCAGAGACACAGGTCTACTCCTGGGAGCTTGGGCTCATATTTCCTCTTCCCCCCTTCCTATCTTAGGGGCACTGGTACCTCTTTGGACTTGGTGAAGAAAGCTCGTTTAATTTCTTCAGCACTGGCACCAGGATGCACCCCCAACAGTTCATAATAATTACTGGGGCTGGACCTGTGGAGAGAGTCCCAAACCTGTAGGGGCTGAGGGAACCCAGAGGATACCCCTACCCTACCCCTCCCAGCCTCCTTGGGCCACACCCTTCAATTTAGCCACCAGGAGCTGAGGGCTGAGACAGGTCCCAAGATAGATCTATCTGCAGGTCACCCATCTCTTTTGCAGTGTTTCAGGCATAGTGCAGATCAGGACCTCTCAAAGTGTAGTCCTCAGACCCCTAGCATGAGAAACATCTGAAAAACTTGTTTAAAAAAACAGATTCCTGAGTCCCACTCACCTCATTCCTCCAGTTCAGAATCTCCAGAGCAAGGCCCAGGAAACTGCATTTTTGTACCCCACACCACCACCCCCAAGTGAGTTATGCACAGTGGTGCTTGACAACCACTAGAGTTGTGGAAAGAGCATTGGGTTTGATCTAGGCTCAAATTCCTGATCTGCCACTTAAATCACTGTACGACCTTGGGGGTGGTCTCTTTACCTCTGATTCTCAGCGTCCTCAGCAGTGAAGGTGAAGGCTACCTGAGACAAGGCTGTAAGGCACCGGACACAGAGTACAGACCACAACTGTGTCAGCACATAGGGCAGCCCGCAACAGAAACCCACCTAACCCCTGGGCCTGGCCCCCAGCGCCCAACTCACCGCTGCCCGGAGGCCGCTCCGAGGAGCCGAGTGGGAGGGCTGCGGGGCCACAGACGGCATAGGCGCAGGGGCGGCAGGGGCGGCATGCTGGTGGGCGGGCAGCTGGGGAAAGGAGGCCACCAAGAATGCATTGGGACCAGGATGGGGCCAGACTTCACGTACCCTGAGGGCAGAGGGAAGGGGCTTGGCCCCGTTTTCTTGCGAAGAAGACCGAAGCGGGCCTGGGGCGGCCTTCTCGCTCAGGGGCAGACCCTCGTGTCCTGGACCTGCCCCCGCCTCTGACTGGGGCGTCGGGGGCCCTTCCCCGCCCTGGCCTCGGTATCTGCACAACCGGTCCGGGACGCCGCCACCCGCCTCTCAACCTAGGGAGCTGAGGGGACGGGTGAAGGAGGAGCCACAACCAGGCCCCGCCACCGCCGCGCACACGGACTCCGCCACTTCCGGCGCCTATCCAGGCCCCGCCTCCGCACCCTCATTGGCTTAGGCGCCAAGGCCTCTCCCAAGAGGCTGGAAGACGCGGCGACCCCGCCCCCGTGCAGCTATTGGCTTTTGACGCCTCGGGCCCACCCACCGAAGCCAAGGCCTCCCGACCTGCGGACCTGCGCGGGCGCCCACCTGGGGAGCGGCCGGACGGAGCCTAGCCGCCACCCCTCCGTTCAGCGGAAGTGGCTGTTGCTCCGCTCTGCAGCGAGGCCCACTTCACAGAGGTGCTTCCACTCCATAGTCGTCCTGGAGCCTTCCTGGAGCCTGGCAAGGGAGGCACAGCCCTCATCCCAGGCTGGAGTGCAGTGGCGTCTGCGTAGCTCACCGCAACCTCGAACTCCCAGGCTCAAGCGATCCTCCTGCCTCAGCCTCCCGAGTGGCTGAGACTACAGGCGCGCGCCACCATGCCCTAATTTGTTTTTCATTTTTCTGTAGAGACGGGATCTCGCTATGTTTCCCAAGCTATTCTCCAACTTCTGGGCTCAAGCGATCCTCCCGCCTCTGCCTACCAAAGTGCTAGGATTACTGGCATGAGCCACCGTGCCCGGCCTGTGTGTGTGTGGTTTTTTTTTCATGTCACTTGTCCTCTCTCTTTCACACACCCAGGGCTCTCCCAGCGACCCTCTCTGTCTCACAGAAATAGCAGATGCCAACGGAATCAAAGAATAAAGTCCTTTATTGTCTTCAGAGCACTGGTGGTAGGGCTGGGGACCCTAGGGCCACTCAGATGGGACTTCCTTGGACTGGTTGTAGAGAAGGATAGCGCCTTTGGCGGAGGGGCAGAGCTCAGCCCACATCTCAGTCTCCTGCAGTCTCTGCACATTCTGTGGGTAGACAATGAGACCCAGACATCCAGCCCTTATCACATCTCCTGCGGGGGCTGTACCCAGAATTCCTGAGCCTTAGAGCCCTCTGCAGTGCATTATCCCTAGGGAGACATGTTAAGGAGCTGAACAGGCCTGGACCTTTCCCTTGGGCTGAGGGCAAGTCTGTGACTCTGGAGGAAACTCTGAGAGACTGGGGAGTCCCCTGTCTAATCCAGCCACTTCCTCCCCCAAGACATGCATCACCAGGCCTCTTTGTGGACCCCAACCCTGGTGTCCAAGCCAGATGCAGTTTGCCTCCCGCACCTGTGTCTCCACAAAGAGAATTCCTGTAGATTCATGGGCCTCAGGTCCCCCACTCAGGTAGTGCTTCCTCACCTGCTCAGAAGTCAGGCTGCACCTGGACAAGAACATGAGGGTGGCCTGGTGGGTGACCACCCCCTGTAGGGACCCTGTGAGAGCCCCAGCTGCCTCAGCCCCATCCCTCACCACCCACCTCCCCCACCACCCACCTCCCCAAGACCCAGGATCATGTGCCCCAGAGCCCACTCACTGGACGTAGAACTCGGCACTGGCTCGGCCAGCGCTGGTCTCGTTGCGCGCGATGCCCAACAGCAGGGGCTGGCTCAGGGTGAGCAGTGGCAGGTTCACCTGGGGCCAGAGAGTCCCACCTGTCAGTGCCCACTGCCCACATCTCTGCCTCTCTCAATGGAAAACAGCCTGTTACCCTTGTACAGCATTTTACATTTGTAGGTCAAGTGCCCAGCACTACAGGATGTCAGATCTTAGGCATACTCATCTGACAGATGGGAAAGTTGAAACCAGAGAGATTGAACAAGCTACCCAGGGTCACCCAGGGAAAGTCAGGTTAGCAACTGGTACTTTTACTCCTTTTTCAACAAACTTGGGGAGCGGGCAAGACGTTTACCATGTCCCCATTGTAAAGTGGAAGAACCTGAGACACAGGGTATTGAAGGCTAGAATTCCCTTCCTAGTGTGCCTAGCTGCAAAGCCAAGCTCTTCCCTAATGCCAGCCAGATGCCTGCAGACCCTCCTGCCAGCCCGGACCTGTGGAATTCTGGCAAGTTCTACCCCTTCCCTTCATGCCCACAGCTCCGTCTAGGTCACTGTCACTCACCTCATCACAGATCTCCTGCAGGACACTGGAGAAGAGTTCACGTACCACCAGCTCCCCAGGGAGGTCCTCGTGCTGGGGGCTGTCACCAGGGCACAGGGCCTGCAAGAGGTCAGGCTCAGCCCTTGCTCCCCAACTCTTCCCGCCCTGTGTTCCCCCATACTTGCTGGCTCTAAGGACCTGGTGTGGGCATGGTGTAAGATCTTGGTGATACCCTAACCCAGGCCTTCCTTTTTCAGATGGACAACCAGAGGTCCAGCTAGGAAGGGGTCACACAGGGGGTTGGGGATGGGGTGGGGTATCTTCTTCCTTTGCCCACCTACTCCTCCCCCACCCCCTCCTCGTGTTTCCTAGCTTCCCACAGGACAGGGGCAGGGGTTAGTGGGGAGGCTGCAGGACTGCCCTGAGCAAACTTTCAGAGAAACACCAGGCCAATTTTCCCTTTAAGGGATGAGGAAACCAAAGCAGGGAGGGCTGAGAGCTGAAGCTCCCCTGAGCTGTCTGGGTCATTGTGCCTTTGTGCCCAGCCTGGCACCTCACCTGAGGCTCAGGGTGCCCACCAGGCACGTCCACCAGCCCAGGGGCCTCAGCCACCTGCCGAGAGCGGCGCAGGAAGACAAGGAAGTCATCGGCAGTGGCTAGTGTGGCGCCCACCCCCAGTGGGTCCGCCAGATAGGCTTGCCTGTCACCCCAGTCAGCGGCCCCCTGCTGGCGCAGCCAAGCAGCTGAGCTGGCCCAGTTGGTGCCCAGGAAGTCTCTGTAGGAAGTAAGGCCCAGGCGCAGGAGCAGCTGTGGCTTCTGTGAGCCAATGGGCATCAGGGTGGCTGAGTGCAGGCGGAACTTGGGGGCATCGAAGAGCCAGGGTTGGGCCTGTAGCCGGGTCTCCCAGATGGCAGTGATGGCCTTGTCCCCACCTGGCAGTGGGCGACGGTCGTGGGCTGGGCTCAGCTCGGCCTGTACCTGCTCCTGGGGCAGCCCCCCCGGAGGGCACTGCAGCAGCAGGGACACCTCAGGGTCCATGGTCTGGACAGGGCAGCTCTGGGGGAGGACATAGCCAAGCCTGTCAGCCAGGGGGGGCCACAGCCACCCCTGGGCCCAGCAGCTCGCTCTCTCTGTCAGACATCTTCTGAGGGTACCCTCAGCCCTTCTACAACCCCCTGACCACTCTTTGTGCAGTAAAGTGTCCTATCATCCCCACAAGAGCCCCGAGTCCCGCCGGGAACCCGGGACTCCAGGCATCCCTACCACCCAGAGATCCCGGGTTGCCACCCCCAAATGCCCATGTCCCCCACACCCAGGTGTCCTGCCTCCAACTCGGAACGCGCTGGTACCCTCTCCCAGGGTCCGGAAGCTGCAGCCTCCAGCTGGCGCCCCCGCCCGCCAGCGACCAGTCGCGCAGGCTCCGCCCCTTGCCCCCGAAGCGGAAGTGCCCGCCCCCCTCCCTCCGCGGCCTCTCATTGGCCGGGCCGGGCGCGGGCCGCGGTCGGTGGTCCTGCTCGTGGGTCCTGGGAGAGCGTGCTCGTGGGTCCCGGGTGGGCCTGATGCTTCCGCCCCGTCTTTCTGCACGCCCTGGGCAGGCCTTGCGGAGCACACCCGCGAGCCTGGAGCGCAGGAGCTCGACTTCCCTGGGCTCCGTGGCTGACAGTGTGACCTTGGGCAAGTGTTGCCTGCTGGGCCCTAGTTTCCCTGTCTGCACCGGGGATTTGGGGGTGGGAAACGAATTTAGTGAGCTGTATATTCCCCTCCCAGCTCTCACATCCTGAGGCTTTGTGACTTTCTAGGCAGCGTGGGAACAGGGATGGTCCTTAAAGCAGTCCCCACACGCCACTGCTCCCCACAGGTCTTGGCCATGAACTCCTCTGGAGAAGCGAGGCGGGAAGCAGCAGGGCCCAGGGGCAGAAGGGCTCACAGACCCCTGGAACAGGTGTGCCCCTCCCCACCCCTCCCACCCCCATGGTGGCAGGACAGGGGAGGCGGACTCTGAGCCCAGGCTCCCTGGGACAGGCTAGTGGGGTGGGAATGGGGGGGCTGATGGTAATACTATTTGGGGAGATCACTGGGACTCCTCCCCCGGTCTCCCTCTGCTGTGGGTCTCTCAGGGTTGGGGTGGGCAGCAGGACAGGGTCACCATGGAGACCAGGGCCATCTCTGGGCTTTTTCAGGACCGAGATGTGCAACTGTCCAAGGCTCTGTCCTATGCCTTGCGCCACGGGGCCTTGAAGCTGGGACTTCCTATGGGGGCCGGTAAGTGAGGGTCTTAGAGACTGGGTGAGGAGTGGTTTGCACCCAGGGAGCAATGTGAGCCTGTCTGTGACCCCTCCCCCATGGCTTCCACCACTGCCTCATGAGGAAGGCACAGAGGGCACATCCTCCCCATGCACAGAAAAGACCTAGGCCCAGAGCCTGTATCATGTCCATGGCAGACTGGGAGAGGAGCCCCTGTCTGGGCCAGGCCTGGTGATGCCCCCTCCAGCCAAGTGGCTCAATGAACACTTATCCCAATGGTGTACCCTGGGGGGTATTGGCATCTGATGTTATTGAGTGTCCCGTCTGGGCCAGGTACTGTGCTAAACTCTTTATCTTTGTGACCCTTCATGAGGCAGGTCCGCTTTCCATGTAAGTTGAAAACACTGAGGTCCAGAAAGGGGAGACTTTTTAAAGGTCACGAAGATGAAGCCTATATGATCCCCAAGCCCAGGCTTTGTTCCAGTTGCCTGTGGCTCTCCCTGTTGACCCTGGCCCAGGCCAGAGCAAGGCCGTCTCCCGAGCACCCTGTCTGCCCACAACAGACGGCTTCGTGCCCCTGGCTGCCCTCCTGCAGCTGCCCCAGTTCCGCAGCTTCTCAGCTGAAGATGTACGGCGCGTGGTGGACACCAATGGGAAGCAGCGGTTTGCCCTGCAGCCAGGGGATCCCAGCACAGGCCCTCTCATCCGGGCCAATCAGGGCCACTCTCTGCAGGTGGGGGCTGAGGGGACAAGTGGGACAGCCAGATGGGACCCCTGCCTGTGAAGGGGGTCTCATTGCTGCCCGTTCAACCAGGTACCTGAGCTGGAGCTGATGCCCCTGGAGATGCCACAGGCCCTGCCCCTGATGCTAGTCCATGGTACATTCTGGAAGCACTGGCCATCCATCCTGCTAAAGGGCCTGTCCTGCCGGGGAAGGACACACATCCACCTGGCCCCAGGACTGCCTGGGGACCCTGGTGTCATCAGTGGTCAGTGCCCCCCTGCCAGCTACTCCCACCCATAGTGCCCTCCCAGGTCCCCTCCTAGGGTCACAGCCTCCCTTGTCTGAGGCCCCCCATGCCCTGCAAGGCGTAGCACCCCTGCCCCCAGCCCAAGATCCCAGTCTGCCCAGGTTTGCTGACTGCAGTCTCAGGTGCCCCAGGCCCCAGCTCCAGTTGTCTCTGCAGGCATGCGGCCAAACTGTGAAGTAGCTGTGTTCATCAATGGACCCCTGGCCCTGGCAGGTGAGTCTGGACACAACAGGGACTGCCCTTAGGCTTTCAGGGAGGGCATGAGTCACATCTCTAGCTCTGTCGGCAGATGGAATACCCTTCTTCCGCTCTGCCAATGGGGTGATCCTGACTCCAGGGAATGCTGATGGCTTCCTGCTTCCCAAGTACTTCAAAGAGGCCCTGCAGCTCTACCCTACCCGTGAGAACCCTCGCCCCCAATTCTTTGTGCCTGAAGCCTGTGCCCTTCTGCCCTCACTTCTTTCTCAGCCTCCAACTCCAGGCTGACTTCAGTCTCCCTTTCTCTCTCAGGAAAGCCCCTCTCCTTGGCTGGTGATAAAGAGACAGAGGATCAGAGTGGCCCCAAGCACAGCCGCAGAGAAAGGAGGATGATCCAACAATAAAATATTAATTTATAAAAAAGAAATTTTAAAAAGTAACAAGAAAGAAACTCGTCTGAAACCATGATTCATCATCCTATAGCTACATCTGGTCTTCCGTGTGTGCTCAGGGACTATAGATAGGTCAGGGGTGTTGGCCTCAGCCACTTGGACAAGGGAAGGGGGATGCTGTACAAGCTCAGGGCCCCTAGTCCCTAGCCTGGGTGATGGCAGAGTCTGGCCCAGCCAGGTCCCCGACCTGCACAAAGCCAGTGACAGCAGGTGAATGTGCCCAGCTCAGTTGGGGGCAGTGAGTCCCAGCGCGTGTGGGCTTGGGAGTGGCCGTGGCAGGTGGTGAGCAGGGCAGGAGCAGTCAGCCCTTAGAAGGCCTCATGGCCCCCTGTGAGTTGCAGGAAGAGGTCCTCATCCAGCTCCTCCCCACGGGCACGTTCCCGAGTCGACAGGAAAATGTAGCCCCCAATGTACTCGTGCACGATGCGGCAGCTGGCAGACACACAGCTGAAGGCCACATTGATGTGCTCATCAAACTCGATGGCCACCTACAGGGTGGGCAGTCAGAGGGGATAAGGTGGGTGGAATAAAGGAGCAGCCCCTGCCCTGCCCTGGCTGGATCTGGCCCAGCCACCTGTCCCCATCCCTACCCTCACTCTGAGCCCACCTGCCGAATGTCCCAGTTGACATTCCACTGGCGCATGTTGCTAAAGCGCCAGGTCTTGACCACATCACCCACGGCCAAGTCGATGCGGATCAGTCGGTTGTTGGCGATGCCCAGAATCTCATCTTTCCTGCTGCCCTTGAACCTGGTCTCCAGGAGGACAGAAAGTGAGCAAGGGCTTCACCCTGCGTGGTCCAGAGCCCACCCAGAGCATGGCACAGTGCTTCAGAGCCAGCATGGTGGAGCAAGAGCTGCGTCCCTTTCCAAGCTCTGCAGCTCACCAGCTGTGCAACCCTGAGCAAGCCATTTAGGTTCTCTGGGCTTCAAGTTCCTCATCTGGGAAATGTGGGTTAATTGATACAATCATTATAACAGCATTTAGCAGCATCAGACAGACAGTCCATGCCTTTAAATAATAACTTTTTTGAATTTTTGGTAGCAGCAGCAGCAACTGTTGTCTCGCTAATGTCTTCGCAGTTTTGGGAATTGAAGAATCAAAGGGGTCCCCCTGCCTGTAACAGCAGCCACCATTAGCTCTGTCCTGCAGACCAGCTAGCCCAGGCCCAGAGACTGAACAGTCTGTGGCACAGTGGGGTGGAAGCTGGGTCTCCTGCTTGCCTGGCCTGAGCTCTGTCTCTTGTGTTTGCTGTGGGGGTGCAGAATGGGGGACCCCATTGGGGACCCTCAGTAAGGTCCGCCCACAGAGGACAAGGGAAGAGAGGCTTCAGGACGCCTGCCCAGGACCCACTCTTGGGATGTGGGTGTGAAGCCATCAGGCAGCAGATGAGGCAGAGACAGTGCTCGGTGGGGCAGGGTGAGGCTGGGGATCGCACCTGACCATGACATAGGAGATGCCGAAGTCGGGCAAGGACTGCCAGGCCTGGATGAAGCGCAGCTGGGCCTCAGTCAGCGAGAGCTGGGCCACATTCTGGTGGGCTTCCAAGATCCGAGGGGTGAGCTGTGGGACCATACTGGTGAGGGGCTGCCTGGCTTTCTTTCCCTCCCGCAAAGTCCCTGAGATAGCCCTCCCTGCCCTGCCCCACCTGCCCCTGTCAGGGAGACAGGATGCTGAGCCTGGGAAGGGGTAGTGTCCCATGCAGGGCTGCCAAAATGCAACCTCTCACCACTCAGCAAATGTGGGCTGAGCCAGGCCCTGAGGTAGACGTGGGCACCTGGACCGTGACCCCTCCCAGAGGGTGAGGACCAGCCACACAGTCTCAAGGACACAGTGGGAGAAGGAACAAGTGAACATGCAGCTTTCCCGAGGAAGGCTCAGTGACGATCCAGGGGTCAAGGGTGGCTGGGTAAATGCTGTGGTCATTCCTACCCCCCCATTCCCTCTGGCACCTGCTTGGCCTTGAACTTTCGCTGGAAGCGGGGGGCAACAAGGCCATAGGGGTTGAGGCCCTCAGCAGAGGCGTCAGGGCCCTGGGGGTGGTTGCCTGAGCCCCCGCCGCCTGTCCGCTGCAGGCTGAGGAAGGCCAGGATGGCCTGCACCTCGTTGGCATAGCTGCTGTCTGCCATGGTGCGGCCCTTGGAGGCCAGTCGGCAGCCGGCCATCCAGCGGGCGTACTGCTGCTCCTGGGTAGGAGGGACAGAGAGGGGGCATGCTCGCCAAGCTCTGGTCCCACTGCATCCCTGTCCTTAATGCCCTTCAGCCCTGGTGCCAGCCCCTGCCCCAGTGCCTGCCTTCGTCCCTACTGCAGCCCCCTGCCTGGCTCTCACTCACATCCTGGCACCGCAGGTAGATCTCGCTCATGCCCTCAGGTGAGGGCACTAGGAGTTTGATGCAGAACTTCTGGCCAGAGACGTTGACATCAGGGACCACCTCACAGCCTGGAGGGAGAGGAAGGGGTGGATTAAGAAGGCTGGGGAGGGGAGAGTTGCCTGAGCAGTCCCTGTGTGCATGCCAGCCCCACGCAGCCACCTCAGGACAGAGGGCATCTTCCCTGGTCCTCAGAAGGAAGCTGAGGCCAGGTGGGAGCACTCACCTGCCCAGCCCACAGGTGGGCCAAGTTGGGACCCCACCAGCCCCTGTCTCTGTTAACTCACCCTTGAGATTGAGCTGCTGAATGGGGTCCCCCGGGGCCTCATCCTGGCTCTTGTAGTAGGACAGTGTGGTCTCCTTGAACACCACCCAGTACTGGCGGTAACCCTTCAGGGTCAGCTTCCGGGGCCTGAGGGGCAGGTGGGAGGTTTGTGAAAGGCCACGTTCCTCCTTCCTTCCCTCCCTCTCCCTCTCTCCAGACTGGCCTCTCCAGCAGGGCTACCAGCTCTGGGCCCTCACTCACCGGAAGATTCGGAGATGGTCCTTGAGTTCTGGGATGGTGGTGAGGCTGTCCTGTGGCAGGAGAGGAGTCAGAGGGGTACCTGGGTCCCCCTCGCTTGGCCCAGACCCCGGCACCTGCCTCGAGTCCCTCCTTACCAGCACATCCGTGGGCGCCGACCCCTCCAGCTTCACCTCCAGGTTGCTCAGGGCTGCATCCAGGTCATCCAGCCCCGGGTCTGTGCCAGCTGGTTCGCCCACCTCCCCGCTCTGGGACAGCTTGTTGATGTGGTACTGGGTGGGGCACGTGGCCGGGGAGGGCTGAGTCCCGCAGCCCAGTCGCCCAACAGTGCCCCTAAGCTGAGCTGCCCCGGAGACTGGCCCCACTCTGGAAGGCCTTTCCTGCCCTGGGACTGGCCCGCACCCCAGCCGCCCCACAACGCCCAGGCCCGCCTGGCACCTGCAGGGCCGCGAACACCATCATCTCCTCCTCGGTGCAGTCAATCTCCTCCAGCAGCAGGTCCCACCGTGCCTGCTCGTACAGCTGGGCCAGCCGCACAGGGTCTGTCTGCAGCCACGAGTGCAGGCAGGGGCTGGTCAGATGCCCACTGCCCTGGACAGCCCTCACCTAGCCCCTGCGAGCCCTGGCCCTCGGCCCTGGGCAGCAGACCCCCAACCCTGCCTTTACAGACTGCCAGCACCCTGCTGCCAGGGCAAGGGGCACTGTTTTCCCTCTAAACCTTTGCTCTGTTGTACAGATGTTTGCTGTGTGCCAGCACACTGCCAGGGGCACATGGGAGCTCGAGTAAACCAATCAATAAGTAAAGTAATTCAAGAGTGTGATAAATACTATCAAGGAAATAGCTTCCGTGGGGAAGCTCACTTGTGCCCTTGGTGAAGGGCACCAAAAGTTTGATGGTGGTAACAGAGAATGGAACATGGGGAAGCATTCAGGGAAGGCTTCCCTGAGGAGGTGACATGCTGAGCGGAGACAGGAAGGATGATAATGGGCCACTGAAGGGAAGAGAGAAGGAAGAGGATTCCAGAGAGAAGAAATAGGCAGGGCAGAGACTCAAAGGGGCGTCCCAGTTCCCCACAGAACCAACACTCCCACGAAACTCAACCAAAGTTGATAGCAAAGACATAAAAAAGGTAAACCCAACAGGCCAAACAAGAGAAAGGGGCGTACAGCAGGTGAGGTGCCAACAATAATTTGGAAGATGGAAAGCAGATCGGAAAAGGGAACTGGGTTACGGAGAGCACTGGGACCTCACACCTTTTCCCTCCCCCTGTTCTCCAGGACAGCCACCAGTGAACTTTGAGAACAGGCAGATGCAAACAGCAAAAGTAGCTCGGACCTGAGCAAAGGCATCCGGTTCTCACGGCAGACCCCTGGACAGACTCCTCTGGATGAACTGAGGTGAGAACTGTAGAAAATCCAAAAAGGAGTAGGTCCCTCCCCCACTCCCCGCCGCTGTGACAGCAAGCTGGAACCTGGAGGAAGCCCGAAGACTTACTCTCTGGGGACACTGAGCCAGAGGTGGCCCTGCATTTGGTACCCCAGGCACAGCTGGACAGGTGGTTTCGCTGTGCTGAAAACAGATGAAGTTTTTTAAAGTTGCCATTCTGAAGGGTGAGACACCCCAGCCCAGCTTTTCCCACAGAGACGCTGGCAGTGAGCCTTCTACCCCCAGTTGAAAGATCAGAGGGTTCGCCACTGAGAAGCTACACAGGCAGGGAGAAAGACCACAAAGAGCAGCAGCCCGGCTCCATCACCCCCAGGAGGCCACCCAAGTGCCAAGCCCTGTTCACACACTCAGGGTCTCCAATCGGCTTCTCAGGGCTACACTTCTAAACATGAATGGACAGGCAAGGATTGCCCGCGCTTAAGGACAGCTGCTGGCATGAACCACAGAGTCCAAGACGAACAAGAAAAGAAAGAGCTCGGAGAAAATAAAGACAAGGTAGGGGGCAGAAGAGAACTTCAAACACTAATCAAAATCCCTATAGAGACAAAGCACTACGCTCATGGAACAAGACCAGGATGTTATTTTTTTGAAGAAATAACTATAAAGTTATAGAAATTAAGACTGTGTGGCATTGGCAAGAGAGACAAAGTGACCAATGGAAGTGAATGGAGTTGGCGAGAGATATGTTCACCTGGCCTAGGACAAAGGTCACACTGCAGTTCACTGGGGAAAGGATGCTCTTTTCAATAAATGGCACTGGGTTAACTGGATACCTGTATGTAAGAGAATTTGGATCCTTATACCATACCACATACAGATATCAATTCCAAATGGATTGCAGATCTAAATATGAAAGTTAAAATAACAAAGATTTTAGAGAAAAACGGGACTACATCTTTGTGATCTTAGAGTAGAAAAAATGTCTTAAACAGGACACAAAATGTGTTAAATCATAAAAGAAAAAATATAAATTGGGTTATATTAAAATTAAGAAGTGCTGTTTGTCAAAAGAAATCATTAAGAGAATGAAAAGGCAAAGTACAGAGTGGGAAAATACATTTACCTGACAAAGTGCTCATATCCAGAATATATAAAGAACTCCTATGAATCAATAAGAAAGAGACAAACAACTCAATATAAAAATTGTCAAAAAACTTGAACAGAAACTTCACAAAAGGATATTCAAATGGCTATTAGACATATGAAAAAGCGTTCAACTGTACCAGTCATCAAGGAAATATAAATTCAAACTACATGACAGAATAGATCAGCGGTTGTCTGGGGTTAGACGTGGGAGGAGGAGCGACAGAAAATGGGCACCAGTGAACTTTCTGGGGCAGTGAAAATGTTCTAAAACTGGATTGTGGTGATGGCTGCACAACTGTACACATTTACTAAAAATAATCAAACTTACAATGTTTACAATGGGTGATTTTCATGGTATGTGAGTTCAACAAACAAAACTGTATGAGGCACCATTACACACCTATCAGAATTGCTACAACGGAAAAGATAGAAAATACCAAATGTTGGCGAAGTTGTGGAACAACTGAAATGCTCATACACTGTTGATTGGAGTATAAATTGGTACAACCACTTTGGAAAGCTGTTTAACAGTTATCTACTACAGCTAAACTAATACCTGCTCCACATCACAGCAGTTCCACCTCTGGGTATATACCCTACAGAAACATGCACATATGGTCACCAAAATACCTATATTAGAATGTTCATAGCATCTCTATTCAGGATAACCCCAGTATGGAAATTGTATGATGTCCATCAACAGCAGAATGAATAAATTAATTATGGTACATTGACATAATGAAATATTATACACTAACAAGAAAGAACTTAGTACAACTATATGCAATATGGATGAATCATACAAACATAATTTTGAAAGACGCCAGACATAGAGTATAGACTATATGACTCCATTATGTAAATTTCACACACGCAAAACTAAACCATAGTGTTAGAAGCAAAGTTAGTGGTTACGTCCTATGGGAGATATTGCCTGGAAGTTCTATAAGGGGGGCTTCTGTGAAAGAGTAAAGTTCTGTTGCTTGATGTGTTCGTTACAATTGTGCATTTTTCTAAATGTATGTTATACTTAAAAAAAAACAACAACCTAAAAAGGATCACTCAAAAAACAAGAGCTCTTAGAACTTGAAAATGCGTGAGACCAGCCTGGGCAACATAGCGAGACCCTGTCTCTTAAAAAAATAAGAAAAATTAGCCAGGCATGGTGGCATGCACCTGTAGTCCCAGCTACTTAGAAGGCTGAGGCAGGAGGATTGCTTGAGCCCAGGAGGTCGAGGCTGCAGTGAGCTATGATCATGCCACTGCACTCCAGCCTGGGTGACAGAGTGAGACTATGTCTCTAAAAATATATGTGTGTATATATATAGTTGCAGAAGTTAAAAATTCAGTAGATATTTGGGAAAATACGGAACTCTTCAGAAAGTAGAACACAAAAAGACAAGAGCTGAAAAATATGAAAGAAAAGACAAATGTCTATCATCTAATATAATAGATATAATAGTCTAATATCTACAAAATTGCATTCCAGAAAGAAGGAACAGAAAAATAGAGGGAAGGAAATTATTAAAGAGATTATATGGGGCATTTGCCCAGACCTGAAGGACCTGGGTTTCTGATTTGAAAGGGCCCAGAAAGCATGCAGGCAATGAATGAGGACAGACACATACTAGGACATATTATTGAAAGATTTTTGGAACACTGGGGGATAAGGAGAAGATTCTAAAAGCTTCTAGTACCTCCCCTTCACCTTCAAGAAAAAATGAAAGGGTCACATATGGAAGGATTAAAGATAAAAATTCTTCCAGACTACGAGCAACACTGGAAACCAAATGATAGTGGGAAGATGGCTCCAAAATTTTGCAAGAAAACGTCTCCAACTAAGAATTCTACACCTAGCCAAACTATCATGCAAGTGAGAATAGAATAGTGACCTTTTCAGACATGCAGGATTTCAAAAACATTCAGGTCTTATGTACATTTTGGAGGAAGCTATTGAAATATGACTTCCATCAAAATGAGGGAGTCAGTGAAGAAAGAGGAACATAGGGATCCAGGAACAAGAAGTCCAATGTAGGAATTCCCAGGAAAACAGTGAAGAGAAGTTTTGACAACAGTCATGTGGTGGGTCTAGAGTGCAAGCAATTCACGGCTTGGAGAACAAAATAACACTGATTGATATCGTAATGTGATCACCCATTTTGCAAGGAGTGTTACCGTTGGAGGCAATGTTGGAGGGGCTTGGTGAGGGAACATCCCTCCTGATCACTGTGAAGACCCTTGCTAGCAAGCCACAGCTACATAGAGAGTGTCCACATAGCCTTTTGGGGTCTCTCTTGTAAGTGTGGACAATTAATATAAAAATAAGAAAATAAAAACACAGCAATTATGAATAATTATAAAAAAATTTTTGACCCAAGAAAGGAAACATAATTATAGTTACACTGTGGCTTAGCTAAGAACACTATTTATATGTGTTACCATTTACAACCATAATCACGTTGTTTTAACCAAAGACTATAAATACTACTCGCTTAGAAAGATGCAAGGAAATGTGTGTTGCGTGGGAGGGGAGAGAACATAAGGCAATGGGATCTTTATCTTTTGTACAAAGTAAATAGGTATGTGTGAGATGGCAACATCAAGAAATAGCCATATAAGCATGTCATATGGAAGTAAATACTAGAATTAAAAACTACAGTTAAAATTTCTATTCTCTAGGAATCGGAGCTCTGGGATAAGGAGAGGAGGGGCAGGGAACTGCTTTGTCCTTGTTACAACAAACAAGGTAATTCCTAAGATGCCCTACCTCACTGCCTGGAGAGAGTCCCCGGGCCACAGCACAGGGAGGAGGAACCCAAACAGAGCCCAGAATCTTCCCCGAGGTGAAGAGATAGAGTGGAGAATTTGAGGGAGTCCAAGGCAGCTAGAATTCACAGGACAGAGTACTGGAGAGGAGAGCAGTGCACGGAGAGAAGGTGTTGGAGATGAGCAGAGGGTTCTTCTTGAGTCTTTAACTGAGTACTGAGCACTGTATGTCTGTTAGGAAACTACCCAAGGCTGGAGAACAAGACACTGGAAAGGAGGAGGTGGAACGTTTACCAGAGCTCCTGCAAGGGTGGGAATAGTTCACATTCCCAACAGCCAGAGTAGAGAAACCTTACAGCACACAGGGCATCAGAGAGAGTGCTCAGAAGGAAGTTGCGTCTATAATGGGGTAAATTAGCCCTAGATTAGAGGATGCTCTAGTCCTGCCTAATTAAGGGTAAAAGCAAGCCTTGAAAGGATCAAACTGTTTCCAAGTATCCTGACTCTATCCCCACAAGATTTAAAAATATTTAAAGGGTCCAGGCACAGTGGCTCACGCCTGTAATCCCAGTATGTTGGCAGGTCGAGGTGGGAAGATTGCTTGAGGCCAGGAGTTTGAGACCAGCTGGGCAACATAGCTAGACCCTGTCTCCACAAAATAAAGGAAAAAACCCCCACCAGGCGTGGTGGCACACACCTGTAGTCCCAGCTACTTGGGAGACTGAAGCAGGAGGATCACTTGAACCTAGGAATTTGAGGCTGCAGTGAGCTGTGATCTCACAACTACACCCCAGCCTGGGTGACAGAACAAGACCCTATCTCAAAAAAAAAAAAAAAAATTAACGGACTATCAGAAAAAATCCAGCACCCCAGAACATAAAAATTTCAATGTCTGGTGTCAAGTTAAAACTTACCAGGCATGAAAATAAGCAGAGAAACACAACTCATAATGAGGAGATAGTTAATAAAAATAGATCCAGAAATGACACAGATGATAGAATTAGTGGATAAAAACATGAACAGTTATTACTAATATATCCTATATGTTCTAGAAGGTAGAAGAAAACATGAGCACATTAAGGAGAGATATGGAAACTATAAAACAGGTCAAAATGAACTTCTAAGCCTGGGCTGATGGAAGATTAGATCTGGAAGAAGAGAAGATTGGTAAACTTGAAAATATAGCAATGTGGTCAGGCACGGTGGCTCACACCTGTAATCCTGGTAGTTTGAGATGCCTAGGCAGAAGGGTCACTTGAATCCAGGAGTTCGAGACCAGCCTGGGCAACATAGCGAGACCCCATCTCTAAAAAAAAAAAAAAAATTAGCCAGGCATGGTAATGCATGCCTGTAGTCCCAGCTACTCAAAAGGCTGAGGCAGGAGGAGGATCACTTGAGCCCAGGAGTTTGAGGTTGCAGTGAGCTATGATGTCACCACTGCACTCTAGCCTGGGCAACACAGTGAGACCCTGTGTCAAAAAAGTAGAGAGAGAGCGAGCAAAAGAAACCATCAAAAATGAAACACACCCTGGGAGGCCGAGGTGGGTAGATTGCTTGAGCTCAGGGGTTTGAGACCAGCCTGAGCAAGAGTGAGACCCTGTCTCTAGGAAAAAAAATCAGCTGGGCATCGTGGCACACACCTGTGGTCCCAGCTACTCAGGAGGCTGAGGCAGAAGGATCACTTGAGCCCAGGAGTTGGAGGTTGCAGTGAGCTGCAATGATGCCACTGCACTCTAGCCAGGATGACAGAGCAAGGACTCTGTCCCCACCAAAAAAAAAAAAAAAAAAAGAAACACAGAAAAGTAAGACTGAAAAAAATGTACACAGCATTAGTGAGTTGTGGGACAATTTTAAGGAGTCCAATAGTTATGTAATTTGAGTATGAAAAGGGGGCAGGGGCAGAAAAAAATTTGAAAAAGTAATGGCCCCAAATTTTCCAAGTTTGATGAAAACTATAAACTCCCAGATTCAAGAAGCTCAATAAACCCCAAACATAAGAAATCTGAAGCATACCAAGGCACAGGATAGTAAATTTGTTTAAAACCAATGATACAAAGAAAAACGTAAAACCAGCCAGTAAAAAAGACACCTTACATGCAGAGGAACAAAGAATGCAGCAGACCTCTCACTGGAAGCAACATAACTCAGAAGACTGCAAAGCAACATCTTTATAGTGCTGAAAGAAAAAAGCCTGTCAACCAAGAATTCTATAGCCAATAAAAATATCTCTCAAAATCAAAGACAAAAGAAAACTTATACAGACATATAAAAGCTGAAAGAATTCATCAGCAGTAGATCAGCACTGCAAGAAACGTTAAGGGAAGTCCTTCAGGCAGACAGAAAATGATACCAGTGAAAAATCCAGACCCATACACAGGAATAAAGAGCGCAGGAAACGGTAAGTGTGTGGGCAAATACAAAAGACTTTTTTCATATTTTAAAAATGTCTTTAAAAGGTAATTGGAGTTGGGCGTGGTGGCTCATGCCTGTAATCCAAGCACTTTGGGAGGCCCAGGTGGGAGGACTGCTTGAGGCCAGGAGTTCTAGACCATCCTGAGCAACACAGCAAGACCCATCTCTACAAATAATAGAAAAATTAACTGGGTGTGGTGGTGCGCGCCTGTAGTCTCAGCTACTCAGGAGGCTGAGGAAGGAGGATGGCTTGAGCCCAGGAGTTTGAGGTTGCAGTGAGCTATGAGGACGCCACTGCACTCTAGCGTGGGCAACAAAGGGAGACCCTATCTCAGAACAAAGAACAAACAAAAAATGGTAATTGGCTGATGGAACTGTTCTGTATCTTGACTACTACTGGTTGTGATGTTACCATTGGGGGAAACTGGGTTAAGATCATCTAGGTATCCAGGATCTCTGTATATTGTGTCTTACAACTGTCTATGAATCTATATTATCTCAAAATAAAAAGCTTAATAAAAAATAATTGACTGGTTAAAGCCAAAATTTAATGACAATGATGACTCAACATGTACGTGTATATTTATAGAAGCATTATTCATAATAGCCAAAAAGTGGAGGAAAAAACCAAATGTCTGTCAACTGATGAATGGAGAAGTACAACACAGTGTGGCCATACGAGGGAGTACTATTCAGCAATAGAGAAATGGATCGTGGGCACATGCCACAACACATGAGAACCTTGCAAATATTGTGCTGAATGAAAGAGGCCAGTCACAAAAGCCACATATTGTATAATTCAGTTTATATGAAGTGTCCAGAATAGGCAAATCCATAGAGACAGAAAATAGATTAGTGGTTGCCAAGGGCTGGGGGGCTGGGGGTAAAGGGGAGTGACTGCTGATGGATATGGCATTTCTTTTTAGGGTGATGAGAGCATTGTAAAGTTTTGTGGTGATAGTTGCACAGTTCTGTGAATACACTAAAAACCACTGAACTGTACACTTTAAATGGGTGCATTGTGTGGTATGGGAACAATTTCTCAGTAAAGCTGTCATAAAAATAACAACAATGACAATTGTATTGTGGGTTTGACACACTTAGAAGTAAAGAGCACAGACACCAGGGAGGGGAGAGGGAAGTATCCTGTTGCAAAGTTCTGAAACTTCAAGAGAAGTCATATAATGTCACTTGATGGTAATATTACATGTGTATTATAACTCCTAGAGCAGCCACTAAAAATGAAAGGAGAAGTAGACCTAATAAGGTAATATAAAGGAGATAAAATGGAATCACAAAAAATACTCAATCCAAAGAAAGGTGGGAAGAGAGGAAAAAGGGAACAACACAGTCCCCAGGAGGGGAAGTGGCACAGGATGTGAAAAAGCAGACAGGGGGCCAGCACAGGAGGAAGCGGGTGAGCAGGGACAGAGGCAAGAGGCGCCCCAAGGCCAAAGCAGGCAGGGCCCATGAGCCAGGGACAGTGAGGCCACAGGCAGCTGCAGGAGCCCTTTTGTAATGGCCATTCCAAGGCTGGGGAGGCCAAGGGGAGAGAGGTCCAGGAGGAGGCGGCCGCAGTGACCCACTTGAGAGATGCCCATGGCTTGGACCAGAAGAAATGAAGACATAGAGAAAAATGAGTGATTTGAGATTTTTGATGGAGGGAGGGTCAACAGGACATGATGAGGGATCAGAGGGGAGGGAAAGTGAAGGGTCCAGAGTGGTTTCAGTGGTTTCAGACCTTTTGCAATGAATCCCTGAACAGTGGGAGGAGCCCCTGGATAGGCTGGGCCATCAAGAATCTGTTTCAGGTACGAGAAGTTTGAGGTGCAGCTCCCTGAGTCCAGGCCCCTGAGTCGAGAGCTTAGGGGAGAGACATGTGGGCTGGAGCTGATACACTGGGAGACAGGAAGAACATGCAGATGGTGTTGAAATCCACAAGACTGGAGATTACTGGAAGAAACACTGGAGGGAGGAGGAGGGCCAGGTAGAGCCCGGGGCTCACTCACCTGACACCAGAAGGCCCTGGAGGGGAGAAGGGAGAGCAGGGGAGCCTGGGCGGTTAGGCTCGAGGGGAGGACACAACTGAGCAAGCAGATCCCTGGGGCTGCGAGAGGAAGATATTTCCAGAGGGAGGGTGGTAAGTTGTGTCTGCGCCACAGGTAGGTGGGAAGGACTGCGGGACAGCACGGAGGCAGGGTCGCCTCAGCAGGTGCACTTCTCGTGTGTGGATGGGGCAGAAGACACCAGAATAGACGTAGCCGAGGGGCAAGAGGGGGTCAAAGGGTACCCACGGAAAGCTTGGAAACAGGAGGCAGGATTTGGGGAGCAAGTGTTCTGTAGGCAGCTGTGAAGTTTTGCACTGAGGAGAATGGAGAGGTGGGGTCACAGGTAGCGTGCGGCCTATGAGCCCCTGGGCAGCTTTGGAGAGGGACACAGGGAACATTTTGGTCACCATCAGGGATGTAGGCAGGGAGGGAGAGTGGACAGGGCATCCTGGGGCCAGCCTGCAAAGCTTCCTTCCTTGCCTCCCCCAGACCCTGCAGGTCCAAGTGCTGCCTCCTCCAGGAAGCCTTCCCTGAGTTTGCGGGCCGGGGCCTCTCCCACCCGAGCCCCAGATTTCCCAGGAACACCCACCACTGTCTACACTGGCCTGTGGTCATTAGCTCCCCGACAGCTCCTTGAGAAGCAGGCCCTGAGACCTATTTTTCTCTTATCTGCCCAGGGCGCAGCACTGTGTTTGCGGAGTCAGTAAACAGAGGCACAGACAGACAAAGAGGCAGATGGACAGGCCCCTACAAGTGACTAACATCCCAGAGCCCAGACCTCTGACCTAGGTGCCATGTCTCATGGACCCCACACCCCCATTTCTCCCTGACCATGGCCCACCTTGGGATCTAAGTCAAAGAAGCTGTAGTACTTAAAGCGCAGCCAGAGCACATCCCCAGCCTTGACGCCCTGCTGCATGAGGCACCGCGATGAGTCCAGCCACCTGGGTCGAAGCAGAGGCAGGAGTCAGGGCTCCACCGGGGACACCCTGGGCTGGGCTAGGGGGCTGGGCGGAGCGTGGGGCGAGCACACACATGGGCAAGGCCTAGAAGCATGGAGAGCGGATTCAGGGTGTGCAAGGACACAGGGCAGGGGGTGGACCCTGGGCGGGAAGCCCAGACCCAGGGGCTGCGGCACACCTGCTGTGGAGCTGGGTCTTGTCCACCAGGGAGCTAGGCCGCGGCAGGTGCTGGAGCAGGAGGGGGTCAGGCGGAGGCTGGGGCCGGCTCAGCATGTGGTAGCAGGCCTCAGTCTGGGCACTGTCTGAGAAGTGAGCTGGCATCCCCCGGAAGAGTGTAGGTGCCACACCTGGAGTGCAGGGTGGGGTCACCAGGCCCGTCCCCAGGCCTGGCCCTGCCCCGGTCCCACCTGCCGCAGCCTGTGCTCACCCCCAGCCAGGACCACCCGGGTCAAGTCATACACCTCCTCCTCCGGCTCCTTCTCCTTCTTCCTCTTCTTCCTCTCCTCCGGAGCCCGGAGCAGGGACAGCTCCTCAGGGTGCCGGATGCCTGAGAAGAGCTGGGGTCTCAGCGAGGCTGGGGTCGAGGTCCCGCCCGGGGCCTCCCCGCCTCGTGCAGGGTGGGAACAAGACAGCAAGGACAATGTGACAATGGCTGGGCATGGGCAGGGCGGGGACCTGCCCCCTCGCTGCAGCCTTGCAGGCCGGTGGGGGGGACCAGCTGGGCGACTCACTGAGGAGGCGGCAGACAGCGGCCACGGCCTGGAAGAGGGGCTTGGAGAAGCTGGCGCGGAGGCGCAGGGCACGGCGATTGGGCAGCCGCAGGATCACAGGCCGGTGCTGGGGCCCGAAGAAGAGGCGGGCGTCAGCCAGGATGCCATACTTGTCCAGCGTCCAGTGGGTCTGCAGCAGCCATTGCCTTTTCTGTTCCCACCAGATGGCGTGGTCTGACCAGTCCTGCTGGCGATCTGTGGGGCAGGGGGTGCATGTCAGCCGTGGAAGGCCCTGCCCAGCCGTCCTCCTGCTGCTCCCAACCCTGAGCACAAGCCCGGGACCAGAGGCCTGTGCTGACCTCCCCCTGCCCCTGCCCAAGACCCCAAAGTGCAGGCAGAATGGCTCTTCCGGGCTGGACCCTGCTTGTCCTTCTGGGCTCAGTCACTACATCACTTCCCAGGGGAGCCCCCCAACAGAGTCTGGGTACCCCAATCTCAGTGCCCCCACCTCCTGCACTCCCGCACCTTAGCGCCTCCTCTGTCCTCCTGAGTTCCTGGCTTAATGATCCCTCTCTCTTGCACTCTGGGGAGCTCCAGGAGGCAGAGACTATGTCTTTCTGTCTTTCTGCGGTATGTCCTCAGAGCCTGGGACTGTGCCTGGCATGGAGCAGTAAGTACTCTCTCAAAATTTATTGATTATTAGCTGTGTGACCTTGAGCAAGGCACTTAACCTCTCTGGGCTTCAGTTTTCTTTTTCTCATTTGTAAGATGTAATAATTATCCTGACCCCATGGACATGGAACAATGCCTGCTCCATGGTAGGTGCAGAGTGTTTGTGGCATACGCATGCATGCACACGGCTATCCGCAAGTGAGCATTCTGTTAGAAATATGTCCCTCATCAGCCAGCTAGGAATTGGGGACACAGTAATGGAAGACACAAGGTCTCCTCCTGGCCTCTCTCCAGGAGCGCGAGCTGTCTGGAGATACGCGCAAAAGCAAAGGGTGACTGACAGCTGCCGCGGGCGCACCACCCTCTAGAGTTTACAGAGCCCCTACTCCTTGAGTCCTCCCTGTCCCCCCACTCGTGCCCCGCCCTCCCCAGCCTCACCAGTGCTGCCAAAGCCCAGAGAAGCTTCTCGTCTGGCCTCCCCAGGGCGGGGCCCTCCACTCTTGGCGCCCTCACTCTGTCCTTGGCTCTGTGCCACCCACTTCCCCTTCTCTTGACTCTTTACTCTTTTTTTGTCCTCTTTGGCCCCCCCTCCTGACCTGCCCCTCATCTGTCTTTTCCCCGGGTTCAGTCCGGGACCCTCTTCTCCCTCCTCGGCCGCGCCCTGTCCCTGGGGTCTCCCAGTTCTGCGGCTTCAGTTGCCACCTCCCGCTGACCCCCAGGCATGGCCCTCCGACCCAGACCCTGCCCAGAGCCCAGGCCAGCAACCTACATGCCTCCAGCTGAGGCATGTCCACCGGCTTCCTTCCTTCCAGACACTTCTGTTCTCCTGGCCAGGTGCCCGGCACGGGGACCATAAATGCAGTGACCCCCAGACCCAGCTTTGAGGCACTCAGCTTAAACTAGCTCTGCACAGAGGCATCACCCTGCTCCAGCTCCTCCATGTCTCGGGGCCAGGTGACAAGGACTCTCCACCACAGGCCTGAACATCACCCCTTTCACTTTAGTCAACACCTCCCAAACCCCCCTCTTCTCCATCCCCCCTGCCTGACCTTAGGGCCCTCACCGTCTCCCCAGGACAAGGTCTCCCACCTCCAGTCTCCCCACATGGAAACCTTAGCATGACAGCCTCCTGCTGAAGACCCTTTGGTGGCTACTCTTCACCTTCAGGGTGAAGTCCAAATCCCCTGGAGGCCTTCAGGGCATGCGGGGCCGACCAGGGGACCTCCCAGCCTTATTCCTTGTCACACTCCAGGCGTCCTCCCGGCCAAGAGGCCCTAATTCAGAGCACCCCCATGTCCTCACCGTCACTGCCCTTCTCCTCCAACTGCAGCCACCTCCCAGGACTCAGGTGGCTTCTCCCGGGAAGCCTCCCTGTCCCGGGCTGGGGACAGCCCTGTCTTTGGCTCCAGGTCCCAAGAAGCTCTCCCTGTGCAGCTCAGCCCTCGCCTGCTGGCCCCGCTGCAGGAGGCCGGGACTGGCGAGGGGCCGGCTTGGCTAAGCATCTTAGACCTGATGCCCTTAGGAGTGAGCAGGAGTGGGAGGGGTGGGGACACCATCCCCCTCGCAGGGGACATAAAGCTGAAGAGACTTGCTGTGGGGGCCAAGCAGTGGGTAGAGCAGCAGGTTTGTCCATCTGACTCCACGTCAAGGCCTCTTGCATGACCCACGTGCTGCATCCTGGGGCCCTCAGGTCTTCATCCCCTCTCAGACTCAGTCTGACACCCAGTCTCCTGCTTTCACAGCCTCTCTGGGCCTGGCCTCCGGAAGCTCCCTTCACTACCTCAGCCCGGTGGCTGGGCCGTCCTGGGCCCTGTCCTGTCCACAGACTGACCTTTCCCCTGGGCTGCACGTGGTGGGTTGCCTGCGTCTGAGGAAGCCTCCCCACCCCCACCCCCGGGCAGCCTAGCACCCAGCCTGGGACTCTTATGGGCCTGCCTTCCGGCTCTGGCTATCAGGGTCTTCCTGTTGCCCTCCCAGGGAGGGGCAATCCCCACCCCAGCAGGGAAGGACGATGAGAAGCCCCCATGTCACTGGCCCTGTGACTCCCCACGACTGATACCACAGGCTGCCCTGCTGTAACTTCCTGTGGGGGCAGGGCCTTCCCACCCAGGCTGGGCCTGTTACCAGCCTGCTGAGAGCTTCCGCCAGGGGGAGGGTGTGTGGGAGCAGGCCCCCAGGTCACCAGGAGCCCCCGGCTGCCCCTCAGACCTCAGGAACATGACTTCTGCCTCGCTCGGCCCAGGCAAGGTCACTCCTTCTGCCCCTAGAAGGGGATGAACTGGGGACGTGGCCCGGTCTCATCCTTAGGGACTCAGCAGAACCAGCTGGAGTGGGAGGAAGGGAGGGAAGGTGGTGGGTGGGAGGGGAAGTTGGGGAAATGTCTTTTTTGGAGCCAAACGATTAAGCTGGTGCCTGAGTCACTGAGACACCATTATCTCGAGCTGCACAGCAGGGATGGCCCGGAAGTGCCAAGAGTTCGGCAGGTGGGGGCAGCGGGGCACTCACTGATCTTCTCCACGATCTTCAGGAGCACCCCGCCAATGTGCGACTCCCCGGTGACCCTGAGGGTGACCGACTGGGCCTCGGGATCCTCCTCTCCCACAAACACGCGCAGCTCCCAGGACGCATCGATGTAGTCCCCGGAGGCTGTCTTCATGCCCGCCATGGCTGCAGCTACTTCTACAGTGAGGGTGGGAGGAGGCAAGTGGGCAGGGCGCTGGGGTCTGGGGGGCTCCCATGTTTGAGCAGAGGGACCTAGGTGCCTTGCACAGCTGGGAGGGCAGGGAGTAAGCCCGCAGGCCAGGATGCCTGTGGCAGCAGCATGTCACAGGGCACTGAGTTGTCCCAGGCCAACCTCAGGCCCTCTCACCATCACGTGGGGGAAGGGGGGCATTGAGCTGAAGAAGTATGCTCAGAGTCCACGTTGTCAAACCTACTCCCATCCTACAGACAGGAAGACTGAGGCCCGGTGACAGGGTGCTCTCTCAAGATCACCCTGCTCCGTGCTAGAGCTGGGCACAAGCCCAGGGCGGCTTTCCCAGCCCACAGCTCACCCCCAGGCCCACACGGGCAGCTGCCCGCTCTGACAATGGCTGTGTACCCAGGGCAGGAAGTAATAGTTCCAATCCTGGCGCACAGCTCAGATCCAAACATCTCAAACCAGCCAAAACCTCTCTGGGGTGGTTGTAAGTTCAGGACACCGCGTGGAGAGGCATGTTGGGCAGAGGCTGCAGGAGGGTGAGGAGGAGAGGGTTCTTGGGTCTCAGCTGCTGGCCCCAGCTTACCTTGCCAGCAAAGGATCAGGGACTGCAGGCAGGCCTCGGCTACACACCTGCTGGCCACTTCGTGCTTCCTGCCCTCTGCTTTCTCTTTGGAGCTTCCTTCGGAGGGCAGCCCTTGACGCTGCCTTATCACGGGCAGGGCGGGCTCGGCCCCTCCCCAGGGCGGGCTGGCGCTGGGTGCAGGAAGCACCCTGCCAGCCCGAAGAGGGTTCTAGCAGGGCCCCGCCTTTGTCCCCAGAGATCACAGGAAGCAAAGGACAGCGGAGCTTGTGGACCCAACACCACAAAAAAAGTCCCCCCTTATTTGGGGGAAAGCTCATTTCAAACTAGAGAAGCCCCTAATTTGTATCCATGGCTAGGTCTCCCATTGCCAATCTGTCATGAGGTGGGGACTTTGGGCCACAGAACATCACTGGGGTGCCAGAGAGAGTGCAGGGAGCTGAAGGACTGGATCCAGGTTATTTAAGAGCAAGCTCAGGCCCAGGCTGTCCCTCATCTACCAAAGATCCCTGAGGGCCCCAAGGGAAACAAGTTCCTTTTAAAGTTTTTCCTACCCAAACAGGGCTATTTCCAAGCTTAGAACTTCCCAGGTGAACAGTCAACAGAATTAATTGGCCCTGATCATTCACAACCTCCCTGCCCTGACCCCCAGGTCTCACAGCTTCCAGCATAGCACCTCTACTGTGCCCCTCCACTAGCAATGTGCTTCCTCTGAGTACCCATGCGGCTCACTCCTGTCAAGCCCATGCTCAGGGTCACCTCAGAGGTTCTCTGGTGGCCAACACCTTCCTGCCCGCCACCTGCACAAGGATGCAAGCTTCGGCAGAGGTGCCAGCTGTGTGCAGGAATCAGCCTTTCAGGGTGAACACATTGGGTGCTGGAGGCAACAGAGCCTCAGAGACAATGGCAGGCCCAGGGCAGAACCCCTGCAGCCGTGTGGCTCTCTCAAGCGTAACACCCAGATGGGGGAGGGGCCTGTTGGGGGTTCCCAGGGGAAAGGCCAGTTTATGAAACTCAGAGGCAGAGGAAGTCCAGCCAGCTGCAGTCTCAGTGCCTTCCTAGCCCAGAACACAGCGCTCTTGGAAAAATGAGGAAGTTTTACTCCTGCCCCAGAAGCCTCCTCAGTGCAGGAAGAGAGCTTTAGAAAAGCTCTCTTTGTTGCAACCATGGAAAAGGGTAATTATTATTTATCCTTATTTTTTCAGACAAGGTCTAGCTGTCACCTGGGCTGGAGTACAGTGGCATCATAGCTCACTGCAACCTCAAACTCCTGCCTGGGCTCAAGCGATCCTTCTGCCTACCACACCCAGCTAATTTTTCTATTTTTTATAGAGATGTTGCTCAGGCTAGTCCTGGGTTCAAGGGATCTTGGGTTCAAGGGATCCTCCTGCCTAGGCTTTCCAAAGTACTAGGATTACAGGCAAGAGCCACAATACCTGGCTGAAAAGTGTAATTAAAGCTTAGTATTTTAAACTCTTAGATGAGAGCAGCGCGTTAAAACCGTGATGCAACTCCTAAATCCAACACAGCAGCGGACAGGAGAACTGACCTCTCCCAAGAGGTCTGAACATCTCTCACATCCGAATCCTTTTTGGTTCCTGGGTTGGATCTAGTGTTCTCCGATCTACCTGGTTTCCAATTTAGAGATTAGAGTGTGGAGAATTAACAGCACAGAGATCACCTCAAATCTTACCTGAACCTCTTTGGTGCCACCAACCTTACGGGAACCTCCAGGTTCCCTCTCAGCTGTTCATTGAGTGACAGCACCACCTAGTGGCCACCTCGCAAAGCCGCAGAGCCCCACCAAGTTCACAATGACCCATCCTACTTCTAAGCCCATCAGAAAGGGAAGAGAAAGCCAGGCTCAGGTTCCCGGCCTTGTCAGTCCACACTCACCTCTCTCCCAATTCAGGGTGGGATCCTGGCAGGATAGCCTTTTGGCAAAAAATCACTCAAGGCCAAAGCAACTTATAACCACGGCCGACAGGCTTGTTTTATTGGAGAAGGGGCCGTGGAGTTAACAATGTGAAGACAGCTGGGACCTGAGGCTGGGAAGAACACCCTCCCCTCCCCATACATGCCCACTGCCCCAAATAAAAAAGAACCAACCATGGGAGAGCAGCCACTGAAGGGCAGGGGAAAAAGACATGGAACTCGAGGACAGCAGTGAAGAGACCATGCGTGTGCTGGGAAGGCCCAGAGGCAGCGGCTGCACGAATGACGCGAGTACAAGTCTCTGTATCTTCCATGTAGGTATGTATAAATATATAGAGATAGGCTGTTCTCTCTCCCCGCTTCTCTCCCTTTCTGCTCCGTGCTGCTTGCCGCGGTCCCAGCTCCTCTTTCCACAGGAGGGTGAAGGGAAGGGAGAGGATGACCAAGTCATCACCGAATTGCAATCAGACCCACATCCATCAGCTTCTGGATCTTCTGTGCTATTACAGGATTCTTTAAGTGTCTAAGGACAAACAGGCAGTTATTTGAAATGAGACTTAACCTTGCTCTCAAGAGCAAGCCCCAATTCACAACCCCCCAGAAGGCACCAGGGTCAAGGAGTCCTGCAGAGGCCTTCTCTCCTACACAGAACTGTGCCACCCTCCTTCAAGCCTACGGACACAGTTTTAAGGCAAGACTTTTCTCCCAGCAAAACAGGAGATGTGGCTTTTCCAAATGACCGTTTAAACTATCACGACTAACATGCAAACGAAGCCCTTCCAGCTCACCACCCACTGCCAACCTTTAAGTTTTACAATTCCACCCAGACTGGTCACACCCCTACCAACCTCATGCATTCTCATCTAACTGCTTTTGCTCCCTGTTTTCCTCCAAGGCTATCTCCCCCAACTCTACTTACTCGCTGAGGGCCTGGGGGTCCTTCTGCATCTGCTCCAGGATGAGCCGCATGGCCGGGTCACTCATTATCTGCTGCACCTCAGGGTCGGCCATAGCCCGCCGCTTCACGTCTTCAGGGTTGTCATGTCGGTTGTACTGGGCCATCATACAGCGCTGGTAACCATCTGCTGCCTCCTACCATGCAGAAAAGACAAAGGGAAAGGGTATTAGCACCACCTGGCTCACTGTTTGAGTAGGTCCAAGATAACAAAGGTAACTGAGAAGGGAACAGAGCACACAAGAAACTGACAGAACGAGAAATGGAGAAATGGAGGTGACAGGGAAGATCAGTGATCGAACACGGAAAAGACCCAAAGGAGAAACAGAGGCAGGGGAGAGCGCACTGGAGGCCAGAAGCAGCCCCACCTTACAGTTGGAGTCCAGGTCTAGGGCCTTCTGGTACACATCCATGGCTTTTGTGTAGTCCTTCATCGCTTCTAGGGCAGCTGCCTTCCGTGTATAACCCTTGACTACAAACAGGAGAGGCGAGGCGTTATCCAAAACACAGCTTTGAAGGCTGCTTGTTGCTTGCACGTGTCTTCAACTGCACACCAACACCCCTCAGTTCTGCTCATGGTGGGTCCTAAACGCTACAAGCCCCAAGAACAGGCAGGTAGACAAAGAGCCTGTCTGTTCCTTCTCTAATCTTTGTGCTAGACGCAGGGGACAGGGGAGAGGCAGCAGAAAGGCACTTACTGAAGGTTGGCTCCAGCTGGATACATTCCTCACAGTCCTAGGAGGAAGCAGCAGAAACGCATTAGGCTCACTGCTTTAGAGGAACGCCTGGTGGCAGCTCAGTAAGGAGAGAATTCCGACCCTGACTCGTCACCCTGCCCCACCACAGAGGACTTTGCTTTTGCCTCTGGCCCTCCTCTCAGTTCTGGCATCGGGGTTGGGTGAGAACAGGTTAAGCAGGAGTATGACAGAGAAAGTGAGACACCACCACCAGGAGAGACAACTTCAGATTATGGACCATCTCACACAAGACAAATGGCCTGGACTCTTCAAAAGGCTGACGTTATGAAAAATACAAAAAGGTGGAGATACTTCTAGTCTGATAAACTAAAGAGAAAATGACAAGCAGATGAAATGCAGGCATCCTGATACTGAGAGCTTTAACACTGCCACACTAGGAAAAAGTAATTTTTCCCTGGGGCCATGGTGTTTTATTAAAACAAAATGGTCCTTTCTAATTTGTTATTTTTTATTGTTTTCTGTGTGTGAGTTATATGCGATGCAATCCACATTTTTAAAATTAAATTGTCAGTATTAATTGTAACAGTAAGAATATCAACAAGTAAGATTTTCATGAACCAATTGCAGAGTTTTGCGTCACATGGCCCCAGGCTCAAAATTAGCCTGAGTTCAATAAAACTCACATGGCAGTCAATGTGTTAAAATGTGTTTTTGGACCAGTGGAGAAATCTGAATGTGACAGAGAGCAAACGGCATTAGTTCTGAAGTTACCAGGTATGCTGACACTACTGTGACTGAACAGGGAGAGTCACTCCAGCAGATGCACGCACAAGAATTTGGGGGTCTAATTGGAAGTGCCAAAACATGTCCAATTTCCTCTCACAAATGGTTCAGCAAAGATGCGTCAATATTTAATTGTTCAACAGAGGTGGAGAATACACCAGGCACTCATGTGGTTTTTTTGTTTCGAAATATCTTCAAATAAGAAATTATGAAGAGAAAGACTGCTCTGGAATAGAGTAAGCACAGCCGGTCCCAATCCCAACTCTTCCACCAAGAAGCCGCGAGGCCATTCGCGATTCCATACATTCTTCCTCCACGTGCCTAACTGGCAGAGAGCCATCCTGCCTCCCAGGCGACTGACAACCTGCTGTTCTTTGCTTCACAAACCAATATGCTTTTGACATTACCCCCGTACAATCCTGCCAGCAGCAGCGATGTCTCTAGGCCAGCTACAGATCCAGAGGACAGTTGCATCAAAAATAAAAACCAAAACAAAACAAAACAACCCCCCCCCCCCCAAAAAAAAACCAAAATAAAAACCAAGGACCTGGGTGTGGGTGTTTCTCTAGATAGGTCACATTTTGTCCCCTTCCCACAATACGGCCCAGGTATATCTGCTAGAACAGTTTGAAGAAAAAAATCGCTGACAGAGGCAGAGTGGCTCATATTCAAGAGAATGATCGGGACAACTCACCCACCGTGTCAAGCACAATCACACTCGACCATACTCGACATGACTGAGAACTACCTAGCTAAACTCAAAAACAGTGAGGAAGGATGGTGTGCTGCTGTGGGAAGCAATGTGGTGATATGGTGGTTTCTCAAAAAATTAAGCACCAATACTACATGATCCAGCATTTCCCTTCTGGGTATATCCCCAGAAGAAATGAAAGCAGGGACTTTAATAGATGTTTGCACAGCCATGTTCATAGCATTATCCACAATAAGTAAAACATAGAAACAACCCAACACGCACGGATGGATGGATGAACAAAATGTGGCGCATGCATGCAACAGCTTATCCAGCCTTAGGAAGAAAATTCTGATACATGTTTCAACATGGATAAACCTTGAAGACATTATGCTAAGTGAAAAAAAGGTCACAAAAGACAAATATTGTATGATTCTAGTTATATGACGTGCCTAGAGTAGTCAAATTCATAGAAACAGAAAAAAAGATAGTGGTTACCAGGGGATATGGGAGGGGGGAAATAGGTAATTAGTGTTTAATGGGTACAGAGTTTCAGTTTGGGAAGATGAAAAAGTTCTAGAGAAGGATGGTGGTGATGGCCGCACAATAATGTGAATGTAATTAATACCACTGAACTGTATTTAAAAATGGTTAAAAAGGCAAAACAAAGAAAATGTGAGGAAGGATAATGGGGAGGGAAAAGGACCAGGGTGCTCAGGGAAGGTAGAGAAACCCACTTTCCCAAGAACTCCCAACCTCTAATAACTCCAAGGGCCAGGACTAGGTAGATACAAGTCCCACATTTTACACATATACACATCACCATGATGTGGACTCAAAATAAGAGTATCAACCTTACGCTGGTGAGAACAGGAAGAGGGAAAACCCATTCATCAGGCACAGGTTTATAATCACAGCCACCCCACACTTCCAAGTCTCACCTTGAGTGCCAGCTGAAACTCCAGGAGTTTGGTGTAGCAGGCAGCTCGATTGCTGTACAATTTGGCATCTCGTGGGTTCCTTTTAATGGCTTCTGTATAATGCTTCATGGCCTGGGGATAGTCCCCTGGGTAAGGAAAACAAAGACTATTTTTTAAAAAGCAAAAAACCACCATTTCCCACCAGGCCCTGTTTTCCCCACAGTCAGGCACAATAAGCCCCCCCCCATCCTGAGCTGGGCTTGTACCTTTTTGAAAACATTCATTGCCTTTGTTCTTCTCTTCCAAAGCCAAGTCAGGGTTTATGTAGGCCAGCCGCTCTTGCTCCTTCAGGATTTTCTCTGCCTAAGGAAAATAATTCTTGGAATAGTAACTTAAACTCCCATAAACATCTACATACTGAGCTAAAAAGCCTGATTAGGATTTCAATTTTTAAAGAGTGCTGCTGTCAAGGTACATCACTTTGATAAGAATGTTATGTTACAGTAAGAACCATAACACTGTTAATGCACTAGCCCTCAACATATTTAAGGTTGAAATCTTGGCTAATAAAAACAAGAGCTGCAAAAAAGCCAGATCATTTCCTACATGTTGTTAACATTAAATGACAGGAGCAGGCTGGCAGTGGTGGCCTGTAATCCTAGCACTGTGGAAGGCCAAGGCGGGAGGACTGCTGGAGCCCAGGAGTTCAAGACCAGCCTGAGCAACATAGCGAGATCCCATCTCTACACAAAATAGAAAAATTAGCCAGGTGTGGTGGCGCATGCCTGTAGCACCAGCTACTCAGAAGGCTGAGGCAGAAGGATCGCTTGAACCCAGGAGTTTGAGGTTGCAGTGAGCTATGGTGACACCACTGCACTCTCGCCCGGGCAATAGAGTGAGACCCTGTCTCAAAAAAATAAAAAGGGCAGAATCTTACAAGATGACCAAAGCTACTACCTAAAAAAATTTAAGGCTCATTATTAAATAATGATTACAATAAGATTACAATAAAAATAAAAGAATAAGCAACAATACTCGACTACGAAGAAACAACAAAACACTCCCTATTCTTTCCATGCCCACCTGCTGGCATTTCTTGAGCACATCTGGGGTCCGGTGTTCTGCCAGAGACTTGTTATAGAAATGGATGGCATCCTTGTACTTTTCTTCTTTGAAGTAGGAGTTTCCAATTCGGGCGTAAGCTCTGTAAAGACAAGAGGAAAAAAATATTTGCTGAGGACAGAGCCAGAGACAAGGTCAGACCCTGTAGAGAAAATGTACCTGCAACTTAAAACAAGGCCCACATCACTGCCTGGGCACTGTGCCCTTTTAACACCTTTTGTCTGGGCTCCTGTGACCTCCTTTGCAGCCCCTTCCTAACACACAAGGCTCTGTAGCCAGCAACCCTCCTCCCCATGCAGGAAAATGTTAAGTCTTGGACAGCAAACCCTCCATGCTGCTCAAGGTATTGCAGAAGATGGAGCGTACTTGGCAATCTGTCGATAGTCTTCCCGGTTTTCTCTCCCCACCTCAATGGCCTTCTCGCAAAGCTCCCGGCATCCATCGTAGTCACCCTTTTCAAAGTGCACAGCTGCAAGGCAGGATGGTCAAGAAGGAACAGTTAGTCCCTGCTACCTCCCTCAGGGACACCTAGCAACTCTTTTGCCCCTTGTTTCTGGGCCTCACCTGCTTGGTTGGTCATGTACGTCATGTTCGTGGGGTCCAGTTCCCTGGCTCTGTCATAATGCTTCAAGGCTGTGTCAAAGTCTTTCTTCTTGTAGGCATCATTTCCCAACTCTTTTTCCTTCAGTGCCTAGATGAGGTTTGGAAGAAGTGAGTGCTGAGCAAATCTAACACAGATGACAAAGACAGCAAGTTTATGAACTGTCACGGGTACTGAAATGCCAAATGCAACTAATGTATGGAAGCAAGTTCTCCATACCCAAAGGCCCCATCAATGAGCTACAGACTTAAAACAGTCAAGAAATAACTTATTACATTTTTGCTTCCTCTGAAACTCCCTTCTTCCCACCTGTATCTTTGTCAGAAAGTAGAGGGCTTCTTTAGGAGATGAAACCCCTTCAAATTGAAGCAAATGGTGGGGATAGTATAGTTCTGGACCAGGTTTTAATCTGAGAGGCTGCAGCACGTCCAGTTTCTGTCATGTGGCTGTCACAGGGTCTTCTTAGTTATCAGAGAATAATAGCAGAGGGGGTGGTGAGAGGATTAGGAGAAGGGGCTGTAATGGTGGCAGGAGTCTTCAGCAGAGCTCACTACCACCCACACTGTAGGGCCTTTTTTCCAGTTTTGAGACACCCTGAACAACCAACGCTCACCCATTTAAAGGTGCTAAATTTGGCAACAATCTGCTGTTCCCATTTAAAGAAGGGAAATAAAATCGTTTAGGTACATGCTTCCTGCTCTGGAACAATGTTGCTAAATGGACAACTTTCAACTACATACCACCTCCAGCCAGGAGGCAGAAGCCCAAGGACTGATGCAGACAACGTTTTTCTGGATCATGGCAAGGACATGAATTGCTCACAACTTTACTGTCTTGTCCTGACCAACACCCAAGCTGGCAGCAATGTAGCAGCTATGGTGACTATGGAAGGGTAGCTCTTGCTGCTAGAAATCTTTGAAATACATGATTCCTAGGAAATCTTCTGTGAACTTGGTCTTTTAACATATTGACTATTCTAATTAATAACAGCAAGAAGCTTAGCATGTACTAACACTCAAAAATAATTATGGCCATCCAAATTCTATAGGTGTTCTCATTCAAAATACGGATTTCTAGTTGACTTATTTATAAATACACAACAAGGAGGAGAAAAGAAAATGCGACCTGCTTCTTATTCTCTGGAAGATCTTCTTCCATTGGCTCTGGCTTAGTCTCCTTTTTGGGAGGAGGCGGTGGTGGTGGAGTTGCCACCTCTTCCTCCTCATCCATACTGCCCAGATCGACTCCGAGGAGGACACTGAGAGTAGTCATGATACGGGGATCTTGTAGTTTCCTAGTATAGATTTTTTTAAAAAGAGAAAGAAAAACAGTAATTATTCCTCCTTACAACCTCTCTTAAACTCTCATTTACGAGTGGGCACAGTGGCTCATGCCTGTATTCCTAGCCCTTTGGGAGGCCGTGGCGGGAGGGTGTCTTGAGGACAGAAGCTCAAAACCAGCCTGGGCAATAGCGAGACCCTGTCTCTACCAAAAAAAAAAAAAAAAAAAAAAAATTAGCTGGGCCTGTAGTCCCAGCTCCTAGGAAGGCTAAGGCAAGACGACTGCTTGAGCCCAGGAGTTGGAGGTTGCAGTGAGCTATGATGATGCCACTGTACTATAGCCTGGGTGACAGAGCAAGACTCTGTCTCAAAAAACAAAACCCGCTCATTTACTGCTAAAGGTCAAATTCTTGTGTATAGAAGCTCCTCACCCACCAAAAGATGGCTAGATTCTGCACTGCCCATGAGTTATAGTTGGGGAATACTCAAACCTTCAAGAGTCCATCTAAAATGAAGCCACAGAGATCAAATTCATTCCTTGAGGCCAGCAGATACACAGAGGGATGAGTTATTACAGATATGCATCCCAATCTGATCTCAGGAGCCAGAGGATTCAGATAGAGACAGAAACCAGTACAAAATTTACAGATACATCTTTATGTATCTGATGTCGTTTCCTACCCTGTTTCTGCTCCAACATACAAACAAAGACAGCAGGGCCTGTGAGTACAAAAAGCATGGAGCTGAAATACAAATAGCAAGGTAGATTATGCCTGTAATCCCAGCTACTCAAGAGGCTGGGACAGAATTGCTTGAGGCCGGGAATTTAAGACCAGCCCAGGCCACATCTCTAAAAGAATGGGAAAAAAAAAGACAGGTGTGATGGCACGGGCCTGTAGTCCTATCTGCTCAGGAGGCTAAGGCAGGTGGATCACTTGAGCCCAGGAGTTCAAGGTTACAGTGAGCTATGATTGCACCACTGTACTCCAGCCTGGGAGACAGAGCGAGACCCTGTCTCTTTAAGAAAAAAAATCACACACACACATATATGCACAAAACAAACAAACAACCCCCTACTGTTCTCTGGAGAAAAAGCAAAGGCAAAATCTAGACCGGGAAACCCTTACTTCCTGCCATAGGGTACCAGAAAGACAGCATAAGGTTCCCACCAATTTCTAAAGTCACCACACTGCCTCTACTTACGTGCCCAGGTCAGACGGCTTGTTTCGTAGTTGCTCTATCAGTTCCCGGTAGGTAGGATCACTGAGCAGCGTCCTTGTCCTAGGATCACTCTCCAACTTCTGATACAAATTGGGCATGTTGAAAGGGTTCATGAATTTCCTCTCTGTCCAAATAAAGGAAAGCACGTCACTATGAAATTGGTTGTGCTCCCATACCCTAGCAGACTGACATTGGGAGGAGGAGTTCAAAATTAGTCCCATTAAGAAAATAACAATAAAAAAGAAAGAAGACAGTGTGTGTGGTGCCTACCTGCCAACCTGGCCTCCATGTTCTGTAAACCCTCTTTGAGCTGAGGGTTATTTGCTTCATGTTTTAAACCTTCCTCATAGGTTCGTTTGGCTTCTTCAAATCGGTTTAAGAACTCAAGAGCTGCTGCTTTTCGTGAATAGCCCTTAAACCAGTAAAGAAAGATACAAAATAAAACAAAGGACACCTAGAAGTAAATCCAGAAAATGAGCTCAAAAGGAACTATTCTACATTTTATGGAACAAAATGGATATTCACATGGAGGCCAACGAGAAAAAGGGGAGAGGACTAGGCTACAATGCCAACTTCAAGATATTTTAAGAATCGCGCCAAATAGCAAAGACGCACACCCTTCCTGTCCCAATTCATCTTTGATCAAGCGTTGTCAGTTCCTCTGGCAGCATTTTCTTCCTTAGTAGTAGAACAAATAGAGCCTGTATTACAACATATCTTAGATCTGATGAAAGATGCCACTTTTCTGAGGAGCACACTCTAATAGGGAGGTGGTAGGTGGGTGATAAACTATTGGTCTATTGCAATGGGCAACCAGGAAAGTCAGAATGCCTGCCTGCCTCAGACTACCAAAAGGCATCTCTGGGGAAGGTCTGAGGATTCCCACCTGCCCCACAGCTTACCTTGCCCCAGTCAGGCTTTAAGTCAACTGTTTTGCAGCCATCCTCGTAAGCCTTCTGGTAGTCTCCTTTCTTGGCATAGGCTGCAGAACGATTGCTGTAGAGCACATGGTTCTGGGGATCCAACTTAATGGCTTCGGAGTAGCACTGTAAGGCATCGTCAATGTTGCCAGCACTCAGGGCCTTGTTGCCCTTCTCTTTTAGCTCACTGACCTAAGGAGAAAAGGAACCACATAGTTTCTCTATAATATGCCTATTTTGTCCCCCAAGTTTTCAGATGACAGTCTTTTCTGTCATTATTAACAAATAGGTTACTTTACAGATAAGAAGAGAGAAACCATAGATTAATTTATTTACATTTTCTCCACTTTGGGAGCCAGCAAAGAAAAATAAGCAGAAGCAAAAAGCCCATCTCTCTGCTCTCCACTGGCTCCTGTATGGATTTAGTAAGGACTCCAGGCATGGTGGCATGTGCCTGTAGTCCCAGCTACTCGGGAGGCTGAGGCAGGAGGATCCCTTGAGCCCAGGAGTTGGAGGCTGCAGTGAGCTATGATCAAGCCACTGCACTCCAGCGTGGGCAACAGAACAAAACCCTGTCTCCAAATAAAAAGAGAGAGAGAGAGAGAGAACGAACTCCAAAGTCTCCACTCCAGGACACTCCCACAAGCTCCTTTCATTTAAAAGTAAATTCACTCATCATCACAGATTTACAAAGCAACCAGATGATAAACTGAGTACAGGCCTAGTTACTCCTCACAGAACTAACGTGAACCGAGTGTGCACTGACACATGTTCCAGTGACTTTAGGCTTTAGGATGGCAAGATGCTCACCCGTGGCTAACCTGCCATTTCCTCCCGTCAGAGAAGAACCATTCTCCATTTACCAATGTGGTAGTATGTCACCACGTGGTAGATCAATGTCATTCTTTAACGGGTAAAAGTAAAGCTGGCCCCCCCCCCCCCCGCCAAAATCAGTTCTTGCCATGCTTAAATATCACAAAGGTGATGAAGGAGGATAAAAAAACACTATTGTGATTTAATCCCCATACTCTCAAACGTTCAGAATGGAATAAGTAGGAACACACCAAAAGGTTTAAAAAAGTGAAGTGGGCCTTGGCCATATCAGAACAAGGTCCTTACTGGGGATACCCTACAAAACGTCAGGTGCCCACAGCAGCCTACCTGAGGGTCACACCTCAAAAGCTTCAAATGTGTTGATAATATAAACACATTCTGTGAGATTTAACTGTGTCATTCGAGTTACTAAATCTTTCTTTCTTTCTATCTATCATCCACCCACAACCCAGTAAATAAATACAAGAGAGAGAAGTGATTTTGGAAACCAGAGATACACCAATCAGGAATTTCCATCAACCAGAGAGATCTCAGAGAGGCAAGGGGCGAAGAAAGAAAAGGCAGAAGAAAACTGCCAAATTAAGGAAGCAAGGGATGAAAATCTTAGAGCCCAAAAGGCAAAAAGTTACAAAACTCAACTGGTGTCAAGACGCAGCTGAGGAACAGCTTGAGTTCTTACCTACTCTTTAGAAAAACATTTTTCAAACAGAGTACTGACCTGCAGTGGGTCAGGAAATCAATTTTTTAGGTTATGACCAGCATTTTAAAAGATCAAGTAGAACAGAAAATACCAGCACACGGTGTATACAATAGTAAATACTGTTTTGTTAAATGTTACACAGTTGCGTGTCTGTATTGGGTTAAATGTAAAAGGTACATCATTGTGGGATTCATTTGAAAAAAATACAATCTTGGACACTCAAATTTGTCCAACTTGAGTATTTCCTAAACTGGAATATGGATCTCAACAGTGGAAAATGAGAACAAAAGGTAGAGAAGTCACATTTTCAAGAATGGGCTCAAGACAGTGAGTTCTAACACATCTGGGGTTAAATGCCAGATCATCTATACAACTGTCATATAAATTTGCAGTCAAACCTTCACAAATTGCATGTATACTTGTAACATACAACTTCTATAATGGGTAGTGTGATTTTTAAAAAAACTATTTTGGTAACAGCAGCAACAGACCCTTTCTTAAATGTAAAAGAGCAATGTTTTGTTCCAGAAATCTTTTCTTTGACTATACTATAGCCCATTTAATCCCAGACACAATTTATTACAAGCAAACAAAAAGTTCATTAACCTCTCCATTTCTACTCTTTCTTTTTAAATGAGCAAAAAGGCCCCAGCTTTGCCTAAAAAAGCCATTGCTATATACTACAGCAAAAGGCTCAGTTTTGTAAAGATTACACCAAAAAAAGTTAGCTGTTTTCTCTTTTTTTCCGATGAATCATTACAGCTCAATGACAGCTCCCAACGGAACAAAACCTCTCCAGGCCTTTCACAACTACAGGACACTAAGAACATAGCTAAGTCACTGAAAGCGAGCAGCAGCAGCTTCAAACTTGGCCCCCTCAAAATCCTGAGCGGAGGCACGTAACTTCTTGCTGCTCATCTACACAATCTCAATTGTTTAAAGTCACTAATTCCTCGCCGAGTAATCAGAAACCGACCTTTTGGCAGCGTCAGTCCTCAGTCACTCTACAATCACACACACAGAGGGGGAGGGGCCGCACATACATTTGTAAAACACTGGTAGAGATGGAATTCGTTCCAAGGACTTTCGCGGCACCTTCCCCTTTTCTGCATCAGGCAAAGTCGGCCTGCGGCTCATCAAACCTCCACTCAACACTCTCCCACCCCGACCTTCTCAGATGCAGAAAAGTAGTATTTAGCACAACTGGTCCCAGGCTACTAAGATCCTCAGCTACTCCCAGGGTACTACCGCCCCCACTCCCTGGATTCCTCCAAGTTAATCGTAGCCAAGTCCTGGGTGACTTCTCCGTCGGCAGTCTCAGATCTCCCAGATCGCCACTTCCCCGGTGACTCCGGCCCCTAGCCCACCTCCACCCCTCCCGGTGCGGCCGCACCATCCCCCCGCTCAGCCTGCAGCCACCTCTCGGGCACCTACTGGGCCCGGCCACGGCCCCTCTTCCCGCCAGGCAGACTCACGCCCAACTGCGGCCTCCTTGCCCAACCAAGAGGCGATGGGCGCTCCCCAAGGCCGGGCCTCGAGACAGACCCCCTCCCGCCCGCCGGCCGCGGCCCTCACGCCCTCGCCTCCCCACCACAGCTCCGTCCGGCCCAGGCACCCCGCCCGGCCGCCCCCATCGGGCGCCCGCCCCGCCCCTCTACCGCGGCCTGGCCCCGGCCGGTCCCCGAGCGGCCCGGGACCTCAGGCCGCCCCTCCCCCTTCACCTGCTCCATAGCCCGGCCCAGAACCCCGTTGAATCGAATCCGTCCGCTCCGCGTTCCCAACTGCACGCGCCGCCTTCTGGAACCTACTAGAAGCTGCCGGGACCCCAGCTCCCGCCCCTTCCTCGCCTCCTCACTGGCCGAACTCTTCCAGGGGACGCTCTGTGCTCCTCTACTATTGGCTTGAGGTCCAGCCTATCATCTTTGCATCCCTCTCATTGGACAGCGGAGAGTAATTCCTTCAACCCTGCCTCCTCCGCACCTCGGGATTGGGCGCCCCTCTATAAGTCCCGCCCATGTCAAGCTATCCAAGTGGAGGGAGGAGCGGACTTCTGCGACACGGATTGGTCATTTGGTCCGCCAATCGTGGCCGTTCTGGCCGCGCCCATTGGTCCTGTTCTTTCTGGAAATTTCCACCTCTCCCATTGGGTTGCCGGACACCATGTCGGAACTTCACTCAGAATAAAAGAAATTTCAATTGGGCGGAGGGTTGCCAGCACTGTGCGCTGATAGGCTTGAATTGCTGCCCTTCAAGGCGGGGGTTCGCTTTGCCGGTGGCTTATGGCAGTCGGGGCTGCGGGCATCCTCTGTGGCTGTGTCTCCGGCGGCTGCGGGGCCCGGGGTGGCTTCCCGCCTCGCTGTGCCGCGAGTTCCGCCCAAGCGACCCTCTCCCCCTCAGCAGGAGCGCCTGGCCCTTCGCCCGTGCGTCGGCCTTGCGGTCCCAGGCGGTGGGTGACCGACTGGGCCAGCCTCAAGAGGGCCCTTGACCGCCAGGTGCCCGCGCCGTCCAGCGTCCGGCCTCGGCCCCGGCCCTGCCCGCATCCGGGCTGTTAGGTTCTGCATGTTCCAAAAATGCCGCGCAGCTATGAAGGCGCGGGGGCTTGGGCTGGACAGGCCCGGGATCCCACCGCGGCGGGGCTGGCTGGGCCGCTGGTGTCCTCAGTGGAGCCGCACACCCTCTCTGGGCCTTTGGATAAATAGTCTGGTAATGTAGGGCCGAGGGGAATGCTCGCGGTAGGGTATTCAGCTCGCGGGGAGCACTTCATGAAAGGGACTCCCCTCCCCCTCTTTATTCTAGTGTAAGGGGTAAAGGAAACAAAGGGCCACGGGAGGTACTTGACCACCTACTGCCTTAAATCCCAGCCACAAATGTCAGAGGCGGCGCAGGCAGAGGTGGGAAGGCGCGAAAGAGATGGGCTTTCAAAACGCTGCATCTGCTTCCCGGGTTAGCGTGTGGTTCGTGGACAAAGCCCCGTAGCTGGGGTCTGGCGAGGGTCTTGGGCCCTGCCGTGTCACTCTTCCTGTCTCAGCAGTGCTGCCTTCCGGGGTTAACGTGCCCTCTCTGTGCCAGTAGCTTGTGTCCACAGCCGCCTCTTCTATCCCAGCTGTCTCTTACTCGTTTTGGACCTTGCAACCAAGTGACAGCCAATCCGCACACCCGGTAATCCTCGTACACAACCCTTCTAGGCTGTAGGATGGGGCTCAGGGCCTAACCTGGCGCGCCTGGTTTTCTTACCTTTCCTCAGACCCCCCCCCCACTTTCAGCACCAAACTCCAGCCACACTGACATCTCTTCCTTGAACTAGGCCGGCTCCCTCACTCTGTTCCCTCTGCTGGCGTCCCTCTTCCACCAACTCTGCCACGTTAATGTCCCATCTTTCAGGCTGAAATGTGCCGTCAAGGTTCCTTGACAATCTGCCCCAACAAGCACCCTAATTTCTGTCCGCTTGTTACTTGCTTTCATAGCACTGTAAGCTGTGCGTGTGTCCAGTTACAAAATAAATGACTGACTTTGGTATTGGCACCACCTCCTGTGAGGGCCGTGGGGGTCTTGTCTGTTTTCGTTTATCCTCGTGGTCCTGGTGCATTGCCTACAGTGTCTGGCACATAATAGGCACTCATTAATTCATCAGATATTATTGAACACCTTACGTGTCAGGTATAGTTGGCACGCGGGAAAATGCAATGAACGAAACTCACAAAATCACTTGCGCTCATTCAGGGGGAGACAACTTTAAGTTTTAACTATATAGTATGTCTGCCTAAGTGCCCTGGAGAAAAATAAAGCAGGAAAGAGTGAAGAGTGTTGGGTGAGGGGGATGGTGTTGCATTTTCACTAGGGGGCAGGCAAACCCCAATGAGAAGCTAATACTTGAGAAAAGACATGAAGAAAGTGAGGGGGTGAGATTCGTGGAAATCTGGGGAAGAACCTCGCAGGCAGAGGGAACAGCAAATGCAAAGGCCCTGCGGTGGGAGCCGCTCTGGGGTGGCCAGAATGACAAGAGCCGGGAGGGGAGAGCAGGCCCAAAAGGAAGCAGGGGCCAGGTCCTGCAGGGCTAGAGGTCATTGTCACTCTGCAACATGTTAGCAGGTTTTGAGCTGAATAGTGTCCTGCTCTGACTTAGTTTTATCACCATCCCTCTGGCGGCTGCTGTGTGGATGAAGAGGGAAGGGTGACAGCAGGGAGACCTCTTAGGAGGCCATTGCAGTAATCCAGGGGATTCATGATGGTGGCATGGGCCAGGGTGGGAGCAGAGGAAGGATGACAAGATTGGATTCTGGGTGCATCCTGCAGGTGCCGACAGATTTGTTGATGCATTACACTGGAGCATGGAGGAAGGAGGTCAAGGGTGTCTCTGAGGCTTCTGGCCTTCTCTCTCATCCATCTGCTAGATTAAATCTGTCAATGACACCTTTCATTTCTTCTTGGCACTGTCTGCAGGCCACCATGCTCTTGCCAGTCCCACTTCTGCCCCCGAGACCATCTGCAGTGGCCATTCCAGGTCTTCTATCCTCTTCCCACAGCCTCCCTCCAGGGTCCATGTGGCCTGGTCTCATCTCCCACATGCCTTTTTATAGTCCTACTATGTGTGATGCGCTGGCTGGTGCAGGGGCTCTAGCAGTGAACAAGGCAGTCCACAGAGGAAGCTTCTGCTCGCATGGACCTTGACTTCTAGTGGGAGAGACAGATGATATTAAACTTATCAGCTGTGTTACTTCAAGCAACTTGCTTAACCTCTCTGTTTCAGTTGCCTCCATCTTAAAATGGTGATAAAAAGTTTCACCAGGTGCTTGCTTTGGCAGCACATATACTAAAATTGGAGCAATACAGAAAAGATTAGCATGGCCCTTGAGCAAGGAAGACACGCAAATTTGTGAAGCATTCCATATTTTTAAAAATAAAAAATAAAATACAAAAGAAAAAAAAAAGTTTCACCAGGTGTGATGGCGCGCGCCCATAGTCCCAGCTATTCGGGAGGCTGAGGCAGGAGGATGGCTTGAGCCTGGGAGTTTGAGGTTGCAGTGAGCTATCATGACACCACTGTACTCTAGCCCAGGCGACAGAGTGAGGCCCTGTCTCCAAAAAAAAAAAAAAAGTTTTGACATTAGAGTAGTTGTGAGGTTTGAATGACTTAATATTTGTAAAGCACTTAGAACTTGTAAAGAATAGTGCCTGGCTACAGAGCAAGCACTACATGCATTTGTTGAAAATAAATGCACAAATGATGATTCTAGAGTGAGTGCTATGGAGAGAACACAAGGCAAGGCACAGAGAGCTGGCCTGGGAGGCAGGGAAGGAAGGTGCTCCTGGAGGCAAATGGTCAGCGGAGGCCACAGGGACAGGGTTCCAGACAGGCCAACAGGTCTGAGGCCGAGATGAGTTTGGGATTTTCAAGAAACCTAAAGAAGGCTCTTCATTCTTTTCTTTCTTTCTTTCTTTTTTTTTTTCCTCGTCCTAATGTTTAGAAAAGAAGGCTTTTCAATGCTGTAAGTGTCCCCATCTGTAAGGTGGAGATGATGAAGTGCCGATGACTTCCCAGGGTTACTACGAAGATTGAACAATAAAATCTATCCGGGGTGGACTCCGCTCTTGTCAGATCTGAAGCTTATAAAAATATGAAAGCTTGCTTTGAGAAAAGAAGCAAATAAAAAATGAGGTGTGGGACTTTAGAAGGGGTACCAGTGGGGGACCCTGAAGCTTAAGCTTCTGTAGTGTCACAGTAAAGCCACTTCTGAACACTCAGAAGTGTTAGCTTTTACTATAATTTCCCCCAACTCAGGCTTCTCCAGGAGCCCTCCCTAGGACAGGGAGGCAGTGCCCCAGGTCGGCCAGTGCCCTCCTCCCAGGTGGAGCACAGGAGTGCCACCACAGGAGGCACCCTGGCCTGGACATCACATGACAACCCTCAAGTGATTCAGGCTGCTATTTTAGGGCGCTGCTCTCAGGGGTGGGGACAGGCATGGGCTGTATGTGGAGTCAACTTGAGGCACAGTTCCTGCGCAAAGGAGCCTGAGGGCAGTGAGGGTGGCCAAGGCTCTGCAGAGTAAATTCCCAACTTCAAAGATCTCTCGGTATTGGGGAAAATAACAGCTGGAGCTCAGCATAGCTAGGGAGTAGGGGTGAGCGAAGGGGTGCAGTCAGAATTCTGGGATCTGTGGAACCTGGAGTCTTTGTTTTTTGTAAGAACTTTCACTATTGGAGTGGGAATTTAAGACAACCTGAGTCTCCTCCCAGCAAGAGCAAAATTTCACTCACTCTGGGTTCTGAAAACTCCTAAAGAATATTTAATTTCACACTTAACTAAGTGATCCTAACTTCAGCTCTTCTGCTGAGATGGAATCTGAATCCTGCTCAGTGGGGAAAGTGTGGGAAATAAAGGGCCTCAGAGTTCTGCTCAATTCAGTGAACTTGTTAGAGCCAGGCACTGTGCCAGATGCTTCAAGGAATAAAACGATGGTAATTATTATCTAATAATTACTAATCAGAGAGCCCCAGAGCCCAGTCTGGGACCTCACTGTCCACACCCCCTCCCTGGTGACCTCAGCCAGTCTCCTGGCTATAAATACCATCTCGGCTGACTCCCGTAATTCTGTCTTCAGCTCGGCTCTCATGCCCAAGTTCCAGACTTGTCTATGCAGCTGCCTCCTTGACACCTCCACTTGGATGGCTAATGGACTTCCTGATGTGTTCAACTCAGAGCTCTCAATATTCTCCCCCAGCCTGTTCCCCCCAAAAAACAAAAACACAAACACCTGTTCCTCCCTTGACTTCCCTCTCGCCAATGGCGTCACTACTCTTCCAGTAGTTCAGGCTGAAAACTTCGAAGCGTCCTTGACTCTTCTCTTTCCCACCCCACATCAAGTACATCAGCAAATTCTGCCAGCTGGATGCAGCCGCCTCTGCGTCCCCTCAGCCATCCCCTACCTCTGGGGGTGGGAAAGAAGTGTTGGCTCTGGGAGGTGTCCAGAGTCAGAGGGGACAATGTTGTAAGACAACCTGCAAGGGTCCCCCCAGCCTGGGTGCCCAGGCCATAGCCTACATGAGGTGTGGTGTTGGCGACGGGAGGAGAGCCTCTGTATTTCAGGGGACCACTGAGGTGGGGCCAATGAGGGCCTCAGCAGCAGCCATGGAAGATGGCACATCAGAGCTCTCCCCAAGGGTTAGGGCACCACGTGCTCTTCCAATTTGGTACCACCTGGATAGGGAAGGGGCCCCAGTTTTCTGGGGTAAAATTTCTTGACAGCTGGGTAGGATGGAGGCTTAGAGTCAGAATAAGTTGATCCCAACTGAGGTGGTGTGTGGATGAGCTATAGCAGCCAGGGATGCTGCTGAACATCCTACTATGCACAGAACAGCTCCCCACAATAATTTGGCCCCAAATGTCAATAGAGCTGAGGTTGAAAAGTGTACAAAGTGGCATTTCTTGCCTCAGCTTAGGGCTTGCGAGTGAAACCTGCTACATGACAAGCCAACTTAAATTGACCACAGCACATAATATGACACACACTGCCAAGAGAAGAATGTCAAGCAAGGGTCACTGTAGGAAATGAAAGATGGTGCAAATTCATTGACACCCTTCTCCCATTGCAAGGTGGGAGGTTGATGTCCCTCCCTTTGAATTCCATGCGCCTTGGGGCTACTTTGACCAACAGAATACAATGGGAGTACCATCTTGCCAGTTTCCAAGCTTTATAAAACTGGCAGTTTCCACTTCCTGTGTTTAGGGACACTCTCTCCTCTCTCTTAGATCCCTGTGCTGCCACATAAGAAGTCCGATCGCCCTGAGGCCACCACGGTGTGAAGAAGCCCAAGCTAGCCAATGTCAAGCTAGCTGTTCCTGCAGAGTAGTCTCAGGCCCTCCAGCCTGGCCCAGCCTCCAGTGAATCCCACTGAGTGAAGCCAGTTGCTAGTCGAGGCCACACAGAGCAGAAGAATCGCCTAGTTGAGCCCTGACCAAATTCCTGGCCAATAAAATCATGACATGGAATTAAATGGCCATTGTCTCCAGCCATAAAAGCAAGGTAGTTTGTTATACAGCAATAGGTAACCAGGAAAGTCACCTCCAAGGGCCTTTTCCTGTACTTTACCCTTCTCTGAGGATGGCAGAGATTCTTAGAAATTCTCGAGACCCAGATGCTTATTCCATCTACTCTTCTGCCCTTGCTATGCAACTCCCCTGCCTTGTCCAAGCTGTGCTGTCTCTAGTGGGCTTGCAGCCTCCAGCCTGGCCCTCACCTTCTAGTCGCATCCCCCCCAATCAAAGGGGCCTTTGACAAATCAGATCACCCACTCCCTCCCTTAGTACTTCAGGGCCACCCCACTGTACTTAGCATCAAATCCAAACACCAGGAACTCCGCAGGCCTCCCGCGTGGGGTTTGCTGCTCTGTGAACTCACGATTGTCCCAGCTCTCAGCACTCTCTAAAATGCCTTGTGTTGACCTGTTACCATGAGGGCAGGGACTCTGTTTCATTCACTGCCATGTGCTGGACCCCAATGTGGGGCCTGGGACATTGGCAGTGCTTAGTGTTTGTTGAATGAGCAAATGGAACTGGTTACCCTCCACTGCTGTGGCAATGCCTCAGCCTCTCCCGGAAGGTCCCTCTGGCCTTCTCTCTGGACTTCCTCCCTTCCTATTCTGGTTTTTGTTTTCTGGGGGGAGGAGGCAGAGATTGAGCTAATCACCAATGGCCAATGATTTCATCAATCACGCCTATATAAATGACAGGGTTCACAGAGTTGTTGCATAGATGCTGGGCAGGTGGCACCCCAAAGAGGGCACGGAGGTTCTGTGGGGGGAGGGAAGGGGGGGCAGCACCCACACACCTTGCCCACCTGTTCCACCTGGCTGTTCCTGAATTGTATCCTTTATAATCAACTGGTAATAGCAATCAACTGTCTTCCTGAGTTCTGTGAGTGATTCTAGCAAATTATTGAACCTGAGGAGGGGGTCATGGGAACCCCAAATTTGTAGCCAGTTTGTCAGACATACGGGGGGTTCCCAGGATTTGCTACTGGCATCTGAAATGGGGGCACTCTTGTGGGACCGAGCCCTCAACTGGCGGGATCTGATGCTAACTCCAGGTTGATAGTATCAGAATGGAATTGAATTGTAGGACACGCAGATGGTGTTGGAGAATTGGTCGGTGTGAGGAAAAAAAACCCCACACATTTGGTGTCAGAAATGTTGTGAGTAAAAAACAGATCCCAGTAGTTGTGGAACAGTGCGTATGGCTGAATACAATTTTTGTAAAAATAAAATGTGTGTATATCTTCATAGATGATTATACATGCATGGAAAAAGTCTGCAAAACTACCTCTGTGGACTGGGAATAGGAGGGAAGCTGTATTAGTCTGCTAGGGCTACCATAACAGCACTACAGATTGGGGGGCTTAAGCAACAGAAACGTGTTTTCTCATGGTTCTGGAGGCTGGAAGCTCAAGATCGAGGTGTTAGCAGGTCTGGTTTCTCCTGAGGCTTCTCTCCTTGGCTTGCAGATGGCCATGTGTCCTCACATGGCCTTTCCTCTGTGCTTGTGCATCCATGGTGTCTCTGTGTGTGTCCAAATTTCCTCTTCTTATAAGGACACCAGATTGGATTAGGGCCCACCCTATGGCCTTGTTTTAACATAATCACCTCTTATAGGCCCTGTCTCCAAATAGTCACATTCTGAGCAACTAGGGGGTTAGGGCATCAACATATGAATTTGGGGGAACACAATTCAGGCCATAACAGGGGCTTTTACTTTTTACTTTATTTCTATGTTGTTAAAATTTGTTACAATAAACATTAAAGGTTTTTGTGCACTTCAAGCCAAATGTGCCCTGAGCATCTATCTCCTTCCCAGGCTTTCTCTGAAGTCAGAGGAGGGATAGCTAACACCCTCCCCCAGACGGCTCCAGGGATGCCACCCCCTGGCCCACTGAGGCCCTTCCCCTGGGGAAGGCAGTGCAGGATAAGAACATTCAGTATCTGCCTAGCCCTCTCTGCGTCACTGAGGCCTTTCCCTGACACCAGACATGATCCTCGAACCACCCTGTGAAGAATCAGATGGAGGGGTATCCTCTGTGGTCCAAGCTCATGGTTTATAGCTACAAGCTCTGGACATTTAATACCTTGTAATCCATCCTTCCCTCACACACCTCTCAACATAATGACTATACAATATGGCCAATGAAACAGATAGTAAAATGAAATGTAGGCAGGTAATAAAGTGAAATATGAATAGAACATTACAACCTGGACAGGGGGCGGAATGCAAAATTGTCATCACACAGGGAAGACGCTAGGAGGACCTGGGATGGGGAGGGACGGAAGCTCATCTACCCAAACAAGGCAATACATGGTAGAAAGATGGCAGGGTAAAAGTGAGGAGAGCTGCCACTTGAAGGACTCTCAGGAAATGGTGACTCATTACACTTTGAAATTAAGAGGAATGGGTTTGGGGCTCCCTGTAGATATGGTAGAATTCTCCTGGGTCCTGCTCTGGTCTTAAATCTCAGACCAGCAGCAGGAATCCCCCAGCTGTACTGTGGTCCTGAATGTCACTGCAACTTCAGCCCCACTGAGATCGTGTATCTGCTCCTCTGGGTGGCTTCGCAACCCTGATAGGTGAGAGACGACTATGTGGAGCAGGGGCCTCAGCTGACAGCCATCACCGACCACCAGTTGTGTGAGTGAGGCCATCTTGGACCCCCCAGCCCCAGCTGGGTTGTCAGGTGACTGCAGCTGCAGGTGCAGAAGTAACCCAGGGGACACCAGCGGATGAACCGACTAGCTTAACCCAGCACAAACTGTTGACTTAGGATCATTGGTGTTTTAAGCCAGTAAATTTTCAGTGGCTTATTGTAAAGCAACAGATAATTGCGACAGTCTAGGAAGGTTTAAGTTCAGAAACAGTATTTCAATATTTAAGAGAATTGATTTACCACATTTATAAGTTTAATCTATTAGTATACAAGAGTTGCTTAAGTGATTAGAAAAAAATATGCTTGTTAGGTAAGTCTCTTCTGTTGGGAATTTGAGGTGTTTGAAAGAACCAGCTATTTCAACTCTGTAAAATGTAGTTTAAAATCTATTAGAGAATTTAATTACCTAAGTTTGTAATTGGCATTCATTTTTAGAAGAATTTAATCTGTTGAACATATGAGTTAATTAAATATTAATCAAAGAATAAGTGAAAGTAATTGTTCTTATTTTTATAAGAAATTAGTAGATTTATAAATAGAAAACTAGATTTACAAGTTGCACTTGGATGTTTAAGAAAAACTAGTTCTTTTTTAATTTATAAGTTTAATAAATTCAGTATTAATTTAAACACAAGCAGCAGTAGGTAGCTTTTCTCGGCACAAAAGCCCCTCTCCAACATTAAAAATTCTCAACTGACAACACCCTATGCTACAGCCCCACTGGAAGACTCAGCATTCCACAGACTTCAATGCCTTTGCTTCTGTGAGTCCCTCTGTCTGGAACACCCCCGACACATGCACACCTTCCATACCTGGCAAAATTTTACTTTTTCCAAAAGGTCAAGTTCAAATTCTGCAAAGACACCCTCCCTTGCCCAGTCAAAATTGTGCTTCCCTGCCTAGGACAACCCGTGTATGTAACCCAGGCCTCCGTGAGACCAGACCATGGAGAGCTATTAGCTGGGACCTTTGCTATCCTAACCACCACATGAAAACAGAGCTGAATCCCAGCAAAAAGAAAGAGAAGGGCTGATTCGCAGTGGACATCTGGGCTGGAGGAGATTGCCAGGGCATCCAGGGTGCCTCTGCGGCTTGGCCATCTAGGACTTGGATTTCAGGCTGCGTGGAAGGTAGCCTCCTGGTTGGGGCCAAGACTTTCTCTGGCTGGGATCCCGCCTCTCCCCCATCCTCCTCCCCAGACTTTGCCAGGAAGGGTGTAGTGGGCAGAATAATGGCCCTCCAAAGATGTCCATATCCTACTCCTAGGGCCTGTAAATATTTTACATTACATGGCAAAGAGGAACTGAGGTTGCCAATCAGCTGACCTTAAATAGGGAGATTATCATGGATTATCTAGGTGAGCCCAAGGTAATTACAGGGGTTCTTGAAAATGGAAGTGTCAGGAAGGAAATGCCACTGTGGAAGAATGCTCAGAGAGATGCAACATTGATGGCTCTGAAGATGGAGGAAGGGGCCGGGAGCTCAGGAGTGTGGGTGGTCTCTGGAAGTTGGAAAAGGCAATGAAACAGATTCTCCTCTAGAGCTTCCAGAAAGGAACACAGCCCTGATGACACCCTGATTTTAGCCCTGTGACACCCACATCAAACTTCTGTCCTACAGAACCGTATGATACTGAATTTGTGGTGTTTAAGCCAGTAAATATGTGGCAATATTACAGCAGCAATAGAAAATGAATATGCAGGGTCACCCACATGTTCATTTCATGAGTCAGAGACATCTGCACAGCTGCTCTCCAGATCACAAATGGGAACCAAGCAGACCTGGACCAAAGTTGGGGATCTGACCCTCACACACTGTGTCAACCTTGGGCCAGTCCCGGCTGCTCATCTGTCCCATGGGGTGGTGCTGCCCTGAGGGGCTGTTGGGAGCCAAGGACATAAGAGGTTAAGGCAGGTAGAGGGAATAGACACGGAGTGCTTAGGTTAGCCAGCTGGTACCTAGTGCCTTGCAGATGTTCACTGTCCTGGTGGCAGTAGGCAAGTCCCTTCTCGTACAGCTGGGTTATTGGAGAAGCCACAACCAACTGAGGTGACCTTGGGCCTGAATCCTGCACCCTGAACTGTGTCTCACTGACCTTCTCCAGAGAGGGTACTGGCCTTGGTGGTGGTCCTTCCTGGCCCCTGGCTTCTCATCTCCCCCTTGCCCTCACTCCCAGGGCTGGTTACTGTCCACCTCACTACCAATCCTCTCTTGGGCTGATCCCACAGCCACCATCTTGCAGTGCCAAATGCATCCACACTGCAGGTCAATGATCCTCCCACGTCTGTCCACTCAGAGCCAGGGGCCTGGAGCACAGGGGTAGGTTTGCAACCAGCCAGATCTGAGCGTTGTCTTATCCCTAATTTATGGTTCAAGAAGCTCCAGTCTCCAGGGGCCAGCGTATCCCAGCACAGCAAAGCTAGTACTGAACCTTCTCAGGAACCCTGGCTCGTTAGTCCCAGGTATTAAAACATATTCATTATTATGTTTATCAAATAATATGAATAGTATAGAAAAAAATATAAATATATTTTAAAAAATATATTTAAAAATATAAATATATTTAAAAAATGTCTTCATGGTCTTTGTAAAAAAAAAAAATAGGGAGAATATGAAGAAAAAAATTCGCCCTATTTCTAATTCCAGCCAAGAACACCACTTGAAAACGAAGTTTTCTGCCTCCACATCCCACTATTTTCCACACTTGCCTTACCGGCTGTTCTAGATTCGGTTCCAGACGCGCCTGCCCCTGGGGCTGTTATGAAGCAGCCGCTCTGCCACCTGGGAGAAATCGCCAAACAGGACTGACCCGTTCTCGACACCTGTCACCTCCCACGGCCGGCCGATCCGCGACTCCCGGGGACTGCGAGAGGGATGGGGTGCGGAGGCGGCGCCCAGCCGCCCCGTGGGGAGACAAGCCCGGGTTCCCCCGGCTGCAGAACACTCGGCCCCGCGGCAGCCGCGTCTGGCTCTCCCAGTTCGGTGCCGAGCGTCGGGGCGCGCCCGCTCCGCAGAGGGCCCAAGGGGCAGAGGAGGGTGGGAGGAGCGCGGAGGGCCCGGGGCTCCAGCCCGTGCCGGGGAGTCGCGGCACCACGAACCAGGAAGTTGGCTGCGGCGGCGGGAGCGCGGGCGGGGCGCGTACGTGTGTATACGAGTGCGTGGGCCCATCGGGCGTCCGGGACTACAAGTTCCAGGGTGCCCAGCGGCGCTCCCGGGTTTTCTGGCTGCGCCGCCCTCCGGCTCTAAGCAGGTCGCCGCGGGCTGGCACTCGCCACCCAGTCCCGGAGTAAATAAGGGAGTGACTCTCCCGAGCACCGTAAATAGAGTCCAAGTGGGCGGGGAGCCGCCTCGCGCCGCCCGCTCATGTCTCTGCAGAACCGAGTGTCCGGCCGCCTGGCACAGCTGCGCGCGGCGGGGCAGCTGCTCGTCGCCCCGAGCCCCTGGCCCGGCCGCTCGGCGGGTGCCGCGTGGACCCGCAGCAGTGCGTGCGCCCCCCCGGCGCCCCTGGGCGCGTACGGCCCCCGCGCGCCGACCTCAGCGGGAGTTGGGGCTTGGGGGGCGGCGGCGGTGGGGCGGAGAGCCGGGGTGCGCACCTGGGCCCCCCTGGCCATGGCGGCGAAGGTGGACCTGAGCACCTCCACCGACTGGAAGGAGGCAAAATGTAAGTGTAAGCACGAGGGGCGCGAGGGGCGAGGGGACCCACGGAGGTCTTCCGGGCTGGGCAGCACCCCTCGAGCAGCCCCTTCGACCCGACAGACCTGGACAAGTTGAGGTCCCATCTGCCCTGGGACGGACCCCTCCTCCCCATTCACAGCACCCCCGCCCCCGTGTGCCCAGCCCCACAAAACAATTCACCCTAGACCAGGTCCAGGTTTCCAGTCGGGGCAGTGTGAGGAAGGTGGCCTTACCCCGCTGGAATGGGCCACAGGGCACCCCAGAGATCACCTGGGACCTACCACCTTACTTACTGCACTGTGCAGGAGGGAAACTGAGGCCCAGTGCTGGATATCCCTAAGGTCACCCCGGGAGTTTGTGGCAGAGTCTAGGTTAGGATCCTGAACTCCCTATACTTTGCATAGTATAGTTTTCAAGCGGTGGAGTTTGGGGCAGAGTGGCTGGGAACAGGCTGAGGGAACAGCTCTGGGGCTGGCATCCTACCTGGTGGGGTCAAATAGCCCCACAGAGTGGCTCCCTGGGCAGGCCTGTCTCGCCTCCACCCCACCCCAAGCCCGAGGCAGGCCTTCTTGGGCACGTGTTCTGGTGCCCTTTTGCCCTCATCGCTGGCCTCCCGCCACTTGTGAGCAGTCTCTGCCCCGTTCCTGGAGATGGAGGTTAGAGGAGCTAGGGAACAGGGCAGAGATGGGGTGTTGTGCCTGTGACAACAGATGACACTCCCCAAGAATCAAACTGCTTCCTCCCCCTCTTGGACGGGGCATGAGTCCTGTAGGGCATGAGTCCCCGGGCTGGGAAGGGAGGGAACCTGACCTGCTGAGCCCCAAATAGCCTTGTCTGGCGTCCAGCTGCTTCTGCCCTTCAGGGCCTGCCTCCTGGGCCCTCCAGTCACTTCCCGGCTGGATCCCCTTTCAAAAGCGCAGGGAAGGTGGCTCATTGGCTGGGCTGGGGCAGAGTGGGTGCGGCTTCGGGGCGGGCAGGCTGGCCTGGGCAGTGGTGGTGGGGGATACAGGGAAGATGGCTGTCTCTGGGTGGCAGTAGAAATCAAAATAATTCTCTCCCGTCATGAAGTCTGTTGCGCTAGGATCTAGAAGTGCAGGCAGAAAGCACCCGGCTTTGCTCTGTGAGCAGCAAAGGGAGAACCTGTCACATGCTGGGGGTGGTGAGCAGCTGGCAGAGACCCCTGGCAGGGGGAGCCCTGCTCTCCTGTTCCCCTACCTGCCTCAACAACCCAGGAGGGTGGGAAAGAGAGCACTAGGGAGACAAGTGCCTGTTCTAGGGCTCCCCCATTCCTTGGTGCCCCTGGAAAACAGCTAGACCTTGTGAAGCTAATGGGGCAGGGGATTCCCAGGCTGCTGTGGTGTCACCGGGGTCGCCCTCTCTGTTCATTCATTCAGCAGATTTTTACTGAGCACCTTCTATGTGGCCAGCACTGTTGCAGTGCTGGGGATTCAGCTGTGAGTCTGACAGGCTGGAGTTTATAATGTAGGAGGAGGAAACACTGAAGAACGTGCTCAAGCAACTGAGACAATGGCGGGTAACGTCAGTGCTATGAAGAAACTACGGCAGCTGGGGCTGCCTGAGCTGAGGAGGTCAGAGGAAGCCTCTCGAGGAGGTGGCCTGAACGAGACCTGAGGAGAAGGATCTAGCAGGAGAAGGGCATTCCAGGCCCACTATTAAGTGAGAGCTGGCCAGGCCCAGAGTGTGGGGCTGCTCTGTGGGCTCTGGTTGCCACTGTCTCCACCGCAGGTGTTTGGGAGTGAGACATGGAAGTCTTTGTATGTTTTAGTTATCTATTGCTGCGTAACAAAATACCCCAAACCTTAGTGGCTTAAAACAGCAACTGTGTCTTGTCTCACAGTCTCTGAGGGTCAGGAATCTGGGAGTAGCTTAGCTGGGTGGTTCTGGCTCAGGGTGTCCCATGAGGGGGGCTGGGGCTTGGTTAGGACTGGAGGATTGGCTTCCCAGATGGCTCACTCACGTGAAATGGCTGCTGGTGAGAGGCCTCATTTCTTTGCCACGGGGGCCTTGCCGCAGGGCTGCTTGAGTGTCCTCATGACGTGGCAACTGACTTCCCCTAGAGCGTGTGATCCAAGAGAGGGAGAGTGAGGAGACCAAGATGGAAGTCACAGTGCCTTTTTTGTGACCTCGTCTTCAAAGTCCCACACCGCCTCTTCCACTTTATTCTAGGGCTTAGAATCGAGTCAGGGGGTCTGGCCCATCCCCCAGGGGACGGAAATTAGGCTCCACCTTTTGAAGGGAAGAATCTCAAAGAATTTGCAGGTGTATTTTTAAAACCATCACACTGGGGGAGATCTGGACTCTGCCTCTGATTGGGGTCTCTGCCGTGGTCCTTGAAGACCCCCACACTTTTTTCCATTGCATTAAAATAACACTTTGGGCTGAGCTGGATTGCATGGGGACGTGCCTCAAGTGTACAGCTCTTAAGTGTACAGTGCATCCAGCAGTGCAGCCACTACTCGGATCAATAGCTAGAACACAGTACTCCCTAGAGCTAAGCACTCTTCCACCTGTTCATTTTGTCTCTTCTTGAACTTCGTGTGATGAGAAGCATACAATGTGTCTGGCTCCTTTCACCCATTATCTGTGTGATTCGTCCATGCTATTGGGTGTGGCGACAGCTTACTTTTTAAAATTGCTGTATAGTATTCTAGCATATGAATGTACCACAGTTTATTTACCCTGATGATGGGCATTTGGGTTCCTCGTGAATAAAGCTGCTCTGAACATTTTTATACATATCTTTGATGGACATGTGCTCTCGTTTCTCTCAGGGATATACGTGGATAGGCCTCCAAAGGCTTGTCTGCCTGAGATGATCCTCTCTCAAAGCCTGGTACACAGTAACCAAACTCACAAGATACTGATGTATAGGTCAGCAGGGTGATGAGCAGTTCATGGTGGGGAAATATAATGGCAGTGGGTCTGAAAACTCGAGGGTGTCTGGGCAGGGCCTTCTCTCTCTGTGGAAGACAAATTGTAGTCTTTTGGTTGCTCAGAGCCTGTGTTCTTATCTGGGGGCTGGTTGAATGGTTTTGGAAGCTAATCCCACTGCTCTGGCCAGGGCGGGCAAGCTTCCTTGCTTGGGAGGGAGTCAGCCCACCCAATATTTGCTCAATATTTCAGTCTCTGCAGTGTTGAGTGCCTGCTCTGGGCCCCAGTCCACAGCCCAACTTGTCCTTGGGACAAATAGCTAAGTCCAGCCTCACCCTGGGCACTCCTGTTCTCTCCCTCCAAGCTGTCTGTCCATTTTTGTGGACCTCTTCTCCCTCCAGGTAAGTCAGTACCATCAGGCTGGATCTTACTGGCTAGGAGACATTCAGTCTTTTGGGAAGACTTCTGCAGAATCTGGTTTCACTGACCAGGAGTTAATTTCTCTAATTTAATTCCCTTGGTCCTAGGGTACGTTATTGTGCCCCAGGTGGTGCCTTTTCATCAGAAGATTGTGGACACAGCTGAATTGTAAAGGGAGTTGGGCAAGAGGGACTTAAGGTCAAGCCCTTGGGCGCATCTGGGGCTGTGTCACACAGGAGGGGCCTGGCCCTGCATCCTTGTTCCAGCCGACACTGGGGCAGAGCTGTGCTAAAAAGAGAAGGGATATTGGTGTCATCAGACACGGGCAAGCTCCAGTGCTACTGCTTCCATACTCCCTGAGCCTCAGTTTCCTCATCTGTAAAATGGGACCAACAACACCTGCTTGGAGGTTGTGCTGGAATCACACTAGAAACCATTTTGGGCTGGGCGTCGTGGCTCACATGTGTAATCCTAGCACTTTGGGAGGCTGAGGCAGGAGGATTGCTTGAGCCCAGGAGTTAGAGACCAGCCTGGGCAACATACTAAGACCCTGTCTCTACAAAAAATAGAAAAATTAGCCAAGCATGGTGGTGCACAACTGTAGTTCCAGCTCAGGAGGCTGAGACAGGATTGCTTGAGCCCAGGAGTTTGAGGTTGCAGTGAGGTATGATGATGCCACTGTACTCTAGCCCAGGCAACCGAACAAGAGCCAGTCTCAAAAAGAAAAAAAAAAAAGAAACCATTTTGTATGCCATGGCCCACAGATGGTCCCGGTGGCCCTATTCCCTTGTCACCCCTCAAGCCTCTCTCCTCTCTCTGCTCTGTGCTGGCCACAGTGGCACTGGGCTCTTGAAGACTTGTCAGAAGTGCTGGAGCCCTGACCCCGGGCATCCTGAGCCACGTTTCCTCTCCCTGGTGGTTTAAGACAGGGCTCCTACACTCCAGCCTCAAATCACACTGGCCAGGCGCAAGGACTAATTTCAGCCCCCATGGGATTTCATCCAGAATGGATGATTTATCTGATTTGACTGGTGAACTGGCACATTTTCCAGGCATACCTGGGAACGGGGGGCCTCCCACCTGCCTTCTGGGGACCCAGCCTTGGCACATCCAAGTGGGCATGGAGGTGAGGGGGCCTAGGGAGAGGAGGAAGGCTCTGATGTGCCTTGTGCCCTGTTCTCCACATTGTTCGCGCCGTGGACTTTGACAATACCCTGCTCTTGGGGGACCGTGAGCGCAGGTGATTAATGCCCCTGCCACCAAGTCTAAGTGCCGCCATGTTCTGGGAACCCAGCCTTTATCAGCCCTGCCCACCTGGCATTCTCCAAAAGCCTCGGTGCCCCAGCCTGCCCTCTCCTCCCTGAACACCGTCTTGCAAAGTGCCATAAAGACACTTCTTAAAACACATCATTGAATTCCCGTTCGCCTGCTGCACTTTATGGTTCTGGCGGAGCCTGCATCCTCCTGCCCAGCTTTTGTGCCCGGGAGCTGCTGGAAGCTTTGTCTGGGGTCAGGCCTCTCCATCAAAATTTACTGCAAACATCTTTTTACAACACCTGTCTCACTGGGCTGTGAAATACTCTTGCCTCTTCAAATATGAAAGAAAATGAAAATGCATGTTTTACATCGTTTATAAAAAAAAATAAAACTCACTTGTGCTTTAAGTCTGCATCTGTCCTTCTTGAAGAAGGAGGTGGTAAATGTTACCAATGCATGGGGTGTATATGCCCAGCTTAAGGTGCCTGCTTCTTCCAGGAATGAGGGGGGCCCTGTGGAGTGAGGACCCTTACTAACAGAGGAAGCTGAGGCAATGGATATGGTATCCGGGTCCATGGGGCCGGTGGCAAATCACAGTTGGCTTTTTCTTCCCCATAAATCAGGGACCAGTGCTGTGTGTAGCTCTTCAGGGATGAGCCAGGCTGCAACCTCGTTCTGGAGGTGTGCACTTGGGCACCACGGACTGGAAGGGACAGGCTGACAGATGTCCCCAAGGTCGGCCCCCAGCCGACTGGTGACAGAGCCAGGATGCTGTCTTTGGGAAGCAGAGCCGTTTTTTGGACTTTGCCAGAGAGGGGGGCTGTGAGGGCTGTGGGTCACTCAGACCAGGCCACATTATTGGGGGGACAGTGCAGGAGTGAGCCCTGGATTGGGTCCCACTGCCAATCCGTTTTACTTGCTTGTGATTAAGAGCAGGTTGCTCTGCCTCCTCTCTAAAACAAGGCGGTGGCATCTGCCGGATGATGTCTGCTAGGGAGCAGAGGTGTCCCTGGGAACAGTCCAGGCCCCCCTGAGCAGTCCATCAGCGTCACAGCAGGTGCCTTGACTTTCTGGCCATGGGCTAGCTGGCTGGGAGTGCCCACACTTGAGCATGCCAATGCCTCAGAGGGGGGATGTCTCTGGTCATGATTGTGCAAGATGACAAATATGGGGACCCAGATAATTCAAAAAGCTCCTCTACCTGCTGTGCCCCCAAGTTGGGAAAAAAATGTTTCTCCTCCCAAATTTTGTCTTGTTTGCTTTGTTCTCGTTGGATCTAATGTTGCTCTCAGGAAGGGGTGGGCGTGTCTGATGTGCAGGTGGCACTTTACAGCTGATGGCCACCTGCTCCTTTGACCCTCACAGTGAGCCTGAATGCTAGGGAGGGCCTGTCTTTCCCTGTTCTAGGTGAGAAAACTGAGGCTCAGAAAGGGTGACTAGCCCAGGAGCATGATGTTGGGAGGTCATGAGTACAAACCCAGGGGACCTGGAACAGAGGAGGAATAAAAGCACAGCAGCAGCCTGGGGCTGGGCCAGGCTCCAAGCGGCATCTCTCCCTTTCTCAGACGGGAGACAGACCTGGGGAGGCCAGCACGTCCCCTCTGCTCTCCAGCCCGGCTGTTCTAGCTTTTCCTCATCTCCCCACCCAAATGCTCTCTCGTACCTCGGGGCCGTTGCACACGTTTTCCCCTCTGCCCTGTTCCCTCTGCCTGGAAGACTCTGTTCTCTTGGCAAACTCGCCCTCAGCCTTCGGTCTCAGCTCATTTATTCCTTGATTCATCCCCCAGCCGCCCGTGAGTGCTCACACACACCACGCACTGTGCGAGGGAGGAAGGCGACGCCATGATAAACACCCTGTATGGATCCCTGTGTGGAATTTACAGGTTGAGATGGCCAAGGTCAGGAGAGGAATAAATGTAAACAAAGGCAAACTATCCTATTTCTCTGCGGGAAGCATGGCAGGTCGGGGAGGAGGCTACTCTGGGTAGGGAGGAGGGAAGAGTGGCAAGGGGCGAAGCATGTACAAAGGTCCTGAGGCAGGAAACAGCCTGGCTGTGTGGCCTGGTGTGAGTGGAGGGGTGTAGTGGGGAAGACAGCACAGAAAGAGGTTATGGAATTAGCAGGGAGAGGGGCAGGGAGCTGTCACACAGGCCAGATCTGTGGGCCGTGGTACGGACTTGGAGTTTGAATTGAGTCTTAAACAGGAGGGACAGCCTGTGATTTATGTTCCTAGGATCCCTGGGCCGCCACGGGTGGGGCAGATGGGGGTGAGGTGGATACGGGGAGTCAGCTGGGAATTGGGAGCCTCCAGAGGGACCCAGGAAGCAATGAGGGAGGCTTGGTTTCTGGGGTGTCACGGAAATAAACCCAACAGGCCTGCAGGCGGATGGGACGTGGGGAGGAAGAGGAAGGAAAGGGAAGGAGCCCTGGGGAGAATGGAGGGGTGAAAAAAGGATGTTTGGGGGAAGGAGTGAGGGGTGGGCTTTGAGGGATAGAGCAGGCAGGGACTGGGAGTGGAGGCTGAGAAGGGACAGGAGGGGCTGGGCCTAGGGAAGGTGTAGGTTGAAGGAAGAGGCCAGGCAGCAAGGACCTCCTGTCACAGGGAGGATAGGAGGGTCCGCTGCATTAGGTACGGTGGGTGTGGCGACCTTGGCCTTGATCTTGGGGGGGGCAGGGGCCAGACTGGGTGGGCTGCGGTGGGCACGGGAGGGAGGCAGTGGAGACCGGAGTGTCAGCAGAGGAGGGGGCAGAGAAATGAGGGGTGTGGAATGTGGGGGTCAAGGGAGGGGATGGGGGCACGAGAGGTAGTTTGAAGGCGGACAGGACGGCGGGGGTAGGGGACCTGCAGCAGCGAGCCCTCTGTGAGGTGGGCCGGGCAGTGGCCTCGGCTGCAGGAAAGACCTTCATGCCCAGTGACCTGAGGGAGGGAGGGTGAGCACGGGTGGCAGTGGAGGCACCTGACTTGGTGGGGGAGGAGGTGGCATGGATGGCTGCAGTTCCTCAGTGTGCTGGAATGCGCGAGGCTGGGGAGAGGGAAGAAGGGGGAGCCCACTTCCAAAGCAGCAGCTGGAGCGGCTGTGCAGATGCAGCCCCCACGGGGAAGATCAAACATTTCAAGGGAGGCTTCTGCTTGGTGGCGGGATTTCCTCCAGAGATTTGTAGCCCCCGGGACAGGCCAGAGAAATTGGGATCACGTCCTTCTCCCAGAAACTTTCCTGGCCTCTCCTCTCCTCAGTCAGGCCGCAGGAGCTAACCTTGCCTTTGCCCCCAGGCTTGGTGCAGGTTGGTGCTCAATAAATATTTATTAGCTGACTGGTCCCCATTCAAACTGCCAGTGAGAGGCAGAGCCTGGATCCAGCCGCTCCCTGCACAGCCTGTTCTCTGCCCTCCGCAGGTGGTACCGTCTGCAGTGGCCGAGCCCTTTGCTGTGTGCTCAGCTAAGCCCTGTCCACTTCCTGTTTAACACAGGAGGTGGCTTCCCACACGCTCCTTTTACAGAAGAGGACAACTGAGGCTCGGAGGCCCTGCCCTGCACAAAGAAACCTTTGAGTAGGGGCCCTTGGCCTGCTCCTCAGGCTCGCTGGGGTTGTGTGCCCAGAGGGGAGGCGAGCCCCTCGTGGGGTGGCAGGAAACAGGCTGTGAGCAGCAAGGGACCCTGGTGTGGAGGGGAAAGCATGGGAATGGCACACTCGGGTGAAGGCCTTAACCCATATCTAGTGAAAGCATTTTCAAAATTTTCAATCTGATTACAGTACCCCTGGGATAAGGTCAAGCCCTTGGGGACCCTCCCCCCAAGGTGTCACATGTGCTGTTCCTGCTGGCCAACACCCTCTCCAGCCTGGGTATTTCCCGCTCCTCTTCTGAGTCTCACTGAAGCCTCCTTGAGGGCCGCCCCCCGGCCCCAGCCCCCAAGTGTCTCCCAGCACATCTCAGGGTGTGAACTGCTTCTGCTTGATCATGAAGTGCCTGGATCAGCCTGGGTCTCCCCTGCTGGATCGCAGGTGCACGATGGCCAGAACCACATCAGCCCTGTTCGATGCATCCCAGCACTGAATGCAGGACCAGGAAATGTTTGTGGAAGGGTGTGGGATGTGGCTGCCAGACAATGTGGCTCTGGTTTGAGCCACAGTTGAAACCACCTTGGGGTGTTCCTAGCTTTTCGTAACGATCCCACCTTAGCACTGAGCACGGACTCTGAACTGGGCCCTTCCCATGTTTATGTCCGTGGGGTACGATCACCACTGGCACCAGTGGACATATGAGGAGACCAAGGCTTGGATGGACTAAGTGACTTTGACAGGGAAAAGGGCATTCGCGGGGACCTACCTGTCTCTTAAGTACCTGCCCCTCAGCCATTTCCATGGAGGCTTCCAGGAGGCAATGCTTCCTCTCTTCAATTGTTTTAATTGCTCTCCCACCACTACATATTTTTGGACACTTTTTGAGTTCCTTGATTGTGGCCTTTGCTGCTTGTTCCCCGCCCACAGCGGTCACTGGGGATGGTCCATCTGGGGCGTGTGTGGTCCGGGGGCAAGACTAGGCTGAGACCCGGGTGTGCAGGCAGTCGCGGGCCGGCAGGGGGCGCCCACGAGCCTAGAACCTGGATTGCAGCTGCTTGGTGGAGAACCTCCAAGAGGGGCTCCAGGTTTCTCAGCCTGGTGCCGCCCCAGACGGAGGGCCGGACCGAGGCAGGGCCGGACTGGGGGTGCCGGACCACGGGCCCGGAGTCTGTGAGCGGGTGGGATCCTGACTGCCCGTTGTCAGCCGTGTGACCACTGCAGCCTCCCAACCTCCCCGAGCTACTGTTTCCTCATCTGTAGAATGGGGACAATTCCAGCCACTCCTGTGGTTCACCCTGGGAGAACCCCAGCCAGGCGTCCGTCTGTGGGAGCTCTCAGCCACTGCCGGGGGGTGTTGAGGACAGGCACCAGATCCGCTTGGTTCTGCAGCACTTTGAGGACAGTTACCTGCTGCCCACAGATGATGACAGTGATGGTATAACCGATTGATGATGTACCTGATTGATAAGGTGATTGATCTGAGTGCTGCCGACCTGCCTGGCCTTGGCATGTGTGAGTAAACTTGGAGTATTCTGCAAGGGGTGTCTTAATCTCATTCTATGCATAAAGATATGAGGGACCCAGAGAGATGTGGACACAGCTGGAAAGTGGCAGAGCTAAATTCTGAACCCGGGACTGTGGTGCATGAGCAAGTCCCTCAGCCTCCCTGGGCCTCAGTTTCCCCTCCTGAACAGAGAGAGGGGCAAGATGTTCTAGGGGCCTCTCGGGCTGTAACACTGAGAATACGTGCCCCCAGCGGGTACTCCCCATGCGCCTGTGGAAGGGTGGGCGGTAGGGCTGGTTTGCATCCTTGGGCGGAGCAAGAGGCCCCATGAGGAAGGGAGACTTGGGGGTGGGAGGACCCCCCCAACTGCTCCTGTCACTGCTGGCCCTGACTCTCCTTCCTGCTCACCCCAACCTGCCTCCGCAGCTTTTCTGAAGGGCCTGAGTGACAAGCAGCGGGAGGAACATTACTTCTGCAGGGACTTTGTCAGGCTGAAGAAGATCCCCACGTGGAGGGAGACAGCAAAAGGTAGGCCCTGCTGGGGAGGCCCACCTGGCTGCCTGGTGGGCGGCCTCTTCAGACCTGGGGCTTGGGAGAATCGTACAGAAGAGAAGAATCCAGAAACATTATTGAGTGCTTGCTGTGTGCAGGCACTGCATGTGTCACCTCATTTAATTATTAACGTAGCCTGAGGCAAGTTCAATTTTTATCCCCATTATACTATAAGGAAACGAGCCCTGGGCCAGTAAAGTCACCTGCCCATGATAACTCAGTTGTTGCGAGCTGAGGTTTGAAGTTGTGGTGTGCTTGTTTACAGTGAAACATGCTGGTGAGCTCCCAGCCCCTGCAGATGGCAAGACTGGTAACCTGTAGCCCTGGGCAAGTCACTTACCTGCCTGGGCCTCAGTTTCCGCATCTGTGAAATGGGGATGATGACATGAGTACTGTACCTGCTCCTAGCATTGTTGGGAAGATTCAAGGATATGCTGTATGGTGCTGGCACACAGTAGGTGCTTACTCAGTGTGGGCTCTCATTACTGGGATCAGCAGTCGCCATGCTACAGGCCGCCTCTGGAGGTGGAGAGAGGTTGACTGGGAAGGGCCTGGCCCCTGGGCATTGGCTGGGCATCGCTCTGCCATGGGAGCTTCTTTGTGACACCCTGGGCCCTCACTTGTTCCAGGGATGGCTGTGAAGGTCGAGGAGCCCAAGTACAAGAAGGACAAGCAGCTCAATGAGAAGATCTCTCTGTTCCGCGGCGACATCACCAAGCTGGAGGTGGATGCCATTGTCAACGCTGGTGAGTGGCTGGCCTGAGCCAGAGACCTGGGTGGCTGCCTCGTTGGCTTTGCTGTGGTCTGCCGTGCCAGGCCTGGGTGGACGCCACCTGGCTCCAGCGAGGCTCTGGTTGCCGGGCGAGGATGGCTTGCTGGCGCCATGGGAGCCCAGCGCGTCGGCCACTCGGGCTCCTCTTCCCTTGAAGCCCTGACCCGTTGTGTCGGGGCGGGGGGGGCGCCTCGCTCCGCTGAGCTGCCTTGCAGCTCTGAGACCCATTAGCGGCTGGGGAAGAGGGAGAGCTCAGCTGGAACTGTGCCGGGCTGCCCTGCCAGGAAGGTGGAGGCCAGAATGGGGTTATCCCACCTCGGGGGTTGCAGACGCCCCTGGCCACTGCTTTCCTTCCTCTGCCTTCTGCCAGCCGGCTCCCCTTCAAACCTGGGCAGGTAAGGGAGCTTGCCGAGGCGAGGGTGGGGGCAGAGAGGTTCCCTGCAGCCCCCTGGCAGCTCTCCAGCGCCTGGAAACGGGAGCTGCTCAGCTTCGTGTGTGCCTCTTGCTGGCTTGGCAGTTTATTATGATGAGTATGGGAGTCAGTCGGCTGCTTCTTTGGGGGAGGGAGGAAGGGGGCTGCTCCTCCTCCCAGGCTGTGGTTGGGTGGTTGTCTAGCCGAGGTCAAAAGGCTCAGGAAAGGACTTTGAAGTGCTTGGGAGTCGGTGCCAAGGGCCAGTCCACTCCAGCAGGTGGTGGCAGCTGAGCCCTAGCCCTCACCTGCCTGCTCGATCATTTGCTCACCAGGCGTCTGCGCCAAGGATCAGAGGAAGAGGGACCTCTTTCTTAGCCCTCGAGAGCGCAGGGGGCAGACCCTCTTGTTTTGGGCTCCGGCTCACAGGGAAAACCCTGCCGTGCCAGCCCAGGGTGCCCCAGGAGCTTCTTGAGTATCTTCCATCTCACCTTTGGGCTTGCAGCGATTGTGTCTGACGCCGGCGCTGCAGTGACTCCGGGACATGGCGGTGCCAATGCTGTCAACGTTTCTGTTGATCCCTTAAGTGACTGGGCTCGCGGGATCTGGACAGAGGTGGCTGCTCAGCCTGTCCTGGGCCTGCTTGTTTGTGGCCTGAATTGTGTTTCCTGCAGCAACATTGCTCTATGTATCTCCCACCAGTGTTTGTAAAACTGGACAGTCACAGGGGTGTGCTTCCCCACCACGTTGCCTGTCGCAGATGCACAGGTGACAAGTTACATGCAGGCAGCAGTTGCCACTTGGAGTGGCTGGCCGAGGGGAGCCAGAGGGAGTTCGGGTCACCTTTGGGTTTCTGCAGGTGGTTCTGGTGTGTTTCCCTCAGGCCACTAGGATGGGTGGGTGGCAGTGAGGTCTGCAGGTCCATCTAGGGAGACACAGAGCTAAGACAAGCCCCATCTGGGTTGGCAGACATCACAGTGGCCCAGGGGAGAAGAGTGTTCTGCTTGTGCCCAGGAGGGGCTGGCCTGGAGTGGAAGGACTGAGCCTTGGCGCCATGTCCTGCCTGGGTGCCCCAGCCTTGCCAGCCACTGGCAAACATGCAGGAGGCACCCAGCTGGTATCTTCTTGCTGAGCTGCAAAGTGGCCAGAGGGAAGTGGGGCATCTTATGAACACCTTCCCAGCCCGGGTTGGTGGTTGGCTGCAATGTGGACCAGGAGGGAGGTGCAGGGACCCAGGTGGGGTGTTGGCAGGATGCAGATGGAGAAGGGTGGGGGCTCTGGAGGCTGCACTCTGGGCTGCAGTCATGATTAATGGCTCTTCCTAAGTGCCCTTGTGACTTGCCAGACTTTGAATGCAGCGGCTCTGTGGGCTCCTCACACTCTGAGAAGCACTTTAGTGCTGGCTTCCTTTGACTGCACCGGGGCTGGGCCGGCAGCATTTGCCGAGTTTCTCTGGGGGCTCCCTTCTTCTTGTACTTGCCTGGGCCTCTGTTTCCTCCTCTGCACAATGGGGATAGTGAAAAACCACTGATCAGGTTGTGGGGGCCTTCGGAGCCGAGGCCAGGAAGCGTGAATGAAGCTCACTCTCAGCGCTCAGTACCTGCCGCTGGTGTTGGTGCTAGAACGGCTGCCATCAAGCGTCATTCTGAGCATCAGCCCTGTCCCGTGGATGCCAAGAGACGTGGCACTTCCTGCAGGTGATCAGCTTTCACCTCCCCTGCTTGCCTCAGTTTACCCAACACCTCTTCGAGTGTTTTCCTGGGATCTCCTCTTTTTTTATAGAAAGAGTCTCACAGCCAGGAGGACCCAGAACCAGCCGGGAACCCCAGGGAATGGCTGAGAAAGGCCCTGGACACGAGGTTCCCACACACAGCCTGTGTCCCCTCCGGGCCCCCAGGCCTTTGCCAGGCCCCAGTGTTCAAGGTGGCCTTGGCCCTGGTCAGGCCTGGGAGTCCTCAGAGGCCTTGGCTCCCGCCCCGGCCCCACCACCCACCAGGGGGCAGCAGAGATCGCCGTTCCGGGGGAGCCCATAAATCAGCCTGTTTATTAGCGGAATAAAAGTCGTCGGCAACGCGGGGCTTTTCGGGGCTGCATAAATCTGCGTCTGTGCCTCGTGAAACCCATATGTGCTTAATTCATATGTAAAGTTTCAAGCAGGAAGAGAATACGTGTCCATTAAATTCTATTTGACTTGATTATAATCATTAGCCGTGAATAATTGCTTCTCAGCGCCGACCGTGGAGCCGCCACAATAGGCAAAAGGAGAGAGCAATTATCTCGGGGTGGGAATTTTTAAATTTATATTCTTGAAGCCAGGGGCGGCGTTGGCCCCGCGGGTGTCGGTAGCCTGTGGAGGGAGGTGTGGGTGGAACTGGGCTGGGGGCCCAGGGGCTGGCTGTGGAGCTTCTGCATTTCGTGGGGGGTCTCTTTGTCCTTGCTGCCAGATGGGGAGGGGCCGTTGCCTCCTGGGTGTGGGTCGAGCTGCTGGGACCTCGGAGGGGAAGGATGTGGGGGGCTGGGAAAGCCCTGAGAGGGAAAGGGGTCAGACCCCCCTGGCTCCTGCCCTCCTCCATTCTGAAAAGCTGCAGGCTTGGGGGTCTCTGGCCAGGCTGTGGGCATCCCGGCCTCTCCATAGGACCCTGGGGATGCTTGGGGAGGACAGGGCCTGGCTCCCTCCCTGCAGCCCACCTCACCCCCTTCCTGCAGAGGGCTCTGCCCATGACTGTCCTCAGGGCTTGAAAGTTGGGCTCTGTTTCCAAGCTGGTCCCCTGGCATTTGAAGTCCAGGACTGGTTTCTGCTCCCACTTTGTTGGTATTTGAGATGTGACTGGGGGTGTGTGATGGTGGATGTGTGTATGTGAAGTTGGCATGTGTATGTATTTGTGTGATGTGTGTGGTGCTGCATGTATGTGTGATGTGGCATGTTTGTGTCTTTTGTGTATGTGCTTGTGTGATGGGTGTGTGTGATGTGTGTTGTATGTCATGTGGCGGGAGTGAGGTGGGGGGCTGGGGCAGAGAATGGGGGGGATACCTGGCCGGTGGGGGGCAGGGCTTGAGGTCACAGGGGCCGGACAAAGCCCCGCAACCACCCCCGGCACAGCACAGGCCTCCCTGGCCCTCCTCACCCCGTCCCCATGGGCTGCCAGCTGAGGCTACTTGCTTGGGCAGCGCCCGGGAGAGTCTCAGGCTCCTGCCATCTGTGCTGGCCTCGGCTCTTGCCCACAGGGGCATGCCGCATCCATCTTAATTAAATTGGGCTGCCATGCTGGTGAGATAAGCCAGGGATAGAAGATTCTCAGGGGCAGTGCCTGCCTCTCCAGCTTGGTCTGTGACCCCCAGGGCTGTGCCTGGGGAGAGCGTGGGTCTGGGGGTCTCCACTGGGGGATGCTGTGCTTCCAGAGTGCTTGCATCTTCTCTTTGCCACCGGGGTGTGACCTTGACTTGGCCACCTCCACGCTTGAGTTTTCTAGTTCACCAGGCCCATGCCTGTGGGCCCCTTGTTCCAGGCAGGAAATGTCCCGGCACAAAGGAAGACCCCCATTCTTGTCCAGCCCAGGGGTCTGGCTGCCAGGCTTTGGCCTTCAGGGTGTAACGGGATGGAAGCGAGATGAACGTAATGCTCTGTGCAAAGACAGACAGAACCTTTCACTTCAAAGCCACCTGGAGCAGCAAGGGAGGACTGGGGCGGTGGGTGTCCAGGCGCCCTGCTGGCCATGCTGTGGCCTCCATTTCCTCATCTGAGAAATGGCATCACCATCAGCCCCCCCCCGGGGTGGGTGTTGGGACCACATGAGTTTAGGTCCGTCCAGGGCCTGGCACATAGAGAGCCCCCAGTAAATTATTATTGGAAGTCAGGACAAGAGCAACTAAGTAGAATATAATGTGACAAAGCGTTGGAAGCGGGGTCTGAACAAAGTGCCACGCAACACTGCAGGGACCAATTAATTCTGCAAGGAGGTGGCAGGAGGCGAGGCAGGTTGGGGAGGCCTTTGAGGGGCCCCGGCGTGCGGCGGGGAGCGGGTGGGAAGCCATGTTTCACAATGACAAGCTGGTCATGCGGGGAGATTTTTAAGCCGCTTATTTATTTAAAATAAGGCATGAAGTGGCGCTCTGTTTCCTGAAGTCTTGAGGCTTTGATTTGTGAAAATCTGCCTGCCACTTATCACCGCCCTCCTTTTGAGCACTGGAAGCCTTTGCCCCTTGCCTTCCTGCTGCCTGGAGGGCCCAGCAGAGCCTGGCCTGTCGAGGAATGGCCAGGGCCCCCTGAGGGGCCACCTGAGCAGCCACCCGCCCCTGCGCCTGGCTGTCCCTGGGCCGCTGTTCAGAGTCAGTGATTTAGAGACCGCCTTGATGGACTACCAAGCAGGGGGCCCGGAGGGACGCAGACTGCCTTGTGGGAAGTGATCTGACACTAAACTGTCGCCGTAAATCGCTTTATCTGTCACTTCAGATTTAAATGTGTTTGCTGAGGCTTGCCGACAGCAGAAACCTCTCTGCAGTGGGCAAGGGAGGCGCCCGGCCTGGTGCAGCTGTGGGCACAGGGCCGGCTGAGCAGCAGGACTTTGTGGACGGGACCTTTTAGCAGCAAGGACGAGGACCATCTCACTGGGCCCTGGCCCTGTGCTCCCTCCTCCTCAGGGGAAACCAATCATGGGTGAGGATGGCCACTTCCGTGTCACTGTCATGCGTGGTTGTCTCAGAAACCCTGAGAGGCAGGCAGGACTATTACCCCATTTTCAGTGGTCACATTGAGGCTCGGTGAAAGTGAGAATGTGACCCGCCTCGGCAGGGGACTGAGGCAGAATTTGAACTCACAGCCTTTTGTTCATTCAGCAGACATATGTTGTAGACCTACCGTGCACCAGGCATGGGGGGTAGGCCTGCGCTACAAAAGATACAATCTCTAATCCTAAATAAGGGGTGAGGCGTCATGAATGCAAAGGGAAACCAAGCGTATGGGGCATGAGAGCTCAGCCCGCAGGGGTGGGGGGCAGTCAGGAAGCCTGCCTAGAGGGGGAGTGCTTGTGTTGGGGGGCCTGAGTCAGAAGGTGGGGAAGGGCATGCCAGGGGGAGAGAGGGAGAGTGCTGGCAGGAAGGGGTGAGGCGGGCGCGACAATGTGGGGAGGCTCTGAGGGGTTTGGAATGAGCTGCAGCCGGGTCCTGGGTTGGGGGCCTTGGTTGGATGGCTCAGGCAGCTGTGTGGACAATGGGTGGGGGCAGGGAGTGCAACATGGTAAGAACAGTGACGCCCAGAACTCGCGGGGGGGGGGGGGGGGAGTCTCCCTCCAGGTGTAGGCTGTATTCATACCCCATGCCACCTCTCCTGTATTATTGTATCAGCCTCACTGTGCCAGTGGGGAGACTGAGGCTCAGAGACATGAGACATGAAGCAATTTGCTTAAGGTCACACAGCTAAATGGTGGTAGGGCCGGGATGGGAGGTTTGCTAGACTGCAGAGCCCCCAGGCAATTGTGTGTGTGTGTGTGTGTGTGTGTGTGTGTGTGTGTGTAGGTGGGAACACCTCCTCTCTGTTTCCTTTTTTCTGGTAGAAAAATTTGGGTTCCCAGAGTGGGTGTGTTGTCATCTGTCCTCACTGCCACAGAGGTGGGGCAGAGGTTTTCCATGGGTGGAGGTTACTGTAGAAAAGTTGGGGCTAACATCTGGGTCTGGGTTCATTGGCCCCATGAGACCTCCTGGAGGGCTCCAGCTCCAGGGCCTGCCCAGTCCTGTGGCCAAGCCTCTTCCTGGTGTACCCCATGTAGCAGCCCCTGAGTGGGCTGAGTTATGCCTGTCACCTGCAGCTTGTTATTGAGTGTTCCCTCTGTGCTCACAGCCGCTCCACGTGCTGCACACACTGCCTCATTTCTGAGGCAAGCACTGATATTTCCCCCATTTTAGAGGTGAGGAGACTGAGGCACCCATGGGTCACAGTAAAAGGCAGGGCTGAGAATCAAACCCTCATCCTTCAGACGTGGGATTTAAGGGGGACATGATCAGGTTTGCTTTTTCATAAGCTGCCTCTGGGTCCAGTCTGGGAGTGAGGGGCAGAGTGGCTCCGGGAGGCTAGTCGGGAGGCCTGGGGTTCAGGCAACCCCTCCCCATGTTAAAAAGCCCAGAACACCCAGACATTGCCAGGACCTAATTTCCACCACTGCAAGAGGAGGCGGCTCATCTCCACAAGGTCGAGTAGTGGTTACATAAATTCATAAATGATGGATCCCTCCTGAATTATTGAGATTCCCTCATGGGCTTGCAGGCCTGGTCCAGTGAGCTGCACATTGGCCAGTGGGCGTGGCTCTGGAAGGACCCTAGAAGGTCCTTCCACCCCAAGGTCTTCTGCCAAGTCTCCTGTTTATTAGCCAGAGCCTTCCTGTCATTTCCACAGGGAATGTGAGGGTGGACTGTGGACCCAATAACTCTTTGTCCTGGGTTTCAATAGATGTTTGTTGAATGAATGAGTGACCACATGCCCTTGAGAGTTGGTCAGATGGTGGGAGGGACTGCATGAACTAGTGACCCCTTCTGGGCCCCCTCTTCCTTCCCAAGCCCAGCCCCCTACCCCACCCCTCTGAGCTGGAATGGGCAGATTCATTTTACAGATGAGGACAGTGGTAACATTTATGGGGTCGTCATAAGGGTCTTGGCTCTTTTCCAGGCTCTGGCAAGTACAAGGCTCAATATGAACCACTGCCTGCCCTCAAGGCATTTACAATCCTATGGAGAAAGACAGGAAAGTATCTGAAGCCCAGAGAGGGACAGTGACCTGCTCAGGGTCACACAGCAGGAAAGTGGCAAAGCAGGGCCTCACATTCAGGCCTCTTGACTCCCAGCTCCGGGCCCTCTCTCCTTGGCCCCCTTTTCCCTATCACGGCAGACTCATAGTTAGAAAACCTCCATTAGGGGTCTGCTGCCCCCCCATGGAGTGGCTGCCCTGCCTCCCAGCCCGTGTTGAGTGGCCTGAGCGCATCCTGTCCAGCTGTTCCTGTCCTTGAGACCTCAGCACCTGCACCTGTGCGCCTGCCTGTGTCCCCGATGTGCTGTCTACCCAAGCACTGAGCTGAGGAGGCCGGAGCTTGTGGAAATGTGTGTGTTTTGAAATTAATGGGGACCGTTAAATTGGCCAAGCATGAAAAGGGCTGGATCTGCAGCCCTTGGCTTGCTCTCCTGGATGATCCGCCAGTGCCTTGGCAGAGGGCTGCGAGCTGGCTTCAGGACTCCCCGGGAGGCTGTGGCTTGCCTGCCCGTTTAATGGATGGGCACTCTGTGTCCCTAGGAGATAAAGGGGTCTGGCCGCCGCAGCATGTGGCAGCCATGGCACCCCCACCCCCAAGGACCAGGGTCCCCTTTCCCTCTTCTCAACACCCAGCTCTGTGCAGACAACAATGTCCGTGGGTGTGTGAAATTGAGTCTTCTCTCCAGACCCCTGGGGTGGGCTCAAACACAGTGCAGACCCCCAACCCTTGGGCTTCTTGTGCGAGTCTTGGCCTGGCCTGATCCCAGCTGGGGGTGGCCTCTAGGACTACTGTCCCCAGTCCCCAGGCCATAGACCAGTACCTGTCTGTGGCCTATTAGGAACCAGGGTGCACAGCAGGAGGTGAGCAGCGGGTCAGGAAGCGAAGCTTCATCTGTATCTACAGCCTCTCCCCATTGTTTGCCATTCCCCCCGCCACCCATCCCCACCCCATCCATGGAAAAATTATCTCCCATGAAACCAGTCCCTGGTGCCAAAAAGGTTGGGGACCGCTGCTGTAGGACACAGCATGACCTAACAGAGAGTCAAAGGATCCAGGCTCCATCTCCTCACCTCCCCCATGAACAGCCCGTGTACTATGGAGTCTCCACAGTGGGACACCTTGTAACTGGGAGTTGGAGTCCTGGGTATGAGTCCCAGTTCCACTGTGTACCAGCTGAGTGACCTTGGGCAAGTCACCTTACCTGTCTGAGCCTGTTTTTTTGTCTGTAAAACAGGGAGAAGAGTGCACTAGGACCCACCCCCTTGAGTTGTGAATTTGAAATTTGTAAAAGATGCTCGGCACAATGTCTGGCACAGAGTAAACCCTCAGGAAATGATGGAAATGCCAGCTCTTGTTCTTGTTGCTGTTTCTCTGGGAGGGCTGATCAGACCCAATGAGTAGGACATCTGATCTGCACCCAGAGCTTGGTCAGGCTGGGGACAGGGGCATGGTGCCTTCATCCCCTGGGCAGGCTGAGGGCACCTCCTTCCCGTTTTCCTGGTGGGGAATTGAGTCATCTGCTGGACCCGGTGTGGCTGAGGGGATGGTCCCCTCCTGGCTGCCACTGTCTTTTGGATGGGCGGTTTCCTGACCATGAGGGTTTAGGGCAGGCAAGCTGGGCGCATCTCTTCCCACAGCCAGGGAAGGGCGTGTGGTCACATGGAAACAGTCTGTGCCTGTGGGGTGGGGCAGGAGGTGGGGCAGGACAGGGGATGTTCCCAGGGAAGCCGGGTGACTGAAGTGTCCCAGTCAGGGGTTGGCCAGCCCCTTGTTCCTCTCCCTCCTCAGGATGTTAGTGCCTTTCGGAAGCTCACCTTTTGAACTCCATTATTTATTTTGCAAATTGTTTGTCCTGATGCTTCCTCAGGCCCTGGTGGCAGCCAAGGTTCACATAGCTGCCATTGTAGTCCCCACCTCCCTGCTGTCTCAATTTACCTGTGGAAAGGGTACAGCTGTCCTGGGGGCGGTGGCCAGGCCCAGGCTGGGGTGGAGGCCACCCAGGGCGTGGGCCAGCCTCAGAGGCCTCAGGGGCTGGGGCCATGGCTGATCATGAGACAGACTGGGCTAAAATCTGGTTCTGCCACTAAGGCAAGCCTGCTTCTTGGCCTCAGTTTCCACATATGTGCCTCATGGGGGGATTAACAGAAAAAAAAATGAATTACTGCCTGGAATACCTGGCACACTGCAGGGGCTCATGAATGGTCAGTATTGTTGTGATTAGTGAAGGCTCCCCCTTCACTGCCCCGCTAGTCCTCTGGCTCAGTCTCCGTCCCTGGACAGGGCCTGTCCGTGGTGGGGGTGGCCCGAGAGTTGCCTGCACAGTAGCTCCCCAGGAAGGACATGACTCTTCATGGCTGAGGACTCTCAGGAGGAAGCAGGCTGCCCTGGTACACACGGCTGTGTGAGGGTCTCCCGCTCTCTCCACACCGGGCAGGGGAAGGGACACAGCTTCCCCATGGGGGTGTCAGGAGATGGAAGCTCGTGAGGACTGGAGGGCTGAGGGCTTATGGGCTGTAGACCCGGGGGAGGACGGGCAGAGGCAGGGCTGAGAGGTCACGGGCCAGCCTTACTCTACCATGACACGGGGATGGTACCTCTGGTTCATTAAAACCCCATCAGCAGCTCCCACCTCCCAGTGGCAACAAGTGGTTCTCGTACAGCCATGCCCACCTCCTCCTCTCCGCCACTGCTTCCTCCCCCTTTGGGCGTTGTAATTGCCATAAAAACGGAGCTGAGCCTTGTGTAGCATGTGGGAAGAGTGGCCGGCTGTCAGCCATTCCTCTGCCAGCAGGGCCCACGTCTGTTTTATTATTGCCGCCTGGCTGTATTTCACGTATGGTTTAAACATCATCAAACGCCACATCCCTTTTGAAAAGCAAGAGCTACCTTGCTGAGAATGTTGAGGAGAAACAGGAACATTAAAATCTACAAAGCAAATGGCTTTGACATTTGCTATGGGAGCAATGCAGCATCCACTGTCAAAGGAGCTAAATCCTATCCGGCAGCCAATGGGGAACTTTCCCCATGAGGATCACAGAAAGTAGGGGGAAGGTGGGGCAGATTTGGCAGGGCGGGGACTAGGCAGGGTGGAGGGAGGGAATTCTGTGGATCACCTGACTACCTCTCAGTGCCTCCCTGGCCTCAGCCTCCCCTCAGCCTCCTCTTCCTCCTAACAAGGAGACAGGAGCCCCCCAGTGCACAGAGCAGGGTGCTGGGGCCTGGGGCTCTGGAAGGGGATGGGGCCGTGTCAGGGGACAGACAGGACAGGGCTGGGTTCTGCTGTGGCCACTTACGAGCTCTTGTGACTTTGACCAGGATACACCTCTCCCCTCAGTGTCCTTATCTGTAAACACAGGAAAGCAATGTCCCCTGTGCAGGGGGGTGAGGATGCGTCCAAATGCCTGACAAGTCATGGGAACTCAATAAATGGTGACTGCTATCCTCGGGGAGGTGGGTGTGTGAACTGGAATTGGTTTTTAAAATAATGTTTATCCTACCTATTTCCACTGAAAAATAGGAACAGTAAAAATGGAACCATTAAAACAGGAACAAAAAGAACCAAGCCACAAAGGAGGATGCTGACCTGGGCGTCTCCTAAGAACATGCCCTGTACTGTTGGCCACACTTGGAACCCTTTGGCCTGGATGTCCATGGCACATGCTTTCCAACCTACTAGCCTCTTGCCTGGTTCCTGGTCATGGCCCTCTCTCAGCCCTAGCACCTGCCACTTGATGCTGGCATCTGGCCTAATGAGGGACCACGGTTCATGCCTGACCTTGTAGTTTATGCTCTTGGTGGCTGCTTGGAGCAGCTTGGCTCCTGGTATCCTACCCTGACCCTGGCCCAGTTGAAACTTCAAAACTAGGCTGAGCAAGTCTATTGCAACTGAATATGAGATGCAGCTTTGAGCTTCCTAGCAGCCATTGCAAAATAGGAAACAGGGTTTTAGGTTTTATAACTCCGAGCTTGGAAGTCAATTTAAATTTCAGCTTAATGCCCACTTTTCTTTCTACACTCAGCCTTTTTCCTTCCTTCTCACTCTCTAGTTACCCTCACCAACTGTTCTTTATTTTCCCCCCAGATGGTTTATCCCTTGTTCCAGAGTCCCTTCCAGACTCGCTCCCGAAGTACACCTCCCCTCACATGGCTTTGCTTCCGGCTCAGCTCTGGAGGCCCCTCTGATTCCGCTGTCTCGTGCTCATGGCGCCCGCCTGGCCTCTGGGCCTCTTGCCTGGCCCAGGCCCTCTGGGTCTGCCACTGCCGTTCCTCTCAGATGAGCCTGTGACTAATAAGGGTTGCCCCCAGGGGGCTGGCAAAATCTTTCCCTCCTTAATATCGGAGTTTAAAAATGTGTCACCATCGATTTGAAGAAAAGCCTTGTTCCTGCTGAGAAAAGCAGCCTGCAGATTCGCCTCGCCTTAGGAATCACACAGGCGGCTGCATAAATTCCAGCTCGCACTGAGGGCTCTCCATGCAAATGCCGGCCGCAGCCCCACCGCTGGCCTGGAGAGCCCGCCCTGCTGCGCTGTAGCTGCACCCCGGGCCCCTAGCCCTCCTGTCCGCACAGAGGCTCTGGGACGCCCCTGTGTGGCGTGGGGGTGTCCCTGGTGGGAATATTGCTGCTTCTCTCCACTCTGTCCACTCTTTGCAGTTGAGCTGGAGGCTGGGCCCGTGGCTAATTCCGTGTCATGATGTGTTTTAATCCCAGAAGAGAAGGAGGGTGAGTGACTTGTGAGCATGGGGCTCCTGGAAGCCATCTGGGTGCCCCCCATAGGTCTGGGGATCCCTCCAATCCTGGCTGTGGATCTACTGATTGCACAATGGGTCTGCCCTGAAGTCTGCCTTTTTAGGCCCCGGAGCCTTGTCTCCTGACCTTGTTTCATCTTTGCCTGGAAGGGGCCCCATCCCCTGCCTCCAGGCAGGCCCCCTCCCCTGTGGCTGGCAAGACCTGCCCTCTGCACCTTGCCCTCATACCTGGCCAACCTTCCTGGCCTGCAGCTGTAGCTGTGGTCCTGCTCTCTTCTGACAACTCTTTTAGCCTGGAATAATCATAATAATGACCTGGGAGGTGGCTATTATTATTCCTACTTTTTAGGTTGGGAAGCTGTGGTGTAGGGACCTTAAGTGAGTCCACTGGGCCACCCTCAGGGTGGGCTGTCTCCTGCTCTGGCCACAGAGGGGATGACGTTGGCTGGCACCAGGGCAGCAGCCTGCAGTCTGGGCCTGGAGGCCACCCTGGGGATCCCTGCAGAGAGCTTAGTGAGGGATGGGGCGAGGGGGTGGGCACAGGGTGCCAGTGAGCCTTCCCTGGTTCTTGGGGAACTGCAGAGCCATGGGCAGGAGACTCAGGAAAGAGGTTAAGCAGGCAGTTTGCAGTCTCTCTGGCTGCTGTGGGCCCATGGAACATGTGCTGAGCGGCTATTTACCACCTGGTGCAGGGAAGCCTGCAGGCTGGCACCACACCACGCCACCCCCAGCTGCAGGAGGGGCCCCAGGAGGACTCCTGGCAGCCATTACTCTGGCAAAGGAGGGGCTTTATTTTTCCTGTCTCCCTAAATGTTATTGCCTTTACGGGCTTTGGAAATCAGTTTTATGGCCTGTGTTGTTTGTCTGATGAAATATGGGAAACACTAGAGAGAAAATGAACCAAACCGCAGGGATGGTTCTGGCCCTGAAAGGTCAGGTGGCTAAGAGCAAGGGGGCAGGTCTCAGGGGTGTTCCGCGGGTTGGGGTCACTGTTCAGGGACTGTTGTAGCTAGAAGGGGGGACGGGGAAGTTATATACCAGGACTGAGGAGGGACCCAGAATTCTAGGGGAAGTTCAGCCTGAGGCTCCAGGACATGTACCTTTGTCAGATGGTCCCCACAGGACCGGCCTGGGACAGGGAGACTCATTCCATCTTTCTCATGCCCAGCTATGCCAGCTGGCTCTGCTCAGGTGCCATTTGGGGCATCCTGCCAGTGACTGGCAGTGTAGATTTCTCAGTGTAAGTGAAAAATAAGCCCTCTGGGTTTTGCCAGCTGGGATGCAGGCCTGGTGGGGGCTCCCACCTGCAGAAGGGGCTTCATCTTCTGGCAAAGTTGGCCTGTTGAGAGCCAGGCAGGGGGCAGAGATTCAGCAGGAGTATCCAGAAATCCACACAAATCCTCCTCCCTTTCCTGGGACCAAGGACCCTCCAGGGAGGTTCTGAGAGCCCCCCTCCAGGAGAAGACTGCTTCTCTACTCCTCTCTTAATATGCGAAGAGCCCTTACAAATCAATAAGAAAAATGGGCAAAAGATGTGGACAGGCAATTCCCGGTAGGAGAAAAACAAATGGCCAGTAAACAAGTGAAAAGATGCAGAACTTCGCTAGTAATCAAGAAAAAGCTAATTGAAATAAGAGACATCATTCTTCACCCACCAGAGAGGTGGAGGCTGAAAGTATTGATGTGCACAGGTGTGGTGCAGCTGCAGGAGACCGGGCCCTTTCTTGGGCACCCTCCCCCCAGCATCTCACACCAAACCAGCACACAGTAGGTGCTTGAAAATACTTGCTTTATGCCAGAAAACAAATAGAACTCCTCTGGCTTGAAGTAAGTCTCAGCAGGGCTGCTACTGCCCCTGCCTTTGCATCTTTTGCTCCCTGCCCCCCACACCTGCCTGAGATGCCCCTGGGGGTTAAGCTCCCAGACTCACCCCCTCCCCCAGCTACCTCACCCCTGGGGTCCACACACCTCCTTGGCTGCGGCTGGGGTCTTTCTAGGCCTGGCTCTCGTTGGAGGGTGCTGCTTCCTGCTTCTGGGTTTCAACCCTCTCTGCAGCCTTGTGGCTGGTGCCGGGGCACATTGCACAATGCTCCCCTGCCCCCCTTACAGCTTCCAACACCCCTGGAATGTCAATTTAGGGAAGGTCTTGCTCTAGTAGTGATCTCAGCTCTCTGGCATCCGCATGGCCCACCCTCATCATCTGACCCCGGAACCTCCCATGGCGTTTCTCCTTCCTTCCTTCTCCCACCCTCTCCACTGCAGCCGGCTCCCCGATTTTGGGTTTTATAACTGCATGTTGTTTCTCACGTCCCAGCCTTTGCATAGGCACTTCCCCCTGCCAGGAGCACCCTTTCCTCCACTGTTGCTTGGCTGACTCTGCTTATCCTCCTGGGCCCAGCTGACAAGCCAACCCCTCCAGGAACCTCCCCTGCCCTGAGTTAGCTATGGCTCCCGTGTGCTCCACAGCGCATTCATCCAGCTTCCTCTTCACTCATTCAGCAGGTGCTGGGTGCTGGGGCTGCAAGGGGGAGCAAGGGAGATGTGGCCTATGCAGCTGGGACATTCCAAGGTGCTATACAGTCACCTGGAATGACCTGACCCTGGGGGCAGAACAGTCCAGAGGGTCAGGGACAGGGAACCCGGTGGAGCATCCCAGACAGGGGCCCTGAGGCAGCCTGCTCTGGGGTAGCTCAACTTGCTGCACCTGGAGCAGAGAGGCCAGAAGGGAGGCTGGGGCCAGTGGCAGGGCCACTCTATGGGGCCCAGATGCCTTCCTCTGCCTGCCCGTGCAGGCAGCCCTTATCTGCAGAGCCCAGCGTGGCCGGACCACAGCGGAGCTGCCTTTGACGAGGAGCTCAAGGGGGAGAGAGCACAAGTCACACTTCAAACGGCTGCAGTCCTAGGGAATCTGGCTCTCTGAGTCCTTGAATCATCTCTTGCCACCCACATTGCCTGTGCCTCCCTTTGCAAAGCTGGCCAGCAGGAGAGCTCCAGCCTGGGGAGACGCCAGCCTGTCCCTGCCCTCCTGCTCCTGAGGCATAGCCTGTCCTGTCCTGTGCCCCCAGCCTCCAGCCAGCCTGCTCTTTCCAGTTCTCTGGGCTGTGGTGGGTGCAATCTTCCTTCCTTTGTTCAAAAGTACGAAATAGTTCAGACCCAGTCCCTGCTTCCCAACGGTGCTCACCATATAGTGGGGCAACAGGGTCACAGCACAGGTGCAGAGTGCGTCAGTGGGGGAGTGCAAGGCGCTGCAGGCTGGTCAGGGAAGGCCTCCTGCGGGGGGTCTTCCTGGGGAGGCTGAGTTCCCCTCAGGGATTTCTGGCTGGGGCTTACTGTGCCTTTCCCTCTGGCTCACAGACCCTCAGCCAGGCCTCTCCTTTTTTTTTTTCCTATTTTAAGGGGCTGGGTCTTGCTCTGTCTCCCAGGCTGGAGTGCAGTGGCATCGTCACAGTTTACTGCAGCCTCGAACTCCTGGGCTCGAGGGATCCTCCCACCTCAGTCTCCCGAGAGAAGCTTGGACTACAGACGTGCCCACCACGCCTGGCTAATTTTTTGTTTTTGTTTTTTCGTATAGATGAGGTCTTGCTCTGTTGCCCAGGCTGGTCTCTAACTCCTGGCCTCAAATGATCCTCCTACCTTGGCCTCCCACAGTGCTAGGATTATAGGAGTGAGCCACCGCACCCAGCCCGGGCCTCTTCTTAGGGCCTCATGCGGCAGTAGGAGGAACCCGGACAGACCTGGTTCCAAAGCTAACTTCTGTCACCATGGCCTTGGGCAGGCTGCTTGGGTCCTGGCCTCCATTTGCTCATTTTAAAATGGGAATAAGAAACCCTGCTGTGCCCCCTGCTGAGAAGATGGAACACAGTGACAGATGCTTGGCGCCTGGCACCACCAGGCCTGTGCTGCCGTGCCTCTCACAGATGGACACCCCTTTAGGAAATCCCCCCTAATTATGAAGTTACAGATCTGGACTGTTGCGTGGGGAAGAAGCACATTCATTAGGAGACCCAGGCACACAGCCTGGACCGTGCCAAGTGTCTCCCGTGCCAGCTTCCTGAGGACCGTGGGCTCGATAGAGCACATCTCTGCATCTTCTTGGTGGCAGGTTCCATCTGCCAGACTCCAAGGAGCTGCCGGCTGGGGAGGGCCTGCTTGGGGGCCTGCCCATCCCCGGTGGCAGCCCCTCAGCCCTTCCCCCTGGGCTTGTAATCTCTGCTTTAAAGAGGACTCCAATCTCTTTCCCCTGCCCCCACCACACCCCCCAGCGACTAATCCGCTCGCCAGGGCCCTGATCCAGGAGAAAACTAATTAAAGAATTGCTGCTCTTGGCTCAGCCTGGACTTTCAAGATTCCCCTTGGTCTTCCTGGAGTATCTGAAAACAGGTGGAGGAAGGGGGCGTTGGATAAGCCCCCGGAGCCTCTGTAATAGGCTTAATCCCCCCAAAACCTGCAGGCATCAAACAGACCTCTGCCCAGCACCACTGAGAAAGGGCTCAAGAGAGCCCAGAGGATGCGGGGCTGTTCCCAGCCCCGTGGGCTCCCTTGTCCCTTGCTCTCCGTGAGCAGTGGCCCCTTCCGTGTAATTCTCCAGAGCAGGGTAAGGTGTGGGGACCTGGCCCCCAGCAGCTCTGGCACAGGTTAGGGGGTGGATGGATTCCAGGGCTGCCACGTGATGCCTGGCGTGTAGCAGATGCTCAGGAAAGTGGCCTCCCTCCCTCCCCGCCCCTTCCCCCCAGTGCCTCCGAGGCCTGAGGCCTGCCTGCGGCTTGGTTTTCATCAACCAACCGAAAATATTTCTTCAACACTTACTGGTAGAACGTGAACTCTATGGGGCAGCTGCCTTTGGGATCCTGTTTGCTGCTGTGTCCCCCATCTGAGCAGGGCCTGGCACACAGTAGGTGCTTAATAAAGACTTGTTGCTCGTGTGGTTGGCAGCCAGCTCTTGAGATGGGAAGTTTCTGCTCTCATTCCTGCTGCCTTCAGAAAACATTCCTGCTGCCTTCAGAAAACATCTCGAAGGTCTTTGTGAGATCACAGGACCCCCAAGTGTGGGTGGGGTGGGGTCTTAGAGCCCCCCCACTCTGAGCCTTGGCCAAGCCTGGTGTAACTCTGGGAGAGTTGGGGTGCCTGCTGCTGCTCTGGCCCCCACCCTTGCCCCCTTCAGACCCTTGCCCACCCCCACTTCCCTCCATGGTGCCTGGGGCAGGGGGGCAGGGAGCATTTAGACCCGCAGTTCTCCATGCAGGGACCTGTTGGGGCACTTGCCTGCATCACAGAAATAAAAATGATAAAAACCTGCCACTGAATTCTGAGTAGCAATAAATTACTTAACACCTGAAACAGGTTGAAATGTGGCCACTGTGGTTTTAATAAGCCCATCTCCAATGCAGCACTTCCTCAAGGAGCCGGCCGGGTCTCTTCTCGAGGCATAATTTCATCGTGTCCCAGGCTTGGCAGCATTGCAAATAAGATTTCACTTCCCCTGTAAATCTCTGAGGGGGGAGCACGGGATTTCATTTGTGCTGTCAGTTAGCACTGGAGAGTGCCTATTTACTTTGTCGCAGGAGGAGAGGGTCCTCCGGAGGTGCTGGACTCAGTGACTGGAGGGGAGGTGGCAGGGTCAGTGCCGAAGCTGATGTGGGGTGTGCAGGAGGGGAGGAGGCAGCGGGTGTGGCCTGGGGAGCACACTTTATTTTGGGTGCCTGAAAGTGGAGGAGCCACTGCCAGACTGGGTGTGGGGTGTGGTTTGGGGTGTTAACCCCTCTGGGGTTTGGACTCCTCTTCTCCAGGATGCATGGTGAGGCCAGAAGCCCCTCCTGGGAAGTGGGGGCAGGACAAAGGAAGCTTCTGGAACCCAGTGGTAGCCAGGTAAGAGCAGGGTCCAGGTGCAGCGTAGAGATGAAGTATCACCCACTCTTTCCCCCATTTGATCTGGAACTTTTAGTGCTGAGTCTGACAAAACAGGTAAAGTCGGATACATGCAGCAGGGGCCCTGGGCCTTGGGGTGTCACTTGGCCACAGGGCAGCCATTCAGGGCTCTTACCCCACACCTGCCATTGACCTCAGTGATATGCAAATCCTGAGATTTGTGGGGGAAGGAGAGGGCCCAAAGTGGCTTGGCTGGAGGAGGGTCTGGCAGGGGCTGCAGCAGGTATGGGGTCCCAGGTTTACGGAGGGATCACCCCATCTCCTGGCATCCACCTAAAGATAAGATAGGGAGATGGGCTAGCAGGTCCTCCACTGCCCAGTCCTCACGCCCCCTTGAGGGACCGGCCCGCTTGCTTTCCTGTGAGGACGGGGGACTCACTGCCTCTCACACCACCCTCTTCTCTTTGGAATAGGTCAGTTGTGTTTGGAGGTTCTTCTTTCCATTGATCTGAGATATGGGTCTTGGTGATTCCATCCTGTGGGGCCCACCCCTGGCTGGGCCTCCAACTCCCCCGGGGCATTTACTAAAACTTTAGATGCTCCCCACTCCCATCCCCAGTCCTCCTGAAGCCTAAGGCTCCAGCCAGCCTGAGATTATCTTTAGTAGGCCACAAATTGCAGGCCATGGACCTTGGGTGTGGTGGGGTGGCTTGGGGAACAGGCCCCACCCTGTCCGGATGCCTCTCTGTGCTAGATCTGGGAGTACTTTGCTGCCCTGCTCTGGGGGTCCTGCTGAGATCCTGGGCCTCCTGGCAAGAAATGCAGGCCAGCTCAGTGCCTGGCTTTGTCCCTGGGGCCAGGAGTGCTGGATAATCCCGCAGGAGGGTGGTGCGTATGGGGGGGCTACACTGCCTGACAAGCTGTAGGAAACCTGGCCCTCCACACCGTCTCACAGAGGCTCCTGCACACAGTAGCAGGGTTGATGCTGTCGCTGTGGTTTTTGAGCACTCCTGAGGGCTTTGCCTGTGTTGCCCCACCTGCCTCTCCCAACAGCAGCGGGGGATGAAGCTGTTATCACGCACATACTGAGGTGGAAACTGAGGCACAGAGAGGCTGAGTCACAGAGACAGTGGTGGAGCCTGTGAGTCTAACCCAGTTCCAAGGGACTGCAAGGCCCTGTCCAAGGAGCCCTCCAGGAGAACAATGGTGTTGATCCGGTGGTTCCCAAAGGCATGTGACCGTGCACCCTTTCTGGGCAGAACATCTGTTAGCTCTAGGGGCTGAGGAAGACAGTTTGGGAACACTTCTGCCCTGGCTTGCAGGGTTCCCCATGTGCCCCCTGAGTTGTGGCACTGCCCCAGGTGTGTGGAGGGCGAGATTGTTGCAATTACTGAGATGCTGGGATTGCCTAGGGCTGTTGCGCTTGGGAAGTTGTCCTCCTCCCGCCACGCATTGATCAGGCAAGTGATTGGTTGACTGATTTGCTGTGTTTATTGACTCACTGTTGACTCCCTTTTACGGGGCCTCCTGTGTGCCAGGCTGGTACCCTCTGGGAATCTGGAGGTGGGGAGGGTGAGGCCTGCCAGCCAGGGCCCAGCTGAGCGAGGTGCTGGAACTGGTCACCTGTGCAGGTGAGAAGTGCCAGCAGAGGTGTGGGGCCTGGGATGGAGTTGGGGGCTTTCCTGGGGCAATGCCTGAGTTGAACCTTTAGGGGCCTTTATGGGAGAGGACATGCGGGCCCTCCTGACTGGCTGGCTGACTGTGTTCTAGAAAGATCCCTTTGCAGCCTCAGAGAATGGGTCTCAGGTAAAAGGGTGGTGCAGCCCTCCTAAGCACCCACTGTGTTCTGGCCCAAGGGAGAGTTGGAAAAACAGCCGTGGTCCTTTCCCTGGTGTTCACCCATGTGCCACTCTTTGGAACGGTCCCTCTTGGCCAGCTCCTGCCCCCACCAGGATATAAGGTCAGGACTGAGAGCCCCATATCACCTCAGCTGGGGCCACCCACCACCAAGGCACAGCGAGAAATAACTTTGCTTCCTTGGGATATAAGGAAAAGCTTGTTAACCCGTACCATACATGAAATCAGATCTCAGGCAGAAGTAATGAGTTCTTATTTTATATTAAATTTAGCAGAGACTGCTACTGTTCTCATGGAAAGTTTTTTTCATTCCTGTCCCCTCACCTTGGGGTGTGAGTTAGGCAGATAAGGAGAGTCATGAGTGCAATGGGCACATCTAGGGGACGAGAGATGTCTAGCGGGGAGGAACCCAGGTGGGTGTTCACTGGGGCCGTGGAATAAGCAGGTGTCTCCAGATATCCATCCAGTTCCACTCTTATCTGGGTGCCCACATGGTTGCTGGAGCCTCTCTTATGGGATAATCACAGCTCTTGTTAATATATACGTCTCCATGTGCAGACCCTCGGAGTCTATGTGTAGCTGTTGGTCCTCCTGCGTGGCTGGCTTAAAACACCTCTGGTGTCAGCAAACCTCCCCGGGACCCGTGGGATGGGATCAGAGGTCCCTTTTCCTTCCTGCAGCAGAATCATTATTTTGGTTCTGCCAATGCCCCATCCTGCGCGGCCATCCCCTCTGTGCCAGCGGACCCCAATAGCAGAGCTGACCCTCAGGGGCAAGGCCTGGGGAGGTGGCATGGGTGGCCCAGACCTCATGTGCCCCAGACCCCTGGCCCCCCGGCACATTGGGCAGCCAAGCTGAGACTCAGCAGCCGAGATGACTATGAAAGTTAAATCTTTCTATTTATTTCAAGAAAGGACAAGGCAAGTGGACTTGAACATTTTATATGAAAACAAACAAACAGAAAATAGGACCAAGTAGTTAATCACATTCATCTCAACATTGAAGTTTCAAGGCACCTACAAGAAGGAGGCCAAAGGGCGGTTCGCAGTGCACTTTGGTTTGTGGAGTTGTCCTGGTGGTGGGTATTTGTGTGTCTCGATTTTCCAAAAACCCCTGCCTGGCGGTAGAGTTGGGAGTGAGGCAGGCAGGCACGAGAGGCCAGGCTCGGCTGGGCCCCAGGAGCTGGGCCGGGTCAGCCAGCTGGTCTCCTGCAGCAGGCAGCGGCGGGAGTGGTCAGGCCCATCACTTAGACCCCCGAGATCGCTTTGCCCTTCAGAGAAAAAGGAAAAAGACAAGGCGCGTGCAGCCAAGTGGCCCCAAGGGGCTGATTCTGCAGGTGAGGAAGCCCAGGAGGTTGGGAAGCTGGGGGTGCCAGTGCAGGGGCCCCTCAGACAGCAGAAGGGAACTCAGTCACAGACTTGGGAGAGACCAGGCCCCCCCTTTTGCCATTGGCTGGCAGGGCATCCCCCCTTCTATAGCACAAGGATGCACCCCATTCACCAGGGTCTGGCCAAGGACGCCTCCCTGGCTGCCGCCGCCTCCTCCCCAGACCTCTGGGAAGGGGATTGTACTGAGCACGCTACTCCAAGATGCTTTACAATGCCAAATGAGGTACAAAAGCTTTTAACATCAGGAAAGGGAATGACTGTTGGTGGCTTTTCAGACATTTCACTCTGCAGTGTTTGTGTCGGGGGTGGGGGGCTCCTTTGCTTCACGTTCCTCTTTTGGCTCCCTGTTCACACCTGCCTCGTGGCTCCAGCCCATGGAATCCCACAAGTGCACCCCCTCTCTGGCCAGCCTGTGTTTACAACCCCACAGCCTCCCCAACTGCAGCACCATCTCGCTCGCCCTTCTCTCCCTCTCAGATGCTGGGCCCTGTGGCCTCCTCCCCAGCTCTCAGCCTCTCTTTGTGAGCTGGAAGGTCCTAGGCTCCTCAGCGCAAAGAACCCCCTGGAGGCCCGCCTTGGATGCCCAGGTGGGCTTCTCAGCTAAGGCCACTGGCCTGCTGGCAGGTGGCTGTGCTGCGTTGGGGAAAAAGTCTAAGGCTAGTTGCAGGTTTTGTGTGTGTGTCTTCCCCCTGCGTACCCAGAACCTAGGCCGAGGCGGGTGGTCTCAGAACATGCTGCAAGCATGTCTTCCAGCAGGGCAGGTGACAGACACCTAGAGCCGTCCAGCTCCCGGGGGATGAGTGGGTGGCAGCCCTGTGTCTGCTGTGGCTGTGACTGTTGGTTCATGTTGTGTCTGTTCTTCTGTCTTGAGGAGAGAACCTGATGAGCCCCTTGAGGCAGGGACTCGGGGTTGAAGGACTCTTGGTGGGAGCAGCAGGCAAGGCGGCAGGTGTCACCTGGGATCCCGGGTCTACGGCAGTGGGTCTTCCTCCAGTTCTCTGCCCCCTTGTCACCCACTCAGGGCAAGACATGGAGAGGAGAAACTGAGTCACCCACTCAGGTAGAGCCAGCCACCAGACCTGACACAATAGGTTTCCCTATCCAGCTCACAGCTGGCAATCAGTGGACCCAAGGCAGAGTGGAGTGAGGTGCTTCGGGGAGGAAAAGCTGCCGAGGGGATCCTGTCTCTGTGCCAGGCCACCAGTGGGGTGGGGCAGGACAAGAGAAGGTCGTTCCTTGCCGGCACATGTGCCTGGGCTGTTCGCATTGAGTGGGCAGATGGCAAGTGGGGAGGACATAGAAGGGAGAGGTGCAGACGACCTCGTCCAGTTGTTGGAGAAGAAAGGATCATGCACCCTTGTGCTTGGTGCTGCGCTGGGCCTCAGTGACCCCCAGGGAGGGCAAGGCACCAACTATGCGAGCCCCAGGGAGGAGCTCAGGGACCTGGCATCTTACCCGATTGACCGTCCACCTTGATGATCATAAAAGAGATTAAGGGCTGGTGGCAGCAAAGACCTTCCTGCAAGGACTCTCTGTGCTCAGGCTTTTGGGCTTCCAGGTGTTGTGAGGACAGGGCCCAGGGTGCTGTGCCTGCCCCAGTGGCCGCAGTGCCTTGGGGGCTGGCTTTGTTAGGACATGGGGCTGGTCAGCCCACCCACAGGGCACCCCGTGCCATTGGTGTGTCCACATTTCCCTCCTGACACAAGCCAGGCATTTCAGTGACGAGGAGGGGGCACTGACAGTGATCTCAAAGAGATCAAGAGCCCTGCCAGGCTCTCTGGGGGCACCAGAAGCAGGAGCTGCCCCAGGCTGAAGAGTTGCCCTGGACGTGGAGTCTCCAGGGGAGAAGAGGAGAGAAGGCCAGGCTTTGCCCCTGTGGCTTTGGGTTCTGTGGGCACACCTACAAATCTCATTTATGGTGAGAAAGTGGGCCCAACCCCCTTTTGGAATTTCCAAAACCAGAGAAAAACTACACATTAAAAATGCCAAGGGAGGGGGAAAAAGCAAGGTGGGGTAGAGAGCAAAGGGAATCTTTTTGTGAGTTTTTGAAAAGAAGCAAATGTGGGTATTTTGGGCAACTACTTGGAACATTTCAAAAGAAACAATAAATGCTTAAAGCCATAGAGTGAAAAGTGCCCCAGGCACCGTCACCTGGCCTTGATGGATGGATTGCAAATGGAGTGGCAGTGCTGAGTGCTTCCCGGGGCTGGGGTGGCCTGAGATTGGGGGCTGCAGTGCTGGGAGGTGGCTTGCTGTCAGCCCCAGGGTGGTGGTCCCTGTCCTTGCTTCCTGCTGGATTCAGATTCCCAAAAGAGGTAGTGCACATCTGTGCTTCCTTTCTCGGTGCCTCTTGGACACTGAGAATGGGAATTTTGCAGCCCCTCTGGTGGCACAAGCGGCTCTTGTTTTTGTTTTTTGGTTTTTTTTTTTTAAGAGACAGGGTTTCCCTCTGTCATCCAGGCTGAAGTACAGTGGCATGATCACAGCTCATTGCACCCTTGAAATCCTAAGCTCAAGTGATCTTCCTGCCTCAGCCTCTGGGGTAGCTGGGAGCATAGGCACATACCACCACGTCTGGCTAATTTAAAAAAATTTTTTTAGAGATCAGGTCTCTCTATGTTGCCCAAGCTGATCTTTTACTCCTGGGCTCAAGTGATCCTCCTGCCTCAGCCTCCCAAGTAGCTGGGACTACAGGCGCGAGCCATGGCACCCGGCACAAGTGGCTCTTTGATGGGGCTGGATGGCATGGCTGCAGGACAGCTCTGACTTGGGATTTTCAGGGGACACTCGTCATTTTGTGCAGCACAGTGCACATCTCTTGATATCTGCTTCCTTATGGGGTCCTGGGGGATGATAAAGCAAGGGTGGGAACCAGGATCTTCTAGTTAAAGAACTAAACCTTGGCAGGAAAACATCTGCCACATCTTCATCTAGTGCTTGAATGCTCCCAGTGACAGAGAGCTCACTGCCTGTTTCCTTTGCTGGCCTAGTTCCCTGACCTTCAGTTTTCCCTTTACAGTTGGACCCACTCCCCTTTCACTGCCCACAAAGAGTGGACTGGAGACAGACCCACCTAGAACAGAAAGGAAGTGGAAAAACCCACAGCTCCAGAGCCCTTCTCTCTAAAGACTGGACAGGCCACTTGTCCCAGAGGCCTGAGCATGAGGGCCTAGGATGGAGCCAGACCTGCTTTTCTGCAGGGAGCCAAGCAGGGGCAGGCAACCACACCTTATTCCCCACACCCAGTCAGGCCCAGAAAGTCCCTGTTGTGTGGACAGCCAGTTGGGACAGGTTCATAAACCGTGAAAAATCCCTCTTTCCCTCACCTCCAAGGAGTTTAATCTTTCCTAATCAATTTAGCAGACTCGCTTGGTTGTAAATGATAATGATTTGCATTTTGGAGCCTTTTTATCCCTCCTTAGGAAAAAAAAAATGCCTCTTTGCATTCAGGAAGGCCTGTACACACGGGCTGTGAATTGCTTGTGAGTGCTCACCCTGGCACCGGTCCAGGGGCAGGCGCAGCCATCGTCACCTGTGCCGATCGAGTGTGAGGAGGACACAAGGGTGCGTGGACGCCCACAGCAACTCTGGTGGTGGGCTGGCCAAGAGCGGGGCTGGCCCCTGGGGGCACAGGCCACCGCACCCCTTCCCGCCAGCACTGCTGGGCTCTGCCCATTGCCTCCCCAGCCCCTCGTTCCCTGTCTGCTGCATGCAATTTTCCTTGTATTTTTCATAAGCGCGAGGCTCAGAAGCCCTGTCCTCCTCTCTGGCACGTTTGGCAGGAAGCAGATTTCTAGAGTGGGTTGGCTTTGGGGCTCAAGCTGCCCTTGGAGGGGGCTGTCCTGAACGTGCCTCAGACTTTTGTTCCTTCCCCTCCTTACCTCCATCAGGCTCCTGGGCCAGCCCCTCAGACCCTGCAGGGGTCCCTCGCCTGCCTTGGACCAACTAGAACCTTCCAGAATCAGCAGAGGGGAGGGGCTGCTCCCAGCCTCTGGAGTACCCAGCTTTCCTGAGTGACTCTAGACCCTGCCCCAAGGCACTGCCACTTTACAGAAGGGGAAACAGAGGCCGTGCACTCACCAAACACACTTTCCCTCCACCTCTCTGGAAACATCTCCCGACCCCCTCCTCAGCTCTCTGCCCATCTAGAAGGGAGGCCTTCCTGGACCTCTAGGGTAAGGAGACAGCTTGTACCTGCATGAGGGAGAAGAGGCTTCGCTAGGGAAGGTTGGGCCCATCCCAGCTGCTGCCATCTTCCCAGGGGCTGTCCCCTCCCCTGCCAGCGTCACCCTGAGCAGGAAAGGGGCCAGTGTCCCAGCTCCTGCCTCCAGACCTGGCAGCCCGGCCCTGGGTGGGGGAGGCCCCCTCAGCAGCGTGGGTGCCATGTTAACGTGGAGGTGGTCCAGGAAACCCGAGCCAATTTAGAGGAGATTGAGCTTCTGCGGGAGGCCGCGCGAAGGGGGAAGGAGGAAGGGAAGAAAAGAAGCTTTTGATGCACATCATGTCTGCAGAATTGAGTATGACTAATTAATAGATTTTATTCTTAGTAATCTCTTAAGCATTCCATACGTCGGGCCCCATGCCTGAGCTGAGCTTACAAGAGGCCTCATTCGCAAAATGCAAATGATTCGCCGCCCTGCCTTCTTCTCTCCTTCCTTGCCTTTTCTTTCCTTTTTTTTTTTAAGAGGAAATTTAAAGGAAGATTGCCATGTAATAGAAAAGAGATTCCAATCACTACATCTAATTATCACGAAAGGTAAACCACTTAACCAAAGAAGCATCGTGGGCCCTTTTTTTCTAACTTTAAACCTGCCTTAAATGCTACAAAATACTCGTCAACACTGAGGCCACTGAGGTTGTTCTGGCTGGTTGGAGGCTGTAAGGGTCAGCTTAGCAGTGAACCTTCCCTTAAAAGTGCCGACCTTGCACAGGAGGGAGATTTTAGACAGGGCTGGGGTTGCCATCCTAGGCCTGTGTCCTCACACACATCTAAGGGGTGGGGAGGCTGGGTGTCCTGAAACATCTTCCGTCTTGTGTTACGGGGCCAGCTGGGAGGAGCTGGACCAGGAAGGGATCTGGCTTCAAGCCCTGGCTTGGGGGGCTGTGACGCAGCAGATGTTTGGGGGCTCACTCTCAGAAAGGCCCCTAGGAAGGTGTCAGGATGTGGAGGGCAGGAAGGGTGAGAAAGCCATTCTCGGAGCTGGGCCAGGGCCCTGGCTGGGTGGAGCGTCTACCTTCATGGGCACCAGGAGCTCCACGGAGCAGGGCATGGCCTGCGGTGAGTCAGGGCTTGGGCTCTCCAGTGAGATGGGCCGAGCCCCGTTAGTGCAAGAACTGGGAGCAGGAGACCAACGTGGTCCTCAGGCCCGGCACCCTCCTCTGGGCGGCTGGCGGGGCTCGTGCGGGCCTGGGCCTGGGCCTGCTCTGGTGCAGTCGGGAGGAACATTCATCACCCAGGCTGGGTCTTGGAGAGTGTGGCTAGGCACGGGCTGGCTCTCAGCTCTGCTCCGCCTTCATGCACTAGGTTCTCCTGGCGCCTGCCCCAGCCAAGCTGGGCCTTCCTGGGCAGCTCTCATGGTCTGGGCCACCCGCTGTCCCCAAATGCCTTCCTAGCCACCAAGGGGATGATCTGACCTCCTGCCTGGGGTGGGGAAAGGAGAGTGGGGGACCTAGGTGAGGCGGGGATGGAGCATGCTGGCAGCACTGTGCTGCTGTAGATGCCAGGGATTTGGGGGCCAGCTGTGGGGAGGCCGGGGCTGACTTCCCCGGGACCCTGGCAGAAGGCCAGAGTGGTGCCCTTGAGGTAGGGGGTCTCATTTCAGAAACGGCAGAGACCTGGGACTCCTGTCCCCTCCGGCCAAAGCTGCATACCTCATGCACCCTCTCCTCCCAGACATCCAAGGAGGGCCCCTCTGTTCCTTCCTGAACTGCTAGGAATGGGTTGCGTCTGGGGGACTGTGGTCCACAGGGAGAGCTGACTTTTATACAGACCTGAAATTAAGGCTTGGGAAATTTTATCTCTTTGACCTCATTGTATGAGAAAATGATTCAGGCAGAGAAAGGAAAAAAAGGTCTAGTTTGGAATGAAACATGTCCACACCCCTCGGTGGCTCCCTGGGGCTAGAGAGTGGGAACCCCGTTTTGTGGGACAGGCCTGTGGGCTGCGCTGCAGCCCTGCCTCTTTCCACTTCCCTGCTGTATCCGCTTCATCCAACCCCACCTCTCACTAGAGGGGCCGGTCAGATCCTTTCATGTCACCACCGCCCAGCCTCCTCTTCTGCCTTGGCTTTTGTCCAAGTGGCAGAGGCCTTTTGAAAACACCATCGCCAGGAGCAGGACCCTCACGTCCTCCTGCCCTCAGACCAGCAGCTCCTCTTTGACGGTACTTTTTCCCAGTGCAGGACAAGCAGCGCGTTGACAGGCAGTGACCCGAGCTCCCCAAGTACGGGGACGCAGGCACCGTCGGAACCCCAGGCTCCGCTCTTCTCCCCTTTCCAGATTCACTGCTATTATTTCATCATCGTTTTAATCTCATGGCTCACCACACTGCGCTGTCAGTTGATAAATGATAGCGACATTGATTCCAGAGGGAGGAAATAAAATCTTAACTCTTCTGAGGGCCCCGGTCAGTACCCTTCCGGAGGTTGGCATTTTTAGAAAGAGATCTGGTCCCTCCCTCTCAAATGCAGAGTCCCAGGGGTAGGCATGGGGAGGGGTTGCTGTCACCCAGGGCTTTTCTGAGAATTTTTGTATCTTTTTTGGGCTTTGTTTGAGCAGCCATGGAAACCAATAGGTTTAATCAGCTGATACTACGAAAAAAGAAAACACAACCATTTCTGCACTAATTACGTGTCCCAGGAGGAAGCACATAGAACGTAGTAAGTGCTCAGACAGTAGCTGTTAAGGTGATTGCATCTGTGGGGGAAGAGGGAGGAGAGAGACGGGGATGCTGGCAGTTGAAGAAAGCTTTTCTGGTCAAGCTGAGATAGGATGGAACTGGAAGCACCCCTTGCCCTGCCCATTCCTGAGCCACCGGCCTGAGACCCACATGCCTCAGCCTTTAGGAACAGTAATATCCCCCGGTGACTGAGTCTCCACCCTCCACCTCACTCCCATCCCCAGCACCTTGTCTACTTACGCAATGATTTCCAGGAGAAAGCAACATTTATGCAATTCTAAGTCTCAGGAAATGGAAAGAATTGACCCAAGAAGTATGGTAAGGACCGAGGATCGGCTCTGTCTACTCATCTGTACTCAGAGACACCACAGAGATAGACAGGCAGACTGATGAACCTCCAGGTGGCAGGGAGAGCTACAGCTTCCATCGGGGCTCCTACGGAGTACGTTGCCTGGAACCGAAGAGGGTTTCAGCATAGGAAAAAAAAGAGTTTGATTTTTTTTTTTTAATTGACTACATAATTGTTCAAAGAATGCAGTGAAAGATGCCATATTTCTGCAAATCTCTAAGGGAAATAGTATGGAACAAACCAGGGAAGAGATTTCAGGACAATATCTCCACAGCAAAAGATCTTTTCTTCCCCCTGAAATCCTTCCATCATGGAGCCAGCGAGCAGCGGCAGCGCGAGAGCTGCGTGGGGGCTTCGCGTGTCGGCTGCTTCTCCCTGATGGTTCTTTTGTGACGGCCCTGAACAGAGCATGAGGTGTACACAGACGTTGTACAGGTAGTATCTTTCCAGTTCAGGAAAAAAAAAAAACCAACCCTTCCTGCGATATTATTTTTAGTCCTTCCCTCCCCAACTGGCATAACTCGGTATAAATTATGTCTTCAACAACGTCAAATCCCTCTCCTGCCTTCGATTCTTTAAAAAAAAATTTTTTTTTCACTGTTGTGTTCTACAAAATCGTCAACCCTCCCCAGATTTCACTTTCTGCTGGGAAGGTCATCGGTGGGATTTCTTTTCCTTGCTCTCTGGGGTTGCAGCAGGCTGGGCAAAGCCACGTGGCCGCACCAGGACAGCCTGGGGCTGGGGTGGGGGCTGGGGTGGGCCAGCAGCATCACGTGTAGGAGTAGTCTATGTCGGGGATGCCACCATCCCGGTAGCCCCGCGTGGTGCCGTAGCCGATGGTGTGCGTGCCCTTGCAGAGGCTGCTGCCGTTGGAGGGGAAGATGGTGTGGACCACGTACTCCTCTTTGGCGTGGTACGGGTTGATGGGCAGCATCTGCAGCCCAGGGCCGCGGATTTCCAGGATGGAGTTATCCTTCTTGGTCCCTGACTCCATATAGTCATCCTTTTTCCTGCTGCCTCGGTTGTAGGCCCTTTCCCGGGTCAGCAGCTCGCCAGCCTGGTGCACATACCAGCAGATGGCCCCTAGGACCAGGAAGAGAAAGACAAGAGCCACGGCGCCAGCAATGATGCCCGCCAGGGGCAGGCCCGCCATGGGGCCAGCGTTCTGCTCCTGGTTGAGCATGGTGGTGGGGCCGTAGCTGTCGGCCGTCTCTGCCTTGGCGCACACGGGCGTTTCGTCGGCCACGTAGGTGTTGCCCGTCTCCATGGTGACCATGCAGATGACATAGGTGGACTTGGGTTCCAGGGCCGTCAGCAGGTACTCCGTCTTGTCCCCCTGCACCAGGGTCTCTGTGATGGAGCCCACAGCCGGGCTGTGGCCCAGGCGCAGCCAGCTGAGCCGGAAGGAGGAGGCGGGGAGCAAGGCCTTCCACGTGATGCGGATGGAGTCTGCTGTCAGGGGCTTCACGTGGATGACCAGGGTCTTAGCGCCATCGCCTGTGGCCATGGGGTAGTCAATGTTGGAGTCGGGGAGGCGCAACCCCGGCCTCTTGGCTTTGAGGGTGAACAGCGAGCCCTGGGGCGTGGTGGCGGAGGCGTGGTTGCTGGCTGTGGTCTTGGCGGCTGCATTGGCCGCACCGCCCTGCGACCCTGTCTCAAAGCACTCATCCATTTCGCTGGTGATGTCCTTGATGGCCATGCCCCGAACCTTCTCGGGGCCCTGGCACATGAGGCCCCGAACGTTGACCACAGCCGCCCGTGCCTTCACCCAGTCCCGCAGCCACATGAGGTTACAGCCACAGAACCAGGGGTTGTTCCTGAGCAGCAGCTGGGCCAGGTTCCCCAGGTCATCAAACAGGCCGCGGGGCAGTGTGGTTAGGTTGTTGTTGGACAGGTCCAGCCGTTCCAGCTCACGCATCTTGGCCAACGTGTTGTAGGGGATGTGGCTGATGGCGTTGTCCTGCAGGTAGAGCTTCTGCAGGTGGGCACTGGGTAAGTTGAGGGGTGGGGCGGCCAGCGAGTTGCGCACCAGGGAGAGCTCCGTGAGGTTCTGCAGGCGGCTGAAGGTGTCATCCGCGATGCGCTGGTTGGCCAGCAGGTTGCCGTCCAGCACCAGGCGCCGCAGGCTGTTGAGGCCCTTGAAGGCGTGCAGCGGGATGGTGGAGATGCGGTTGTCGTCCAGCCGCAGCTCCTCCAGCGTGTGGGGCAGCCCCGAGGGGATGCTGCTCAGGTGGTTCCGGCTCAGGAAGAGCAGCTTGAGCTGCTTGCTATCTGCGAAGGCGTCCTCCTCGATGCTGACAGTGGACACGGAGTTGTCATCCAGGTGCAGCTTCTCTAGCAGCGGGATGCGGGCCAGTGAGTCCCTGGCGATGGTGCGCACATTGTTGTCCTGCAGGTGCAGCTCCCGCAGGGAACGGGGCAGGTTGATGGGGAACTCATCCAGGTCGTTCTCGTACAGGTAGATGACCTGCACGTTGACCTTGGTCTTGAGGTTCTGGGGGATGCCGGCATTGTTGATCTGGTTGTTCTGCAGGTAGAGGGTAGTGGCATCGTCGGGGATGTCAGCGGGTATGGAGGTGAGTCCCCGGTCATTGCAGTAGATGAAGCCATTGTCACAGCGGCATACGGAGGGGCAGGTGGTGCTGTCAATGACCTCCGTCAGGAAGGCGATGAGCCCGTAGCAGAGGAACAGCCAGTCCCGCAGGTCCATTGTGGCTGTGGTCATCACGACGGTGGCCGTGACAGTGGCAGTGGGCGTGGTGATGGCAGTGGCAGTGGGGTGTGCCACCACCATGGTGGATGACTGGGGGAGCCCGGCCCCACCTGACCTGGAGCTTCAACACCTACAAGGAACGTAAGACAGATGCAGTGAGAGTGGGACAACCAGAGTGGCCCAGGGAGCGAGTTGTGCACCCGCCAGCCTGCTGCCTAGGGGTAAGTGACTGCAGTTGGGTCCTGCGGGCCGAGCTCAAGCTGTGAAGTGCGGCCCTTTTCATGCCAAGTTTATGCCACAGGTGATCTCTCCAGCTAAGGTCTGACTCTAATGACATCTGGCTAACACTAAACCTCATTAACAGACACTGCCTATTAATGAGACAGATGCTGCCACAGCCCTCCTGGAGTGTAGCCGGGGCCTCTGGGGGATTAATTTAGTGAGAACCATGCTGCGGTTTTGGTTTCTTCTCTCAGGATTTCATTCTAAGCCAGTCTTTATGGCCAGTGCTAAAGGGGCTGGTCAATGTTGATGGGATGGATTTAAGGCGTGTTTTATGGATTCAGAGCCACCGTTTCCCACTGGCATGGGGAGCGTGCCTTGCTATCTGGCTCGGACCCAGGGTTCGAAGGGAAAGCTTGTTTCTGGGAAGCCTGTGAGCTCAAAAGGTGGGGTGTCACCAGCACCAGCGAGAAAGAAGCTGCCAGCGCTGTCACTGGTGAGTGGTGGAGAGCACGGAGCTTCACTGTCTGGTGTTAAAACAACACGTCCTGTTTGTCACTCATACATTTTACAGACAGAAGAATAAGGTGTCAACAGAATCACTTTCTCGTGTATTTACAGAAACCTCTTTTTATCAGAGGAGCCTCCCGAGCTCTGTGTTCTGTAGGAAATTGTCCCACACCTTGCCCCCTTCTCAAATCATAAACTTCCAGCTATCATAGGGGAAAAAAAACGATCTGTTTTCTTGCATGTAAAGAAACGAGGCAAGCAAAAGATGGAGGTGTCCTCGCTCTGAGGGATTGTCTGCGAGGCGTAGTTTCAGTTTTCACAAATGGAAAAATTGCAGCATGAACTTTTTCTTATATTATTTTACTCTCCATAGTGGTAAAAAATCAATTAAAGAGAAATTATCTTTCAACCTCAGTGGGGAAGGTGTCTTCATGCAGCTGGCAGAGTCTGCTGTAAGACTCTGGATTTGTGAAGGCTTTTCGATGGTGGGCCACAGTGGCCTCTTGGAACCTAAGCCCCAGCCTGGGAGGGCAGCCCTGGTGTGTGGAACAGAACTGGCACCTGCTCAGTGGGCCGCTGGGGACCTCACTCTCACGCCCCAGGGACCCAGCATCTCTGCCTCCCAACCAGGCCAAACCTTCTCTCCTCTCTGTCCCTCTGTCCCTGGGCTTTTGCTCTCAGGGAGCAAACTGCTCCTCACCCTTTAGGACTCAGCTCAAATGTCATCTCCCCTGCCAGGTCTTCCTGATGCTCCGATAGAGCTTCCCCCTGCTCTGCCCATCCAGTAGATCTTTACTGAGCATCTACTATGTATGTCTGGCTGTCACAGCCCAGAATCTTAGCCACCACTAGGCTTGCGGTGCTCTGCGGGCTGCTTGGCGGCTAGTGTTTAGTGTTTAGTCCCTGACTAAACCGCATGGGCGGGGGCTGTGGCATGTGTGGGCCTGTGCAGCTTGGCATCGGAGACCACCCAAGGACAGGATGCCCCTGCCTCGGTGAATGCCTCTGCTGTCCCCTGCATGCTCACACTCCTTTGCACTTAGGGGCCTTCCCTCAGGTGGCCCAGCAGCCCCAGAGCCTTCTATAGCCCCTGTGTTGACCCACTCAGGGCCTGTTGGCAGCATGAAGCTCTGTCCACAAGGTGGATCCAGGGTGGCTTGGGGGCCAGCCAAGGACATCCCAGCTGGACCCACGTGAGAGTGAAGGGGAGGGAAGGCACACAGGGCCTGCCCACAGAGCAGGAGGGAGGAAAGCAGGGGGCAGGGGAGCCAGGAGAAAGGAGGGCTGGTGAGGTGGTACCAAGTACCAAAGTGGACCCCCGAAGCCAGCTTGAGCCCCTCACCCCAGTGCTGACTGGCCTGGGGGCCAAGGACACTTGCCTGCTTATTCCCAACCGTTGCTGAGAGCTCAGCCTCTGCCCAGGCTAGGGGTAATGACACCATTCACACTCATGGGACATGGCATTGGCCTTTGCTCCCTGTGCCCCAAGCTCCCAGCTCTCTCCCTTGGAATCAGCTGTGGTCTTCATTTCCTTGGTGACTGCTACCTGAGGCCCTGCCCTGCCCCCCACCTCTGTACCCTGCTCTCCAGGCCCCTCCTGTCACAGTACCCTGGTAAAATCCTCACGTCAGTCCCCACCCACAGCCCCCCACTGACTGCAGCAGCCAGGTACCACCCCACGCCCCAGTGCCCCTGGGCCCTTGCACCTGCTGATCTTCTGTCTGCAACACTGACCCCGAGATGCACCTGCTCACCCCCTCCCCACCTCCAGGTGAGGCCTTCCCTAGCCACCCCATCAGAAATGATAACCCCCAGAAAATGCCTCCCTGCCGTTCCCTGCTTACCTGTAGTATTTACCACCAACTGATGTGCTAGATAGTTTACTTACTTTGTTTTTATTGTCTGTGTCCCCACTAGAAGGTAAGCTCTACAAGGGCAGGGGTTTTTGTGTGTCTTATTCATTGGTGTATCCCTTGGGGCCCAGCCCAGTGGTTGAGACATAGCAGATGTTTACTAAATATTTCAAAGGAGAAACTGTTATTGACCCATTCTGTGGATGAGGAAACTGAGGCACAGAGAGACCTGCCCAAGGTCCCCTGGCAGGAGGTGGTAGAGTCTGGATTTGCCCCAGGGCTGTCTAGCTACAGGACCTCAGTGCTTGAGCACTACAAACTGCTGAGGACTGTGAATCCCCACCCACCTGGGCCTGACCTGGGGCCTGGGTTGAAGGTTGTCAGGCTTCACTAAGGTGCCCACTCTCCCACCGGCCTCCTGCCTGCTTTGCCCAGGGCTGTAAGCAGAGTGGATGCCTTCCGAGAACAGGGATAAACCCAAGCACTGGGATGAACCCTCCAGCCAGAACTTACCCACTGCCCTCCACAGGCATCATGCAGAGGCCCATGGTGTCCCTGTGGCCGGCTGTCACACACACAGAGGTCCTCGGCCCCCACTTTACAGCTGAGTCCCTGAGGCTCAGAGAGGTGTGGGGCTTGTCCAGGGTCACAGCTAGCCCAGGTTTCCAGATGCACATCTGTCCCTTCTTCTGCACAGAAGCAGGTCCATGAAGGTGGTGGAGCCTGGAGGTCCTGTCTCAAACTGCTCATAAGCAGAAAGGCAGGGTGGGTGCTGGAGACAGGGAGACACAGGCCTGTCCAAAGCCCACCTTGCCTCAGTCTCTGGAGTCCAGTCTGAGCCCAGGAGCACCTCTGCCCAGGCCCCCAGCATCTGGCCAGGGGACACACACTCTCCCTGGTCTGTCAGCTGCTCAGACCTGGCACAAGGGATATGGGTGGCCTCTGTGCTCAGCCGTTCCGGGGCAGTGCCCTGAGCAGGGGGCAGACTTGTTAAGGCCGAAGCCAAGGCCAGCCACTGCGTTCTCTGGCAGGGACATCTGTTCCCGGCATCCACTCAGCTCACAGCCACAGTCTTTACCCTCCAGAGGCCCCTAGCATCATAATAGAGTCTAAATTGCACCTTTCAGAGATGCTTGATGGATAACCAAGAAGCATTTGGGAGGCAGGGACCCAAGGCCTTTCCTGTGGGCCTCATCCATCTTGGCCAGAGAGGCCCCTGGCCACCCCCTTCCCCAAGGCCGGCCTGAGGAATGCAGGGCGGAACCCGAGGTGGGAAGGAAGACAGCATGCCTCACTGGGGGAGCCCTTTAATTGCCTGGGTGCCTGGCTGCCTTTTTATTCCCTTGTTGTGTGTTTGATAGTTTATGTGGCCATCAAATTAAGCCTGTAAATTGCCCATCTTTTACAGGATCACTTGTCATCGTTGCACGAATCCCTCAGACTCCGCCATGGTGTGACTTACAGCCTGCCAGCTTTGTGACTGACAGCAGGATCCTAGGCTGGACTGGGGGTGGGGAAGGGAAGCAGTGGGATGGCTCAGGCTGGAGGTATCCAGGACCCTCCTTAGTTGAGGAGGCCTGGAGCATTATTCTTGGCATTCACTCTATCTGTGGTTGGCTCCTGCCACCTTCCGGGACAGAGGAGCCTGGGTTCAGGTCCTGCCTCTGCCACTTCCAGGCTGTGTGATTTTGAGCAATTTGCTTGCCCTCTCTGAGCTTCAGTTTCCTCATCATAATAGTTGCCCTTATATGGGAACTTACAATGGATGATTCAGTGTGCAAAGTATCCCCTCCTGAGTGCATCTAGTTTAAAAGTTGCTCTAATGCTCTGATTGCCCCAGGCACACAGGCATAGCTTCTATCTGCTGGCCAAAGCCCCTTCCTCACTCCCCTGCTCCTGCTGTGACTCCTGGGTAGACTGATTCATTATCAGCCTGTGATGCTGCGATGTCACCCCACCCCCACAGATTGTGCGGGCTCAGCCCCACCCCTCCCCACAAGCTGTGATAGCAGCTTAGTCTCCACCCCTGAGCCATCAACACCAGCCCCCTCGGGGACCCTCTTCCCCCCTGCCTCGTGGCCCCAGGATGGGAGAGGGGTGGGTAGGGACCCACAGCACAGCTCTCACCTTAGCCCCCCTGGAACCCTACATGCCACCAGTTCCTAAAGCCACTGCACCACCTGAGCTGCCTCTGGGCCTTTGCACAGCTGTTCCTGCTCCCTGGACACCCGCACACTCTCCCCCACTCCTGCCTCATCAGGCCAGCTTCTACTCCTCCCTCAGGCCTTGGTGTAGATGCCACTCCAGGAAGCTTTCCCTGACCCTCTGCAGGCTGTCAGCTCTGCTCCTATACCACCTGACTAGAAGCAGTAGGTTCTGAGTAACATCTGTAAATACCTGCCAGCTGGGTGGGCATGCCTCCCTGTCGGGGACCCCTGGCCTCCTGGCACTCTGCCCTGCTGTGTCCCCCAAATCCCACCAAGCTGGGGCTGGCAGAGGCCCAGTGCCCTCTGGGGGAGTCAGAGTGAGGGTGACACGCAGGGGACAGCTGCGAGACCCCAGGCCTGGCACGGGCCCTGGCACACTGTGTGTTGGTGGTGGCATCTACTGTGCTGGGGACACAGTTAAACATGAGCACGTCGGGCTGGGCAGGGGTGGGGGCACATTTCTGAAGGAAGCCAGGCTGGGAAGGAACTGGGGGGTCCCAGGCAGGAGAAGAAAGGCTGGGCGGGCCTCCCCTGCCTCCCAGCCCTGGCTCTCCTTCTTGTGTGCCAAGTGAAGGCAGCTCACGTGGGGACATTCTGATGCTGGGTTCCCCAGGGACCAGGCAGTCTCAGCCCCTACTCCAGGAAGCAGGGGATTCCAGATGGCATTGACCCTAGAAGGAGGCATTGGACTGAAAGGGTGAGAGGACACAGGGCTGGGCTCACCAGTGGCCTCCCCAACCCCAGCAATATCACCTGGGGTGATGCCTCTCTGGACCTCACCTGTGGTATGTTGAGAGGTTCCCCCTTTCCTGGGAGGAGGATGACAGGGAGGGGTTGTGCAGGGTGCCCCGCACAGGCCCTGGGTGGTTTTAGAAAGGCAAGCTGTTCCTACCCTGTCCCCAGGAAGGGCCCCAAGGCCCTCCTAAGAGCCCATCTCTCTTGGCTGAGCCTTCAGAAAGAGGCAAGGCCAGAAACAGGGTGGAGGAGGGAGCCAAGGCTCAGACAAAGCCCCTTGCCCTTCCCCGAGCCTCACAGGATGGGCACCCTGGTCAGGGAGCCAACCCAGGGTCTAAGTCCACTCTCCAGCTGGGGCCTGAGGCAAGGTGCCCTGGGCTCAGGCCTCAGCCAGGCCTTTCCCTCCAGTGGGTCCAGCAGACCCTGGGAGGGGCCCTGATTACTGAACCCCTCCATACCAGGCACTGGGGGTAGCACAGAGAGACGTGTGGCCCTCTGTCTCTGCAGCCCCTCCCATACACCTGGCCTTGGCAACTGCTTCTCCCTCCCTCTTCACATGGCCAAGTCCTCCCCTCCCTCTGGCCTCAGCCTTCCCTGAGCCCCTGCCCCTGAGTGAGGTGCCCTCCTGAGCCCACAGCTGCCCACTGGTCAGCAGATTCTTCCCAGCACTGGAAGGGGGATATGGTGCCTGTTCAAAGGGCCTGAGCAGGAAATGGTGTGGCAGGCTTGAAGGCAGGAGAGTCAGGGCAGGGGAGGGGGTGATGAGGGGTGGAGGGGGCCGTGCAAGGTGGTGTTGGGAGAGGCTCAGGAGGGCAGCCTCACAGCCACCTGGGTCCAAGAAAGAGTCCCAGGCCAAGTCTAGATTCCTGGCACAGCCCTGCTGCCAGCCTGCCTTGTTCTGGGGGGGAATCCTTTCCCTTCTTTGAACTGCCACTTCCTCATCTGTCAAATGAGTGGAGAGTGCAGTGGCTGGGCCAGAAGTCTCACCAGCTCCCAAACTCAAACCCAGGGCCCCTGGGGCTAGGGTGGAGAAGGCCTGAGCCCAGGCCTGCTCTCCCACCCCCCTGGGGTAGGCTTGTGGGTCTAGCTGGGCTTCCCTCCTCACCCCAGGCTATAAGTGAATGACCAGGCTGGTTCCTTACCTCTGGCCTAACTACCCACCCACCCCCAATACATTCTGAGGCTTTCATCCCTGCCTCCCAGCCCACTGTGGCAGCCTTTCCCCAGCAGCTGCACTCAGGGCGCATTAAACCCTTTGTGGAGCTGCTGCTCAGCTTCATGTGCAGGGGAGGGGCCGTCAGGCTCTCATTCTGGTTTCCCAAGTCCGGGGGAGCAGTCGGGAAGCTGAGTGGGGGTGCCCGTCCCCATCTGCGATGCCTTTACAAGCCAGTGACAGTGGTTTCCTGGCACTTCTTCCCCTCTCAGTGGCCTCCGGCCCTATGTCCACTGCTCAGCCTCTGCTGGGGACCCTGGTTGCTGCCTCTTGTGGAACCTGGGGATGTGATTTTCTAATCACAGAGCCTGTCCCAAGCGCTTTCCAAAGCCAGCAAGGAAATAGCCACTGTCCCTGACTGGCCCGGCTTGGGCCTTACTCCGGCTTCTCCTCCACTTGCTCCATGGCGGGGTTGTGGGGTCTCAGACAGGGTCAGGCGGGGAGGGGAAGTGTCCTGCACCTGGAACATGTTCATAGGGAAGACAAACACATGCTCATGGGCATGTACATTTCCTGAAGGTGCACAGGGGCCACCTCTACCTCCACTCGCCCTCAGCCTCCTCCCTGCTCACCATCTGGGGCTGTTCTTAGGAATCTGGCTGCCCATGTGGCCTGACGTTGGTGTATGGCTGCTGCAGACCCCTGGGTCCTCCAGCTTCTCCCCCTACTTCCCACCCCCCAGGTGAGGTCTCTCGCAGGTGTCTTTCCCCCTCCCAGTCCCTCCCTTCAGCAAGAAGAATTGATTGTGTCTTCTCCAAACCTCGCCAGGCTTCCCTTACTGGCAGAGCAGGACTCTGAGGCAGGAGTGAGGTGTGCAGGGCCAACTGCGATGATAGCAGTTTGTCAGCCCCAGAAGGGGGCAGGCTGGCAGGACTGTAGCCCCATGGGGAGCAGGACCTGTCCCACCAGACAGGGAGTGCCACCAAAGCAGGGCAAACCTTTGTTTAAATTAATGATAGACCCCACATTTCTGGGGGCTCAGTCCAGCTTCTCAGCCTACTGTGGGGTAGTCTCAGGTCTTCATCTGTAAAATGGGGCTATAAACGATCTGCTCCTCTGGGCTCTTCTGGAGATAAAATAAGGTTACTTTCAATGCTTAGCAGAGTGGTATTCAGAGTGAGGGAACCATTACTGTTATTAGCAATGGGCAGCAATTCCCTGAGGCCCAAATGTGAACTGCAGGTGCGGAAGGGGAACTTGAGTCTTGGGTGTGAGTAGAGCTTTTCCAAACCCTAGTCAGGCAGGTGCCCCAGGGGCTGCAAGTCCACTGCAGGCACCTCCTTTGGGCAGGGGCTGGGTGCCATGACCCTCAAGGACCTTCTAACCCCAGCTTTGGTGGTGTGGGGGGGGGGTTGCCACCCAGCCACACCCATCACCCCAAACAACTTTGCTCCTGGGTCTCGTCCACTGGTGCCACTCAGAACCTGAGAACCTGTAATGCATAGAGGGTGGGGGTGGGGATTCTTTTCAAAACTGAAGTTAATTATTTTTCTAATTTCATGCTGCATGCATTATGCATCAGCTGTTATCACTGGTGGTAATTGCAGACAGGTATGCAAATCCACCATAAATGCACTGCGAGTTCACCTAACTGCGTAGGCCGTCTGGGCGGTGCCGGTGCCAGGCAGCGGGATGTCCTGAACTTCAGAGAATGTAAATCGCTTTAAAAAACAAGACTTTAAAATTGTGTCTTAGGAGGTTAATTATATTGATAACAGTGTTCGATATTAAACTATTCAGGGCCAGGAGGGGGGGGCGATGAAAGGAGACACGTGTAATTTTGTTCCTTTCTCTCTCTGCATTATTTAATAAGATGCTCCTGCACCTGATATTTCTGTCTGTGTCCATTTTTAGTAAAGCTGCCTAAACTGAGACTTTAATTCCTTTCGGGAAGGAAAAAAGAAAGTGCAGTGGAATTCCAGAGGGATGGAGACGGACCTAAGGGCCTTTATTTTAGGGTGCTGGGGAAAAGAAAGGGAGAGTGACAGTCCCCAAGGATAGGGCCCAGGCCGCGGGGTCTGCGCTGCTGGGCTCCTCAGTAGCCAGCAGGATCCTGGGCCACAGCAAGGGGCCAAGGGAGGAGCAGGTGACCAGGAAAGGCTGGTGACGGGCGATGCTCACTGATCATGCATCAGAGGCTTGGCACTGGGCCCGGCATGGGTGGGCCCCGGCAGGGCTGTGAGCGTCCCTGAAAAGCAGGGAGGCAGGCCCTGCTCCTAGTGGGACTCCCCCATTTGTCTATTACCAGCTTATTGACTGTCTGACTCCTCCCACTGGAAGTAAGCGCCTACGGTCAGGATGTGGGGGGCGGGCCTCTGCCTAGCACAGAGCCTGGCACGGAGGTGCTTAGTGAACGTGTGTCAAGTGAGTGAGTGAATGAAGATGCCACAAGGGGGGCCCCAGAATCTGAACCCAGCACTGGGCAGCAGGAGAGAAGAGGGTGGCTGGCCCTCCTTCAGCCCCACCCCAGGAGGTCATCATGACCCGGCTGCCCTCACCACAGCAGCCCAAAGCAGCAGAGGGACTGGTCTGATTGTGCAGCACGGGATGGAGGAGCCAGACACAAACTCAGGCCTCGGACTTGTCCAGTGCTCTTCCCTTGCCAGGTCTCTGCCCCTCTCAGCTTCCCAGTGGGGCCTCCCCAGCCCCAGAGGGAGACTCCTGGCTGTCCCTGCTTGTCCCCTGATATGGGGTGGCCGGCCTGGCACTGCCCAACTGCAGGCCTGTCTTTCCCCTTCCCTCTCACCCCACAGATTGACACAAGGGTAGAACCCACCCCTCTGGACCCTGGAATGGGGAGGTCAAGGACCCCAGAGATTGTCTGTGTTTTACAGATGAAGGAAAACTGAGGTCAAGAGAGTGGAAGGGCCAGGGCCAGGACAAAGAGCCCTTCGGCAGCTGGAGACCACCCTCCACTACCCACCTCCTAGGGCCTTGGCACCAAATTCTCAAACCTTTCCTAGGGGCTTAGTGCCGGGAAGGTGATGGTGGACAGTGCCCCAAGTCAAGTAGGGTCTCAGGGGGGCTGCTTTCCCCCACCAGCAGGTCTGCAGACCCTGCTAGCCCTGTGGGGTCATGCCTGTTGGTGTTAGCAATAGCTGGCAGGGCCCAGTGCCTGCCGTGTGCCGGGCCCTTCACAAAACCCTCTCCGTTCCGGCTGGCCAGAGCCCTGCCGTGGTGGCAACAGGGCCTGTGTCCCCAGTGCACAAAGACGAGGCACGTTCAGGGAGGAGAAGGGACCTGCCCAAGGTCGCAGGCTCACAACTGGAGGGCCAGGGCCCAACCCAGGTCTGTCTGGCTCCACAGCTGTTTGTTCCTTTTTGCTTGTCTGCCTTAGGGTGCAGGGAACCAGTACCGAGCCTGCTGAGCAGATTCTCCATAGATACCTGGGGCAGTAGCTGCTCCCCTCCAGCTTGGCTTCAGCCCAGAAATTACCCCCTAAGCCCTCCTAGGGACTGGGAGGACGGTAGGGACGAGGGCTTGTGGAAAGGAAGGGCTGCTGGGGTGCGCTTCGCGGCGCCTCGGGGCCCCGCTGCTGGGTTGGCTCTGGCTCGCCTTTATAATAAATAACAGCAAATAGCCCATCCGCAGGGCATCTTTCACACTGGTGGCTAATAACACGGCTATTAATGCCCCCGCAGATGGCGTGCACGCCGCGCCGTGCTGACGAATGTCCCGGGCCCTGGCGCAATCATAAATCAGCCCCTCTCCTGAGGAAGAGCGAGGGGAAGTGTCATTTTCCATCTTGGTAATGAATTGGGGCTTCCCTGCCCTGCCCAGGGCGCTGCTGTTCCAGGTTGCCCGGGATTCATGTTCGTGGAAGTGTGGGGGGTCCCCCCCACTCTGGGAGGAGTAGGCTGTGCCCTGAAACCAGGAGGGAGCACTTGGGGCCTGCTGTGTGACCTTGGGACACTCACTGTCTGTTTCTGGGCCTCAGCTCGCCCCTCTAACCAACAAAGGGGCTGAATTGGAAGCTGCAGCAGATGATGGCCAAGGGCCAGCAGGTGCAGGACCTTGGGTGGTGGCTTTGGATCAACCCCTCCCTGGGTCCCCCTGGCCAGAGCAGGGCAGGCCTGGATGGAAAGGACTGTGGACTCCCTCCAGTTCAAGGGCAGCAGGCACCATGACAAGTGGCCCAGGTCACCAAAGCTCCTGTCCACCCACACCCTCCCCACCCCTTACCACAGGCCCAGGCCTCACTGCTGCCCCCTTTGGGCAGAACTCACAGCCCTGCAATCCTAGCAGGGAGGGGCTCAAAACAAGGGGCCACTTCCTGATATCCTGGGTCCACCCACCATGGGGTAGAGCCCAGTAGCACAGCGGCCACCAGGTAGCAAATGATCCTTACCCTGGCAAGCAGAAGCCACCAGTTGCGTGAACTGCATGTGTGGGTAGATGGGGTGGAGATGCAGACCCAGGGAGCTCCAAGATGCCCCAGTGCGTCCCAGCCTGGGAAGGGGATCTTTGGAGGTCAGGACCCAAATGTCTCGTGTGCTATGTTCTCTCTGGGCACAAGGAGCCCTGGCTGCCTTCCTGGGCCACTCCAGAGCCCTTCTAAATCCGCGACCCTCAGCCTTACCTCTGCCACTGCAGCCCTGGAGCCTGCTGGGTCTGACTGAGGTTGCCGCTCCAGAGGCTCCTGCTGAAGTCACTCCTCGGGACGCGATATACCCAGACTGTACTCACATTCCCGGCCTGAGGCCCTAGCAGGCCACACACCACTCCGGGCTCGAAGACCCCAAACCAGGGGCAATGGGTGGTGCTGGGACGCCCCGGGGTGCGGGAAGGAGATCCTGTGCTTTGGTCTCCTGGTCTCCTGGTCTTCAGAAAAGGCTGTGAGTCCCAAGCAGCATCTTGGGTGCCTTAAGCCACAGGTGCTGCTGGCTTCTCCCCCGAGAGTAAGGGGCGTGCGTGTCAGGTGCACAGGGGTGCCCTCTGCAGCCCCGGGACTTCCAAGGGCGGCCTGAGGGTGTTCCGACCCCCTGCTCTCTGGGCATGCCCTCCAGCCTGGTGCCCAGCCTGGGGAGGTGGCCTCTGCTGCTTCTACTTCCACAGCCTTCTTTCAACTCTTGCCCTTTTGTCTGTAGGCCGCCACCTCTTCTGAAAGGCCTCTGCTTGGCTTTTACCCCCTTTTTGTTTACCAAGGGTTTTTTTTTTAATCCCTTTAAGTCACTTGGCAGAATGGGCTTGGTGCAGAGAGCGTTCTTGCATGACAGAGCTGAGAGGGAGCCACTCTCCAAAGAATCAGTATTCCTGCCACTCAGGCTGTGTCTCCGGAGGGGAGGAGGGGGTCCATTACCCTGCCGAGGAGTTCAGATGTTCACCGTGGGGCTGGAGCTGCTGACATGTGCTGCTGAGCTGTCAGGCCCCACATGCCCCCCTTTGGGAAGATGCTTGGGGGGCGGGGGGCTCAGTCCTGCTTCGCTGCTCCTGTTTGTAGAGAAGGTTTTCTGGCTGCAGAGGTGGGGAGGATGGGTTGTTCCTGTTTCACTCCCTGGTCTTGTCTGTCCAAAAAGGAGCCCTTCTTCGTGCCTGCTCCCTGCCTGCTCACCTGCCAAAAACAATATGAGTGATTAAGCCCAAGGAAATTAGGAGCCACACAGGGACCAGCATCTGGGGAGGCAACTGGGGCCGCAGCCCTTTCCTCCCATCCCTCTGGGTCCTGTTTTCTTGAATGCCACCTTCCCAGGAGCTGGGGGGGCTGGGGCTTTTCTCCCCCATCTCCTGCCTCTTTCCAAACTCAGACAGCAAACAGCCCCGTGTAGAGTGCCCCCTCGCAGCTCCCTGGTGTCCTGCGGACGGGAGGCCTGGGAGGAGAAGAATGGAGTTTTGCAAGCTCCTGGCCATGCACAGCCGCCCGCCCGGCCCAGAGCTGGCTCTGTTTCCCCAGCACCTGCTCCTCCTGCTAAATGTCATTCAGAGGCTCCAACTGGGCCACCGTGGCCTGGGCTTCCAGAACAAGCGCTGCTTTTCCCCGCCATGGGAGGCAGGATTGTCAGGGAACCAAGGAAGTTGGGCCTCCGTGTCCCTGGCGTCCATTGTGCACCCACCCTGCTTCCTAGGCTGGGCTCATCCCCTCACCCCAGCTGCCCTCCCCTTCCTTAGAGACCTGCGGGCAGGGCAGGCTGTTCCCAGAATCCAAAACAAAACCCTCAGCCCTCCCCATCAGCTCTCATTAGTGTGGCATGTGTAAGGCCCACAGTGCCCTGGTGTCCGTATTCCCCCTGCAGGAGCCCCTCTTTGGAAAAGGGCTTTTATTACACATCTGAGAGTGCCAGCTCTGGTTTGAAATCGGATCCAGATGGGCTCAGCTGCATCTGGGCACTTTCCTTTGTAGGGCCGAAGGTGGCTGATTGAGAAGTGCTTGTCATCTGGGGCCATTACAAATAAAAACAAGGATACCTAGGGTGCATGTTCTAATAACCCAGCACCCAAACTGGGGGGTGGCTGCCCAGGGGCTCCCAGCTTGGCAGGGGATGCCTGTGGGAAGGGTGTGTGCTGGCCAGGCAGGGTTGACCTCAGCCCCATGGGGTTGACAGGGCAAGGGGCGGGTGGAGGGGTTCCAGAGACAAGCTGCCCCAGGAAGAAGGTTTGAGAGCCAGCAAGCCCTACACGACATCAATTCTGAACAGCCAGGGCCTGGCCAATGTTTCTGGAAGGGGTGGGGTAGGGGCGAACAGCAGGGAAGATGAGGACAGAGCTCCTGCGTGAGGGGTGAAGGCGTGGGCTTCAGCACAGCCCTTATTGCTATTACCACCCGCGTGATTTCACCCAATTATAAATTGTAATTTCTCTATGAAAGCGAGAGATGGAAAAAGTCCAATGAGGTCATCTGCCTCCCCGGCCGGGGCGAGGAAATTGTTTTATAGCACTGGGTGTGGGGGCGGGGGCGACTGGGCCTCAGCATTTAGAGAGGATGTCGGCCGTGTCCCGGGAGCTGGGGAGCTCCAGCCAGCCGTGGCTGCGGCCTCCCCACGGCAGAGAGAAACCACCCGAGTTCTGCTTTGGAAATTCAGAACCCAGGAAGCGGGCAGGTTCATCCTACTGGCATGTTTGCCTCCGGCCTTTCCCACAGCTCTCAGGATAAAGCCGATGCTCACACGTGGTCTCCAAGGCCCCGTAAGGCCTGGCCCCTGCCTGGCCCCCCAGCCTGTCTCCCAGCACTGCTCATTAAGGTCCTGAGCTGGCTCCAGCCTTCCCTGCACTGTCCCTTCCTGTAAGAATCTGCCAACACGTCATTCCTCTCTTCCTGCAGTGCGGCCACCCTCCCTCTCACCCTGTCAGAGTACGTGGTCCCACAAACCACGACCAGCAATGACATAAAATCAGAAAAGGAATTGTCTCACTGGCTTTAAGGGAGGATTTGAGGCTGGATCCCTCGGTGCCTAGTTCAGTGCCTTGCACAGTAGGTGCTTAATAAATGCATCTTACGAACTCCCCACTCTGCTTCCTCATTTAGAAAAGCAAGGGTCTGAGCAAGGTGCCCATCCAGTTTTGTACATCCTCGGTCTACCTTCTCTGCTGCACCCCCCACCCCCTTTCCTGGGTCCTGCAAAGCCTCCTGGGAACCCTGGTGCTCGGACACTGTGCTCCTTGGGTGGGCGTCTCCGCCTTGGGTGAGCGGGGCCTCTCGGGCATCTGGGGTGTGTCTTGGTTTTCCAAGTAAGCCTGGCTGGCAGTGGTTGGGAGGCGTGAGCTCCCAAGGCAGTGCTGTGGCTCTTCCCATGTGTGGGTGCATAATGATGATCATTAGTAGCCACCTGCATTCACTGAACCAAAGGAGGCCCTGGAATAAATATGTAAATGAGCCCGCCTGGCAAACTCCTCTCGCCAAAGCCACAGCGCCCCCAGTGGTCACGCTACTGGTGTGAGTGAGTGGAGACTACACAGTGCAAAGTTAGTGGTTGCACTCAGACTTTGTAGATGGGTCGGTCAGTTGAGTTAACCAAGGACAAAAGGAATCTGTGGGGTCCCAGGGGATCAGTAACCAAGGCCCCTCCTTAGCCCCTGGTGAGTCACAGGCTCTGGGCACCCCCGTCAGAGGACAGCCTCTGCTCACCCCTTCTTGCCTCGGCCTTCCCTGTTCCCATAGGCTCCAGGTCTGGTCTCTGTGTTCAGAACCAAAGAACCATTTTTGGGTCAACATAATAAAAGCTTCCATTTGTAAGCACTTTGAGATGCTTATACAATTTTACTTTTGTTAAACAACAACATCACAACTGAATTAAAAGAAATTTGAAAGGGGGAATAGAAAGCCAAGTGCCTAATCCCGCATATCTGCACCACCCTTTGCATTTTGTCTGGATCTGCCCATACATGTATGCTGTTTACCAGGGGACGATGCAACTTAGCCTTTTCCAGTAATTTCTGCTTTGCTATCTTCCCCGAGCCTGGGACAACCCAGCACGGCTGGCAGGGCAGGGAGGACCACCCCCATTGTGCAGACTGAGAAGAGTGGGAGGGACTCATCCAAGGTTGTACAACCTGCAGAAGAGCCAGGGCCCCAAACTCCAGGCTAGTTTCCTTCTCCCTGCACTACGGCAAGACTCAGTGCAACAGAAATACACCATCAGCCAAACACTGCACCGAGACGCCCTGGGTTCTACTGAGGCTCTCTGTGTACCCTTCCATCCCTCCATCCCTCCATCTTTCCCTCCCTCCACTTCTCCATTCACCCATCCATCCCTCTCTCATCCATCTCTCCATCCATCCTTCCATCCATCTCTCCCATCTGTCTGTCTCTCCATATGTCCCTCCATCTGTTCATCCATCCCTTCATCCATCCATCCATCCCTTCATCATCCATCCATCCATCTCTCCATCTGTCCATCTCTTTATCCATCCCTTCCCACATCCAGCCAGCCAGCAAACATATCCTGAGTCCAGTCATGCTCTGAGCACTGTTCAAGACATTGGGGATCCAAAGTGGAGCCCCCATCCTCCAGGAGCCCAAAGTCCAGCTGGGAGGGCACTGGTTTGCAGAGGCTACAGTGTGAGATGCACGCAGGGCAGCATGGGAGCCAGAGCCCCACCTTGCCCAGCCTGAGGGAGGGGGCAGATCACAGGGGCTTCCTGGGGAAGATGACACTGTGCTGTGGTTCTGGGGTCCTCCCATGTCATGACAGTCACATGCGAGTTCAGTGGTAATCCAGAGTGGGGCAGGTGCGGCCAGGTTTCTCCCTTGACCTCCCTTCTGTCTTTTGGAGCTGCTGCCCACCTTTGGCCCCTCAGAGCTTCCACCCGAAGCAGAAGCAGTGCTCAGCTTTACAGCTCGTGGCTGCCTTAAACATCAGTGCTCACTGATATTAATTCCTATATTAGCAATTAGCCCTCCTGTTTCATTTCAACCTATGGCTCTCAGGGATGGATTTTTATGTGTGTGTCATTAATCAGATGCCTGATATGTGCTGCTGGAAACCCAGGTGGGCTTTATGGCTGGTGACTTAGCCAAGTGGCATTTTAAATGAGCATGTCCACCCTCCTCCCTGGGCAGAGCTGCCCTATGTCAAAGAGGGCAGAGTTTAGATCACGGTAAGGAGGTCAGAGCTGGTGCGAGCTAGGAGACCTGGGGTGTTCTTTCGTTTTGGACTTCCAGGCTGAGGTCAGCATCTCTATCTGACCTTTTTAGATGAAAAGGCTCTTTGTGACTCAAACCTGGAGTCTGCTGCATGGCTGCTGACTTCTGCCCACCAGGAAGGCCATCCATAGGGCCTGTCCCTTTCTGTCTCATCACAGAGAGTGGGCCACTCCTCACTCATGCCAGCATGGGTCTGGGGGCTGCCACAGCCATGTTCATTTCTCCTGGGGCCACAGGGCAGGGCCATGTGGGGGCTAGGGCTGCTCCTGTAGGAGTCAGGGTCAGCACAGTAGGGAGTGGGGCAGGAAGAACATGTCAGGTTGAGGGAACAGCATATAAAAAAGCTTGAAGGTGGGAGAGGCAGGTGCAGTGGGAAGAGCAGTGTCCCAAGCTCTGAGTTAGTGGAGGGCAGAGATCTGAGCTGGAACAGGGGCCAGGAGGCTGGCCTTGGGGGAGCTTTGAATGCCGTGCTCAGAGGCCTGGTCATACTGAGGGCAGTGGGGACATAGTGAGGGTGCCCCAGCAGGGAGAAGCATAACCAGACCTACAATTTAGAAAGTGCACCTGGCCGCAGCATGGAGACCTGGAGGGTGCCAGGGTGCTTGGGAGGGGACCAGTGAGAGGCTGGGATGGTGTCCTCAGAACAGGGGCGGGGCCTGGGCTGGGACAGTGAGCAGTGAGGTTGAAGGGAGGGGCCGACTTGGGAGGCCACCCCGGCTCCACTCCCTGAAGACAGGCCTGGGCGCTAAGTGGGTTCACACCACCTTCTCACGAGAGGGCAGCGGAGTGCTCCTGGGGGCACCACTGGGGAGCACAGCGGAGGGCTGGCCAGAGGTGGGCTCCCAGGCCTGGGCCTTAGTTGTGGCCTGTAGCCGCCAGGCCTGCTTGAGCAGGGGCAGCAGGAAGGCCTCTGGAGGGGCGTGTTTGGAGCCCCAGCTCCTCCCTCCTGCTCCTGAGACAGGCCCCACCCCGCCCCTTCTCACTCACTCCGGCCCCCAGGCTTGGCACCGCAGCGCGGCACCCGTAGCAGGGTGAGAAGGGGCGGAGGCGGGGCAGCCTGCTTACATGGTGCGAACCCTCCGAGCCTCCACTCTGCTAATTAAACCATTTCCTGACAAAACCCAGACTTTCAGGGATGGGTGTGTGAGTGAGTGTGCCAGCCAGTCCGCGGGTGGCTGCGGGAGCCCACGCCACCCAGCCAGCAGGTCTGGACCATTGCCAGTGCCCACCCTCGGAGACAGACCCCTGGGGAAACAGGCAGGCAGCACCCAGGGCAGGGAAGCCTGGGGGCCCAAGGGGCCACTCCTTTGGGGCAGTTTTCTTGGGGGAAAACTCAGACTTCTACCATGGGACGTCTATCCTTCCTTCCTTCCTTCCTTCCTTCCCTTCGCGTGTGGCAGCTCTGGCCAGACTTGGCCAGGGAATGGACTCCTGTGCCCTGGTGCTGAGCTGGCAGAGCAGTCCAGCAGGCCAGTTGGGTATGGACCATAGCCGCCTGCCCCCTGCCTGCTCCGCTGGGCCCACAGACCCTCCCTGTGCTGTTGGGGACTCTGGAGGCCCGGTTCTGCCAGGTTCAGGGTACTGGAGAGGTAGAGGGCTCCCAAGTCCAAAGGTGCTGCCCCCACAATGCAGCTGACGGGGGGTACCTAGAAACAGCTGCTAGGTGGGCACTGTCATCCCAGGGCAGGGAGACAAGAGTGGGCAGGTGCCTGAAGAAGAGGCCTCATCTGCCTGGAGTACTCTTGTGCCTTTGAAATCTCCTCCGTGCAAGGGCAGGCGTGGACTCTGGTGCCACGGCACTGCTTGAGTGGGTGAGGGGGGAGGGCCAGCGAGGACAGCTTGCTGAGGGACAGACAGCTGCTCCCAGCCTCTGGGGCTGCAGGTGGCAGTGTGCTTAGGAGGGGGTGGGAACTCGGCAGCCCTCCACAGGTCTGTCCCCTTGCCCTCGGGAGGGGCACATTGGCTGGAGCCTGCCCATTCACCCAGTGACTCTAGGCACAAAAGAAGGCCCCCTGCCTGATGGCTCCCAGGGAGGAGGCTACCCTGCTGGCCAGCCCTGCCCAGCAGACCTTGGTTTAGCAGCATCCTTGCCCTTGAGGGTCTGTGTCCAGCCTGGAGGGGGTCAGGGCATGATGAATCCAGTGCCACCAGCCAAGGCTAGAAGGTGGAAACTGGTCGCTTCTGCTGGCGGAACAGTGGCTGCTCCACCCCCCGCCCTACCCGGCCGTGGAATCCTTGGTTGGCCCCTGAGCCAGGGCATATGGTGGGCCTGAGGCAGCCCTGGTCCCCTCCTGGCCGCCCTGGCTTGGGTGCTCTCACACAGGTCCCCCGGCAGCCTGGCTGTGGAGTGGGCCCCCTGCTGTCTACCTGCTGCAGCTCCTGAGTGGATGTTTGAGCAGCACTTTGCTGGCTGCAGCTTGATGTAGCTCACAGGCTTCTGGGTGGTCACAGCTGGAGGGAAAAGGTCAAGGAGCTGTCAGGGACCCAGACCCTGCCCAAGGGGTATGTCACCTCCTGTTCTTGGCTGCCTCCTCCCCGGACCACTCCCTAGCCCCAGGTTCCTCCATTCAGGTCCCAACTCCTGACTTGGAGCCCTTCCTGTCCTACTTCAGGAGCCCCCACCCAGCTCCTTCAGGGGGTCATGCTGGTGCTGGGGGTCCAGCATGCACCCCTGGGGACCGTCAGCACCTCCTCCAGCTGCTATGTCCAGAAAGCCAGTCCTCCTTCTCAGATCTCCGCCACCAACCACACTGAAAGCCAGGAGCAGGGATTCCAGGCTGTGCGCCTGCCATGGTCCAAGTCACTCAGTGCCACTGGAGGAAGCTGCCTTTCCTTCTAGAAGCATCCACTGACAGGTTCATTCTCTCCTTCCCTCCTGCCAAGTGTGCCAGCCTCAAGCCCCCAGGGACAGGCACCCTCTCAGCCAGCTCCCCAGCTCCCCTGCTCTCTGGTTTCCCTGCACCAGCAGAAGCCTGTGCCAAGGGATTTTCGCCTCAGTGTTAGAAATCTCCCACCACCACCCCCCCCTTCCCGTAAACAGGATCTCTGGCCGAGAGCAATGCTGCGCACTCGGCCCAGGTGGCCAGACTTTGTTAATATTTACAGCGAGTGGCTCAGGAAGCTATTAGCTTCCTTTTCTTGTTGTTAATTGAAAGAGGAGAAAATGGTTGTAACACTTCAAAAGAACTTAAAGTACAGCCTGAGAGACCAGCTGAATTGGGAGGCAGGGGGAAAGAGAGAGAGAGAACCTATTTTAAATAAATAAAGCAAGCAAGCCCACACCTCACACGAGGGTAGAATGTTCCTTCCCATCTTTGCAGACGCCTGGGTTTCCTCTGAGGTTTCCTTATTGCCTCTCATTGTATATTTCCCTTTTCATTTGAGAGCCTGCCTACGGGAAAGCAGGAAGGAGAAAAAGGATTCATAGCACACTTTTGTTAACAATGAGGCTCTTTGAAACTGGCGCGAATGAGGCCCCTGGTACCTTTGCTCTTGGAGCACACAGGGCCTAGCCCACCTGGCAGTGGCAGCCCCAGATTTCCTGACCTGTGGCCACCTCCCCTCCCAGGATGCAGGTCCAGACAAGGGGCATTTGGCTAAAGCGATTCCTGGGCACCTGCCCTGGGTGTGACCTCTGGGAAGTGCTTGGGCCTCAGTCCCTCTGTGGACCCCAGGGACAGCGAACGATGCCATGGTTGTAGTAGGGGGTCGGGGGCTTTCTGAATCCTGGTAGACAAGGCCCAGCATCGAGAGGCCTGTGAGCTCTTAAGGGCAAGGACTGTGTCAGCAGAAGCGACAACACCAGCATCTGACTCGATTGAGTTCTAAATGGCCAGGCACATAGAGCTAAGTAGTTTATGCAGATAATAATAGTAATACTAACAACAGCAACAACAGTAGCCACTGTGTACTGTGTCCAAGGCAGGCACTATTCGTACATTGCCTCACTGACTCCATGGGCACGGTCATTACCACTTCAGTTCTCCACCTGAGGAAACAGATACCCAGGAGCCTGCCCAAGGTCACACAGTGGGTCCACTGCAGAGCCTGGATGCCAGCTCACTCCTGTCTCTACTGTGCCCTCAAGGCCACACTGGCCTTTCCTATGTGGCTAGGGACTAAAGGTCTGTGCTCAGATGGCAGGAGACTGCAGGCTGGAGCTCCCTCTGCAGGTTCACAGGCCAAATCAGCATATTAAAGGCTCTGAGAAGTCCTGCAGCAGATACCAATTTGTTTGTGCACTCCAGCAGTTACCACCTGCGTTTGTTTTCGGTGACACCTGTTACCCTCCCAGGATTTGGGTCTTCTTCAAATCATTTTCCCAGTCTTTGGGAAGTGGCCGCTGTGTACCAGGCGTGGCCCTGTGCAGGCAATATGCAGTGGTGAGCACAGGCCTGTCCCTGCCCTCTGTCTCACTGGTGCCCAGCTCATGCCCAGCACACAGTGGCACACAGGTGAGGGCAGAATGAGAGCAAGAGTGGACAGGGCTGAGGATCAGGGCTGCGCCCATGTGTCCTGGCCAGATGAGGTCTCTACCCTGAACCACCCCATCTCTGCCTCCCCCCATCCTAGAAGCAATGCCAGGCCCTCTGGCCACACCTAGCCTCAACCTCCCTGATGGCATCTGGGCCCCTCAGAGGGGCCATGCCTCCCTTGGTGGGGTCAGAGGCCTCTGCCCCCACCCCAGGACCTCTGCCAGGCCTGGCACCTCTTCCCTTCCCTCGCGGCTCTGTGGCTCTGGCCTTGATATTCTGATCACATCTCCCCAGCCTGCCTGGAATACTAATTCTCCCTAGATGAAACCATCCGTGTTTAATTTTTTTAAGAGACAGGCAGAAAGACAAGACAAGAAAAGGGAGGCAGTGGTGGATGGGAGTTAGAGCCCTCCCTGACGCCCTGAGAATGTGTGGTGATGCCAGCCACCCCAGGATGCAACAGTGACCCTAACATAAGCCAAGCTTGGGGCCCAGGAAGGATGATGGCCTTCTGAATACACCAGGGTGTGCTACAGGTCCTGGTTTGGGAGGGTTGTTTTTTGGGGCCCCCAGCAGGGCGCCTATTAAGAGTGGGCAGTCAGGCTACCTCTTTTCTGTCCAGTGTCTAAAAATTAGGTTCTTCCCAGCTCCTGTCTGAAAATAGAGCCTCCCGGCCTCCCCTGAAGGGTCATGTGGGGAGAGAGAAGGCAGCCCCACTGTCCTCCGTGCAACCTGAGAGCCCAGAATGGGCTCAGCATGACCCCACCACGCTCACCGTATTTCTTGAAGCCCCACAGAGAGGCCTTGGGACACAGGGAGGAGCTGCCACACGGTGATGGCGACTCCGTCGGCTGCTCTGGGCCTCAGCTGCCTCTGTGGGGCACTGGGGTTGTGGCCCGGCAGGAGGGCTGTCATGGGAAGGTGAGCCCCACTGGCGGAGGCAGCAGGAGAGTGGCCGGCAGCCTGGTGTCGGTGGGAAGCTGGGTCCCCGGTACAACTTCAATGGCTGCGTGTGACTTACTTGGGCCAAGTGTCTGTATGTCTCTGAACATCAGTTTCCTCATCTGTGAGATGGGGCTAGTGACAGGAGTGACGTCCCAGACCTGTGGTGAGGATTCCGTGAGGTGCTGTGAATGCCCGGAGGTCCACCAGAAGAGTGTTCCCAGAACCCCCCCCCACCCCACGACTGCCTGGGGAACCGCCCTCTCTCAGCCCCTGACCTGGCCCCAGCCTCAGCCATGACCATGGCCACGGTTGTCGCCCCTGCAGCCTCCTCCCCCACGTCACATTCTGGGGCACCAGCCCAGCCTTGGGGCAAGAGCTGAGGGCAGGCCACCCACCCCCAACATCCCAGCTTAACGTCTTGATGTCCCCAGAGGGAAGAGGGAAACTTGACAGAAAACGAAACATGACGACATCAGCTACGTAAATTGTGAAATCCAGCCCACAGCCCCGCTCCTTCCGAGGCAGGGTGCATGCTGCCAATGCTCCGCGGGCTGGAGACCCCATGGTGGAGGCTGCGGGGCCCCTGGACCCCCGTACAGGAGCTGTGAGGGGCAGCTGCCAAGGGCTCCGGCTGCCCAGGCCTAGGGCCTCTTCCCCTCCCTGGAGCAGCCAGCGGTCAGTGCCCCGCTGAGAAGGCTGCGCTGTGGACTCTCCCAGAGCCCCGAGGGGCAGCCACAGCCGGTCCTTCCCTGCCTGTTCCTGCTTCACCTCCTCCCTTAGGGCCTCCAGGGCGTGGAGGTGCAGGACCCCTTTAAGGCTCTGCCTTTGTGGAGCCCCACCTGAGACAAAGCCTGAATCGCTTGGTGGACTCACTGCCCCCCTGTCCTCCATTTTAGTCTTGTGACACCTCTGCCTCAGAGAAGGGGTCTGCCTGGTGGCCAGGGACAAGGCCTAGGCCTGCCCAGCACTGCAGCTGGGCCTTCCTCCTCCAGAGACACTCTCTGTCCCCCTGCCCTGTCCCCAAGAGCTTCCCCGGCCTGGCCATCCCAGCCACCTGTGAGCGTGCGGAGCTGGTCCAGGGAGGGCACGCAAACGTGGTTATTTAGCCACTTCCCCCTCGACTTCAGGGGCTGCGTCATAAATTATCATCGACCCAGTGCCACCCGGGCTGGAAGTGAGTTGGGGAAATAAAGCACTGGGCTCAATAATTGTGCCCTGCTGCCTGAATTTACTTATTTGTGGCTTTCCTACCCACTAGGAAACGAGACAATAAATAACTGCTGACTATTAGGCTCCCGGATGGGAAAAACAACGCACGATCCATCCCTGAGGACAGGCAAGGGCTCAAGACCCACATGCCCATCTGTCCTGCTGGGTCCAGTTTGACGTCCTGGCACCCTCTAGTCTCGGGCTGTTCAGGGCATAAAACCTGGGGCTTGGGAAGACGGGCAAGGGATGAGTCCCCAGCCCCGGGGGAAGAGGGTGTATATCTTCACTCCCCCCAACCCCATTCTAGAAGATTCTGGGCTCAGGAACGCAGGACTGTTGGGTCCCAGTCAGAGGCATTGTCATTCCCTTTTGTTTGTTACCTGGACAGAGTATTGTCCTAAGTACTGAAACGAACTGTTAAGACCCCACCTGATCTAACCCTCTGGCTTTACAGAGGGGCACACTGAGGTTCAGAGAAGTTAAGTGCCCTGCCCAGGGTTACACAGGGCAGAGCTGGTTCTCCACCCCAGCACCATCATCCCCTCATTCTTTCCATGGGGGCAGGACTGCCTACAACTGAGTACAGGGCCCTTCCCCTCCCGTCAGCCCTGTGCCATGGCGGGGCTGGCAAGCATCCTCCCTTGCAAGCCCCTACTTTGTACCAGGCCCCAGGCCAGCTTCTCTCACGATGGCATCTCTCTCCGCCCCGGGAGTGGGGCCGGCTGGGGTGGCAGAGTTCCTCGCTCCGACAACCTTCTCACACGGGGAGCCCCAGCACAGGTCGGAGGGAAGGCAGAGAGCCAGGTGGGGCATGGATTCTCTGCCATGTGCGCTGCTTGTCAGGTAACGCTCTCGATGGCTTCAGCTACTCTCCTGGGTCTGCTCACCACAGCCTCCCACCTGTGGTGACAGCTCCACACCCTCCCTGGCTGGTTTCCCTAACCCCACCCATGACTTTGTGAACGTCCCTTGAGCACATTCTGTTGCCAAGTGATAACAGAACAGTTGCTTCCACCCACTGAGAGCCTACTGTGTGCCAGGCACCGTTCAAAGCCTCCTGCTGTCTGCACTGGCTCCTTTCATACTCTTAGTGACCTGATGAAGCACTATCGTCCCCATTTCACAGGACAAGGCAACCAAGACAGAGAAGTTAGGTGACCTATCCTGGGTCACACAGCCAATAAGAGCACCTGGTTCTGAGTCTGTGTTGCTGGAAAAACCAAAACCTGGGGTGGGGGTGGGGGAGGAGGAGAGACCTGCTCAAGGCCAGGCAAGACAAATTGTCAAGGGCTGTATGCCACCTGCAGGTGCAAGTAGTCAATCTTCCACTGTCCTGGGCCAGCAGGGAAGGTGAGGCTGGTGGTGACTGAGGGCCTCCATGCACTAGGCCCAAGGCCTCATCTGCAGGGCTCCCCTCCTCACACGTAGCCCCACAGGGGGTCCTCGTGCCTCCCTCTCACCCGTGAGGACCCCGAGGCTCCCAGACAGTCCCTCCCAAAGTCTTTGTCCTGAGGTCTGTGCCGCCGCTACCCTGGGCCCTGCCTGGCAGCTGAGCCTCCTGATGCAAGGTCCCCCATCTCCTGGCTACAGCTCCCCGGGGCACCCGCCTGGTCCCTCCTCAGGGGAGGCAGCGACTTTTGCCAACTCACTTGGAGGAGTCAGGCTGCTCTGAGTCCCCAGGCAGCTCAACCTTATTTTTGCGGAGCACTTTCTGAGTAACAGTGTCCCTGAGGCCGAGTGACTGTGGGAAGAGTGGGAGGGGCAGATGGTGACAGGGGCTACCTGTCTGGCCAGGCCAGGTTGGTGACCTCAGGCCAGCCCTGAAGGGGCCCTCAAACATCTGAGGAGGCCTGGACTCCCCTCCTGACACAGCCCAGGCCTCTCCCACCTCTCCCCTTGCCCAGAAATGAGGGGGTAAGCCTTTGCCCACCCTCCCTCCTTCATCATCCAGAACAGCTCCCAGGAAAGTGGTCAGTGTATACCACAGCACACAGAAGGTGTCCCTGGGCCAGGCGCCCAGCCTCCAGCCATCCAGATGCACAGGGCACGCCCTGTCCTGGCTGGATAGGGTGAGGGACCCTGCAGAGGGCCAGGCCAAACATGTGGCTTCGTGGGGCATAGACATCAAGTAGATAATCACATATGGACACAGGACCCATGGCCACATGCCTTGCAGGAGTGGCTGGGTGGGCCAGTGGACTGGGCCCACCCTGCAGACGAGGCTGTGAGGAGTGAAGCTACAGGACACTGGCACCAGCTGCATCCATGGCCCAGGGACACAGGTCCCTGCCTCCTGGCCCAGAGCTCTAGCGAGGGGTGGAGACTGTGGGGGGAGGTATGGCTAGCTGGGCCCTGCCCAGTCTAGTTCCCAAGGAACCCTGCTTTCTTGGCAGGAGGCAGATGCACTCTGGGGTCCCCTACTTCGGCCCAGGCCCTCCCTGTTGTCCTGGCCAGGAGCCCCTGGGAGAACAAGAGGCTCGGGGCGGGGCCCTAGCAGGTGCACTTCTGCTAGACCTGCGAATCCAGGGTCTCACTTAACTGTGCCATCATGTATTTTAATGCCATTGTGGTCCACATTTGTGTGTGGTTAAAATACGGCCCTGCATCATTTACTGGTGGGGATGTTAATTGTGTGCCACTGGTGGAGCCAGCCAAACACCCATTTGGGAGGTGTACATCACCGTGGCTGCCCAAGGCTGCTGTGGGCGCAGAAGGGATGGCCCGAGGGCAGGGCTCAGGGTCATGGAGGGTGTGGAGCAGGTCTGGGGTAGCCAGGCACCCTGAGTGAGACATGGGAGAGTGGGCCACTGTCACCACGCAGGCCTGAGGGGGAGGGAGACACGCAAAGGCTAGTTTTCTTCTTTGTACCCCACCATCACCGTCGAGGAGAGGACAGTGAAGGAGAGGAGGGGGGTTCCCTCCTTCCTCCATCCAAGGGGCAGTGGGGGATGAGGAAAGGGCTCCTGTCCTGCTCCACCCTCCACCGTGGCCATGGGGGTGATCCTGGCATGGTGTGTCTCCTGTGCTGCAGGCATGGTAATCTTCCCTCTTTGGTCCCTTCCTCCCCCGCCCCCTTTTTCCATAAACATGCATTGAACACAAACAATATGGTCCCTGGAGCATGAGTAGGAGTCGGCTGCAGTGAGGCTGCAGGGAAGGGAAAAAGCACCCCCAGCAGTGGCTGCTCCTGCAAAGGTGGAACTGCCCATGCAAAGGCGCAGCAGGAGGAGGGCCGCTGGGGAGGAGCCTGCACTTCATCTTGAGGGCTTGGGGACACTGGGAGTTTGGAGGGGAGGTCAGCAATAGGGAATGTTCTGTCCTCTAAGGGGGTTTGGGGGGTGCTCACAAGGGCACAATATGTATCTGTAAAATTCCTGGGGCTGTACACTTCAGCTTGTGTGGTTGGCTGTGTGCACCTTACACCTCCATAAAACAGCAAATAAACAAACAAACAAAGGAAGCCTCCCCCTGGCCCTGGCATCATGGCCCGGGCGGGGTGGGGCTCTTGGCTGAGCCCCTCCTTCCCCACCTCAGTCCTGGAGTCCCTTGGAGTGTGGCTGTGTGTGCCTGGCCCAGCACAGCCTCCAGCCAACTCAGCTCATCCCCACAGTGCACACCCTGCACACCCCAGAGCTCCAGGGCAGTCGCCTCTACCCCCAGCCTCCCTGCCCTGCTCCTCCCCAGGGGTCTGCAAGGCCACCCACTATCTGCTGGGGGCAGGGGATGTGGGCAGGGAGGGGCACCAGAGCCACCTCTCCTGTTATTCCCTCACTGCATAGCTGAGGAAACTGAGGCCCAGAGAAGTTCAGAAGCTGGGTAAGCCAGCTTCACTAGGAGAGGGCAGAGCTGTGATTTGAACCCAGGCCTTTCCAACAGCAGAGCCCACCATGGCCCCACAGGGACCCCAACCGACAACATTGAGCTTCTTCCTCGGACAGCCAGGATGGGCCCTTTGCCAGCCCCATTGGTGGGCGGACTGCGGCCCCCCCTGCCTCCCCCCGCCGTTGCCTGGGTCTATGGTGGGTGACTGCCCCCAGACCCCAAGGCAGGCAGTCCTGGCTGCTCTGCAGCCACATGGGGCAGAGGGACAAGGCTGTCCCTGTGCTGGCCCATACTGTGGCTTGTGGTGGACCCAGCAGCCAGCAGGGGATGGACTTAGTGGAAGATTTATGAGCTGGGTTAAAATTTAATTTCGGTGGACGATCCCGGCCAGCCAAGCTTGCTGCCCCAGACAAGTGGCCTGGTCCTGGCAGCCCAGTGGTTGGGCCTGGCTGGAGCACCAGCCTCCCCAGCCCTCCCTCCCCGGAAGGCAGGCCGCCGCCCGCAGAGAAATCATAGCATGTGAATTCGATTTGGGTGGGAGCTGCAGGCGCTGAGCCTTGTTTGCACTTCAACTCAAAATTGAACAGGACAGAGTCGACTTTGGGCAGCAGCTGTGTCCGTCGTGCCCAGGGAGAGCGCTGCTCTCCAGAGAGCCCCACTAAGCCCACCAGCTCCCCTCACTGGGGAAGGGCACCCCACCTGTCCACTCAGACATGCCCTTCCCAGCTGTCCTCTGCCCTCAGGCCCCGTATTCTGCCCAGTACCCTCAATCCTCCCTGGGGCCCCACTGCCTGGGCATGAATCCCACTGACATGTTGGAGGATCTTGTGCAAGTGACTAAACCCCTCCAGGCCTCAGTTTCCTCATCTGTAAAATGGGAACAATAGGACCCATTGTTATTAGATGACATATTGATGCAAAGAATTAGAATTGCACCTGCGTGTGGCCCCCCCAGACAGACAGAATCCCCTCACTGTCAAACAGCATCACGAGGCCAGGGGGAGGGCTCTCTGACCCACACACAGGCAGGGACTCCCCGATAATCCTATGGTCTTGCTCCTCACCTGGGCCAGAGCATCACCTCTTGGACCTTGGGAGTACAGCTCTTGGTTGCCTAGTCTGAGCTGGTGGGATGAGGGACAGTGCTGGGATTGCCAAGGCATGGGTGTGGGGGCCCAGGCCAAGCTGTGGCAGCACAGGCATGTGGACAGAGCAGCCCAGTGCACAACCCTGCTCCCTCCCAGCTGGTCCCCCACCTGAATTGCCCCATCATTCTTCTCACCCCACTGCCCCCTGCTGGGTCCCTTCCAGGTGCTTTCCCAAGTGGGCGCTGTGCACCCACTTTACACGTAAGGAAGGTGAGGCTCAGCAAGGTAAAGAAACTGCCCACGGCCTGTAGCCAGCGTGACCCAATCCAGCCCCCTTGGCCCCAGAGTTCAGACTCCTCCCACCACCCCTGTGCCTTCTCTGCCCACTCTGGGGGGCTGGGCCAGCTCAGGCAGGGAGTGGGGTGGAAAGCACACATGGGCGGAGCACGTGCCTGGGGGCTCCTTGAGGCTGGGGGCTCGAACACACGTGTGCACATGCTCTCCTGCCGCAGCTGGCAGGGATCCAGGCCCGGAAATGGCCGTGTCACCTTTGGAGGCTGAGTCCCTGTCGCTGCACTAGGCCTGGCAGGAGGCTGAGAGGAGGCGGAGTCAGCACCACTCCAGGACTGTAGAAGGCACATATGCCCATGCATACACGCACAGGTCTACCTGCACGCGCACACACACACACACACACACGAGACTGATGCACAAACGCACACACCTGCATGCAGGATGGGGAGGACACGCTGCCTTGGCCTCACTACTAGCTCCAGGGACCAGTGAAAGTTGGGCCTGGCCCTGGCACCTGTTCCCATTGTGTAAATGAGACTCTCCAAAACCAGCTGCAGCAGTGCCAGGGCTGGTCTGCACGAAGAGTGGGCAGTCACCAGCTCCTGGCCAACACTGGACCTCAGCAGGGCTGGCACACATACACGCCCCAGCCAGCGGGGCCCACACATGCCCGCATGCACTGCTCATGCTCACCCAGCGCCCTCCCAGGTCCGCTGTTCTATCCATGTGAGCCCTGCTGACTCACCCTTGACCTTGGGCGTCAGGGCTGGGGCACCCCAGGAGCTCCCCCGCCCCCACACAAGGCCTGGAACCAGTCCTGTCCTTGCAAGTTCCCATTCCTGCCCTGATAGTGGTCCCAGCTCTGACCCCATGTCAGCACCCACTGCAGACTCTCCTGGTTTACTTACATACTTATTTATTCCCAGTTCATCTTCTAAAGGATTTGCAGCAGCTTACAGAAATACAACATAATACAAGAGGATCAAGAGGAGGGAGGTGGGGTGGGGAGACCCAGGCATCTGAAGCAGACGGGCTGGGGTTCCGGTCCTGCCGTTCACTCACCGACTCATCCATTCATTCCTCTTTTGCCTGCAGAGTCTTTTCGCCTCACTGAGCCTCAGTTTCCTCACCTATAAAATGGGCATGATGATGCCCACCTTGTGGGTTGTTAATGGGACAAAATGAGAAAATGGCAGGAAAGACAAAGCCGGCACTTGGCACGCCACGGGCACAGACAGCACAGGGTGGCTTGTGATGGGGAGAGGAGACAGGGAAAGAAGTCTGGGTCAGGGCAGGGACGCACAAGGGTGGAAGAGGGAGGTGGTGCTGAGGTGGACCAAGTACAGCACTGCCTACCTCTGCCTCCTGGAGCCTTCCAGGTCATGACAAAATTTGAGCTGAGGGAAACAGGTCTGGGGGCAGGTGAGCTCCAGGGGTCTCAGCCGTCTCAAATGCCAAGATCCAGATATGCCCCCAGATTCCTCTCAGAGGGGAACCCCATGGGTGACACCCCAACACCCCACCTTCCCTGTGTGGAGCCCAGGAGCCTGCAGGCCAGAGAAGGGCAGGGGTCTGGGATCCCAGGCTGGGGAGCCCCACCTGATGCCTGCACCCAGAGTAGAGTCTCAGCCCCCCAGGCCCCTGAGCCTTACCCCAAATCTGAACCCCACTTCTGCCTTGAGCTCTGACTGCCATGGCCACTACTGTTCAGCCTCCAGCCTTGTTTCACCCCCCAGGGCCAGCTCCTGGCCCCAGCCTGGCCCTCAGTCCCTCAGGCCAGCCACCAACTGCTTCCAAGCCCCTCACCTGCCTGCCCTGAGCATGGCCTGGCTGCTTAGGCCCCCCCTCCTCCCAGGCTCCTGGCCCCCCACCCTGCCTTCCACGCCCCATAAATGCTTCTCTGCTGGAACCGAGCAGCTGAGGGTGTGGCTAAAGCCTGTTTCTACTGAGGGGTTGGCTACACAGCACCCCAACCTCAAGGTCCTGGACAGGGCTGTGCCTCCCCCACACGTCCCTCTCCCTGAGCAGCCTGGAATCATCCCTGGAATCATCCTGCACCAAGCGTCCCCCTGACTGAGCAGAGCAGGAGGCAGGATTTTCTTTCACCCCCAGGGCTCAGCCACCCTCTGCTGAGCGAGAGACCCAGTGCTGCTGGGAGCCTCGATATTCACTGGATGTCTGTGGGCCTGTCCCTGGTTCTGGCCTTCCTCCCAGGGGCTCCAGGCATGGCTGCCAGGAGGAGCCAGGGGAGATGAGCAGAGCCCCACCTGTTCTCGCCCACCGCCTCTCTGCCCCAGCCAGGATGCTGTGGCTCACACGCTTTTCAATCCTGCCATGGGAGCCGGGTGCCCACTTTGTAACTGGCTAACTTATTGACATAGACATGGGGACTGCACGCCCCTTTAGAGCACACCAGGTGAAAACAGAACTCAGGAGAGCCAGAGGAGTCCAGGGGGGTGCAGAACGCTGCCAAGCCCCCAGCTCCACCACCCAGTGGCCCCCGGAACTGTGGTCTCAGTCTTTGTGGCTGTGAACTGGGGAGAATGGACTCATTCCTCTCCCTGGCTGCTCAGGGAGAAGGACGTGTTGGGGAGGCACAGCCCTGTCCAGGACCTTGAGGTTGGGGTGCTATGTGGCCAACCACTCAATAGAAACAGGCTTCGGCCACACCCTCAGCTGCTCGGTTCCAGTAGAGAAGCATTTATGGAGCACCAACTGAACACCAAACACAGTCTACACCCTGAATGGTCCCCGCCACCCACCCACTCTCCCTCCTTGGCCTGTGCCTGCAGCCACCAGCTCTGATGACGTCCATGTTATGTGTGGTTTGGGAGTTATGTCAACGTTCACATGTACCAGGCAGAGCACCTCGGAGGCCAGGGCCTGTCCTGGGCTGTTGCTGGCACTATGCCAGCCCCTATGTGAGGGTCATGGCTAGGGGAGGCTTCAGGATCGAGGTGCTGTGATGTCCCTGAGTGTGCCCGACAATCTGGACACCTCAGGATACACTAATTCATGGTAATTGATTTAAAAATAATTAAGAAGTGTAGTCCTTTGAGGGGAAGATGGCAGAGGGTCCCCTTATTAAATAGATTTAAATATCACATTATTCCGACAGTGTGGGGACTTCAGGAGAGTTGGGGATCCCCTCAGGACCCCCCTGGCTGAGTCCTTGGTGTCAGAAGCAGCACCCACAGGCTGCTGGCTATGACTGCCCGATGGTCCCTCCAGGCACCTTCTCCTGTCACTCTAACCCCGGGGACACTGCGGGTCCTCTGAGCACCGCCTGGCTGTAAAAGCAACCCTAGCGCCCGCCCACGGCACTTCTCTCTGCTTCCTATGTCCCAGCCCCGGTTCTGAGGGTCCTCAACTGTCTGGGTCTGTGTAGTGGACATGTAGTGGACGTGCGCAGGAAGGCAGCATTTCTGCATCATAAATGTAACCCTCCCCCATGGAACACCTCCTGGGCACCAGGTGCTGTACAGGGTGTCTTCTGTTCAACCCTCACCACCTCCCTTTGACTCAAGTGCTTATTTTTGTCCCCATTTACAGATGACAAGCCTGAGGTTTCTTTTCGGGGTGGTGAAAAATGTTCTGGAATTAGACAGGTGCCATGGTTGTACAACCTTATGAATTCATGAAAAAGCACTGAATTCTACACTTTAGAGGGGTGAACTTTATGGTATGTGAGTTATATCTCAATTTTTAAAAATGAATTTGAAGTAAGCATATAAAGAAAAAAAAAATCCTGGGCTCAAAGAAGGGAAGGAACTCACTCAAGGTCTCAAGGGAACAAATAACAGTTGAGACTTCAATCCCGGTCACTTTAACTCTTCCTGTGATATAACCCTGCTTCCCTCATTTATGACCGAAGACAAGCTTTCATCCTGTTACTCCCTCACTTTCACAGGCTCCCTACTGCTCCTTCATTGGGCCCTCGTGGTCCTCAGGCCTGGCCATACCTCTGAATGGAAGTGGCTTCTTCACCCTCCTCACCCCAACTCCACGTTCCCCTAAGGATGCACTACCCCCCATACCCACTGCCCAGTCCTGCCTGTCCCAACCCTGCCCACCGCACCTAGCCCTTTCCTCCAGGGATCTCAGCTCCCATACACTTCGAGTCAGATCTGCAAGGGCCTTTCTGCCAGACCGTCTCGCAACTGAGGCCCCTCCATCTCTCTGTACCAGCCACGCTGGACTTTCCTCTGTTCTGTGACAGCCACAGTCTCTCTCACCTCCCAGCCTTTGCACTTGCTGGTCCCTCTGCTTGGGACACAGTTCTTATGCCTACCCCACCCCGCAGCCCTGCTGGATCTAGCTCATTTCTTGGATCTTGGCTCCAACACCCACTGTCCGCTGCACACCCCCATCTCCTAGCTAGCCCCTTCCCTCCTATAATCTCTTGCCGCAAACCTGCCTCCCCTTTAACTGCAACCTCCCAGAGGGCAGACCCCGTCCATCCAGAGGCACCCCCACCACCAGCACACAGCAAAGGTGGGAAAGCCCTGCTCAAGGGCCTTGTGCTGGAGCAGGGAGAGGCCATGGGTGCCATGGACCCCTCCTCCCTCACCCCCCACACAGCCATCAGCAAGTCTTCCTTTCAGAATCAATGAATCCATTGGCCGCCCCCACCTTTGCTAAGCACTATCTCTTGCTTGGGGACATCAATGCCTCCCCACTGCCCCTGCTCTGTCCACACAATAGCCCAGCAAGCCTATGGGAGCCTAAATCCCATCACAGCTCTCCCCTTGGGACAAATCCATGTTCTTTGTCGGGGTCCACAGGCCCCTGCCCCCCCCACAACTGGCTTCCCTTTATGTTCTGGAACCTGCCACATCCCCACTCTGATCTCTGGCTTCTTCCTCTGCCGGGACCATCCACGGCCAGCTCTTTGTCTCGTGGTGGCCTCTGCTCCAACACTACCTCCTCAGAGAGGCTTCCTTCCCTGCAGTTAACCCCACCTGGAACAGTCTTTCAGATTTCCTCCTGGCCTGTCTCCCCAGCTTGGGGTACCTCCCTGAGGGCACAGCCTGCTCTCCCTCCACAGCTAGGGCAGCTCAAAGCTTGGTACTGGGCACATATGTGTAGGATGAACCATGAGGATGGCTTCCCTGCCCGCAGGAGCCGTGGTCACCTCAGGAGGGACCACTCAGTTCTGTGGCCATTGCCGTGGGACCCCATGGGGCACAGGGGCATGCTCATGCCGCTGCCCACCCAGACAGCTCTCCTCCAGGGCATCCCTCCGAGGCTGCGAGGGGAGGCCGGGGCAGAATAACCAGATTAGCCTAAGCGGCTCCTCTTGTTTCCTGGTGTAATTGGATTGAGGCCATGTTTCGGTGCAGCTGCATTTAATATTGTAATTCTGCAGCCGCCCGGCCCCCTGAGAGCAGGCCGAGGAACGAGAGCAGACAGGACTGGGCAGGGAGTTAGGCCACAGGCGGGGCTGCAGGCTGGAGAAGAGGCCAGAGCGGGGATCTCCCACCTCGGACCTGTGCCCAGAGCAAACCTGCCCACCCCACTTCTGGAGGGCAGCGTCTTTCTGGGTATAGGCGCAGCCTGTTCTTTCTGCATCTCTAGGCTTGGTGCAAAGAGGGTTAAGGGAGGGAGGAAGGAAGGGAGCACCGTCTCTAGCACCCACTTGGCAGGCCCCGGCCAGCAGGTGTGCCTGTGCAGGGGGCAGGCCGTTCACAGAGCTGCCGCATCTCCCAGCACCCTGATGCCCTGGCCTGGGGCATGAGCAGAGCCCCTGGGACCCCAGCTGAGGCAGGGGCCAGGGAAAGGAGGCTGAGCTGGGCACAGGCTCACCAGCTTCAGGTCACAGTCCCCAGAGGGTCTAAACATATATGTATTTACCACCATTCTGGGGGCCCTGGGCTCCCGAAGCCCACCCATCGCTGCAGGCAGCCTCCTGGCCCGAGTGGCCGAGGGGCAGCCTCCTCAGGGCGGGGACTCCCTCTGGGCAATGTGGTGATGGGTGATGACCCCCCAACCTGTGCTTGAAAGCAAGCACCGCCAGAGACCAAGGGGGACAGGTGGGGGCGGGGTGCATGCTCGTGTCCACCTGTGTGCCCATCTGTGCGTGTGCCTGTTGGTGTGTGCCCATCAGCCTGTGCCTGTCAGTGTCTGTGTGTGTGTGTGCATGTACTGGGAGTGAGGGAGCACCACCCCTCTGCCCCTGCCCTCCCACCCACAACCTGAAGCCAGCCGTGTCTCCACAAATGCCCATCAGCACCTGGATCCTGGGGCCAGGCTGATGAGTTTTTAAAATACAAGAAGCTGGGAGGAAAAAATCCAAAAATGGGGGCACAGCTGGGGAGGGACAGAGGACAGGGCAGCCCTGTGACAGGGGTGTCCGATTCCCAGACATCCCTCCCCAAGGCATGGCCCCTGAAAGATGGTGCTGTCTTCTGGATCCGCCTGGATGCAAACATTTCCCATTGCCCGACGGGGGCACCTGTTGGGCACATGAGTCACTTGGGCTGTGTGGCTGGTTCCTGCCCAGGCAGCTCCTCGTGGTGGCTCAGACCAGCTCTGAAGCCCTCAGGTGCAGAACAGCTTCTCCCCCATCCCTGGGGGGTCAACCCAGCCTCTAGACCACTGGGCTGGGTCTGAGGATCCCCCACTCTGCCCCATCCCTCTCCCTCCCTCCCACCCACTCCCTTGGCTCCAGGGACTGCGACAGCTCCCATCCATCACAAAGCCCTATTTTTAGGAGGTGATAACCCAGCTGTGAAAATTCACTCCATAGCGATCCCTTCCACGGGAAAAAGTCTTAGCCCCATGCCTGTGAGCCAGGAGGGAGCTTGGGAAGGTGGGGGATGGGGGAGTGTCACCAGGCCTAGTCCGGGTGGGAGTCCAGAGCCTGTGTCCTGCCCTAGCTCTGCCAATAACAAGCTCCTGCCTGCTCTGGGCCTCAGTTTCCCCAGCTGTAAAGTAGGCTGTCATCTCACATCACAGCCTGGTTCTCATCTAGGGGGGACAGTCCTTTCTACCTCTTCCTTGCAGGGTTGCCAGATAAAATACAGGAGCCCACCTAAATGTGTATTTCAGACAAACAACAAAAATTTTTAGTGTAAGTATATCCCAAATATTGCATGAGACATATTTATATTACAAAAACTATTGGTTATTTATCTGAAATTCAAATTTAATTGGGCATCTTGCATTTTTATTTGCTAAATCTGGCAACCCTACTTCCTGGGAGCAAACCTCTCTGCAACCTCCCTACCTCAGTGGGTCCAGCGGCTAAAGGGGGCGTGGCCAACAAATATTTGCTCCATCCTGCACTGCCCCTGCCCCACCCCCACCCCCAGGGCAGCTGTCACACTCTCGGCTGTGGTGCCACAAACCACCTGCAGTCATCCCAGTGTTTGCCGGGATCAGACCTCCAGTTTCTGAAGACAGAGAGGGCCAGCCTCTTCCTGGGCTGCGTGACCTTTGGCAATTTCACCTCCCCTTCTGTGCCTCAGCTTCCCCCTCTGGAAAATGGACACAATAATAGCGTCCAGCAGATAAGGCTGTTGTGAGGATTCCAGGAGCTGATTCTGGCTGAGAACAAGGAGAAGGGAATAAAACTAGGCAGCCTGCAGACCCCAGTGCCAGCGCAGCCCCAGCACAGACGAGACCTCATTCGTTCAGCTGCGCGTGCGGCTGGCCTGTGATATGCCAAGCACTGCTCTGCGCACCTGAGGGCCTCCAGACCCAAAGTCAGGTGCAGTGAGTGGAGTCTTTTGACCCAGGAGGTGGAGGGTCCTGGGGATACCTGGCGAGGGTCAGAGGATGTTGCTGAGGAAGTAGAACCCTGCAGGATGAGATGAAGGGGGCAGGGGGCACAGGTGTGGCTCACTCAAGGAGCCAGTGGGGGGAGGAAGCTGGGAAGGTTGCAGGGCAGGGCGGGGGCAGGTGACTGGCAGGGTGAGTTTTAGGGAGGTGCCTCTGGCTGCAGGCTGGATCAGCCAGGAGGCTGCGTGTGGCAAGGAGGGACCGAGAGGGCAACGTGGGGTGGGGCTCTGGGCTGGTCCCTCCAGCTTCCCTCCAACCCAGCCTGAGGCATCCCAGGAACCCAGGGCCAAATTTGGGGTCCTCCTTCTCCCTCCTCAGAGCTGTGTGGGTTGTCACACCATATTAGGATGGAATGGGACAAGAATCCAGCCACGGAGGGGAGGAGGTCAGCAGGCCAGGTAATCCATCTTCCTCCGCCTGTACCCTCAGTTTGAGCCTGTCTAGGGCTCTGCCACCTACTAGCTGGGTGGCTTTGGGCAAGTTACTTAGCCTCTCTGAGCTTCAGTTTCCCCCATCTGTAAAATGGGAACACTAACGAATCATGATGAGAATCAAAAGAAATAAGGGATGTACGTGTCAAGCCAGGTGCCAGGGAATGGTTTGGACCCACGAGGGCCAGTGCTGTCTAAACTGGGTGATGGGGGGTCATCTGGAGGGAGGGGCTGAGGGCCAGCCAGGAAGGTCCCAGCCATCTAGACATGGCCTGGGATTCCCTGAGGGTGGGGCCAGCATGTGTAGATCAGTCTGGTGCCCTGTGGGGTCAGCCTCACCTCCCATTTCCTCCGAGTGGAAGTAAGACCCAGACAGGACAAGGTGCTCCCCATCCCCACACCCTCCCTCTGTCCCACGGGACATTCGGGTGGGGTCTCGGATCCCTGGACCTCCCTTTCCAGCCCTGGGGAGAGGGTGCAGTGTCAGGAGCCCGACTGACATGATGGGAAGTGACCCCTTTGGCCCCAGGGTGGCACCTCCCTGATCCTGCAGGAGGCTCCCAGATGGAGAGGAACGGCAGAGGTCACCAGGGAAGCCACAGCCTCCCCTACCCCACGCCCAGGAGCTTGGGAGTGACGCCATTCAATAACCTGCTTGTTGCAAGAGAAGCACGGAGCCTGGGCAGCAGCTCAGGGGCCACGGGCAATTTGATGACATCCTGAGAGAAAGGGGGGTCCTTCTGGACACTCTGGAAGAGCACAGGCCCCCCCTTGAAGAGAGCCCAGCTCAGCAATGGGAGAAGGGCTGTAGTGAAGGGTCTGTGGAGAGGGATGCTGTGGGCACAGAGGTGGCATCAGTATTGCTTCTCCACCCTTTATTTGCTGTGTGACCTTGGGCAGAAATTCAACCTCTCTAAACTCCTTTCCTCATCTATAACTGAGGGTCACGTGGGATCGTGTCAGGGGAGTGCCTTGCAGGAGCTCAGCACAGGAAGCTGCTGTAATGAACCTCAGAGAGGAGAGGGCTCAGGAGAATTCTCCCAGAGCTGGGGCCTTGAAGGATGCATAGGAGTTCAGCAGGTAGGAAAGGTGGGGGGACCTTCCTCATAAGCCTCACACCCTGGTAGAGATCAGAGAGAACCCCACAAATGGGATTCTGGGGCCTTGGGGAAGCCCTTCCTTTCTCTGTGCCTCAGTTTCCCTTTTCCCCCTCATAAAAGGAGAACCATTTCCCTGAGCCAGCTTCATGTCTAGTTGTGTGACATTCTAAGTGACTCTTCCTTGGTGGGGGAGGCAGGGCCAGATTGGACAGGGGTATTCTCCCACCCACATCCCTCTGGCTGGCTGGGCTGGCGGGTTGCCCTGGCCAGACTGCCTCTCCCTTGTGCCTGGGCCTCCAAGGCATCCCCAGGTGGTTGGAGCCCCAGCCTCCCTCCAAGGTGGCCGGGCCAGACCCGGGTCCCCAGCTATGGCTCTGGTCCTGCAAGGGTCTGGGGGCTGTGGGCCTCCCCTCCCCAGCACAGGGGTGGACGCAGCCTCTGGGTTTCTCCGTGGGAAGCTGCAGTGTTTACCCTGCTGAGGCCCAGCTCTTACTCCCTGAGAAGTATGTTTAGGAGGCGAGAACCCACGCACACACACGCTCTCGCACACCATCTGATGCGCCAGACCGCACAGGCTTCCAGCCCCGCCGCAGATGTATATCCCCATCGCCAGCTCTGGCCTGCGCCTCCTCTACCTGGGCCAGGGCCCAGTGACCTCAGCACGGCAGGCGACTGGCACTAATGTTGAATTAATAAGTTAATTAATAAGTGCCACATAGGACCTCAGTTAATCCTTCCATAAACCTTCCGGTTCCATTCTATCCATCTAACGGATGCCCAGACTGAGCCTCTGGAGGGTTCAGCAACCTGGCCGAAGCAGAAGCCAGAAAGCAGCAAGTGTTCAAAGACAGATCTCTGGGACCCCACGAGTGGCCTGGGCTGCCTCAGAAAGGAGAGGAGATGGGTGTGGGGCAGTGGGGGTCTTCAGGGACCACAGGACAATGGCGGGGTAGCAGCAAATCAGTCACAGCTGGATCCATTAGCACACAAGAAGTGTCTGGGAATACATGGATGGCGGGATGTGGGGTAAACTGAGGCAGGAGCAGGCAGCCCTGGGGGTCTGTGCCTGGTGCCCTATGGCCCCTTCCCCAGGCTCCCTGCATGTGGCTGGGCACCCTGGAGCAAGGACAAGTGGCTCTGAGCCATCAGGAGTGGGGCCCACAGCTCTGCATCTGGCCGACTGTGGGCAGGTCTTGAACCCTCTTGGGGCCACAGTACCCTTCATAAAATGGGGCAGTCGGAGCAGATTGGAGAAGGTCACCTGGGGAAGGTCACCTTGAGAATCTGGCTCTTTTTTTGAGAAAGTAACACCCCCGCACCAATGCTTAGGTTTGTGTGGGAATCTTGGGGTTCACAGGCCCTCAGAAGCTCAGGTTAGGGACCGCTGAGCCCCACATGGGGTGAAGCTGCAACACAAAGCAAGGAAAACATGAACCCGCAATTTTAAGAGCAGTTACTTCTTAATGTGCTTCTAGTGCTTTAGATCTTAACTTACCTAATCCCCAGAACAACCCTATCACCAGGGCACGGGGTGGGGAGGGATCTGTATTATCCCCCCTTTATGGTTGTAGAGACCAGGCTGGCGGGTGAAGTACATGCCCAGGGCCACGCAGCAGGGCGCATTGCAGCTGGTATTTTAACCCAACTGTAACCAGGGGGCTTAATTTGCATGGTGGGTTCACAGGTGTTTGGTTTATATGCCTCATAACTTACAGAATGCCACATATGTTTTTTCATATCTATCTAATGTTATGTAATTATTTTAATTTTTTTTTAAGTGAGCTGTATCAGCTGACCTTCTAATTTTGGCTTCTGGCATTCCTGTATTGGCTTCCACAGCCTCCACCAGAGGCAGCTCCCAGAGGGCCCCCGCTGATGCACCCATGGGCTGCTGCTCCTTGGCCTGACTCTCGGGGCCTGCACCCCACCACTGACCTGGGAATGGGTGCAGGGCCAACCCCTCCCTCCCAGAATGGTGTGAGGAGGAAGCAGACCCTGCACCCTGGGCCCCATGTCCCCCCAGGCCCAGCTGCAGCTCCTGCTTGCTCCCTCCCCTGGCTGCCTGCCGGGGCAGGGCCAAGCAGTTATGAGTTCAGCGGGCGATTCGATTCATGCTCACATCATCTTGTCTGCCGGGAGGATTTAGTACTCACAGTGGTCAATAGTGCGTTTGTTGTGCTATCGACCCGCTGGAGCAGCTCAGGAGCCCACGTCCCCCTCGGTAGCTCTGGCCTCTTCTGGCTGCGGAGCCTGGACCTAGACGCGCCATTGGGAAGATTGTGGGGCTCTCTGAGGCCCCCTCCCAGGCCTCTTGCCACCACCAGCCCCTGTCCACAGCCTGACCTGGGTGAGTTTCAACTCAGGGCCCCCTAAAGATACATGCCTCCCCCCAGGATTTTTAGGTACTGTAGGCCCTAGGGAAGAGGGGGCAGGCCAGTCTCCTGCCATATCTGACTCTGGGGCCTCCTGCTTGACAAAGGGCGCTGGTCTCATGGAGACCCGATAACCACCTGGCTCGGGGGCTCTGTGGTACCCACTTCACAAATGGGGAAACAGAGGCCCAGGGAAGATATGCAACACAACCTATGGTCAGAGGAGCAGTAGTTTCTTGGGGGAAGTGGGGTTCCCACCCTGCCAAGAGCAGGCCCCCGGTCTGGGATGGACCCCGGGTTTTCCCTGGCCCAGTCAGGAATGGGGACTCTCTCCTTGGCCTCAGCCCAGCCCCAGCACTGGCCATACCAGGTTAAGGGGAAAGGTAGACACCGGGTCCCCATCCATGACTTTCACTAACTCTTTCAACAAACATTGCCAGAGAGCCACTCGGTGCCAGGCCCTAGGGATGGGGACCACAGGACTAGGGCACCAGCTGGAATATGGGAGCAGCCTAGCACCCCAGGTGGCTCTGCACTGGGTAGAAAAAGGAATGTGTTCCCTGAGAAAGAGGGATCTACCTAACAGGGGCTCAGGGGGGCTGGAAGGGCTACTTCCAGCTGGGGACACCAGGGGAGCCTGGGAGGAGGTCTTTTTTGAGGGGCTCTGAGGAGTGAGTAGAATTTTGACAAGGAGGGTGAAAAGGCACCCCAGGTGGAGGGCCCAGCAGGGGCAAAGGCTGGTGTCCCAAACGGGCACAGAGAAGAATAAAGAGATGAGTATGGCTGGTCTGGGAACCATGAAGGTCTGAGAATTGTATGGACTGTTCCTTTGGAGCCCGGAATAAAGACAGCCCCTTCTCGATCTACTTAACCAACCCCTGGGGACTCGGACCCATGAGCACCCCATTCCCCAACTTCGGGGGGGCCCCCACCTCATGCCTCCTTCCTTCTCTTCCCCCTCCCAAAAATGAGAAAGAACAAAAAAAACTATTATTGTTCACGCCTCATCTCCCACCAAAGTTATTAAATTTCATTCCACGAACAAATAAATCCATTTTTATTGCAGCGGGAGGAGCAGGCAGCGGTTTTGCTGTTTTACCTTTTTTATTTTTCAAAGTCCTGTTAAATCTGCCCCGATCGGCTGGGAGGCCCCACGGCCCCAGCGCCTGCCTTACTTATGGCGTTTTCTCCTCCTAAGTGGCATAGGCCCCTGGGGGGCCCGGCAGGTCTCCAGGCGCACCAGCATGCCTGCAAGGAGGTTTGTTTGGCATTTTATAGTTTTCCAAACACTTCCTGCGCATTCCCTCCCTGAGACCTGGTGGTGTGGCCTTGCTGGGGAGGTGCTGCTGGCTCCATTTTATAGGAGAGGAAACTCAAGCTCAGGAAGGCCAGGAGGATCCGGATTTGGTCACAGCTCTGCGGGCCCCAGGGAACCCAAGGAGGGGGCTTGATTCCTTCCCCAAGTCTGGGCCTGGCCTGGCATCCAGGGACTGGGGAGACGGGCAGAGCTCCAATGGGCGATCTCAGACGCCTCACTTGGTGCAGCAGGGATTTGACTCGCATCTCTGTCACCCAACCAGCTATGTGACCCTGAGCATGTGACTTGGCTTCCCAGGGCCTCAGTTTCCGCATCTGTGTAAGGGGTATTATAATAATCTCCTTCTTCAGGCTGCCATGAGGATTGGAAGGCTGCAGGGAGTGCTTAGCACAGAGCCCGGTAGTTGCTGAAGCCCCCAGTCCCCCAGATTCCTGGCCCCTCCTCTGCTCCCCTGCAGAGGGACATCGAACCCCCTGGGGAAGGGTGTCGGGTCAGGGTAGCATGTGCCTTCACAGCTGAGGTCTGGGATGGGCGCCCAAGATAAATCCTCATCACATTATTTTTTCTCACTAAACCATTTGCTAAAGACTTAATGACTGTCAATAAGAAGCCTGTTGCGTCTGCTGTGGCCAGCAGCTTACGGAGGTTTCCCGGTGAAGCATTTAGGTGACGCAGCTGCCCAGGCCAGGACTGGGGGTGTCACCATGGCCCCCCATGAAAGCACAGCTCTGTATGTGGCCCTGTGGGGAGGCTGCAGAGAGGACTGTCCTCCAGAGGATAGGGTCAGGCCACTGCAGGGCGTAGCAAGCAGCCCAGCCCCCCTCCACAAATGTCCCCACATCTGGGGAAGCTGCGTGGGCAGGGAAAGTCCTCACCTTCCCACCCAGGCTTCCTGTGGCCCTGCTCACCCCTCCCTCACCCCAGGGCCACAGACAAAAGGGGGAAGAGACAACTGCTTGTTAGGGGGTGGGCTCAAAGACTCCCAGGGTGTCTGAGGCCAGATTGGGGGAGGGATCTGGCTCCTCGGGTTTGGGCCAGAGAGAGACCCCTGATTCCCTCCTCCTGTGGTCTCCTGTTCCCCCCAGGTGCTGACAGCTGACAGCACCTTCCCCTGCAGGTTCAGAGCTATCTCCGGTGTCAGATGGGACTGTGGTTCCAGGTGAACACATCCACCGCCGCCCCCCCAACCCACGTGCAGCCGCTGCCTTCTTGCTCTGCCTCCCTCCCCCTCCCCCTTGGCCCCTGCAATCAGAGGCCCAGGGAGGGGGTGGTCAGTCTTCTGCCCTCATCCTTCCTCAGCCCTCCCTGCTGCCGCCGCTCCCTGGGGACTCCCTCTTCTTTCCTCTCCCAAGCTGATTAGTGAGTGGCACTATCTGGAAAGGCAGCTCTAGATAATGTTCTCAGTGGCTGTCTGTTGGCACCTGGGGCCACTCCAGCGGTGGAGGTGGGAAGGTCACAGGGGTGCTCATCTCCCGCCAAGCCCCTACCCTTCTGAGAACCTCTGAGAAAGCCGAGGCTGACCCTGGCCAGGGTGGGAGGGCTGCTGGGGGCCAGGCCCACGATGGGCAGAGGGGGTCATGCCCATGGGAGTGCAGCCCATTCAGATTTGGAGCCCATTATCTGGGAACCCAGGCTGGCAGTCAGCCCAGCCTCAGCTTCCCTACCCTCAGCTGGGAGAGACAGAGACACAGAAGTGAGATCAGCACCCTCGGTGCAGGCTGGAGGAGGTGCAGGTGCATGGAGCCCAGCCCCTTCTGCCTGTGCCTCCCTGAGCTCAGTTTACTTGTCAATCAAATGGGAATAAGATCCATTCTGCAGTAAATGTGTGCAATTAACCATCATCATCCTAGGACCTCATGCTGTGCCAGCCCTTAACTTGCCCAATCTCCTTTATTTTTTGCTGCCAGCCGGCAAGGCAAGTGCAATAGGCACCCCCATTTTACAACTACCAAGGTATACTGGAAGCTGGCCTGAGGCAGGGAACTAGCCAGGCATGGCTGGTAGGCGTGAGTGTCCCAGAGGTGGAAGGGTGGGACGGGCAGGTGTAAGGTGGGGTTGGGGTAGCCTTGCCACCAGCTCCCCGGTTCCTGGGACTGAAGGGGTTTCTGGCACTGCCTGGTACAACGTCACCTGAACAGAAGGCAGAGCCGTTGCCAACACTCCCCAAGCATGACTCCTGCCAATCCCAAAGCTGTATCTCAACGCCATTAATTTACATTTTGATTCAACTTTCTTAATTTTACTTCAACTTTGCACGACTCTGGTTCGAGAATCATTTTAATGTATTTATCTGTGAGGCAATTTGTTAAATAACCCCCAAGACTCAGTGGTTTTCCGTTCTGAGCTTTTATTGCAAGGCTGTTTTAAATTAAATTAGTTGTCAGGGTCCCTGAGTGCATTGTAACGGGGATGAGTTCACCGCCAGCCCACTCATAAAAGTGAGCGAACTGCTGGCTAAATGGACGGGAGCAGGAAGTGGGCCGATCAGCTCTTCCCCGACCCCCTGAGCGCTGGTTTTGGGAGTGGGGAGGTGGCACAGCCACCCGGCATTCAGGGAAAACAAACAGTTCTGGGGCCACCCCCAGTTCGAAGGCTGGGGTGGGGGTCTGCACTGCCTCCTGAGGGACAAGCCTGAGGTTGCTGCAGCCTGGGGCAGCACCTTCTCTAGGCACCCAGACCCTCCAGCTGCCTGCTCTGAGGGCCCTAGGTGTCGTGTGTGCACGGGAGGGGCCACGGACATGTTTGTGGGGTCACTCACCTAGGAACAACAGGGAAGCAAGCCTGGGTCCTGGCCTCTGCTTTGGGTCCCTTAGCCCCAGGGAGAATTGCTGGGGAATTGGAGAGGTGAGGTCTATCCCCCTATCCCCTCCGGTCTGTTATCTGAGCCTCTGAGCCAGGCATCTGTGCTGGCTGTCACCTGGGCCGGGGGCATGATTTGTGAGCTGGAAGGCACAGGTATTGAATCCATATTTCATTTTCACGTCAGCAGCTGCTATTTTGCCCAATAATGGATCCCCCCCCGCCCCCGACAACATCCTCCGGGAGAGACTGAGTAGTGGGGAGGAGTCTGTGTCCTGTTAAAATGCCACCTCCTCCTTCCTGTGCAGTGCGGGCAGAATGGATGCCACCGAACAAGGCCCCTCCGCACCACACCTGTCCTCCATCTCCTTGGAACTGCCGTTCCTACAGGTGGGTGTGCTGGCCTCCCACCCCAGCTGGCCCTGCTACTTGGCCCCAGCTGCAGGGAAATGGGAACGTTTGCCTTCCAGCAGGCCTCAATTTACCTACCCTTCAAGCCTCCCGCTCCCCAGGAAGCTGCCAGACCCTGGCAAATGGACCACAGCAGTAGACAATGGGCGTCACTGGACACCTCATACAATCTCCCCAGCATGAGGGAGGAGGGTCTGGATGTCATGGGCCCTGTACGGACCTCTCCAGTGCACCGGGGGCCGTGCAGTGTAGGGTTAGCAGCTCCGGAGTTACATCCTGGGCTTAAATCCTGGCTCTGCCACTTTCTAGCTGTGTGACCTTGGGCCATATGCTTTACAGTCTGTGCCTCAAGTTGCCCCTCTGTAAAATGGGATTCTCATAGTATCGTTGTTAGGATTAAGTGGGTCAGGGTGCTCCGAAGTGCCTGGAAGGGAGTAAGTAAGCCTCACGCCTGGGGGCTCCGCCATTGAGTTCCCACCTTGGAGGCGAACGTCTTAGAAGGGGAGTGATTTTTTAAATATACCTTTATAGCCATTGGCAAGCTCCTATTTGTCCATCAAGACCCACCAAAAAGTCACCTCCCCTCGAAGCCTTCCTGTGGTGGGATCAGCTGTGCTCCCCTCTGAGTCCCCCAGCCCCCTTTGCACTGGGGTGGGTGTTGCTGCGTCCTTCTCCCACCTGGATGACTGTGCATCCAAGGAGGTGGATTCTTCTTTTTCATCTTTTAAGCCTCTGTAACTCAGGACAAGCACACACCCTGCCGGGCTCACTGGGGCCTCAGTAAATGTTCACTTTTGAAGGGGAAGAAGGGAGGGAGGGAGGGAACTCTTTGTAAATGGCAAATCTGACCATGTCAAGACCTGGCTTTAAACCGTCCAAGGCCCCAGCTGCCCTCAGAACAAAGCCCAGCTTCCTGTACCTTATGGCAGATGAGGCCTGCCCACCACCAAGCCCAGACCTGCCCGCCCACCTGCCCGCCTCGCCCCTCCCATCACTGTACACTCCACTCCTTTCTGGGCCTCCCTGGCCCCAGGCCTATTTCCTGAAACACTGTCCTGCACTCCTTTCCTTGGCCACTTCCACCTCACCTCCAGGTCCAAGTGCAGCCCGTTCTCTGGTGGGAATTCTTCCCAAGGCCCCAAGTCTGGTTCAGGTGCCTGTCCTGTGCCCCAGCCCTGCCCGGCACCTTCACACAGCCCATGACACAGGCACTGCCCACATCTGGCTCATTCCCGCCACTAGCCTGTGCTCTGGAGGGGAGGGGCAGACCCCTAGTCCGTCTCAGTCACTGTGGTGGTCCTCCTCCCTATCTCCCTGCCTGGCACGTCATAGTTGGGCTCCGGAAGCACTCAGCCAATGAGTGAATAAACAAATGAATGATCAAGGTCCCTGTGAAACTCTAGGTTTTTGGCCACTGAGCACCCAAGCTGTTGGCTGGCAGCCCCCCTTCTGCCAGCCTTTGCTGGGTGGTGGTCCAGCCCTGGCTGCCTGCCGGGGGTTGGGGGGTGGGGTGCCAGGAGGGAGGGGAGGGGAGAACTCAGAGAGGGCTCTACTCCCTCAGTCTTGGTGCCATTTAACGTCTTGCCAGAGGCCCCACGCTCTGCATCCTGCTCTAATGTTGTCAGAACATGCTCTGGGTTTTAATAGGGCCAGAGAGGAAAAGCCAGCTCCACGTCAGCCAGCAGGCAGGGCTCAGGCAAGGGCCACACCATACACACTTGCGCCGCTCTCTGCACGCCCAGCCAGGGCAGGGCCCCAGAGACCCCAGCACTGAGCCTGCTCTGATATGTGGGGCCCCATAGGGCTTCCCTCTGCTGAGACACTGCCCCCACCCCCGCACCCCACCCTCTCCCACTGGAGCCTCACCCCACCCCCAGCACACAGAGACTGCAATGTGTCTCGCTTTCTGTCCCCAACCCCGGGCTGTGCAGTTTGGGATTTTTTGCCCCTTCGCTGATGTTTTATTCATGTAAAACCCAGCCTACATCTGTCCTCAGACAGAAGATGCAGACAGAGAGAGAGGGAGCAATAGAGGGGCTTGGAGAGACAGGAGGACTCAGAGAAAGAGACCTCGGGTTTGTGTGGGTGTTGCTGTTCAAAGCCCAGTAACCTAGAAAGATCCAGGGAAGATGCGCTCTCTCCCCGCAGCTGCCTGACAACAAGAGGAGCCGTCATTCGGATGCGATTCATTGTCACCTCTTAGTCTGTCACCGGTTCCTTTCAAACCTCTCCACAGCTCACTGGGGAGGGCCCAGCTCATCCCTACTCCACCACCCTCTCTGGGGCCCGGGGAGAAAGCGGGAGGCATTGTCTGTGCTAATTGCATTGTTAGACCGAAGGTGCTTGTGTTCGGCTGTCTAATTTGGGGCCTTTATTAAACATGATTGCTGGCTGACAGCCGGGCAAGGACCAGCCCAGGCTGCTCGTGTGGGGGAGCGGGTTTCAGCACACCCTGAGATGTGTCCTCTGCCACCACCCCCCGCCCCCCGCCCCTGGCCCCTCCAGCACACGCAGCCATGCACCCAAACTCCGCTTGCTCGGGGCAATCCATTCCCACACGAGCATCAGCGGGCAGGGAGGCCAGGGAAGAAGCTGCAGTGACAGTTGCTGGGCTGTAGCGGAGGCTTCTGGGGCACCTGGGACTTGGCCTGGACACCCTCCCCCACCTCTTGATGAGCTACTGTTCATCCCTCAGGAAAAGCACCATGTCACCTCCCCTGGAAGTCTTCCTCCTTCACTCTTTGGGCTTCCCTGGCATCTGGCAGAGGTTTCTGCACCTCCCTGCACCCAGCAACCCTCAGGGTGCTTTACAACTATTAACTCATTTAGCCAATATTAACCCTAGGAGGACCACACTGGTACTACTCTCCATATTGTTCAGATGAGGAAACCAAGGCACAGAGAGGTTAAGCGATCAGCCCGAGGGCACACAGAGCTATAGTTCACCGACTCCTACATCTGTGCCTTTGACCACTCCGCGGTGGCCTCTCCACTCCCCACGTTGCTCCTTGAAGGCTCCATTTGTATGGAGACTGAATTAGAGTGATGGAACCCTTATACCAAACTGTCACCGGGCAAGGTGCTTTCCTGAAAGTTCTTGCTCTTAATCCCTCACAGCTGGGAGATGGACCAAGTGCCCTGTCCTCCTGTAGCTATGTCCTAGTCCCAGGCCAGGCCACAGCACAGGAGTGGCTTGGACTGTTGTGGGGAACCAAGGACCAGGCAGAGCACAGGGCTGGGAAGGGCAGGTCTGGGAGGCGGCACCAGGGTGGAGGTGCCCCTGCTGAGTTCTGCCCCAGCCCCTGCTTCGTGGGGCCACCATCACCCCAAAACCAGGCACACCAGCCCTCCCTGGCCTGGTTTTGTGGTGGCCTTCTAGGCCTCAGCCTAGGTCAGGGACAGGCACATTGAGAGCCTCTAGCACTTAGGCTTCCCTGAGAAGTTTCACTGCAGAGGGGGAGATGCGGAGCACAGCCAGTCTCCTTTGCTGCCCTGTTCCCAACTCCTAGAACAGTGCCTGCATGTGGTGGGGTTGGGGGAACGCTGACCAAGCTTGTAACAAGAATCTCACACCCCAATTTGGGTGCCCGAGTGTAGGAGGAAGCTGGACTGAATTGGCTGAAACATGTGACATTTCCTTCAGCCCTGTGTGAGTGAATTTGCCCAGTTGGTCCCAGGATGTGGACAGAGGCTTTGGCAGACACAAGACCTCCAGGTTTGGGAGGACCTCTGCATGAGCCAGCCCACAAACTCATGACTCCCTCTGGGAGGCAACCAAGATTCATCACTTGCACATTGATTCATGGCCCTCACGTTTATTGAGCACTTACTGTGTGCACGGCACAGGGGCTGCTCAGAGAAGCAAAGGGGAGGTGCAGCTCTCATAGTGTGGCAGGACCAGACCCCTGTGTAAAAAGACAACTGTGATGCCCAGCCAGGGGAATCCAGGGAGTCCAGGAAGGCTTCATGGAGGGCACAGCATGTGAGCACAGCCAAGAGGACATCCTCTAGGCAGATTAGGGGCAAAGGCATGTCAGGCAAGGCTTGGACAAAGTCTCAGGGCAGGATTTGTTTGGAAAAGTAGCCAACAGAAGTAAGTGGAAATGAGTGGGGGTTGGGGGGTTGGGGGGGTGGCCAAGTTCAAGAGTGTCTCATTTACTCCTCTAAAAATTAAATCTGGAACTTGATGCTCCCCAAAATTCCCTGGCTGCCTAACTTGGGGCCAGAGGGAGGTGTTTTAAAATGCAGATTCCAGACTGCAACTACACCCAGCAAGTGGGGGATGGTGTCCAGGACCCTCCAATCCAGTAAGTCGGGGTGGTGCCCAGGACCCTGCACTGTGAACAAGGCCCAGGTGATTACAGTGCTGGGCAGCTGAGGGCCTGCCTTGGGGCACTACAGGGTCAGAGGCAGATGACATGGAAAGCCTATGCCGTCGGGCGCAGAAGTGACCCCCAAGGTCCTGGAAGGCTGGAGTGGGGTCTGAGCGGGCCAGGCCCACTCCTCTCCCCTAGCAGAGGACCCTCACCTCCAGGCTGGGGCTGGGGGCGGAGGCGCAGCGTGAAGGAAGGGCAGACGGTGGCAAAGTCAGCGCGCGGAGCATCCATCTGCCCTGACAGCCAGCAATTACACCGCGTGATCGCCAGATTACTCCAAATGCATTTATTACAGGGGTTAGAAGCGGGGGACTTATTTACTGGCAAATCCATACTCATTACAAGACTCAGCCTAGCCTAGACTGAAAACAGCTCAACTGAAACAAATAATTACCAAAGTCCTTACAGCGCGAGGCTCTCAGGTGGTTGGGGGTGGGAAGGAGAGACGCCAAGCCCTTTCCATGAAGAAAAGGGAGGAGGCGGCCGCGGTTGAGGATGCCAGGGTCGGGGAAGGCAGACGCTGCCAGCCCGCCCCGTCGCGGGCAGCCCGGGAGCCCGGCCCCGCCGCGGTGCGCATGCCCGCCAAGGTCATGAATATGCAAACGAACGTCGCGGGGCGGGGCCGACACGCCCGGCCCAGAGGGTTTTCGCCACCGCCCACACCAGCTGGCTCCGGGAGGGAGGCGACAGGAAAGGGGGCCACCTGAAAAGGCTGGGCCTTGGAGAGAGAGCGCAAGTCCCTCATTCTTCGAGGAAAACACACTGGTCTCAGCACAGAGCACAGCCCTCAAGTTGCTGAATGAATGAATGAACGAATGAATGAAGTAAAGTGAAGCCCAGACAGGCCTTGCCCCAGGTCACGCAGCCTGGAGGAGAACCCAGTTTCCCCAGTTTCAGTCCTCGGACTGGGGGCGCATGGAAGGCCACTGCCCAGCGTATCCCCGGGCTGGGGTCTTCTCCAGGTGCCTCTCACACACACACACAACTCTGACCTTGTAGCCACAGCGCTGACAGCCGCCAGGCACCCTGTGAGGTTGTGGAGTTGGAGGTGAGCAGCACAGACTGGCCCCCAGGCCCTAAATGCTATCCGCACCCGCCTGGGACTCCAGGGTTCCAGAAACAAATCAACCCGAAGTCTTTCTAGGTCTGGCAAAAACGTTGGCATTCTCCCGGACTTCTGCCTCCCCCCCCCCATTTTACAGATGAAGAAACTGAGGCCCAGAAAGGGACAGGGCCAGCCCAGGTGGGCCTGCGGGCGGATGGGGAGCTCCATGCCGCTCCTGCCACTCTGGGGCCTCCTGGGCAGCGATCAATGCCCGCGTGGGGAGCTGTCAGGCCGATTGAAATGTGGGCCCGGCCTCTGCCCGCTGGGCAGATGCTGGCACCGCCGCCCGCGCCTTAAATATTCATTTACTTGACAGAACACTAATTAAACAAAGTAAGGTGCATTATTACTTGATTAAATTTTTTATTGGCAGTTTAATTGGTCTGTTAGTTGCCCCTTAGGGAGTTGTTCGCCTATTCCCCCCTGCCGAGTGGGAGGGGGCCCATAGGGGTCCGCACCGTCCTTCCCTGCCGTCCCCCACCCCCAGCGCCCAAGGGCTCTGCCAGTGGAGGCTGGGTCACCAGCAGGGCTTCCCCCCCTCACTGCCGGGTTCCTCCCCTATTGGATCAGTCGCACTCAATCAGCGCCTAGGGGCGGGCCTCTCAGGGTCACCCCCCACCCCCAACTCCTCAAAATGACTATGGGAGACACTGAAGAGGGAATAGACCCAGACTTGGAGGGCAAGGCCTGTGTTTGACTCTGCTGGGAGTGGCTGAGTGATCCGCCCCTCTCTGGGCCTGGTCCTCGATTTCCCTGTCTGCACCACTGCAGGGTTGGGGCCCACCGTCCATCCCAGAGTCCAGGCCCCCTTTGACCCCTAAGGAGGCACAGACACTTCCCTGCCTACAGACTCAGTGCTAACGGGTCCCTAAATAAGAGTGGAAGTTCCTTGCAGGCAGGGATGGCTTGTGGGAACCCCTGAGGGTTTGCCTGTGGAGGGGCCTGGGATGACCCCTTGGAATGGGTGAGCCCACCCTTCACTGTCCAGCCTCCTCCCCTGGGGGACACCTCCTACCATCCACCCTGCAGATAGCAAGACAGTCTGCTCGCCTGCTAGCCTCTTGGGATGGGCGTGCAATACCATCCAAGTCGGTGGCTGGACACATCCACCCTCTGTGGAGCTGGAACCTGCAAGATCCCTCTTCACAGGGCAGCACCTCTTGCCTGCTTCTTCCATGTCCCCCATCGTGTAAGAGGAGTCTGGAGCCAGCCTGCCCCTTTCAGACAGGCCACTCCTCCCTCCTCTTCCCCAAGTCTGTCCTCTGGGGTGGTCGCAGAAGAGGAGAAGGGCCAGGGGTCGTTCCCTCCTTTCAACACTGGTCAATCCTCTGTAAGCCTCAGTTTACCCCAATGCAAAATGGGTGCCCATCTTCATTGTGTCCAAAAAGCAGAATTTGAGTGTCAGGCGCTAAAGCAGGAGTGTGTCCTCTCCACGGGGCTATCAGAGCACTCAGACGTCTCATCCTGCCAGTCCTGACACCCAAGCTGTGAGGTCCTGCCTCCATCACCCGTTTACAGATGAGGTAGCAAGTCCCAAGGGCTCGGGCCTGCTGAGTGCGAAGCACCACCAGGGGAGGGGCGCAGGGAGGAGGGCAGGGGTAGGGAGGCAAGGCCAGGAAGACCCAAACTAGGCAAACTCAAGTTTGTTCTGTTCACAGCCCACTTGGCCAGCTCCTCAGCCCATTCAGCACACGGTGAACCAGTTTGGGGTGTGGGGGCAGGGAGGAAAAATGGGGCCTTCCCAGGGTGGCCTGGGTCCATGTGTCACTCACCCCCAGCTCCGGCTTTGCCTAGTGTGGCCAGGCCACAGGATGGGACCCCACCCATCGATGGTCCTACCCCTACCCCCACCCAGCTGCCCTCTCCACACCCTCCCGCCCTCCAGAGAGGATCCAGGCCCTGGCCGATGACAGAGAAATTGTCTAGCCACCCCAGAAGCCGCCTCTGGCAAGCAGGAGGCGAGGTAATTGGCATCGCCGGCCAAGGAGCAGGAAATGAGCAGCCGCAGCCGGCATGGAGCGGGAAGCTGTTCAGTGTCATGGGCCTTATCTGGGAACAGGCTGCCCAATTACAGGGCTGTGCCCACTGCACCCAGCAGCTGCCAGCCCTCTGCGCCCCTCCCCAGTGTCCTTGCAGCATCCCCAGGCCTGGCCTGATACCCACTGGATCCATCCAGGTGTGTAGCTGTAGGTGCCCCCTTGTCAGGCCTGGCATACAGGGGAGCCCTCCTCACCTGCCAGTGGCTGTCCCGGCCCGAGCCCTACTTGGGCTGCCTCTTCTCCTAAGCGAACCCTAACCTGAACCCTAACCCTTCAGGCAGTGAGGTACACACAGTAGAGCCCATAGTGGTCCCCAACTGCCCCCTCTCAGGGGTCCCTGGGGACAGAAGCAGGTTACCCTGTTCAGAGGCCCCGCCCCTCTCTACTAGCAGCAGAAAGAAAGAATTAACAGGTAGACAACACTCCACCGTCTATCTCAGACATGCAGTCACTGGGGGTTGCAATAGGGCATCGTATGTTAGGAAAATAGAACTCTAATTGGTTTGCAATCGTACATAACACAGCCCAGTATCGCAAGATTACACTGTGCATTATTAGGTGGCTCACAAATGGAGGGATGGCTGTCCCAGGAGGCTGAGCTGAGGGTGGGGCTGAGCCACCCTTCCAGACAGGAGGTGGGGAGGCAACAGGAAGCATTGTCGTGGGAGCCACAGCCCAGGGGTGGCATGGCGGAAAGAGAACTGGCTTTGGGGTTGGACCCACCTTAGTTCAGATCCTGTGACTTTACCAATTCACACCTCGGTTTCCACATCTGTACAGTGGGGGTGCTGCTGCCTGCTTACAGGGCTGTTGTGAGAATTAACTGGGCTTATGAACATGCACAGTGCTGAGCAGAAAGTAAGAGCTCAACAAATGACCATCCCTTTCCTCCTCCTGGACCTCATCAGGTACCCCCCTTTGTGGGAAGGTCTCCCTCAGGTCTGTGAACAGATAGAGGGGAAGAGCAGAGACCTGGGGACCCTGCAGCCCCCTCTCCTGACCTTGACCTCCATAGGGTTGCAGGCCCATAGGTGTCAGGTTCTGCTCAGGCAGTCACCAGCAGCTGGCCTTGGATATCTCATCTGTAAGAAGGGCCATGACGCCTGTCGGGCTAGGAGAGCACTAGCTTCCTCTGTGCCAGGCTCCCTCACTGGCCAGGCTTCCTGAGAGCAGGGACCGGGTCTGGCTCCTCTCTGTCCTTGGAACTGGCATGAGCCTGGAACTGTGTGGGTCAATCCCCACGAGATTTTAATTCCACCTTGGCAGGTGAAGCTGCCCACCAAGCAGGAGCTGAGCGTGCCCAGGGCAGACAAGGGGTCCCCCCATGCCTCTAGCCTGAGCAGAGGGACCCTACCTGCTCTCGTTCTGCAGGGAGGAACTGGCAGTGAGCTGCCCCCTGCCCACAAGTTCAGCCCACAGCCAAGCTTGCCCCAGAGACCTCACCCCAGCCTTTTCTCCTAGCCTTATAAGCTAGGGGCTGGCTGAGCCCCAGAGTGGCACAGGGGCCACCAAGCACTAAGGGAGCCAGGTGAGCTCACGGGAAGCCCTGTGTAGTGATAACTGGTGCAGTGCAGGCTGGCCTGCAGGGAGGCCCGGTGGCCCCAGTGCCAGGGCAGGCTTGGGCTTGGCAGGGATGCTGGGGGGAAGAGGGGGCGCTGTCCTGGGCCTTGAGTCTGGGGGCATAAATGAGATTATAAGACAAGGTGGGGGTCTTACCAGAGGTGGGACAGGCCCTCCACCGGTCAGACCCCTTACTTCGGCCCAGGGTTCATACTACCCCACCCCACAAAGACCCCAGGACTGGCCTCATGCCCCCACTGGTTCTCAGCTGTTCCCAGTGAGTAGCCCCTCTCACCCTGCTGGCCCTGTGTCTCCATCACGACCACCCCTGGCCGTGGCCACCCAGACTCAGGACTTGCCACCCTGGCCCCAGGCCTCTGGGGTATGAGGTTTGGGCTAGAGGGGGGCTCGCTGCCCACCTGGCCCCCAGCTGTTGCCTGCAGATGGAGACCTGGGCTCCGTCTCTCCATCCGTCTGTCTGCTCTCTCATAGAGCCTCCTGTTCCCGTAGCTGCACCCCCCTCCTCCCCACCGGCAGCTTGGTTGGGCTGTGGGCATGAATTTCCATGAGGAGGGGGGACCTGTTCCTTCTGGCACTGAAGCAGAGCCTGGGGCAGAGGGGAGCAGGAGGCGGGTGGGGAAGCTGCGGCGGGGACCCTGGAGCCGGGCTGAGGTCCAGGTCCCTCAGCCTTTCCCGCCTGCCACAGCTCCTCCTGGGAAGCCAAACGGGCAAAGGCATCCAGCATTTTTGCCTGGATGGCCCAGAAGACTAGGAGCAAGTGGGCTGGGGCCCCAACTGCCTTGGCTGCACATTGCTGGGGGGTGTAGACTCCCAAGCTCCCTTTCCTCTTCCTCCTGTCTTAATACATCCTCCTGCCAACCCTGGCCCACAGCGAGGACACACTGTGCTCCCCTTCGGTGGATGGGAGGGCCAAGGCCTGGCAGCATGTCCCTCACAGGAGCTCCTTGAGTGTTCACTGAGCTGCCAGCAGGAGCCAGTGTGGCCCCTGTCCCCACCCTGCTGTGCTCTGCCTGCTCCAGTAGCCCTGGAAGGACAGTAGCACACCCAAGAGCCATGGGCCAGGCCTAGTGCTGACAACTACACCCAGAAGGAGGCTGAGCCTCACCAGTGCCCTCTGTATGAAAGGGGAAACCAAGTCAGTACAGAGGAGTGGGGAATCCACCTGGTATTCCATCCCACAGCCCATCATGCATCCGTCCATCCACCCATCCCTCCATCTGCCGATATTTATTGCTTGGCTGACGTGCAGGCCTGGGGAATAGAAGCTAGAGAGATAAGGCCCCTGCCTCATGGAGGGACAGACCAGGGACAGATAGAGAATGTCACATTGTGCCCAGTGCTCAGAAAGGACACTGGTGAGAGGTTCCCCAGCTCCTCTTTAGCCCTAGTGGGAGCCACACAGGATGGGGACAGGCAAAACCCTGAGCCTCAGGAGCTACCCACACCCCAGCCACCAGCTTCTCCTGTGCAAAGCGCCTGTCCCCTGTGGTTCCTCCGAATGAAGGGCAAATCCACCCACCCAGAAACTGGGCTGCTTCCAGCTGGTATTTAAAGATGTGTCTCTGAGTATGATGACGACATTTGTTCCTGCCTCCCGCCCACCCCACAGTGTCCCTCTCTAGGTAAATCAGAGGCAGAGCTACTGGCTGCCCCTCACCCCCACTCCCGTCCCAGGGGAGCACCTCATCTAGGTGGGCTCCGCGCCAGGCCTTATGCTGGGCACAGCAGACTTGGGGACAACTAATGCCCAGGGCTGCTCTCAGGACGCACAGGTTGATGATGAGGGTCAACTTCTGGACCAGGCTGGGGGAAGCAGGGAAGGCTTCCTGGAAGAAGGGCCGCCAACATGAGAAAAAAAGGAAAAGGCCCGTGGAAGCCAGACTGCAGCAGGTTGGGACAGGGCAAGTGGGAGATTCATGACCCAGTCTGAGAAATGCAGCAGTGGCGGGAGGAGAGAGCATGATGGCAACGTGGAAAGAGAGTTGGGGGATAATTTTAGTGGGAGACACTAGAATACCCTTAAAAGCTGGCTGGAAAGTACCACCCCAGGAGGGGTGGCCACTCAAGGAGACAGGGTGAGTGACAAAGGGGGAGCCATCAAGGCAGGAAGGGGCTGCTCAGGTGGGGGTACAGGCAGGAACAAGAAAGCCTGTCGGTTTGGCAGCGAGACAGAGGGCAATTTCTGTCTTTTCTGAGAGGTGAGGTTATCTCTCTCTCCAGAAGGCACTCCACCCATATAAAAATGAGGAAACTGAGGCCTGGGAACCATGGCTGCCAGCCTGCACCCTCTCAGGCGCCTCTGGGCGCAGAGGAGATGAAAGGGGTGAGGACTGCCGAGGGCATCTTCCAGGGAGCCTAGCGCCCACTTTGTTGATATTTACTGGAAACACCACCCCGGATTTACGGAGCAGCGCGTTGTCCGAAGAGCTCGAAGCCAATCAGGCCGCTGCCGAGAGCACTCAGCCTCCTGGGGAAGCGGCCGCTTCCTTCCTTTGCAAACTTGTTAATAATCCCCACTCTCAGGCGGTTCCTCCTCCGTCTAACCTAAATCTTCTGTCGTGGCTTGAGCCAACTGCCTGTGTCGTGGCCGAGCCTGTCCTGGAGCAGGCTGTGATGGGGGGGCCCTTTCCCCTCCCCGCGGCTACTCCTCCTGCCCTGGCTCTCCCTGCCCTGGCTAGCTGCAGGGCACCCCGCTCCTGCTTGGTGGGAGGACTCAGGGGCTCCTCGTCCCCATCCACAGGCTTCCTGCCACCAGGGCCAGGGCCTCCCTTTCCGAACCAGGCTGGAGAGAGGAGTGAGCAATATCTCAGGACCCCAGGGCAGACTCAGCGTGGTGCCTGGCACACAGGAGCCACTCCACACACACGGAAGTAATGGGGACGCTGACTCTGGGCCAGCAGAGGTGGTGGGCGGGACGGTGTGGAAGGAACGTCAGGGACATGGCCTTGCATCTCAGCCCTGCCACTAGCTCCTGCGGGACCTTGAGCAGACCCCTTCCCCATCTTCAGGCAGGTGAGGGGCTCCAGATGTTTCTCCACAGGGCTCTGCTTCTGCTGGGACAGAAGGAGCCATGGCCCTGCTAGCAGCCCCAGAGGGGGGAGGGCAAGAGGAGAAAGTAGGGGCTCCAGCTCCCCCAAGCCCCTTCTCCCAGGCAGTCACACCTGCTGAGGACTCCACTGAGCCAACTGTCCCCTGTAGGTGCCCAGGGTAGGGTCCAGCATCCCTCCTGCTTCTTGCTCCAGCTCTGGCCTGTTTGTGCTGAGGCGTCTGGGTCCAGGCTTATCCCTGCAGCCTGAGACCAGCCTTGCCTCCCTCACCCAGGCCTGGGTTCCTGGCCACACTCCCGGCGGGGACACAGACATCCCTGGCCCAGCCCAACTCAGTGCCTCAGCACCCCTGGAGAGAGGCCTCTAAATCCAGACCCGCAGGAAACCATAGGCTGCGACAGCCCCCATTTACAGAGCCCAGCCTGGTTAATCTGCTTCATTAAAGGCACTAATTAATTAGCTTAATTAAAAGGGTAACCTCAAAGCCAGCGGAACTACCTCGTAACGAGGCACAAGGTGTACTGAGGCAGCCTGGGAGCCAAAGAGGGGCATCTCTCCCATCCTTGCTCCTCAGCACACCCGCCCCAGTGCCTCGAGCCCAGCCTCAGCTCTCAGCGTCTGCCTGGGCCAGCAATCTGATGACCGCTGACCCTCTGCTGGCCCCACACACCCCTGGGCAGGCCCAGCATGCTGGTGGGAGTCAGAAGCCCCACATTCACAAGGCTATAGCACACCGCTTGGCTGCAGCTAAGAGCCCAGAATGTAAGTGGCCATAATTAGACCTGAGCATAGGCAGGTTGCAGCCAATAAAGGTTAACAGGCCGGGAGGGAGAGATGGCTGCCATGGGGAGGGTGGGCCTGGCCACAATGTGCCTGTCTGGCAGGGAGCTGGGCGGAGCAGTGGTGGGCTCCAGCAGGGACACTGCTGGCATGGTGGCAGGACCCTACCTGGGTAAGGGGCCCCTGGACCACCAGCATGGAAGACCATGAAACTCTGCAGTCAGGAGAATTGGGCTCATGTCCCAGTTCCACCCCTAGCTGCTGGGAGGTTGTGGCAGGTTACTTTGCCAGTTCCTCAGTTGCAAAACACCTGCCAGGAGTGCCTGGCGGGTTCCCTTGCCAGGTAGGCCCTCCCAGGCTCAGTAGGAGATGGTGCTTGGATTGATTATCCATGTCTGCCATGAGAAGTAGGTGAGGAGTGGCGGCTCGTATGCCACTCTGCTCCTGACCATCCTACCAACCTTCCAAAGAGGCTAAGTCTGCGTGAGAACAGTTAAAACCTTCTCACAGTCACAGAGAAATAATTCTCACAACTCCTCGAATCTGTACAAGGCCTCACTGCTCCAAAAGGATTTTTTCCAGACAACGTTCATATGAGTTTCCCACTACCATTCAAGATTTATACTAGAACTGAGGCTCTGAGGTGGCTTCTCTGGAGCCACTTCTGGCCCCGAGGCCACTCATTCTCACTGGAGGGTGGAGGGCAGGGGCTTCCTCCAAGAGATTTTTCTCTGGTGGGAGGACCCTGCCTTCCTCCTCTTCCAAAGACCACTGTAGATGCCAGCACGAGCAGCCCCACTTCTGACCTGGATCCCCTCTCATCTGAGCAGGAATGGCATGAACGTGTAACACAGTGCCCAGGGACCAAGTGGCCTTGGAATAGTCACCACCTCTCTTGTAGTGCCCTAGAGAGGAAAGACAGGACCTCAGGATGGGTTGGGGACAGCCCCCCAATATCCAGAGGGGCCCAGTTAGGCCCTGACATCCCTGAGGGGTGGACAGGCAGTGAGACCAGTGGCCACAGGCACCCTGTCCACGGGTGCAAGGTCCATGGTGCAGAAGTCTCCTGAGAGTGGCAGGGACCAGGCCTTTGGGGCAGTCTGAGGCCCACTGTGGGGGGGAGCTCCAGGGCCGGGAGCGCAGTGTACACACGCTGCCCGCTTACCACCCTCTCCCTTGCTGAAATCACAGCGGTGGTGGCACACGGCTGTCTGTCAGACCCGGACAGATTTAGTCTCTGCGCAAACAGCTGTTAGCCTGCTCGGCCGACAGCTCTGCTGCCGCCCGGGAGCCCGGGAGTGAGGCTCCAAGGAGGGTGCCCCCGCCCTATAATGATGAGCGCCAGCCCTGGGGAGGGTGGGGCTGCCATGCGCTGTCACCACCAAGCATGGGGCCAAGCCACCAGAGTCCCCACTGCCTCTCTGGCTTGCGGACACATGCACCCACCCTTCCACTCATGTCAGCATCCACAGGGTGGTCATTGCTGAGGTCTGCCCAGAGCCGCTTCCCCAGAGGGACCAGCCCCCCCCCCCCCGACTGGGCACCTACATGGGTGAGGCTCCTGCCCACATCATCTTGGCATCCCTGGCCCCATGTTACAGATGAGGAAACTGAAGCCTGGAGAGGTGGCTAGGCAAGTGGTCAGGGGGTATTGCACCCAGAGCTCCGGGGTCTGCACCACAGGGCAGCGTCCCCTCCCCAAGGTGGGCAGACACGGTATGTGGGCCAAACCCTTGGGATGCATGGTTGGGGACATCGGGCTGTCCCCTGGGCAAGGCCGGGCAAGGAGGATTTAGGAGTGGGGGCTCGGGGGACAGACTCTGCCACCTAAGACAAGGCAGCCTTGGAGATTCAAGGAAGGCAAGGCTGTGGGTGCAGGAGGCCCCTCCCAGACCACAGGGCTCAGGACAGTCAGCCCCAGCTCTCAGGGCCCTCAGGGTCCCCTGTGAGTTAGAACCTGCCTGGGACCCCTCTCTGCAGACTGAGCTTCAGCCCCACCTCGCTCCTTGCCAGAGCAGGCATGTGTGGTGTACCCTGCGCCACGTGAACCTGCCTGTCTTTCCCCAATTAGAATCCTCCAAACAGGGCAAGGGCTGAACCAGCTGGAGCCCAGCACAGTGCGGGCACAGGAAGTGGTCAGAAAATGTCCACTGGCTCGGTGATGGTCACTGCTGTACAGCCCTCACCATGCACCAGGCTCGTCCACAGCCCTGTGAGGGAGGACTGTCCTCACTGGGTGACCCATGGGGAGTGAAGCACAGAGAGGGTACGAATGCAGATGTGCCCATGGCCACACGGCCAAGCAGGGGCAGAGCTGGGACCAGACCCTGCCATCTGGCTCCTCACTGCTGTCACACTGAGGGCTGGATAAGGGACTGACCACAGGACAGCAAACACCCCCAGGTGTCCGGCTGCCCCCAGGCGGCCTGCACACTCCCAGAGGGGCCTGTGGGAAGAGCACCAGACTCGCAGTCAGGCTCGGGGCCCAGCTCTGGCTGTATCTCTGTGGGTCCGAGGTCCCTCCTGTGGGACTGGGCCATCAGCCCTCCCCGCCTCCCCAGGCTGGTGTCCAGGGTCGGAGCCGTCGGGGTTGAGGAGGAGCTGGAGACTGCACCCAGCTTCCCTGTGGGGCATAAGGGCCAAGGGCCCGACTTCGCAGCCTCTAGAGAGACCCCAAGGGAAGAGCAGCTATCACCCCATTGTCATTTTACCAGGCCCCTTATTATTAATAATATGAATAGCACTAATTATTTATAATCCAGTGTCCACGCCGGGTCTGGCCGCGAACGATCCCCAGGCTCTGACAGAGGCTTGGCCTCCCCCCAGTGCCACAGGTCTTGGCCTGGGACAGAATCTTTCAAGGACAGAGGTGGGGACTGGGGGGGTGTCGCTCAGCCAGGCCCCGGCCCCAGCCGTAAGGTGAAGCAGAGAGGCTTCACCTGGGGCCCCACGCAGGCTCGGCGCCCACTGCACAGATGGAAACCCAGCCCGCCGAGGGTGAGAAGGCCCGCTCAGCAGCAGGACACTGCTGGCCTGCAGCCTGCCCTGCAGAAGGTCACCAAACCATCTGTCTGCACCCCCAGCCCCTGTCCCACCTGCAGCAGGCACCTCCGACTCTGGCTCAGCAGGACTTGTGGACCAGAGGTCAGCAGGTCCTGCGGTGAGCGGGGCAGCAATATAACCAGCTGAGCTGGGAGAACAAGACAGCTCAGGGAGTCTGACCTTGGCAGTGTGGTCTGGGGGAAGGTGCCTCAGTTTCTTCATCCCTCCCTCATAAGGTGGTTGTGCTGACGACATGAGTTATGCAGGTAAATGCTCAGAACAGGGCCTGGGCACAGTCAGTGCTCCAAGGGCATGCTGTCCTCTCCCACCACCTCCCCTGCCGGGACAACCATGTAGCATCGCTGTGAACTGCACAGCCTCTGGGGAGCAGCATGCCATGGTCAGTCCCCAGGCTGTGGGGATCCTGGGCCAGTCTCTTTCCACCTGCTCTGTGCCTCAGTTTCCCTGACTACACAGTGGGGTGTAACAAACACAAAGGTCTCTGAGGGCCCTTCCAAGAGCAGGACTACCTGTGGGGTGGCTCAGCCCTGAAACCCCCAATCTCTTCCTTGGGCCCCATCACTTTTTCTCCACCACCCCCACCCCAGTGAATGCAGTGCCTCACCCGCAAAGTACAGGCAATGCCCCACCCACCCTACAGGGTAGATACTGTGCCCATCACCCACACTCGAGGCAGGAGGCACCAGCACCCTGGTCCATCTCTCTGAGCATCAGTTTCCTTGGCTCTAAGATGGGGTGAGAGGCCTCCCTCACATGGGACCTCAGTGAGGGTCAAGAGAGCCGGTGGGGAGCTCTGCGGGGACAGGGCAGGGTGGCTCTGGTTCTGCACATGGGGTGGCCCCGGTGCCTGGCACAGGGCCTGGCCCAGCTCAGGTGCCTAGCAAGGATAGAGTACCTGGGGCTTAGAATGGGCTCTGCGGCAGGACCTGCTCTGCCCTTAGAGTTATGTGATCTGGGGTGAATTTCCTAACCTCCCAGAGCCTCAGTTTCCTCATCTCTAAAATGGGGCAAATAATTACACAACTTGTAGAGCTGCTTTGAGGTATCAGCGAGATAACATTAACATGCCTATGAGCAGACACACAGCAAGAATTCCACAAACAGCTGCTACTGCTGTTATCATAATTACTATTATTATTATTAACTCTCCAGCGTGGCTTCTGCACCCCCCCAAGCCTGAGCAAGCCCCTTCCATGGCCAGATCTGGGAGCTGGAGGGGTTCCTGGGTCCCTGGCAACCAGAGCCGGGCAGCACAGCCACACCCATCCCAGACCAACAGAGGGTCTGGGGCAGTCCCTCCCTGGGGGGCCCCCAACCTCCTGCAGACAAGGGCCTCTGTCCTGCTGACCCCAGGTCAGGGCAGGGGCAGTGCACTGGCACAAAGGCTGGGCTCTGTCTGTGCCTCCCATCGGGGCAGCTGCCCACGGTGGGTCCTCCTGCCACAATGAGGTCTTTGAGCAGCTGCCGGCGAGAGCTGAGCTCTCCTTGAAGGCCCCCGGCTCTCACAAGCTCTGTCTGTCTGTGAGGCCCCCGGGCCAGGGAGGCAGCTGTCGTGGGGGCAGGGCCCACGCCTCCCCAGCCTCCTCTCACCCGCAGGAAGCCCGGCCAGGGCAGGCTGCAAGCCTGAGAGCCAAGGCTGGGCCCTGAGCGGGTAGCGCCTGCCAGCGTCCCCAGTCGGAAGCGGCAGCTCCAGGCCCAGCACACAGGGCACTGGGAAAGCCCTGTCCCCCCACTTGGGGTCTCAGGAAGTTGCTGGGGTTGGGGCTCTGCCTCCCTGCTTCCTTCCCTCTCTTAGCCTCAGTTTCCTCATCTGTGAAATGGAGCCTCCGAGTACATCTGGACCACTGTAAAGATGAAATGAGACCCGCATTTAACGCCTTACGTGGCGCCAGGCAGGCAGCGAGGGCTCAGCAAATGCCAGGCTGGGCATTACCAGCTCCACAGCTCCTGGAAGTGAAATGAAAGGGGACAGGGTCCCCGTGGCAGGGACCTGGCTTCATCCCCTTCAGCCTCTGATTGCTGGGTGGCCTTGGCCCAGTGACCACACTTCCCTGAATCTCAGATATCTCGTCCATAAAATGGGCTCACACCACCCACTCCCAGGGCTGCTGTACAAAGAAGCCATTTATCAGCGCTGCAGGCTCGGAAACCTCAGGTGGATGAACTGAGGAATCTCAGACTTGACTCCACGGTTAAGCAGCACCTCGCAGGGCCTGGGAGGGAAAGGGCAGCCACGCAGGTGGGTGGACGTGGGACACGTGTCAGCTGCAGCCACCTGCTCTTCGTACGTGAGGGAGCATTTGGCCAGTGTTGGGGTGTGAGGGTGGCCTTCCAGACACAGGGAACGGCACAGTCGAAGGCTTGGAGGTGTGAGCTGTGTCACCCGGAGTGCCTGAGGTTGGTGTGCCAGCCGGGGCCGAGCTGGGAAGATCTGAAATGCCAGGCCAGGGCTGTGCACTTGACTGTTCAAGGATCGGGGAGCGGTCTCAGAGTTAGTGAGTGACTCGCTTACAGTCAAATGTTTTTAGAAAGTGAGGGAGGCATGGGCAGCATCTGGGCCAGAGCATGAGGGAGGCAGGTGTGGGGAAGATGCCACTCTACATCCATGTCTTTCCGCCGCTGCAGTTTTAGAACGTACCAGTGAGGACTGTGTGTGAAGGGGACTCGGGCCAGAGCAGAGCCGGGGGTCCCAGTCCCAGGGCCGGCACTGTCTGCGGCTGCCCTGACGTTCTGGGGTGTGGAGGGGCCCAGGGGTAGGGGCAAGGCCCAGCTCCTTCCCACCCCAGCCTCACACCCCAGCACGGGGGGATAGTTCAGGAACCCAGAGCCAGCCTGGCTGCACCCCACCTTTGTGCAAATGATGCCACCTCTCTGATCCTCTGTTTCCTCATCTGTAAAGGCGGGTAACAATGCCTGTGCCCTTGGCACCACTGTGGCAACTAAGTTTGGTACTAGAAGGTTCTGCAGGAGGTGACTCCTGTTCCTCTTCCGGGGCTTCCTCGCTTTGGAAGAGAGGGGCTGGGGCCAAGGGGGAGCCGGGCTGCTTCAGGGCACAAGGGCTCAAGAGGGCCGGGTCTCTGTGGGTGCCCACCAGAGGCAGTAACCATGCTAAGAGAGGCTGGGGTTCGCATCCCTCCCCTGCTGCTTAGAATCTGTGTCCTTGTGTCCTTGAGGCCTGTGCCTCAGTTTCCTTGCATGTAGAAAGGGAATATCACAGCCTCACTGCATACTTGTGTGGCTTAGATGAGATACAGTACTGCAGGCGGCACGCTTAGCACACGGCGGGCCCACGGAGAGTGCTCAGCAATGTTAGCTGGTGTCACTGCTGTTGTTACTGCTGCTGTTACTTCTGAATTCCTTCCCATCCCCCAGACAGCTGAGGCCTCTTCCTGTTTTTTGGCATCCGGGGGTGCAGTGACTTGTGCAGCCACACAGCTGGCCAGCTGCAGGGAAGTGGGCCCCCCAGGCACCCCCAACCAGAGACCCTAGGAGCAACCTCTCAGGTCTGCACTGCCCCCACCCCACAGCCCGGCAGGCTGGGGCTTCCACGGCAGAGCCAGAGCCAGAGTCAGGGCAGCAGCAGCTGCCCACCCAGTCTGAACCTCCAGGCAGGGCTAAGGGAAGATCCTGGGAGTCCCCACACCCACGGTTGAGGGGCCTCTGGTTGCCAGCACTGGGGACCCCAGCCCCAGAGCCTCCCACCTCCCCTGGCCATGGCCACCCTTGCTGCACCCTCAGCAGAGCCTTGCTCCCCCCACCTCCCAAATTGGGTCCCAAAAGCGGCCTAGAGGCTGGGGTGGGGGTGGTACGCCCCCCACTCAAGCTGCCCCACGGCAGGGCCCGTGCTGCAGAAACCCGGCTGAGTCAATAATGACATTTCTCCCTCTCTCCTGTGCTCCTCGCCCCTTTCCCTTCCACAAATAAATTATCAACATGCCCAGGTCCCGGCGGAGCGGAGCATATCGTGGGGAACAATGAAAAAGCTTTTAATAGGATTCCAGGAGTGGCAGCCACTCGCTCACGGGCCCTAATGGAGATTGCTCTGTGACCGCAGGCCGCCAGCGCCCTCCGGGCCCCCTCGCCCGCCACCCGCCCGGCTCTTCCCGAGGGCACCCGTGGGCAGCAAGGCCCAGCTGGGCCACCTGCTGACGTCACGGGGCCAGCGTCTGGGCTGGAGAGAAGTGCTCAGCAGAGGGAGAGGCACATGCCACCCACTGCTGCCCCTCAGCCCAGACAGGCCAGACCCAGCACAACGCCGCGCCTCTGCTGAGGCTGTTCCCCTCCAGGAACAACGCCCTTCCGCCGGGCTCCCCCAGACCACAAGGCTCAAATGGCACCTCTTCCTGGAGGCCTTTCCCGACTCCTCCCCCACACACATGTTAAATGATGTCACCTGCCCGTCAGTGCGGCACCATGCCCAGCACACAGTGGGGCCTCAGGAAATGAGCGCAGAATCTGGGGGCAGGGAGGAGCCTCCAGGAAACATGAGGCTCTCAGACCAGAGGAGACAGGGTCCCCAGCTCGGGGAGGGGTGTGGCCGAGGGGGAAGCAGGACAGAAACCAAAGCTCAAGCCCTGGTGATGCCGGGCAGTTATCTGCCGTCTCTGTGCCTCAGTTTCCCATCTGCTTTTGTAAAGGACCCACATGGCCTGGGACCAAGTACACCTCAATGAACGTGGCTTCCCTTCCTCTGTGTGACCTTGGGCAAGTCACTTCACTGCTCGGTGCCTCAGTTTATCCCAGGATATTATTATCCTGGGGTAGAATCAGGATAATAATAATGCCTACCTCAGAACCACCAACCAGCAGGCACATAGTAAGTGTAGTATAAGCATCAGCTGCTGCTGCGCCGTCCATGGCTATTCATGTGTTGGTGGGTGGATGTTAAGGGCATGTGCTTTAAGATGCCATGTCCTGGCTGTGTGACCTTGGTCCAATCACTTTATCGGTCTGAACCTCAGTTTTCTCTTCTGTAAAAAGGGGCTGTTGTGAAGCCTCAATTGAGATTCTGCACAGGTAGAGTCCTTGCCGTGAAATGTGCGGCGTATACAATAAACACTCAACAATGGCGGCTGCAACGGCCTCTGCTGCCCTCAAGAGCTGTTACCCTGTGACGGTAGGAATCGAATCACACTGATCCCCATGCCCTGCTTCTACCCTGAGGCCTGGCACACTGGAGGTGTCCAGTAGACACCCAATGGGGTCCCACTTGACCCCATCCTAGGGGACCCATCCTGGGCAGAAAGTGACATTCAGCACTCTCCCTTAACACAATCTGGCCCCTAATCCATCTCTTGCCTGCCACCCCCTAACCCTTGCTTCTTTCTGGAACCCTCAGGTGCTCAGTGTTCCCCCATCCCACCCAGAGTTACCCACACCCCAACTTGCTCCTTCAGCGCAACTGAGCAGTAAGAACCTCCCACCCCATCCATTCCACCTGCTACCCGCGTGGGCCCCCGACCTCAAGGACTCAGCAAATGCCCCACAAGCCTGCCTGCCAGGAAGGATGGGCTCCTGAGGGTGGGAGGCCTGTACAGGCCCTCCCCCGCCCCTCCTTGGAGCCCCAGGGCTGGGTCAGAACCCCAGCACATGTCTGGAGGGGCCTGTCCAATTATCTGAGTTGCAGCAACTACTGGTCCCTACAAACCCCTTCCACAACTGCTATCACAAAGTCTTCACACTAACCCTGGTGTCTTAGTCCACTTGCATTGCTATAAAGGAAATACCTGAGGCTGGGTAATTTATGAAGAAAAGTATGAAGACTCTATGTGCTAGTCCTGGCGATTCCTGCCTGCATCACTTTGAGAAGCAGCTCTGTGGTGTCCCATTTCACAGGTGTGGAGACTGAGGCACAGAGAGGGGAAGTGAGGCCCAGGGGCCCTCAGCTGATAAGTAACAGAGGTAGGCATTGGAACCCAAGTCCACCAGACTCCCGTGCCCTGCACGTTAATTCCACTGCCCTGCTGCCTCGTGGTGGATCCCGACTCCCACACAGCTTTGGACAAAGTGTGTCTCAGCTCTGTGCCTCAGTCTCCCTTCTCTCACAGTGAGAAGAAGACAAGCCTGGCAGAGCTCATCAGGCCAGAAGCCCCCAGAAGCCAAGGTGTGGCACTTCCCAGCCCCTCTTGCTAACCCAAACCTGGGGAGGGGTCTCATAGCTCGGAGTCCCAGAGCCATGGTGCTGCTGGGCCCTTAGGAGCCTTGTGGTCCAACCCCTTGTCTGGCACAAGTGGGGAAACTGTGGCACAGAGCGCCCCTCTGTGACTGGGGGGGTAGGCGAGTGTGTATGGTCTGTCTTCCTGGGACAGGTGGGCAATCTGTGGGGGGTGCAGCCTCAGTGAGGAGGGGAAGAGCTTCCAAGCCTCCCACCGGCCATCCTAGGAACCCTCTCTTTTCACTGGCCAGCACCGCAGGCCTGAGCACCAGGAGGCAGCTCTGGGCAGGGCTTGCAGAGGACCCAGGATGCTGTGTCCCTCAAGGAGCACCTCAGATAATCGGACAATCTAATGGCCAAGCAGGTGGCCCTACGCAGTGCGCACCTGGCTCCCTCCCTGGGGTCAGAAGTTAGGCTGCAGGGCTGACAATCACAGGGCCCCCCTCAGATGGAGCAGGGCTTGGGGAGAGGACTATTGTTACTGCTTCTCACTCCTTTGCACCCACACCCTCCCCAGAGAGGGGCCCAGGGACAGCACCTGTGTCTGAGCAGGACAGGCACAGGGAGGGGGGTGGGGGCAGCCGCTCAAGCTCCTTCGTAGCCATAGCTTCCAGAGATGGGTTGGGATGTGAGCTTCATTCACCTCGGAGCTTGGCTCGGGCTGGCTCAGGGAGGGCAGGTTAGGAAGGCGGGTTAGGTGTGAGCCTGTGTGTGCAAGAGTGTGTATGTGAAGGCATGTGGGAGCATGCAAGAGGTATGAGCACCATGCATATCTGTCTCCCCTTCCTGACCTGGCCCTGCTGGGATGGGGCCACCACTGACTCATCTGTGGCCAGCTCCAGGCCTGGGCCACAGTGGGCCACTGCCGTGAGAGAATGAGTGAGCAAGGGAGCCCCCGACTTCCCCTCACTGAACCCAAGTCCCCCACCCAGGGCAGGGGTCCAGTGGCCCCGGGCTGACCAAATCCCACCCTGTGCTTTAACCAGACTGGGCACCCTAGGCTTGTGGCTAAACTCCCATGACCTTTTGTGACTTGCTGTACCCCTGGGTGGGACCCTCACCCCACCAGCAGCCAGATTTAAACCAGCCCCTCTAGCCTGACCACAAAGAGTGGATTTTAAATTAGAGTCATTCCAGAAAAGCTAGCAGGCAGCTTCTGGGCTGGGCCCGCAGAAATCCTGGGTCTCTGTGCTTGACCCAGGACCCAGCATGCTGTGTCCCACGAGGGGCAGCTCAGTCTAGTGGATTTCATCCCCAGGAGTCGCGATAGCAGGTTGGACCCTCTACAGCCACCCACACCAGCTCCTGAGGTGGCTGTTCAGTCACCATTCATCCATCTGTGCAGTCACCCTGCCGTACACTGAACTCGCCAAGTGCCGGGCCCGGGACTGCAACACAGAGGCCTGGCACGTGGCATGGGCCACAGACACATCTCTGCCCTCTGCCACCCCCACCTCACTCCGGGCCTCCGGCCCCCTCGTCCCCAGCCCTGCCACCACTCAGGACCAGCCAGACATCCCCCCACAGGCCCCCAGAGCGGCACTGGGTGCCCTCCACGACCCACTGAGCTCTCCTTGCCTCTGCAGCCCTTAGCAGACCACCCCCGGAAAAGCCCATCCTGACGCCGGCACCCAGTGGCATTTTGAGAATGTTTTCCCAAGCAGCATTTCCCAGGCGTTGGGCGGGGGTGGGGAGGAGGGTAGAGGGCTGGGGACAGTGCAGCAAGAGCAGTTTGCTTCTGCAGATAAATGCCGGCTCCTCTCGGAAGGCTACCCCCTTTCTTTTCTCTCTTCCTCTCTTGCTTGTTCGCTTTTTTTTTTTTTTACAGTTTGCTAAATCTGTTGTAATCTGGTGCCAACGATTAATTCAGGCAGAAGGAGGGAAAGGGGAGTGAAAAAATACTGCCATGGAGCTGCTTCTCAAGAGCCATGCACGCAGGAATCACCAGGACTAGCGAGCACCTCGCCACCCAGTTTTAATCCCACTTTTAATTAAGCACAAGCCATCCCAAAAGAGCCCGGCTGCTGCCTCCCTGCCGGCAAGGTGGAGAGCCCGGCTCCCAGGGGGCGCCCCCTCGCAGCACAGCCCGCACACCTGCGGCCTGGCAGGGCCACCGGATGTCTGGGTTCTGTGCTCTGCCAGGGAGGCAGTGTCCCCTAGTGGTTAGCTGGTCCTGGTGCCTCCAGGAGACCTGCCTTCTCCCTCTGCCTGCAGCCCACTCCCAACTCCTCCCCACACTGGAGAACGCTCAGGGCTGAAGGAGGGGTCCTGAGGAACCCCCTCTTCTCTAACAGCCCTCTGTCCACACCAGGGCCACTGCCCCCACCATAAACAAGCCCAAATGTGTCCCTCACAGCCCATCAGATGCTGGGGCAACCAGTCCACACAGGTGAACACACAGCTCTCAGGAACAAGGGACCTGGCACCCTGGGCCCAGGAAGGCCCCCTTCCAGGGCTCCACCTAGAAGGATAGGCAGACAGTCCTCAAAGCAGGCCCAGAAGTGAGTCAGCCCGGGAGTCCGGAGAGAGGTGGAGAAGGACAGGCCAGCAGGGACCCGGGGAGACAGATGGCCCACCAGCTCCAAACAGCCCCCTGTCCAGAAGCCGCAGGTGTCTCCTGCCAAGGGGTTCGCACGCAGCCCCGGCCGTCCGTCCTGTCCCTCCCCCTTGCTGGCTCTGGCACACCCTTCACGTCTTGGCTCAAGCACCCTCTTCGTGGGAAGCCTCCCCATCCTGGACCCCCAGCCCCCAGCAGGCTCTTCTGTTACCCAACCTTACCTGGTGGATTTTCGGACTTCAGAGGCAAGGCTTCATGGTGGGAGGGGTGGATCTGATTAATGTCTGACCCCACACCTGACTGTAAGCGCCCTGAGGGCAAGACATCAGCCGCTTGTGTTCCCCACTCTGTCCCAGAGCCCAGCACTGTGCTTGGCAATTACTGGTGCCCGACAACTATCTCATGAATGAATGAATGAATGAATGAGCAGGGAAGGAGGGAAGAAGTGAGGGAGGGAAGACAGAAGAGACAGGGAGACAGGGTGCAGACAGGTGGCTTGTGGGCCATCCCCCGCAGTGTATGTGGCTTCAGCCCCAGCCCCCAGCTAGCCTCCCCCGTCCCCTCCCCCACCCTCACTGGCCCGGCTCTTGGGGTGGGGAGGCAGCACACGAAAGCCTCCCCCCACCCCCGTGCTAGTTTAAAACCCAGGGCTGCAGCAAACCCGGCAAACAACTTCCACAAATCAAGTTGAAGCCCCAAAATCCTGACATCATCTGCAAAGCCACTGACCCCGGGGAGTGGCTGGGCTCTGGGGGCCTCGGGCAGCGGTAAACAGGCATCCACCGCTGCACAGGCAAACACAGGCCTGCATAGGCACGGCCCTCTCTGTGCAGCCCTCTCAGCTCCAGCTGCTGCCCGGGAGCAGGGAACGCCAGGCAGACTGTGGGGGGAGTGGGCAAGGCAGGGGTGCTGTCCCTTCCCCTGTCTCCTCCCAGCCATCTAGTCTGCCCCTGCCCCAGCCCTGGCCCTCTCAGGGTGACTGCCCCATGACAGAGGACAGAATGCAGCTGCCTTGTGGTCTGGCCGCAGCCAGAGCAGGCCTGCCCGAACTTTGTCTTGGGGAGAACAACATAGGCTCTGGGGAGGGGACCCCCCCATGGCAAACACACTCAGAGGCTGTGCACCAGGGGCCCCCCCAACCCTCCACACCCATGGCACTCTCCCCTTCAGCCTCACCCCTGCTGCTCTTGGGCATTCCCAGGGCCACTGGGGGCCAGGTGCTGGCACTGATGCCCCCCTACTGCCAGCAGCAGGATGAGATCTCACCAGGAAAGGGCTTTGGTGGCTGGGGGTGGAGGGCCGAGTCAGTCCTTCCTGCTACTCCAAGGCCTGAAGAAGCTGAAAGCCCTTGGCCCAGAGTGAACCAGGGATGGGGACCAAGAGGGGACCTACATTGCTGGGCATGAACTCTGTGCTAGAAACTTTTTGTGTGCCATCTCATAGTGGGTACCCCCAAGGTGGGTACTGCTATTACCCCACTTTACAAATGAGGAAGCTGAGGCCCAGCGATCTTGGGTTACTGCTGAAGATCTGCAGGCCAGGCAGAGAAATCCTCCCCAGGAACCACAAGTACTTAAGACCCTGGGGTGGCATCCCAGTGTCCCAGGAGCACAACCAACAGGGATAAAGAGGTGGCTGACATCATTTCCAGACCCTGGAGCAGAAGGGCCAGCCCAGCCAGACCCCTGCACAGCCCCACACAAGCCCCATCTCTGAGATGGAACAGGCTGTTTCCATCTGACTCTGGGGCAGCCTAGTTGGCTGGTCCCTGACTCCCAAGGGATATGCAGTGGGGCTATCCACACTGTAAGGCAGGGCCTTCACCTGCTCGCCACCTACCCCACAAGGCCAGAGCCTGCCAAGTACCCCCCGCCCAGCGCATGCTCCTTGCCTCCCTGCCTCTGCCCCACCTAACCGAGCAGAGGGGGCTGTGCCCAGCTGGCCCCAGGGGCCTCATCCTCCCCTGCACCAGAGCAGCCTCTCCTTGACAACTGCCACCATACAGGCCTCTGCAGGCAGTCAGCCGGCTCCACACCTGCCTCATGGTCCCTCAACACCCGCAGCATCAGGGCTGCCTGGAGCTCCGGTCCCTCTCTCAGCTAACTTTGCAGCGAGTACAGACACCACCTGCCCATCTTTTTTGTGCACCACCCTTCCCTGCTCACCCACACAGACAGCACCCACCCATACTCACGGCGGGGACAACTGCTGTATCCCCTGTGCAAGGAAGGAAGCAGGTCCCCAGAAGGGAGGCCGTAGGCCCAGGGTCACCCAGTGGTCTGCACAGAGCTGAGTCTCATGGGCCAACACCCTCCCTGTACAGCCCTGGCAACAGGCAACACATGGGATGGCAGCACCCCCTCCCCAGCACTTCCTTAGAAACGAGCTGGGTGGATCTCCCAGGGGCTTCCATGGGAGGCCTGGTGGGGGAGGCGGTGTGGGGACAGCTGCTGAGGACCAGCATGAGAATGAAGTCCAACAACAGCATGCTGGCTGGGGCAGATCTGACCCCCACCCTCCAGAGTCTCTGTGGGTGCCCACAGCCCTTGAGGACCCCTTCAGCCCAGGAGCAGGACCATCCATGATGTGTATCAAATGCGTTTTACAAAGCAGTCCCTCCCCCAGCTCAGGCTCGGGAGGTGGGCACAATCAAGCCCATTTTACCAACAAGAGAAACTGAGGCACAGAGAGGTGGACGGACTTGCAACCAATAAGTGGTAGAGCGTTGACACACAGACCCAGATTGAGGTGAAGGCACAGCTGCCTCGGGGGCGTGGGCTGCAGAGCCCGGCCTGCCTGCCTTGAACTCCATGCTGGTAGGCTTCTTACTGAAGGGTGTCCAGTCTCCGTGGCTGCATGAGAACATGGGACGAGGGCACACATGTAGCACCACCCCCACGCACTTGTGCACATGCACGCGCACACGCGCGCACACACACACACCATGTCTACCCTCTCCTCTGCTCTCAGATCTGCCCATGGCTGACCCTTTAGCCAGATGTGGCAGCCCCTCAGCTCTTCCTGCCCCTCAGACCTACCCGGGGCCTCTCACTGCTGGCCCATCTGGGCAGTGTCCCCTCCCAGGCACTGGCCCTGGAAGCTCAGGCCATTTCCATTTTAAACCTTCTGAGGAAGCCCTGAACAGTCGCCCACGGAGTCGGCACCAGCTGACAGGTGATGTCTGCGCCTCTCCTGGGGCTGGCAGCAAGAGAGATGCGGTAGCTTTCAACTCCAGAAACCCGAGCTGGAGCCCTGAGCACACACCTCCCCCATGGCCAGTGGGCGTTGGGGGGTGCCCCAGCCCACATCCCTCCATAGTGGCATCCTGGGTCCTGCAGGGCTGTGTCCCCCACACAGGCAGCTTCTTTCCATCTCCTGAGCCACCTGGGGTGGGGGATACCGAGGGGCTGGTCTGGTAGTCTCCATCCAACCCAGGAGGGCAGGGGCCATAGTGGGGCAGGGCTGGACCCAGTCGCCCCCTTACCTCTGTCCCCAGCCTTGGCTTTATTTACTCACATCAGAGCTCTGGCTTGGGCCTCGGGGGCCTGGCACGCCCCAGCTGGGCTGTATTCTTTCAAAATCACACACCCCAGAGAGCCTCGAAGCCCTGCCTGGGCCACTGGGAAGCCTGGGGCAGCTCCCTGATGTCACTGTTCCACAACTTTCTCCTCCTTGGAGAGCTCTGATCAGCCGCCGCTCCCTGCAGCTGGGCAACAACACTCCCCAGCCTTCTGCCCCTGGGCCTCCTGTGCCTGCAAGGAGGGGCGTGTGCCTGGCCCGGCTGCCGCCTGGTCTTGAGAGCTTGGGGGGCACCCGCTGGCCCCCGCCCCGGGCCCCGTAGTCCCACCGTTCTAGCCGCCAGGTGCACAGCCCCAGCCCCCCGCCCAGCACAGGGCTGACAGTCCACAGCGCGCTCAGAGAGGGAAGTTGGAGGCTGCGTATGCCCCCCTTGAAGTCGTTTTAAAAATAAAACCTCGCTCCAACCGTGACTCACGCGGCTGGTGGGGACGGGAGCGCGGCGCTGAGGCCGGCCGACTGCTCCTGGCCGCGCGCCCCTCGCTCTCCGGTTCCTGGGTGCTGGGCGGGAGCCGGGACCGACCTGCCCAGCCTGGCGCCCCCCGCGGGCTCGGCCGCCTCCCTAGGGGCGCAGCAAGGGGCTCCAGCTCGAGCCCCCGCCCTTTCCAGCCTCTGCTCGGGAGAGCGGAGCCGCTGACCGCGCACCCCGCGCCTCCCCGCGGCGGGGCCAGCGCCACTGGCGCTCGGCTTTTGATTCGGGGCCCCCCACCCCAAATCCCAAAGGCTGCGCGTCCGTCCCCAGCCGCGCCCGGGCAAAGCTGGGCAGCCTGATCCCGCTGCGCCTCGGTGCACCCCCGGCCCCGCGGCCCCCCGCTCCGCCGGCCCCGGCACCCCGTCCCGGACGCGCGGACCCCGACCCCCGCCCGGTGCAGCCTGCCTTACCTGCGCAGCGGCCGGGGAGGCGGGTCTCCTCGGGAAACTTTGCGGCGACGGCTGGAGCCTCAGGGGTTATTCCAAGGAGCGGGCGGGAACCTGAGCCGGAGGGCGCCCAGGGGGGCCCGGGAGAGGAGCCCCTGGCGCGCGGCGGAGCACGGTGGCGGGCCCGGGGCGGGGGGCGCGCGGTGGCGCATCTGCCCGGCTCCGGCGCCCGGCGGAGCCACGGGAGGAGTGCGCGGGGGTGCGCCCGGAGGCGAGGTGCCTGTGCCCCGGCGGGTGCGCTCAGCGAGGCGAGGGCCAGCAGCGGTGGCCGCGCGAGCAGCGGCGGGGAACCAGGCTGTGCGGCCGCCTCTCCCCTCGCGCGGCGGCGGCGGCGGCGGGGGCCGTGCGTGCAGGCGCGGAGCGGGGAGGGAGGGGAGGAGAAGGGGGAGGCAGCGGGCGGGGAGGAGGCGGCGCGGGCGGGGGCGCCGCGCTGCGCACTGGCCGGCGGGACCCGGCGCGGGAGGCTGCGCCGCCGCGCGGGGACTCTGGCCCAGCCCGGGAGAAGCGGCCTCCGCGTCCCCCTCCCCCGCCCTCGGCTAACATGACTGGGGGGAGGGCGGGTTGGGGAGCTGGCCCCCCTGGGGAGTGGGGGGAGGGAGGCTCCCCAAGCCAGCCTCCAGTGCCAGCCTCCAGTGCGGGGGCAGGGGAGAGAGAAAGGGGTTGTCGCTCACGCGTCGCCTCCCCCTACACCCTCCTCTCCGCACCCACTCATTCATCCATCTTTCCAGCCACCCATTCATTCATTCATTGGTCCACCCATGCATTCATTCACAAACAGGTACCCACCGCCTACTCTACGTGCCAAGGTAACCCCTCCCTCCCTGTCTGACGCCCCTTCCGCACACAGACTCCCTGTAAACACCTGGGTGATCCCGGAGCAGTGCCCCACCCAGCTGCCTAAGTGGGTCTGATCCCAGCCCCTCCTCTCCCCTCATCAGCTGGCTGTGACCTTGGGCAAGTTATTATACTTGACCTCTCCAAGCCTCAGTGTCCTCGATTGTGAAACGGGAGCATTAACAACCTAGCTCCAGGGGTTATTATGAGGGTGGAGGGAGACCTTGAATGGGAAGGAGCTAGGCCAGTGCCTGGCACACATTAGAGACTGGGAAAATGTCTGCAACTGTTGTGTGGGGTCTGGGTCCGGGCAGGGGGCTTAGACCACACAGCCTCCTCTTAGCCTAAAAGTCCTCATGCTCTTGGCATTCTTTGGGACACTAAGGGCCTGGTCAGACCTTGTCACCTTGTCAATGCTCTGAGTGAGTTCCTCTGCCCAGAACCACCACTAGGGCCCCACTGCTCCCAGGTTCACCCCCAGACTCCCCGCAACCTGGCTGGGACACCTCTCCAGAGACCCATCGAGATGCCTTTCATCCCAAGGTCTCAACTCCAGGCCTGTGTCTAAGCCCTTCCAAGGGGCCCGCCTGGCACATCCTGCCCTCTGCTATCCTTCGAGGCCTGGCCAGGTCACCTCCCTTTGGGGATGCCCTCCCAGACCCCCCTGGGAGAGGGTCACCCACAGGAACTGCAGCTCCCCTCCCCTCCTTCTCCTGGGGCCGTGACTGTCCCGCTGTGAGCGCTCCTCTCTCTTCCTCTCTCTGCCCCTCCTGCCTCTCCCTCCTCCCCTCTCCCTTCTGATCCCTGCTTAACTTCCTTTCTTCCTTCTCCTGGTTTCTACTCAATTCACCAAACAGCTATTTTTTCCTCCCAATTTTTATTTATTGCCTAAACAGTATACCAACAATAAAAGAAAGAAAAATCACCCACAATGCCACCGCCCTGTGGCATCAACAGCTTCCGTTCCTCTGCTCCCTTCCAGGCTTGTCCGAGCAGAGACGGCTGTAATTTTTACAGAGCTGTGGTTTCCATTCTGCCTCCTCAGACCCCCCAGATGGACGTGGGGGCCCTGGGGCTCCTGCATTCCCCCACCCCGGCACTTCTCCTGTGGTTCAGGAATTATGTGGGTGTCTTCCTCCTCTTCTGAACTGAACCCCTTAAAGAGAGACCTCTTTCCATCCCTGCCACCCCCACACCAAGCACAGGGCTGACACAGAGTGGGCACTCAGTGCCTCGTAGTGGAGTGGATGGTGTGGCTATAGCTCTATTTGATGTGTTGCACCTAGATATCAAAATATCTTCATGCCCGATACAGTGGCTCACACCTGTAATCCAAGCACTTTGGGAGGCTGAGGTGGGAGGATCACTTGAGTCCAGGAGTTCAAGGTTGCAGTGAGCTGTGATCACACCACTGCACTCCAGCATGGGTGACAAAGCAAGACCCTGTCTCTAAAAAAAAATCATCTTCATAATTGTGGTTTTAACAGCTGCATGATATTCCATCGAGCTGATGGAATAACTCGCTCAGCCATGCCTAGTGGCTGCACACAGTTCAGGGAATACTGATGGAAGTCTACTGTGTGCCAGGTGCTGTTTGGGGCACCAGGAACCAAGAATGCCTCAGGGCCTGCTGGACTTCGCCTTGGCAAAGCTGGAAATCGGGCAGGGGGCCAGGCACCTAGACAGTTATGGCTTAGTAGGATCTTGCTGAAACAGGCATTGCCACATGACCCTAAGACACAGGGACCAAGTCAGTTGCAACATCCAGGACAGCTTCCGCAGAAAAGTGGCTCTTGACCTGGGACTTGGAGGGTCAGGAGGAATGTTCCAGGCAGACAGCAGGAGAAGGTCATTATGCTCACAAGTGCTGCGGTGTGAAAGAGCCTGGGCTTTGGTGATCAGGTCGGAGTCAGGGGGCCATGGTGGAAGATGAAGTGGCTGATGTCAGCCAGGCCAGATGTGCAGGGTCTTGGACAAGCCTGGGGAGTCTGGACTTGACCTTGGAAGGAGTAGGGCACCAGCAAGGGAGTGTAATTCCAGGAAGGGGACAGTCTGCTATAAGATTCAGAAAGATAGCTTATTCGGTCAACAAACTCTCACTGGGTCGTGTGGGCTCCATGAGGACGCAGTGGTGAAGGTGGTGGGGTCCTGGCCCAGAAGGTCTGAGCTAGTCTTGGGAGCTGGGCACTCGTGGTGGACGCTCTCAGCAATGAGGTCAGCACAAGTCACCCAGCAACGATTTGTGGCTTCAACCTTGAGCTTGCCAAGCCCCAGTTCCCCAGCTCCCCAGGCAGTAGTAACCCACGCAGCATCCGGCAGCCTGGTGTGGCGGGCCCTACCACTGGACAGCCAAGGTCACCCTGGCCCTGCCTGCAGCATCCTTCCCTCCCCAGCCACCACCTACCCTCTCTGGAGTCCCTAGATCGGGAGCCTTACCACGTACCTGCTGGCGACCCTGGGCACTATCCCAGCCTTGCTGCACCTCAATTTTCTTACCTTAATGGGGCCATCACAGATCTCCTAGGGCTAGTGTGACACTCTGACGAGGTCCCAAGAGGAAAATGTTTTATATACTGTGAAGTGCTCTGACAATGTGACTCAACATTATTAGACTGTAGTCAACCAAGGTTATGCTACCCTTGGCCTCACTTGGGCCTGTTCCAGGCTGGGGGCAGGGGGAGGAGGTGACCTGACTCAAGGGAGAGACAGGGTCTTCCCCACTGGATGGTCAGTGGGCATCAATAGGGACCCTTTAGCCCCAGGCTCTGTGCTGGGTGTCTAGGCAGGAAGCCATCCTGGGGCAGTGCTCAGAGGCCAGCGCCCAGGCAAGGACAGAGAGCAGATGCTCAAAGGCACAACTTTGAGCCCAGCCTTCTGCACCAGCCTCCAGCCTGAACACCATCCCAGCCCCCCACCTAGAGCCAGAGGGCCTCCTAATGGACTTCTTGTCCCTGCCTCTGGGCCCTCAGTCTTGAAGGTCACTGCCCTCCAAGGTCCCCAGGGTCCCCTGGGTCCTAGAGAGTCCGGGTCACTGTATACCTAGCCCACCTAGTTCCCAGATGATGACCGGATGCTCTCTGGGGTGTTCACATGAAATCATGGACATGTGGCCTATGGGTAGGCTGGCTGTGCACATGTCAGGGACACATGGCTGGCACTCCAGCCCTCACCAGAAAGTTCCAGCAGATTCTCTGATCTGAATCCTAACTCCACTGTGCTGCCCCTCCCACCATTTGCACTGAACTTTCCTGCCAACACAACACAGGGAGTTGGGGCTTCTCCCCTCTAAGCACAAGTTCAGGGTATAGGAGTGGCAGGGTGGGCCGCAGTGCAGAGTTTCAGGGAAGGCCAGAGAGCAAGGCCTCCAGGCCAGCAGCAAGGTCCCAGAGAGGGTGCTCCAAGGAGAGGGTACAGCAGGGACAAAACCAGGTAGGATGAAGTCAGCAACTCCCGAGGGCGGTGCTGGGAGCAGAGTGGGGCCCAAGGACAGGTCAGAGCGCATGGCTGGCCCGAGAAGCCACTGGCCGGGGTGGGAGCACCCCAACAAGGTAAGCCCACCCTGAAACAAGGGTCTCACTTCTCCATGCCTGCTCACCCCCATGCCAGGGCTTGGCTGTGCTGTCCTCAGAGTGGCCTCCCTAACCCCACCTTTCCAGTTAGTCACCTGTTCCTCTCTCTGCTCCCTCAGCTTCTCTTTGGTGGCACTTAGCTCCATTAGTGATTACCTATGATTTGTGTGACTGTTTGTCATCTGCTGGACAACACGTCAACATCTCCGAGATGAGGGTGTGGCTGATAATACTGCAGGTGGTGTGTCTTCTCCCTTGGTAGGACATAAAATAGTGGCGTGACTTAGAAGCAATGGAGTCTGCTTTCAGCAATGTGTTTTGTTAGCGCCCGTCTCTTCACCAGACTGTGAGCGCCGTGAGGGCACAGCTGGGCCTGTTTTGGTTCCTGTGTGTCCCCAGCACCTATAGCGCATGGGGAGAGCGCAGTCAGGCATTGACGAATGCAGGAATGGGCGGAACGATAAACAAGAGTGGGCGTCAGGCTGAAAGAGCCTTTCAAGGCAGAAGTGACAGAGCTGTCCCAAGGCCAACCATGATTCATAAAATTGGGAACTACCCTCAGATGATGGTTCCAGGGGTTCAGGGGGGCCAGACACACTTGCAGCTACTGGGGAACGGGCAGGGTAGAGTCTGGGGAGGTGTGTGTATGGGGGCAGGTGTGTGTGACGGGGACACAATGGGGGAGATCAGAACTAAGCGGCTGCCCCCGGGTGGGTGGGGAGACAGAGGCAGGACCAGACCACCCCTGGAGGGCAATGGTTCCACCTGTCAGCTGGTCACCCCCCAGCCCTAGCAGGACCGAGGCTGCTGGTGCCCAAGCTTCTCCGACGGGCCCCTCCTTCCCCTTGGGAGCCTCCTCTTCTCCCTGCCAATGACATCACCTCCCCTGCCCCCCATCTCTTACAAACACCCAGGGCTGCCTCTCCCTCTCTCTCTCCCCCCCTCCCCTCCCACCCCTGCCCAGCTGTTATTCCCAGCCGAGGACATGCTTTTTACAGTGATTTAAACATTCCTTGACTCCAGCTATCATTCACCTGTTACACATACCCCGAGTTCAGGCAGGAGATATGAGTTGTGTCTTAAAGGACAGTCCCCATGGAGGGACTAGCCCATGCCAAGGCATGAAGGGCTGGGTGGTGGGCACAGGGGTGTGGAGAGGGGAGCAGAGGTGAGGCCAGAAGCGCAGGCCTGGCTGGGAAGGGCCTTCAGAGGGCAGTGGCAGGTCGAGGGCTGGAGCCTGGGGCGGTGAGAAGGGGCTGCCCTTGGGAGTGAGGGTGGGGGCTGACCCAAAGAGAGGGCGCAGCCCCCAGATGTCGGGGGCCAGAGAAGGGGAAAGGGCGGGTGAGGCTGGGTGCCCAGGATGCGGAGTTTTGCCCTATGTTGGGGCTGGCTTCCAGTGACCCCCCCACCCCTCACTGTACCTCTCCTGACCCCAGCAGACCCCTTTTTGCGGCCTCAGAACTCTGCAGCCGTCCTGACCTCCTCCTGCTCCCGTGCCTCTGCCCATCTCAGTTGGTTCACTGCCTCGGCCTCCCCCACGACCCAAGGGCTCTTTGGGCCCAGTGCCCGAGTTCCCGCACTTAGCTCAACCAGCCAGAGCAGGTTCCAGCCCCTTACCTTGCCAGGGACCCAGGTACCTCCCGGGCCTTGCCCTTGGGTTCTCTCTGTCCCCCAACAGACTCCAACACCTTTGGGCAACTGAAGCCATGAAGATGGTGCCCTGGGTCGGGGCTGTGGGGACATGGGGATTTGAGGATGGGGTGTCCTGAGCCCAGGGTCCCCCTCTCAGAGTCCTGGGGTTGCAGAGCCGGGAGGAAAGAAACAGATGGCATCTCCTGAGACCCTTGACCTGCCCTCATCTGCCCCGCCGAGGTGCTCCAGGGCAGGGGGAGTAAGAAGAAAGGGTGTCCTAAGCCCAGGTCCCCCTCCCTGAGTCCTGGGGGGCAGAGCTGTGGGCCAGGGCTGGGGTTGGGTGGGGCCATTCAAAGCCCCTCACCTGCCGGGCACAGGTGCCCGGGCAGCCAGGCCGGCCTAAGAACGCTGCTGAGGCTGGGCAGGCGGGGAGGAGGGGGAGGGGAAGAGGGTGAGCGCCAGCGGGGGGGCGGGGCGGGATGGGGTTGCCCAGCAACCACCACGCTGCCAGCCGAGGAGGGATTCTTAAAGAGCCAAGCGGAAAGGCTGGGCGCGGAGGGGCTGAGGCAGGGCCTTGCATACCAATGGCTACCACGCCTCCTCCTCCCCCTCCTCCTCCTCCTCCCTCTTCCCTCCTCCTCCCCTCTCCCTCCCCTCCCCTCCTCCTCCTACCCCAGAGGAGTGGCGCCCAGGCTGGTAGGACAGGAGAACAGAGAACAGGGGGCACCCAGGCCAGGGGGGACCCTAAGGCAGGCAGGGCAGGGACCAGGCTGGGGTCCTCTCATGTCTCCACAGGACCAGGCCTGGGAGGGGTAGCATGGCCGCCCTGAGGCCTGCAGGGCAGGGGGCACCATCAGTCCGGTCCCTCAGCGGACCCTCAGTGTAGGCTCCAGAGCCTAGGACAGGAGGGAACTGGGACGCCTCATCTCTACCCCACCCAGCCCACCTCACGGGCCTCCTGGGCATCCCCACTGAAGGAGCACTAGGCTTAGAGTCAGACACAACTGCCTCTTCCTGGCTGAGCCACCTTGAACGAGCCGTCTCCCCAGCCTCATGTCCTGGGAGACCTGGGCGGCCTCAGAGTAACCAGCCACTGGCTGCACAGAGGAGGCAGGCGCCCAACAGGCAGAGGAAGTCCTTCTTGGTGTCTAACTTAAATTCCCTGTGTAGCAAGTGGTTGCCACCTTTCTTCTGTCCTTACTGAGATGGGAATGTCTTTGGCCTCAGTGCAACACCTCATATTCCAAAAGCAACAACAGGTGAGAATTTGGCTGTGCCATCCTCTTCCATTTCCTTTCCTTCTAGGACCTCAGTTTCTCATATTGGGGGTGCGTGGCTAGGTGAAGGGTTCCTTGCTGGGGGCCCAGAGAGGATCCCCTAGGTGTCTGGCCTCCCACTGAAATTGTGAGTAGTGTTTTGTGCATATGGACAGTGTCTGGGGAAGTGTTCAAGCTATCTGGGATGGGGGGGCTATGACCCCCGAGGTTAAGACCTGAGGTTTCAGCATGGGCTGGACACAGGTGAGCCCCTCCTAGCTTCCTGCAGAGTGGTGGAAGGTAATAGGGGGCCAGAGCCACCACTGTTCGCTCACGTACGCTGGCTGGATTGAGCCACCTTTAGAAGCCAGTCCTGTCCAGGATCCAATCCTGTCTCCCACAGTCCTCTAACTGGCCCTGTGAGCTCAGCAATGCCTCTTTTCCCAGGACCCCACAACCATCCTCGGCCACCACCATCCCTGCCTCCAGGCCCATCCCTTCAATCGACCCCGCCTTGGTTCTGCAGAGGGTCTTTCTGAAGTGAAGTGCAAGCCCAACCCCGCTGCTCCCCAGCTCCAGCACCTGCCATGACTCCCCATGGCCACAGGAGAAGGATCAGGGAGGGCCTATGGGCCTGGCCAACCCATCTACCCTCAGCTCAGCCACACTCCCCTCTGCAGAGCCCCCTTCCTCCTAGTTCACCCTCCCTGACACACAGGGCTCATCCTCCTTGGCCCCTCCAGACACCCGCACAGAATCCAAGTCTGTTGAATGAATGGGTGATGTTAGGAGTAGCCTTCGGGTGCCAGGCCCCCACTGGCCTTTGGGATCCAGGAATGAACAGAGCAGATGAGGTCCCCTCCCCATAGGCTGCCCTGCTGGTGATAAACCAGCAAACAGACGAGAGGACAAGATCAATATGGGGCCATGGTGTGGGTTCCAAAGGACATAAGCAGGGTGACAAGAGGATGGGGCAGAAGACACTTTAACTGGGTGGTCAGGGAAGGTCCCTCAGAGGAGGTGACCCTTTCATCGAGACCTGAAGGGAAGAAGGAGCCAGCTGGGAGAGAGTTGGAGGAAGAGGGTAGCAGGCAGAGGGAACCCCAGATGCAAAGGCCCTGGGGTTCGAAAGAGCCAGACCTATTCAAGGAAGAGAATTGAAGCCAGGAAATTGGGGGGAGGGGGCGTGTGGGACAAGGCCATGCGTTCATGGAGGGGAATGCGGATTTTATTCCAAGTATAATAGGAAGCTATTTGAGAGTTTTAAGCAGGGAAGTGACATGATCTAATTTATATTTTAAAACGATCATCTGAACAACCACTTTGGAGAGCAATTTGGCAGTAACTGGTAAAGTTAAAGATATGCGTGTACCACAACCCGGCAGTCCTGCTCCTGAGTGTGGACCCAAGAGAAATTCTGGCACATGTGCACAGAGGGTGTGTGACGATGCGACTGCCACTGTGTTTGCAAGAGACCAAACTGGGCACGCCCGACTGTTGGTCAGCGGGAGAATGGGTGGCTGGGTGTGGGGCAGTGCCACCCTGCAGAATTAGAGGCCAGTAAGTAAGGGCCCGCGGGCCTGCCTGCCTAAATCTCTGTAGCATCGCGGTGAGTGGTAACAGCAAATCACAGGAGTTCCAATTTATACAAAACTCAAAGACGCGCAAACCTAAGGAATATCTTGTTGAGGAGCATACACAGTAAAATGCTAAAGAAAATACATGCCAAACTCAGGGTAGTGGGCACTTCTGTGGGGGAGGGGTATATATGTGTATGAAATGAAGAGAAAAGGGTCACCAGTTGCTGGGAGAGGATGGTATAGCAGGTGGGGAGCAGCTGGGAGCCATCCAGGTTGGACGTGACAGCAGCTGGGCCTCGCTGGTGAGGATTTGGGGAGTTAGAAATGGAGCCCAGGCCTGCCAGACTGTTCAGAGCCAGCACTTGCTCTCTTTCGTCCTGCAAACCCCTGGCGTGTTTTCTACTCAAATAGCTCCTGGCTTTCTCCTTTCAGAAGAAAGCTGAAGCTCAGAGAGGCCAGGGGCTGCCCGGGGTCACCCAACAAGCTGGGGGCAGAACAACCCGTGGCCCTTCCTTGGGGGCAGTCAGGCCTAGCCAGCTGGATCTGAGCAGAGGGGTCAAGGTTGCCTGGGGGACCCACTCACAACCCACCACTGATTGAGGGGTCCACAGCCACCTGCAGGGCCTTCCCCAGGCTGCTCCCCCATCTTCCCTGGTGCCCTCCACTCTCCCACCCACCAGGGCTCCCTAGAGCCTGGCCCCTCACTAGTGCGTAGATGGAGACTATGTCGGCTGGCTGGGGCCCAGGCTATATCCTGGTAATTGAGTTTCAGGGATGCTCATGGTTATGCTAATGTCGGGACAACTAGTGCCTGCCCCACAGCCTGACGGGCGCCCCAGGGGAAGGGAGGCTGGGGTGGGAGGGGTGTCCACACAGCAGCTTGACAGCACTCAGGACTCTCTTGGAGGTCAAACTGCTTCATTCAAACCCAGCTCCCCCACCTCCCAGCCATGTGACCTAGGGCAAGTCATTCGACCTCTCTGAACCTCTATTTCCTCATCAGTAAAGTGGAAAAAATAATAGGCGCCCCTCTTGGGCTCTTGGGAGATGGGGAGTGAAATGAAAGAATCCACTGGAAACTTGGCCCAGCACCTGACACAGAATTCACTTGATAAATGCGTTATTAACTATTTTTTGTCTTTGTTTAAAGTCTGAAAGTTCCTACAGGGAAATGTGGACGGGGCTCGCCGAATCTGTGATGAGCTAGCGGCTGACTCAGTTTTTTCTTGCTTTTTGTTTATGTATATTATTTAATTTGGGGGCATGAACATGAATTTCTTGCTTAACAAAATACTGTTAACTAAAAAAAGAAAAATTAACGAAGTTTATACTTTGGAAAAAGAAGAGCTTTATTTCTCATAAAGCCTGTTGGATGGCCATTCCAAAGCAGAGGCCCAGCCAGGAGCCAAGCACATGTGCTTCAAAAGGACAGACAAAAGGAAGGAGACTTTATACTGAGCGGGGTGGTCGTATACATATTCAACAAGCTATAGGAGGAGTCATGAATATTTATGAAAAAGGGAAAGCATGCGCACTTGTAACTGTGCTTTATCGCTCCCATCCCGTCTTGGCTAGGAACTCAGTTTTAAGGTGTTTCTGGGGTCCCTTTGGCTGAGAAGGATCCATTCAGTTAGCAGAGGGTTTAGGATTTTATTTTTAGTTCACAATACCAGTAAGTGGAAGGTGCCTGTAGACAGGACTTGGACAGTGGGTGTTGAGGGGACCTCTGTGTTGCCAGGGGCTTAGGGTCCAGCTTGGGGGCAGCTGGCTGGGAGGTTGGGTCTTCAGGGGCCCCAGGCAGCCCAGCAGGGGCAGAGCCCAAGAAACCCAGGCAGGAAGAGGACAAGGAGGAGGGACGAGGGAGAGGCCCAGGCCAGCTGGAGCAGGGGCGCCTGGAGGTGTGCAGGAGGAAGGGAGGGGGGCCTGGAATGGGGCCAGTGGGAAGGAGGAGACCGAGGGGAGTCTCCAGCCAGTGCAACTCCCAGCAGATAGAGGCAATCCCCGGCTGGTCTCAGAGCAGATGTAGTGAGGGGCTCGGCCCTGGCGGCAAACAAGCCAAGTCTGGCTAAGCAGAACACTTCGTGGGTTCCTAGCAGCCTAAGTGTGTGGCCCGTCCCAGTGAGGTTCCCCAGGCTCCATAAGCAGAAGCCGCTGTTGTTGTTCATCAACCTGTTGCCAGCTGTCCCCCCTTCTCCCTGACCAGGGGACCCCCAGTGCCCAAGCCCATTGCCACAGTGAAGCCCTAGAGGCGGTTTTACGGGCATTTTTAACTTTGTCATCTATGCCTCACAAGGGCCTCAGCTAAATGACCTCCCACCTCATAGAACCAAGGTCCCAGGAGGTGGAGCAACTGGCCCAAGATCACAGATAGGGGTTTCCTGACCAGAGCTGGCAAAGAATGAGGATGTTCGCTCTACCTGCTAAGGCCTGTGGTCTTGGGCAAGTCACTTCTCCTCTCTGGGCCTCAGTTTCCCCATCTGTAAATGGGGCAGGGCAGGAGGGTGTATGTGTGCATGTTAACATGATAGGCAAAGGTGCCATGAGGAAGCTTCCTGGGGACATACTTGGTGCCAATAAATGTAAGCCCCCATCCCCCGTGAGGCTCCTGCTCCCCTGCCCCCCCCCCGCAAGCTGGAAGCCTCACACTTCCCACCTGGGCTGCCCCACCTCAGAGGACAGTGACCTTGGCCTGTGGGGCACAGAGCTTGTCAAACACAGCAACTGCTCTCACAGCTTGAGATACCTTTGAAGTCTCTTGTTTCATCTCTGAAATTCAGCGCATCTCACGTGTTATTCCATCTGTGGAGCGTTTCTAATCTAAAGCATGTTTTAAATGACTGGCCCTCAAGTAACATGGACTCCCACCGCCGGCCTGCAGGAAGTGGGGGAGCAACTGTGTTGATTTTCCAAGAACAAAACCTGCTCCCTTAAGCCCCCCTGTGGGGTGGGGCTGCCAGTTGGTCAGGTGGTAGGACAGTCAGCAGTCACAGAGCCCCTGTGGGTGCCAGGCTCTGGGCTGATGAGGAGCCGTCGGGGCCCAGCTAGGGGAGGAGGGACAGGCAGGACCGGGGCAGCTGCACAGTCTGATAAGGGCAAGGCCGTGGGAAGACCCAGGAGGCCGGGATCACCCGGGATCACCCGGACAGCACAGGAGCCAGCAGGCCCCCTCCTGCTGCCTCATCCACCCCAGATGCCTCAGGGCCTCTGCCGGCCACCCATCAACCCCCTGGCTGTGCTCCTCCCAGCTGGCCCCTCTGTCCAGCAGCCCTTGCCCCCGCTTCTAGGTCAGCCCCCACCTGCCCGGCGCCACTCTCTCTTCCCTTTTATTTCCTTCACAACCTCTGGCACTAACAGGAATTCTTGTTTGAGTTTATTCCTGTTCTGTTGTTTCTTGACTGTGTCTCCCTGCTCTAGGCAGCAGGGCCTTGCCCGGCTGTTGTCCCAGCGCCCGGCACATAGTAGGGGCTAGATGCATATTTGCCACGTGGGAGAAAGCTGAGATCCGGTCTCACGAGGCGGGAGAGGAGAAAGCAGACCAAGCCCACGGGTGGGTGACTTGGGAGCAGCCCCCAGGTCCCCGTGGCCCAATATGAGGCCAGGGAGAGGTGCATGGAGCAGCGGGCAGGGGGATGTGGGTGAAGTAGTTCTGGGGACACACAGATGGGCTGTGCCTACCTCAAAGTCACCACTGAGTCTGCCTGCCCGGCCTCTCCCTGGCCCAGGAACCTGCTCAGCACTTTCCTCGGGTCACCGAGTCTCCTCTGGCAGCCCAGCCCCCGCACAGCGCCCCTCATGTCCCTGGGTGACCGCCTCCCCGGTGGAGGATTTAGTCCCTGTCAGGGAAAAGCAGAGGGAGGTTCGTGGCTCAGGCCTCCTGCTGCTGACCTTGGACCAGCCCCTGCTGCCTGTACACCCCATACCTCAGGTCTTGCCTCCCAAGGGACCCCAGCCCCAGCCCTGGGGGAGGGCTCCTCTGCAGGGCCAGGTGGTAGAGAGCCCAGGCATGGCAGTCAGGCAGACCCCAGCTCAAGTCCAGGCCCCGAGTGGCCTAGCTGAGTGATTCTGGGCATAGTTGGTAATCTGGTGATCTGTTGGGTTCCTTCAGTAAATCCTTGGTGGGCACCTGCTGTGTGCCAGGCTCTGTGCCCGGAGCTGGGAAAGAACTGCAGGTGAGACACACGAGGACAGGAGTATGTGTGTGTGTGTGTGGACAGGGGCATCACGGTAGGCACTTACCTGGGAGGGTAGGACTCTGGAGGCAATGTGATTCATGGCCCCCCAGGAGCCAGCTCCAGACTGAGTAGGTGTTGGATGGTGAGGGTCTCTTCCAGGCAGAGGTGCCAGTCCCTGCAAAGGCCCTGGGGTGGCAGGGGAATGGAGCAGATTTGATAGGGCCTGGGGTATGCTGGGGGCCGGCTCTTTACCCGGAGAGGAGAGGGGAGCTCTTGTTTCTCGCTAAGGCTCACCAGGTGCCCCTGACCCAGGCAGGCTCCCCGCTGGGTAGGGGAAGCTGTGGGTAAAATAGGAATTTGCACTGTGGGAAGATGCTCTGTGCAACCTCCTCTGTGGAATGGATTTGAAATAGTGTCTCCCACACAGGGAAAGGGAGTGAACGAGCTCCTGCCTGTGCAGAGCTTCCCCAGCCTGGGCCCAGGCTTTCTGCCTTTGTGGGCACCTTCCTCCATCAAAAATATCAAAAATTATATTTTATGACTTTCTTAGCATTAAGACAAGTATATTTCTATTATATATTAAAACATTTTTTCCAACCTAGAGGTTCATTGTTTTTTCTGATTTTAAAGGAAATTACATTTCTGTGGGCCCCAAAAAGTGTCACAGGCCTGGAGCATGTGTCTACTATGCCCTGAGGGTCATTGGCCCTGCCTGGGCCGTCAGAGATGGGGGCTGAGGTGTTGCCTGGCAGGGGAGTAGTAGGGGGACAACCAGAGAGGACGAGGGCGGGGGTGTCCCCAGCCTCTCCACTTGCCCTTCTCCCTCCTCCCTGTGGGGAGACTCAGGCAAAGCCAACCTGTTCATCCCCGGCTGAAACACCCCAAGGGGCTTCTGGCCGTCCCCTTGCCCAGGCTGTGTCTTCCCTGCACGCATTTCCTTCTTATCCCTCCAACCTGGGCTCACATGCCACCTCCTCTGTGAAGCCTCCCAATCTCCCGGTCACCAGACCCTGCATTTCCTTCAGCCATGCATTTCCCATGCTCTGCCGGCAGCAGAGTCTGCCTCCCTCCCACCCCCTGCCAGCCCTGGAAGCTCCCAAGGCCCAGGGCCTCGTGTTGTTCCTCTCTGTGCCTTCTGCCCAGCACAGCCACAGCACCCAGTTGGCGCTCAATTAAAACCTTTTGTGTAGCGTGGAGGAGGGGCCGGGTGCCACCTTTGCCCTGGGCCTCCTCTGACCTATGGTGGCAATTTCCAAGCATTTGGGTCTGGCCCTCTCGCTCTCACTGCCAGTGGCCACTTGCCAGCCCCTAACTAGGCCAGCAGTGGGGGCACAAACTGGGGAGCAACTCCACCCTGCCCACGGGGACAGCAATTGCTGGGCAGAGGAGGGCCCTCATGGGCTGCTGTCAGAGGATTGAGGACTTGGCAGTGGCTGGCATTGAGGGGTGCCACCCCAAGGTCACAGACGCAGCACTGGGCTTGGAGCCAGGTAATCAACTCCAGTGGAGCATGTCACAGGCACGCCCACGGGCAGGGGGACACTGCAGGGCTGGGCCACCTCCACCTGCCATAGGGGCCAACAAGGGACTCTGAGAGCAGGCTTTGGACAGGCACCCTCCCAGCCCCCAAGATGTGCAGGCCTGGAACCTGCACCCCCAGCCAGGGCCACAGCAAGCCTTGGCCTCTGCCTCAAGCCCCAGGGCCAGGCCTGGGCTCCTCACTCAGCTACCCATGGAGTTCAAAGACCCCTCTCTGCTGGGGGCAGGTCTGGGTCCCTTGAGTGGGGCTGGGTCATGAATACAAGTCCAGTGCTTGACCCCCCCCCACCTTGGCCGCTCCCCCCTCACCACGCCCACAGCAAGAAGGCAGCAGGAACCCTTTGAGACAGAGGAACATGCGGAGTCAAGAAAAGTGGCTCTGCCAACCACCCTCCTGGGGTCAGACTCCATTTCAGTCTCCCCAGACACTTCGGGAACCTCGGTTTTCTATCTGGAAAATAGGCCAATAACCAGTTGTGTAATGACCAGAGCCTCAAACCAAACTCAGTGGTACACGGGGGTGGGGGGTGGTAGGAGTGTGAGGAGTAGGCGGGGTGGGAAGGGCCAGCCACGGCCTTGAAGTCCAGGGCGCAGGGCTCTGGCCTGGGAGGTGCAAGTCCAGAGCTGCCCTGCTTGTGGCTGTGCCCCCAGGGACTGCCTGTGGGTGCCTATTGGTTGTTCTCCCCAACCCATTCCCCTTGGACAGCCTGGCCCAGCTGTGGGGACCTCAGAGGCAGCTTCATGGGAGCACTGTGTGGGCAAGCTGCTGGGGAGAGGGCTGGACAGGGGCCCAGGGGAGGGAGCAGCTGAGGAACTGGGTCCAGGCCAGCCGCCTTCCTCTGGAGCCCCCACCCATGGGACTGCCAGGCATGGTGGGCTGGGCGAGGGGGGCACAGCAGATGACCTCCCAGGATACCCACTGAGCACAGGGATAGGCTGTGACCAGGTCTTCTGTGCAGCCCAAGTCTGAGCCCCAGCGCTGGGCCTCACCTGCCCTTTCCCACCTGTGGCAGATCACGCCACCTGGGGAATGTCCCCACACACCTTGCCCGAGCAGGGCCACACACAGTGGGGTTTTGCGTACCAGGCGGGTAGGGGGTTCTTATGACCTTCTGACAGAGGCCTGCAGAAAGGCAGGTCAGCGCCCCCTCCCCGCCTGCCCCTTCATGGTTCGCTGCCAACCTATTTGGCACTGTGCCTTCTTTGGGCGGGAGCCAGCTCATTTTTGGCCAGTGTTAATTAAGAGAGAGAGGTGATGGGGGGAGGCGGGGAGGGCCGTGGAGGGCAGCTTCCGACAGCCAGCAGGACTGCCCCGGGGCCTGAGGGGGACTGGAGCTGTACCCACAGGCCTGAGATGCCCCATCCACCCCTGTGGGCTCCTGGCAGGGCTGTCCACACACCCAGCCCCTCGCCTCTGCAGCCAGATATGCCTGGGCAGGGAGCAGGGTCCAGGCTGCATCTGAGAGGGCCTACTGTGTGCTCTGCCGGGTTTGGAGGAGGCAGGCCCCAGCCCTGGCCAAGGGAGGAGTCTCCTCTGACAGTCCCTCAGGCAGTCTGCCTTGAGGTCTGCCTGCTTTGTGGCTTGGCTTTGGAGTCAGAGGGACCCAGTTCCAATGCTCCTACTGCCACTGTGTGACTCGACCTCTCTGAGCCTCAGTTTCCTTCTCTGTGAAATGGGAACAAGAGCACCTCCCTTGTGGCTTTGTTATGGTAATAAATGGCATTGTTTCTCTGAGGCACCCCATTGTGTGTGCCTGGGAAATAGTCCTGGGTCAATGGAAATGTGCGTTCCTGGGCAGAGGCCCCATCTAGGCCCTGGGGGCCGGCCCTCTGCGCCTGCCTGGGTGCCGCACTGCACCGGGGTGCAGCTCCCCGACTCCCGCGGCCTCGCCCACTGCTCGCTGCCTCCTCCCTCGCCTCGCTCCCGCTCCCCGCGGCCCCCACCTGCTCCGGGAGCGCCCAGCCTCTCCATCTTAATTAGCCGCTTGTATTAATCTCGCAAGTAACGTGGCAACTTGCAGCCCTGGGTTTTCGGGCTGTGGAATTAATTATTCCCCAAGCGAAGAGCTGTCAGCTCTGGGAGACCAGCCACTCGGAGCCGCCCGACACCACTTAGCAGCGTCCACGGCGTCCGCACAGCGCCCGGGCCTGCAGCCTGGCCGCCCCAAACAGCTCTGCCCGTCCGGCCGCTGGCGGAGAAGGGGCTGCGACGGCCGAAGGCGGGGTGGGGCCGAGCGGTGGGAGGAGCCGGAGCCAGCGCCCACCTCGCCTGGGCAGCACCGGGCCTGGGAGTGCCCCTGCCGGTCTCGCCCAGCGCCTTCCCTGATGAGCGCCGGCGGTTGTCACAGACACTGGGGGTGGCACTGACCTGCACAGCCCTGACATTCCAGCAGAGAGGGGCTGCCAGCCTCACTGTGCCCCCACGTCAGCGCCTGGGGAGGCCAGAGGGGGCAGCCAGCCAGGCAGAGTGACAGGGATGGGGCTGCTCAGGAGAGTGGCCACCGTGGTGGTGTCTGTCCAGCTCTGCCTGGTGGTGCCACCTCTAATCCAGGCAGGGGGTGGGGACCTGGGCCCTTCCCTCAGCCAGGCCTAGAGCTGAGGGTCCCTCTGCTTTGACCTTCGCATGAACCCTGCGAGGTGGGGGATATTCTCCCCATTTTTACGTGGGGAAACTGAGGCATGGGGCCACATGGCCCAGTCACCCATCTGTTGAACTGGCTTTGGTTCTACTCATGTGCTCCGGGACCCTCACATGGCACACTTTGCCACCCTCATCCATTAGGTGCCCCCCACCCCCAGCTGAGTTCATGCCTCCTGCTTCATCCCTGGTCAGCACTGACCACGGGTGCAGTGGTACGGTTTGCTTCCTAGTGGCTTCAAGTCTGTGTCCCCAAGGGCAGGGACCAGGTTGCCCTGTCCCCACCGTTGGGCCTTAGGAGATGCCCTGGGGTGAAAAAATGAAGGAACGTGTAGTGTGGGCCCTCCGCCATCCTGAAGCCCATGCAGCTTCATCGGGGTGAGCGGGCGGCCCGGGTAGCTCTCCTGTGCCCCCTGCCCTGCCACCCTACAGGCCTGGGGGAAGTGGGGGAGGAGCCTCGGCAGGAGAGGACTCTTGGCCCTTCCTCCACCTGGGCGTCATCCGCGCCCCAGGGCTGGGAGACCCCACTGCCAGCCCACCTGGGTCCCACCTGGCTCCCCACATGGGCTCCTCACACTCCCCCACTGACCCGCCTGTCTCTCTCTCTCTTGCAGCCAACAGTTCCCTGCTTGGAGGCGGCGGTGGTGAGTGGACCTTCCTGTCTCTGGTGAGGGGTGGGGGTGGGGTGGTGACATCTCTCCTCCATGTCTGTCCTCTCCTGCCCCTGGCTCTCAGGGCCCAGCTCACGGTGCCCTCAGCCTGGGCCCTGCCTCCTGCGGTCCCTTGGCCTGGTCTGCCCTCACTGTAGCCAAGGCTGGAGACCTGGAAGCAGGCCTGCTCCCTCCCTGAGTGACCCGAGCAAGCCCCTCGCCCCTCTGAATGCGCCTCCTGGTCTGTAACTTGGGAGCGGGGAGGCACAGGTAGGTGGGAAGAGCCCAGCCTTGCCCCGACACCCGTGTGACCTTGGGAAGCCCTGTCCCCCTTGGCCTCAGCTTCCCCACCTGAGAAGGTAAAAGTGTCTTCTCTGCCCGGCCCTGGCACCTCGCAGGGTGGCTCTCAGAAAGGCAGGGAGAGCTGCCCCCCTGGGCCGGGCGGGCAGGAGGTGGCAGGTGTCCCTGTGTCCCCCGCGTCTTCCTCCCGGCCAGCCTGCCCAGGCCGCTGCCCAGCCCCTCGCCCAGGCCCCGGCCCACAGCGGCCGCCGCCGTCTGCGCAGGCGGCGGGATGATTGGTGAGCCAGGGGGCAGGGGTTAATGCGCTGTAGGATAAATCCTGGGGACCGTGTTTACGGCAGCGGTGGCGGGGCCCAGGCCAGGTTTTAAAAGGGGGAAAAATAAAAGGGGCGTGAAGGTCAGGAATAAATAAGAGCAGCGCTGAGAGCTGTCGGTGACCAGCCAGGATGCAGGATGGGGGTCTGTTGTGGCTGGAGATATTTCCCTCCTACCCAGTTCTCCTCCAGCCGTCCCCGTGGAGGTCACAGCTACCAGGAGGCCTCATGGCATGAAGGGCTTCACCAGGGACCGTGGGCCCTCAGACAGCCCATCTAGGACCCTCTTCAAAGCCCTTTTGGAGGACCTGGGGCCTGAGCTGATTTGACACCTGCCCTGCCCCACCCACAGCACCCTCTCCCTCCTCCGTTTGTTCATCACCCAGGGATTGAGTACCTGCTGTGTGTGGGGCCCGAGCTGGGTGCTAGGACAGACACCGCAGGGTGCAGACAGGCCTGTCCCCTGAGCTCAATGGTGCAGTGAGAGCGCCCACCATCACCCAGAGTCGTCTGTCCTGTGCGGGTGGGGTGGGGCACGGGCAACCTGGGAGCTTAGGCATCAGGAAGGCTTTTGGAAGGAGGTGGCACCTACACTGGGACCCAAGGGATGGGCAGGAGTGAGCCCGGGGTAGAGTGGTAGGAGGGGTGTCCCGGGCAGAGGGAAGTGGAGGAGAGGCCGGTCGCGGTGGCTCACGCCTGTGATCCCAGCGCTCTGGGAGGCTGAGGCGGGAGGGTCGCTTGAGCTCAGGAGTTCACGACCAGCCTGAGCAAGAGCGAGACCCCGTCTCTACTAAAAATAGAAAAATTAGCCAGGCATCATGGCACGCGCCTGTAGTCCCAGCTCCTCGGGAGGCTGAGGCAGGAGGATGGCTTGAGCCCAGGAGTTCGAGGCTGCAGTGAGCTATGATCCTGCCACTACACTCCAGCCTGGGTGACAGAGTGAGACCAAGATCCTGTCTCTTTAAAAAAAAAAGGTGTGGGCCCTTCAATCCTAAATCAACTCATGGGGCCTCTTCTGCTGAAAACCTTGCCAGGGCTCTCATTTCACCCAGAGCCAAGGCCACGGGTCCTGACCATGGCCCACAGGGTCCCCAGCCACCACTCAGGCTCAACTCCACACTGCCCACCCTCCCCACTCCGCTACAGCCACCCCAGCCTCCCTGAACAGGCCGGGCCCAGTCCTGCCTCGGGGCCTTTGCGCTGGCTGCTCCCTCACGTGGGACGCTCTTCCTCCAGATGTGCACGTGGCCACTCCCCTTCACCTCTTACAAGCCTTACCGAATGCCCTCTCTGAGCAGGGCCCACCCTGAGCCCTAACTGCATCGCAGCTGTCTGCCCTGCCCTACCCTGCCCTACCCTGGACCCTCACCCAGCTCTGGTTTTCATTTTTCTCAGAGCACCTGTCTGCTTCTAACATGCTGTATAATTCACTTGTTTATTATGTTCCATGTCTTCTCCCCCGTGAAAATGAAAGACTTTATCTCTAGCACCCAGAACTGGGTCTGGCACATTTAGTAGGTGCTTGATAAATGTTTGTTGAATGAATGAGTGAACTGCAGGTAAAGGTGGGGACAGCCCTACAATTAAGTGAAGGACTTACCCAAAGTCAACAGGCAAGAACCGTGGAAGATTTAGGCAGATGAAGGAGCGGCTAATAGATGGCCGCGTGACCTCACTCGGGGAAGTCGAGGGGCACTTGCCCTGGCCAGACTTGGGAGGGCACAGTGGGGGAGGGCCCTCTAGCTCCCCTTCCAGCTTTGGGGCTGAGGGGAGGCTGGAACAGGCCTCTCCCACGGCCTGACTGACGCAGAGATGGATGGGGTGGGCGCGACACGGGAGGAAGTGGGCCCAGAGTCCAGCCTTTTAACGCCGGCCGAGATTTATGGAGCCGCCGCAAGTGCTCACTGGGGCTGTCATTCTGCTAATGTGATTGGAACAAGGTGGAGGTGGCAGGGAGGGGACCATGGTAGGGATGAGGCACCAGCCTGGGGCTGGGATGGAGCTGGTCCAGGCCCCAGATGTCCTCTGCCCTCTACCACCACCACCACCACCCCGTCCACCCAGCCCCAACCCCCGACCTGCAGGGGGCCAGATGCCCACTTTTGACTCTGCATAGATGGACCCTGTCTTCCCATGGGGTCCCTGCTGTCCCTCTGGCAGGGGTTCTGGCCTCTACCACTCACCCTCCCATCCACCCCGCTTCCCCCTCTGCCCACTCATCCATCACCCCCATCCGTGCACTGAACAGCCCTATGCTGTCCTGCCACCCCAGCTGCCTTGGTTAAAAGGGCCACAGCGCCCACCTGGCACCCCCAGCTCATCTGCTCTGTCTCTTTCTCACAGCGCTGATTCCCTTTTAACCTGCTTGCATTTATGTTTGTTCTTCATTGCCCGTTGCCCCCTCTGGAATGTGTGCTCCCAGGGCAGGGTTCTGGGCGATTCTGAGCCCCTAGAACAGCCCCTGCTCTGTGGTGAACACTCAGTCAACAGTTATGGAGTGCTTAGGTGTACCCTTGGCAGGCCAGGCCCTGCCCTGGGAGCAGGGACAGGGTTCTCACAGTCCAGGGCCCCCCACCCCCACCTCCCAGGCTGCCTGTCCCACCAGGGGGAGGTGTGGGTGGTGCCTTCGAGTTCCCACAGAGGGGGGCCTGGCCCAGCCTGCAGGGCTTTGGTCTGGTAAGTGAGGTGATTCAGGGTAGGAGAGGCTGCAGCCCTGGGGAGCAGGGAAGGGGGTCTGCAGGGCACCCCCAACCTCAGTGGGAGCCCGAGGAGCTACTGGGGGCTAAAGGGACTTAGCCTGGAAGGTCCAGGACTCCTGGGCCTGCCTCACTCTGGGATTAGACCCGTGCCAGGCCCTGAGGCCAAGCTAGGTGGTACCGGCAACACAGTGAATCTTGGGGAAGTCCCCCTGCTCCCCTGCTCCCCATCCCTTCCTGGAGCTCCCTCTGAGTTGGGGGGGTGGGCTATGCCAAATGCTGGGACTCAGGAGTTGGCTCTGCTCTCAAGGAGACACGGTTTAGTCTGGAAGGTCGCAGAGGGGGCATTTGACTTGGGCCCTGAAAGCTGAATAGGAGTTCAGCAGATGCAGCAGGATGGAGAGGCCCCCTAGGGAGAGGGTCCTGTCTGCTGTGGGTAGGCTTGATGGGCCTGGGGCCTGGGGGAGCCACCAGCCTCCCCGCCAGACCCTTTGGCCCAATGACTGCCAGACCCACTCCTCTCTCCCGCCCCCCCTCCTGGAAAGCTTTTACTGGCTCAATAAAAAAAATTTTTAAACACTCTCCTATTGTATGGTAAGAAGGGAGGCAGGTCCTAAATCAGGATGGGAATCGACAGGGCCCTGACGCATGTCTCTCCTGTTTATTAGGACTGGAATGTTTACTCGGCGATAAGGAGCCGGCTTTCTCGGAGAGATTTGTGCGCTCTTTTTCAATTACCCCTCGTCTTTCTCTGCCACTTTTGCACTAAAGGGATAATAAATGTATCGGAGCGTTTCAATTATTCATCTAAATCATGACTGCGCCTGCCAGGGCCAAGCTTTAGTGACAGATTAATTCAGGGCCGCCATCTCTGCTCTGGCCTGGCCAGCGCCCGAAGGGTCAGCTCCAGAGGTGATGGGATAGGGTCAGGCAGTTCTCTGGTGGGCGGGAGGGCAGGATGGAACCTTGTGCCCACCCCACCCCCCACTCCCTGCCTGGGGCCTTCTGGAGGTCAGCAGACCCCACCCAAACCTGAAGGAGCCAGCACGTGCCTGGGAGGGTGCAGCCACCCTGCAGTCCTGCCATTTGTCTCTGCACCCCACTGCACCCCATGGCAAGTCCATGTGTGTGTCCTGCACAACAGGTCGCAGGCTCCTCATGCCCAAGAGAAGCCAGGGGACTGGGCTGCCCTCACCGCCCTCTGCTGGCGCCGGGCCTTTGCACATGCTGCCCTGTGCCTGAGAGCTCCTCTGCCCTCCTAGTTATCACCTTCCCACATCAGGGTGGCCTCTCTGACACTCCCTGCCACGTGCCCAGCACTGTCCTGACTCTGGGATATGGCAGCCCCTGCCGGCCCTGGGCTGGCATTGTGCCGCCGGTGATAATCAGACTCCTGTTTGTGCGGTTATTCAAGCCCTACCGGCCTCCCGGTCAGACTCCCCCAGGGCCGGGCGCAGGCAGACCTGTGTGTGGACGCGGGGCCCAGGCGCCCCCCGCCAGGTGCCCGTGCGTGCGTGGGCGCGCAGCTCTCCCCCAGGCCCCGCCACGGTCCCTCGCCACGTGAGGAACCTGCCACCCGGGGCGCGCCCTCTCCCCTCCTCACACACGAGCGGACCCTCTCCTCTGTGTCCCTCCTTCTCGCTCCTCGCTCTCCCTGGGGCCTGTCTCCTGCCGTCTCCCTCGTTTTCTCTGCATTTCTCGTTCGTTCTTCTCTCTCTCCCTCGTCGCTGCCCTTCTTACTCCCTGTCTGTCCCCCTCAGCTCCTCTGCTCGTCGCCAGCGGGCCTGGGAGATGCGCTGGGCGCTCGGTATTCAGACCTCGGCTTCCGCGCTCGCGCGACCGCCTGTTCCGCTATGGCCCGTCGCCGTCGCCGCGCCAATCCGCGCTTGCTCCCGCGCCCGCTCCGTTGGCCGTGGCCTGGCTCAGCGGGCAGATCGCGGGGCCCCGTGGCCCGAGGCCGCCTCGGCCGGCTGTTTGCGGCCTGGCCCCGGCTGGGCTGGGCTCAGGAGCAGCGCCCCCAGCCAGCCCTCGCCCCGCTCTGTGCGCCCGGCTCCGACTCCGGGCGGCGGCCGTGCGGGGCGGGTGGCGCGGGACGCTCTGACCTGGAGTCGTCTGGCAAAGCGCGGGGGTGGGGGCCGCGATTCAGTGTGGAGGGGAAGGGCATGCCGGGAAGAGGGGACAGCAACGGGCCCCACACGCCGCCTCTTCACGCCCCTCCCCAGCTCAGAGCTTCCCACTGGGCTGGAATCAATCCCAGATTCCTCCCGCCTCCCACCGGGTCCTGCCGCCCCCGCCGCCCCCACCTGGCTGCCCGCCTGCCTCTGTCCCTGCCCGGGCCTCTGCCCTGGCCGAGCCCCCTGCCTGGACCTCCGCGATCTTCTTCCCAAAGCCAGTTCTTTCTCGTCGGTCAGGCTCCGCTCAAATGCCACCTCCTCAGAGGGGCCTTCTCAACTTCTAAACGGCGCCCGGCCACCCTTGCCCAGCTCCATTTGCTCCGCCTCCAATTTCTCCACTGCTGTGATGCTCGAGCTGCGTGTCCCCCACTGGACATCCTGGCCCTCGCACAGGGCTGGCACGTGCTGCATCCCCCCAGAGTGTCCACCATGTGGCCGGCTGAGCCTCCCCCTGCGGGATCTCTCCTACCTTCACCTCAGCAACGTGGGATGCACCATTAGCATCTCTGTTGTGCAGATGAGGAAACTGAGGCCCCAAGTGGGAGCTGAACCTTGCTCCCACCCCCACTCCCCAGCCGGCCCTTCCTGGGTAAGAGCAATGGTGGGACTCAGCCCCCAGGTGGGGACTGCCCCATGGCCATAGTGAAGGTCGGCCGGGCAGGCCTGTGGGGCTAATGCTCTGCCCCCAACAGGCAAGATGCTGCCAAGCCCCTGCATGCAGCTGCCATGAGCATTTTTAATAACGGGAGTGATTTCTGCATGATGACTGAGGCGCCGCCGTGTACATAATGAAGCCCTGATGTTTTCAAATCCCCATTTAAGGAGCTGATCTCACCCCGTAATGAATTTCAGATCACATCGCAGCGCTGTCGTCCATCCATCTTCTCCCTGGGGCACCCACCCGCCTTGGCACTGATAGGGTGGGGCCTGGTGAGGGTGGGCTCTGTATCCCCCTTGGGCTGAGCCAAAGCCTAGCGCAGAGCCACGGCTGGCTCAGGTTTGTTGATTGAATGAGCGACCAGGAAGGTGTGGGCAGAGGCACAGGCAGTTCTGACAACGGGGGTACACTCAGGGTCGTGGTCGAGGAGGTGAATGGAGGTGAGGTAGAGACTGTGGGGTGGGCCAGGAGAGAGAAGAGTACAAAGGCCTTGGGGTGGGCCATTTACCCAGGCTTTATGGCTGTGCCTGCCCTCTGCAGGGGTGAGGGTCTGGGGGTGCAGCAACTGAGGCATCTGCCCCTGGTGCAGCTGACACCCTCTCAGGGACTCAGTTTCCCATCTGCGTGGGGGGCCTGGCCCCTTTCAGCCCCGGCATTCGGCATTTCTGTAGCCCTCCTTCCGAGAAAGAAACCAGGACAGGACATGAGGTGCCTGAGGTCTGGGTGGCAGCTGCTGGCTGTGCCAGGTGGCTGCTGTGAGCTCTCCCAGGCTGGTGCTTGGCCCTGTCCAGGTGCAGAGTGGCCCCCAGGCTCAGACCGCTGTGCCTTCCTGGGCTGAGAGCCACACCCCTCCTCAGCCCCCAGCTCCGGCCTCTGCCTCCCCTGGGCCCCTCTCACCAGCTCCTCCTGCCTTCTTTCTCAGGGAGCTCCCCGGCATGGCTCCCATCCCTGGGGAACAGAGCACCTGAGAGCACGAAGGGGCACAGGAGTCTTGCCTCAGTGCCCCTCAGTTGGTGACTAAGCCTCAGTCCCCCATCTGTAAAAAGGGGGTGACAATGTGATAAAGTGCAAGGCGCTTTGGCGCAGTCTCTTACTGAATGCCCATGCCAAGTGAGGAGGGAGGTGCTATTACAGATGACCTTGTTGTACAGATGAGGAAACTGAGGCACAGAAAGGGGAAGGTGACCCAGCAAGTGGGTGGAAGAGCTGGGGGCAGGGACTTGGGTCTGGGAAGCTCCTGGGCCAGGTGTTGCTCAGGGCTGGTTCTGCTCTGTAACTAGAAGTCCTGTCTCTGCACAGCCCCAGGGGGCTCATTTCAGAGGCCTGAGGTTGAACCAGAGAGGTGGGAGGCTCGGCCCCCTGAGGAGGCAGGCCAGAGACCCAGCTCCACCCAGGCCCAGCCACCCCCATGACCTGGCCCAGGCCCCCTTCCTGCTCACCTGCCTGCTGTGGGGCCCACAGGAGCCCAGGAGTGTTGGGGCAGTGGGGAGGGCTGCCCAGGTAAGGCCTTACAGCCCCTACTTTGCTGTGTGACTCTGAGAAAGTGGCTTTGCCTCCTGAGCCCTGGTCACTACTTCTATAAAATGGGGCTGAGTAATGTGGGTCTTAGTTTCTGCCCCTCCTCTACCCGGGAGACCTTAGACAAGTTGCTTAATCTCCAGCCTTCAGCCTCCCACCCCGGCCACCTCCCAGCATCTCTCAGTGCTCCCAGAACTCTCTTGAGGCCAGGGTTCTGAGACTCAGAGAGGTTAAGTGACCTGCCCAAAGCCACCAGTAACCCTGTGGCCAGGAATTGTGGGACGAGAAATCCCAGAAGGGCGTGCACAGGGGGCCGGCCCCACAGGATGGGGGAGGGGGAGAGGGGGAGAGGGGGAGAGGAGAGGCCCCTGTCCTCTGGCAGGGGCACAGCTGCCCCCCCACCCCCCCACCCCATCCCCCAGGCCACAGGCCTCCTCTTGTTCCTGTAAATAATTAATTAGCCCCTGCTTGCTTGTTTGTTTAGCATGAGGAATGCTCCCCCACTGAGACGCATTTATTGCTGAATAAATTTAAATATCTAATCTTCCCTTCATGAATATTACAGCACCCTAAATAGCAGCCAATGCATCCTAAGCACCTTGGCGGATGGCCCCACCAGAGCCTGCCTGCCTTCCACCTCTGCCAGCTCCGGCCCCTGCCTGCCCCTTCCCCGTGCCCCTCCCACCCCGGACATGCCCAGGCCCTGGGCAGTCATTTGGGCCAGCCTGCCCGTCCTGCTCTGGAGAGGCATGCGCAGAGGCCAAGGCTGCCTACCCACCTTCCTGGGGTGCACACAGCCACAGCCACCGCAGCAGTGTCTCCAAGCAGGGAGGTGCCTGGGACCAGGGCAGGAGGGCCAGAGGGCTTCAGGCAAGGGCAGACAGGCCCCTTCCATCCCCCCCGCCCCCCCCCCCTTGTGGCAGCAGCATCTGAGGAGCGAGGAGCGGCCTGGGGAAGAGGCTTACCAAGAAGGAGGAAAAGCTCAGGGAGGCTGGAGGAGGGGAGTTGGGGGGTGCCAGTCAGCCACGTTGGGGCAGCTGAACAGTCTAGAAAGATGAGTGGTTTAGGCCACTTGGCAATGAGAGGTCCCCAAAGCAGTCCGTCTGTTGGAGGGGGGCACGTGTTGATGTGGAGAGGGGCAGAGAGGCCCTTTTAAGGTCCCAGAGGGAGTACAGCCACCAAACCTGGGAACCCAACCTTTCAGCTGTGTGACCTTGGGCAATTTCCCTCTCTATGCCTCAATTTCTTCTCCTACAAAGCAAGAACAATGACAGCACCTCCTGGGGTGGCTGTGAGGCTCAAATAAGACAGTGGATGGGCCGGGCGGTGTGGTGGCTCATGCCTGTAATCCCAGCACTTTGGGAGGCTGAGATGGGAGGATTGCTTGAGTCCAGGAGTTTGAGACCAGCCTGGGCAACATAGCAAGACCCTGTCTCTACAAAAAATAAAAAAAGTTAGCTGGGCATCGTGGCACACACCTGTAGTCCTAGCTCCTCGGGAGGCTGAGGCAGGAGGATCCCTTGAGCCCAGGAGTTTGAGGTTGCAGTGAGCTATGATCAGGCCACTGCACTCCAGCCTGGGCGACATAGTGAGACCCTGTCTCAAAAAAGAAAAAAAAAAAAAAAAGGCAGCCAGGCAGGTGCTTTATAAGAGGGCTGAGGTTGAGGAACCAGACCCAGGAGGTCAAGGGTGAAAGAGAGGGAGGGGCTGCTGGGCAGAGGCAGAGTGGGCCTTAGGGGGTGTCTTCTGGCCACTGGTGGAGGAAGGCTTCATCTGAGACCTGGTGGGGAGACACCTGAGAAGGGTCCCAGCACCCAAGTGGGCTCAGGCAGTCTTTCCCCAGGAAAGATCCAGGGTTTCCGCTGAGTCTGGTGGGGTTGAGCTGGAGGTCTGAGGTTTGTTTTGGTGGCTGAGGGGCCTGGAGAGGAGACGGAGGGTCAGTGAGCTCCTGTGAATTGGGGACATACTACCGCCCACCAGGCAGCCCCAGGAGCCAGGGCTCAGGTAGGAAGGGGGGACATTTCCCTGGGATGGGACCCCAGGAAGCTACCTCCTCCTCCGAGTCTCCGGGACTCAGCCCAAGGTAAGAGCCAGAATGGGGCCTGGAGGTCAGAATCTAGGGAGCTGCAGGCAGTGGGGGGGGGGGGGCCCTTGGGGCCTATGGCTGAGGACAGAGGGTGGGGGTTCCCCTCTGCACTCAGGGCGGGGAGGGGAAGATCAACAAGGCTGGTGCATGGACGGGGAAGGGGGCAGGCAGGCAAGAGGGGCCAGGCTGCGCTTTGGCTTGCTGTGGGGGTTGGCGGGGCAGGGAGTTGCCCAGGGCCTATCCCTCATCTCTGCTTTGCAGGAACCTCTCCCCTGGGCACCTGCAGAACAGTCACACGGCCCTGGCCCTGTTATGGAAACTGCTGGGGGGGGGGTCCAGCCCAAGGCCTCTGCTAGCAGCAATTCCAACCCCCTCCACCTTCCTTGTGCCCCCAGGTCAGCCCCAAAGGCCTGGCTTCAGCCCATCTGCTTCTGCAGGAAACATTAAACCCTGGAACACAGATCTCACTGAGCTCCACTTCCGAACAGCTCCCACGGCGTCCAAGGTCGCCTGCAGGACATTAGCACCCAGAGATGGCAGGCAGCGGGGGGCCAGGTGGCTAAGAACACCAGACAGGGCCAGAGGTTCCCAGGAGAGCTGGCTCAGACACATCCCTGTGCTCACCCCCATACACTGTGAACACCCTTTGCACACCTACCTCCCAGCATAGTCTTTGGTGTACACATACCCCAAACATACCCAACTGTCACACCGTCATTAATAATGGCAACATACCCCACTCACGCCAAGTACTGGTTTAAGCATATTACAAGGATTAATCCTTCCAACAACCCTATGAGGTGAATACGACTATTATCCCATTTTACAGATGGGCAACTGAGGCCCAGACAGGTTAAGTGATGTGCCCTGGATCACATATCTGTGACTGGCAGAGCTGGGATTTGAACTCAGGCTACCCAGCCCCACAGTCCCTGCTTTTGTATGCTGTGCTGGGTGCTTCCATGGCACGCCCACCCAGAATAGACACACTGCTCCAGGAACTCCAGGTTGCACCCGGCCCTACGGCACCTGGATGCCCTGCCTTCGCCTTCACGCCCAGCCTCCTCCTGGGCTGCAGCTGCCTTTATCCCTGCACAGGAGAGCAGAGGGCAGGAAGGACCCAGCCCTGAGCCACTCTCAGGACTCCCCCAACCTCTGTACCCACCCACCCCATCCCTGGGACACTCTGAGAAATGCCTGGTGCCAGCTCCAAGTGAAGTTGCAAAATTAGGTTTAATTGGGCACCACAGGGCATAAGAGAAAACAGCAGGAAAAAGGTGGGGAGTGGTCCAGCTGGTGTCCCTGAACCTGTGCCAAGACGTTGGAGGGAGGAGATGGAGAAAGGGCCTTTGGTTTGTGCATCTGTAAAATGGGGAAATGATGGTCCTTTCCTGATGCCGGCACTGTGAGCACCAGGCAGCTGGTGCCCAAGGAGCTCCTGACACAGGCCGGGGTGATCAGAACTGCCAGAGATGGGCCATATTCTCGTGGGCAGCAGGTGGCTTTTCTTCCCGGAAGAATCACTGTCCCCATTTTCCAGATGAGACAATGGACACTAAGAGAGGGGAAAGGACAAAGTTCCGCAGCCATGACGGGCAAGCCAGCACCTGACTCAGGCCTGCCTGAGGCCGCCTGGGCGAAGTCAGGCTGCAGGAGCTGCTCCTCCGGGCGTCCCGCTGCGCCCGGTTTGTTTATCTGGGCCCGGGTCCCCAGGGTCCTTCGCGAGGCCCCGGAGTCGCCCTCAGGTAAACAAGCCCAGGCCCAGCAGCAATTAAGCCAGATGCGCTAACGAGGCGGCTGGTTAACCATCCCGGCTTTGTGCGCCCTGAGACACCGCGTGGCCGATCCAGCTCCCGGCGTGGCGCCCGGAAGGGGTTCGAAGACCCGGCTCCGGCTCCGGATGGAATCTGCCATTTGTATCTAGGTGGCCTCTACTTCCTCCTCTGTAAAATGGGTCCTAGAGTTTGCGGCAGCCTCGTGGGGTGACTTTGGGGGGGGGTGTCTAGGGATCAGACCGACTCTGGCCCAGTGGCGCGTCGGGGACAGAGCTGGAGAAGGGGGTGGGGGCGGGGCAGCTTCTTTGTCGCCCTGGCTGGGGCTGCGGGTCCTGCCCCGGCGGACGGACCCCGCCTCCCGGAGCCGGGAACAGCAGGGCGGGCTAGGCGCGCCCCCTGCCGGCTGCCCCGCTTCTCGCCAGGGTGGGGGCCGGCTGCGGCTCTTCTCTGCCTCAGTTTCCCCACATATGAAACAAACTCCGGGCGGGGGTGATGGGAGCGGCCGGAGGCCGCGGGGGAAAGGCGTGGTGGCTGGTCCTAGCACCGCCGAGGGGGCTTCTTGAGATTGGGAGCGCTCAGCCACGGGCCTCAGCCTTCTCTGTAAGGCGGGTCAGTCACGCCTGACCCCTCAGGGACGCGGGGAGCCCCACGGCTCACACCCCTCCCCCGCAGTGGACGGCTGCATTCACCGGGCCGCCGGCCCCCTGCTCACCGACGAGTGCCGGACCCTGCAGAGCTGCGAGACCGGCAAGGCCAAGATCACCTGCGGCTATCGGCTGCCAGCCAAGTGTGAGTCCCCGACACCCCTGCAGCCGTGGGGCGCATTCAGGGTGCCTGTGAGTAATTGGGACATTAGGGGTGCGGCCCCCACAGAGTTGCTGGGGGCTTCCTCAGGGAGCATTTCTTAACCTTAAGTGCCGGGACCTGGCGCCTCTTCGCACAGCCCCAGAAGCAGGAGGTGCGGGGCGTGGAGGCTGGGGAGGGCCCTGACGGGAGGCGAGGAGCCAGGGCGGCGCCCCAGGTCCCAGCCCGCGGGGAGGGGTCGGTGCGCACGTGTGGATTCGGGCTGGAGGGCACACTCGGTGCCCACAGGGGTGGGCTCCTTCCCCGGGGGAGTCTCAGAACTTGGGGGGAGAAGGCTGTTTCCTGCTCCCCCAGCCCAGACCGGCCCGGGGAGACCCCGTAGAGCCCCAAGCCGGTCTGACCTCCTCGCCACCCCGCAGACGTCATTCACACGGTGGGGCCCATCGTCCAGGGAGAGCCCAGCGCCAGCCAGGCCGCTGAGCTCCGCAGCTGCTACCTGAGCAGCCTCGACCTGCTGCTGGAACACCGGCTCCGCTCGGCGGTGAGGGGCGCCGGGGCAGGTGGGGGCGGCCCGCGGGAGGTGGCGGGTGGGAGGTGGGGCGCAGTGACGATGTCCCCAATTCCCTTCACGCCCCACCCCTGCCCTAGGCGTTCCCCTGCATCTCCACTGGCGTGTTCGGTGAGTGGGGTGTGGGAGAACAAGAGCCAGGAGTGGGCGTGGGGGGCCCAGACGCCGGGAGGGGCCGGTGCTGGCGCCGGGAGGGGGCGGGCCACAGCCCGGGACTTGCTCGCTCACCCGCGCCCCGCCCCGCCCCGCCTGCCCCCAGGCTACCCCAACAAGGCTGCGGCCGAGGTCGTACTGGCCACGCTGCGCGAGTGGCTGGAGCAGCACAAGGACAAGGTGGGGCCTGGGCCTGGGCAAGGGTGGGGCCCAAATCCTGGCTTGGCTGACCAGCCGCTCAGCCATCGCCAGGGGAGCACGGGTGCGGAGCGTAGGGCCGGCCGGGCCCCGGGTCCGGGGTCCATGCCGGTCCTCTCTGCGGCCCCTTCCTTCCCTGCATCTGGGCAAGGGGCGCACACCCCTGAACTCCCTCTGTGAAGGGTGCAGGGCGAGGCAGGTGCAAACCTGCAGGGACGGGATGTGGTGGCTGCGGCCCAGGCTGAGCAGTCCTCGGGCACAGGTGGATCGGCTGATCATCTGCGTGTTCCTCGAGAAGGACGAGAACATCTACCGACACCTGCTCCCCCACTACTTCCCCGCGGGTACGTGGCCGCGGCCCCCCACAGCGCCCACCCCTCGGCCAGCCCCCGCCCCCTTCCCACTGTCCCTGGGGCACGCTCTCACTGTCCTCTGCCTTCCAGCCTGAGGCTCCCGCAACCCACCCTGACCAGGACTGGTAAGCAGGGCCTGGCCCGCAGAGTGGCTGCCCTAGACTAACCTGCCCACTAACACACCCGCTCACCCCCTGCCGGCGCTCACTGCCACACAGGGCGAGAGAAGCCAGGGAAGCCAGGGAGGCAGCCTGGGAGGGCAGGGGTAACCCCACAACAACCTCTGATCACTGTGCTCTGCCCTCAGACCTGCCTGCAGGACCTCGCTCCCAGCTCTGAGAGGTTGCCAAAGCCTGCAGCCTGGCCTGGGCCTGGCCACCCCGTCCTTACCACAGCGCCCTACCCCTCAGGAGCCTAATAAAGATCACTTTGCGGCAGCTCCTACAGTCTGAGCTCTGGCTGGCTTGGGGCTGAGGTGAGGGAGGCGGCTGAGAGGTGTGTGGGTCGGAGCCCTTGGACAGGTGCTTTGGCTTAAATGGGCTGGTAAGAGCTCTTGGTGAGCCAGGCGGGTGGAGGCATGGGCCAGACGGCAGAGGCAGCAGCAGCACTTCACATTTATTGAGGGCTGCCCCGAGGTGCTCACTGCCTGGGGGCTCAGACCCCGCATGTGCTGGGGGAAAGAAAAGAGGTGAAGGCAAAAAGGCAGGCAATGCAGACACACCATAGCCCAAGCAAACGGGGTGCAAAGCAGGCACAGGCAGGGGGCCTAGGGGTGGGGCGAGACTGGGGACCTGCAAGCCCTGCCTAGGTAGGCCTGAGGATGAGCACAGGTTTGAAGGCTACCCTACCAGGTTGGCACTGCCTGGGGGTGTACCAGCTCCACTATCTACCCTGAGCCAGGCCCTAGCATCACATGGACTCCATGCAGACCCCTGGGTGGAGGGCAGGAAGCTGGGGTCTAGGGTCCTGGCCAGGACAGCACAAGAGGCAGGGCTTATGAGGGAGCAGCTGGAAGGGTGGGTAGCCCTGGGACCCTGGGCAGGTCCCCAGGGAACTTCCATGATCCCGTGGAATCCCCTGGGCCAGCTAAAGAGGGAAGGGGAAGGCCTTAAGGAAAGAAAGCACAACTCCAAGGAACCAGGAGGGGTCCCCAAGAGGCCTGGCCCCCTCAAAACTGCTCCTGGTGGGGAAGCTTAGGAACAGACAGATGGAAAGCTGGGGGACCCACCTGGGGTTAGGGGGACAGCCACACAAAAAGCAGCAAGGCGGGCAGGCAGCAGCAGAGCAGGGACACGCACACACAAGGCTCACCACCAGCATCCCCTTTAATAAAACACGGGAGGTCGTGTGACAGGAAGAAGGGGGTGAAATATAACCATTTACAACCACAAAAAACCTCTGTACACGTCTAGCGCCTGGCAGAGGGGAGGGCAGGCCAGGCGAGCCCTATTTGTAGAGGATGTCGTAGTGCCCAGGCCGGTAGAGTAGGTAGACCTTGGGCTCAGAGCCCTCAGGGAAGACGTGCGGGTTGGTGGTGCCGCCCTCACCACGGTCCATGTACTCCACCTGGATGGACACGCTGAGGGCCTGGGCCAGTGCGATGATGTGGATGTGGTCGCTCTCCTTGCACATGGGCTCCACCTCCTGTGGCACAGGTGCAGGTCAGGCTGGGCCTCAGCACCCCTCCCAGGCCACACTGGGCCCCGCTGCACCCCCAGCCCCACTGCTCACCACCCTGAGGCAAGAGGAAAAAAGGGAAGGCCCCAGGCAGAGATGTGGGGAGGGGTGGCACCTGCTGGCAGAACTCCTTGACAGTCCGCCCACCCTCGATGAAGTGCTCAAAGAACTTGCTCTCCCGCTGCAGGTAGCCTGAGGTGAGCAGCCGCAGGTAGACCACAAGGTAGTCTGAGGTGCTCTGGTCATTGAAGGAGGCCAGCAGGTCAGCGACTGAGGTCTGCTTCTCCACCTGCTCGATCAGGTCCATGAACTGCACCCGCAGAGGGACAAGGGGCAAGATGAGGGAGGAGACAGGTCAACTCCACCACAGCCAGGTGAACCACCCTCCACCCTGGCCGAGCCCGACATGGCAGTTACGGCTCACCGTGTTGTGGAAATCCTCAATTGTGAACTCAGTGAAGCCCTGGGACACCAGGTCCTCTTTGCTCTTGGCAGACACAGCCTTGAACCTGTGGGTGGCAGGGCAGGGGAGGCCCAGCATGGGCTCCTGGGCCAGCAGAGCAGGGGCCCAGAGAGGCCAGCCCAGGGGCAAGGGCCCAGCCACCACTGCCCACCTCAGACAAGGCCAGCCCCCATCCTCAGCTCAGACAGAAGCCCCAAGCAGGAGCCCAGCCTGCCATCTGGCCTAAGGTGGAACTGTGCCTCCTCTCCACGGAGAGAGAGGAGGGAGCCCTTGCCCACCTCCTGCAGTGCCCGCAGGCCTGCTCTCCTCACCGCTGTAATTCCTTGCTGTCATCCAGCAGCGCCTCCAAGTGGGAGAATCCAAAAGCTCGATAGAAGCAGTTCCCATCAGGCCTGGTCTTCCGGATGTACGAGTACTTTTTGTGGAGGTCCTGCAGAGAGGCAGCACCCACCCGACCCATCAACATCGGGCCCGAACCAGGGCTGGCCAAGTGCCCCCCACAAAGGTCACCCCACAGCAGGTAGCAACTGAGCTCCATGCTCCTGCCACCCTTGGCTCCTGACTCCAAGCTGCTGAATATGGTGATGAGAGTCACTCGGTAACCCACTGCCCACAGTCCCCCAGAATGCCTCAGGAAGCTGTGCACTTAGCACAAACTGGTTGCGCAGGTCACCAAAGCACTGCGGGGCCTACGGGGCTGTTTATAAAACAGGTGAGTGAATCCATCCTTGACCAAGGCAGCTTTTCCAGTCTTTCAACCCAAGAGAACTTCAAGGCAAGCAAGTCAGGACAGGGGCGCAGTCCCAGGCTCCACACCTCGGCCAGGCGTCTGGGGCCCCCACTGCACAGCCCAGCCCAGCCCAGCCCAGCCCAGCTCGGGCCAGACCAAGAAGAGTTCTCCCATTCCAGGCCTTTGCCTGCAGCTCTCCCTAGGCTGGAAATGGCCTCCTTCCTCCTACACCCTACCCTGCCCACTCACAGGTACCATCCCCGTGCAATCTTTTCTGGTCTCCCCCAACACAGAATGGAGTGTCTTCAGTCTACTGCACCTCCCACACCAGTGGGCTGGGTACTGCCTGGCAAGCACGCCTCACTCCCCTGCCTGGGCACACGCCCCTCTCCCCTCCCTACCCTCCCCCAGCTGGTGACCTTGTGTCCTTTTCCACTGAGACTTCCTCAGCCCACACCAGCACATCCGCCCTCAGCCTTCTCTCCCAATCCTCAAGGATCTGTCCCGGCCACCACCTAAGCTGCCCCTCCACTCTGCACTGGCCCAGCCTGTCCCCTCCCTCAGGCTCAAGGACAAGGGTCCAGTAAGCATGCCGCTCTTCCCACATCATCCATTCTCTCCCTCCTGCTTTGGACCCATCAGCACACATACAGCTGGTTCTTGCTCTAAAACAAAAAAAATCATTGACTTCACATTTCTTTCCAGCTACACCCCCTGCCCCCACTTCTTTGCTCTCCTTTACAGCAAAACTCAAAGTTGTCTGTGCTCACCATCTCTACTTCTCTCCCACGGGAGGCTTTTGCTCTAGCCAAGGTCACAAATGCCCTCCTCAGTTGCAGGGGCAAAGCCCTCAGCAGCATGGTCACCACTAGCCATACCCCCACCTGGATACCTCCTCCACTGGGCTGGCCACTCCCACCCTCTCCTTGTCTTCCCCCTACCTCCAAGGCCACCACCAAACCATACAGTGCCCTTTCTCACGACCCTGTGTGTCACCTGCCAGAGAACAGTCATGACACACAACCATGCACAGTGCCTGCCATGTGCCCGTGTGCCTGCACCACCCTGCTCAGGTCTGGGACAGCTTTTCCACTTTTAAACTATAGTTACTCTCTCACCAACATCAGTCTTGAGGATTTAAACAGCCCCAGATGGAAATCTCAGCCCTCAACTCTGATTTCAATCCTCACATCCCGCGTCCCCCACACCTCTGAGTTGTCCCATAGGCACCTCAGCCTAGCGATGCTGACCTGCCACCCACCTGCTCCTGCCCCAGGCTCCCTTCCCCACCTCAGTCAACCACAGCACCGGCCTTTCCACCCCTCACACCCAGAGCCTTTCAGCCACTGGTGACTTCTCTCCCTCACCACGTCCCAGCCAACGCCAAGTCCTTTTGGCTCTGCCTTCCACACACCTAGTATCCGATGCTTCCTGCCCCGTACTCCAGCCCTCGGCAGGTTTTACTACAAACGCCTCCCGGCAGGTCTCCCTGCTCCCTTCCCTCTTCCAGTCCATGAGACTCAAGTGCCACCTTCTCAGTGGGCTCTGCCAACTTCCCTGTTTAAAATGGCAAACATTCCTGCTCCCCATTTGTCTTTTCCTTCTTACTTTTCTCCACAGCACCTTCCAGCCTCTGACATACCACACATCCTAGTGCCCTCTTTGCCTGTGTCTGTCCACCCTGAACTATAAGCTTCATGAGGGCTGGAGTTTATCGGTTTTAGTCATCACTCCATCTCCAGTGCCTGAAATAGCACCTAGACCACAGTATGTGCTCAGTAAATGTTAAGCCAGTAGCACACCACAACTACAAAGAGCCCAGACCATTGTTGCTACCAGAACAGCCACTATAATCACTCTGAGCACTCACTCTGTGCCAGGCACTTTGCTAGGGGCTAATATCCGTTCTCCTATTAATCCTCACAGGAGCCCAGTTTACAGAGGAGCAAAGTCTGCACCCAGGTCTGCCTGGGCTCTGCTGTCACAGCCCTGCCTCTGCCCAGGGAGAAAAGGTGGGCTTGGGCACAGTACACAGAATGGGGGTGTCAGGGCACAGGGGCAGGTTCTTGCACAGACAGCATGCTCTGGACCTTCACGCTGAATGACTCCACGAGAAGAACCTGAGGCCCCACTTTTCCAATTTCACCAGGGTGATCCAGCACGACAGGCAGGCCTTGAAATGGGGGCCCCACTCCCCCAACCTGCCACATGGGGAGAGCAGGAACCCACTGCTTAGTAAGCCCAGCACCTGACCTGCATCATCTCCTTCAACTCTCACACTTGCCTAAGGCAGAAGACATCTCCACCCAGAGATGAGAAAACAAAGGTGGCTCCAAGAAGTTCAGGGCGTTGCCAAGATCACACAGCCGGAAGTGAAGCTAGGACTTGAACCCAGGTCAGGCTCCAAAGCCAGTGAGGAAATCACAAACACCCAAGCGAGGGATTTGAGTAGATCACAAATCACACACAGCTGGATCTGGCCTGCAGGTGTGTTGTTCGGCCCACATAACATCTTAAATTTGCATTAGCTGCCAACTGTTAGAAGTGAGGAGATTTGGTTACTTGTGGCTTCTCTTGGAAAAACAGATCTGGCAACAATGGAGTGACAAGTATGCACACTCCCCTTTGCCCCAGGGGCCTTCACTCCTTACTACTGTCTGGCTGATACTGAGCTACGGTGTCCTCCTCGTTCACCACCTGGCCACCTTCAATTGCCTGGGTTACCGGCCTGGCTACCTCAAGATCCCTCCTCCAGGTGGAAGGTTCGAAGCATCTCTGTTCTTTGGGGAGGAGGGTGGGAAGAGTAACATTTACTAAACCCCCACACTGTGCACTGGATAATGTTATCCACACTTATTGTCACATTTCAAAGTCCCCAGCTCATAGTCTTAAAAAGCAAGTGGTGAAGCGCTTGCCTCAGCTTGTGTGATGCAGCAGGGCCCTGTGCAGAGGTCAGAGCCCTTTTTCCCCACTGCTGCTGGCTTCTCTGCCTGCCCTGCCACAAAGATGCAGAAGGCAGGCTGTGGGATATGCCCTTGCAACAACCCTCCTGCCCCACCCAACACCAGCCTGGTCAGCCCGTGTGAGCACTGAAGTCATTAGCTGCCGCCCAGCCTGCACCTGGCCCCACACAAGCATCACCTCCCTGAGTCTTACACCTGCCCTATGGGCAGATGCTTTCACTATCCCTGTTTCACAGATAAAGACACTCGTGGCTCAGAGACATTGAAGGACTTGCCAAGGATACAGCTGCTGAGTGGCAGAGTCTAGATTTGAACTGAGGTCTTTCTGAGTCCAGAGCCTGCACACTTCAACTAGCAATGAGGTGTCCCCCAACACCCAACACCCTACCCTCTTAGAGGACAGCCTCAGCAAGAAGCAGGTCTGAAGCAGGCACCCTCCTGCCCCTACCCCCAGGGCTCTTCCTGGCCCCTCCGGCCAGGCTCCCACCTTGATCTTCTGTTGGTAGATGTTGTCATCCTCAGCATACTCCTTGTACAGGACCGAGAGCTCCAGCCGCTCTGACACCAGTGGGTTTTGCACAGCAATCTACAGGAGGCAGGAACCCATCATGCTCTGGCAGGGAGATGGAGTAACCCATGCCTAACAGCCAGTACAGCTACAAAAGGGGTGCTGGCATGGTCACTCAGTGGCACAGTGATCTCCATAAAGGCATCGGATACCTAGCATAGCCTGGGGAGAAGTGGCCTTCCAAAGTAGAGACAGGGAATAGGCCTCAGCCCAGCCTAGGAATCTTCAACTGCCTCCCCTGCCCTCTTCAGCCCCTCACCTCTTGCTGAATTCGGTCCTGTTGAGCCATGATGGCTTCATCATAAGCCAGACAGTTAACACCTGAAAAAAAGAAAAAAGCCAAGGATTACAGTGGGTCTCGGCCATCTCCACTGCAGGCAGCTGGGCCAGGGACAAGAGCAGCCCAGGAGCAGGAGGGCAGGCTTAAAATCTGGAAGCACTTTTCTTACATCCTGCTCCCCTCCAACTGTGTAATCTTGGCAAAGCCCTTGCCCCTTCTCAGCTTTTGTTTCCTCATCCTTAAAATGAGAGGTAGAGGCAATCACCCCCAGATGCACTCACTCTTCCAGCTCGGACACTCCCTTCCTTCCTGCTTTCTAACATCACTTCCCAGCAGCCTGGGAATGCTCTGGAGCTAGGCGGGTCTCTTGGGGAAAGTAAGATGAGAAGGCAGAGTTCTGGGCTTGAGGGGGAGATTCCTGGGAGCTTCCTGGGAGCCCACACTTTACTTGATCACCCCCTTCATCCTCCTGCTGTCCTGGGTATTGTTAAGGGTGCCCATTTTACAAATAACAAAACAAATGCAGAGAGGTGAAGTCATCTGCCCAAGGTCACAACTAGTAAGGCCCTGTGGTCAAACCCAGGTTTGTCTAATTCCACTCTGAGCTCTTCACCACAATACCTATCCTCTGCTACCTCACTGTGGAGACCTTTCCTCAACTGTGAAATGGAGTTAATACCACCACTTTCCTTAGAGGTATACCATTAAATGTTCTAGAATCATCACTGAGCCTGGCAGGTCCATTCTGTGGACCCCCCTAAGAGTGGCCATTGGTGAGGAGCCAGGAGACCTGAATTCTAGTCCTGGCTCTTTCTTACATGATCCTGAACAAGTCCCTTCTTGGGGCCTGGGTTTCCCAGTTCTCCTTCCTTCAAGTGTGCAGTGAGAATGGGGTGTGTGTGCTGAATGACTTTTAAGGTCAACCCTTTTGGGCCTGGCCATCCTGGATTCTCAGCTGGGTGTCGACCCATCCCCTACACAGCTCTGAACAGGGCTGTCCCTCCCACCCAGGTGACCTACTCTATCCCCAGGGCCCAACTCAGAGGTGGGAAAGGAAAGGGTGGGATCATTTCTGAAAGACCCATCTCCTCAGAGAACTAAGAAAACAATGCCTAGGCAGGCGGAAAGGGGCTGCAAGGCCAGAAGAGGGGGCTCTATCGAAAAAGAAGGCCGCAGCCCCTTACAACCCAGGGCTGCCCGCGACATCCCGAACGGCCTGCCCGGTCCTTTGTGCTCCGCAACCAGGTGTAACTCGACGCCGTCCGGGCGCGGGCTGCTCTGGACAAGGCGGGCGGCTCGGTCCCAGTTTAGGCCCCAGCCTGACTGCAAGGAGCCGGCTGGGAGGGCTCAGGGCCCCGGCAGCCGGGTGCTGAGGGGCTGGGCGGAGGGCGGGGCGGCCCAGGCCCCGCCCCAGGTGCGCACGATGGGGAAGGGCCGTGGGCCGCCGTGGACCTCCGCCCGCCCTCCCGACCGGCCGGGGGTCGCGGCGGCGGCGGCGGCTCCTTCCATTGTGAGGGGGAGGGGAGGAGAGACGGCGGAGGTGGGGGAAGGGGCCGTCCCCGCGTTTCGCCCCGGCCGCCCTGCCACCCCGACCTCCTTGGGAACAGCCGGCCCAGCATCACCCCGGCTAGGCCAGGCCGGGCGTCCTCCCTCCGTCTGTACCTTCAGAGTCGCTGCCTAGCGGCTCCTGCTTCTGCTGCTGAGGTTCCTCCGCCGCCATCTTTAAACAGCGCCGCACTGCCAACCGCTTCCGGGTTACCAGTTGCCCTCCTCCCGGAAGTGAGCCCCTCCTCGGCAACACCCCTAGCAACGGGATCCCCTCAGGCGTTGTCAACTGGTGGGCGCGCAGGCCTGTGGCAGCCGCAGGCCCGAGCTCTGTGAAAGGCAGGCTGCCCCTGCCCGCACCTCCGCCCCGCACTCTGGTTTGGCTCCATCTTCCCAGTCCCCCAAAGTTCCTGGTGGTGATTTAAAAGCCTCCTGGAGCCCATTCCGTTTTCGCGTCACTGGAGTTTGAAACGCGGATTGTGTTATTGACATAAGCAGGAAGACGACATTAAAATCACGTAAGGCAGCATTCCTGCTGCGGGCTCCAGCGCGTGTCGCCTGCGATTGTAGCTGCAGCTTCTGGCCGAGGAGACAGGACGTCATGCCAACGTCGCGATGCCCCGCAGACCCGACATCACCGCCCCTCCCCACGGAGCCTGGGCTCGGGCTGTGCTGAGCTGCTCCCAGCAGAGGACGCGCCCTTCCGTGTCCTAACTTGGGGCTCCGTGTCCTTCTGGCTGTGACAAAGCAGAGTCTTTATAAAAGCTAGGACTTAATAGAAAAGGAAAACATTAGTTGTTGCCAGGGGTTGCGGGGGGCTGGAGGGAAGTGGGTGTGTCTGTAAAAAGGAAAGGGAAGGATCCTTGTGGAAATGGCAATGTTCCACATCTTGACTGTGTCAATGTCAGTATCCTGATGTGTGCCTTACTATAGGTTTGCAAGCGATTACCAGTGGGGGAAACTGAGTAAAGGATACACGGCGGCTGGGCGCCGGGGCTCATGCCTGTAGTCCCAGCACTCTGGGAGGCGAGGCGGGAGGATCGCATGAGGCCGGGAGTATGAGGTCGCAGTGAGCTGTGATGACACCACTGCACTCCAGCCCCAGAGACAGAGCAAGACCCTGTTTCCAAAAAAGAAAACGAGGAAAAAAAAGGATACACAGGATCTTTCTCTATAATTTCTTTAAATTGTCAGTGAATTACTTAAAAGTAAAAAGTTTTAAAAATGGCAAGGCCATAGATGCTGAAGATGCTGCCATTTAAGAGAAGTTATAGTCTGGGCCTCTGGTTCCCAACTTCTCACTATCAAGGGCCCTTTTTGTGACAGTGGTTCTTTAGCATTTGAGGAGCTGTGCCTCAGTCCCAATCAGATTCTTTGGTTCCTGAAAGGCCAGGAGAGGAATATGACTGAACGTTTTCATTAGTTCACCAGTCCTGGAGCAGGTGTCGTTGGTGCCTGAGCTCCCCACACACAGCCCACCTTGGCCTTCTCACAGTAAGGCTACGAATGCCACACCTGTGTCCCCGAAACATTACAAATCACTATTTATTGGGTCACTGGACCTTTGGGGTTGCTTCCAAACTCAACAAAACAAAGGTCCACCCTATGTGGACCCTATGCCTATCAAAGTGCTCACTCCTTTTCCTAATTTTAACAATGAAAGCCGTAACTGCCGATAAGGTCTGCAATCAACAGGAGAGAACTGGTATTACCAAATGAAAAGCAAAGGCAGTTGATGCCAAAAACATGATTTCTATTTGGGTTTATAAAATTTTGAAAATAGCTACACAACAATGCCCCCCCACCCCCACTAGGGAGTCCATGCAGGGGGACAGGGTTGGGATTAATGGTCAGGACGGGGAACAGCTGCTCTGGAGAGTGAAAAGGAGTCCTCATTGTGGCTCACTGCTGGACTGCAGCCAGACTGCCAACACTAAGTGAATGCCTCCCTCCCAGCCAAGGGTCTGGGGCTTGAAGAACAGACCTGCAACCTCAGCGTACAAGGCGCCTGTAAATGAGGGTGCTCTCTCCTACCTACTGTCCAGCTTTGTCACAACCAGAAGGACACAGAGCTCCTTGTGAGGCAGAATGGGAATGGCCAGGAGGCTTTGCTCTTAATTTAGCCCCAGGATGGTCACCTTTTGCCCAGCTCTTTTCAGTGACAATTTATTTGGTTGTTAATAACTGTTCTCTTATCCCCATTCCATCTGTCCTGTTACTTTTACCATTTTAGGATTTTGATTCTCTATCCTGAAGTATCTAAAACCCACCTGCAGATTTGCCAGGAGTCCCTGGCACAACCCCACATGTTTGTCTCTGCCTCCTGATTTGCCACCCTGGAAATGGCCATGATGCTGGCCCTGGCTGCTGGGGGCCTGTAATGAAACAGGCAGCACAGGTGCTTGGGTTCAGGCTGCTGCTTGTTGAACAGTCACAAAGGTGACAGGCAGCAGCCACAGTACCAACATGGCACAGATGCCTGCCTCCTCACACGCTGTTCTGCCGGACTGGAGCATGTCCATGGGATTCTGGCAGGTAGACGAAGAGGAGGAGCCCCCACACTGGGACCCAGGAACTGTGAGACCTCAGCCATAGAGGAAGAGTTTACATAATAGCCCAGAGGCCCTAAGGGGCCACATGGCTTCCAGGCCCACCCAACCTCTTCTGCCTCTCAGGAAAGGGGGCCAGGCTTTCCCGAGTGGACCAAGGCAAGAGGGACATGACATAGGCCCTGAGACAGCCAAAATCCTCACAGGAAGGCATGCTCAGCTGAAAGCCTCAATGGGTGGGCCAAAGATGGGAGCTAGGTGACTATTCCTGGGGCAGGCTTGGGAGTCAGGCAGCTGCCCAGATGGCAGTAGGGGCATGCAAGGCCCCAGAATGAACCTCTGGAATGGCCACTGCACTGTACCCATGATGGTCCACAGGCAGCAGCCCTGAAATCATGGTCTAGGGAGGCTTTGACAGCTGCAGAGGCCAGACACACAATGCTGAGCAGCATCTGGACTTCAGGGCTGTCAGCTGGGTTGAGTCACCTATAGGAGCCAGGCCACCTAAGGCAGAAAGCAAGCAGAGGAGGGGCAGAGGTGACAAAGGAGAGTCCCCCCCAACAAACTCATACCACCCACACTCCTCATTGGGGTATTCATCATCCTGCAAATGCCTTATTTTCAGTCCACTTTATGTCTGCTGAGGGTCTGACCAGCTGGTGCCAGCCCCTCCCGTGAAAGTCTCACAGCACCATTGCTTTCCTTATCGCTGCTGTAACAACTCATCACAAACCCGGTGGCTTAAAACAACACAAATTTATTATCTTACAGTTCTGGAGGTCAGAAGTCTGGGTGTCACCGGACTAGAATCAAGGCGTCGGCAAGCTGCGTTCCTTTCCGAGGATCTAAGGGAGAATCTGCTTCCTCCTCAGCTAGGTTGACAGAATTCAGTTCCTTGCAGCTATAGGACCGAGGTCCCATGTTCTTGATGGCTGTTAACTGAGCGCTGTCTCCAGTTCCTAGATGCCACTGCATTCCTTGGCTCCTGGCCCACATCCTCCATCCTCAAAGCCAGCAGCGGCAGGCCAAGTCTTTCTCAGGTCGGGACTTGTGTGATTACACTGGGCCCACTCAGATAATCCAGGATAATTTCCCATTTCAAGGTCCTTAACCTTAATTATATCTGCAAAGTCTCCTTTACCATGTAAGATACATTCACACATTCCAGGGAGTAGAGCATGGACATCTTTGGGGGTCCATTATTCTGCCTGCCACATCATTTTCATTTTACAATCCTGAAAACTGAGGTTCAGAGAGACTAGATGACTTGCCCAAGGTCATACAGTAAATGGCTGAGCCAGGCCTCAAGCCCAAGCCTCCCAACCCCCAGTCCACTGTTCCTGACATTATAGCATCTGCCATGACTGCAGCCTTCCCTTCCCCTCCCGGCATGCCCACTAGGCACAGACCCCATAGACATGGGCACAAGAAATGCTGTTCAGAGTTCAAAGAGCCTTGCTTTCTCTATGGGGAATTGCTCCAGTGCCCCTCACTTGGTTGGGGATGAGAGAAGGCCAGTGAAACGTGATCAGATTTCAGGACTAGTGGCCATACTGAGGACCAAGGAGTTTGTGGAGCAAACACAACAGGTCACTCGAACTCTAAACTCTCCTGCCCATACCCAAGTATATCTCCCCCCCACCAATTCCCACATGTGCTGCAGGACCTGGCAGGCTGCGGGAGAAAGGGGGCTGGCGGAGCTGTTGGGCTTGCTAAGGGCTTTCTCAGACCAGGGCCCTAAAGGACATGCCCGTAGCCACTGGCTTCCCACTGGTTGGAGCAGTGGCCCAAGACACAGAACTCTGGGCTGAAGCAGTCCCCCTGGGGCGGGGGACCATTTCCCATCCCTTTGAGCTCCACGGGCTCAAAAATGGGAGACACCCAGTCAAATGCTTGGGAGGGCAGTGGGGTTGCCATAGAAACTCAAGACAACTTTCCTTGTCTGGTGCCTTGTCCTCGCTGTGTGGCAGCCAGCCCCATGGCTATAAGGCCAATGCCTCATCTGTGCCCTCAGCCCAAGGAAAGCAGCCCTGAGCCAACCAAAGGCCAAGTAGCTCGGGGCCCTCTGCTCAGGAAGTGGAGGCTTGGTCAGAATGGCCCAGGCACCCACACTCCACTCTGCCCACTGCTGGCTGCGTACCTTCCCCCAGGACACCAGCCTGGGAGGAAGGGCAGTGGGCACTCAGCCACCACTCCCCCCAGGGCTGTGAACAGAAAGCATCCCAGAGCGAGGCATGGAACAAGGGGTGACCCTGCTGTATGGGAGATGGCCAGGAGGCCCCTCCACCCACATAGGGAGCTTCTTAAGTACCTGTAGGTAGCAGGTGGATTTCCCTAGCTCAGCACCCTAGCTTGGCTCGGGCCAGCCCTTCAGATCCAACACCAGCTCTCTCCTTCTCCAGCTGATATTCCAACCTGTGCCCACCTCATAGCATTCCAGGCCCCACTATGGGCGACAGGCTAAGGCAGCTTCTCCCCAGCCCTCCAACCAGGCTCTGTCCCTTCAGCCTCAGACACAAAGGCCAGTTTGTGTGGAGGAAATGAGCCACCTAGGAGACAGAAAACCAATTCCTACTTGCCCCTCAGGGAAGCAGCCATGGCAGGAGCTGAACTTGCTACAGGACCCAGGCACTGGGTCCCTACGCATCACTGGACACTACCTGAAAAGGCCAGGAAAGGCTAGACAAAGGCAGGAGAGCGGGGTCCACATGCAGCTTCTGTCAAAAGAAATCAGGAAACAACAGCCTGCAGAAAGGATCTGGGCAGACATGGGTTTCAATGCCCAGGGTCTAAGGCCAACCACCCCCTCAGCTCTCACCTCACATCTTGGCCCACTGTTCTGGCCCCTGGTGTCCTGGCAGCCTCACCTCCGCAGGGGACACTGAGCCTGTATGTGTTCAGAAATCAACCAAGTCACCCCAACACAGAAGACGCAAAGGAGAGGTAAAGCCATGTCTTCCTCCAGGGATGGGGCCCTGCAGAGCTGAGTGTTCCTTCCAGACATTGGCAGTCCGGATTCCAGCTTGGCGTGCAGTGCTTCACAAGCACCATCCCTGCTGAGGCACTTCCAGCCCCTCAGACACCGCAGGAATCACTGAGGAAGGGCCTGTGCAAGGAGTGGAGTGGCAGATTCCCCACATCAAGAAGAGGACGGGAAAGGGAAGCAGGCAGAGAGAATGAGGAAGACCTGTCAACCTGTAAGCAGTACAAAGAGAGCACAGCAAGGAAAGGGGCCCTGGAGTAGACATTAAAAAAGCAAGATAAGCCAGGTGTTGTGGCTCACACCTGTAATCCCAGCACTTTGGGAGGCCCGAGGTGCGAAGATCTTTTGAGGCCAGGAGTTTGAGACTAGCCTGGGCAACATAGCTAGACCTTGTCTCTACAAAAAATAAAGTTAGCTGGGCATAGTGGCACAGGCCTGTAGTCTCAGCTACTCAGGAAGCTGAGGCAGGAGGATTACTTGAGCCCAGGAGTTTGAGGCTGCAACGAGGTATGATCATGACAGCCTGGGAGACAGAGCGACACCCTGTCCCTTTAAAAAAAAAAAAAAGGCAAGATACTACAAAGTGTCCCACCCCTCAACTAGGAAGGGCACCTGCAGCTAAGAAATGGTTGGAGCCCATGGGGGAGGAAGAGGAACAGGGAAGGCTGGCCCCAACAAGACAAACATACACAGCCATGGAACTTGGCATAAACAAGGGAGCTGGGGTGGGGGATGAACAAGAAAGGCTGCTAACTGACAACAGGATTTGTTTTCCCAAGAAGCCAGACACCACTTAAATGCAGGAAAGCACACACAACCCACCACAGGGCAGGCAGCCAGCCAGGCACTCCTCTGCACACCCCCACCCAGCACCGACTCAGCGCAAGTGTGGAAGCAGGAGCCAGGCAGGAGTGAAGGCACCATGAGTTTCTGAAGTAAGGTTCAAATAGACTTTATTGTTACAAGGGGGACCCCACTGAGCAGGGCCGATATATGTGGTCCCAGAATGTCACATGCAGATATCGAGAGGTCATGATTGCAGAAGAGGTAACTGGAATTGAACGACATGATCCAGGGGAAGCCGGCCAGGAATGCAGGAGACATGATCAGGATGGGCCGGCAGGGGTGGTCAGTCACAGTGAGGGAGAGGACAGCCCCCTTCACTCCCGCTTCTTGTAGGTCTCCAGGTGTGACAGGACCCAGCCCGACGGCAGGAGGAAACACACGAAGCAGGAGGTGAGCCCAATGACGACATCCTACACAGAGCACAAGAAAGAAGGAACTCCCAGAGTAAGGACTCCCCTAGGCTCTCTGAAGTCCTAGCAGTTCCCAGGCAGCTGAAAGCCCCCCTCAGGGGGCCAAGACTCAGAGGCAGGTGGGAGGTCCAACATCCCCCTGTTTAAGGAAACCAAGCCCTGGGGAGGGGAAGTAGAAGAGCCAAGGCCCTTTACCCTTGAGGTAAAGAGTCAGCTACAACAGGGGGCACTGTTAGGGGAAGGAGGGGCAGCCTGGGTTAAGGTCCAAGGAGAAGTCCACTAGGTGATTAAGTCAAGGGACAGGAACAAGGATTTAAGGCTGTTTTAAAGCTAGTCTGTTGAGACCCAGGAAACTTGCATAGGCCATTAACTCTAAAACTACATCTTTCCTTCCTTGCCTTAAAACCCTCTCCCTTCCCACCTCCTCTCCAAGACTGTTATTCAACCTTTGAGGCCAGGAATAGACTCTTACAACCACTACCACCTTCCTGATAGTAGTTAAGACCACAGAACAGCTTGAGTCAGTCTTGAGTTCAAATTCCTTCTTTGTCACTGAAAGTGTGACTTTGACAAGTCAACACACTGCACCTAAGTTTCAGTACCCTCAACCTCGAAATGGAAATAATTATTCTTTCTTCTTAGGGACACTGGGAGGACTGCATGAGCAGCACAATAGTCTTTGCTCAGTGCCTGGCACACAGAAGGCAGTCGGCGAACGCCTTATAGCCACAATCGTTATCACTATTATGTCCTCAGTTTCAGGGCTCTCCTGGCTTTGCTCCTAACTCAAGACCCACTACCTGGATTCTGAAGACTTGCATTCACGGCCAAGTGCCGCCACTGAGACAGATGTATAAAAGCTCTGAACAGGTGAAGGTTGTCTTAAATAGCTAAACACCCCACATTGCCGGGAATTCCAGAGACCTGCTAGGGTCCTCTTGCCCCCCTCCCTAGTAATTAGTAATAAATAGCGGTAACAACCATTATCGTTGCTGACAGTCGTCAGCCATCCCCCAACGAACCGATGAATAAACGGGCTCAGAGAGGGCTAAGGAAAGCTGCTCAAGGCTGCACAGCGAGTAAGCGACAGGACGGGGACTGACAGGGTCTAACCTGAGATTCTGGGGCTTCGGGGAAAGATCTAACGCTGATAGAGCACCGATTGTCGCCCGGGCTCCGTCCCCTCGTCGCGCCCTCCAGACACGCCCAAACCAGCACTGCTGCTCCCCGCTACGCTGCGGGCCGCGAGGTGCAGGGCACTCCCAGGGCCGCCGAGGTCTGCGCGCCCGCCGAGGCCGGCCCGAACCCGCCGTGGGACGCTGGGTTCGGCCCGCTGCACCTCCTATGCTCTTCCCGGCCCGCTCCTCACCATGGTCCCAAGCTGCTCCCGCGGCGGCTTCGAATGGATCTGGGCGCGCGGCACCGGGAGCCGCCGGGCCGAGCCTGTCAGGCCCCGCAGCAGCAGCAGCGGCGTCAGGACGGACATAACTGCACGGCGCCGACCACAGACAGCCACCAGCCGGAGTCCAAGGTCAGGAAGTCAAAATGGCTACGCCCGCCGGAAGTTCCGGAGCCGGGGAAGCCGGGAAACGGCGGCCCGGAAGTCCCTCGGAAATGATGCAAAGATCCGCCTCCCGCCCGCCCTTCGCAGCTTTTGGCGCGTTCCTCGAAGCAGCCAATCGACGCCGCCCTTCCGCGGTGGGCGGAGCATGGAGGGGCGTTCCTTTTGGCTATGTCCCGCTTCCAAGGCGGCCTATCTTTGTGAGTGACATCTATGGGCACCCAGTCATGTAAAAGAGAAGCCTAAACTGCATTCTTGACTCCTCCCTCCATTCATTCTCTTAAATCTCTCTCTATTCAGCAATTCCCTGCCCTCTGCCAGGCCTCCATCGTTTCTGCCCCCAAACTCCCCTCGCTTAAGATTACCCTCTTCAATTCCAGTCTCCATGCTGGTAGCCAACTTCCCCCGGCCCCCTCCTTCCCTCCTTCCTTCATCTCTGTCTCTCCCTCCCTTCTTTTTTTAACCGTAAATCTGACCAAGTCATACGCTTTCAGTGGCTCTCTATTGCTTTCTTTTCTTTTTTCTCTTGAAACCTCTACACGATTAACCCCATTGCTTTCTAGACAAAGTCCCTGTTCCTGGATGTCACTCACCTCTCAATATTCCATACCCTTGTCCTTGCTGTCTGGTCTCTGCCCCCAAGCCTATTGCCTTTTTGCATTTTAGGTTCTAAGTGGGACACTTTTTCAATTCCTGCTTAGCTTTCCTTTTTCACCATGCCAACTCCTGCTTCCTGGCCTTCACTTAATGATACATCTTACTTTATTCAACAAATATTTATTAGCCCCTACTGTATGTCAGGACTGTTCTAGATACCAGTACAAACAAGGCAGAGAAGGGTTCTCTTGTCACATAACTGACATTCCTGAGGGAAGAGACAGACAATAAACAAGCACTTAATGAGAAGCTATCCTAAGTGCCATGGTGAAAATAAAACCTCGATGTGCTAGGAAGTGACTTGGGGTGGCACTGCCTCAGGAAGCCTTCACTGTCTACCCCAGCCTGTGTCTCCTCTGTGCCAGCAACCTGTGATCCCGAGACCGGGGGTCACCTGAGGGCAGAGCCTGTGTTGATTTAGCACTGTCTCACATCAGACACTCGGAGTGTTTATGAACTGCAGGAGGATGAACAGTATTGAAGAGGCAAACCAGGAAAGGGGGTGCAGGGCCATTCACTGAGCCAGGCCTTAACTGTACAATCTCTTTCCATCTTTACAATGTCATGAAGGAGGTGCTATTATTATTTCAAATTTTTTTACAAGTGAGGAAATAGGCCTGGAGAGCTAGGTGACCTGCTCAAGATCACCCAGCTACAAGGCTACCTAGCCAGGATTCCAGGGCACGTCTGTCTGCTCCAAAACCCATGCTTTTAACCACCACACAAGCTGCTGCAGAGAGGGAGAGTTTCCAGAAGTTCCTGTTTTGACATTGAGGTCAATAGCATCAAAGGCTGTGGCAGAGGGTGGAGAGTCCCACAAAATATGAGATTCAAAGAAGGGTTGTATAGCATCCTGAGCTACAGAAAGGAATAGGGGCTTAGGGATTCTGGGGTTTTATGGGAGGGTGAGAGGAGGAAATGCATGAATAAAGGTTGTCTTGTTATACAGATAAAAAGTCTCAGGTAATAAAAATGTTCTGGAGCAGCCCTCTTCCTGATACAGATACTTTTACTAATGTAGATTTCCTTTACAGATGTAAATTACACAAGGACAACTTTTCAGAGCTACCCATGTCTGCAGTTTCTCAGAATAACCTGCTGAAAATATGCCAAAGAAATATATTTTGAGGTGGCAGGTTCTCGTCTCCTACAGTCATATTTTGGGGGTGGTGTGTCCTGAGCCCCAACACAGGCAAGAGGCCTGGAAATATTTTAGGAAGGGACAGGCCTTTCTAGCATTACCCAGGTTACTTGGGGAACCAAACTTTCAGAAAAGGAGCAAACATCTGTGCTCTGTTCCAGATCTTTCCTCGGGCCCCTGTGATGTGGTTTCTCTCACAACTCCCAGCAGAGAGGAAAGAGAGGCTGGTAGGCAGGTTCAGTCACACAGCTGAGTCTACTAGTGCCAGGCAGGGCTTACACCTAGGTCTGTCTGTTGGATCAATACCAAAGTCTCTGCTCTTTCCCATTCCCCCCACCTCCCCAACCCCCAGCAGCTCACCCTCCCCAAAAACCAGGGACAACCCTTCAATAAGAAAGCAGTGAAACTTTGTGGTGCATTTATACAATGGAGCAGTGAAAATGAACAAACTACAGCTACAGCACGGATGGATCCCACAAGCACAATGTTATGGGGAAGGGGCCAGTCATAAAAGAGCACAGGCTGTGTGGTCTTAGTTACATGAAGTACAACAGCAAGCAGGTCTAAGCCACGGGGTGGGAGTCAGATGGGGAAAGAGGAAGGGTATGGGGAGAGGCGTGATGGGTGTCTGGGTGCTGCTCACCCTGTGTTCACTATGCAATGAGTCCATCGAGAGTAGTGGAACTTTTGTGATTTGTGCACTTTTCTGTACATCTGTTACACTCCAATTAAAAAAAAATTTTTTTAAGTAGACAAGAGCCAGGCATGGTAGTGTGAGACTATAGTCCCAACTACCAGGGAAGCTGAGGCAGGAGGATCACTTGAGCCCAGGACTTTGAGGCTGCAGTAGGCTATAATGGCACCACCGCACTGCAGCCTGGGTGACAAGACAAAAAAAAAAAAAAAGACAAGATAAAGTAGGGAAAACATATGTGCGATATGATATTGTTTTGCTAAAACAAGGAAAACAGAGAGAAATCGATATGCATATGAACGTCTGGAAGGACACACGGACTGTGAACAATGGTGTTCTCTATTTTTTTTTAATCCTCTAAATGTTCTCCAGGATGGTGTTGTCTAAATAGTGGTGGGAAAATAGGTGATTTTTGGTTTTTTACTGCTGCATTTTTCAAGATTCCACATTGGACACTTCTTACAGCATTAAAATAAGCCAGGAGAAGGCAGGCTTGTTGTTCCAATGAGGGAGGTTTGCCCCATGGGGTGACAGACTCTGTGAGACAGAGACCTTGGACGGGGGTCCCCTCTAACTCTCTGGGCAATTGCTGTGCTGCCTACAAGGATGGGGAGCTCAGTCCCTCACCCTGGGACTGCCCACCATGCTCACATTGCTGAAAGTTTCTCCCTGCCAAGGGTTGAGGCTTAAAAGTTCCAGCCTGTGTCCTCTTTCTGATCCAAGGGCTCCCATAGTCACCTCCAGAATGGGGCAATAAGAATAGATCCCAAGCCTTGGGGATCCCTTCCTCTGACACCAGCTTCACAATCCAGGCCCCTAGTCCCTGAAAGCCATACTAGGTGCCCCATCCCAGAGCTGGCCCCCAGAACCCACCAGCTATACATGAGCTGGAGAAATACTGAGTGTCCCCAGCCCCAGTCCTGGCCCCCTCTCTGGGAAAGGCTCTGGCCCAACAGCTACTCTGGCCTATGTCCAAATATGGGGCTTGTGAGGCCTAGGGAGGGAGCTGCACCCCAGTCCTGGGGAGCGGGGGGCACCAGGTATAAATCCCTCAGCTGCCCTCCACTGCACACCTTCTGGAGTTTGCCACCTCCCAAAGCACCTGACCTGGAGCTGGTAAGAACCTGAGCTTCAGGTCCCCAATTTCCTCCCCACTTGGTCTGGTCTCTCCTTCTGGCATGTTGAATGGGTGCTGGGCAGATAAGGAGCTGGGCTGGTCTCCATGGCTCTCCCTGAGGGCAGCTGGGGCCTCTCCATATGCCTGTGGGAGAATGACTCCCTGGGCTGGGGGTAGCAGCAGACTTTGGTAGAGTCTCAGGAAGTGCCCAGGGCCTAGAGGAGAAGGTGCAGGTCTAACACTGATTGGCTGGGTGACCTTGAGAATGTCCCTTTCCCTACCAGAGCTTTAGCTTCCCCATTTGCAAAATGGGGGCATTAATGCAAAGTCTACCAGAAGAAAGTAGAGGGAGGAGCCAGCCTGGCTGGAAGAAAAGGGCTGGTTTGGGAAACCTAAGCAGGCCATGGTCAGGGCAGAAAGCAGGTGGGACAGAGATGCAGGGTCCTAGAGGGGTGTCTGCTCTTCCTGGGGCACAGCTGTCAGGGGGTTGAATGACATGACGGGGGCTATTGGAGCAGGGGGCAGGGCAGGTACAGCTGTCCTGGCCCAGGCATCCCTGGCGACTGGCAGTTTCGGGAAGGAATGGTGGGGCTGAGGCTGGGGGGTGCCCACCGGGAGCCAGGCAGTGGTTAACCCCATGCGGAATGCAGCCCACAGCCAGTGGCCATGTGTGATGAGGACATGATCACACTTCTGTGTGACAGTGGCTCCAGCTTGATGAAGGTTGGCTTTGCCGGCAACCACACACCAAGGCCGTCTTTCCCTCCATCGTTGGCCGGCCCCCAGCCTCACCCTACCATCCTGTGACCACACATCCAGAATCCTCTGCCTTCTGAGCCCCCAGCCTGGACTCACAACTCCAATCCCTGGGGAACTCTCCACCTCTGGACCACTGGCCAGCCTAGGACGGGCCCCCTCTCCTTTTCATTGTTCCTTGATACCCCTTCTTACCGCCAGGACTCTCTGAGGGCCCTAAAGCCCTGCACCTGAGTGCCCTATTCCTAGCCCCCTGTGCTGCTCCAGCCACATACCCCACCTTTGCCCACCCCTTGCATCTAACACTCAGGACACAAGGCCACCACAGGAGTGCTCCCCCACAACTCCGAAGTCTGAAGCTCCTGTGTAGCCCACCCGCCGGGCATCATGCTAGACACAGGGGACGGCATCACTCACAACATGCCCAACTATGATGGCTATGTGCTGCCCCATGCCATCCAGGCCTGCACCAGGCGGGTTGAGACCTCACTACCTCATGAATATCCTCACTGAGCATGGCTACGCCTCTGTCACCACTAGCAACTGGGTGTGGGAGGCCCCTCGGCCCCACTCTTTGCAACAACGCCCTCCTGTGCCAGAGCAGGACCCCACAGAGCCTGGTGCTCCAACCCTGTTAGTCCACAGCCATGAGAGCTGGACCCAACTCCCAGGGCAGCTGCAGCCAGCTCCAGCTCTGCTCCTGCCTCCCGCACCCTTTCCCACATTAAACAGCCCCCACCCCTTGGAGGCCTGGCCCTTCTGGGCCTGGTCCCATTCCTCAGTGCCTCTTCCCTCCAACTTGAGTTGGCCTGCACTAAGCACCGGGGCCACATGCTGTGACCTCAGCCCCAACAGGGGCAGCCCTTCCCCAGCAAGTCTGTAGCAAATGCTCATTTTTATATAATTAAGACCCACTGCAGAGATTCCCAAAGCCCCAGTACAGGTTCACAGGTTCACCTAGTTCACTTCAGCATGGGCAGAATTCAGAAATGTAGTTGGACTTTACAGAAACCAACCACATCCCACCTGGGCACCGCCGTGCACCCTGGCATTGCAGACCAGATGTAGCAGGTCATCGCCCTGGCCCCAGCACCATGGAGAGGGCATGGGGTGGGCCTCTGGGGCAGATGGCTCTTCCTCAGGAGGGAGAAATCTGGCTTCACAGCCTCTGTGGAGGAGGGCAAGGACTTTGGAGTCAGGCAGACAGCTGTTCCTTAGCTAGTCGCTGCCTACCTGCTCTCTCCTGAGCTTATGGTTACTTAACTGTGAAATGGGTACAACATCTACCCTGGGTTCAAATCTTGCCTCTGCCACTGACTCCTGGAGCTATAGACAAGTTACTTTTCACTCTGAGACGCTCTGTTTCTCTTTTCTTTCTTTTCTTTTTTTTAAGACATGGGGTCTTGCTCTGTCACCCAGGCTGGAGTGCAGTGGCACGACCACAGCTCACTGTAGCCCCGAACTCCTGGGCTCAAGCAATCCTCCCACCTCAGCCTCCCCAGTGGATGGGACTACAGGCGCCACCACACTTGGCTCAATTTCAACTGAGAGTAATGCCACCACCCATGGAATAGGGTTGTTGTAAGGATTAAATGAGAGAACACGAATAAAAGCATTCCACAGTGCCTGGCACAGTAAGCACCAAGTGTGAGTTGTCACTGGTGAGCAGGGCTCACCAAATGTGTTTCCTTCCCCCTCAGAGCCGAGCAACACCGCAACCACAGCAGCCGTAGTCTACCAGGCACCTCAGCTTCACCTTCCCCTCTGCCCAGCCTGTCCTCAGGGGCATAGAACAGCCTCTGTTGCACTTGGGGAGGGAGTGTTCTAGCAAAAACTAGAAAAACCTGCCCCCTAATTTGAACTACCTTAAAAACCTGGCAGAAGAAACCATCTGGTGACCAGTATCCCTCCCACTGGGAAAATCCAGTCCTCAAACCAGCTCTGGCCCCGATGGAGACGAAGACCACTCACCCAGCAGCTGTGCCTGTGGCTCCGTCTGCTCGACGAAGGTGTGCCAGGTCAGCAAGTACCACCTGAGCAAGGAAGCTTGTGTGCAGCTGGAGGCAGGGGTGGAGGCAGGGGTTGAGGCAGGCCCCTGGAGTCACTGCAGACAGCCACTGCAGAGGACCCCAAGGGGCCCCAGCCACTCAGGTAGGTGGCACTCAGCCAGCAGTGATGAAGGCAGCGCCCCACACCCTGCCAACTGTGGCCATTCACCCTTCAGCAAGAGGATGGCCATTCCAAGAAATTTCTGCCTGGGGTTAAAACACAGGCTTCAAGGAACAAACAACTTGAGGGGCAGATTTTTGTCACATGAGAAATTTGTTGTGTGACTAGCCCCACAAACTACTCTCCTTTCCCAAGGGTTGTGATACTTTTCTTTGGGCCTCAAAGATAAGACAGCTGCACAAACCATCCCGTGGGTGTGCCCTGCCCACAGAGCAGAGGCCACACCCTGCCATAGCTGGGACCCACCCCTCCTTCCCCAGATGATTGCTCTGAGAACAAACACTCTGTGTGGACCAGGGACTCCCTCTGCACCTTCTAGCAGATGTGGATCACTGAGCAGGAGGGTGGCGAGGCCCCTCCACTGTCCACAGGAAGCACTTCTGAGCCCACTTCCTGTCTTTCCTCCCAGCTCCCCCTGGGCTGGGGACTGGCAGGAGCCCCGCCTGGGAGATAAGCTGCATGCTGTAGCTCCACCTGCCACACTATGAGGGCAGAGCCTCCCCCAGCTAACTTTCCTGCCCTGTCAGGCCTGATATGAGTTACCCTTCCTTTGAGCCTTTGTCTTCTGTGAGTGGAGGGAAGAGGGGAGGGGTCTTTTTCAGAGACAGAAGAATATTCTGAGTAACTCAACAAAATGAAAAAGAGGCAAGAAACTCTCATCTCTTCAGCTCCCACATGCGAGCATGGAATTTATGTTGGGCCACAGATGTCAAATGTCACAACGCCTGGCTTGGGACTCTCTCCAGGATGCAAAGCAGGCACCCCTCAGAACACCTCTGACCTCCACCCAAAACTCCTGGGAAATGGCACAAACACACACATTTGGTCTCTGTTCCCACCTCTGACTGCTTGCCCCACACACCCTGAGGTTTTCTCAGGCCCAAGGCTTCTTCCCTGGACGAGGCATGGGGCCACCACAGCTACGCGCCTCCCAGGGTTTATGCCCAACACCGACAGTCTCAGGGTCCGGGGATTCCTGAGCCCACACTGCCCATGGCACCCCAGCGTCAGGAAGCCATCCCAGCAGCTGAACAAAGTGTCTTTTATTTGTGACATACAAATACAATCAATGCCAAAAGAGATCATTTTTTCCCTTTGATTCCAGTGATAACAAGTTGCTAAAGAAAAAAATACATATATCAAGAAGGAGTTTATCTTTGAAGTTCCCTCTAAAAAAACCAGCAAGGGTTAAAAAGAACCATACACACGTCCTATACACATTTGACGCCAATAAAAATAACCTGAAATAGGATGGATACAACTAAAATTTTTTAAATCTTACAGAATATTTTAACATGCCCCAAACAAAAAACAACAAACAAAAAGGCTAGTACAAAAGGCCCGCTATGTTTCTCAAAACCAATACCTAGGGAAAGCGGAGAAAGAATGATGTTTTAGAAATTAACGGGCTCAACACCAACAGAGTGATCTGCTGGTCTCAGACACGCCTCTCCCGCCCCAGCCCAGACCTCCTGAGGAGCCCTTCAGGACGTGGCCCAGAGGCTGGGGTGAGCAGGGCACGGCATCAAGTGCCACATGTCCTGTCAATCACTAGAAAGAGACAACATACACTGAACTCACCTTACACTGGGATTTACACTGGGGATTCCTTTTGGTCCCCTTGAGTGGGAGGTATCAGAAATCCATGATCAAAGACAATAAATATTTATCGTTCTGTGTCCTTTGAGAGACAGGGATCAGAGGAAAGCCTTCTTAAACATGCTTCTGTCGTTTCATGATTCTTAGGAGGGCCTACCAATCCCCTCCCAGCAAGTTCAACTGTCACCTGGGGTAAACCCCCCCAGGAGCCAGCGGGGTACGGCAGAGACAGACTTATTCCAGTGTAAAGCTGCAAAGCCCTCTCCAAGGAGCACCCAACCCCACTGCTGGCGGGGTCAAGAGCAGCACAGAGTGCTCAGCAGAGGACCAGGCTGGGCAAGGGAGGCCCAGCACACGCAGGCCCCTGCACAAGCAGGAATCCAGGTGAGAAGCAAGGACCACTCTGAGGAGATCTGCTAGGACAGACTGCATGAGTTGGGCAGAGGGCAGGATGTGAGCAGACACTGAGGTCAGAGGGACTGACAGACTTCCATGAGAGCAACTCTACAAAGGCTAGAACCTTTACAATACTCCCTAAAGCAGAGCTCAGGGATGTCCAAGGGGAGGTGTTAGGTGCTTTTTACTTGATAAGGATTTGGTTTGTCTTCCCTGGAATAGGAACAGGGACTAGAGATGAGGATGAGTATAAGTTCTGAGCCTGCATCCTATCCCATGAGAGAGGAGGAAGGCCTTCTCCTCCCCCTGCTCCAGCCTGCTGCCACAGGGTGACACCAGAGAGAGAAAAGCAGCTGTTTCGGCCACTGAGAGGCATTCCTTTTGCAGCCTGAGCTACGGCTCGCCTGGACCAGGGCAGTGGCACTAGTGCCTCACTGAGGCAGTGAGGGGTGAGGCTGGGGAGTGCAGGCAGAGGGGCCTGCTGCTGGCTGGGGGCTCTCTGAAGAGGGAGGGTGGCAGTGGGGAGAGATGCCCCACCTTCAGAGAACTATCAGCACCAAGAGATGAGAGGAAATGGCATTAACTACACCAGGAATGAGGGGGTCCTTCTGGGGGAAGATGAGGGGCTCCCTGATGTTATTCCCCCCTTGAGACTAAGAACAGAGGTATTAGGGTAGAGGTGAGAGGCAGGGAAAAGAGCAGTGAAGGGCAACAGAAAGGAGCAAGCAGAACCGCTGGCTTTCTTCTGTGAATGAAAAGCTCAAGTCACTGCCATGAGATCAAGAGGTTAAGCTCAGAATGCAGCAAAGTTCAAGAGCCCAGAGAAGTCAGCGTGCCCACGGCAGGCCCCACATAGCACCTTGTTCCTGGTCCTCTCAGCCTCTCTCTCACTGACAGCAATGGAGAGAGGCAGCCTTCCTCCCAGAGCCGCTGGTCCCGAGACAACTCCACTCCGAGGATCCATAAAAACAGCCAGAAAGAGCTTTCCTTGCTTCCTTGTATCTTGGCACAAAAGATCTTCCCACAGTCTCTATCAGAGCATTCCATCCACCAAAGCATGAGTCTCTCTAAAGCCTCTCTCTATATCTGGATCTTACACCAGGTCCATTCCTCTTTGGGGACAAGCAGACCTCAAACCCAGGACTCCAGGACTTTCATAAAGGTGGGTATAAACATTCCATTTGTCCAAGTGTGTATGTGGGGGGGCTGTTGAGAATCCTGCTGTAGAGAAGTGGGGGAGCCAAGCAAAGAGGCAGCCACTGTGTGAGGATGAGCTTTATGGCTGGGCCTCCTCCAGTTCTTCCCTCTCCACTCCCTCCTGGCCCTCTGGTCTTCTAGGAGAGAGGAGGGGGAGTTTGGACCTCCTCCCCAGGGTTCTGTGCTCTCACGGTGCAGCCTGGCACATGCGGGGCCGAGAAGCACCAGCTCTGAGGGCACCTGGCAAGCGGCATGAGACCAGGGAAGAGGATAGGCCTCAGGAGAGAGCATTGTGACTTGCAAGTGGCTCTGGGAGTTCAGTGGCAGCAGCCACCACAGTGCCCGCCTGCGTGGGAGTGCTGGCTGTCCCCAAACTTGGTCCTCCGGCTCAGGATCTCATAGGAGCAGTCCTCTCCACAGCAACCAGACATGCTAGGGGAAGAGTCGTCGATTTCAAACCTGCAAGGTCAGGCAGGAGAAAAGGGTTGGTTGTAGACAGCTGAATGCCTTCCTCCCTGACCTGAGACCTAACTTTTCTACCAGCCACACTAATGAGGCCCCTAGGATGAGGGCACAGGAGAGGGGCAGGGGACCACGTCAGATGGCACTGCCACACAGTATCACCAATCCCAAACCCCCACAGACCACTGGACTGGGAACTTAGCATCAGGATGAGTGGGGGCCAGGACCAGGAAAACAGCACTGGGCAGGCACCTCCTACCACCCAGAAGGACCACACCAGGGCCCAGCTCCTTACTGCAGTGCTTCTCTGAAGAACTGGTAGGCACCATGATTGTGTTTAAATACCGTTAACATAACCTTCTTCATCTGTGTGCTAGAAGAAAGTAGAGCAAGCATCTTTTAGAAAGAGAAACAGAGACTAAAGGCCATGCTTCCTTTCCCTCCTGTCTCTGCCTGCTACCTCCCTTTTGCCCCAAGAAGTGTTCCTAGACAGGCATGGTGGCTACACCTGTAATCCCAGCACTGTGGGAGGCACCAAGGTGGGAGGATCGCTTCAGGACAGGACTTCAAGACCAGCCTGGGCAACATAACAACCCCATCTCTACTTAAAAAAAAAAAGAAAGAAAGAAATTAGGCGTGGTGGCATGCACCTGTAGTCCCAGCTACTCAGGAGGCTGAGGGAGGAGGATTGCTAACCCAGAAGTTCAAGGCTGCCACTGCACTCCAGCCTGATGACAGAGCAAGACCCTGTCTCTTAAGGGGGAAAAAAAAAAAAAGAGAGAGAAGTGTTCCTGAGTCCCACTTTTAGCCTCCAGGAGCCTGGGGCCCCCACAGTACTCAGTGCTTCCCTCCATCACAGGCTGCTCAGACCGCACAGACATCACACCCCCACCCGACTGGCTTCTTCCAGATTGGGGATCTTTCCCACTTCCTCTCTGTAGCCCCATTCCTTAGGTACAGAACTTGGCACAGATCAGGCACTCAAAAGATGCCTGCTGCGCTGCGCTAGCAAGGCAGGGAGCATCTATTGACAGCATCTTACTCCCAAAACATTCCTGAGCCTTATCCTCCAAGGAGGCTCAAAGAATACTGTGTGCCTCAGTGGCAGCTCCTTCCAAATGAAGGACGCGAGGGGCCCTCACCTATTGGCCATGAGCTGCAGGATCTGTATGAGGAACTTCCCCAGGCCTTTCCGCCGCACCTTGCTTTCCAACTGCACTTCATAGCTGGGTGAGAAAAGCAGAGAGGTGAGAGTGCAGGATGGGGCATGAAGAGGCTGCAAGGTCTGTCGGAGGAGCCTGTGGCCCCTGGCAGCTGACAGACCAACAGGCCCAGAGGGCTTTGCCACCTGGACGGAGCACCTGGAGCATCACCAGGGTCTCCCCGCCACACTGCCCCACCCAGGCTGTGGCTCCTACCAGTACAGGACTTCATCCCCGCACTCCACGTCAAACCGGAAGTGAGAAAAGGCAACAGGGACAGAACTGTTTTCCCAAGCGATGAGGTACCAGGCTCGGTCATCTGTCATTTCCTCTCGTTTCTCTCGGTCCTTCCAACCCCACTCGCTCTGCTCATACCTGGGGAATTTGGGGGCAGTCAGGACAGGGAAGTGTGGGAGAGAAAAGCCAGCTGGGGAACAAGGCTCCCCCAGTCGGGGCATGCTTACATGGTTTGCATATTGGTTTTGGTTAGGTCGAAGGCCCAATCAACGGTGGCTGGCTCCAGTCCAGACACTCGCTTACATTCGATGGAGACATTCAACCTGAGAAGAAGACAGAGGGGGTGTCAGGAGCTGGCTGTAGTTCAGAGCTCCCACCAGGGCACTGCTGTTCCTCCCTGAAAGTCTAACAGGAAGGAAAGCCTCGTCTCGGTCACTCTCCGGGGAAAAGCCAACCCTGCACCTTCCCCAACATGACTGACTTTAGGAAAGGTGGCTATGCAGGAACTGGGCCTTTCAGGCTGAGATTAACCCCTGTCATCACCCAGCCCACCACCCTAACCACAAGGCCCGTTTCCTGCCTCCTTGCACCATCCTTATCAGCCAAAGCACTTTGTAAACTTCTTGTCCCTCTCTGCTACCTCTTTGCTCTTTTCCTACCCTCTTGGTCTCTACTGTACTTTGTTATAAACACTCTTTTTTACTATGTAGTTCCTACCCTTAGGCATTTTTCCTGTTGCTTTAATTTCTGAACTGGCATCTCATGGGCTTCCATGGGACCTCTTCCTTCTTATCTACCAATCTTGCCTTCAAAACTGCTGGGTGACCTCAGGCCCTTCAAGAAGACTATGGCTCAACAACCCCTGCCAGGAGTCCTGTGTGCCTTTTCCCCTGTAGGGGTGCTCTTGGCCGATCAGGCAGGGTAGAGCAGGATCCAACCCAGTGCTGTTTCCCTAGACTAATAAATGCTGTAGGCATGAAGGTATCTATTTCTAAATGAAATTTAAGTAAAATACAGTTAAACCCCTTGGCCAACCTGTGAGATTACGTTCTCTATGTAGTGCCACATTCTGAAAGGGCTAAAGTAAGCAAACTCTAAGCCTTTAAAGAGCTCCCACATCAGTATCTTCCAGTGGCCTTTGACACAACCCCCAGAGGATGTTCCCACTGCAATCTACCATCACCTCTGCTGACTGGCACATCACATGAGCTGCATACATGCTCAGTCTTGTAGATTCAGAACTTCCTGCCCCTAACCCTAAAGAGTCTTCCTTTCTTCACAAGTGTCAACCAGGTAGCAGTCAGAATTGCCCAAACATAGCACTGCATCTGTCTTAGATACAAAATGTCCAAAGTCTGTCTGTAGGTATAAATTCTCCATTGATCTTTAACTATGTGAAAGTAGGATCATAGCCACAAGGATCACACAAAATTTAAGGCAAGAAAGGAGCCCAGAGTCAGCCGGCAATGCCTGCTTCAGAGCTATTCCTTAATTCTGGAAGTCAGTGGGAATGTGGAATATGGAAACACTAAGACATATCATAGTAAAGGATCTCTAAACTATGTCAAAGGACTTCCCAGAAGTTAAATGACAAAGCTGCTAGAGGAACTGTAATGCATCTGATCAAACAGGAAGAATAAATAAATGTGATGCTACAAAATTCAGATGCAGCTATGAAAGGCAAATGGAGAGTTACCTGCTTTATAATTCAAGTATCTGTATTTGTCTATCTGTTCATTAAAATATTCATACCAGCTGCTACTTACTGAGCTGGATATATTCTCTTTCCTCCTTAAAAAAACCTTGCAAGTTTGGCATCATCATCCTATTTGGGAGGTAAGAAAATGAGGCTTGAGGAGTATGAGTGACTTGTCCAGCTAGAGTTAATAAGAGCTACAATTCAACCCACAGCTCTGAGAAACCATAACCCCTCTTTTTCTGTAAGCCAAGGTGTTACATTATAGAAGCATGACTCATGAACAGTGTCTCAGGTAAGACAGATTATGCTTATTTTATAAACCAAAAGGACAAAAAAAGGGGAGGAGACCTTTAATCCTGATCCTATAGTAAACTGGATCAGTAGTAATAACAGCTAACACTTACCTAGCTTTTAGTATACTCCAGGAACTAACACTTTACATCTAATCCTTCTGACAACTCCATGAGGAAAGTACTATTAGACCCATTTCTGATTACAAAATTGAGGCACAGAGAGGTTAAGTAATTTTTCCAGGGTCAAACAGCCAATAAGTGACTTTTAACAATTATACTATATACTCAGGGAGAGAGCACTGGATTGGGAATTAGAAGTCCCCTCAGCTGTCAGGGGTAAACTCTATAAACACAGAAACCTCATTTGACTTCTCTGAGCCTCAGTTTCCCATGTATAAAATTAAGGTGTCAGCCTAGACAATTTTCCAAATTTGTTTCAGCTCAGTGATTCTTTGTACAGAGAGAACAACAAGTCCTAGAGACGTCTGAGAATAAGTGGAATCTTTGCTCATTTACAGATTCCTTTGTAACAGTGGGATTTTATATAAATAGAGGGCACTAGCCACGGTTTCTGCTTTTTCATAATAATGAAGAAGAATGAGGAAATTTGGGTCTGAGGAAGGCTACTCTGGAAAGGTGAATTCCTGAAGACATTCAAGGAGACAATAGTTAGGAACACTAAATACGACTCACCCATTTCGATCATATTTCTTGAACACTGGGAAAGCCTCTAGAGGGTCTCCAAGCTGTGGAGGGAAAGAAAAGAGGAATAGCACAGACAGGTGTGGTGGAGGTGTAGGCCCGTCCCCGAGGGCCCTGTTTTCTGGGAGTGTGACACTGTAGGGACCCACATTAGGCGGCCAGCTCTGGTCCCAGGAGCAGCCTCATAGAGCCCTCCATCTGCCTCAGCTCTGAAGTCACATGTATGTGGAAGGCTGTAGTAAGAAGGCCAAGAGAGTTAAGTTCAGTGTCATTTGGCAGGGTTAAGAGAAGACTTTACTGGCTATGGGCATAATACCTGCTCACAGCACAGCTAACACAAAGAGGAAAGGCCACGTGACCTGCTTGCACACTTCTGAGAAGAAGCCCCCAACTGACCTCACCTGGTCAAAACCCCAAATGGAAAATCATATCCCTGAGCCACATCCTTATGAATGTGGAGTGTTTACTGTGAGTGGGCTAAAAGAATGACCCCAAAATGGGATACGAAATGGAGGCAGGAAGGATGATCAGATTTCTCACTTCAGTTGGAAAGCCACAGCTACCAGGCCGCTCCTGGCCTGGCCTATCTGGTGCTCAGATACACAGCTCTTCCTGCCCTGACTGCGGTCCCTGGAGGACCAACCAGGCTGCTGCATCCCCGCAGCCTTCAGTGCCTCATGGTCAGTTAAGAAATGTTTGAAGAAATGAATGAGAAAAGTAAATACTACATTTCATCAAGGAGGTTTCTTCCCTGGAATGCAAACTCCTAACAAAAATTTCTCCACACCCTCTTCTATCCGTAGGAAAGGAGACCCACAGAGAAGCAGCCATTTCCCTTGGGATCCACATCTCCCTGAACACCTGGGCCAACTGCTGACACCTCCTCCCCACTCTCAGCCCAGTCAGAGGTGCCTGGGCTCCCTTCCCTGCCCTGCAAGGAGGCAGAGGCCGCGTGGGTGGGTAGTATCACAATTCTGCCACAGGGTGGCACCAAGAGAAGCCAAACTAAAAACCAAGCTGACGTCCCAAGAGGCAGGGGCTGGGAAGGAGGGGAGAGTCACCCTGTTGGCAGCGTCCACTTTGGCACAAACGGCATCCATGGCTGCTCGCTCCTCCAACCGCTTCTGCTTCTTCTCCTTGGCTTTGCTCGACTTCCTCTGCAACAAGGAAAAGCACCACAGGCTGGAAGGGCTGTAGCCAACCAAAGACTTGACTTTCCCTTTCAGGAACAAAAAGGTCCCTGCATCCACAGGCCACACACTTGTGGGGCGGGAAAGACCCAGGCAGGTAACGTTGCTTCATAGTGGTGAGTCTCCGGGAGTGTCACTAGACTTCTCAGCTTCCTTTCAGGAAGAGTTCTGACCCTCCTGACCACAGGTCATTATGGGGACCCAGCGAAAAAGCTGATAGCACCTGCAGCAGAGCTGGCTCTCAGCAGGCGCCTAGTAAATATTCACTTATCTACTCCCTCCTAAGGAGGGAACACCCAATTTTAGGCACATTTAGGACAGTTTTCAGAGAGATGGCATATGAGGTAGCTGCTGATGGCTAATCCTAAGTATAAGTCTATTTAAAGCCTTTTCAGGGTCTTCTGGCTTCAGGAAATAAAAATCTGGTCGGGGGCAGCTCCTATGGGAGCTGAGTCCCATTTCAGGCCGGGCCAAGTGCTCTGGCTTAAGGATACAGAGCCATTCCCCAGAAGCTCAGCTCACTCAAGGCCAATGAGTGGCAGGCACACCATGAGCCTAGCGACAAGGGCAGCAGAGTGCAGAGCCCCAAGGGGTTCACCTCAGGACAGAGGTGACACTGACACATGGCCAGCAAGACCAAGTTGCAAGCACATAGGCAGCAGGGGAGGAGCAAAGGGAGGCTCTCCTTGCACAGAGGGACAAACAGCACATCGCCCACAGCTGCATCTATACGAGATCCTTTTTGAGGCAGATGTGGGGTTCTCTCAGGCCTGATGGGACCTCTCTCTCTCTCTCTCTCTCTCTCTCTCTCTCTCTCTCTCTCTCAGCCTCCTTCTCTGGTCTGATAAGTGAGGCTCTTAATACCTCCTTGGAGGTATCAAACCCATGAGAGTTAATCTGGCATGTGCTCTATAAATGACAGCTCTCATTCTTACTCCCAAGGAGGACCAGAGAGCACAGGCATGTAGGGGTGCGCCCACACACCCTAAGTCCCTGGAAGGCACCCTGAAGGCCCTGGTTAGCTGGCTCTGCTTCTTACCAACAGCACAGCCTCTTTTGACCCCTATCCCGCCTCTCCCTGAGCTCTCGGGAGAGAGGTTTGACAACCCCTATTGCATCCTAGACCTGACACTGGCTGGCTCCAGGAAAGGGCACTCACAGTGATTAACATTCCACATGAGTTGAAAAACCAGCTACTGGGAAAGTTTCTCAGGATAAATTCTGCCCTTGATCTTCCAAGGAATAACACTGCTCACCTCCTACTTCAAGCAACCAGGAGGCATAAGAGTTCAGATACCAGGAACTCACAGGGATTGCCTATAGCTACAAACTCTACCAACACCAGCTATTAACTATCTTCCAGCTGAGCACTGTGCTGGAAGACAAGCTAGATCCTATTTCTTACCTCCCTAGAGGAAGAAACAGAAGAGAATAGGCTGTCTTCACAAGGCTGGAATCCTGGGACAGAACTACCCCCTCTCTACCATGGAGAAGTGTTAGAGCATCCATCTTTGTCTCTGGGAATTTGGGTTTCAAGACAACATTGACATACTCAAAGCTTGTAAAATACTTTCACAAACATTAGGTGTTTCAATTCTCAGGACAGAAACCATCACCTCCCTTCACACCTGAGGAAACTGAGGCTCGAAGGGATGATGTGACTCGCTCAGAGTTCCCCAGAGAGTAAGTGGCAGAGGGAAGACTCAATCCCAGGGGTTGGGCCACAGATCCAGTGTTTGTTCCACCAGCCCTGCTCTCTCCCACTGGGAGGGCTATTTCCAGTGTAGTGGACTTCCACTCAGTCATCAACAAAGACCTTCTCATGCCAAGATAAGGCCTAGGACCCCAGAAACCCTCAGGCAGTCACTTAGCAACTTATTTCTCATTGTCCATCTTGCTTGGTAACGGTTTACCAACTGTGCAACCCCATGCCCTACCTACCCTTGCACCAAGGCAGAGGGAAGGAAAAGGGAAACCTCAGATGGAAGGTCTCCAGGGCTACCCAATGGGCAGAAAGATCATGAGCTTTGGTATCAACCAGACTGGGCCAATGCCTCTCCTGCCAGCATGACTTGTGAAAGCAACTCCACCCCCAGGACCATGGGGACACAACTGCTGGCCTCATAGAAGAACTATAAGGACAATCAGAAGCTAGCACACCTTCACAGTAGATGCACGCCCCCTTCCTCCTCCCTGCATGCTCGCTCTCTCTTACCACAACACTGAGCTGAAGGATCAGAGGCACTGGAAGGCAAGTGTAATGCCCAGGACCCAGAAAGCAATGAAACCTGGATTCCCTCCATAGAATCTCATTTCTAAGCAAGAGAAGTAGTTCTGAAGCACAAGCAGCAGGAAGGCCAGCCTGGGGCCTCCATGAGATCTATGGGCTCATTCATGCAGAACTGGCCAACCAGGCAATCCTCTGAGTGAGGCCTGGGGCTGCCAGGGCCTGGGACTGAGATAAGAGCCCCTTAAGTGCTTCGCTGCCTACCCACAAGGGCATGAGGGAGGCTGCTGCAGCAGACTGGGCCAGACAGGCAGAGGCTCACCCCCAAACTAGGAAAAGTGGTCTCCCTCTGTTCCAATTAGCTTTGCCCCTGCCTTGTAGAGGTAAGGCTGTCCCACAGGGACACAAGAAAATGCTAATTAAAATGGGAAATATATACAATGAACAGTATGCTCACTGTGGTTGTCTTTCCCGATATATATGTATATGCATGGCATTTCGAGTCAGGAGACCTGGATTTGATATTTGATTCTGCTTTTCCATTTAATAGCTGTGTGACTTTAGGCAAGTTACTTAATCTCTTTTTAGTCAATTACTCAATTTCTCTGAACCTCAGTTTCCTTATCCATAAAATGGGGCTAACAATGCCTACACCAACATCATATACTATTATGAGGACAAAATGACACAGTGTACTGGATATAAAAATTCTTCACAGTAACAACTTCTGTTTACAAAGACCCACCAATGTCAGACATTCTACTAGTGCTTTAGCAAATATGATCTATTTTAATCTTTACAACTCAGCAAGGTACATGTGCCTACTTCTTTGATAAGAAATCTGAGGCACAGAGAGTTTAACTTTTAGGATCACAGAGCCAGAAAGCAGAGTTCCCAAAGAGGTCTTCCTCCTACCCTCTCCCTCCACTCCCACCAGACTCTACATTCCATGAGGCACAGGTTATATCTGCTTTATTTGCCAATGTATACCCAGTACTCACCAAACAGCAGGTACTCAATTCATATCTGTTAAATGAATCACCCAAGATTCAAATCCAGGTTTGAACCCTAAGTCCATGCTCCTCCTACTACATTACAATTACATTTATATGGCACTTTTTGTTATAAAGTGCTATATACACGTTGTTTTCACATGCAGCTGTGAAAATTCTCCCCTTATTATTCCTATCAAAGTAGTAACTCCACACGAAGTTCCATGACTGCTAGGGGTCACAAAGAGAAATGAAAAAAACACATGGGGCTGAGGGTGGGGGCAGGAGGTACCTTTTAGAAAAGGAATTTGTTATCTCTTAGATTTTCAGTGTCAATGCCTCCAACCCACATGGTAGCCAGGATCTGAAAAGAACCTCTGTTTTTGGTGAAGGGAGACAAGAGATCTAAATTCTAATTCCCAGAAGACTACACGTGTGGTAGCTAAGGTGAAAGAACTTTGCAGACAAGGTGCTCCATCTGAGGCCATGCTCTCTCAGCCTGAGGTCATGCTGTCAAATGGAGCAGAGTCCTCTGCCAGAGGGTGACCACTAGGAATGATGACTTCCTGACTTCCACTGAGGTGGGGCATCCCCAGCTCCCACTGATGAGCAAGGAGGGTGATGAGAGGGCTCCAGCTGCTTCCAGCTGTTTCAGGGAGGAGAATTTAAGTCTCTCTGTTGTTATTTTATGCTAGAAGAGACTTGGTAGGGGCTGTTCTGAGAAACACATCTGTAAACTATGAGTAATAAGATTGGGGCCCTAAAGGAAGCAAGGATGGCAGTATCTCTGGGGCCTGCTACTTCACCTCACCTAGTGAGGAAGTGCTGAATGGCATGTTATGCTTCTTGTTTTCTGCTCAGTCTGTACTGGCTGATTCTGGTAGACAGTTACTAAGCCATACAGGTTTCATTTAGTTTCAACAACAGCTGGGGTGTGGGACCTTTTCACTGAAATCTAGGTTAAATATGCCTAAGGTCTCTATACTTCATTTTCTATGTATGAAGTACACAGTACCCAAAATTCCTTGTTAAAATATGATGACTGTTTTGACATGGATTAGACAGCTATTTTTGTCTAGTAAATTGATTTGTCCAGTCAATAAACATTTGAGTGAGAGAAAAAAATGTAGGTTAGTAACAGTAGGGATAAACCCAATCGGTTAAAAATAGCACAATCTATTCTAGATCACTAAAGTGAAGGCTGAGAATACAGGCAAAAATAACAGCCACTACTTAGGAGGCACCTCCTTGGCTATTTACATCCATTATCTCATTTAATCTTTACCACTACCCTAAGGGGGAGGTACTAGTATCCCCAAGGTGAGGAGATTCAAATACAGAAAGGCCAAGTCACTGGCACAATATTATGCTGCTCGCCAGCAAAGATGGGGCTGGCATTGAGGTACCTTCTGGCTCCAAAGTCAGGGTTCCCTAAGGGTGGTGGAAATTCCATGTAAATACTAATATAGCCAGTACCACGGACGGCCAGTTATCTTTTTAGGAGGGTGACTGACACTGTTCTAATTGGGGCTTAGCAAGGTGAACTCACAGAAACACGCAAATAACTTCGGCCGAACCCCGTAGGCCAGGAAAGGGCACTAAAACGCACTGCCAGGCTGCAGGCTAAGAACAGGTGGTCAATATCCATCCGCAGCTGCGGCCATCACCAGTGGTCCCGCCCATCTTCGCTGCTCACCCGCACTGCTAAGACTACTAACCACCCAAGTAGTAACCACCACTTCATCGCAACCGGGAGGCGGGGAAGGCAGGCCTCCGTGGCAAGCGAGGAGCGTTTTCAGGAGCAGGAGGAACCTGGTGAAGAGGTTTCCAAAGAGTGTAGGGGCAACCCGCTGCGCTGAAACTCGAGTAGCGGGAAGCGCAGCGGACTAGGAGCCGGGAGACCCGGGGTGGGGTCTGGAGCCCCAGTCAGGCCAGGTGACCTTGGCTGGGCGCCTTCTTTCCTCTTGCCCTCAGTTCCCTCCAAGCCAGGGTTGGCCTCGGTTGTGGAAAGCCGCGGAGCTGCTGACAGCCCGGTGATGGGTGACGCAGGGGGCGGGGGGCTAACCTCAGGGGCCGCGCGGGGGGCTGGTTGGGGAGACCGGTAACCGGTCAGCGAGGCAGGAAGAGGGGGCGCGACGCGAGGCGCGGGGGGCAACGAGGGGGTGCAGCCCCGGAGAACGGTGCTCCCCAGGGGATTCCCTGGCGAGGCCGAGAGTGGGGACCCTGAGATGGGGAGTCAGGTCATGTGCGGGCTAGGGGTCACGTGAGGCCGGAGGGGGTCGGGGTCACGTGAAAGGGGGTTTAAGGAACAATGGGGGTGAGGGTAGCAAGGAGCACCCCTGGACCTCCCGTCTCCTCTCCCTGCCTCACTCACCCCCATGGCGGCAGCGGCGTTGGCGACCCTCAGCTCCTCCTTCACACACTTGCCGGCAGGGAGGCGGCAGCAGCAGCGGGTGCAGCGACGGCGGAGGCAGAGCGACAGACCCCGCACCGCGCATGCGCCCCGCGGGCACCGCGCCGGCGCAGAACGGGGGGGGCGGCGAGCGGCAGAAGGCGCGCAGGTGGAGCGCGGCGAGGCCGGCCGAGGGTCTCGCCCCAGAAAGAGGCGGGAGGCGCGGAGGAGCGTCGCGCTGGGAATGACGTCTCCGCGCCGGGCCCGCCCCCTCGCCGAGCTGTATCTGTAGCTATGGCAACGGCCTCTCAGGGCCTGGCTGCGCGCCCCGCCGCTAGCCGCCGGTCGCCGGGCCGCCGGGTGGGCGGCAGGGCTGTCCCTGCGCTCCGCGTCTCCCCCGCCGGCAGGGACAGCCACCTGCACAGAGGACCGATCGCGTCACGACCTCTGGAACGTGCCTTCGGGCACGGCGGAAGTCTTTGGACAGGTTCCCACCTTCTAGATCCTGACTCTTGAAATTCCTTTTCAACTAGAGTCCTGTTATTCATTCATCCATCTTCTAACCATTCATTCACCCTCATTCATTCGCTCTCTCAGTAAACACTTACTGCACCTACGCTGCGCGGGGCCCGGGTGGGGGGAGCGCGCGGGAGCAAGGCGCCGCGTCACTGTAGAGGGCAGGTAGGCACGTAGCCGCTGTTAAGATGAGACATCAGGCACCCAGACGGTGTTAATTTCAGTCTAGCCCAACAGACCAGAGTGTGACCCCACACGACCCCATCAGGATCACTGGGGAGTTGGCGCGGCATGCAAACCCCACGCAAACCCCCGGGACCTACCCCAGAATCTCCAGGCGTGGAGCCAGAGTCTTCACTCCTGAATGCTCCCCGGGTAGGTTGTATACACGAAAATTAGAGAACTGATGCCCCAGACTTAAGCTTTGTGGACTTTTTCAGGTTTTGCTCATTATTCCATCTTTAGCACTCAGTACAGTGGTGGCCGCAGCAACATTTATTGAGTGCCTACTGTATCCTAGGCACTGTTCCAGGCAGCAAAGAAAATAACAATAGCAAACAGAAAAGGCACTGTTCTCGTATCCTAGAAGGAGCAAGCAGATGATAAACTAAGTGAACAGGCAATATACATAGTATGTTAGTTATGTGTGTTCTATGAAGGAAAACATAGGTAGGAAAAAGGATAGGAAAGGCCAGGATTTGTAGTTTTAACTAGGATGCTCAGGGAAGGCAAACATGGGGTGATATTTGAGTCAAGATCTGAAGGAGGTGAAGGAGCAAGTCATGAGGATATTGGGTGAAGGACATTCCAGGCAGGTGTAAGCAAGGCACAGCAAGTGCAAAACCCCCAAGCGGGAACATGATTGGAGTGTTTGAGGAACTGCAAGAAGTACAGTGTGGCTGGAGCAGAGTGGACCAGCAGGAGAATAGCAGGAAGTGATGTCAGACAGGTAAGAGGAGGATCATTTAGGGCTTGTCGGTTTTGAAAGACTTTGGGACTGAGAGCAAGCGGGGACGCCACTGGAGAGTTTGCGTGGAGGAACGGTAGGACTGGCCTGTGTGTTCATAGGACCACCCTGGCTTCTAGGTTGAGATGAATGTAGGGGCAAGGTCAAAGGACGGGCCATACAAAGGCCACTGCTACAGGCAAGGCAAGGGATGAATCCCCCACAGCTGGACAGCAGTGGAGGTGGGAGCAGGTGCCAGGATCTGATGCGTATAGAAGGCAGAGCCAGTGGGACTTGCTGGTGGATCAGATGTGGGCTGTGAGGGAAAGAAAAGAGTCAAGAAAAACCTTCAAGGTTTTTAGCTTGAGCAATTGGAAAAATGGAGTGACTTCAATTGAGAGATGTGGATGACTCTGGAAGGAGCAGGTTGGGAGGTGGGGGTGAGGAAGATTGGGAATTCTGTTTTGGCCACGTCGGGTTTTTGAGATACCTTTTAGATGTTCTTGTGGAGATGTGGCGTAGTCAAAGTCCGGAGCTTAGGAGAGAGGTCCAGGCTGGAGAGGCAAGTTTCAGCACAGTCAGCACAGGGATGGTATTTAAAGCTGTGAGACTAGACGAGACCGTGGAGGGAATGTAGGTAGACTAGAATGAATGAATACTCGGCCTGCACATCCTATGCTGCAGTCAGAAAATCTGTTTTGGTTGCTGGCACTCTGGGGACCAGGAGGTAAGGGCAAGAGGAGGGTATCCAAGATAGGAGGAAGGGACTTCTGAGCTTGCTCTTGAAGGAGGAGGAAGAGGCAAGATTTCAACAGAGCCAGGGAAGTGTGAGGGAGTGGGGTAAGGTGGAGAATGAGACTTGACCCCCACCCCAGCACAGTCTCCAGCCTGTTCTGGCTTTTCTTGACCTCTTACCCACATTGAACTTCATGGTCAGCTGTTTCAGTGCACAGATGACTGCCACCATGATCCCCTGGTGCCCTGACCCTTCTGCCACTCCCCACTCTTGGGTTCACCCTCCCCCAGGCTGCTGGAATTTGCTGGACGCCAGACAAGGCCTGGGAGGTGAGCCCTGTAGTCCCTTGGGAAGGTGACATCATCCACGCCTCCCAAGAGGCCAGAGAAGGCCAATTCCCTTATTCCTGCCCCAAAGCAGCATTTTTCTCCCTGGGGCCTGCCCCAACTATGGGCTCTCTCCTCTGCTCAGAGCTTCCTTGGTCTTGTGAGGCGGTGGACAGAGCCTGCTTTAGAGTCAGACAAGTCTGGGTTTAAACGTCCTCTATGCTACCTACTGACTTTGTGACTTTAGGCAAAGCGCCTAACATCTCTGAGAGTCGGTTGCCTTGTTTGTCGAGTGAGACCGCCAGCAGCAATCATCTTTGTCATCACCACCATCACCTTCCAAGGGTGGGGGTGAGAGTTAAACGAGATGGGATGGACACAAGACACCGGCAAGGCCTGGGATAGGAAAGAAGCCCCCTTCCCCCAGTACAAAAATATATCTCCCAGCAGGGCGCGGTGGCTCACGCCTGTGATCCCAGCACTCCAGGAGGCCGAGGTGGGAGGATTGCTTGAGGTCAGGAGTTCAAGACCAGCCTGAGCAAGAGTGAGACCCATCTCTACTAAAAATAGAAAAATTAGCCAGGTGTCGGGCATGTGCCTGTAGTCCCAGCTACTTGGGAGGCTGAGACAGGAGGATCGCTTGAGCCCAAGGAGTTTGAGGTTGCAGTGAGCTAGGCTGACACCACTGCACTCTAGCCCAGGCAACAGAGAGAGACCCTGTCTCAAAAAAATATATATATAATACATATATATATATATATATATATCTCCCCTCCCCTCCGCCCCTCCCTCCCTTCCTGCCAAACATTTCTACACTGCCTCATGTCTACTCCCCTCAGCCCCAACAGGGGGCTCAGGTCCTTTTCTCCGTTCTCATCTCTGACCTCTCAGGACAGTCTGGACAGGAACAGTCTACTCTCTCCCAGGCCCCTGGGCGCCCAGGGCTCCTCCTCCCTCCTCCTTCCTGGCCTTCTCTTCCTCCCCTGTCCACTGACACAGCCACTCCCCCAACCACTGTGCTTTGTACTCTTCTCACGCTACAGCCCTCAACTGCTCCCAAGTATTCATTCCTTCCTTCATTTGGCCAAGGCATGGGTGGCCGCCATGTGCCGTGTGCTCCGTGTTGTCTTCTTTGTGGAGGAACAGGCTGGGGAGACAACTCCTGCCTGAGAGGGAGGGCATGGTTGGGGAGGGCAGCCAGCACTCTGTGTGATCAGTGGGCAGATGAAAGTCCCCTGGTTTCCCAAAAAGAGTCTGAATTTACCCGACCCTCCTCCCTGGCCATCCAGGGCCAGGCTTGCCCCTTGGGGTCCCTCCCAGCCATGATCTCCCTTCCCCCAGCCTTGCCTCAGTTCTGCTCCTCACCAGCCGCCTGCCTGCCCTCGGACCTCCCCTCCAGACTCAAAAGCTTGTGGAAAAGCCACCTACCCTGTCTCTACCTCCTGGCTTCTGTTCCTGCCCTGCCACGCCTCCCTTCCTGAGCCTCCAGCAGTTTTGCTAACTCCGACTACACCTCTCTGTGTCAGTCCTCATCTTCCTGGACCTCCCGGCAATATCTGGCCCTGTGTTCACCTCTCCTTCCTTGAAACACTGTTCTTTCTTTGGCTCCTGTGACAGCACACACCCCTGTTTTTCTAAAATGCACATCTGCTTGGTCCGTGGTTCTAAACTCCCTAGGGGGCAGCATATTCAGCCCCTGCTGGCCTGGCCAGGGCGCCTGGCTCCATGTGCCACCTTGTGCTCCTGAACCCTTTCCCTTCTCCTCGAAGGCCAGGCTCTTCCTGGACTCTGGCCCATGCTGTCCCCTCTGCCAGCAGCCCTGTTTCTCCTCTGTGGCCTCCTCACCCTTCAGGTCCCAGCTTAGATTGTAGAAGGCTTCTCCCTTCACGTGGCTGGCTCCAGGCACACTTTCTGGGGTCTCCCAATGCCCTTGCCATCACCCCCATAAGACTGTAGGCTCCCTGCAGTTGGAGACTGTGTCTCTATCTTCCACTATGTTAGGGTTGCTAGATTCAATATGTGGGACAAACTCAAACTCACTGTTGATCTGAAATTCAGATTTAACTGGGCAATTTTATATGCTGAATTTGGTAGCCTTAATTGTTGTATCCCTGAGACCCAGCTGTCAGTGCCTGGCATACAGCGGGTGCTCAATGTTACTTGAAGGAATAATGTACAGTGATGGCAGCAGGCGCAGGTGTTGTGGGGCACAAAGGAGAGGTAGCAGGCTCCCTAGGGGAGGTGACACCTGAGCCAAAGCAGATGGAGATATTAGGTCATGCGTCAACCAGCTGTTCCATGGAGATGCCTCCCGCAGTGGGTTGAATAGAGTCCCCTGAAAAGATATGTCCAAGTCCTAACCCTCCTGCCCTCCCTCTCAGGCAGGAGTTGTCTCCCCAGCCTGTTCCTCCACACAGAAGACAACACGGAACACATGGCACATGGCGGCCACCCATGCCTTGGCCGAGTGAAGGAAAGAATGAATAAGTGGGAGCAGTTGAAGGCTGTAGGGTGAGGTACCTGTGAATGTGACCTTAATTGGAAATAGGGTCTTTGCAGGTGTAATTAAGTTAAGGCTCTCAGGATGAGATCATCGTGAGTTTAGGGTGTGCCCTAAATCCAATGACCTTACAAGAGGACAGAGAGGGAGATTTGAGGTACACACAGAGGAAAGACAGCCATATGAAAACAGGCAGAAATTGGAATGATGCAGCTACAGGCCAAGGAAAGAGGCATAGAATGGATTCTCCCTCAGAGCCTCCAAAAGGAACCGACCCTGCCAACACCTTGATTTTAAACTTCTGGCATCACAGAACTGGGAGAAAATAAATTGCTGTTGGTTTAAGCCATCTGGTTTGTGGTACTTCATATGGCAGCCCTAGGAAACTAATATACTCCCAAGGCTCCATGTTTCCCAAACTCAATCTACAAGATTCTTCCTTCATGACCCTTGGCCCCATGTAGCACCAGATCTCTTATCCGGCCTGTGGTAGCCAGCCACCAAAATGGCCCCCGTGATCCTTGCCTCCTGATATTCATGTCCTTATGTAGTCAGTCCCCTTCCACCCTAAATAGGGCTGACCTGTGGGTTGATAAAATACTGCAGAAGTGATGGTGTGTGATTTCCTAGAGAGGTTATGAAAGGCCTGCAGCTTCTACCTCAGTCTCTTGGATAGCTCTCCCCAGCTCTGTCCCTGCAGGCTTGCCACAAGGACACACAAGCAGCACCGTGGAGAAGTCCACATGGTGAGGAACTGAGGCTTTCCACCAATAGCTAACCCCATCCTGCTAACCAAGAGAGTGACTGCCTTGGGAGAGGACAGTCCAGCACCAGTCAAGCTTTCACATGACTGAAGCTCCAGCCAACGCCTTGACCACAGCTTCATGGGAAACCCCTAATCAGGACTACTCAGTTAAAATTGTTCCTGAGATTCTGACTCACAGAAGGTTCGGGCTTATCAGTTATACAGCAATAGATCACTAGTATAAGGCCCCAATTAAACTTTGTGCTTTCCTCAACTGTGAGGTCCTCAGGCCCCACCCTGGCATTAGAATCCAACAGGAGACAACACTTGGTGGCTGGATTTAATGGTGACAACTGGCCTTGCTTGAAGGTGAGAGGCTGCTGGACTGTTGGGGCTGAAAGGGGGCTAAGTGGTCATCTGGTCTATCTGCCTTGGCAGCCAGGGAAGCCACGCCCACAGAAGGGGAGTCACTTCCCGAGGGCAGAGTAGGAGTGAGATGTGCTGACGCATGGAGGCCCACAGCCTCTTCAGGTCTTTGTCCAGGTAATTCATGCCCAAATCTGAACAGACTCCCTGTGCACAGAGCCCATTGCTCCATGTACTAGTTTCCTAGGGCTGCTGTAACAGTGTACTATAGATTGGGTGACCTAAACAACAGAAATTTATTGTCTAACAGTTCTGGAGGTTAGAAGTCTGAAATCAAGGTATTGGCAGGGTTGGTTCCTTTTTTTTTTAGACAGGGTCTCACTCACTCATCAGCACAGGCTCCAGGCGATCTGCCAACCAATTCCACTGGTTAAGACTTTGTGGAGGAGACTCTGGACAATAAACACTTGTTGAATGGATGACTGAATACATCTGACCTGCAAAGGATTTGAAATCCGTCAGCCTGCCTTCTGTTCCGGGTTGTCTGTCCCTGCAGACTTGCCACCAGGCCCAGTGTGCTGCTTTCATCAGGGGCTAATGCCGTCACTGCTGGTTCTCATCTTAGGCCAGGCAGGCACCTAGGGGTCATGACCTAAGGTCCTGAGCCCAGGTCTGCCAGTGAAGAAGCCCCCCCACAGCCTTCTGTTCATTGTTCTGAATGCCCTGCTGCAGGAAGGGTGCAGTGTCAGGAAAATGGCATGGGCATGGGGGGGCAGGGTTGCCTGTCTACCCAACAGCCATGCTTCCATCTTCCTTGCTGACATCTATGGTTTGAATGTGTCCCTTCCAAAATTCAGGTGTTGCCGATCCAATCAGGTGATAGGATTAAGAAGTGAGGCCTTTAAGAGGTGATTAGGCCATGAGGGCTGCTCCCTTGTGAGTGGGATTTGGTGTCCTAACAAAGGGGCTTGATGGAGGGAGTGGACCCTCTCTTGCCCTTCTGCCTTCTGACATGTTTCAACACAGCAAGGGGCCCTCACCACATGCCAGTGCCTTGATCTTGGACTTCCCAGCTTCCAGAACTGTGGTAGAATAAATTTCTATTCTTTATAACTTACCCAGTCTCAGATATTCTGTTATAGCAGCACAAATAGACTAAGACACTGGCAGAATCCCAACCCTGCTCAGGTGATAGGTGGAGGTCACAGCAGGTATGCTGGAGCACAAACATTGTCAGTCTAATCCAAGCATGGGAATCCTATTCCCTTTGGCCACAGATTGGTTTACAGGGCACGGGTCTGCTCAGGGATTCCTGGGAAAGGTTGTTCTCTCTGATAAAAAGAGAGATACCGAGGAGAAAGCCTCTGCCCCCTGCCCTGCCCCTCCCACTCTGGAAATTGTCCTCTGAGGATGGGATGCTCAGAGCAGCTACAGCCATCTAGTGACCATGAGGGCAAATCTGACATGTGGAAGGGGAAGCACCTAAGACCTCACCGGTCACTGAGCCTCTGTCAGTGGTGACACTGACCTCCACACTTCTTAGGAGAGAGAATGAAATTCCTGCTTTGCACAAACCATCATTGAGTGGCTGTTCCTCTACTTGCAGCCACATGCATCTTACGTGAAAGGGAGTGAACACAGGATATGAAAAACAGGGCTCTGGCATCAGCCAGATTGGGATCGGCTTCCAGCTCTACCACCCTCAAGCTGTGAGATCTTAGGCCAGTGACTTTCTGAAGCTTCAGCTCCTCACCTGTAAAATGGGGCTGTTATGGGAGAAAAATGAGCTAGCTCAGGTAAGGCATTTTTCATACGGTGGCTGGTATTTATAAGCATTCAGTTCATTTGTTTATTCATCCACTAATTTATTCAACAATAGTAATTGAGCACCTACTATATACTTGTACTAATTAGGGTCTGGGAATGTAGCTGTGAACAACTAACTAACAGGCACTTGAAGTTGGCTCTTATTTTCTGTTATTATCATAAGTCTTTGTCTTCAAGGAGCTCCTGATATGTTAGTAAAATTAAGAGTAGTTTTGGCAGAAGTGATCTCACACCTAGCAGTGTAGGTATCCGAAGTGAGCAGGGCTGGGGGCAGTTAAGGAGGGGAGGGGCAGTTAGGAAGGGCTTCCCTGAGGAGGTGGCGCTTGGGAGATCTGAGACTCAGTCTCTCAGCTGGCATTTGGTGAACACTTCCTATGTACCAGCTGCCAGGAACTGTGTGAGAAGCTGGGGTAAGACAGATGTCCCACCCTGTCTGGGCTCACAGACTCCAGGAGGGGACAGACAGGTAGAGACGTAGGTGATTCCATGAGATTGTGATCAGCGTTGAGATGGGGAAGGGGCAGATGTCCTAGACAAGGTGATATCTGAGCTCCATTTTGAAAGGTAAATAAGAATTAGTCAGCAAGGAAGGGGAGCTGCGTTCCAGGTATTGTATGTATAAAGAGAGGCCTCAGAGTGTCCTGGGAACTGCAGGTTGTTGAGTATGGCCAAAGCATACCTTTACACGGGGTAGTGTTGAGAGATGTACTGTTGCTGAGGTTGCAAGTGACAGAAAATGGAAATCAGCCAGGCTCAAACAATAAGGAAATGTATTGACTCATGTGACTAAAAAATTCCAAGGTTTAAGGTGAGGTTGGTCCAGTGGCTCAGTGGTGTCACTGAGAAACCAGGTTTCTTCCATCTCCTGGTGGTGCCCTCCACAGTGCTGGCTTTCCCCGAAGAACAGAGATGGCAGCCAGCTCTCCTGGGCTCAGCTTCCTGGTGTTTGTCCCATATTTGCCACATGTTGATTAGACCAGCTTAGGTCTCTAGTCCACTTCTGAACCAGTCATGGTATCCAGGGCCTTGGGAAAGGCTGACATTGGGGTGGGATCAACCCCATAGCACCACATGGATCCCCAAACAAAAAAGGGGAAGGGGAAATGAATGTCAGGGGACCAGACTCTGAAGGAGATGAGTCACGCTAAGGAGTTTGAACGTAATCCAAGGATAACGAGAAGCGGAGGATTGACTTGATCAGATTGGGTTTTAGAAAAATCACCCTGGCTGTCGAGTAAAGAACAGATTAGGGGCTGGGCGAGGTGGCGCATGCCTGTAGTCCCAGCTATTTGGGAGGCTGAGGCAGGAGGATCACTTGAGCCCGGGAGTTCAAGTTTGCAGTGAGCTATGATGACACCACTGCACTCCAGCCGGGGTGACAGAGCGAGACCCTGTCTCTAAAAAAAAACAAAAAAAACAGAAAAAGAAAAAGAGCAGATTAGAAGAGGGCAAGAGCGGAGGCAGGGAGGCCAGGTGGGAGACTTTCAGTAATGGGATGAGGCCCGGGGAGGGGCCTTCACAGAGATTGGAGACTGGGGGTCTGGAAGTTAAGGAGTGGGGGGGAGCAACTCCCAAGTTTCATCTTTGGGTCCTGGCGGGAAGGGAAGTAGGCAGGCTGGGCACACGGTGGTGAAGACTGGGATCGGTTTGGACGAGGCTGAGCCAGCGAGTGATGCTGAGTCCAGAGGGCAGCTGGCTGGACGTGGGGGTCCAGAGCCTGGGGCTGGGGTCTGGGCTGGGGATGGAGGTGGGAGCGTCCACAGCGCAGGGTTTGATATCAGAGCCTGGGGAACTGAGGGATGGGACAGAACCTGAAGGACCAACCTGAAGGGCTTGAAGGTCAGCTAGGAGGGGAAGCAGGGGAGAGCCATGTCCAGGGCAGGAGGTGACCCTCTCTGTCCAGCCCTGCCCAGGGGTGGAGTGAGCCCGTACCTGCCAGAGATCCTTTGTGTTTAGAGACGACAAAGTCACTGGTGCCCTCGTAGGAACAGTTTCTGTGGAGCGAAGGAGGCAGGGGGTTGGGAGGGAGTGGGAGGTGAGGACATGCCTAGAGGGGTGTGAACAACTCTTTTAAGAAGTGCAGTTAAAATAAAAGGCAGCAGTAGCTTTAGCTGAAAGGGGTAACTAAGGTGAACGAGGGGTAGAGGGAGGAGGGGGTGTATTTGGGTGGGATGGGGGCCTGTGTTTTAGGATGGACGGACTTAGCAGGTTTATGTGATGAGAGAAAGACACAACCATGAGGAAGGGAGGGAGATGGAAACCAAGGCACTGGGGGGGTGATGTGGAGCCTGGCAGTGAGGTCGGCCTCGAAAGGGGAAGGGACAGCTACCCTAGAGGGACAGGGAAGGTCATGTGCTAAGAGCCGTGTGTGGGGTGGGTATGGAGGAAGACTATGGGGGGGTGGCAGGTGGGGAGAGCAGTGAGCAGAGGGAGCCCTGGAGGTGCCCTGGCAGAGCAGAGCTAACCTGCAGGGCCTAGCAGCCCTGAGGGAGGTGCTGGGTGTGGAGCATGCACACGGGTGGGCCAGGCCAGGGTTTGTAGGGTGGGTGGGGCATTCTGGGGCACCAGGTGGGGCTCAGGGGAGGGTGAGCAGACCTGTTTGGCTGGATCAGACACAGGCCAGAAGGCCCTTGAGTACTTGGCAATAGGGAACCATGGAAGGTTATTGAGCAGGAAGGAGACATGATCAAAGCAGTATTTAAGAATTTGTATCCAGGCTGGGCACAGTGGCTCATGCCTGTCATCCCAGCACTTTGGGAGGCTGAGGTGGGAGGATCACTTGAGGCCAGGAGTTTGAGATCAGCCTGGGCAACATAGCAAGACCCCATCCCTACAAAAAAATTTGCTGAGCATTGTGGCATGAGGATGGCTTGAGCTCAGGAGTTTGAGGTTGCAGTGAGCTATGATGACGCGACTGCACTCTACCCTGGGCAGCAAGAGAGCTTGAACCTGTCTCAGAAAAAGAAAAATATATCCAGCTGTGTGTGCATAGTGGATTAGAGGGGTCAGATTGAAGGCGGGAATCTGGAGCTGTTGACAGGTCTAGTCCATTTTGTGTTGCTGCAAAGAATACCTGAGACTGGGTAGTTTACAAACAATAGAAGTTTATTTGGCTCACAGTTCTGGAGGCTGGAAAGTCCAAGAGCATGGTGCTGGCATCTGGCGAGGGCCTTTGTGCTGTGTCCTTATATTCCAGAAGACAAAAGGGCAAGAGAAAGTGCACTTGAGAAAGAGAGAGAGAGAGAGAGAGAGATGGGGAGGGGGCCAAATTCATCGTTTATCTGGAACCCACTGCTGAGATATGACATTAGTTCATTCCTGAGGGCAGAGGCTCATGACCTCATCACCTCTTAAAGGTCCCACCTCTCAACACTATTGCATTGGGGATTAAGTTTCTAACACATGAACTTTGGAGGAACACATTCAAATTATAACAGGGAGGATGTCAAGTGTCTGATGTCATGGAGGAGAAGCTTCTTGCTCCAGAGGTCAGACCCAGGAGCCCAAGGTGGGGATGGCCTTGAGCTGGTCCACGGGCACAGGCTGCCTCATAGACCAGCGAATCAGGGGCCAAGAGGGCCCTGCTGGGGGTGCTCAACAGGGGACCCCTGCTTCAGAAGGGAACCAGCATCGATTGGTGTTCTTACTACATTCCATCCAAGATGTCCTTGGATCCTCCTAACAACTGATGAGGTCAGGACTGTTGTTCCCTTTTAAAGACATGGGACTGAGGTTCACCTAAGGCCACACAGCAAGCAAGAAGCAGAGCCAGCCTGGCCCCACCCCAGTCTGAGATCCTGCAGTTTCTCTAGGGGCCTCTGCTCCCCTGAATGCTCTGGGAAGTTGCAGGTGGCTGTGGGGCAGGACTTGGGGATGAATCTAAGGTTCAGTGACTCCAATGGCCCGGGGACTGTGATGCAGGCACTCACCCGAGGAGCATGGGCTCCTCAGGGTGCCAGGCTCAGCCTCCCAGGAGGACATTTGTGCCCAGGCTGAGGTGGGACCCCCTTGGTCCATGCTGTCACCACCAGAGGGCGCAGCTGTTGCCCAGGTGAGGGCAAGGGGAGCCCCTTCCCAAGCTTCCGGAGAAACCCAGCAGCTCCTGGGTCTGGAAGCTGCCCCTTCCTGGAGGCCGAGGAGCCCCCCTTCCCCTGCCCATTGCATTCCTGTCCTTCTCAACTGAGGTCTTGTTGACCCTTCCTCCCCGAGTGAGTTCCTGCTCTGCTCAGGGAGTCAGATTTCCTTGGAGTGGGTGTCAGGAAGCCTGGGGTCTCCTTACTGACCTCACCCTGGTCCTGCTCTGTCCTGCCCCCACGCCACTCCCAGATGTGCCTGCCTTGCCCCCATTAGCTCTCCTTGCAGGACCTCAGTGTGAAGTGGTGCCAAGCACTGGATTGCCACCTCTGTCCCCTTCTCTCAGCCGCTACACAACCCTGGGGGACGGGGCTGGGGGGGCATGCAGGCCAGGCCAGGGGATCACCAACGGGGCCCAGAGTTGGGGAGGGCAGCACCATGGGCCACACAGTCTGCCGGGTGGAGGGCAGTGTGCGGGTGGGGAGGAGGGACCGAGTTCCTGTCTGGGCAGGACGGAGAGGGTGGGGCCCAGGAGGGAGCTCCCAAGCTCCTGGCACTCTGTAGCCCACCTCCCCCCCCCGCCCCCACCCCCAGTCCAGGAAAGAACCTCCCCCAAGACCCCCCAGTTGCTCAGGCAGGTTTCTGCTCAGATCCTGCCACCCGCCTTTCTCCACCCCTGGGCCCGTCCTCCTGCCTGCCTCCCTCCCCAAGTTTAGCCCCTTGGCTGTGGCCACTAAGGGCCTGGCCAGGGTCCCAGGCACCACACCACAGCGGCCAGCCTTGCAGGGCCAGAGCTTGGGACAGTCCCAGTCTGTCTGGCAGGGTTGCCGGGCTTGGATTGGCTGGAGCTGCCCCCGCCTTTGGGAGGAGGGAGCCATGAGGGGAGGCCGGTGGCTTACCCAAGGTCACCCTCCTTTTCTTTCCCAGCATCCCTGTTCAAACTTTGTCCCCTCCGCCTCACCTTGAGGAGGGAGGGGGCCAGATGCCCAGCAGGCAGAGCACAGAGGAGCCTAGGGAAGAGAAAGGCTCTTTGGGCTCTTGACATTTATTCCTTCAACACATACTGAGTGCCTACTCTATGGGGGGGGCCCTGAGAACACAGCAGTGAACACAATCCTGGCCCTTATGGGGCTCACAGCCCAGCAGGGACACAGGCAAGAAAAATAGCCACACAGATCATGGAAACTTGTGTCCCTGAGCTGCGTGGCAAAGGCACTGAGTGGGATTTGGCCTGGCCAGAGTGGGCTTCTCTGGGGATGTCAGAGGTGAGGAAGCTTTTCTGGCCTTGGCACAGGGCAGGCGGGCTTCAGGCAGAGGCCTGTGTAGGGGCTGAGCAAAGCCTCAGTTTCCTCATCTGGAAGAACGCAGGAAGTGAATGTGCCCTGATCACGGCTTGCAAGGTGGCCGCAGACCTCTGAGAGAGTGCTGTCGTCCTCCCTGTGGAAGGATGAGTAGGTGCTCCTCCGCAAAAATGGCGGGGAGGGCATTCCCGGGAGCTCAGCAGCTCTCACCAAGCTCGAGGAGGTGAGGGACCCCAGTTCTGGGGCGGCGCTGTGTGCTGTGAGCTTCCTCGGCCCCTTCTGCCTCCTCGCTGTCTCTCCTCTCTCCCTCCCACACCCCCGTTCCTGGCCACGTGGCACCTCTGGGCCCCAGGCCTGGGGGAGGATAATTCCTGACCTGGGGGCTTGGGGAGCCAGGGAAAGGTGGGTGGGATTTGGGGTACCACTGAGCCAGGTCCTGTGGCGCAGCCCTGCCCTGAAGCCCAGCCCTGCCCTGAAGCCCCAGGGCGGCAGGGAGGGGGTGCTGTCTCTTTAAGAGCCTTCAGGCTGCCGGGAGCAGATGGCCAGGCCGGCCGGGGCCCCTTGTCCTTTGTGTGGCTTCTCACAAAAGAGGGGGCCAGCTGAGGAAGGGGTGGCTGCAGCAGGTGGGAGGGGTGGGGCCTTGCCCCTCCCCCTCCTAGCCCTGTGCCCTGTCCCCGTGGGGAGGGGGTTGCTCACTAGGAATGCACCTCCTCTCTGGACCCTGTGGCCCCCACGCTCATCCCCAGACTCCTAGGATACCTCTCCCACATCGTGGGAGCCTTACCACACCAGGGCCTAGGGACCTCCCCACTAAAGAATAAGCCTCCCTTCCCTGCCCCCACCTCCAGGGCAGAATCTTCCTTTGGCCCTGGGTGCCTGGCTCTAGAAGGAAATGAATTAGGTTTTTAATTGGTGGGCTTGATGCTGGGGCAGGAGGGAAGCCAGTGGCTGGAGATCCTTGCTAGAGAGACTGGGCATACCTGGGGCAGCCCTGGAGGAGGGAGGCAAGAAATCAGCCTGATGCTGAAGCCTGGGGCTGGCTGAGGGCGAGGAGGCTGGGCCCTGGACCCTAGCATGGGAAGGAGGCAGGTGGGGGGGGAACTGAAGACTCGACTGAAGCCTTGCCTAATGGGGGTGCCAGGCAAGGTAGAAGCCACCATGGGAGGAGAGGGTGATGTGCAGCAACGGTTGCCTGCCAGGCAGGAGGGGGCAGAAATGAGAGCCTCCCCAAGGGGTGGAGGTGTCGGGGGCAGGGATGGCACCCTGCCACTCGGAAGACAGCCTGCGAAGACTCTTCACCTTGGAGCAGACCTCCTTAGCTCAGATCAGCCTTTGGTACATTCACTCTCCTCCTTTGTCCAGACCTCGCCACCCGGGGCTTGGTGCCCAATTCATGATTTAAGATGAGGAAAAAGGCCCCGTAGCCCTGGCCCGAGGTGTGGAGGGCAACGTGGCCGCTGGCTGGGTGGCCCCAAGTGGCCAGACAGCGCAGCAGCCGGGTGCGGTCATGCCTGGCTTTGCGCGGCCGCCCGCAGGAGCCCCCAGGAACAGGCCGGCCCCAGCCGGGTCGTGGCCCGACCGCAGGACCCTGGCCGCTCGGCCGCAGGCAGAGAATGGGGGCGGGGATCCCTGGCTGGGCCCTGGACTGCTTCTAAATTTAGAAATCTGATTACAGAGTGGCCGTGGAAGGGAAGGGAGAGGAGGGCGCAAGGGCAGGCTCGGCTCGGTCTGGGCACAGCGGGGTGTGCCCGGGTAGGGGTGTGTCCAAGAGTCCGGGGCTCCGGGTGGGAGGGGCGGCGGGCGGGGGCTTTGGCTTGTGTGCGCCGCAGCACGTGCCCAGGGCGGCGGGGACGGGCACCGGCGCAGCTCGCAGGCTCGGAGCCGCCGGCGGTGTGTGCGCTGGCTCTTTGTGTGCCTGGCAGGGTGGCTGGGTCTGGCTTTGAAAGTCTCTGCCCACCCCCTCCCCCATCTCCGTCTGTGCCTCTCTCCCCGCTTCCCTGTCTGTCACTCTGCCCGTGCTTGTCCGGGGGGAGGGGGATGCAGCTTCTAGCCGGGGTGACAGTGAACCCTGCGGGGAGGAGACCCAGCTCCTCCCTCCCTTGCAGTCCAGACCTTCCCCTATACTCCCACTACCCATCCCTCAGTCCTTGCTGCCACTGTTTTGGGGTGCAGACTACAGCAGTTAAAGGGAATTGGGGTGACCCCTGGAGACCCACAGATCCACCCGAAGCCAGGCTTTTGGGCTGGTAGCTCTTGGAGGAATTCATTCCTCGCCTGTCCGGCCTCCCATCCGTTCTGGCCCCCAAGGGCGCATGAAGGGGGGGGTCCCCCCTGCGGAAGGGGGGCGGGGAGTTCCTTGGCAGGAAGGGAAATGGAAGGAAAAGCTGGGCTCCACCCGGGCGGGCGGGCAGGCGGCCTTAGGGCCCCCGGGGCAGGCGGCAGTAACCCGAGCCCACTAGTGTGCGGGGCTGGTGTGCGCGTGGGTGGGGCTGGCCCCCAGCTACTCCTGGGGCACAGTAGGGTTCCCCCAGAGGCAAGTCTGGGAGCCCCGGGACGCGAGGGGGGCCCCGCGGAGGGACGCGCTCCCCAGCCGGGTCCTGATCCCACCCCCTGGAGGTCTAGCCCCGGCCCCCCAGGCCCCGCCCCCCGCCCTCCCTCCCACCCCAGGGCCAGATGTTCAGCTGGCGGAGGCATCGGCTGGGGGAGGGGTGCTGAGGCCGCAGCCGGCACTACTTCCCTGCCAGCAGCTTCATTGTGTGCGCGAGGAGCGAGCGGCGGCGGAGAGCGGGCTAGCGAGCGGCAGCCCGAGCGCGGCGGGGAGAGCGAGCGCGGCGGGGAGGGTGCGAGGCGGCACCCGCGGCTGCGCTCCGCCCGCCTCCCTGCAACTCTGCCCAGCGCCGCGCGCTGTGCGCGCCGTCCCGCCGCCGCCACCGCCGCCGGGGCCCCGCCGGCTGCCGTCGCAGGCAGGGGTCTGTCTGGGACAGGGGTCCCCACCTGGGGACTGGGGCATCCCTGGCGCAGCCGAGAGGCGCGGAGCCCGCGGGGAGCGCAAATTGCGCTGCAGCGCCCGCCGGCTGACCGGCGTGGGCAGGCGGGTGGTGGGGTTCCGGGGCGCCCCGAGGGCAGGGCGCCCCGACTTCTCCGGGAGAGCCCGAACCCCAAGGGGAGTACAGAACGAGCGCGCCTCAGCCGCACCGGACCTTGCGCTCATCCCCCGCGTACCCCACTTCTGCACAAACTTTTCTGACGCCCTTGCCCGTGGGGGTCGCGGAGAGCGCTGGGGCTGCCCGCTGGGCTCCCGCCCCGCCGGACCCTAGCCACGCTGACCTCCTGCCTCTCGTAACCTCAGTGGCGACCTCTCCAGGCCGGGCCGGGCACGGCACCCGAGGCAAGCGCGGCAACCACCGTCGCTCTCCTGAGGCTCCTGCGCCCCCCGGGGCAGTTGGGCGGGGTAATGCCCTCTGTGATGGAGAAGCCGAGCGCGGGCTCCGGCATCCTGTCCCGCAGCCGGGCCAAGACGGTGCCCAACGGTGGGCAGCCTCACTCGGAAGATGACAGCAGCGAGGAGGAGCACTCGCACGGTGAGCCCGGCGGCCTAGGGTTAAAGGCGCGCTGGCGGCGGGGGGCGGAGTGGGGCGGGAGGGGGAAGAGTGGCGACCACGGGCCTGTTATACTGATGTTTCCTGCTTCTCCTGGATTGGAGCCTTTGCCTTGCTTCTACCCCAAGCCCTGGGTTGCTGGCACAGAGAGTCTGGAGGCTGGGCCCCTAGGTGCCGCGGATGCGGTCCTGCCCGCCCCCGCCTTGCTCTCAGTCCCTCAGGGACCCAGGCGTCCCTCCCTTGCACAGATTGGATCCCTCATACCTTGCCACCTTGCAGGGAACTGAGGTCTGGCTGGGGCAGGGGCTGGAGAGACACCTCCACACCCAGCTGTGAGGCTCATGTGGGGAGGAGCCTTGGGTTCCCTGCAGGGCTGTGGTGCAGATCTAGGGGCTGCCCTTCAGCCCCCCAGCCCCCAGCCAGAACAAAGCGCTCTGCTTGGCCTGGGCTCTGAAAGTGTCCCCATGGCTACCCTCCACCCCCAGTGGCCATGACTAGGCAGGGTCTCTTCCAGTTCCTCTGTGGCTGAGTGTAACTGAGGGGTGAGGGGGAAGATCAGGGAAAAGTGAGCCTCCTGGAAGATGGGGGCCCTGGGTGGTCAGGAAGGAGAACTCCAGGCCAGCCACCTCCCCCACATCCTTTCTGCCTCCCTCCCTGGAGTCCTCACTGCCTTCCCCTGGCTCCACAGACAGCATGATCCGCGTTGGAACCAATTACCAGGCCGTAATTCCGGAGTGCAAGCCTGGTGAGTGGCAGGACAGGCTGCGAGGGGGGAGGCCCGTGGCTTGGCCTTCAGCCCCACCTGGGGAGCCCTTGGCTGGCTCCCACTGGAAGGGCAAGCGGGGGTGGGTGGCCCCGTGGCATGGTTAGTTTTCCTCTCTGCCTTCCTCCCTTCTGGGCCTCACCTCCCAGGCCCCGCTCCCCTGCTGCCCTCTGGCCCTGGCTAGCTAGCACCAGCAGGAGGATCTGAGTGTCTTCCCTCTGCCCCTCGGCCTTTCAGAGAGCCCTGCACGCTACAGCAACAAGGAGCTGAAGGGGATGCTGGTGTGGTCGCCCAACCACTGTGTGTCAGATGCCAAGCGTGAGTGGGGCAGGACCCTGGTTCATGTTCATCCGTGGGAGGTGGGGGCTTGGGTTCATTCCACCCCCAGGCCAGCTCTTCCCAGAGGGGGGCTGGAAGCTGAGGTGTGCAGGTTCAGCCCTGCCCTGGGACTTGGGTTCGGGGGCCTAGCCCCTGGGGGTACCCCTTTCTGGACAGGTCTGGGATAGGAGCTGTCACCCCCTCCTCCAAGACCCCGCCCCTCCCACCCCTGCAGTTGACAAGTACATTGCGATGGCCAAGGAGAAGCATGGCTACAACATCGAGCAGGTGAGCTTTGGCTCTGCAGGGATTTGGGAGTGGGGATGGGATGGTGCTGGGGGCAGCTGAGCTTGAGTCACCCATCATCCCGAGCCAGGCGCTGGGCATGCTCCTGTGGCATAAGCACGACGTGGAGAAGTCACTGGCTGACCTAGCCAACTTTACCCCATTCCCTGATGAGTGGACGGTGGAGGACAAGGTGCTGTTCGAACAGGCCTTTGGCTTCCACGGCAAGTGCTTCCAGCGGATCCAGCAGATGGTAAAGCCCTGCTGCCGGCCCAGTGCTCCTTAGCTCCCCCTTCCTGAGGAGCTTACCTGGGGCCCAGAGTCTTGGGTGGGCCCCAACCTCTGGCGTTGCCTCCTCCAGCTGCCCGACAAGCTGATTCCCAGCCTGGTGAAATATTACTACTCTTGGAAGAAGACCCGCAGCCGAACTAGTGTGATGGACAGACAGGCACGGCGGCTGGGGGGCCGCAAGGACAAAGAAGACAGGTGGGGGCATGGGCACGTACCAGGTGGGGGCAGGCAGAGTCCTGGCCCCTGCCTCATTCCGTCCCTGGCCCTTGTGTCAGCAGTGATGAGCTTGAAGAGGGACGAGGAGCCGTGAGTGAGGGAGAGCCAGATGCTGGAGACCCCAAGCGAGAGGTGAGCTCCCAGAGCTGGTCTGGCCCTACCTGCCTGCCTGCCTGCCTCTCCTCTGGCTCCGCACCACCCACGCTCTCCTCTTCTCCTGGCAGCCTCTGCCCTCTCGGCCCCTGAATGCACGCCCAGGCCCCGGGAAGAAGGAGGTCCAGGTGTCTCAGTACCGCCACCACCCATTGCGAACCCGGCGTCGCCCACCCAAGGGCATGTACCTGAGCCCTGAGGGCCTCACTGCAGTGTCAGGAAGCCCGGACCTTGCCAACCTCACACTCCGAGGTCTGGATTCCCAGCTCATCTCCCTCAAGCGCCAGGTGGGGGCTGAGAAACGAAGGGGCCATGCAAAGGGGACAGTTGGCACCTGGGAACTAAACTTTGGGGGCAGCTGAGGTGTAAGGGAGAGGGTGCAGGTGCCAAGTCTGTCTCTGCTCCAGCCTCGGGACTCTGGGTAATGTGGCATTCTTTTCTGGGCCTTCTTAAAAAACTACTTTGGGCCGGGCACAGTGGCTCACGCCTGTAATCCCAGCACTTTGGGAGGCTGAGGCAGGAGGATTCATTGAGGCCTGGGCAACATAACCAGACCCTGTCTCTACAAAAAACAAATAAACAAAACTGGTCTGCATGAAAGAGAGAATCCCAGCATCTCCCTTACTGAGTAGTTGTGAGGGGGGAATGAGCCAGATGGCGGGTGGCAGGGAGCTTTGCCAGGGCAGTGGGGCTGGTTTCTGTGCAGAAGTAGGGCCCTGCGAGGGGTGTGGCGCCTGCCTGAGCTGGAGAGTCTGATGTTCCTCCATTTCCTGGCCCTCCCAGGTGCAGAGCATGAAGCAGACCAACAGCAGCCTGCGCCAAGCCCTGGAGGGTGGCATCGATCCACTCCGCCCCCCTGAGGTAAGGCTGCCCAAGTGTGGGTACAAAAAAGGGTTCTCTCTAGAGGCAGAGCAGAAAGGGTTCTGCTTGGGGAGTAGGGCTTCTGTTCCCACATTTTTGAGTCTAAAGGATATATTCCTTGCTTTCCAGGCAAACACCAAGTTCAACTCCCGCTGGACCACAGATGAGCAGCTTTTGGCTGTCCAAGGTGGGTTAGACCATGGGGAGAAGAGAGGACCGTAGGAAACTATCTCCCCGCCCTCCAAGGAGCTGGGGGTAGAGGAGAAGGATTAGGGAAGTAACTAGTTCTAAGGGTTATTCACATTCTGCTGCCCTTTTGGCCCTTGCAGCCATCCGTAGGTATGGCAAAGACTTTGGGGCTATTGCAGAGGTGATTGGGAACAAGACTCTGACCCAGGTGAAGACCTTCTTTGTGAGCTACCGGCGCCGCTTCAATTTGGAGGAGGTGCTGCAGGAATGGGAGGCCGAGCAGGATGGGGCCCCTGGAGCCCCCGTCCCCATGGAGGAGGCTAGGAGAGGGGCTCCCTTGCCAGCCCCAGCCTTAGAGGAAGACGATGAGGTGAGAAGGGAGGAGAGGAGAGGCACCCCTTGGTCCTTAGACTGGGCTGAGGGTGGCAAAGAGCCTGGCCTCTTAATGCTTTTCTCTCCCCTCAGGTCCAGATTACATCTGTCTCAACATCTGTGCCCCGATCAGTGCCCCCTGCGCCACCCCCTCCTCCACCTCCCACCTCGCTGTCCCAGCCGCCCCCGCTGCTGAGGCCACCGCTGCCCACGGCTCCCACTCTGCTTCGCCAGCCACCCCCACTACAGCAGGGCCGCTTCCTTCAGCCCCGGCTGGCCCCCAACCAGCCCCCACCGCCTCTCATCCGCCCTGCTCTGGCTGCCTCTCGCCACAGTGCCCGTCCTGGCCCTCAGCCCCCACCCACCCTGATTGGAGCGCCTCTGGAGCCTCCGGCGCCCTCACTCTGAGCCTTGAGGTCCCCCATCAACCAGAGGCTCTAGAACCTCTTTGCTGGACATCCCCAGACATCTCTGGTGTCTCTGAGGACAGAAGGGACTAAGGCCTCTTGCCAGGTCTTTCAAAGACCCAGAGCTGCTGATTGGCACAGCCTGGACCTGTGGGTTCGGCATGCGTTTCTGGCAGCTGAGCCCATCTCCCTCCAGCCAGGGGCGGGCTCCGGGGCCTCCTGAGCTGGCCTGAGGGTGCTTTCTGCTTCCTGGCTGGGACTGGAATGGCTGCCTCCTAGTCTGCTGGGGCTTGGCCCTTGGGCCCTGCCCTTTGTGTGTGGGGGTAGTGACCTTAGTGTGGGGCGGGGAGAGGACAGTTTGGTGTCTTGGCTGTTCTCGTTCCTCTTTCCCTTCCTTTAGCAATAAGTCTGGGGTGAGGCAGGGAGGGGGGCAGGGGTGGGTAGGTGAGTCTGACAGCCCCAGAGGCTGGAAGGGAAGCTCTTTGTAGGGGCCAGTGGGAAATGCTGAGGAGCTCTGAGGGTACCCACCATGCCCACCTCCCAAAAGCCTGGAGAAAAGGGGGTTGGGAACTTATGCAGCAGACATGGATTTATTTTTCAACATTTTTTAAAAATAAAAAAATAAAACCTTCCAAGCTTAGCGAGTCATCTTTCCCTTTTGGTATAAGGGTCCTGGGCTTTGCTTCCTGTCTGTGCCTGGAGGGTGGTAGGGAGCTGGGCCCACCCAGCACTGGCCTCTCCCCCAGGCCCCAGACAGGAATCAACTCTCTCCTGCAAGGCAGGTGGGCCGGGCCACATGTTGCCCACAGGGGACTGGGTCCCTGCCTGGCTGGGAGAAGAAACAGGAGCAGGCAGCTCAGATTCCAAACATTCTCTTTATTACGTGTTTGATCCAGAGGAGAAACTAAGTGCAGGGCGGGGGAGGAGGGGGCTAGGCAGGGAGGGGCCACCTTGCCTGGGCGCCCCTGGCCCCCACCCCTATTGGGAGCCAAGCCATGCCCTCCCAGCCCCCTCAGAGCACCCGGGCTGTTCCCTAGGGCAGGAGGAGGAAAGGGAGGAGGGGAGCCCTTGGTCTGAGCCGCATAGGAGTGTGGGGCGGGAGGGCTGAGGTTGGCGAGGCCCCTTCCTGGGACCCAAGGGCTCGCCTTGTCGCTGACCCTGGCCTGGGAGGGGAGGTGATGAATAAGGGTGGAGTCGTCGTAAATCAAAAAAAAAATAAAATAATAAAATAAAAAATAAAACCCATCACAAAAAAATGTACAACTCAGGTGAGGGTAGAGGCAGCCTCTGTGTAGGACTCCCTCCCCCAATTTCTCAAGAACAGAAACAGCAGAGAAATAAATTAAGGGATGCAGTGGCCGCCACCAGCCAAACGCCCACAACCACCCACTCCCACACTGGCCGCGAGGTTAGCAAGCTGGGAGTCACTTGGCCTGCCTGTCCCCACCCCATGGAGGCAGGCGCTCCCGGCCCTGCTGCCCTATTGAGCCTTCCGCCAGGCCAGGCCCCCCCGGCAGCGTCTCCTGAGAGGAGGGGCGACAGCGTCAGGAAGAAAAGGCAAGGCTGAGAGATGAGTGGTAAGGGAAGTCACTGCTATGGAGCAAGCTGGTGCCCAGATTAATGCCAATGAAGGGGAAGCTGTGGGGGAGAGGAGCAGTGAGGGGGGCTGTGCTTTCAGACAAAGGCTCTCCCATAACGGAGAATGCCCAGCGCCCCTGCTCTGGAGACCAGCAGCCCAAGCGGCCCCCTGGGGGCCGAGGAGCCAACCTGCCCTGCAGTCCCCTCCCCTCTCCCAGCCCTGGGGTCACCCCCTCCTTCTACCCAGGAGGGGCGGGAGAAGATGGCCCAGACTTTTGAGGAGGGGAACAAATGTCCCCACAGCAGCTTGTGGAAGGAAATGCCCAGCTCTGGGGAAGGAGGGGGCAGAGGATACAGCGTGGAGGGAGGCCAGAGCCTCTGCCAGCCCTCGCCCGCCTCAGCAGCCCAGAGCAGCCACCAGCCCCACCCACTCAGGGCTGCGCAGCACCCCACCCCCCGCCCCCAGCCCCGCCCCCCGTGCCCAGGCCTCCAGCCAGGGGCCTGGGGTCAGGGGAAGGCCACCTCTGGTGGTTCGCTTGGAGGGGAAGGGGAGGAGAGGGGAGAAACCCAAAGTGGGCCTGGCGGAGGGCCTGACAGGGAACTCCACCACTCTTGCCTGAGAGTGTTCCAGCCCTGAGCCACCCTCCCGGGAAACCCCACAGATCCAGTCTTGACTGTCCCAATGGGGCAGGGAGGAAAGGTGGCCGCTGGGATTTTTTTTTTTCTTTTTTCTTTTTGGTAATAAAAAATTTCTTGGTTTAGGCGAAATACTCTGTGCAACCGCAGTACCGAGGGGGAGCCCTGCCCCCCCATCCACCCTCCCCTTCCTTTGCCTCCTGTGGGGGAGAGAGGGGAAGGGGGAATTTCTGGGCAGGGGTGAATGTGGGGGGGAGGACCACCTCCCATCCCCCACAAACACAGAAGAAAAAACAGAAGGGCCAGGGAGGGAGAAGTGCCAGCAGGGGAGACACACCAAATCCATCGCCACAGTCTCACCAGGTGGGACGGAGTGGCCGGCCCCAGCAGCCAAGTCCAGCCGGCCCGCCTCTGCCGCCCCCCACTCCTGGCAGCCTGTTAAAGCTTCAGCTCGTTGGCTATTTTGGAGGCAATGTTTTTGAAGGCCATGGAGGTGCCCGATATCCGCTTAAATCGAACCCCGTTGAGAGACAGCCGCGGCAGTTTGCACACCTCCATCTCCCACTGCACGAAGTCCTCGTGGCCCGGCGTGCCGTGCATGCACAGCAGCATGTACTTCTCGTGCAGCTCGCTCTGGCAGCTGTTTGCGTCCAGCACCTTGCGGATCTCCCGCATCATCTCGTTGGGCTCCATGGAGCTCGTGGTCTTCATACTCCACGTGAAGCGGAGGGAGCGCGGCTTGGCCTCCCGAAACTCTTCCTTTTCTTTGTCGTTGCCTCCACCCACCACATGAGGTCTGCGGAGAGGGCAGAGACAGCAGTCACACGTCGTCGGGGCGAGGGGCTGGGGCACCCCGCCCCCAGGACAGCCACCCTGGCAGACAGCCCCTGAGACCAGAGAGGAGAGCGGGAGGAGCACAGCAGCGGCAAGGCTGGCGAGACCCTGGGCTGAGGGGCAGAGGGAGGAGGGGGCAGCAGTCCTCTGACCCTCCATCTGTCAGGATGGAAGAGGGCACAGCAGCCAGCTCTGGGGTGGGGGTGACAGCTCCATGCTGCTATCGGTTCTTCTCTTTGAAGAGGGGAGGGTCAGGGAAGAAATGAGTGTGCTCAACAGCACTGGGCACAGACTGTCTCTCCAGAAAGCAGCAGCTGAAAGGTCAGGCAGTCAAGGGTAGGAGCCTGTAGCTCCAACTGCCCAACCCAGGGCTCCAACTTCCAGAATATACCAGATCTGAGAAGGGCCCAGAACTACTGCAGTTGGGTTTGGAAAGGGAAGGCCCCAGAGGGTGGGGACAGGGCAGAACCACCGGAGGAAGAGCCAAGTGGCAGAAGGAAGAGAGGAGCAGGAGGCTTGTGGCAAGCCCGGTAGCCCGGGCAGGGCCAGTGCTGGCTCCAGCCCTCTCACCTGAGCGTCTCCACTCGGTCTTTGCTTTCAGGTTCATTCAGGTTCCTCAAAAAACAGAGCGAGGGAGAGTTTAGTGCTGGGATCTCTCGCTCCTTCCACCGCCACAGACCCAGGTGAGAGTGGGTCTGGGGAGGTGCCACCAGTGGGTGGGCAGGACCCAAGCCCAGGGTCACGTGCCCATCACCTGGCAGGCCAGCATGGCTCTGCAGCACCTCACACTGGCAGCTCCATCATCCTTCCCAACAGGGAGCCCAACACGTGAGGCCTGACCCTCCCCACACACCCAAATCTGTGCTGGGAGAGGGAGCAGAGGCTTTGGCGGGCGGGGGTAGCTGTGCATGCACTGGGACTGAGCACACGGCCCCGCAGGAGGCAGCTTCCCCCATCAGCCCACAACCACTGCTCTCACTCTGTTCTGGGGGATGGGGGCTGTGAGTGGGTTTTCTGTACCAATACACCAGGGTCTCAGGACAGTAGTCCTGTTGGAGGAGGGAAGGGCTGCAATGCTTAGATCTCTGTGGGAGAAGGGGATGGGGGCTTGTAGAGGCCTCTCCCAGGAGGCTCAAAGTGTCAAGGCCTAGATCTGTGTGGTGGGCACCTGGGGACAGGTATCTGCTGATGAGTGGAAAAGGCCACCTCCTCCGACCTTTCGTAACGCCCCTACCTGCTGGCTTGCCAGGCCATCTGCTCGTACAGGAGGGAGGACGGAGGGTGGGGCGGGGCAGACACCTTGGGAGAGTGGGTGGGGAAGAGGTCTGGCCCTGCTGAGCGGCTTCTCCAGCTCCTGGCGGGAAGACGGGTGCCTGGAGCCGGGAAATTGGGGACTACAGAGGAGCGGGATGTGAGAGGAGAGAGCAGCAGCAGCACATGGAAAGGAACACAAAGACACAACAGACACGTGGGTGCAAATAAGCGCACTGCGAGCAGGGAGCCCGGCTGTGCGAGGAAGGCGCCCTCCCTACTGCTCTCTCCAGGACCCCTGTGGGGCAGGCCCCCACTGGGACCTCTCAAGGCAGCAGCCAGCCATGCAGTGAAGAGCTGGGTGGAAGGAGGAGGGGATGGGGAAAGCCTGAAGACCCTGTCTGGACAGTTCATCCATCAGGGCAGGGCCTGGACTGACAGCCCTGGGACACTAATCCTCCCAAACCTGGCCCTTGTTCTTCAGCTCAGTATCTGGCCCACCTAAGCCTGCAGAGAGGATGAGGATGAGGCCAGGTGTGAAGGAGCCAGGATGTGGCCCACGAAGGGAGATGCCTGAGTGAGGGGTGCAGATCTCCCGGTGTTTTCCTAGGGCTTGGGTAGATCGGCCCCTGCCCTAGAATAGGGCATATCTGGAGAAAACAGCCCAGAGGAGAGGAGGCTTGATTCATCCAGATGCTGCTGGTGGCAGGGGTGCTGGGTTGGAGGTGGGAGTGGGCCTGGTTCTGCAGGAGCTGCCAGGAGGGGGTGCTATGCCCCATTTGTGAGGCAAAGGCTCCATGGGCCTGGAGGAGTCAGACTGACACCTTGCGACCCTGGTGTCCCTGTAGTACCTCCAAAGTCCTGCCATCCCATAGGGCAGGGGGAAGAGGTCACACAGCCCTGAAGTTCAGGAAGCCCAGGAAGCAGACCCCAAATGAGATACCATCCCAGATGCACTTTTAAGCCCAGTGGAGCCTCCTCATAGCGCATGCACATGACAGGGGAAAGGGCCAGAAAAGAAACCCAATGCTTGGGCCCAAACCTGGGGTGGGGGTGGGAGTGGGGTGGGTGAGAGGAGACAATCTTAAAGGGAGAATTCCCTGAGAAGGTCTCCCCTTGCTTGAGGACAGGCATAACTGTGGGCCAAAGGAAGTCCCCCATTTTCAAACCCATTTGCCCTGAGTGGTCCGATGTGGCCTCTTGGGGGCCACGTGTTCCCAAGCCCTGCCTGTCTGTCCGGGGCAGGGAGGGCAGGCCTTGTGCTGGCGCCCACTCAGAAGCAGTGTTCATCCCTTTAAGATGGCAGAGAGAGGAGGGCCACGCAGACTTGGTTAGCAGATGGGGGACGGAGCAAGAGCCAGAAAAGGAGAGTTAGTGATGGAGGCAGGACACAGGACACAGACACGCACACACACACAGCGGGCTCAACGCCTACCTTCTGGCAAACCTGAAAGACAGATTTCTAAAAAAACAAACAAAAAAAGACAAAATAAAAAAAGAAATAAAAAAAAAACCCAACAAGACGGTATGTGGATAAGCAGGAGGGGAGTGGGCTTTACAGGTTCAAGGGTCACCCTGTTTTTGGAAGAGCCGCTCAGCAAGACTAGAGTCGCAGACTTCCAGACCTGCTCCCATCCTCTCTGCAGCCCTCACACCTGCACACAGGGGCTTGCACAGGGCTGTGGCTTTTGGCTCCTCCAGCAGAGTGGAGTGAAGTGCAGGAGGGCAGGTGGGCCTGCTCTTTTGAAGCCCCTGCTGCTTCCTGAGCTGGTGCTCCAAGAGGGTGAGGAATGGGTGGGGTGGGGACAGGGAGCATCCCAAGAGGCCAGATGGCTGGATGCGCCTCAAGCTGTCCTTCTGTGGGGGTTGGGGGCTCCGGTGTGAGAACTCCATGAAGAGATCCCCACCCTGGGTCTAACGCAGGAAAGCATTAGAACACCAGGTGGCAAGGGAGCAGGCTACTGTGGGCCCTCACCAGCTATTTCACGTGTGGGCTTCATCCTGGGCACCCCCCCCGGAAGAACATGGCTGCAGCCGAGGGCAGTGGCTACAGCCAGACAGAACAAACTGGTTGGGGGGAAAGACGGTCACAGGGGCAAAACAGAGACCAAGAAAAAATTTTCCTTGCCAGCCCAGCCTGGCTCACACCTCATGACTTTGCAGCTGCGTCACCAAATATAAGTTTCCATGGGAACCCAGGAGAGAAGAGGGGGGCTTTTATTTTAGCATCTGAGTTCACACTCTCCTAGAGAGGAGGCGGGATTGGCCATCTGCTTGGGGCCAGAGACTGAGGGGTGCCTGAGAGCAGTGAGGAGTCCTAAGGGGGAGGGGGTGGGCCTGGGCACACAGGTGCTGACAAAGACCCAGTTCTTAGGATTCCTGAGGCCTGTTCTACCTCCAGGACCCAACCCCGGTTCTGGGTGTCCCTAACCCCCCCACTCCCAGGCAAGTAGAAGGGCCTGGCCTGAGCCTCTCTGCCACCCAAAGCTCCCTGCTCACCTGCGTACAAACTTGGAGGTGAACTTGCTGAAGATGCTCCCAGAGGCCCCCCGCCGGCCCTGGCTGTGGCCAGAGGGAGAGGCTGGGGTCACACCGTAGGGCAAATTCTGCTGGTCCCGCACCTGTCGGAGCTGCCCGGCATGGAAGGTGCTTCGACTGGACACACCCCGGGGGAAATTAGTTCGTTCTGGGGCTCCACCACTGCTGCTGATGTTGTGGGCGGAAGGGGAGGCGACAGGGACACGCTGGGGGGCTGTGCTGTGAGAAAAGAAGCGGGGGTGAGGGGAATGTGTCAGGCACAGGAAAGCCATCACCACCGGGCACCAGGAGCAACCTGTGGCAGGGACAGGGAGGGGCAATGCTAGGGCAGAGGCAGCCATCACGAGGACACAGAAGGAAGGGTGTGACCACTGGGGACAGCGGCAAGGAGGAAGTCTCGTGGAGGTGGAAGGAGATGGTTTGGGGAGGGAGGGAGGCAAGGAAGGACCCGTGTATGGAGAGCAGTACAGGTTAGAGAGAGCAGGCTCCCTGGGAACCAGCGACTGGGCCCTCAAGGGGACAACGGGGACCAACCCTCGAGGACTGAGTCCCTGTGATGCTGACAATCCCTGGGACCCTAAGGAAACCCACGAAGGTTCAGAACAAAAAGGCTTCCCTTTGGAGCCTCAGGACAGCTTCCTGCACACCTGTTCTGAGAGGGAGAACTGGAGGGAAAGAGGAGCATTAATGCTCTTTTTTGTTTCCTCCACTTCCTGGCTGCAGGGGACAGAGCCATTCCTTATGGCTAAGAGGACAAGAACAGAGTAGGACTCCCAGGTGGGAAGAAGAAATCGCTGAGGGAGGGGGAGGGCAGGCTGAAGGCAGCAGGTGCACAGCTGCCCCAGCACACTTGCCTGGGCCGCGGCACCTCACAGTTACTCTCCGTGGGGGGCAGCCCAGAGGCCTTGTTGGGGTGCACGGAGGCCGACATGGATTTCTGGTGCTGGCGGGGCCGGGCCGCAGAGACTGCGGCAGAAGCAGAAGCCGTGGAGGCCCGGGACCCTGGCATGGTTAAGCTAGGAGACAAAAGCAGCGGAGAGGCCTGGGTTAGGGTGGGTGAGGGCCGGAGGCCTGGGTTAGGAAGCAAGGGCAGGGGAAGGCCAGAGCCAGCGGTGTCAGCAGTGGTAGATTCGAGTCGGGCTGAGGAAGGCAGGGCTGGCAAGTGGAGGGTGGGTGAGGGAACAGTGAGATGGCCACAGCCTGGGAAGAGGAAACCAGAAATGATGGGAAGCTGACAGGAGGCCACTGCCTCCGGGCTGCTCTGATCTCCTGGGAATTCTAAGAACAAGGACGTTCCTTCTACAGAAAGACCAGGGTGTTGCTAAGAGGAAACATTCATGAAGCTTGGTGGAGCCAGGAACACAACATGCCAAGAGATGCTGACAGTTACGGCTGGGGAGTTCTGCTCTCGTGGGCACAGCTGGAGTCACCCTCAGTGTGTACACCCCTCAGATGGGCATCTCTTGGTTCTGCCCTGAGCTGAGGCCTTCAAAACAAGTCCTCAGGCGCTGATGCCTGGAGAAGGGCAGCTGCCATGCCCTGGCTGCCGTCAAGAAGCAAGCAGGCAGCTGAGATGGTCACGCACAGCCCCACGCTCAGCAAACTCCAAGAGGCAGTCAGAGGAGGATGGGAAGGGGGAGATGACGTGGAATAGGGGTGGGGGAGGTGGAAAGCTGGACTGGACAGAGCCAGGACGGAACTTCAGGGAGCAGGGAGCAATGCGCTGGTGGGGACAGGAGACGATGCTGCTGACAGACATCACCTAGGGAGGGGTGGCTCCTGCGGAGCGTCGCAGGCAGTCCCAGCCTGCTCACCTGTCTTTGCCATTCTGGATGGATGCCTGGCCGAGGCTGGCCCTCTCCAAAAGTGGGGAATTCCTGCTTCGATTTGTGCTTGTGGAAAGGACGCTGTTCTGTGGAATAAAGGGCAAGAGTTATATCAGAAAAACAAAGCGTTCTACAGTTAGGATCTCCCCCAAGGTTCATGGAACAAGCTTCCACTCCACCTTCCACCTAAAACAGACAGTGGCAGGTTAAAGCCATGGTCCCCAACCCCTGGACCCCAGATCTGTACTGGTCAGTGGCCTGTTAGGAATGGGGCCGCACAGCAGGAGGTGGGAGGGGGTAACAAGGGAAGCTTCTTCTGTATTTACAGCCGCTCCCCATAGCTCACATCACTGCATAAGCTCCGCCTCCTGTCAGATCAGCAGCAGCATTAGATCCTTACAGGAGCGCAAACCTTACTGTAAACTGCACATGCGAGGGATCTAGGTTGCATGTTCCTTATGAGAATCAAATGCCTGATGATCTGAGGTAGAGCTGAGGCAGTGATGCGAGTGCTGGGGAGCAGCTGCAAATACAGATTATCATTAGCAGAGAGGTTTGACTGCACAATACATGTAATATGCTTGAATCATCCCAAAACCGTCCCCTGCCCCATGGAAAAATTGTCTTCCATGAAACCCATCCCTGGTGCCAAAAAGGTTGGGGATCACTGGGTTAAAGAAAGGATTCTGCTTTCAGTCCTGGGGGCTAGGCTGTCTATGGTACAGGGAATAGGGTCTAGGTTAAGAGAAAAGCTGCCTGGAGATGGCAGGCCCCGCTGCAGGAAGGAGGGAGAGGAGCAGATGGGGGCGTGGCTCACCGTAGAGGGGGTTGGGGTGGTCTTCTTCCTCTCCACGCCGGGCAGGGGGCTGGCAGGCACCTTGGCTGTGCTGCTGGCCTTTCGCCCCGACTCCCGGTCCTCCTCGGGCCGCTTATTTTCTGCGTTGTTACTCTGTGTCTTCTTAGAGTAGGAATTGGAGGTGGGAATGGCCGGACCAGCTGCTGGGCCAGAGGGACAGTGGGAATGGGTAAGGCCAGGGGGTCCGCTGAGCACCCACCCCACACATGGCACTTGCCTATGGTCTGGCCGGCAACCCAGCAAACCCCATTCAACAGAGGTTGAGGGAAGGTAAGTGACCTGCCCGTAGCCATGCCACTTGTAACCAGGACTGAAACTCAGCTGTATCACCCAAAACCCTCCAGAGAACCTATGACCTCTTTGAGAGGGGTGAGTCCTCCACATGCAATTCCCAAAAGCATTTACCCTGGTCACTGAAGCGCCGCTGCTTGGGGTTGGCCGAGACGCTGCGCTGTACCTTGTGGGATGGGGATGGGGCACTGCTATTGGTCAGATCAGCTGAAGGCCGGGGCTTCAAGGTGATGGTATCACCTTCCAGCTGTAAGAACAGAAAACATGGCTTCAAGGGAGGGCAGAAGTCACATGGAGATCTCTACAGATGGACACTTACATACACCACCCTGGGCTGACAGGCATACTCCCCAGGATCACAGGAGACATCCACCCATGAGACCAACACACACCTAAACATAGTCCCCCTTCTCCCTGAAGACATACATGCCCTGACACAAGACACTGACAAATAGCCAAATATGCGTCCCAGAAAGACACCCTGCCCTTAGAGAGGGATACACAGGCCCAGAGACACAACTACACACAAGAACATAAGTTCAGACTCAGAGCCCACCCCTGTCAACACAGAGTAATATGGGCCCACCCCAAGTGTCACCAGATACCTCTAACGCAGGCTAAGGTGAGAACCAAGAGAGGACACCCACCACCTCCAGAGGGAGCACAGGGTGGGGAGGCTGTGAGTTCATGTGGGGATACACAGACGGTGAACAAAACCCAAATGGGCAGAAGAATAATCACCAAGCCTCCAGATCCACAGACAAGAGGATGGACATACATGTACACAGATACACACACCCAGACAGAAGCAACACACACACTCAAGCTCCCTGTAAGACACAGAGACAACCCCCACCCCCCATAAACCCAGAAATGTACACTTCCAGATACAGAGAGAGACACAAAGATAATATAACGAGATCAACAAAAAACTGCCAGCTAGACGACCTAGACCCATCTAATTAACACAGACTGAACCAGATCAACTCACCTGTATCAACACCCAGACCCAGTCCCAGACCCCACCAGCTTTCTTACTCATTCACTGATGGAGATCAGTGAATGGGCCAGAGAACGTTAGACACCAAAGCTGAGGCTTAAAATTGGTTAGCAGAGAGCATGCCTACTCAGAGATGAGCTTCTGCCCTCAACACGTGCTAGAAGCATGGGGAGCTACTAACAGCGAGGCTGGCCAGGTCAAGGAATGGAGCAGGGAGCACACACCTCAGAGCTCTTGTAGCCCAGGAGCAGGTAGGTGGCCATCACCTCGTTGTACCTCTGGCCCACCAGCGAATCCTGGATCTCTTCCCGTGTGTAACCCATGGACACCATCAACTCTGCACAGGGAGGACATACGGTGAAGACTAGTCTTAACTCCCAGGCAGGCTCAAACTCATGGCTCAGCATAGCCTCACCTGTCCGCCGGGGGTCCTTGTAGTCAGGGAGTGGCTCCACGTAAGGCTTTAGTTCATCATCTTCGTGACCCACATTCATCCATCGATCTTTCATGATTTGCTGGGGAGCACAGGGAAGGGAAAAGGGCAGAGGGGGAGGAAACTCAGCTTGGAGGTTTCCATGGGGACCCCAGGACATTCAGTTTGCTGGGCTCCAGGCTGCTCACCTCTAAAGTGCCTCTTTTGCTGGGATTAAGAATGAGAAACTTCTTAAGCAGGTTTTCACAGTCCGTGGACATGTAGAATGGAATACGGTATTTTCCCCTCAGTACCCGTTCCCGAAGTTCCTGTAGAAGGATCCAGGGTTAGAAAATTTAAATCACCTTGAGGCCAACAGAAGAAACCTAACATCCTAAGACTGGCCAAGCAGACATAAATGAAATATGGTAGAAGGCAGACAGCCTAGGACAAGACAACACACTTCACCAGAAAAGCAGTGAGATCAAATACCCTTGACCGTCTAACTTGACCAATGCGAAGCCTGCTATCCAGTGTGCCTTGGTGGGGGGGCAGGGGGTGAACACACACACAAACACACACACACACACACACACACTTTCTCCCAACTCTTGAGAAAAGAGCTGAGATTGTTCATCCCCCGGTGCAGAAGGCCTCTCACCTCTGCCACTTCAGCACACCCTGCTCTTACGCTCTGGCTCGGGACAAAATGTAGGCAGGTGGCAAAGGCGGGAGCTCAGGGCTAAGACAGAGGCCAAGAGGGGAAATGAGAAGTAATAAAAATGATCTAAGCCTGCACTTCACTCCACCTTGAGGTTCTGTCCATCAAAAGGCAGGGATCCGCTGACCAGTGTATAGAGGATAACTCCTAGGCTCCATACGTCCACCTCGGGGCCATCGTATTTTTTGCCCTGGAAGAGTTCTGGGGCAGCATAAGGGGGACTGCCACAGAAGGTGTCCAGCTTGTTCCCAAAGGTGAACTCGTTGCTGAAGCCAAAGTCTGCAATCTTGATGTTCATGTCAGCATCCAAGAGCAGGTTTTCTGCCTGGGAGGTAAGATGGAGACGTCAGGGAACCAAGCGGACCACAGTAAGGCACGGGGCAGGAAGGAGCTGAGGGGAATGGGAGAACAAACGGGAGGTCATCTTCAGTCTCAGAACTTTCTCCACTCTCCAGGAGAGGGCTTCAATCAGCAATGAATAGGCTGGGCAGGAGGAAGGCAGCCACAGGAAGGCTGGGGTCTGAAGGCCCAGACACCCTGTGAGCTGTGCAAAGCTTCAGCATCAGGCTCAGGTTAATCACAGTCATGTCTGCAAGGACTGTGGCCAAGAGACTTATGAGCATCCTCAAACTCAAATACCTCAGTGATAGAGACAGCACGTGCGTGTGTGCTGCTAAGCAGCTGTGACATAGCTGTGGAACAGTCAACACTCTTCCCTCCACCAGCTGCCAGGCTGCCTGAAGGACTGGGAAAGCCCAGAATGCTCCTGCCCCACCTGGCAGCACTGAAAGGTGATGTGCTGAGAGGTGAAATGGCAGAGACCCCCTGCTTGCTGGCTGGAATGGGCTCCCAGGTCCAGCCGCAAGGCCTATATCAGAAGCAGCCCTAGGGGCTTCCTGGTCATCTAAAAAAAAATGAAAGGCTGGAGTTTCCTTGAACACTCAGGGCCTGATGGTTACCGATGATTATGTCATGGAGAAGGGAGGGGGAAAAACCCAGCCCCCATTCAAAGGCATGGGAGATAAGAGTGTGCCTTACCTTTAAGTCTCTATGAACAATAAACTTCTGGTGACAGTACTGCACAGCAGACACTATCTGAAAGGAAGGAAGAAGGGTGAGCCCAGGGTACCTGAGGGTGGGCCACAGAGGCTGGCAGAACAATAACTCCATGACCTAGTTCTAAGCCGCCACATAGATAAGCAAAGCCCAGAGTACTCCCCAAAGGCCACTTACAGATGGGCAGCTCCTCCTTATATGCCAAACCCCAAGAGGCAGAGGTCAGGCCCAGACCCCATGGGGGGAGTCACACCCACCTGACGGAATTTGGCTCGAGCCTCTTTTTCTTTCATCCTGCCATGAGCCACTAGGTAATCAAATACTTCTCCTGCAAAAGACAGGGTACGGTCTTGGTCAGAGCTGGGGCTGGGAGACGTGGGGCACAATGGGAAGTGCCAATCCCACACCTACCGCCACTCGCGTATTCCATGACAAGGTAAAGTGTTTTCTCAGTCTCGATCACTTCAAATAACTTAACTACAAGAGAAAAGGCCAAGCCTTGAGTCAGAGAAGTAGCAGGGCCATATACTGAGCCCCAACATGTCCAGGGACATCCTAGGGATGAAAGTCCCCCCACCGCTTTCACATTCCCCCCTCCCAAGGACAAGTTCGTCTCATACCAGCCAAACTACTAAGGACAGCCCAGTGTGCCAGAGGCAGAGCTGGATTTTGAGCTGAGCTTTCCCAGGGGCATCGTTGACATCCTTGAAGACTACGGACTCCAGAAGGCAACGTGCCTCAGGGAGAAGGACTACATGCTGGAAAGTGGAGCCTTGCTGTGGGGGAAGAAGAAAGGAATGACAACTAGTTCTCACCTATGTTGGGATGATTCAAAACCTTCATTATTCTTACTTCACGGAATAGCTGGAAAATAAAATACCAGGGGTCATGCTTGTTCAACTTGCTCCCCTCAGGTCCTTCCAAACAGAGCCTCTGCTAGGATTCTTTTTCCAGAAAAACAAAAAACAAAACCAAAACCAGGCAGGAAAAAGAAATAGGGCAGGTGTCTAGCTCATCCACGGCCCTATCATGGCTGAGAAGCAGGAGAGCTGCAGGAGAGCTGGGCTCCACCCTAGCCACGGCATCTGGATGAGCCAGCCATGCCCTCTGCTGTGTCTACCAAATCCAGCCCCAAAACAGCACTTGGGTTTTGGTTGGGTGCCTCTGTAGGAGGGACTGTGAGCCCATGTATGTGCATATTCAGGTCCTGAGCGGTTGCTTTAGTTCAGTAACAAAACGCCCCAGCTTGGTCTGTGTGAAGGGGTGGTGCAGTTCTGAAGGGGCACCCCATCATTTTCTGATTTACAGAAGTCAGAGGGCTCTGTACTAGGGGATAGGCCTTTCCCTCCTGGGCCTCCAGTGTGGTGACAGAAGAAGCCACTCCTATATATAGCTGATGCCAATTTTAATCAAATCCACCTCCACACACTCACGCTCTCTTTATGAAACAAAATCAGGGGCTCCAAACCATACATTTCCATAAAGAAAGATGACAGAAATGAACTCCTTCCCCTCTGCGGGGGCCAGAGAACTGGAGGTAGGGGTTTTGTAACTTCCAGACTTCACCACTTGCACAAAGAACAGAGGTGGTGGTGGTTGTTTTTGGGGGGGGTGTGGAGCCCTAATTCAGGATATAGTTCATGGAATAAAGTGAATACATTTCTTTTTCTGTAATGACGTCCCCGAGTTCTCGTGAGCTGGAAAGGAAAAGAACAGGTTTTCCAATCTTCAGGAACCAGACTCTGACCCTAGCTCCTCTGTTAGAGCCCAAGTTCTTCTTGTTTTCTTCCCTGGCCCAAGAGTTATTTTGGATGAAGAGGCAAAAAGTCCCAGACATCACCTCAGAGGCAATAATGGGGAGCAGCAGTGAAGTGGGGCCCAGAGGCAGCTGCCAGGGCTCTTCCCCTAAGGGTGCCCACTTGGCCTGGAAATGGCATTCTCCTAGGGGAGCTTGGAGTTTTCTGGGCTCGCCAGGAACCATGAGGTGGCTTCTTCAATGTTAGTCCTTTAGGGGTCATTGCTGGGATCAAATTTAAACAGAATGGTTTGGCCAGGATCAGATTTGCCTTGGTAACAAAGTATGTTCAAAGGCTTTTAAAATGGCTATATTTGTCTGGTGCTGGTGCCTTCCAGAAGAAGGAGGAAGAAAAAGAGGTAGGGAATAAGATGGCTTGGTTGACTCTGGTAATTATTATGGAGCTAGACTGCTCCAAAACCCAAATGGCCCACCCCATGCTGCCTTCTACTTCTGCTGGAGCCAGCACATCAAGAGCAGCCCTCTTTCCTTTCCTCCTGGACAGCTCAAGCAGGGACACCCTGGTGATGACAGCAATGTTTCTGTTGAATCAAAGAACCCTTAAGGGGATCCCAGGGGTAACAAAAATCAGGAAACACCTTGGTTCTGGCTATCAGCATGTCAGGGGAATTCAACCCATTCACTCCAATTCCATGAGCACCTGCCTCAACAAGAATCTCTAGTCCTAAGCTTCGCAGTATCCCTGTATCTGACTCTGTCGGCATGGAGGCACACCCTCCCCGACTCAACTACCACGATGTACTTACGAAAACAAAAATTCAACCTGCCTCAAGATGAAAAGAACCAGGCCTTTGTCATAATATTTGAGCAAGGGTCAAATGGACTATAAGGGCATGAAGGAAATTTGACTGACCTGAAAAGGGACAGCTTTTGGGAGCCAGATAGGAGCCTTCCTCCTTCCCTAACTGCTAGAGCCCAGAATGAGCAGAGCAGGCAGAGAGTTTCCAGTTCTACAATAACCAGCCACTGGCAAGCTGTCCCCCTTCTGCAAATGAAAGTTTTCCTTTCTTTTCTCACTCCTATCAGCCTTTCATAGTTTCTTGGGCAGAGAAACTGTGCGTTCCTACCTGGGGGATTCCTCCTATCACCTAAGACAGACCTTAGTTTCCCACTGTTAAACAAGGAGGAAAGGCAAATTTCAACCTCATCTAGCAGACACTATGTGCAGATATCTTTGTGACCTCTAGCCAACAGGAGCCCCGAAGTGAGAAGGAAAACTGGGGGTGCCTGTCCTTAATCTGCATACATGTTAGAGACTTAGAACTGGGGTTCAGTTTCTAAAAACTCCAGGCCTCCATACTCATTCTCTAAAATGTAGCAAGCACAGAACCCGGTGGCAGTTTACCTGCCTCCACTTACTCCTGTACTTCCTGGAGCCACTCCCCTGGATCATTCCAGATCTTGGAGAAGCTACATGTGTTTCTAGTAATGGCTACAGACATGTGTTTTTGCACAGGGCTGGCCACAAGCCAGAAGATAATAAGATGCAGGAAGTAGGTCAGACAGGTAGACCAAGTGGCTGGGAATGGGCAGAAAGACTTCAGAAGGGCCAGTGTCCGTGGCCAGGAAGCCCACCCAGGAAGAGTCCCCACAGGGAATCCAACCAAAGCCCTGAAGGTAGCAGAACCATGGGAGTGGGTGATGGGGACAGTGGAATGGCCAGAGATCTTAAACTAGGAATTCAAGAGAAGGTTCAAATGGGGTCAGTAGAGGACTGACCCCTGAAAAGAGAGGTATAGAAAGGGACAGGACGTGCTGGTATGCTTACTTTTTGAAGGCTGGAGGAGTTCAGTTGAGTCTTGTCAATGATCTTCACAGCTACCTGAACATGAGACAAAAAAGCCCAAGATCACCTCTTTGACCAGGCTAAACACAGGACTGGAATCCAATCCTCCTTTGTATTTTCTACTCCTTTTCATCCCACTGCTCTTAGCAGCCCTACATGCTCAGATCTCCTCTCTGCCTGCTACACAAGAGGCTGGCTGTAGTAGTAGTCCAACCACTACCTGCTGGAGTGTTGACAAGGTTGGGAGGTACTGCCATGTCCCCAGCCCCAGCGCTCACCTCTTTCCCAGTCAGGATGTGCCGGGCTAACTTCACCTTGGCAAAGTTGCCCTTGCCAATGGTCTTGAGGAGCCGGTAGTTGCCAATGTGGGGCTGCTCATCAGCAGAAGTGGCTGAGTTGCGGCCCCGCAGCATGTTGGACTTACTGCTGGGCTTGGAATCAAGGTGTCCCAAGGTGGGCTGTGGGTGGAAACAGACACACCTTTACATGCTGCCCTTCCAGTCCCCTAAACCCTTGCCCTCAGCTCTCTGCAGAAGATGTACAAGGCTGGGGGTGCAGGGGCAAACTCCAGGGGGCTGGTAGGCAGGCAAAGAACCATAAGGCAGGAGAAGGGGATGAGATGACAGCCAGTCTTCACTGCAAAAGAGCGCAGCATAAGGTCCAGTGCCAAGATCCTGCAGGCATCAGAGCCTAGGAGCAGAGCTGTTCCATCAGTAGCTCCCCCACCCACCACTGGCAATGCCACAGCTCCTCTATCATAGGTGGGAGATCCAGGCCCCTACTGCCTTCTCTGCTACCTGTCCACACTGCAAGAAGGCTACATCTCAAAGTTGCAGAAGCAACACGGTCAGAATCGCTTCAAAGCCCTCATCGCCACCCAACATTTTACAGGAACCTTTATTATTTGTCACTTTACATTTATTTGTTGTCTATCCCAATGAGAGTGGAAGCCCATGAAGGCACGCATATAACCTTTATTCAGATACACCCCAGCACCTAGACAGACTAGACTGGCTTATGTCTGCTGCTCAACAAATATTTGTACAATGAATGAACTGTACAACTGGGTCTGAGCAAGGCAGCAATCTGCCCTGCTCTGCCCTCCTTAGATACCCCATAGCTCAAATAAGGATGTGAGGAAGGAGAAACTACAATAATCAGTACCAAATGGGAATATGAACATAATATAGGTGGAGTATTCCTTATCCCAAATGCTTGGGACCAGAAGTGTTCTGGATTTTGGAATATCTGCATATACATAATGAAATATTTCAGGGATGGGACCCAAATCAAAATATGAAATTCATTTGTTTCATACACACCTTATACACATAGCCTGAAGGTAATTTTATACAATATTTTTAATTATTTTGTGCATGAAACAAAGTTTTGACTGCCTTTTGGCTATAACTTGTCACCTGAGGTGAGGTGTGGAATATTCCACTGTGGCATCATGTGGGTGCTCAAAAAGTTCTGGATTTTGGAGCATTTTGGACTTTGGATTTTCAGATTAGGGATGCTCAGCCTGTACAAAAAGGGTATGGTCCAGACAAAGATGTACATCTACGTGAAGACTCATACATTCCTCAAAGTGCTAAACACAGAGTGACTATGTGAGCCAGCAATTCCACTCCTAAGTATATGTCCAAGAGAAAGGAAAACACACATCCACACAAAAACCCTATACCAATGCTCACAGCAGCATGATGCGTAACAGCCAAAAAGTGGAAACAACTCAAATGTCCATCCCCTGATGAATGATAAACAAGGGTGGCAGAGCCACAGGGTGGAGTATAAGTCAGCAGTAAAAAGAAATGAAGTACTGACATTCGCCACGACACGGAAGAACACTGAAAATACTACAGTAAGTAAACAAAGCCAGTCACAAAGGACCACATACATTGTATGATTCCATTTATATGAAATGCCCAGGACAGGCAAATCTACAGAGACAGGAAGTAGATTAGTTGATTGCCTGGGGCTGAGGAGGGTGAGGAGTGAGGATTTCAGGGTGACAACTAAGGGGTGTGGGTTTTCTTTCTAGGGTAATGAAAATATTCTAAAATTAATTGTGGTGATGGATACACAACTGCATGAATCTACTAAAAGCCACTCAATTTACACTTTAAATGGGTGAATTGTATTGTATGGTATGTGAATTATATCTCAATAAAACTGTCAAGAGAGTCTGCTCTAACTCCTTTGTAGAGCCCTGATTTGCCTCTCTCAAAGAACACCTGGCACCACTGCTCCAGAAGCCTGGGACAAAGCTGTGGCTAGAGCCTCATCTCAGAACCATCCAGAGCTGCCTTGGAAACTCCAAGGAGACAGTTTGGAGGGTAGCAGGGTGACTGGAGGAATGTGAGTCAAATCCTTCCTTTCATGGCCCCTGTTGGCTGTACGTGAAGCCCTCAAAACCACAGAGAAAAAGAATGACTTGTTACTACCCAAGGAACTATCCAGGGTTCCTTGGCAAGAAGCTTGCTTGTGTGCTCACTTCAGCAGCACATATACTAAAATTGGACGCATACAGAGAAGATTAGCATGGCCCCTGCTCAAAGATGACATGAAAATTCATGAAGTGTTCCATATAAAAATAAATAAATAAATAAGAAGCTTGCTTGCTTAACTAGATGTTTTTCAGGCAGAAACAACAACAGCAGCAACAAGTATAGTATCCTGATTCTGACTCTGCCCCTTCCTCATTGTGTCAATGTAGGTCCTTTGCACAGTAGCTATGGGCTGTTTTTTGGTGAGCTGCTTTGTCTCAGATCCCAGAAGCGCATGGGATTGGACCTTGGAGGAGGAAAGATCCCACGCATCTGGTAGACTCTGAAGGGGGGGGTCCTGATACCCCAGAAAAGTCCGTTTGACCTCCTTTGCCCTTCAAGGAACGTTCTCTCCTCTACACGTCCTCACCAACCTTCACTTCTCCATGAAGCCCCCAGCCCTTGTGTCTGCCCACTGCAGTCCACAGAGCTCTCTGGATCTGTTCTCCACATACCCTGCAGCTCACCCAAGCCTGGCTGGTCCTCCAACAGCATTTGCTAGACAAGTAGATTTTTGAACACAGGCTTTTTTCCTCCCAAAGGAAGTCTAGGGTTCACACCTCTTGGAGAGAAGAATATTTCTAGGCCCTGCTGGTACCTGATTGGGTCAGTCTCCTTAAGGGCACCCTGAGCCCCACCCAGCAGGGTCTTGCAGGCCTGGCTTCCATGGTTTACCTCTTCCCAGCCCCATCCTCCCTGAAAGTGCTGCCAGCCTGCCTAAGGGGCCATGAACAGGGGAAACCTTCCTTCTGCCCCAACTCCCACGAGAGGAAGATGGGTGGGAAAGTTTCCTTGGCAACCCCTAATTCACCTAAGTTTCTTGTCACTCCCCTCTTCTCTGAGGATATAAGCCAAAGGTAGCAAGAGTTTGACAGTCTCCAAGTCCTCAAAATCCAAAATAGGGATTTAGTGTCTACCCGCAGGTTTGGGCCCTTCTGAAGCCTAATCTGGGCATCCCACGCCCATCCTGAGCTCTGCTCTGCTCATCCATCTTGGTGGCCCCAGGGACTGGTCTGTGTGGCTCAGCAGGACAGCATTCCCTGCCTGGCTTGGCTACATGCTGGACTTCAAGGAGCATCAACAACCAACAACCACAAGTGGGACTCTGCCATTTACTCTTTCCCTTTCTGGTTAAAATTAAGAGTATAGATGCTGGAGACAAACCCTAATCTGCCACTTACTCAACACATATAACTTTATTATTATCAATGTCATCATAAGAGGGAGGTGAGATTATTACAAAGGAGGAAAGAGAACCATCTGAAAGAGGACCTGTGTCAGGTGTTCCCACACATCCATGCCAGACAGTAGTCTCACGGGCACTGAGTTCTACAGTCCAGCAGAGCTAGGTTCAAGTCCTGGCTCCCCCACCAGCTAGCTTTAGTGTCCTTATCTGTAAAGTAGCAACAAATATTCCCTACTTCACACAGGTAGATGAGAGAATACACGTAAAATGCTTTATCCAATGCTCAATAAACAGCAACCATTATGTTCCCAAATACTACTGTGTGAAAAGCCAGACGACTTGTTGACAACCTTCTGCATCTATGCTGAGTCCCACTAAGCTGGCTGCAGTCCAGCTGGAAGCTGACAAGAGATGCTAGGGCCTTCTCCACTGGAGAGGGGTTCAGGCTGAGTGCCCACTGCCCTCTAGACCTGGTGAAATGCCACCAGCACCTCTATCCTTCACAAGAGGGAAGATGGGGAGCCAGGATCTCAAACCGGGCGGCTGTGAAGGGCTGGTCCCAAGCGGGGTACCAAGGACAGTGAAAGGGAGGAGGTTCTGCATGTTCATGACCCAGAGAAGCAGTGAGCACTGCCATTTGCTCTTTGATCCTCTGCTCCAGTCACCAATTTCCTTTCCAGGACTGAACCACCAAACTCTCAGGACTCAAAGCACTCAGTCCTTCCCTTACCCCCACCCCCCTGCCCCTTCTATGCTGTCAGATGTTCCCACACCAGGGAGGCAGGACAGGGCAAGAAGGAGAGCCACTGGAAGGAAGCAGAGAAAGGGAATATGGAAAGGAGAAAGTCCCCAATAGAAAATGCTTCTTAGGCCAAGGCCCCAAGTGAGTCAACTTCCTCACCTGACTGCTTCCCTGAAGGACGAGGAGGAGGTAAGAGGGGTGGCTATCATGGAGACAGTTTTTCTTCCATGGTTCTGGCCAGGCCCATCCAGCTTGGCCCTGGGTTTCACCAACAGGGTGGTGAACTGTGGACCAGCCTGCCCTCCTGGGCCAATAGGGCCTGGCAAAATCCATGTCCTTCCCTCTATCCTCCCTGCTCACAGTAAGATGTGGAACACCAGGATTCCCAAAGTGTGGCAGGCCCCAAAGGACTGAGGAAATCTGTTGAAAGTAGCCCCCATGGCTCTTACGCAGCCTTCAGAAAGAGTAAGGCAGTCACCCTGCAAGGCAGTATTTGAATCCAAATGGCAGACCAAGCAGGTAAACAGGCCTGATTCAGAAGTAGGGCTGAAATAGCTTTGGGTTCCAGGGTCCAGAGGAGGAGAGAACGCAGGACATGGAGGATAAAAGAAAAAGAAAGTTTTATATCCACTGGGTCTGCCAGGGCTCTTCAGCCTGGGATCTTAGAACTTAGCCTAGGCATGTTGCCAGGCTCGCCCGGAAGACTGCCTCCACCCTGAGAGGCCCAGAGCTGACTCAGGTAGGCAGGGCCCCCTGCCCTAATGCTGGAGGCTCCTACCAACAGTTCTCCCTAAGAGAAGCTCCTGCTTTGGGGCTCTGCATTCAGGGCTGGCCTCAAGTGTCCTGAGGCTTCCCCTGGGCTGAGAAGGGGCTGAGCCAGGAGGGATGACAGGCAGGCACCCCCTGGCCAGAGGCAGAGTAAGCAAGCAGGCAATGTGGAGTGGGGGAAGAAAAGTGTCCCTGGGGCACTAGCCCTGGGCGATGACCCCGGATCCCAGGCTCCCCCCACCCTCCACAGTAGCAGTAGCGGAGCCTCTCTCTGCTCACAACTGCCTCCCCCCACCGTCCTTCTGCTTGTTGAGCCATGCTGACTCGTGCCGGGGAGACTCTTCTCCGGGTATTTGACCCTCTTCCCTTCCTAGTCAATGCCTCTTCCACATCTGGACACCTTTCCCAAGGATTTACTACACTGTGCTAGTGCCTGGCTCCATTCAGCAACTCTTTAAAGATCCTATGTTTGAGGTGGGAGGGAGGAGAGAGGAGAAGGCACTCCCAGAGTAAAGAAGGGGACAACATACCCGGCTGGAGGAAGGGGCAAGGACTACCAGCGACTTCCATTCAGCAGAGCCCACGGCAGAACCTGTCGGGCAGCGAGGGCAAAGTACAGAGGCCGGGAAGAGCCAGGCCCAGGGCGGGGGCTGCGCCTCAGCCAGCCACCCTTACTCAGCCGGAGCAGGCGACACCTTCCACCACCTCCTCAGTGAAAAGTAGTGAAGCAGCCAGGCCAAGCGGTTCCTGCCGGGGAACCTGGACTATGTTGCAACCGAAACCACCACTAGCAGAAGAGAGACTGGGTTCGGCAAGGAGAGCAACAGGGACAAAGCCCTGCGGCTTCTCGAGGGACAAGGCCTGGTGGTCAGGAAGTGTGCGCAGTTCCAAGACATTACACCAGGAGCAAGGTGGGAGGAAAGGGGCAGGAGGGGAGACAGAGAGAGAAAGAGGCGGGTTTAGATCAACTTCCTTCTCCCCTCCCCCTCCCTCCCTCCCCGGAAGTGGGCTGCCCCACCCTCCCCAAGGTGCTTTGCTGGGTAACAGCTGGCGAGAGGGTGAGGAGACTGCACTCCCAGCTGTCATAAAGCCCCATCTCACCTGCAGCAGGTGGGACCTGGGCAGGGGCAGATCACTTTAACAAGGCCTCAAATAGGACTGAGGAGGTATATGCGTGACTCAGATGTGCTGACCTAGAGTGGCAGCCCTGCCAAAGACCAGCAAACCACCCCTCAGGAACAAAGGGGGGAGGGGGTGAGCAGAAACCAGCAAGCTGACAGTGGCAGATGGACCTCCTACTTCCTAAAAATGCAGCACTTAACCTTAGGAAAATGCACATTCCACTTAGACACAAAACATTTTGGACATCATTTCAGGGAGTTCGGGACCCTGTGAAGCCTCCTAGAGGTCTAAGGGTTCTAGATTAAGAGCCTTTATCTCTGGTAGAGAGTGAGATGTTTAATCCTAGATTTTGTTCCAAGGCTGGGAAACAATCCAAATGTCCCTTCTAAGTCCCTTCCTTCCCTTCTGGAAGTTTACCCTAGGTTCCTGCTTACCTCCAAGTCTCCAGCCACCACCACCCCGCCTTGCCCCCAAAACAACACTGCTGTCTCCAGGAACTCCAAGGGCCTGTGCCTTCTTCCTGTAAAGCGCCCACTATCTAGGCACATGGGGAGCACAGGGCAAGTTGGCTATCTCTTGTCGAAAGAAGACTGTCTCTCCAGACCACTGACCCCTATCTGTGCCTGGTCACAACCCTTCTTCTGGCTGTCAGTTCTATTTCTCATTCATTCCACAACTCTAGGCTAGGAGCTTTCCCATTAAGCAACTCTGAACTCATGTTGGTAGGCAACAAAGTCCTCTAGCGAAGGGCAAAGCTTCCCCTGTGCCCTCACAGCACCTGAGCACATACCCTGGGAGACCACAGCACTCAGGGGCAGCCAAGAAATGTCTGCTTTACGTATGAGCCCTGGACAACAGTTAACATTTCTAATACTGCAGTATGTCCAGCACTTATGCTTTGTTTTCGCCATACACAGCCCTACGGGGCAGGTAGTGTCCCTGTTTGCCAATGAGAAATTGACACTCAGAGGTTACAAGACTTGCCCAAGGCCCCACAGCCTCTCAGTACAGAGCGGGCCCTGGAGCCAGGGTTCTCATACCTGCCTCAGCACTCTGCTCCTCCTAACAATCAGTTTCTCCTCCCTTTCCAGTTTCTTATCAACCCTTCGTGATGCCAATCTGCTCTCATTTCCCCCCAAAAGAAGATAAGTCCCTGGTTCTCCCTCCACAGACAAGGAGGGAGAAGATATGAAAATTCAGGAAGGAAGACTGACACCTGGGATGACAGGACTACAGTGTTCAATTCAGGCCAGTGGCGGAGTGCTGTTGTCATGGCCTACCCCGGTGGTCCCACAGCAATCCCTCCTTCTCCCACGCCTCCCCAAAGTGGGCCCTGATCTCAGTGGAAGAGGTCATGGTTTATTCTGGATCCTGGGTGAGGCTTGCCTGGGACCACCTGTCCCTTCACTAACTGGCAGACTCAGAAACCAGAGCAGGCTCTAACAGCTTCATTTTTCCAGGCCCCAGAGTTTTGCAGTGTGACAAAAGGATTGTCTCCTCAATCCTATTTGTGGGAGGCAGTAAGGGGTTTTGTAAACTGAGGAAGTACCAAGCACTGACCTCAAACAGAAAGGCTGGGGATAGGGTAGGACTTAGATTAAAAAGTCATGTGGCTGTGGCAAGTCCCCAGTTTTTAAACCCTTCCTCCTGCACTGCTTCCAGGAACCTTCTTTGCATCCTTTGATCCTGAGCAACTGTCACTGTCATCTGCCAAGAGTCAATACATCAGGAGCATTCAGGGTAGGAGAGAACTTGTAAAATTGTGGTAAGCACTTGCCAGTGCACAGGCTGGATGCCCCACACCCCCAAAATTAACTGTGATGGCCCCACCTGGGGAACACCCATGTTCCCTTAACATCCCATGCTACATAGAGGGAGGCTGGGCTGTCAAAGGGCTGCTCCTTTTTTCCAGCCAGGGTAGGAGCCTCCCTGGCAAAGGACACCAGCAGAGTGTATAACTTAAGCACAAACCCAAAAACAAGGGGGTTTGCTACCCTTTAGCTCTCTGAGCTACAACCCTCACCCCAAGTCACGGACACCACTACTGCAGCCTGGGCCATGAAGGGAGCCTACAGGCCTCAGAGTCACCTCAGCAGAAGCCAGAGCCTGCCTGGGAAGACGAGCAGCCCAGAACTGACATGGAGTGGGAGATGAGAAAAGAGAGCCACTGCAGCTCACTCCCCTTCATGCCTGGAAGCCACGTGCAGTGAGTATGACCCAAATTTCCTGTCTTCGGAGCCACGTGAAATGCCGGGCTCCTCTTGAAACATTCTATCAAGCAATCAGGGCTTCAGAAGCTTCCAGCACCCTTTATCACTGAGAACTGCTCACTGGAGTCTGGCTCTGTAAATGCCCAGCTACTGTTGCCCCAGCAAACTTTTGTTAAACACCTACCTCTGGAGCCTTGGCTCTCAAAGTTCAGTGAGATCCAGTTCCTGTTTTCCAGAAACCTAGAAGAGGGAAGCTGTAGAGAGGACCTACTGCAGTCTCTGCCGCCCTTGCTGCTCATTAGACTGAACATTAGCAAGACGACATGACTTCTCTAACCTCACTTTCCTCATTTGGAACATGAAGATGCTAGCTGTACCCATTTCACAGGATTAGAGCAAAGATTAAATGAGAAAATACACATCGGTGTCTGCTATAGTACCTGGTGCTCAATGATGTCTTGATGATGTTTTCTAGTATCTCTCCTTATGTTTGAGGGGGAATCTGTATTTCTCATCTCAAAGGGTTCTTTGGGCCCTCAAAGAACTATAATCTCTAAGAATTTGGCTACAAATACCAGTGTAGCTAAACTGATTCCCACCACACTAGTAGTCCTTCCATAACAAAGTCAAATTCCTGCCATGGCTGGGCTGTCAGACAAAGAGGACCCTCTTTCCTAATACAACACCATCCTGCCAAGAGGAGTGGGTGAATGAGAAGCAGGCACGCCTCTGCCCTCTGCATAGCCCAAAGGAAGATGAAAGTGGTCCTGCTGGGCTCTTCCCCTCCTTATCAGTTCCTTAACTCTGTCCTCCCAGAAAGGGTCCAAGAAACAGCTGACATACCAGTACCACATGGTGCCAAGGGCTGGGGGAAGCTCACACTGCCAGCCTCATACTTCATGTGGTTCCTCCCGTACCAGTGGGTTACTGTAACCATGGAGACCAACAAGTTCCTCCATATCACAGGACAGCCAGCCTGCCAGCAGCCCAGGGCTCTGGGGGACGAGGGTGGTGGGGGTAGGCAGAAGGCAGCCTGCAGCATAAAGGTTTGGCTCACTTGACAGAGGACTGTGTGGAGTTGATGGATACTAGTCAGTGCTGATGAGGTGCCTGGGCCACCTCCTAACCTCATTTTCTTTGCCTAGGAGTTTATATTTTTAGCACATTCTCTGGACTTTCTGGACTCTGGGCTTCTATACCCAGCTCCACTGCTGTGCACTGGGAAGCTGTGTACGGCATGGTGGTGAAGGGCACCACTCTGCAGTCAGGCCTACAGTGATATCACAGCTCTACCACTCTGGCTGCCATAGAGGGAACGGGTCAGAATTGTGGTACAAAGAGCTACTCAGATCCACACACACTAAAAGGAAGTGCTCCACCTATCATATGTGCCTTCTTGTGACCCAGGTAAGTAAACCTTCTTATCCCTTGTTAATCTCAAATCCAGACACTGTCCTAGCTGGGAGTGGTTGCTCCCTTCTCTGGACTCTCACAACACTGTACCTGCATCGTTCATTTCTTTCTTTTTCTTAAAATTTTATTTATTTAGAGACAGGGTCTCGCTCTGTCACCCAGGCTGGAATGCAGTGGCGCAATTATAGCTCACTGAAGCTTCCAACTCTTGAACTCAAGTGGTGCTCCCACCTTAGTCTACCCAGTAGCTGGGACCACAGGTGTGCACCACCATGCCCAGCTAATTTTTTTAGAGACAGGGTCTTGCTATGTTGCTGAGGCTGGTCTTAAACTCCTGGCCTCAAGTGATCCCCCTGCCGCAGCCTCCCAAAGTGCTAGGATTACAGGCATGAGCCACCACACCTGGTCCTAATGTTTATTTCATCTTTGTGTCCCCACACCTTAACTCCCTCATGCTCTGAGAGGTCAGAGACAGTGTCTCGCTCACCTTCATATGTCCTCAATGCCTAACAGTGCCCACATCTAGCTGGCCCATGTTAAAATACTTCACGGAGTAAGAGACGTACAACTTTTTGATCCTTAAAGTTGCCCTCCCCCGACCCCAGGAGGTGAGACAGGGACAGAGGAAGGGAGACCAACACTTCTCGCCACAAGACCCATTTCCCCTCTTTCAAGGCACTTGAAGTTAGTTGGTTACTGTCTGTGCTTCCCACTAGACTACACAACAAAGGGAGGAACCTTGGTCTGTCTTATTTGTGGCCCAGAACAATGCCTAGCACAGTATTCAATAAATAATGAATAAATGTGTACAAATGATTAAGTAAGAAAACGTGTTGAGGCGTCTTCATGAGAGTCTCTGGGACCCACAACTGATAACCCATATCAGTGTACTCTGCAGACAACATCCACGTGGACAGGGGCCACAAAATCCCCTCTCCCCCAAGCATGGCTGAAAGGCAGTCACCAAAGTGAAGGAGGAAACAGAATCAAAACACAGGCACAGCCGGGCCCACTTGCTTCCCCTGAATCAAGCCTAAGCCTTCCTTTCATGGGCGGGGGGCGGGGGGCGGACATCGATGACGGACCCTCTCCTCTGAACTTCCTGCAGCCCACGACAACCACCTGGCCCTCCAATGAAGACCATTCTCTCTGCCTCCCTACGTTCAGTCCATCACATCTTTCTGTGAAAATGCGTGCAACTTGAGCCGTTCTAAGAGCTACCGATTGGGGATGTGACAGTGACTTGTATACAAATCTAGGAGACATTTATTTACTGTTTGCCACACTGAGAGTTCTGCTTTAATATTTCTTGCTTGAACAAATGTAGTGACTGTAAGGCCCTGTCGACCCTAGGGTGCCAAAAAAAAAAAAAATACCTCACCCATACACACCTGCCTCCTGTCCTGGCCCACAGATCAGCATTCCCACCCTGCCCCCACCCTCCCCAAACTGCCTGCTGTTACAGAAAAGCAAAGGAACTAAAAACGGCAGCTGGGGAGCTCAGTTGACTCACCAGGCACAATCATCTCCTCCCAGAGTCTCCCATCTTCTCCTGGGGTTTTTGCCAACACAAAGTAAAAAAGAAGCATGAGATCTTAAAACAAAACAAAACAAAACAAAACAACTCTCTCAGCATTTATGCAACAGCCTTTCTACCTGAGTGCAGATTTAACCCTTTGTTTCTGCCCTTTCCAATGTGGTTTCCTTAAAATGCCTTTACGGAATCTTTGCTACTGAGGAGCGGATCCAGCCTGGGCTGGGAAACAGGCGTTCCGGGTCCTATCCAGTTCCAACTCTACTGCTGGCAGGTGCTGAACAAGATGGGCCCCTTTCCACTGCACCTTCCTCTGGAAGTAGAACAAATACTGCCTTCCTACTCCTCCAGTGTCAAAGAAGGAGTTGAAGGAGGAGGAGGAAATGTCAGAAAAAACACTGGGACAAAGTTTGCTGCCCCAGAAGTCACCATGGCCAGAGGTCAGAGCATAAGACAAACTACCCAAGGCCATCACTGCCACCCTTGCCTCAGAACAGTCCCCGTCAAGCCAGACTACAATGTGGCTGCTCCACTTAAGTGACCACTAAAAATCCAGCTGGCTGCTCTTTTAGAAGCAAACCCTCACTGGGCTGCACCTGCTGAGAGACAGGCAGAGGTACTCTCTTCCTCCTACCTCAGATCATTAAAAACCCTAGCAGGAGAGGGCACCTGAGTCATGGAATGGCGAGTGGTGCTACCAAACTATGGATCAATCAGCTGAAATGCAGAACCCCAACAAACCTGTCATGAGTGTAGCTCTCCAGCAATCTTTCTGGGTAGGAAGAGGGGGGTGTTTCTTTTTTGTCATCGTTATTTGGCATCTAGAAAGACTACTTACTTGTGTGATAGTGCTATGACTACAAAGTAAAGAGAACACTTCCACAAGCAAATGCAAATCTGTTGCAGTGTGTTAGTTAAGAAACTCCCAACTTGGTCGGGCATGGTGGTTCACGCCTGTGATCCCAGCACTCTGGGAGGCCGAGGTGGGAGGATTGCTTGAGCTCAGGAGTTCTAGACCAGCCTGAGCAAGAGCGAGACCCCATCTCTACAAAAAAACAGAAAAATTAGCCGGGCGTCATGGTGTGCCCCTTTAGGCCCAGTTACTCAGGAGGCTGAGGCAGGAGGATAGCCTGAGCCCAGGAGTTGGAAGTTGCAGTGAGCTATGATAACACCCTGCAATCTACCCAGGGTGTCAGAGCAAGACTCTGTCTCAAAAAAAAAAAAAAAAAAAAAGAAACCTTTCGTCCTCACGGGGTGGGGGGGGGGGTGGAGGGGGGAAGAAAGAAACCCCCAACCACCAACTTATCAAAGGTTCTGTTCTGTTGTAAGAAGGAACTATTTTTCCATAGAAACACGTTACAAATCGTAGTTGTGTTCACAGGCCAGGCCATGAGGGCCCACCATTGTACCTTAAGTAGTGTATGAACCATACTTGAGTTGAACCACAGTCCAGAACAGGAAAATGAACTCAGAGTTCCAACTTGGGACCTAGGAACAGATCTTTGCTCTCCAAGCACCATGGGCAGCAGGCACTGGAGCTCCCTAACCTTCCAGCTCTGGGTGAGGTCTTGAAACAAGAACTTGAACAAGAAGGCTTCAAAGCATTTGGGGTGGCTGGAGTTTAAGGTTGGGCAGGAGAGAAAGAGATAAGAACCCAGATGGAGATGAGGACTGAAGCTAAAGGAGAGAAATTTTGAATGAGTCCTGCCTTACTGGAAAGAAGGGCTAATTAAGGAAGACCAGGTAGGAAAACGCCCAGCTAGAGAGAAAAGGGAACCTGCAACAGTACCCTGACATAGCAGGGGCAAATGCTCTTTAGATGTGTCTCCCCTACTAGGCAACTGAAGCAGGGGGTGTGTCTCACAGCTACTTTACTGGGCTTGCTGCTGCTACTGCAGTCTTAACACTGGGCCAAGGGCAGAGACTGCTGGATCCTGTTACTAAGTGGCTATGGCCTGGGAAGGCACCTTGGCTAGCTTGCCAGATAAATGGAGGAGGGTTCATTTGTCAGCAGCTAGGTGAAGGTTGGAAAGCCCAAGCTTTTCAGTGAGACCAAGTATACGTCAACTTATGGCTGTAGGCCTAGGGTGCCCCTTGAAGCCAGACACTGTTTTTCATTTACTGACAGCAAAGACAATTTGCTCCAGGAGGCCCTACCTGTTTGTACCTTCAGCCTAGAAGCAGAAAGTATGGTAAACCAAATGATAGCCATTTTCCATTACAAGTGCTTTGTTAAAAAGGACTTTTTATAGTTAATTCATCTTTTCAGAGTCCTAGGAACAGAGTCTGATTGTACTGGTCTTCAAGAGAAGGGAATGGTCCAGAAAAGGGCCAGCTTAGCCCTGGCCAAGACAGCAGGGAAAGCTGGGCTCTGAGCTTTCTAACCTCTGTGATATGAACCTGGGTACAGCATTCTTTGGTATAGATTAGCTCATGTGCTGGTGGAAGCCCCCAGGAATCAGAGCCACCAATTAACAGGTGGTGTTGGAAGGAAGGGGGCCATGTTCAGGCACTGTTAGATGTACTATTACACAGACTGCAGACAAGAGAATGCTGGTTATTTTGAAGGAGGCAAGCAGCCAAGTCTGTAGCTCTCCACCTCTGAATTCATTCAGAGAGCAGGGAACAAAGGATGGCTACAAGGGCAATACAGACCCCCCCCATACAGACAAATCCTAAAGTGTAGCTCTAATTGCAATAGGCATGGTGGTATAAATACAGACCTGAAGAAGAAACCCACCCAGGATACCTGCAATCAGAAGAATTTAGCTGGGCAGCAGCTATTGTCACCCATTCCACTGCTCTACCTAGTCCATGCTAACCACCAAGGACAAAGAACGCCACAGATATAAAGGGGTCTCTACCTAAAGTCTTGAAAACAGAAGGTGTAAAATCAGAAATTACCAAATATCCAATACCATCCAAAACATTTAGAACAATGCCTGGTGATATGCTAGTTATTATTACTATAAATCCATATGCTTTCCCAACTTACTCTGTAGGTTACCAGAAGATACAGCTCGAACTTCTTTACCCAAAGCTCACCACAAATGTTCTGCAACTCCAAAAAGGCATGGATCTTTTCTAACTGGCCTAGGAGAGCACTCTAGTCAAAAGTCATCTACTGGCATGGGTCACACTTGGGTTTCTTACAGAGCCAGGAAAAGCTCCAGGAGCTCAACCATTTCACCCCTTCCATAGAAGGCCACCCAACTCTCCCCTGATAAAAAGCACTTTAAACATACACATCCCACCCTAGATATATGGACCTGGAAACTGTACATCAATAGTCATAATGGGAAATGTGACTAGTGTTTCTCATACACACATGTGTGCCATGTGGCCAGAGTAATACATTCTCACACACAGTACTTACTGAAGCTGGGCACTGCCTCTTCAGCTGTGAGACAAGGGAAACCTACGTGTATATATATGGGGGGAGGGTGATGGTGGTGGTGAAAGCTTAGCCACACTTCCAGCTCCTGAATGTCTCTGCCCTGGGACTCAGCAGCCTCTGTGGCAGCCAGGCCCCCATCACCAGCTGTCCTTCACACAACATAACAGGATCAATGTTTGGGAAGATGGGATTTTTGGTGTTGGGTTTTATATCCCATGAACCAGCATGCATCTGTCTCAGGGGCAGTTTCCTGAAACAGCTGCATGTCCTGGGCCCCTGCAGACAGGATTTGAGATACAAGAGAAAGAGAAATGATATTCCAGAACTAGGAATTCAGGGCTAATAAAGGCGAGAAGGAATGAAACCGTTTGCCATCTTCTCACAGCCGAAAGCCCTACGCTATGGGAGCTGACTTTTCCCACCTGGTCCCAAGAAATCACATACCTTCCCATTTACCTTCCTTGGCAGACCAGGCTTCCTCCTGGCATCTCCACCCTTTACCCTGACAGCTCTACCAGGTCAAGTGACTGTGGTATCTAACCCTGATGCTGGTTACCCCATGAAGCGATAACCAAGGTCATGTGAGCTGGGCCGACACGTTCTGCTGCACTTGTTTATAAGCAAGAGGATTAAAACAACCTGTCAGGGGAGGAGAGGGGGCAAACTCTGTGCACAGGGCAAGCTTTGGGAACACAGCATAGAGGCCTCCCGCCAAGAAATCTTTTGCTCAAATATAAAGCAGAAATCTCTCACCAAACGCCAAACCAGCTAACTATGCCAAATACCACTTATGATCAAGTGACCTTGAGGCACTGCTCAATTTTTCCAATGTTCTTTGTATGAAAGGCTAATGTTTGGGGTTCTTTGGGGGTTGGGTGAAGGGAAAACAAGGGGGATGGGCAACACAGGATCCCCAAAGAGTCCCAAATTAATACCCAAGCAAAGGCTTTCAGACCTGCCACAAAATATACATGTAGGGCTTAAAAAAGAGGGGATATCTTAAGAATACATGTGGATAAAGAAAGCATTCAGTTCTCAGATGCCTAAACTCCTGACCAGAAGTCAAACTGCCAAAACAGAACTTCCTGTAACCAATTTTTGCCCTAATCAATGTCAGAATTGGAAGAGGAAAAAAATCGTCTGTAGGTCCAACTCTAGGGCAGAGGGCGTCAGGCAGCAGGGAGTCTGGAGACCAGGCCAGGGTCATCCTCTTTAACCAGTACGTCAACCTGACAGTGACAGTCACTAGCCACAGGACACAGGAAGGAAGAGGGGAAGGCAGTCAACACCTGAGCCCTTGGCTCCAGGCAGTCTAGGCTGCAGCAGCTACATGGCTATGATGCAGAAGCTGGCCCCTGGCTCTGTGAAATTAGATTCTTTATCCCCTGCTGCCCTGCAAAACCATTTGTCACAGCCCCTAATAGTCCCTAAATAACCAATCCTCCCATTTAGCAAGCTCGGCTGCTACTGGCTGGTCCATCTTAGGCACTCAAGCCTTAGCAGCAAGAAGATGCTTCCATTTGGCTTGGGTGTTCCTGGGGCTGGCTGCAGAGGTTGGCAGAAGGCTAACGTGGTGCCCCTTTTCTCTAGCCAGCCAAAAGGGGAATGTGAAACAACTTCTGGCAACATGTGCTCCCACCCCAACATCCCCTTTCTGGCAAAGGAGCAGCTGCCACTCTCCTAACCTTCCACCCAGTCTTGTTGAGGCCAAGGCAGATGTACCCATCGTAAGAAAACTGAAGGTAGTAAGTTAGAAACAAAAGAACCCAGCTTAGGAACTAAAGAACCTGGCTTTGGGAAAAAAAGGGATATTGTACTGCAAGGGATTCCAAGAATAAACTCCCCAAACCACTCACCCAGCTTTTCTGAAGAACAGGGGTGTTGAGAAGCACTTTCCATTTCCCAAGGCATTAGAGAACAGGGTGGCCTTGGGCAGACATCTGGCTGGGCCACCACCTCCCCTAAGGAGCCCTAGTTTCCACTAACAGCAGAATGAGTGCACACCTGCCACAGAGGGCCAGCCCCAGGTGGTAACAGTGCTCCAGAGTTCACATACTCACACGTCCATGAATATTCCTCCAGATCGCTGCTGTCATGCAGAGCTGGGAGGCAGGCTAAGTCCCACTCTGAGCTGGTCACTCCAGTTTGCCTAGCAGCATGGGGGCGGGGGGAGGAGGAGGAGGAGGAGGAGGAGGAGGAAGGGAGATTATAATTCCTATTTTCAAGCCCCGCCCTTAAAACCAGGGAGGGAAGCAGCTGGGTTCCCATTGCAGGAGCTCCAATCTCTGGGCACTACAGAGGCAACCAGCTGCCTAAGGAGAACTCTGGGGACCGTGTACATCAAACACGCTGGGGAAAGGAGGGGGAACCAACCAGGGTAGAAGTGGGTTGGTCGCCTGCCAAGAACTCTGAATGGTACTCCTATCAGAACTAGAACATAACAGGAGGTGGGCAGGTTTATGGTCTCTGGGAAAAGGCAGGAGGAAAAACAGCAAAAGCTGGACTAGCATGGGAGCAAAACTCACTCCTGGCAGGAGAGAGATAGCCTATGTAGTCAGAAGTGAAATGTCCCAGTACACCTTCCCCAGGCAGATAGTCGTAGTCTAACCTTAGGTCAATTTTCACACGCTTTGCTGGCTGTGTCCCGGGCCCTGCAGTGTGGCGCATAGTCATTTCTACAACCCTGTAAGTTAAGGACTGCCACTCCAAGCACTTGTGCCACTGACTGCAAATGACAGCAGGGAAGGAGGATGCTCATTGGCTGTGTTGTGCAATCTAGTCTGTGGCCAAGGGCAGAGCAAAAGCCACAGATGATGGGCCCTCCCACAGGGAGAGGAGAGCTCCTCCCTTTCCAGAGCAGAGCCCATGGCTGCCACAGAGAGGTGCTGTTTAGCGACAGAAATGTTTGTCAGAAGTGGCAGAAGGGATGGCCACTAGGTACTTCCTCTTTCTCAGCAATTGCTACCCTCAGCCTCCACAGGCTGCCTCTGAAAAGCCTGCAGAATCTCTGGTGGCAGCAGTGGTCTGAGTCACTCTCCTAAAAGAAAAGGGAAAGCTGTCCTGACTCCCTGGCCTGAAGAAGCCCCACAGTGTCCTCAGCCAGCCCTGCTGTGAAGCGAAAGCCAGAGTCCCCCGAAAGAACTGAAACCTCAGGCAGCCAACTCTCCACCTGCACCTGCACACAGAAAGACCAGTCCCTATTACTCTGCAACATGGCACATGGCGGTGGGAGCACCACAGTCATCTCAGCAGGGCACCCAGCACTGGGAACAGGAAGTGATGGCTTCATACTCAAAGCACACCTTCAAAAAACAACTCACTCTCTATACACACACACACACACATAGATGACTGATTTACATATGTATACATATACATACACACACACACCTGTGTATAGGTGCCTATACATGTACATGTCAAACTGATATCCAGGCTAGACCCACATGGTTTCTGGATTTTTCTTACAACTGCATCGTGAGCTGACTGGCTCCCTTTCCCTGCCTACGGTTCCAGCCTAATCCTCTTCCCTTCCTAGAGTCTCACTCTGGGCTCTAGCCACTTGTCTTCAAACGTACAGTGTTCTCTCAGACCTCCAGGTCTTTGCTCCAGCCTCCCACCACCTGGAACGACTTCCCTCCCTCAACGGCTCCCACTCCTCCTCCTGGTGAGCCTCAGCTCAGACACTACCTTCTCCAGGAGTTTTCCCTGCTCCACCCGTGTCAGTTCACAGGGTCACTCCAGGAATCCCCCAGCTTAGGCCTTCTTGCACTAGGACTTCACTCTTGCTAAATGGCCTGTCTCCTTCACACTCTTGGTGGCTGTCTTGTTCACTATTTCCCATGACTGAGAGCAGCCTAAGGGAAAATTCCAAGACTAAGTCACTTCTGTGTCCTCAGTGCCAGGCACAATTACTAGCACCTAACGGGATCTCTAGAAATGCTTTCCTAACTCATAATGGGGAGCCACAGGGTTCAGGGTCTTCTTGGTTTTTTTTGAAGTGACCTCTCATCCAACAGCTCTTTGCACAACTCTGCTCCACGTGACCCCTTCAACCAGGGTCAGGGCTAGAATGCTGGTGCCCACTGTTTCAAATTCGTTCCCTGGGGCCTCTGGCACCTCTAGGGATGCAGTCTCTGGCAAGATGTCAGAGCTCATCTCCGGTATGTGGAGCTGGGGCCTTCTGCCCTTCCACTTGTCCTTTCCCAGCTTGCCCTCTGCCATGAGGGCTGCACGCAGCCCCCACAGGCCTGCTAAGCAGCAGAACTGCCTCTGAAGTGGAAGCAATGGGGCTATGGTGCCAAGGGCCCCAAGAGAGATCTATTCTAGACCCAGCTCTGCCCAAACAAATTATGTAACCTTAAGCAAGTCATTCATCCTCTTGGGACCTTCGTTTCCGTGCTTGTAAAATGAGGGGCCAGAGACGAGCTCCTGCGGGTCTGTCCTGTGTGGCTGTGAGAGCCCTCAGGGCCTCTGTGTTACAAGCCTTCCAGCCCTGTCCCTGAGACCGCAGCAGGAAGTAGGTATGGTCTGCATGTCCTGAAGACCACTTCCTGACCTTGGCTTATGTCACGTCAACCTGCCTAAAAGTCTGGCTCTATAAGTAAACCTGATCTAACATGCCTTGGACACTGGACTCACACACTGGAAAATCTCTTCTGCCTAGGGCTGAAAAAATTAACGGTAACCCAGGTGACAACTCCAGAAATTAAGGTACTAAACAGAAGCACACCTTAGAAATATGACAGCCTTAAACTTGGGATGCCCTAGGGAAGGATCCTCTCCCTCCCTAGACTTCATTTACCCACAATTTACAAGCTCCTCACCCCTCCCAGACTCTCCCGCATACCATAAATGTGGCCACAAGGCCCAGGGAAAGGCTGTGGCACAGTCTATTTCCAGCACGCCCCCAGGCTCTCCAGCCTTAGCTTTAGCAGCTCTGAGTAGGCATAGTCCTTGTTAGCATACCTAGTGCCTAGCACCTGCTCCCACCTGCATCGTGACTCCCATAGCAGCTCAGCTAGTCCAAGGGCTCCTTGGTGGGGAGCTGCCTGCCTGCTGGCCTGCTGTGAGCAGGTAATCCTCAAGGAGAAATTGACTTGGCAAAGCTTAGCAAGCACCAGTTTCAGTCTCACTGCTGGGGGCGGGGGGGGGCGCACAGGTAAAAGCCGACCAGTCTAACAACAGGTCCTTATTTCTACCACCCTACACAGCTGGTACCTTCTTCACCAGTTCAAAAACAGGAGATTTCAAAGTTGAATGTAGCTTTCACATTATGCGTCACAAAGACCAGGGAATCAAGAATAAAGGAGAAAATGGTCATATTTCTCACTCTTGCCCTACCTACAGTGGTTCTGGAAAACATGGTCCCTGATCTCCTTACAGCTCTTGGGTCAATTCAGAAGAGCAACTGATCTCTGAGATGCTCGAATAAAAATCTGGGTCCTTGCCATCACCAGGCGCTGGGTTGGTGTGAAATCAGTTCTTCCTATGCCATGCTCCTGAGCTTTTCTCCCACTATAAATAGCCTTCTGACATAGAACACATGATCTCTCCAACTCCGGACAAAATCCCCAACACTCAGTGTACCTCTGTTCACCCATCAAAAAAGAGGGAAGGATAAGGCCAATTTAACCAGAAGCAACAACACAGGCAGACGTGCTGAGTGTAAGGGGCAAGAACAGAACTTAGCAAAACCAGGAAGGCTTGGCTTTCTGGCTCAGGTCCCTACCTGGGGGAGCCAGACAGTTTCCTCAGCAGCACATTCTCTCCCTGTGGTTAGTTCTTAACACAATCTAGCAATAGTGTAAACCTTCCACCTCATCCTCTCAATCTGAAAAAGTAGTTCTTTTGAGTCATTATTGCACCTAATTAAGATACCGATTAAGACTTGTGACTTATATGGCCAAAGAACTGGACAGAGACAGATGTCTGATTTACAAATCAATATGGACACACTTCCCTAAGGGTAGTTGTAATAGAGAATACCCACGTTATAATTTTTATTTTATTTTTTACAAATAATTCATTGAGAGCTGACCATGTGCAAAGCACTCTAATGGGAAGGGATACAGAGAAGGATAAAATACAGCCCAGCCTCAAGGGAGGTGACAATCTAGTAGGAGAGATGCACACAAATTGCACAATCCAGTGTGGGACCAAATCCAGGAACTGAAGTTAAGGTCAGCCTATTCCCCCCGAATTTACTAGTGGCTTTTGTTATTTTTCAGAGATCCCAGGTGTCACTTCTAGCTAGGACCATGAGTTCCAGCCGCCAGGATCTGTCTAAACCCCAGGGCATCCATGAATGGGGATACCTGCCCATGGAAGCGACCACAGTTATCGTCATGCAGTGCTGGGGTAAAAGGAGCCAACTCAGGGAGACTTGCTGAAGAGTCAGTCGTTCAGCCTTCCTCACCTTTCATCCCCATCTAGAGACCAGTGACAGGCCCAATGTACAAGCAAAGATGATACGAGAAGAGCTTAAAAAACACAAAGTCAAAAAGTTGCTCAGGACTCTCAGTAATGGAAATGAAGGTGGAAAAACCCCTTGCAATAGGAACAGCAGAGGGTTATCTTGGGGAAGATTTGGAAGGGATTCCTGAAGTTCAGCATCCAGAACCCCCCTATCTTAATGGTGGCTGTGACTAGGAAGGCATGTTTACACTTATATATGTTTCCTTTATTTCCCAATTGTTGGTTGTCAAGCCTGGTCTCCTTAATTCCCATTCAACCAGTGCTATAGCTCAGTTGACATGGATACCAATTTTTAAATGGTACCCTTTATCCATCAGGCTACCAGAGGCTTCAGAGCTCTTCAAGAAGACAGTAAGGAAGAACGAATACTCATTCCTGAAAGTGCTTGGCAAGAAATAAAATTCCCCAAACAGAAGATTCTATGCCATCTAAAAAAAGATAAGTCAGTTAACTCAGGGCCTGGGGATAAAGATTAAGGCTCCAGCCTTCTGTTGGGGGAAAGACACAATTCTGAAGGTGGTTCTCCTATCTTAAAAAAATGGGAAAAGCTGGTGAGAGTCTTGGTCCAAATTACCTCAAAAGAGAATCACTTCCTGGAATTAAAAAAAAAAAAAAAGTAGGTGAGAGGGAATGGGAATTGGTTAAAAACCTTTCCTGTACAGCACATGCATGAGGATTAGCTAGCTACATAAGACTCTTCTGGAATGATTTGCCATGAAGAATTTTATAATGTAAGCATTCTGAATGTGAAACTGGGAGCTCAGCACCTAAACATTTATTATTGAGAAAAATCCTCACACCACAATCATAATGAAGGTTTAACATCAGTGTATGACATTTTGTCATTAAGGGATAGGTCTTAACAGTCTGGATTTGGCAGCCTGCCCTATCGGCTGTTTCACAAGCAGTTTCTGTGGTTTCAAGAAAGGCAGGGTGTTTGCTTTTAAACACTGTCTTAAAAATATATTTCAGAATAGGGTTCAACCATCCCAAGACAGAAGGAGGGAATGAAAACCAAACCAAATAAAGGAATCTGGTGCTACCAAACAAAAAGGGAGGCAGCAGGGTAGGAAGAGACATTATTCACCACCTGCACCAAAATGGCAAGACAAGCCAACTTAGTACTTCTTACTACCAAGTTAGAAAACTAGAACACGGAAGTGGCACTAAAGACATGAGATTAACAAAGGAAAATCCCTGTGCAGACCTTCATCTCTCCAAAACTAACTTACCCGGCCCAAATCTATATGTTTATTTGAAAAAACAAACCAAACCAAACCACCCCAACAGTTCCACCTCAATGCAAAGGACTGTCATCAAATCAATTAGCAGCCACACCTCTCTGACAGCATGATGTCGGTAATTAAGGTAAAGAGTTCTCTCCCTGGGAATACAAGTACAGAAGGGCAGAGCCCCTATGGACCTAACCCATTATGACAGCCTTTTCATTAGCTAGGAAAACACTGTCATGCACTCTCCAAGGAAGCTGTGGCCCGCATCACTAAAGAACACCTGTGTGTGAATAGCAGCTGCCTCTCTTGATAAAAATATGAGGGAGATGGGGTGCAGAGAGAGGGAGAGAACCTAGACTCATAAGAAAGCCAACAAGCTGTGCTTCTCAAAATAATTTATGTGAACCTTGGGTTTGAAAGTAATTTAGAAATGGCATATAACTGTGATTATGGAGAAGTCAATCAGCTCTGAATATAAACACAAACAACCTATATAGTCAAACTCCCTCTTTTTCTTTGCTAGGGCAGCAAAAAGGGAATAAGTGGCTAAGTGATGATTGAATCAAGGGCAGCAGCTCACCCCTTTACCCTCACCCCACGCTGGCATCTTAAAATCAAAGAGAAGGCACCACTGCCAAGGTTAGACAAGCAAGTAAATCAAACCATACACTCAAGTTTAACTAAAATTCCATAGAGGGGACACAGCGATTACTCCAAAAAATAAAAAAAAACTGCAGATGTCTAGTCCCCATGGCTAGCCACACGCATAGCTATGGCAACCAGCTTCAGAAGAGATGTGAACCAAAGGAGAGACCAAGCAAATGCAAACAGGAAGTAGTGGCATATTACACAAGCAATGGGATAAAGAGACACACAGCAGGATGGCCAGAGTTCAGCTCCAAAGATTGAACTGGCAAGTCCCAAATGCACACAGAGGCCTGGCACTACCAGCTACAGTACTCAGCGCTCTTGGCAGTCAAGGCTAAGAGCAAGTAGCTCTGTGGGGCTGCATGTGGAAGCAGCACACAGAGGGTTTTAAGGAAAGAACTTGAGTTTATTTCACAGGGACAAAAACAGTTAAGATCCACACACCAAAGCTTCTTTTTCTTCCTTTCTACCTGTGCCCTAAAAGAAAAAAAGGGGGGGAGCTGATTTTTCTTTTTGGGGGTGGGGGTACTTACAAAAAGAGTTCTAGAATCCCAACATTTCATGGTTGCTACAGAGGACAGTCAAACATAGAAATCCAAAATGTCCTATGCTGTGAGGTACTTACTTGTTGGTTACCAATTTTAGGTCTCAGGGTTTTAGTGTTTCTTTTTTTTTTCTTTTCTTTCTTTCTTTTTTATTTTATTTTATTTTTTTACTAAGTCTGAACCGGGAAGAAAAGCTTTGGTTTTTCCAAAGGGGTTCGTGAAATTTCAGAGGATGGGAAGAGATAAAGACGTAAATCAGGAGCCAGGATTAAATAAGGGTGTTTTTTTGTTTTGTTTTGTTTTGTTTTGTTTTGAAACAGAGTCTTGCTCTGTCACCTGGATAGAGTGCAGTGGCTTGATCATAGCTCAATGCAACTTAAAATTCCTGGGCTCAAGCGATCCTCCTGCCTCAGCCTCCCAAGTAGCTGGGACTACAGGCATGCACCACCACACCCAGCTGAGACAGGGTCTTCACTCTTGCTCAGACTGGTCTCAAACTCCTGAGCTCAAGCGATCCTCCCACCTCAGCCCACAGAGTACTAGGATTACAGGTGTGAGCCACCACGCCTGGCCTAAATAAGACTTTTTAAAAAGTTTCCCACAAGTTTGTATGGAGCACACAATAGCAGGGTGGTAAGCACAGAGAGCAGCACCCACTGCATCCACACCACTTCTGCCATGTTTACAATAGGCCACAGAGCTGCGGTCCCCAACCCCTGGGCCGCCCGGTCCGCGGCCTGTTAGGAACCAGGGCATGCATCACTGCCTCAGCTCCGCCCATCCCCCTACCCCTGTCCCTGGAAAAATTGTCTTCCATGAAATTTAGGAACCAGGTCGCACAGCAGGAGGCGAGCAGAGGGAGGGAGGGAGAGAGACAGAGAAGCTTCATCTGCATTTACAGCTGCTCCCCATAGCTTGCATCACCACCTAAGTATCGGCTCCCCCCCTTCCACTCCCTGTCTGTGGAAAAGTCTTCCATGAAACCCATCCCTGATGCCAAAAAGGTTGGGGACCGCTGCCACAGAGGACAGAAAGAAACAATTGGGGGCAGAGGAGGCCATGTATGACTCTAAATCCAATCTGGGAAACATTTTTTTGCCCCACATTGACTGGGAGCTAATCCTAAAGGAACTATATTCTACTGCCTGTACACAACTGGAGCCAGGGCTGAAGGACTCTCCACAGCCAAGGAAGGATAGTTCTGACAATGATACACTCCAGACCACCCAGGGTTGTAGTCTTAAACAAGTTATTCAACATCTCTGGGCCGGATGCGGTGGCTCACGCCTGTAATCCTAGCACTCTGGGAGGCTGAGGCGGGAGGACTGCTTGAGCTCAGGAGTTCGAGACCAGCCTGAGCAAGAGCAAGACCCCATCTCTACTAAAAATAGAAAACTTAGCCAGGCATGGTGATGTGCGCCTGTAGTCGCAGTTACTCAGGAGGCTGAGGCAGGAGGATCGCTTGAGGTTAAAAAATAAGACCTACTATCTCATAAAGAGTAACTGAGTTAATGAACATAAAACAGCTAAACAAGTGCCTGGGACAGAGTATGCACTTGGTAAACGTTGGCTATTACGTCTATGGCTAAAGATACACAGCCTCAGAGGCAAACCCTGTGATGAGAGGGGAATGAACATGGGGGCTGTCTACTCTTCCAGTACGTATTCAGTCCATTCCCTTTAAGACTGAGTTTCTCAACGACTTGGACCAGAGTGATTCACTTAGAGGGCCATCCAGGAGATGCCATTACTGAGCTGTTACCTCAGCTATAAGAGTAAACAAACCTTTGAAAGCAAAATCCCTTATCTTCCATACAGACCAGTGGCCAAAGAGAAAATAACACATCAAGTTCAATTCTGGAATTGAAATGAAAGCCACATGAAATCTGAAAAGAAATATGCTTTGTGTAAAAAGCAGAGGATTATGGGACTTGCTGAGTGATGGGAAATGCAGCTATAATCCTGCAAGTCTGTATGTAGACTCAAATTGATATAAGTTAAGTACCTAATTAGTTTTGTTTAAAAAAAATGATTCCAATGAGATGTGATTTTGAGCAAATGACATGAATTTTAAGAGACTTGCTTAAAACTGGTCAAAGTGACTATTAGAGGCAGCCCAAGGTCTATTATTTGCAGTACGGAAGGAGGCTTTTTAAAAGTTAAAGGTGCTACAGAAATTGGAGGATGAGTATATGCAAAAGAACAAGGTTGAGAATTACAGCACGGAAACTATATATCTACTACAATTTTGCCTGTCTCTTAAAGATTCATCAAGTGAAGACAAGGTTCACACCTTGTTACAAACACACCAGATATGCCTATCTCTTACAGGAGAAAATAAAGTATACCTACATAAATATGGGAGTTGGCAGGCATGTTTCACTAAGAAACAAGGGCTAAAAAGAGTAAAGTACAAAAGAAAAAGAAACAAAGTATGTCAGCTCTGCAGCCACCCAGGGAACAGACTGTTGAGTGTTTTGGCCTTAGTGACTACAGCCTACCAGCCTTCAGCTATTGTAGGCCCCAAGGTTCTTCAAGGATAGAAGCTATGCAAGCTTTGCAATTTTCAAATTTGGAATTGACCAACAGCCAACACATAAGCTTAAAAAAATACCTACTGTCATAATAAAATCCAAGTAAGCCAAATGATCTTTTTAATGGAATTTTTAAAAAGCCAATGCTATGTATTCAAAGGAGGAAACATGCCAACTTTGGTCAAAGTTCCTTGGGTCACTGAGAACCAGCTTCCTCAGCTACATCAACTGCAAACGAAGGCAGCAAGTGCCTTCCTGAAGCTTAGCCAGGACTCTGGAATTGCAAAACAGAGGCTCATAATGAGGTCATAGAAAGTAACCAACCAATCAAGGACAGGGATGATCAACTATAGTTGTCTACAAAAGTGGTTCTCACACTCTGTCTGGAAATTCTTACTGATGATGACAAACAGCTTTATTCATGTGGGCTATAGCTATTGATATTTACTGTATTAAAACTAAATCTGAGAAAATGTTAAACTATTAACTCATAAAATATTACTAAACCCATTACTTTTTTAAATAAAAAATAACTATATTTTCCGACAATCAACTATATACACATATCATAGTAAAATCCAAGTAGGCTAACCAATCTTTAAAATGGAATTAAACCTACAACATAGATGAACCTTGAAAACATTATGCTATGTGAAATAAGCCAGACACAGAAGGATAAATATTGTATGATTCTACTTATATGAGATATTTAGAATAGGCAAATTCATAGATACAAAGAGAAGAACAGAGGTTACCAGGGGTTGGGGGGAGAGGACAATGGGAAGTTACCGTTCAATTGGTACAGTTTCCATTGCGATGATGAAAAAGTTCTGGAAATAGCGATGATGGTTACACAACACTGTGAATGTACTTAATGCCACTGGACTGTACACTTACAAATGATTAAAATGATAAATTTTATGTTATATATATTTTACCAAAATAAAAAAATGGAATTAAAGCACAGGCCATGAGAAAATTTCAGACCACTGTAACTGAGGAACATTCTATAAAATAACCAGTATTCTTAAAATTGTCAAGGTCATGAAAGATATGGAAAAACTAAGAAATGATCAGAGATTTGAGAAGACTATGTAGACATGACAATGAGATGCAATGTGGGATCCTAGACTGGGTCCTGGAACATAAAAAGCACATTAGTGGAAAAACTGATGAAATCTGAATAAGTTCTGTACTTTGGTTAATAATATTATACCAAGATTAATTCTTAGTTTTGATACATGTTATGTGGTTATATAAAATGTTAACAAAAGGGGAAGGTGGATAAATAATATATAGGAGCTTTTTGGAATATTTTTTATAACTCTTGTAAGTTTAAGATTATCTCAAAATTTTTTAAAAAAGTAACTGTTAAGCCAGGACTAAATAGGGGCTGAAAATTACAAAATGAAAGTTTCTCTTATGAAGTTATCAAGAAACTAACCAACCAAAACCAGGGAGAATCAACCCAAGTTTTGTCTACAACTGTGATTCTTATACTTTTTGGTTTCAAGACCCTTTGTATTCTTAAAAATAAACTCCCAAAAAACTTTTGCTTATATGGATTATATCTATCAATATTTATTATATTAGAAATTGCAATGAAGAAAAATGTAAATATCTATCAATTCATTTAAAAGAACATTAATAGACTCATTACATGTAAACACAAATGACTTATTTTTAACAAAAAACCTCTATTTTCTGAACCACAACTAAATATATACCAAAGGAAATCTACCTGACAAACTGATCTCATAATGCAATCAAAACACAACAGCAGACCAAAAGAACAAAAAATACTAATAAATTAAACAAAAAAAGAACAAAAAAAGAAAAAGATAAGTACAAAAAATGGAAAAAATGAGAAAACTAAAAAAATTTAAATGAAAAGGGAAAATGAGAAAGAGATTCAAGAGATAAAGAAAAAAGACAGCAAAAGGTAAATGAACTACACATTAAAAAAAAAATCAACAAAACCCACAGGGCCAGTGCTATGTGTATCGTAAGAAAGAAATCAGCTAACTTTGGTCAAAGTCCTTCACATCACAGAGAACCAACTTCCGGAGCAGAAGGACTGCAAACCAAAGCATCAAGCCCTTCTTGAGGCCGGGGCAGGGATTATATAGGAGCTGGGAACTGCAAACAAGGGCTCCTTATGAAGTCACAGCAAGTAACCAAACAATCAAGACTGGGGACAATCAACCCAAGCTTTGTCTAGGACAGTAGTTTTCTCACCCTTGGTCTCAAGAACTCAAGAACTCCTTTTTTTTTTTTTTTTTGAGACAGAGTCTCATTCTGTCACCCAGGCTGGAGTGCTGTGGTGTCAGCCTAGCTCACAGCAACCTCCAGCTCCTGGGCTCAAGCAATCCTCCTGCCTCAGCCTCCCAAATAGTTGGTACTACAGGTGCATGACATGATGCCCGGCTAATTTTTCTGTTTTTAGTAGAGACGGGGTCTCACTCTTGCTCAGGCTGGTCTCAAACTCCTGACCTCAAGGGATCCTCCCACCTCGGCCTCCCAGAGTGCTCGGATTACAGGTGGGAGCCACTGCACCTGGCCTCAAGAACTGTTTACATTCTCAAAAAATTATTGAGGACTACAAAAATCTTTTGTTTAAGTGGGTTACAGCTATCCATACCTACCTTATTAGAAATTGAACCTGATAATTTTTAAAGTATTAATATTTATTAATTCATTCAAAATTACAATAAATCCAAGACATGTTTATACAAATAACCTATTTTTTTAATGAAAAAACAGTATTTTCCAAAACAAAATAAAATTTCCCAAGAGTTGCATTATTTTATGTTCTTGCACATCTCTTTAATGTCTGGCTTAATGGAAGACAGCTGACTTCTCATCTGCTTCTGTGTTCAACGTGCTTTGATATGTCATTTTGGTTGACGTATACGAAGAAAATCTCACTTCACACAGACACGTAGTTGGAAAATGGAGTTTAATAGCCTTTCAGATACTGAGGATTTTCTTCTTTGATACTAGATCAAAACTCAACAAGTGGTAGTTTTTAAAGGCTAGCTGCAATGTGGAATCCGAAATTTTATCAATGAACCTTTTGTATACTTTTACATTAAAATCCATTGGTCATCTTGCACTCTGAATGGCTCTTTTACCCACTGGCAATCTGGAAAATACATCTTCACTGAATTATGCAGAATTTCCAAATATCGACATTTCACACAATATTAAAAATTCACATTCATTAATTTTATCACCAAGCTTATTGGAAAGATACAAATTTTCCAAAATTCTAATTTTCACTTGAAAACTTGAATTTTATCACTAGTGACAGTGACAGGCTTCCTTTGTTCATATTCAAGAAAATGTCCACTAAATACTCAAGCATGAACAACTATAGTTTGTCCATCAGTTGTTCTTTCAAGCAAAAACGATGGCCCCTGCCACTGGTTCAGCTCCATCACACACGTGCTTTCATGAAGACCAGCATCGCACTGTGGCATACGACAGCAGTGCTTCGCAGATACTTTGCATTTCATCACTCAGAATCATAGAGACCTTTACTAGAGTGTTGAGACTTAATAAAAATTAATTTTTAGTCTTTCATCCAGGACATTCTTAAGTGAAAATGGCTTTTTTTTTTTTTCCTGAAAGAAAACCATGACAACCACCACTGGTAGAATCTGGTGCCACTGCCTTTGTTCAAGTTATGGTGCCAGCAGTTTTCTCCGCCATCGCTTCTGCACCAACACTGCAAATGGAAATGAAGTTGTTCCAGGATAAACCATGAGATTCAAAAAGTTATTCAACCCTTTGAATATTTATCATCACTTGTGTCTGTTGCTGAGCATTCACATAGAAGAAATTATTCTTTGGAGAGAGTTGGTGCTGATACAGCAAGTCAGGCCACATCTATAGATCCACTCATTTGTAAGGTGAAAGTAAAATTCTGTAAACAAGATATTAACTTGGTCTTCATGTGTGCAGCTAAATCTTTAATTCAGTGAGTTCTGGTAACATCTGAAGTGGCACTGCCCTGAATTTTACTGACTTTTCATCCGGTGGGCATTCAGGAATGTCAGCTACTTAATTAGTCTCTCAGCTATTGTGTGGGCTTCTCCAGCCAAAGCAATGTGGTAACTTACCCTGTACAAGGCTTCAGTGACTTTTTTAGTTCCAGTTTAAAAAGCTGGAACAAATTTTGGCTTTTAAAGAGCTCATAGTACATATGCTTAAAATATTCAATTTCTTTTGCTTTAAACTATGAATGACTGATCTTGAAAGAATGCCACAACTTAACTGGCACCATAATACTATATGAAAATGCTCTGTTGCATAAGACACAATAAGGTACATTATGAACACCTATAAAGCTGAAAAGATAGTTTTCATTATAATTTCTTTTCTTTTTTTCAATGCTTGCTTGCAGTTATGCCCAGTTTCTTTGGCATAGAGTCCACTTGTTGATGTGTCCTTTTCAGTATCTTTAAACATAGAAGTTGCAGTTATGGGTTGAAAAAGCAAGTCTTCTAATAATCTCCCTTTTTTAAGCCAACAATCCACCCTTAAATATAAGAGAAAAATTATAAATTTTCTTCTATTTTAGAATAAAATAGAATTAAGTGCTAAAATAGTTGTAAATAACATTTTAAAAATTAGAAGTTTTCCTGAAAGTTTTTACAAATAAGTTTTACAAGTTGTACTTACTTCTTGCTGTATTTCCTCAAAGGTACCAGGAAAATGCTGGGATTTCAAAATAATGACTTATTAGGCAATAATGAGATTACAGAAAAACTATAGCATTTATAACCAAAGAGCTAGTAAGAGTACAGTAGATTTACTGGGAACAGACTGAGCTCATCATAGAAAACTTCTGTATTTTTACCTTAAAGTACTACCTTAAAAATTCTGGGAAACACAAGAATACAGAATCACACATTTTATTAGCCACAGAGTGATGATGTCACCACATATCATTTAGCCTCTGGAAAACCAACTGTGTATACTGGTGAGGGTGAGAATGAAAAAGGCAAATACTGTGTTAATGTCACAATGAAAATAATTTTGACTTCATGCATCACCTCAAAGAGTCTGAGTGACCCACAGGGTCCCCAGACCACATTTAGAACCAAATGCAATATTGCACTGTCCAAAATTAACAAGTGCCTCCCTAGATCTCTCCCAAGACAGGGTCTAGACTTACAGCCTCCTCCCTGATAGGTGAGAGGAAACAGCCCAGAACTAGCTTAGAGCCTGTCACCAGGGAAACCAGGATACAGTCCCTAGTAAGTTGTCAGGTCTCCAAGCCTGGCTTTACTGAGGAAAGTAGCTCCAGACACATAAAAAGAACACATTTTCTAAAGCAGTGAATCCTTAACTTTATAGAAATCACAAGAATGGGAGAAAGAAAGGACTAGGTGGTCTGGGATTCTATACATGAAGGAGATCTCAGACTATCAAAATTCCTCTCCTGAGCCATGCCACAAAACAGGCACAGAAACAGCAAAAAGAGAGTGGAACAAGTAGATGAAAACCCGAGATGAACAGGAACATGCATGTGATAATGAAGGGAGGGAGTTCAAAGAAACCAAACAGAAAAAAAAGGAAGTAAGACAAGGCAGCAGAGGGTCAAAAGGAAGAGGAAAATACAGTGAAAGAAACAGTCCCGGATGAATTCTGAGGCGACACTGTTACCTTCCCCCAGCCACAGTTGCAAAACAAAGCAACTTACTTGCTATTCTGACAAGGTGTTCAGACTCCAGAAATGGCAAGGAGATGAAGATAAACAAGGAGCCAATAGAGATCAACATCAGAGCCCAAGATTCAAAGTCCACAAATTCACAGGTGCAGCTGAGAAATGGCCGCATCTCTTCAAGTCTCTCAAAGGGGAGGCAACAAGAACCTGCCTTGAAGGCTGCTCTGCTAGGGAAATAGGAGCCTACTTCAATCATGCTGCTGAGTTCCCATGTGGTCTTTAACAGCAACAGGGAGCTTTCTCCTGGGGCCACAGGGTCAACACTGCACTTTTTAAAGAAAGGAACATGACGAAAGGAATCCCTGTACTTGGTGGGATTCTGTAGAGAGGAACCCACCACTTGCCCTCTATCACCCAGACCCCAACTCTCAAAAAATCCAAGCTCTGGTGACTTTGGATTTGGCCTCCCAGCCATCGATGAGGATGCACATCCACCACCACCACCAGTTACAACAGAGAAATACAGGCAGGCAGTGGATGGGTGTTTTTTTTTTTTTTTCTTTAATCAATAAACCACCTAATATCGATGCCTTATAAAAAATGAACTTTTTAAAAAAAGTGTTCTCAAAAGTACATGAACCTCTTCAAGAGCATTCTATTTTCTTTCAGATAGTTGTTTGGTAAAAAAGCAAACTAATAAAAATAAACAAACAAATTTTTAAAAAAGAAATGTTAGAAAAAGCACCTATGGGACCCCAATGGCTGGAAGAGGCCAGAGAGAACAAGATTTTTTCAACTGATTACAGAGAAATTCCAACACGCACCCCTCATACTGACCTAGAGCTTTGTGGTGCTCAGAGAAAATTCACTACTACGTCGTTCAACTGGAACAAGAATGACAATGAATATTCTGCTGTGTCAGGTGCTACTCTAAGAAGTTTATATTCTTAATTTAATTCTTAATTCTTTATAAATATTTATATTAACTCTTTTAATGCTCACAACGACTATACCTATAAGATAGGTACTATTCTTACTCCCATTGCACAGATGAGCAAACAGGAGCAGAGGGATTAAGGAAGCTAAAACCATAGTAGAGGCTGACCCAGGATTCCAATCTAGGGAATCTAGCTGCAAAACCTGCTCCTTAACACATTAACTGCCATGTGAGTTGTATTTAACTCACACTAGTTTTGAGCCCGGGCCCTTGTGAAGCATATATAACTAACCCGTCTCTTTACCTTTCATTTTTCTATTTATGTTTACCTTTAAATTACACTTAAGCCTGGACAAGTCAAGAAAAACACTTTACCCCATGAACTATTATTCAAGTTTTCACATTACTTTTTACATAACTAATTTTCAAGTTTTTATATTATTTTTTATTGGAAAAACACAGAAAACAATAAAAAATAACAAATTTTTCATTAAATTAGAAAGGATTGTTTTGTTTTTGAAGTTTTTATTCTATTTTCATAATAAAACACTGCGGCCCCAAGGAAAAGAATTTTTTTTCTAGTGTGGCAGTCAACCACAGTGGAACCACTTATTGGAAGTCAAAAAACGTGGGACTCTCCTCTCACCTCTGCCAGAAGCCAATTCAATCAGTATGCTATGCTAGACCAAGACAGCCTAAGGGGCCCCACTTCCTGTGACTGGAGACCCAGTAATTCAAACTCTCATGGGCAAAAAGACAAAGCAACAAGCCACAAGTGCCTCCAACACTACATGCAAAGATGGCCAAATGACAGCCATCTGTGATGGGGAGGTGGGAAGTGATGGGGTAAGTGAAGGTCTAAAGAAGGGGGAGGGAAAAGGGAACCATCCTGCATATGGGGTATCAGTAACCAAAACAATTCCCAGAGCAAAATGGTGCTCAGGAGAAGCAATGAGTAGGTCATTGTAGTAGCAACAGGTGTAGCCAGCACCCAAGGACAAGGACACAGGCTGGAGCTCTGTCTGCAGTAGTTTCACTCACTACTTAACCAAACTTTCATACCTGGGAATTTTCTGCTTAGTGGGGAGACTGGGAAAACAATCCTGCTCTACTAGCAGCACCGACGGTTGCATGAGTCTCAGAATCTGGCTAGGTCTTGCTCCCTGAGAAAAATTTCCCACTGCTGTTTTAGGAAGTGCCAGCACATGTGGTGACTGATAGTTCCTACCTTTCCTACAGGTTGTTTCCCATAGCTGACACACCTGTAAGCTGCCAAAGATCAAAAACTATTCTTTCTCTCTTTTCTTTCCCAGCAGGCCTGGACAGACAGTTCCACTGCACAGACCCAAAAGGTCTGGGGTCTTACTGCATTTAGCAGGCAGATTACAGCAGTCAGGAGTCCCAATTCTGTTCCAGACCCACAAATAGGGAGCCAACAGCAGACCCAGTCCCTTCCTCCTGGCAATGCTGGGGGCTTTTTGCCAAGCTGTGAATTTGGAAGGGGGCCCAAGAAAAGCAGTTGTGTCTTAGAGCTTCCAGTGAAAGGTGTGTAAAACAGAAAAAGTTGCCTTGAAATTCAGCATAGGGTGTAGAGAAAGTCTCCTCCCAAGAGAGCAGGCCCAGCTCAGAGACCCATTCAGTGTTTGGGGAGGGGGAGGGGGTTGTTTACAGCCGGCTTCCAAACTCACGCCTGAAGGAGCACAGCCCCAGAGGAGGCAGACTTTTGTATTGCCAACTTCCCAAAGAGTACACGGGAAAATAGGCCAAGGCTGCTCCAAACCAGCTCGACTGGTTTTACAGAGAAGCCCCTGGTCTGCTCCGCCTTCCTTATGTTAAAAAGAAAAAGGCCAAAAGGGTGGCTTGGAGCCAGTAATTGAACACACCCCTCCTCTCTTTCTCCCCAGCACCAACTGTCCCTGGGGATCACCTAGCCACCAATATTAGTGTCCATCTCACCCTCTCTCCTACCAAATCATGTGTGATCATTGGCTTTACACGCCTAAAATTAATGGTTTGGTGTACAAGAGGAAATACACTTATTTTTGCCCTTTTTGCCATTTTCTAATGAGAAATGTAAGGAATAACTGGAAGTAGGCGGAAATGAGTGCCAACCCAAAGACAGACATCTGTGGAAAGAAGTCCCCACAGGGACCAAGAAACTTCAAACATTCCAGACAAAAACAGATATGCAGATAAAAGGATCTAGCCTATATATGCCCCCCAAAGGAAGAGCTGGTCTAGAGGGCAAGAGTAGGAAAGGGCATGCCTCCTCTGAGATAACTGGAAACCAGGAGGCCAGACACTCTCTTGGTGTTTCAGAATCAGTTATACCACCTCAGTCTAAAAGATTAGCAATGATCTTCACGGCCTGCACCAAAAAAGGCTGTGGTGGGGCAGCACCATTCTGCTCAGAGAATCAACTGGAGATAGCCTGCCTCTTCCCATGTCAGCAGTAAGAACAGGGTGACTTTCTTCCCCACAGGATTTGTAAAGGCTTACTCTTCCCTTTTCTGAGACAGAAGGGGAAAAATGCACAGATAAAACTTCACTGACTCACTCATGTTTGATGAAGGCTGGGAGAAAGCCTAGAGAACTCAAGCTTCAAGTGCAAAACATACAAATACTGGAATCTCCCATCAAGAGAAGGAAACTCAGCCACCTATCTGGTTTGTCATTTTGCTGAACTTCCACTGAAGAAGGAAGGGCTGGGTTTAAACTCCACCTACCCTTTCCACATCCCTTTCAATTTTTGCTTTGATGGGAAAGTGGTAAACCTGGTGGCACCACCATAGCTAAAAGAGAATCAAACCCTTTCCACACCTCCTCTCAAAGCAGAAGCCTAGTAGCCCGACTACAGCTTAACCAAGCAGAGGGAATTGGGATGGTCTTGGTTACCGCAGGAAAGCCTCATCAGGCAGTCTCAGGAAAGGAAGATGACCACCTTCCTCACCCTTTCCATCTGCTGGGGTTACTTCATCCCAATCCATTAATGGGCTTCAAAGTGCTGCTGGGGGAGTCCATTTAGCAGAGATGCTATCATGGGGCCAAAGGTGGCACCCAGCCCCCACCCCACTTGTCAATAATGGGCCACAAAGTCTGAGGATTGGCTGCACTCTAGCCATAAAATATTCATTCAAGTCGACATAATACATATGTAGGAACGTCATGGAAGCTCCTGGGAGAAGAGAAATGCCAGCCAGGTGGCTAAGTGCTCAATGGGAAAGAGTTCATGAAGGCTTGGGTTAGTCCTGGTCAAATGCCCACTGAGAATTGGGTTGTTCTGTCCAAAGGGGAAACAATCTAGTCTGACTGGCAAGAGATCTAACCATGTAAATCTCTCAGACAAACAAATTCTCCATCTTTTCCTAACTCATAGGCATCAACTCTGCTTAAGACATTTATGCTGAAAAAAATCTCTGGCCCAATCTTTGGTCACAGTCTGAAAGATTCAGTTATCCCTGTGGAAACTTGATTTTAATCTGCAGCAGGCCAAGTTTCAACGACTGCCTTTTATCTACCTGTTTAGCTACTTCCTGAAGTCCACAAAGTGGAGAGAAATTATTATAATTTACTAGGTGCAGTTACTTTCACCAGGTTCAAAGGTTATGATATGACAGCTCTATGGACTCCAGGGACTCCTAAAGCCCTTGCTCTAACAATATCTCATTCCTAATCTCTAGGGCCAAGCAGCAAGTGAGACTATATGGTCTGGTATTTACCCACACCCCTGACCAGAGGCAGCACCACCAAGGAGCCCCTGGCCAGAATCAAAGGACAGAGTCAGAGTCAGGACCCAGGGCACCCTGCTGCACAGCTCACAGACTTGTGGAGTGAAATACTACCTAACTGAGCCAATCTTCCTGGAGGACACCAAAAGCAAAACACATTTAGCCAGAGTAAACACTGGGATCCAATGAATATGTGTGTTTGGAGTGGCGCAGTTGTTCTTTACAGGATCCTATAACCTAGATTTGTTCTCTTCACCAAGACTTCCAAACTCCTCTTCCTAGAACTGAGAGAATAAACAATGCCTCCCATTCCCTAGAAGACTGACAGGAGCCCCCTCCCTTGCCCACTGCAGCAGAAAGGGTGTGGGGAGATAGTTCAAGGCTGCTATTTTCTCTCAGGAGCCCTCTCTCATAGTTTCTGACCCCAGAGGTATGGCAGGTCCCAAGCCATGTAGCCTCTCCCCCAGGTGTTACAGAAAGCTCTAGCAGGTGAAGTCTGGAAGTTGGACCCTTCTTCACACTTGCTTGTTACTGCTGCTGCTGGCTGGAAGACAAACAGTCATCTTGCTGATTGCTTTCACGACTGCCAAGCCTCCAGGCCAGCAGAGCCATTTGGAAAAGAAGCAAACAGAAAGCTTAGTTCACAGACTGAGAATCCCCAAAACTACCAGCCCCAGGTCAGAACCCTCCTTCTGCAAAAGGAAGAAGTCTACGGCTGTGAAAAAGCACATCTGGAATCAGGTGTTGCAAAAACCGTCTTAAAGAGAGGGCCTGACTTTTTTTTTTTATCTCCTACTTTCACCAAGAAGCAAAGTCGACAGTAAACAGGCTATCTCCCTGCAACACAAGGTTTATTTTTATGCGTCAACATTTTTTGTCTGTGTGTCTATGTGTTTCAGACATGATCAAAGAGCTCCTGGAAACAGCTTCTCATCAGCCACATTTTTAAAGAAAAGAGGGAGAGGAAGAGCAAGAAAGGAGACTGGAGACAACCAGTGGTGTTTGTTTACCTATTTTCTGGTTAAACCAGTTTAAATAATTGAAATCTACATAAGGTGATACAGGACCCTTGGGTGGAGGGAATCAGCCCAACCAAATCCCTTGATTTTTATTTCATAACATTAAGACTACTGCAATGATTGAGCTTCCACAACTACTTTAGCTGAAATCAGAAAAGGACCAAGAAGAGATTTCTTACTTTCACTTGGTGGCATGATCTATTCCAAAGGAGGCCAATGCCTCTGACATCCCTGGCCTTGTGACCAGAGGAACTGCTGCTTGTCTTTTTTCTTGTTGTAAAGAATACAGGCACCTGCTTGGAATAGGTGCGTCCAGGGTTTTTTAAAGTCCCTGCTTTTACTGGGATCAGACTTAATATTAAGTCAATAGTGTGACTGGCTGCCCTGAGAACTACAGTAGAAGCTACGAAGTGGCTCAGGGGAACCTACGTCCATAAAGAGTAGAAACAGGATGAATAATTCATAACTGGAACAGGATGACAATGTATGTAGCCACTGCTCTGGACAAAGTTATCAAAGAGTAGCTTACATTCCAAAATGGTCACTGATTACTGCTGCCATAGAATCAGTATACCAGGCATGTAAGGAAGAGAGGAAATAAATTCGCACATCACAAGAAAAAGACCATGGTAATAATATATTTACATTTAGTAAACAGCACAAAGAAACCACATTGAGGCAGTCTGTTACTCTACTTGGCTGAACACAATGCCCCCCCTCAAGCCTCACAGAGAGAGTAGGCACTCCATGGCCACTCCCCAAATGCCTGAGGGTGCCAGTCAGTCACTTGGCCTCCTCCTACCAGCTCATAATCAACAGTCTGGGAAAGTTCTCTGGTTCAGCAGGGTTTACCTGCTAAAACAAAGGTTGCGAGAGAAAAAGGGATGGAATAAGCAATCTCAAGAAGGCCTAGGGAAAGCGGTTCCCAGAAAGGAGAAACAGCTGGCAAGCAAGGAAAAGAAAGGCTGGGAGACACAACCATGCTCCTCTGTCTCCAAAGACCTCTGTCCCATGCAGAACCAGCTGCCAAACCCAGTGATGAAATGGAAATCAACCATCTCTCCCTCTCAAGCCCTATGTCACCCCCAGAAACAAACAATCCATCAGTAATCAAAGGGTCAAGCCAGCAGAGAAAACCTCTGTCCAGAACTCCTACTGAATTCTTAACTGCCCAGGTGATATGGGGGCGGGGGGGGGGGGGGGATTGTGTAACAAAATAGAAAAATACAGTAAATGAAAGGAGGTAAAATTTTTCAGAGAAGGATGCCAACATGCAAGAGAATATAAAAGCGGCTAGAGCTACAAAGAAAGAAGGGAACAGGAGGGAAACAAAGGATGTAATGAGCGAAAAGAATGCAAAAAGCACAGCAGCCCCAGGGCAGAAGAGCTCCTTTTTCAAGTCAAGTTTTTTGGGCCTAGTAAAGTTCTCCACCAAGAAAGGTATGACAGGCAGAGAACTCTCCACGGAGCAGTCAGCAGGGGACACTGGAGATGGTGAAAGAAAGGGGAGGGGTGGAAAGTGGACGCCTCTCGGCTCAGAGGTGAGATGACAGAGAAAAGGCTAAGGCTTGGGTGACAAACGATAGCAGTGATTTCCAGGATGAGAGGGAGCACGTAGGGTCGTGAGGCTGAGGTGTAGCTCAAAAAACCAGCGTGCAAAAGGGCTGGACTTCCTGGGAATTACAAAGACTGGCCAATAGGAAGGGAATAGACAGGAGCATATGGCAGGGATAAGTACAACGATGTGAAGAAGGCAGGAGACTAATATGGAGATGAAAGGCAACACTGATTAAGCAGCATAGTAAGGAAGATGGGGTGAGGGTGGAGAAACAGGAAGGCAACAAGCAAGGAGGAAGATACTATGAGAAATGACAGATGTGGGAGTAGACACAGAAAGGCATCATGGTTTGTGTTGCAGTGTAAGAAGACAAAAAGGCAAAAGCTGTGATGCAGAGAGACCGGGGAAAGGACTGAGCAACAGGTTGTGTTAATACAGTGGGGGTTGAGTGTCTTTTCACTGGGAGGAAGAGCCCAGAGAGCAGGCTGGTAGAACAGCACAGTGAGAAACAGGAGCCCCAGGAACTTAAAAGCCAAACACCAGGGGGAAGAGAACAAGAGGGACCCAAAGACTCTAAAGGGAGTGATGACTGAAACCCCAAAGGCAACCTGTGGGAAAACTACGCGCATGACAGCTGTATGGGAAACACGGAAGCGACAAATGCCAGCGCCAGGAACCACGGAGCTCCTGGAGAAAAGAAGGGAAAGTGATGAGCAAAGAGTAGGCGAACGATTTGCAAAGGTGATGAGGGTGGAGCTGGTGGGTTGCAAGCAAGAGGGAGAGTACAATTTGGAAAAGGAAGAAGCGGGATAGAAAAAGCTGGGGAACTGAAAGGGGACAGGGATCGAGAACACACTCCAGGGCAAGCACCCTAAGGGTGATAACCAGGGACTGGGAGAACCGGTGCGGGCGGAGGGGAAGCGAGGCAAGAGAGATGGAGGGAGAGGTGGACAACGATTTGTGGCAAATCGCGGGGTGCTTGCTATTCGAGGAGCGGGAGGGTGGCTGCTTTAAGCGTGGGTGGAGGAAGACCAGAAAGGCCCCTGAGAGAAAAAGGGAAGAGAAGGGGAAGCTGGGGAGGTGAGACGGAAGAGTGCAGGAGGGCGGTGAGGGGAGAGAGGGGTGGGCAGAAAGACAAGTGTGCAGCTTGGAGTCAGGACAAGGTGGGTCCCAGGTCAGGATACGGAAGGGGGATGTGCGGGGCCGGAGCCGAGAGCCCGATGACAGGGCGGCCGAGGCTTGCAGGATGGCAGCAGAGGCACGAGGAGAGCGGAGGAGGGAGGAGACTCCGCAAGGTGCAGGGGCCCAGCCAGAAAATTCGGGGAGCCCACGGGGCTCCTTACCTGCTCCGTGTCCCTTTCGTTCAGCGTGGGTAGGGGGGTCCGGGCGCTGGACATGGCGCCGGTATCTCAAGGGAGGGAACCGAGAAGCTTGGAGGAAGGGAGGGAAGGGAAGGCGCGGAGCCCGGCCGGGCGGGGCTTCTCACAGCAGGAGCACCCGCCGCATGGGCCCCGGCCGGGGGTGCGGGGAGGCCGGGCAGCCGCTCACGCCAGCCCGGGGATGCGCCGCTCGGGCTAGGCCGCGCCGGCTCCGAGCGGCTCCGGACCGCACCCCCCCGACCCCCGGCTGGGCTGTGCCGCCTTTCGGCTGCGCCGCGCCGCTCCGCCTACTCTCTGCCGCCGCAGCCGGCCGCCTGCCTCGCTCCTCCCCTGCCCTCAGCGGCACTGCTCCGCGCCCGGCACACAGGCAGCCGCCGCCGGACCTGCTGCTCCCAACATGGCCGCCACCACCGCCGGCCCTCGGCTCTTTCCGCCGGCAGCAGCCGGAAACATCCGAAGCGGCTACAAATGGGAGGGGGAGTGCGCCTTCTCCTCCCGACCACAGACTACGGGTGAATTCCGGAAACAGCCGAAGAAGGTAACCCCCGGGGACGCGCGCGCCTCCGCGATTCCGAAGAAGAAGCTTCGGCTCTGTTTGCGGAAATCCACGAAGCGACTCCGGGAACCCCAGAGCCATCCAGCCACGCCCACCGGCCACCCCCGCCCACTTCAAGCTGGCTTTCGGCAGTTTCCGGAAACACCCGAAGCCGCTTCGCGTGCGGAGCCGGTCACGCCCCCCGTCCTGCCGCGCCGCCGAGGGCGGTCGTCGGCCATTTCCGGCAACACCCGAGGCCCGCCGAGCCCCCGGTCATTTCCCCGGGTGATTCTCAAAGTCTGAGTGTCTTCGTTTCTTTCCGTCAGTTTTCGTGTATTTTCAAACCTTGAACAGGAAGCGTGGGTCACCTGTGCGTGTTTATGATTTGACTAAATAGAAAATAAGACTGTTAGCCGTCCCTGCGATTGGCATACTTTGGTTTCTAAAGCAACTTCCTGTCTGCATTTCTGTTCGTCAGTCAGTCAGCTCATAAAACCCATCTTCTGTTTATCATCTAGCCTATCAACATGCGTGTTACCTGTCAAATGCAGCGTCAGTCTGTCTCCGACCCACCTGCCATCATCTGTCTCGCTTGACTTCTATTTACCCATACATCCCGCAGCTAGTCCGCTAGTCCGGGTCAGCCCTTCGCACCGCACCGGCTGCGGGAGGGTCCAGGGCCCTGCATGCCAGCACCCACCAGCTCTGCAGAGTGAAAATGCTGTGTTATCTTGAAAAAAATCACATAACATCTCTGAGTTTAGGCTCCTCTTCCCTATCTTGAAAGGATCTATGCCTTTGTTCCAGCGTTGACATTCAAAATAACATCTTTGAATTCCAGTTACCTTTTTATTTATTTATTTTTATTTATTTATTTGGAGTCTTGCTCTGTTGCCTGGGCTAGACTGCAGTGGTGTCATCATAGCTCACTGCAACCTCAAACTCCTGGGCTCAAGACATTCTGCTGCCTCAGGCTCCTGAGTAGCTGGGACTACAGGTACACGCCAAACCTGGCTAATTTTTCTATTTTTTGTAGAGCCAGGGTTGCACTATGTTGCTCAGGCTGGACTCAAACTCCTGGCCTCAAGCAGTCCTCCCACCTTGGCCTCCCAAAGTGCTAGGATTACAGGTTTGAGCCACCATGCCTGGCCCAGTTACCTTTTTTTTTCTTTTTCTTTTTTTTATTTTTTGAGACAGAGTCTCACTTTGCCATCCAGGCTAGAGTGCAATGGCCTCACCATAGCTCACTGCAACCTCAAACTCCTGGACTCAAGCGATCCTCCTGCCTCAGCCTCCCGAGTAGCTGAAACTGTAGACACGTGCCACCACGCCTGGCTAATTTTTTTTTTTTTTGTAGAGACGTCTCACTCTTGCTCAGCCTAGTCTCAAACTCCTGGCCTCAAGCAATCCTCCCGCCTTGGCCTCCCAAAGTGCTAGGATTACAGGCGTGAGCCACCATGCCTAGCCCCCTAGTTACCTTTTAAAACACCTCTACAAGGTAAGGAAGGGGTGACCTTCTCACCTTAATTCACATTTCAGTTATCCCTTCTAAGACAAAGAAACTCATGGAAAAGAAAAGAGGAACTCCTCAGGATGGCACAAAGAATGGGCATCTGGAGAAGTTCCTTTTCTTTCCTACACTGGGCCTCGTTTTCCCAGTTAATAAAGTGAGGTCATTGAATTCATGCATTCCGAGGTCCTTCCCAGCTTTGGAGAGTCCCTGACTCTAACAGGAAGTCCATATGGCAACCCAAGTCCTGTCCTCGCTTCCCCCTAGACTGTCTCACCAAGAAGAAGCAGTAGCCTGTGTTGATTTCTCCAGCTCCAAACTGTCCCCACCCAAGTTACCCCAGACATGTTGGAACTTGCCCCCCTGGCTTAACAGAAGCTTAAGGTGGGCAGGAGCTAGAAGCCCACAGGAATCAGAGACCATGCTCAAACAACAGGTCCCCAAAGGCACAGGAGCAGAGAGGCCCCAGGGGTTACAGGAAAAAGTGTTGGTTGGACTTCTGACACTTGACTTCCAACTCCCAGCTACAGCATCTTGAGCCGCCCTTGGTGACATGAGTCAGAGAAATAGGCAGCTGAACAGATGCGATTAAAGGGGTATAAAAGTACTTTCTAAGGCAACAGGTACCATCTTCAGTCTTAGTGAATGCATAGATTCTAGGACCCTACCTATACCCCACCCCAGCTCCATTTAGGCATCCAACCATTGAGGAAGATGCTGGTGAAGGCACACGGAAGGAGGTAGGCGGAAAAGAGAGGAAGGAGGCAGAGGACACTCTACTCCCCTACCCCAAATTCAACCTGAAAATCCATGAGAATGATCTGCCCTCTGGTGGCCAAAGGGAGACACATTGCTGATTCCTGTGCCAGGTGCCACCTCTAACGACTAGGGTCTGGAAAGCTGGGAGAAGAGAGAAGGGGTTGGAGCAGCAAATGCAGGAGTGTTCAGGGGTCTCTCCCCAGCCCAAGCTCTCATCTAAGCACACTCCACCTCCTCTGTGCTTCTTGCTCTAGCTCTGACCTCTGCCTCACCACTGCCCTCTGCCCCTCAGCCCCCACCCCCACCCTACCTGTCCCTTCCTGTTCCTCACTAGCTCTGCACAAGGCTGCTCAACAAGTCTCCCTGCCTAGACTCTTTCCAACCAGACATGCCAGAATAATCTTCCTAAAGTCCAGTTCTGGGCACGGTGGCTCATGCCTGTAGCCCCAGCAATTTGGGAGGCCAAGGTGGGAGGATGGCTTGAGCCCAGATGTTCAAGGTTACAGTGAACTATGATTGTGCCACTGCACTATAGCCTGGGTGACAGAACGAGACCTTGTCTCTATAAAAAATGAATACATGAAATGAAGTCCAGTTCCAGTGACATCCTCGCTCTTCTAGAAGGATATGACCAGCTCCCGGTGGGCTATAGGCAGGCTGGCTTCATGAGCCTATGACCTGTGCTGTCACACGGAGCCCTGTGCTCAGAAGGGCCTTGAGCTTGGTTTGATGCTCTGCTGTCACTGTCTTGAAATTTTTTTACCAAGGGGGCCCTGCATTTTCATTTTGCACTGTGCCCCACAAATTATGTAGCCAGTTGTGGCTGTAGGAAAAGCCTTTAGCCTGCATTCAAAGTTTTGCTCAATCTGGCTTCAAATTACCTTGCCAGTATCCTCTCCAACTATCACTGGTTGACACCTCTCCCTGACTCCTGCCCTGCCACCAATATCTCTCACTTCCATGCCTTCTTCAAGCTGGTCCATGATTGCCCATCACTTGCCTCAGCTTCTAGACCCACTTCAAGATCCAGTTCAAAGGTCACCTACTCAAATCCATGAACCCTCCTAGTTTTCTTCAAAGATTAATTATCGCTACACATTTACCCCTCTCTAAATTTGCAAACTCATTCATTCATTCAACCAACCTCTACTGAGCACCTATTACATGCAAGGCATTGTCCTAGGCTCTTCCGGTATATCAGTGAACAAACTAGACAAAGATCTCTGCCCTTGGGGAGCTTAGTTTTCAATTGGGGGAAGACAGAAAACAAACAAAACAGTAGGTATTAAGCGCCATGGAAAAAACATAGAGCAAGCCAAGGGAGATCAGGATTGCAGGCATGGGAGGTGAAAGATAAGTTGCAGTATTAAGGGGGGGTCAGTGAAGGCCTCACTGAGAAAGTGACACTTGAGTAAAGAGTTGAAGGAGGTGAGGGAGGGAGCTCTGTGGATATCTGGGGGAAGAGCATTCCAGGCAGAGGATACAGCCAGTGCAAAGGCCCTGAGGCAGGAAGAACAAGGAGGCCAGTGAGACCGGTGCAGAGTGAGGGGGGAGGCGAGTGGTGTTGGGGCGCCAGGCCTGGCGGGCCACTGCTTCACCTTTCCCCGCAAGTGAGATGAGTTGCCGCGGGAGTGACATGGTCTGCCTGGCTGCCTGGGTGAGGAGAGTGAAGGGGGCAGGACAGAAACAGACCTGGAGACCAGCAAGGATTCTTTTGCAGTAATTCAAGTGAGAGAGGACAGTGGCTTGGGACCAGGCAGCAGCAGGGGAAGTAGTGAGAGGTGATCAGATTTGGGATTTATTCAAAAAGTAGAGCTGACAGGCTTTCTTGAGAGATTGGTTGGGGGGTATGTGAGAGAGAGGAGTTAAGGACGATTCCAGGCTTTCTGACCTAAACAACTGAAAACGAAACAAACACAAAAGTCAAAGCATCCACCCCAGGCCCCAGATCAGGTAGAAACCAACTGATAGAACCACTCCTCCAGGGCAGCTGTGATGCCCCTGGAATCAGAGAGAGTCATGGGATTCCCAGCTCTAGCAGGCACAGGGGGCCTTGGGTAGCTCTCCCCCAGCACCCAGCACAGGTGGGCGGGGAGGAAAGCAGCCAAGGGGAGGCAAGGGTGCTGGAGTGAAGACACCCTTATCCTCACCCCTCTGACACACTGCAACTCTTCTTCCTCTTTCTCCTCCTACCCAGTGGAGCCAGAGCGCATGCTCACTCCGGGGAGGCCATGCTGATCCAGAATTGCCCTCTGATCAAGAGTCAGATACCTGGAGTGAGGCAAGACCCACTCGTGCCCTCTGACTCGCCAGAGACCCTTCCGTCTCGCAGAGCTTTACCTTATTTGTCTTGGTTTTTTTCTTTTTTTTAGAGACGGGGTCTGGCTGTGTTGCCCAGGCTGGAGTGCAGAGGGGATTCACAGGTGCACTCGTAGCTCACTGCAACCTCGAACTCCTTCCTCAAGCATCCTCCTGCCTCAGCCTTTGGAGTAGCTAGGACTACAGGAGTGCACCACTGCACCCAGCTTACTCTATTTGTCTTAGTGTCTCTGAATTTCCATCACACACTGATCAACACTGATCAATGTATGATCAACACTGATCAATGTATGATCAACACTGATATATAACATATTGAATTTAGGACATTTTGGAGATGTTAGAATGTGAAAAAATGTGCATCTTAGAATGAATGGAATAGACATATGTTTACTATCAGTACCCCCTGCCCCAGCCACCGGTAGGTTGTAAGCTACACCAGGGCAGGAACTTCTAGTCTCCTTCCCCTTTATTGCTTTCTGTTAATGTGTCTTGAGAGCTGTGTACTATGTGGGCATTATCACACTTAATTCTCAAACAATGAGCAGAGAGGCATTGTTTTTTCTCCCGGTTTACTAATAAGGAAATCAAAGCTTAGAGAAGCTTGGTGCCTCGCTAGTGGGAGTAAGAACAGGGAATCCATCTCGGGCTTTCCAGCCCATGAGAGTCAGGGGAGTGTAGGGCAGTGGGTTAACACACAGCTCTCCTCCTTGGTAACTGTATGATCTTAGGCGAGCCCCTTAACCTCTCTCTATCTTAGTTTTCCCACCTGTTTAATGTGGATGATAACAGAACCTACCTCATAGGGCTGATTTGTGAGGATACAATGAGTTAATATATGGAACATGCATAGGTAGAGCCTGGGACACAGCCACCGCTTTGTGTAGGCTGCTGTTCTTGTTGGGCGTACACTAGCCAAGTCTCTCTGTTCCTTTAAGTCTCCCTGCTATATCCTGCCCACTCCCCAGAATAACAACACTGGATCAGAAGTAAGAGAGCCAATCCCAGCACTGTCACTAATGGGTCATATGAAGCTTAGGTAACTCCGTTCCCCTCTGGGGGCCGCAGGCTCCTTTTCTATACAGTGAGCAGGAGCTGGACCCTTTGCTCTCTATGGGGTCTTCCATCTCCAAAATCCTAACCCAGCAACATCACCCCCTCCCCCTTCCTCACACCATACCTCTAATGGAGGAGGCCGGGTCCTTGCCAGCCTTGCTCAGACTATGCCTACAGTGCAGCAGGAAGCTCCAGCTACCCACGGAGGACACTGCATACCAATCTGGGTGCACCGGTGGGAAGGGCATCAGGCAGGGCCAGCCACCTTCAGGGTCTGTTCTCCTGGGAGGAGGTACCCTTTGGGCCAACCCATACTCCCACACTTGGTCATAACCACAGGCAAGGTTCATGCCACCACCACCGCTGAGGAGGCTGGACATCTCGGACAGAGAGCCCGGCTGTCACATTGGCAAGAGCCCTGTGAGACAAAGAGGAGGAAACAAGGGGCACTTTTTAATAGAGCTCATAGAGGGCACCAAACGTGGATGACCGGGGGCCTATGGGAGTACGAGGACTAGAGGGAACAACAAGGAAGGCTTCTTGGAGGAGGTGACGCTGAGTCTGATCCCAAGGGTGAGCAAAGGGCTGCAAGGAAAGCTGGCAGAGATGGGAGCAGCCTGTGCAGGCATGCAGGAGAACAGTCCTCAAGGAGTTCTCACCCAGAGGGGACGTCAGATGGGCCAACAGTGGCTTCAGACTTGGAGCTGGCAAAGGGGAGACCGTGCCAGCTGGTGTCCCAAGCTCTGACTGGCTTCCCGGACGAGGCAGGGGGCAGATGGGGCAATGACTCACCAGTGCACCAAGATGATGTCCCCATGTACTCAGAGCTGTGCAGTCACTCCTAGAGCAGGCAGGCAGGGTGTCTGTGGAGGAATATGCCAGTTCTCCACCTGCCATCCTCCCCAGGGAGGACAGTGCCTGAGGCCCCAGCCCTAAGGAGAGCAGGGGCATGCTCTAGTTCATGGTGTTGTCCTGCTCTCCTGCTCCCCAGTAGTGCCTAGCACAGAGCAGGTGTCTGTGAATACCTGGGGAACGAAAGCTTTGGTACTCCCTGTCCCCTCTGCCCAGAATGCCCTTTCCTTATTTAATTGCATGACACTTTATGACTCTTTCCTTCACTTCATTGAGGTTTCTGCTTAAATGTCTCCTCCTGAAAAAGCCCTCTCCAGCCCCCATCTCAAAATTGCCTCCCTCGATGGGTGGACATGCTAAGCAATGCCATGGATCTGGCAATCAGCCAAATCCAGAATGGAGGAAATTTTGTCCACAGAACAAACAACTGTATTTGTAAAAATAATCATAATAAAATAAAGATAAAAAAGAAAAAAAAGAAGGGAAAAAAGAGGAAAGAAAAGCTGTTATAAGCTGAAACATATCAACTAAATGCAATATATGGACCTTACTTGGATCCTGATGCAAACCAAATGTGAAAAGATATTTCACAGGAGAGTTCCGGACATCAGTTGCACAACAATGTGAAAGTACTTAATTAACACTACTGAACTGTACACTTAGAAATGGTTAAGATGGTAAATTTTATGTTATGTATATTTTACCACAATTAAAGAATTTTTAAAAGATATTCATGGACCAATTGGGGAATGTGCACACTGGATATTAGATGATATTAAGAAGTTATTAATTTTTTTCAAATGAAACCCATTGATAATTTTTTAAAGTATGATATGTTTTACTGAAAAGATTCTGAATCTCTTGGAGATATAAACAGAAGTATTTACAGATGAAATGATATAATGCCTGGGATTTGTTTTAAAATAATCCAGAAGGGCCAGTCTCACACCTATAATCTCAGCACTTTGGGAGACTGGGGCAGGAGCCTCGCAGGAGGCCAGAAGTTTGAGACCAGCCTAAGCAACGTAGCGAGACCCCGTGTCTACAAAATACGTAAAAGAATTAGCCAGGTGAGGTGCTGCATGCCTGTGCTCACAGGCTAAGGCGGAAGGATCACTTGAGCCCAGGAGCTCAAGGCTGCAGTGAGCTACCATCGTAGCTCAGCCACTGCACTCCAGCCTGGACGACACAGCAAGACCCCGTCTCTTAAAATAGTAACAATACTTATTCCGAAGGGAGAGAGAGATGGGTGGATAGAGAACCAAATTGGCCATCTTTGTAGAAGCTGTGTCATGGGTAAATGGGGGTTCACTATGCCATTCTCTCTTCCTGTCTTTTTTGGGTGTGTTTGAAAATGTCCATGATTGAAAAAAAAAAGAAGCAAAGAAAAGAGAAAAGAAAAAATAGCCCCACCCGTGGTGCTCAGTCTTTCTTCCCACGCTCATCCCTGCCAGACGCACCGAGGATGTCCCTGTTTCCCACCGTCTCCCCCTGGAATGGAGCCCCCGAGGGCGGGCTCGCTCCCCTTGCTCATGCTGTATTCTCAGCACCTGGAGCGGCGTGGTCACACGGCGTCACTCACCTCACATCCAGCTCCCAGACTGAACCCACGTCTGTGGGGCCACTTGAGCCTGAGCCGGGAACCGCTGTCCCTGGATGGCCATTTCCACCACAGGGGGAGGCCCTGGCCCCTGCCTCAGAAGCAAACCGCTCGCCCAGGAAGATGTGGGTGCCATGGTGGGCGAGAGGAGAGATTCGCTCCGGGCCAGCACGTGGCACAGCAGACCTCCCCATACCCTGCCCCCTATAGTGGCCAGGCTCGTGTAGACCTCATTGTACCGGTCACACTGCCTTTGTAGCCTCCAAATACTGAGACGAAGCCTGAGCCAGGGTCAGAGGACACAGAGTGAGGGCAGGGCCTACCTGGGGCTCGGGAGCCATCTCTGGAGAAAGGGGCAGATGAGCAGTGGGACTCCCTCACATTGGCTCCCAGCTATTGTCACCTGGGACAGGTGAGATGAGCAACCTTCCACATCTGCGGGTGAGCCCCTCCAGTTGGCACTGCCAGGCACAGGGTGTGATCCCAGCCTGGTGCACCCCATGCAGTAGACAACAGCTCGGGCTCTGGAGTCAGACAGACCTGGGCCCGGGCCCACCTCTGCTCCTTTACTAGCTCTAGAATGGTAGGTAAGTCACCATGTTCATCTCACTGTGCCTCAGTTTCCTCACCTTATAACAGGCACAATGTGGGCTGACCCATGACCAAACCAGAGTTCCTAATGTAGTGCCTGCCCATGGCATCCTTCATCAAAGTTTGTGGGATCTGAGCCCTGCAGGGTGGGGCCCAAGCAGATCTGAGCCATTGACTTTGGTGCAGGGAAGGCCCCTCCCTCCTGTGCTGCCTCTGGGAGGTCAGCAGGGCACCCCCTTCCCCAGACTCCAGTGGAAGGCAGACACAGAGAGGCTGCCAGCCCATCTGAGACCCTCTCCCACCCTAGTCCCTCTTCTTCCACCATACCCCAGGGGTGTGCAGGACTTTACAGTTTACAAAGGGCCCCAAATGTATTGAGTCTCATTTGAGGCACACAGCAGCCCAGCTGTGTGTGGGGTGGGGTGGGGGGTGACTACTACATTTTATGCAGAGAAACAGGAAGCTCAGATTGGAGAAGCATCTGTTCAGGAGCAGCAGAGCCAGGACCAGACAAGTTACACAATTCGGGTGCTGCCAAGGGGCTCAGCCAACGGCCCCCCTCCCGGCCACTCTCCTACACATTGCAGTTTCTATTCCAGGAGGGCAGGGGCTGCTTTTTCCCGTGTCTCGGACTGGCTTTGCCCACAGGAGAGAGAGGGTTACCGGAATTGTACATAATAAGAAATATATATTTGGTCTTCATCTTGGTTCCTGGCCCAGAATTTAAACCCCCATAATTTCCTGAGTGACGGGGTGAGAGGAGGGTCCTTGTTATTCAGGAAGCGCCCCTTCCCACCAACCTGAGTGCACGCTAACACGGTGACTCTTGGAGGATGGGGCTGGTAGCCAGAGGAACTGACCATGTGATTAGGGGGTTGGAACTCTCAGCCCCTGACCTCTAGGAAGGGGTGAGAGATGGGAGATTGAACTAATCACCTATGGCCAGTGACTTGATCAATCATGCCTAATGAAGCCTCCATAAAAACTCTCAACGATGAGCTGTGGGGAGCTTCCAGGTCAGTGACTGCATCGCATGCCAGGAGGGTGGCACACCCCAGCTGCATTAACACAGAAACTCCTGTGCTCGGGACCCTTCCGAACCTTGCCTTGCAGTCACCTGACCGTTGGTCTATCATCCTTTACCTTAAACCCGTTCTAGTAAGTAAATGTTTCCCTGATTTTTGTGGGCCATTATAGCAAATTATCAAACCTGAGGAGGAGGTTGGGGGAACCCCCAATTTGGGGCTGGTCAGATGTATAGGCAGCAACCTGGGCACCTAAAGTGGGGGCAGTTTTGTGGGATTGAGCCCTTAACCTGTGGGGTCTGCACTAACTCCAGGCAGCTAGTGTCAGAAGTGAATTGGAGGACACCCATTTGGCGTCTGGTTGGTGTGGGAACCCCCCTTCCCCACATTTGCTGTCACAAGTGTTGTTTGAGTGTAGAAAAAGTTTTTCCTTTTTAGGTATCCAAAAAGATCTCCCCTACTGGGATTCCAAGGAAGGCAGCTGGGAGGGGTGGGAGGTGGCTGGCTCCAGAGAGCAAACGAGTCTGTGGCTCAGAGTCAGGGGCAGCAGCACCCTCTTCCCTTACCCAAAGTCATGGTCAGGCCTCAGCCCACACTCAGATTAAGTTGCCTCCACCAGCCCTGGGGGTCACTGCTATTTGTGCAGGGAGCTTCCCTGGTGTTGCTCGCGGATGGAGGTGGGAGCACTCCCAAGGGAGGGTGGAGAGCAGGAGAGTCCTAAGCGATCAGTCACCTACGTTCAGTAACATCCTTTCACACTCTGGGCTGGAGTCATGTCCTCAGCCCCCCTTTTTCCATCTCTCCCTGGAAGCCCAGACGTGCCCACAGGCAGCTCCCTGCCACACACACACAGTCCCTAGGGTCCTGGCTGAGGTCAGGCAGACCCCTGCGGCCAGGATGTGGGGCTGAAATCATGGAACCACCACCCATCCACAGTCACTGTGGCCACCACCCTGTGTAGAGAACCACACTCCAGGAACCAGCTTGCGCCAGAGAAATGTCATACAGGAATACACATCGAGAGGGCACGTGACAAACATTTATTGAGCACTTACTATGTGCCAGGCCCTGTGCAGGGCACTGGGAAAACGAAGTCTATACAAACTGGTCCCTGCCCAGAAGGAGCTCACAGTCTAGTGGGCCAAGCTGTCAATCGTGTAATAGCAGCAAAGGTGCATTAAACTTCACAACTTTACAATGAACTTTTACATACGGTTTCTCGAGTGTAAATACCCAGCAACACAACCGTGTTGTTTTAAAACACATGGGCATGAATGTAAACACAGTCACATGATTGAAAGGATGGACAAAAATCACTTGCAGTAAGTAATACTTGTGCTTCTACAGCCAGATGTTTGTGTGATTTATTCCTTCATGTCAGATAGGATACAAGTTTTGCCAATCTGCAGACGTGGTGGTGGAGGCACAGGAGTTCCGGGGCCGCCTGATGCCACACAGTGGGGAGCCCCCCTGGACACAAGGTATCCTGAGTCCTCAGCCACCGCCTTTTCTCCACCACACCTCAGCGGTGTGGTGGTCTTTTACTTCCCCCTGGACAAGTACCCTGTACGTCCTTGGGCTCCAAGTCAGATGGGGAGGAGGGACCATGTCCCAGGAGCCCACAGAGCTGAGATCCCTCACCTGGCTTGGTGCATGGCTGGCCCACGGTGACACCCACTCAGGTGAGCATGCAGCACACCATATCCATGCCCAGACCCTTCCTGACTGATAGAAACTCTCTAGTCAGCCTCAAAATCAGGCTGTCAGTGTCCCACAGGAACAACTGCCCTCCAAGTTCCCCCCACCACGTTCCCCCCACTCCCCACTCACTTATGAGCAAGGCAGGTGCAGGGGTGCACTGTTCTTATCACACCTGCCCTTGGACTCCAAACAGGACATTGGAGTTTAGGGTTTGAGGGGGAACACACAGAGTTGGCCTGTGATGGTTTAGTTTAGCAGGGTGCGGAGCTTAGCAAAGAGCCCCCAGTGGACCACCTCATGGTCCAGGGAATGGGGACCAGGCCGCAGCTTGGGTTCACTTAAGCCCAGGAGAGAGTGGGATGAAGCCGGGCAGTTGAGGATACAGGCCTGAAAGGCTGGAGAAGCAGGGCTGAGTTTAGGACCCACTCGCCCACCTCCCCATCACCCCAGCACGGGGTGAGGGAGCAGGGCAGCTCTCCACCTGCAGACTGCACACACTATTTCACTTTAGAAAGGCCAAGGTAATTCTCAGCTCCGGGTGTGAGTACCCCTGGGCCCCACAGTGGCCTCTGTTGGACAGAGGCCTACCAGGTGAGTCAGAAGGGAACACATGTTAAAGAAAAGGTGTTTCTGACCTCATTTCCACAGCAGGGGGAGGGGAGGGGCGAGGTGCCCCTTGGTGACTGACACTAGTCAGCCCCTGTCCATGGACCCAACAAAGTCCTGTCCTGGAGCCATTCCACACTCTAGGACAGAGGGCTCTCTGGCTCCCCCACCGGCTCCCCCGGGGCTACCTTCCAGCCACCCTGCCCTCAAGGTTGCTTTAGGAGGCTGGATTTCCTGCTAACAAACCCCATCCCCCAATGATGGCCCAGACGGAACTCTCTTAATAAAAAAAAATAATTTATTGTCAACAAAGGTGATATATACAACAGGAAAACAGGTGAAAAGGAGGGAGGGACTGAATGGAGCCCCCAGGAGAGCTGCTTTGGCCCTCTGCTGAGATGGGGCGGGAAGAGGTAATGGAGGCCTCCTGGTTCAGGAGCCTGAACAACAAGTGGGGGAGGGGAGGTGTCCCCCGAGGTAGTGGGACTCAGTTCAAACCCCGTTACGACCACCTCTCATGTAAGGCACTGTGCCAGGGGAGAACGGTGGCGGGCTGAGAGGGTGGGAGGGGGTTGTGGGGGACAGAGGTGTGGGTCAGGAAAGGTTGGGGTAGGTGTTCTCCACAGGCCCAATGCCCTACGGTGGGCAGCCTAAGCTGCCCCTGCCAGCCTCAGCTGCCCTCAGGCCTGGCCAGGGTGGACATTTTCCAGTGTCCCGAGGTACCAGTGGATGCTGCCCCACCCCTCACCCTGCCCTGGCACCTGGTTTTACCCTCTCTGCCAAGTGGCCAAGCCGGGAAGCTGTGAGTTATAAGCCAAAGGGCAATGCTGCCTCCTCCCCCACTTCCTCCCTCCCTCCCCAGGAAAGCAAGAATTTACACCCCACTCCCCGCCTTTGACTCCCCCCCTACAGTGGTGTTGGATTCCGATAGAACTGCGGGCCAGTCTGGGGTGTCACCTGCTCCCACACCCTTGGTGCTCTGGGGGTGCTTGGACCAGTCTTGCAGGAGGCTGACTGCTGGGGGCTCCTCCATCCGCACACGGACAACCTGGAGATCCAGCGTCCCGCGGAGCCCCGGAGGGGGAGCTGGGCAGGGATGGGAGCAGAGAGCAGAGAGCAGAGTCAGGGCCCCCAGATACCTCGCTGTGAGGATGCTCCCTGAAAGCTCTGTAAGCCGAACCCCCATTTCTGGGGCCTTTATTATGTCCACAGCCCAGTGCCTGGTCTGAGGGGAAGCCCCAGGACTGCAAGAGGCTCCACTCTTGGTTGATTAAAACACTGCTACCAGCCAGAAGACAAGGCCCACAGCCTTCTTAGGCTTAAGACTGACACTCGCTGTGATGCCTTCCTCCCACGTGTATTTTGGCACACAGACACTTAGTGCTGTGTGCCTCTCCCCACAACTCTTGCCTGCAGCTGACTCCATTTCATCTCAAACTTACTGCACACCCTAGCCTAACAGGTTCTGGCTGAGTGGGGCAGAGGTAATGGGGTGGGAACACCCAGAAGCAGTCTAAGGCATGGCTTGACCACCAAGGAGCTCAGGAGGGACTCCATGGGGCAGAGAAAAGAGGCCCAGTTAGCACCCAGCTCTGCTCTGCAGCTCCTACCAGGCTCTTTACCTCCAGAGTCAACACCTGCATCACAAGGATCCGATGTCCACCTTAGCAGTATGGAGAAGCTACTGACAATGGGCAAAACAGGGCCACAAGACAGGGGACATGGACTGCCATGGCTAGTGCAGCCATAAAAAACATCCCCTGTGATGGGGCACATGCAAAAGTTACATTACATTGAAAAGCAAAAACAGAAAATGGTTGATGGCAACTGTTGTGCCATCTGTACTGAGGATTCATTTGTGGTTTTTTTCTACACTGCTTTTAGAGACACAATTATTTAAAATGTGGCAGAGAAAACAGGTACAATTTTGCTGTATACCGTAGTTTGCTGGTTTTGAAAATGACTTAAAGGCTGCTACTGGGTTGTACCATTTAGCAAATTCTGTTTTGTGTACCCATAAGCTGGTTCACCTCCCTGGGGGAAGCCTGAATCCCACTCATTTATTTATTATTCAACAATAATTTATTGAGCAACTACGATGTGATGTGCCCAACGCTGTTCCAGTTGCCAGGGGTACTGCAGTGAATGGAGCTGACCAAGTTGCCTTTTTGGAATTTACCTTCTAATGGTGAGAGCCAATAAACATGATAAACAAATAAAAGATGCAGTATGTTATATACAGACAGATACAAAGTCGAAAAAGGAGACAGGGTAGCAGGGAGCTGGCAGGTGAGCACAGTAGAAGAGGCAAGCAGTCAGCTCTGCAGACAGCTGGGGGAACAGCATTCTGGGCAGAGGGAAGAGCAAATGCGGACTCCCCAGTGGAGCACACTGCCTGCCGCAGAACAGCCAGTGCCTGGGCAGAGTGAGTGCAGTGCAGTGGGAGAGGTCAGGAGCCTCACAAGGCAGCTCCCTGGTCAGCATGAGGACTCCGGCTTTTGTCTGGAGTGCAACAGTAGCAGCACTGGAGGGTTCTGAGCAGAGGAGTGACTGGATCTGACTTGTGCTTTCAGCAGGGATACTCTGGCTGCTGCACAAGAGCAGAGCACAGAGGGCAAAGCTCAGAAGCCAGGAGACCAGCAGGAAGGTTGATACAGGAAGCTGGGAGACAGCTCAGACTAGGGTAGCAGCAGTGGAGGTGGTGACAGGAGGTGAGCTCTGAACTTATTTTGGAGGATCTGCGGCCAGACTGACGTGAGGTTGGAAGGAGACACAGCACACCGAAGGACGAAGGACGGGGTTGCCAGTTTACTGGGAAAGGGAGGAGCAGAGTGGCTGTGGGTGGGGCATGGGGAGGAGATGTGGGTTCAGTTTGGATGTGCCAAATTTGAACGATCTTTTAGACAACCAAGTAGAGATGTCACTTGGGCAATTGGAAGAAAGGCTAGAACCAGGTTGGAGGAGTCAAACTGGGAGTTACGAGCACATAAATGGGTATTGAAAGCTATGAACCTGGATGAGATCTCCCAGGGAGTACTGACATTGACCCATGGCTGTTGATATCTGATCATTTCTTCATTCACCAAACACATAAGCAGTGCCTATTCTGTGCCAGACACTGTTCAGGCCACTGGGGATATTACAGTGCATGAAACAGACGAACACCGTACCCTGAAGGCCCTCACATTCTACTAAGGGAAGACACGCAGCAACATGATAAGCTTCCAACTCTGGGAGCTGAGAATGAACAAGCGTAAGAAACTGAGAAGGAACAGCTAGTGGGGTAGGAGGAAAACCAGGTGAGCAGCTGCCTGAAAAGCCAAGGGAGGAAAGTTATCTCTAGGAAGGAGTCATCTGTTACTATCAGATCAAGAAAGAGAAGGACCAAGAACCAACCACTGGACTGAATTTAATGGATGCCAATGGCGACCCTGCCAAAGAAGTGATTTTTGTGTCTTGAGGATGAAAGTTCCATTGAAGAGGATTCCAGAGAGAGACTGGGGGCAGTTGGTGTAGAAAACACTTTTCAGCTTTGCTGAAAAGGTGTGGGGACGAATTGCACAGTGGCTAGAGAGGGAGGAGGGGCTCAGAAGGGAGAAATACAGCTTTGTGTTGGCAGATGGGGAAGACGCAGAAGAGCTGGCGTGATGGGTAGAGGGGCCAGCCTTTGCCAGGAGCAGTTCAGCTACAGGGACTGAAGGACACAAACCAGAGAATGTGGCCTGGGTGCCGGGGGGAGGGAGGGAGCCGGTGGACACTGCTTGGAGGTTGAGGTGTCTGCGTGGGTATAGTGGAAATATAATAGGCTGCTGCTGACTAGGTGAGTGGCCCTGAGCGAGGCACCAAACCTCCCTGAGGCTCAGCTTCCTCTTCTATAAAATGGAAATCATATTACCTTACATGGTGGTTGTGTGGATTTAGTGAGGTAACGTATTAGGAGTTTAGGACACAGTAAGAGCTCAAGAGGTATGGCCTTTTCAAGCCAACAGAATTAAGTGCCAATTCTTCCTGGCAGCAAGGAGAAAGGAGGAACAGGTGGGTGGGGAGGTCAGGAGAGTGAGGTCTCAGATGTGGTAGAGATCAGAGCTCCAGGGCCATGAAAATGCAAGCCTGGAAGATTTAGCAGTCCCTGGGACAAGCTGGGCCCTTTCGCACCCCCACCCCAGAACTGCCTCTACTTCCCTTCCGTCCCTGCCCAAATTCCTGTGCTTCCCAGCAACACTTCCCCGCTCTTCCTCCAATTTGCGCGTACATGCTCATGCACATTTCACACAGACCCGCTGCTTCTGCAGAGGGTGGGGCTAAGCCCATTCCCTGTGTTTCTCACTAAAGCCTATCTCTGAGCAGGGACTCTGGAAATGTCACCCCCAGAATGACAAAGGAAGGCAACTATCAATCCTCTACCTATCAATCATTCACCCATCCTTTCAATAAATTTTTACTGAGGGCTTTCTTTGTGCCAGGCACTGTTCTAGGTGCTAAGGACACAGCGAACAAAAATAAAGACCCTCAGGAAGCTCACACTCATGCTTGTGCCTGTGCACACTCTCTTACTACGCTTCCTCCGTGGTCCAGCCTAGAAACATGCTGGATCTGGCCATGGTATCCTAAGCCACGTCTCTAGGGCCTACTTTTAAAATTGAACACCAGCAAGGCAAAGAGACTCTTTTTTCCATTATTTGTGAGTGTGTCCTCTCAGCCCACCTTCTCTCCCGGCCTGGATGCTCTCCTCACTCTCATCCTGCAAGGTCCTTGGAAAGTTCTAGAAAGTCTTCCCAAACTGCCTCACATTCACATCCATCAGCTCAGATAACCTGACCATGGTGACCTTTCCCAACTTCTAAATCCATGATTTTTAAACTTCTTTTTTGAAAGTGGCAGGATCTTTATTCCGACTAAGTCTTCAGAGAACGTCAGTAAACACATAACAACACAGAAACCAGAGACATTCTGGTTGAAGCCTCACAGGTTTCTGAGCCATCTGCCCAAGCTGTGGGTTCTTGAAACAGTCTGAAACCAGGGGTGCATCATGGGTTCCCCACTCGTCTTTAAAGTGTCACTGCTTCCACCCTGTGCCCCTAGACAGACTGAGTTTTGGGGGACAAAGGCTGCCTTACTCATGGCACCTCCCAGAGCGCTTCCCTCGGGGCTGGGCTCCAGGAGCACTTGCTGCTGCATTACTTAGTGTCTTCTGCGGCTTCCGGGCCATCTCCAACCTCCACAAATCCTGCCACGGCCGAGAAGACCCTGCAGTCTCCTCCGCGTCTCTCAGGTCATTCGATCAGCTCGCTGAACCCCACTCCTCTGAGGCTTTGCCCATTCACCCCAAAGCAACCTAACATCTCAGGGGTTCTCTTCTCATCCGCTCACCACTCCAGATAGGTGGAGTTTGGGCATGGGGCGCCCCAGGACTCGAAACGAAGGCTCCCTTTCGAGAGTGAAAGCAGAAGACCCGCTAGACGCTGGAAGAGGCCAGCCACTTAGAGCAGGGATCCACCGAAGACAAGGAGACTTGGGAAACGCTCAAGTCCCAGCAGAACACACGGTCCCGGGGAGGCAGGACTGGAATGTGACTCAAGCTGAAACTTGAGACAGTTAAAACCGTGATCTACACGAAGAGGGTGAGGCCTGCCTCGAGATTAGAAAACGGCGAGGGGGGCCCACCTTGGCAAATAAACAAATAAATAAAAGCAATTGCGGACACACACTCAAGCACACAAACACACACGGCTCTGTCTGAAGGATGCAAACCAAACTATTAAGAGCGGTTACCACTGGCGAGTGGATTGGGCCTGACGAGCAAGTAACCCGGCTGGCTTTTTTCCTTATGCAAAAAGCATCACTCCTTTTTGAGAGCCCTGCTGCTCTGGGCAGCCTGCAGCCACCTTGTTGGTCACCATTCTCTGGGCTCCAACTCCAAACACACATTTCAGACAAGCTGGGACAAGACAGGCACTCCTGACCCACTCACTCCTTCGAGAAGCATTTCCAGAGCCCCTGAGACACCTCCAGCTGTGCTTGGCAGGGAGAGGCAAAGAGAGGACCCAGGCTTGGCCTCTGCCCTGCTGGAACACATTCCAGTCTCAGCCTAATTCTGTCCCTGCTCGGTTATGTGACTGTGTTAGGCAGAATGACACCCCCACAAGATGTGCACGCCCTAACCCCCGGAACCTGCGGGTATGTTCTGTTACGTGGCAAGGGGGAGCGAAGGCTGCAGATGGAACTCAGGTTGCTTAGCAGTGGACTAAAAAAATTAAGAGATTATCCGGGATTATGTGAGCAAGCCTGATGTAATCACAAGGGCGTTTAAATGGGGAAGAGGAAGGCAGATGAGTCGGAACCAAAAGCGGCATCCTGACGAAGACTCTACCGGCCGCTGCTGGCTTTGAAGACGGAACCAGGCCACAGCCAAGAAACACAGGCAGCCTCTAGAAGCTCGGCCGGCAAGAAAACAGATTTTCCCCTAGAGCTTCTAGGAAGGAACCCAGCCCGGCCAACACCTTGATTTTAGCTCAGTGGGACCCATTTTGGACCTCCGACCTTCAGGACTGTAAAATAGTGTGTGCTGTTTTAAGCCACAATGTTTATGTGATTTGTTACAGCAGCAAATAGGGAACTAACACAAGGACCATGGAGAAGAAACCATCTCTCTGAGACTCAGTTTCTCTATCTGGAAAAGGGGATGGACATCTGCCCTTTTATACAAGGTATTTTTGTAAGGGCCAAATAAACTGCATGTAAAAGTTTCTTGATTTCTTAAAATCAGTAGGACACCATAAAAACAAGCACTTATTGCTATTTCTAGACAGTGTACTGAGCAGGTGTCCCCTGGAGGTATGTGCTCACTGTTCATCACCTTTCTATTTTCTCAACACCTAACTGAACTGCTGAGTGGCCCCATTTGGGCTCCTGCTCCACCAGGGTGAGATGGGTACCTCTCAGGCTCCAGCTAGAACCAGATTCACACATGGACATGAGTGTCAGGCTTTTGGGGATCACTGGCCTAACCCTGCCTAAGGAACTGAGTTCAGAAAAGCTCAGGTTTCTGGCCAGCCTCCTCCATCATTCAAACCCCTGCCCCTGGCCATCTCCCAGAGGATCTGAGCACCATCCCCCTCCACCCTGGGCTCTGCTGCAGAGCAGCCTCTCAGAGGCCAGACCCAGGGATACTGCCTGTGATGTCCCCGCATGCCTCTCCCTCTCCGGAGAGCTCACCTGGAGAGTGGCTTTCCGGCTGAGGCAGGCCTCCTTCTGCCACCTCCCCCTCTTTAGGGGAGTCCTTGCTGTCTGGGGCCCTGAGCTGGGTGTGGGAAAAGAGCTGCAGGACGAAGCCAGGGGGGAAGCTGCCATCAGTGAAGTGTCGGACCTCGGCTGGTGCTGCGAAAGTCTCTGTGGGCGAGTCGGGCGATGGGGGGTCTAGGAGGGAGGACGGGGCACAGAGCTGTGAGCAAATGAGGAGGGGCTGCCCAGGTCCACTGAACCCTCAGGGGAACCACAGGTGCCCTGTGCCTGGGCCCCACCCCATCCCCACCCTAGAGCACTGCAGCCAGAGCCCACACCCACGCCCCCTCCCAGAGCCTCCCCTTCACCTGGGTCAGGGTCCAGGTTTTTGGTCACAGGTCTGCCTCTTTTCTTTCTGACCGGCTCTTCCCCAGGGGGCTCCTTCCACCTCTGACCACGGGGCTTCTTATTCCCTGGCTCTGTAGCGGAGGCAGCTGCAAAAGGAAAAGACCTTATACCTTTTTTAGGAGGCCATGCCTGAACCCTGCAACCCCAGGGCTCCTGAAGATACCTGCCCGGCACACAGGGCCTTGTGTCCCCCAAGCCCCCACCCCACTGAGCCTCACTGGCTTCCCTGTTGACTGACCAGGAAGCTCGAGGGGACGGAGTCCCCTGGGACGGGTCCTTTTAGGGAGGGACGGGTTGTCCTCGGAGTCAAGGAGAACGACGATCTCTGCTGGCTCTCTGGCGGGGTCTGGGTTGGAGTCTGGGTCTGCCTCAGCATCCCGGCCTGACTCTGAAGGGAGCAAAGGCCCAGTGAGTTCCAAGTGCCCCACCAGGTCCAACTTCTCCCTCCTCCCCCACCCCAGGCCCAACTACCTGAGCTGGGTGGGGACGGCTGCTCAGCTCTGACGTCCTGCAGAAGGGCCACCCCCTCGCTCCAGGCCTCCAGGATGTTGCTCTTCTCGGAAGGGCTCAGGTCCAGAGTGTGAGGATGCTGCTCCAAGATGTGTGTTCGAGCCGTGTCGGCTGATGGGGACCGGATCTCAGCGCCGCACACCATGCACAGTGCCCGCCCGCTGCCTCCCGGGCTGTTGCCCACCAGGAACTCCTGCTCCCAAGACACCTGCTGCTTGGGTTCCTCGCAGCTGTCACCACCTGCCTCCAGCAGGCTGGGTCTAGGTGGTGGGGTCTTCTCCTGTTGGGTCACTGGGGGGGGGGGGGCGTTATCAATAAAGGTGCCCATGGCCAATACTACTTAGCACTTGGATCCCCAAACTTGGTGGCTTGTGTGGGGTGGGGAGGGGGAGCATTCCCGTCCACAGCGTTCTTCTCGCTTCCCCTGGAGCCCATGAGGCACAAGCCACACGGAACATAGCCTATGTGCCTGGTGTCCTGCTACTCGTGCCTGGATACTCCCCTCAACATACTCTTGCACCTCAGGGCTACCGCACTTTTCCCACAGGCTCTGTTCCTGCAGGTCTCCAGCCTCTGCACATCTGCCCAGACCACCCTGATCAGTATGGGTGACATCACCCCTGCAGCAGAGCCTTCCAGACCCCCACCCGACAGTTGATTTCATCCGCATCTGACTTCTAGGCCACAGCATATGTTTTCTTCAGGGTGCAGACAGAAAATGTTACCATCCTGGTAAAGGCCACCCCAACCCCTCAGAGCTGGCCTGCCTCCTGCAGTGCTCCCAGAGCGTTTGCAGCTCTGCTCCCCGACCCGTGTCTGCTACCTGCTCTTCATGCACCTGAATCGTAAGCTCTGACAGGGCAGCAGCTCCTTTCAGCTCAGCGAAGAAGGCAGCCTCAGACCCACGCCAGCCTGGCAGCTCAGCGCTTCTGCGAGGCGCCTATGATCTCACATGGCTGCACCTTTCTCCCACCTTCCAGAGAGGACAGGACAAAACACAAACATGGGGGGCCCTAACACCTGGGGGCTATATGGAAGAGGTGGCGTCTGAAATGGACACGAGCCTTGGCTTGGACTCAGAAAATCCAGGTCTGAGCTGGGTTCTAACTATCTCCCCTGTGACCGTGGGCAGGAACCCTGACCTCTTGGCTGCAGTCGGCTTTCTCCCCCCACTTCTCCAGAACAGTGCTCGCCAAGGTTGCCAACGCTAAACCCAGCAGGTAGTTCTTCAATGTCATCCTCTGCCAGTCACCTCCTCTATTTCGATCTTCAACACTCACATCCAGGCACCACCTTCCGCTCTCACTTCCCTGCTGTGCTGTCCTACTCCCTCACTTCCTCCAGGTCGCGGCTGAAGAACCATCTCCCCCAACCTGCACATCCCAATCCCTTCGCCGCCGCACACGCCACCACCTGACATCGTTTGTCTTTTACTTGTCCACTCTGTCTCCCCACCACTGTAGGCTCCATGACAGCACAGATTTTTTTTTTTTTAAGAGATGTGGTCTTGCTCTGTCACCCAGGTTGGAGTGCAGTGGTGTCATCATAGCTCACTGCAGCCTTGATCTCCTGGGCTCAAGCGATCCTCCCGCCTCAGCCTCCGGAGTAACTGGGATTACAGGTATGTGCCACCAGGTCCAGCCAAGTTTTAAAATTTTTTGCAGAGACTGGGCGAGGTGGCTCACACCTGTAATCTTAGCACTCTGGGAGGCTGAGGCAGGAGGATCACTTGCGCTCATGAGTCCAAGACTAGCTTGAGCAAGAGCCAAAAAAATAGAAAAATTAGCCAGGTGTCATGGCATGAAGCTGTAGTCCCAGCTACTTGGGAGGCTGAGGCAAGAGGACTGCTTGAGTCCAGGAGTTTGAGGTTGCAGTGAGCTACGATGATGCCACTGCACTCTACCCAGGGTGAGACTGTATCTCAAAAAAAAAAAAAAAAAAAATTTTAGACAGGGTCTTGCTATGTTGCTCTGGCTGGTCTCGAACTCCCGGCCTCAAGCGATCCTCCCACTTCAGTCTCCCCAAATGCTAGGATCACAGGCATGAGCCACCTCACCCAGCCTTGACAGCAGATTTTTGATATTCTGCACCTGTATCTCCAGCACTGAGAACGGTGCCTCGCATTCAGTAACGTCTGACAAGGGACTGACTCCATCTCCAACCTGTAATCACTGGAATATTCCAGGACTCAGTCCTTGGACCACTTCTCTGTCTACTTCCTTCCTCTGATAAGCCTCATCCCATTGCCTGCCTCCTGACAATTCCCACATTTATACCTCTAGCTGGATTCTCCCAGGAAATCTAGACTTAGGTATCTGACTGCCTAGCCAACCCCTCCGCTTGAATGTGTAACAGGCATCTCAAACTTAAATTTAAACCTTAACTCCCAATCTCCCATAAGCCTGCACCCCACCCCCCCATCTCGGTAAATAGGAAGGCCGTTCTTCAGCTGCTCAGGCTGGAAGTCTTGCCTTCAATCTTTTTCTCACACCCCAGATATTTCCAGAAGTAGGTGCTTCAGGACCTTTGCACTTGCTGTTCCCTCTGTTTGAAGTGCTCTTCCTCTAGCTACTATCTACTAGGCTGGCTTCCTCCCTTCCTCCAGGCCTGTGCTCAAAATCCACCTTATTAGAGAAGCTTTTCCTAACCACTCAGCATACCAAAGAAAACACTCAGCCCCTCTTCTCCATGTCCTGCTTCAGTGATCTCTGAATCTCTTACTGCCACCTGACGTACTATACATTTACCTATTTATCTCTTTTCAGCCATTGGTATATACATGTTCCTCAAGGGTAGGTTTGGCTGCTTTGTTTACTGATATTACCATCACTAACCAAAAACAGTACTTGGCATACAGTAGGTGCCCAATAAACCCCAGTTGAATGAAATAACTTCTCTGGACTTCTATTTCCTCCCTAACAGTGGGGATAAGGCTGCCCTTGCAGGGTTGTTGAAAGCATTAACTGAGACAGCCTCTGACAGTGCCCAGCAAGCACTCCATAAATGTTAGCAGAAGTAGGAAAGTAACCTGTACGTCTGTTGGGCTGAATGCTCTGAGAAGGGAGATGACCTTTATTTCCCTCATTAATTTTATAACCCTCCCGATTCCAAAAAGGATAAGAGGCAGTGCAGACAGACAGCATTCTGTTTGGCTGAGGTTCAATGAACGGCCCTGCTCTCAACCTCTTTGGATACTTCCTCCCTAAGGAAAACAGGTATTGGGGAATGGAAAGATACTGCATTTTCATGAATATTAAGTCTTTCACAAAGATGGCTCTTTGTTTCTGAATGGTTTGGAAGCTCCCGAGGACTAAAGAAATCGGCGAAGGGGAGGGGAGAGCCCAGAGCGAGCGGTCCCAGATTGTTGCTCAAATCCCTTCCCAAGGCTCATCTTCTAGGGTGGCCGAGGCCCCCCAGCAAGCACTGCTTTTCCCAAACTACCGGCTGTACGCGGTCCCCTTCATCCCCCCCTCTAGAATCCGACACCTGTGGCTTATGCAAGTGGAAGGCCTGGGGTGGGGGGGTGCAGAAAAGCTTTATGCTTGGAGGGCCCTTAAAATTCTCTTGGCGGTCGGCAGCGGCACCCGCCTCCATCCTCCGAGTCGCTCCGGGCACCCAGCTGCCTCGTCCACCCTGCGGCCTACAGGCCCTGCCGCCCCCCGGCCCCAGCACAGCCCGGCCCTTGGCGTGCCTCCGCCTCCCGGGCCGTACGACGGCGGCGGCAGTGGCCCGGCGCCTCCGGGGATCCGGCCTCCCGCGCGGGGCCCGGGCGAGGGGGCGCTCGGGTACCGGAAGATCCGGAGCGCGCGGGGCGTGGATCGAAGTCTCCAGACCCTGGGCGGGGGGAGGGGGAATGCGAGGCCTGAGATTCCAAACCCTGGTGGGGGAGGAGCAAGCGCGCGCCCTGGACCCAGATGGGGGCGCCGAGACCCCAGGCTGCAGGGAGCGAGGGGGTGCCCGACCCCGGGCCCCGACCGGGGAGGGGCAGCCCAAGCCCCGGGCCGTGACGCGGAAGTGGGGTCCCCTCCCATCCTCACCTCTGAGCATCGGCTCCGGCCGCGGAATTACGGCCACCACCATGGCCTCCTCCTCGTCCTCCCCTTCCTCGCACTTGAGCGTCACCTCGAAGCAGTCGAGCGCGGCGCCCTCGGCCTTCAGGGCCATGGTGCGGCCGTGGGCGATCGCGGCGGCCGCACGCCGGAGGACGGGCGCGCAGGCCTCGGCGCGCAGCCGGCGGCCGCCTCCCGCCCGGGACCGCGCCGGGCCCGCGGCCCGCCCCGCGCAGCGCCCTCCCGCCGCTCGCCGCCCGCCGCCGGGCCTCCCCCAGACCTCGGAGCGCCGGGACCCCGGCCGGGGAGGGCTCAATCCGGGGCCCCTGCCCCCCGCCGCTCCCTTTTATGGAGGCTCATTGTCGGCGCCCGCCCGGCCGGCCGCCGCCGGCCCGCCCCCGCCCCGCGCGGCCAATCGCGCGCGGCCCCCGCCCCGCCCCGCCCCGGGCACGCGGCTCCGTTAGAATCCTGGGGACCCGCGGGGCGGCGGGAAGGGTCGCGCGGGCTCGCGGCCGCCCTCCAGCGCGGAGGCGGGGCTCGCCCGTCGGGGCGCGCCCCCAGACGCCCCCCTGCGCGGGCGCGGCGAGCCGGCCGGCTGAGCCCCGGGGCCCCCGCGGAGGAGCCGGTCCGGCGTGCTGCGGCCGTGAAGGGCGCCGCCGGCTTCCCGGGATTTTGCTCGGGGTCGCCTTTTCCTTCCCGCGCGCGAGCCTTCCTCCGCCAGCAGATGCCCAAGGCGGGAAAAGAACCGGCGGTGGAGTGGGACGGGCCTTGGCGTGGAGTGGAGACTGAATTCCTTGCGCTTGCCAGCTCTGTGACCTTGGCACCTTATCTGTTTTCTTAGACCAGCTCATGCTTTCTTTCAAAAACCATTTTGGACCCTTCTGGACAAAGGAATGCGAAGACGAAGAGGAGCCGAGTGGAGTGTGGGCGCACACAAACCACCCCCGATCGTTACGGTTCCCGTTTTTTAAACGTGAGTCCGGGGATTTTGTGACCCTCGCCAAGGACACACAGCAACCCTTTGAGAGCCCCAAGACCAGAGTCCGGTTGCCATGACACTGCTGCATCATAATCTTACTCTGGGTGAGCTTTTGCCTCTGTGACATAGAACGGGCATCTCCCTCTTCTGTAGAAACCCTCATGACATTTCAGTGGAGAAAATGCAAAATGTCTGACACTGAAAATCCGTCTTCAAATGCCGTTTTATCAGACCAGACTCAGTAGTAATTAAGAATAATGTAGTGGGATGGAGGCGGGAGGGGAGGCGTGAAGTAGTCTGTATGGATTACAGCATATTTTTAAGGGGATAATTTTGTTACTTTCAAGTGTATCCAGCATTTTAAAGGTTTTACAAATAAAGGTATTACCAAGCCTGTTTAACTAATTTCTACTTAATGGTTGTTCTCTACCATTTGCCTCTGATCCTTTCCTTGCCGCTCTGCTCTGTGTTGCAGTGGACTGATCCCTGCAGGGGGCAGTTTCTCAGTCTTCCAGAACATCTGGCTTCAGGCCTGGGTTTGGCCAATGGGAGGCAGTGGCAGGAGACTGGAAGGCAGAAGGATTTCTTTTTATCTCTTGCTCAGGCAGGTCTCCAGCAGAGATGGGGCTTCTCTGTGGCCCCAGCTCCTACTGGGTGGGTAATTGTGGTCCCAATACCTGCAGGGTGATCCACACCCTTGGGTTCCATGAATTCCACCTCCTCTTTTTGTCCCTCCAGTTTAGAGGTGGTGGGCAGCTTCTCATTTTTTGCTAATCTCTGGGCTGCCTCACTGTCCCCTGTTGGGCTTCTCAGCCCTTCCATTCCCCTTGTCAATGTGTCACCAAAACCCTGCATTAAATTCTCTCTGTTTTAAATACTTAGAGTGGTTCCTCTTTTCCTGATTGAACCTCGAGTGATACACCCAGTGTTGTACCAGGCACTTAGTAGACATTATTTCTTAGTCTCACAAGTCTTTTGTAGTAGATCATATTGTTTCCAGTTGAAAGAGCAGGAAGTTGAAGCTTAAAGGGTTAGATTACTTGCCCAAGGTAATAACAGTAAGAATCCTAGTTCATCAAATCTAGGATGAACATTTTCCCCACATTTTAATATCCCTGAAATGGAAATGCTTTCTATAACTGCCATCAATGTGAAATGAAAGATGGCCCTTCTAATATTCAGACTGTACTGTTACCAGCAGAACATCCATGTTTAGAATAAGACATAGACAAGGCCACCTTGTGACTACAAAAATGACTTCACCTTTCTCTGAGTGATTGATGCTGCTTTCTCAAAAATGACTCTAGTCCTGCATGCATCCTCCTGCCTCCTAGGTAAGCATTATAAAGATACCCCTGTTTCTTGACAGCATTCAATCCAGGACATGTCCCATTTCCCTAATCCCTCCGCGGAACTGTGGGAACAAGCCCAAATTTAAGGAGTTTCCCTAGGGCACCCTGAGGGTTTCCCTAGGGTGTGTTCTCCTTTACTGCAGCAAGCTAAATAAAATAACTTTTTTTGGCCACAGGTGTGTTCCTGGTGATCTTTGGTCAGAGGACTTTGGTAACTCTAACCAATTTATTTGCTTACCTGTTTGTTTTTATATATATGAAGAATAATATATAATGAACACCTATGTCAAACAGTAAGTCTAAAAGAGCTCTTTCAATAACTATAAAACAGAATTCCAAGTGATAAGAAATCCTTATGTCATAGTGTGGCAGTATTTTTTTCTTAGGGTACATAGAACAATGGTTCATCTTGCAACCCATGGTGTCCTAGATTTAATGAAATATGGTTAGTTGCAAGGGCAGGACTCAACCCCAGTTCTGTCTGTCCCTGTCCTTGCTCTTAACACTACAGTGCCACGCTGCCTCTTTGGGAGCTTTAAATAGCTGTCAAATGAATGAAAGGGTAGGTGTCACTAGCTCTGAGATGTAGATGAAGAAGCCAAATCAAACAACGTGCAGGTCACAGAAGTACATCCATCTGACTGCAAAGCCAGGGCTCTTCCCTATCACGCCTGCTGCAGTGCAAGCCCTCTCTGTGCAGAGCTAGGAGAGGAAACTCCAGACCGTCTTTGATGGCATAATTAGGAATTCCCATGCACTGGCTACGTAGTGCCAAATGAGTACTTGCTGAAGGAATTGGAGTCTTAATTGTTGAGAGAGCCCCACGTGGAGGAGAGAGGGTAGAGCTTTATTAGGCAAGTTATGTCAGTAACTTGTCTTTTGACTTAGTGAATTTGGCCTTGGAACATGAGATGAGATCCCTAAAACAGGGGCAGGGCAGACTGAAGATAGAGAGGAGGACCAGTTGCTTCTGTCCCAGGGATTGGCTGCTCCAGGCCACTCCCTAGGATGGCCTCTAGGCTGGAGGCCCGAGCTGGGAGGAAGCATTTCCTTTTGGCACAGCTTTTTCTGTGGGTGGCATTTTGGGGCCCCAGTGGACAGCAAGTGGGCTGCTGCGAGTGGGGACAGCTGTGGGGATATTAAAATGTGAGTGGGCTGTTGTGGCGAGTGGACTAGACCGAGCTCCAAATGAGGAGAGGGCTGTCTGAAGGCTACGTAAGGGCGAGGGGCTTCACCCCTGACTGGCTTGGCATTTGCTAGTGGTCTTCAGCAAAAGCCATAATAAATATATATCCACGCTCTTTGGCTCAGTAATCCTACTGCCGAGTTACGCTAAAGTCATCCAAAAGTAAAAAAATGACCAAAAACTATGTCCATAAGCAGTTCACTGCTTGAATTCTTTAGTCCCTAGGACTTAGCAGGCTATCACTCCTAGGTGAACTTTTATTCAGTTGGTACATGTGGTCACAAGTCCCCTTCTCTTGGTTCCTGCATCAGTTGGAACACCTCTATCATGAAACTCATCACATTGTACTGTAATTATTTGTTTGCCCATGCCAGGCAGGTCCACTTCTTGTCCATCTTTATAATTTCAGCATCAGCCCAGGACCTGTGGTGTTAGCACTAACTTGGTGCCTGCACTTCAGGGTTCTTGTTGCAAAACTCTCAACTCAAACTACCTCAAACAAAATGGGGTATTTATTCACTCATGGAACTCAAGGAAGGGCTGAATGCCCAATTGTGGGAAAAGCAGGGATTCAGGCAGACTGTAGGAATAATCAGACCCAGGACGTAAATGCTACTGGATGTTCTTTCCATCCCTGGTCTCTGCGTCTTTGCGTGCATCAGCTTTATTCTCTCCTTGCAGAGTGGCTTTTTCCACATAGCGGAAGTGGCCACTATTTCCCACAGACTAGCTTCTAGCTCTGTACATTTCAAACCGTGTTTCTCCTCCACTGCCAACATGTACTGCCAGTGGTGGGCACTACAGGACACGCTCATATCACCAAATGACTTTCTGGCCCTGCACCTCGGTGTCACGAAATGAGGTGAGTCAGCTTGATGGATAACAGGAGAATTTCCAGAAGCCATTCCTACTCAGGGGTGGCCACCAATAAATTAACTGTGTAGGGAAATGGCCACAAACTATAGAAATCTCTACCACTAAACTACTACTGCTGAACTACTAAACTACTACTGAACTCAGTAGTTGGCAAATGCCAATGGCTGTTCCACCTCCACTTGACCTGAGGGGAAGAATGGTGGGAAAGAAGGCAGAAAAATCTCAGGTAGCTAATTGAATGCGGTCAGAATTTCTGGAATGAATTAAAATAGTAGTAAACGCAATAGAAATAACCACAATGTCCAACAACAGGAACTGGCTAATTAAATGATATCGTGTTAGACAACACCAAAAAGAATAGATATACAGACTGTAACAACATGGAAAAGCATTGATGAAATAATGTTAAGTGTGAAAACTCACAAACATATATAGACCATGATTATGTTGAAGCAAATATTTGCATATTGAGAAATATGCAGAAGTAAACATGAGAAATGGAAATGAATCTATTATGATGGCAGAATTATTGGTGAAAAAATGTTTATAAACAGATTCAAAATCTGGCAAGTACCATAAAATTCATACAAACATTAAAAATAATGGAAGCCTGGCATGGTGGCTCATGCCTATAGTCCCAACTACTTGGGAAGCCAAGGCAGGAGGATTGCTTGAAGCCAGGAGTTTGAGACCAGCCTGGGCAACATAGCGAGACCCCATCTCTAAAAGAAAAAATTAGCAAGGTATGGTGGTGCGCCTGTAGTCCTAGCTACTCAGGAGGCTGAGGCAGAAAATCACTTGAGCCCAGGAGCTGGAGGTTACAGTGAGCTATGATCACATCATTGCGCTCCAACCTGGGCGACAGAACGAGACTCTGTCTCAAAAAAAAAAAAAATCTGAGACAGAGTCTCACTCTGTCACCCCGGCCGGAGTGCAGTGGCATCATCATAGCTCACTGCAACCTCCAACTCCTGGGCTCAAGCGATCCTCCTGCCTCAGCTTCCCAAGAAGCTGGGACTACAGGCACATGCACTACCACACTCAGCTAATTTTTCTGTTTTTTGTAGAGATGAGGTCTCATTCTTGCTCAGGCTGGTCTCAAACTCCTGACCTGAAGTGATCCTCCTGCCTTGGCCTCCCAGAATGCTAGGATTACAGGCATGAGCCACTGTGCCCAGCCAAAAAAACTTTTTTTTAAAAAGGGGAAAAAACGTTGATCTATATTTTTATATAAAAAGGCATTAATGAATTTTAACTGAAAAAAGTACATATACTATAATCCCAATTATGTTAAAAGTAGAATCAATGGGATTATATATATGTAAGAAATTGTATAAGAATGAACACTAAGCTATTAACATTGGTTAACTCTGAATGGTGGGATTATAGCAATTTTTACATTTTAAAGTTTTCTGTATTGTCTGATATTTTTACTTTCATAATCAGAATTTAAAATGTCATTTCTATTTTTTTTTTTAAAGCTCCTAATGCAGCAGACATTAGACAAAATAGATCAACCCTTCTCGACTGGCTCCCCAAATGTCTCATAGAGCAGGAATGGCAAGTATTTGGCCCAGCAGCTGTGGTAGGTTGGCTGATTGTTTCCAACTATTCCACCCCCTCCTATAAGTAGATTACACGCCTGGCCTCATTACCTTGATGCTTTCAGTGCCTCCCATAAAGCAGTGAATACTTCCCCACCCCCCTGACTTTGGGCTTGGCCATGTGACTTGCCTTGGCCAATGGAATGTGAGCAGGCATGAAGTAAGCTACATCCTAGCTGAGGCTTTGTAGTATTTGCATGGTGTGGCTTGGCTTCTTATGCTTGTGCCATCCATCCTGAGAAGAGTGTGTCCCAGGGAAATGCTGCTTCTTCAGCTTGGGTCCTGGAATGAGAGACACCTGGAGCAGACCTGAGCCCAACTCACGGCTGGAGCCAAGTCTACCTGAGCCCAGCTGGCCCAGTAGAGCCACAGTGGACCCCCAGACTTGGGAGCAAGAAATAAATGCTTGCTGTTGCGAGTGACTGAGTTTCAGGGTTGTTTGTTATGCAGCACTGCCACGGGAAAAAGCTGACTAATACTCCAGACACTGAATTCTCTCTCCGACCTCCTTGCTCTCTTTTTTCAAATTTCATGGAGATAAGGGTGGCATTTGGGAACCAACCCTCCTGGTTTGCCCAGGATCGAGGTATTTCCTGGGACTTGAGACTTTTCAGATTTTAAAAAATAGCTTTATCAAGATATAATTTTCATTCCATATAAATCACTCATTTAACATGCACATCAGTGTTTTTTAGTATATTCACAGGGTTGTGCAATCATCATCACTACAGTCTAATTTTAGAACATTTTGTCCCTCCCAAAAGCAACCTCACAGCCATTAGCAGTTACTGCTCATTCTTCTTCCTCACCCCTGATCCCTAAACAACCACAAATCTACTTTCTGTCTCTATAAATTTATGTATTCTGGACATTGCATATACGTGGAATCGTACAATATGTGGCCTTTTGTGACTGGCTTCTTTTAATTAGCACAATATTTTCTAGGTCCATCCACGTCGCAGCGTGTATCAGTACTTCACTTCTTTGTATTGCTGGATAATGCTCGATAGTGTGTGTACAAGCCTGTTTCATCCCATTTGTCAGGGGTGGGCGTTCGGGTTGTTTCCGCTTTTTGGCTATTGTGACCAGAACCGCTGTGAACATTCATGTACAAGTTTTTGTTTAAACATCTGTTTTTTCAATTCTTCTGGGTATATGCCTGGGAGTGGAATTGGTGAGTGATATGGTAATTCTGTTCCACTTGCTGGGGACCTGCCAAACTGTTCTCCACAGCTGACACATCATCCATTCCCACCAGCGTGTAAGAGGCATCCAATTTCTCCACATCCTTGCCAACACTTGTTATTGTCCATCTTTTGTAGTACAGCCATCCCAGAGGGTGCACAGGTATCACACAGTGCTTGTTTCCTGCTTTCTTTTAGGTTCTGATTCTCTGGTTGAATCATAGTGGTTTTGATTTGCATTTCCCTAATGATTAATGACATGGAACATCTCTTCATGTGCTTTGTGGCCATTTGTATATCTTCTTTGGAGAAATATCTGTTTAAATCCTTTGCTCATTTGAAAAATTGGGCTACTAGTCTGTATTATTGAGCTGTAAGAGTTCTTTGTATATTCTGGATATTAGACCCTTATCAGATACATGGTTTGAAAATGTTTTCTCTCATTCTGTGGGTTGCCTTTTCGCTCTTTTAAGGGTGTCATTTGAGCAAAAAAGTTTTTAATTTAGATGTAGGCCAATTTATCTATTTTTTCTTTGGTCCCTTGTGCTTTTGGTTTTGTATCTACCAGCCTCTTTGCTCGTGGCAGACGTTCTGATCAGTTGCGCTGTTCTTTCTCACTGAACCTGGACGTCACCCACCTTAAAACTTTCCTCCACACTGCGCTGCAGGCTTTGTAGCGGCTAAAAGCCCCAGCTCTGGAGTCAAGCTGGGCGGGTTCAAATCCCCACTAGTGCTACCCCTTAATGGTGGTGTTTTCTTCACTTCGGGGTCCTTTTGCCAGGCAAGCGAAATGTTGGGTGTAGGTGGGAACCGAGAATGGAGATAGAGGAGGAAGATCATGGGCACAGCTGGTTCCGAGAATCCTCTTGTGAGGGCCCAGGCAGATCTGAGAGTTGGAAGAAGTGGTGTATGCAGGAAATATCTCTTGCGTTCCTTCCGATGCTCTTGGCCACACCTCTTTTTCAAGCCACTGCTGCCACGACCAGTTCTATACAGGCTCTGCTCACTTCCATGGGTACAACCTGGTTATACCTGGCCCACACCTTGTACCTCTTGCTTCTTGCCCTGGGTCTTCTCTGACACTTCAGCACAGGACTCTTGTGAGAACCTGCTCAGCACAAACACACGTGCATTCTAGAAGTGGTGGAGTTGATGCCTGTGGGGCCACCATTGACCGATGGGGAGGGGAGCTAGTGAATAAATGCTTATGTATTTTGTCTCCCACTTTGTTTCCCCACAGGATACCAAAAGAGGGGTTAAGGATGCTGAATAGATATAAATGACAGCTGTCCACCTTTTATAAATCAGACTCATAGAAGGATTCTAGAAATCCGTATTTGTAATAAGCCCAATTGGTGATTCCCATGCACACTAACGTTTGCAAAACACTGAAGTAGGGCGTTTTCAGAAGGAACTTACATTAGAAAAGAATCAGAGATTACAATTCTGGGTCACTTGGATGTCCCCTTGTAGCACACAGAAAAGCAGCATATGAAGGACGGCGCCTTCGTGGATTCTCTTCCTTTTCTGGTCCGTCTGCAGGTTCACCCAGCATGTGTACATGGACTTCCTTGTTAGTCTCTAAGGAAGACGACTTCTCTCTTCCTAGGGAAGACTCCACCCCTCTCCCCAGGAGGTTTTGCTTCTGGGTTCCTTCCTGCATCCTGTCGGTCTAGAGCTGGGTCCTGGGCTTCAGCCGGCAGGGCACTGACGTCCACTTCCTCCCAGCCCAGCAAGCTCCTGGCAATAACTGGCATATAGAACCCAGAGCAAGGATGGGTGTGCTGGGCCTGCCAATTTTAACTCAGTTGGGAGAGTGGAGGCTGCGGGATCTGCTCATTCTCTTATTAGGTGACTTCTTAAGCACATCTTGGGGAAAAAAACCCAAAGGTTTCTGGAAGCAGTAAGTATAAATATATGTCTAAAAAGATGCACCCCGGCCCCACTGTCTGCATGGCTCTGGACTTATCTTTTTAAATAGTATTTCTTCCTGCACTGCCTGGTTCTTGGGGGCATCGTAAATCCATACCTGCTTTCAATGGCCGTTTGGTTTATTACCCAGGGAGTGGTAGCAGCTTTCATTAAATTCTTTTGATTTAGAATCTCCCTCTGATAAAGTTGATCATGGTGGTGTTGGGGGGATTTGGCAATTCCTCCTGCTTTAAACAGAATAACATGTGGTAGGTCTGACATTGGCCTATACAGGGGCAGAGAGTTGGGCTTCCCAAATTCTGTAACAGGAACCATGTCTCATATATTTGGTCATGTCTTTCCCCTGCTTAAAACCCATCCATGGCTCCCAGTTAACCCAGGAAAAAAAGTCCAAACTAATTAGCATCCAAGCCCTTCATGATCTGAATTGTCTCCTGTATTATTTAGGACTCTTCATTTGCAGGTGATAGAAACCAAGTGAAAAAGTGAGTCGAGTGCAAAAGGCAAAGCATCCACCCACATATCTGAAAAGTCCTGGGCTACACTGGCTTCAGGTACGGCTGGATTTGGGAGCACACATGGTATTATCATAAATGTTATTTCTGTCCTCCCCTTGGGTCTGTCTTCCACAGTGGTTTCATTTTCAGGCAGGTTCCACTATATGGCGGCAAAGATGAACACCACAGTGACTTCAGGTTTATAATCGGGTGGTAAGCTCAACAGACAGTGAATGCATCTTGTCCGGTAAATTCCAGAAAAGTTCCAAGTATGCATCTCATTAGCTTGGCTGGGTCATATTCCCATCCCTGAACTATCGCTGTGACTCTTCTTGTCCACTCCTGAAGCTTGGAGGGGTGGGGGCCACCCCACTTGAACTACTTTTTCTGGGAGTGATGTGTGGGAGTTTCCAAAAGATATTTGGGATGATATTGTTATAGAAGAAGGATGTGCCATATTCCATCACCTATCAAACAGCTATGTCCCTTTTCCTCCTTGCTGACAGAGTCCCAGTTGTGTTTGGCAGCATTGCGCTAAGGAAGGAGAACCCCTTGCTCAGCCTCAGGAGATGAATCGTAATTGGTCTAACCCAAGCCCTGGGATCTGTTCCTTTTGTGCTGTTTGGTTTATGGGTCTGCATGTGACCTGGCTCAAGCTAATAAGGATCTAAGGGGAAGTCTGCTGGGGGACTCCTGGGAAAGACTGTCCTCCCTGAGAAAGTTAGTGAGGCTGTCAGGGAGAGGCCTCTGTTCACCTTCTTTCCTTCTGTGAGTATTGTCGCATGAGGATGAGAAGCTTAAAGCTGTGACAGCCACCTTGAAACCATGAAGGGAAAACTAAGAGTCACAGAGAAGCCAACCTGTCAAACTGCCTTTGCCCAGCAGCTGAATTATCCAACCTTGGTGCCTCCTCTTACGACTTTTAAAAAATTTATACTAAAATAGCCAGGTGCAGTGGTTCACACCTGTAATCCCAGCAATTCAGGAGGCCAAGGTGGGAGGATCGCTTGCGCCCAGGGATTCGGGACCAGCCTGGGCAACATAGGGAGACTTTGTCTCTACAAAACATTTGAAAAGTAGCCTGGTGTGGTGGCGCCCACCTGCAGTCCCAGCTACTCGGGAGGCTGAGGAGGGAGGATCCCTGGAGCCCAGGAATTCGAGGCTGCAGTGAGCTATGATTGTACCACTGCACTGTAGCCTGGAGACCCTGTCTCTTAACAAAAAAATTATGCCAAAATATACTTAACATCAAATCCAACATTTTAAAGTATACAATTCTGTGGCTTTCAGTACATTCGCAATGTTGTGAAACCATCACCACTATCCAGTTCCAGGATATTTTCCTAAAAGGAAAGCCCCGTACCCACCAAGCAGTCATTCCTGACTCTCCTCACCCCAGCCCCTGGCAGCCACGGATCCACTCTCTCCTCTATGGACTTGCCTATTCTGAATATTCCACATAAATGGAATAATACAACATGTGGCCTTTTGTGTCTGGCTTCTTTCACTTAATGTTTTCAAGGCTCATCTATGTTGTAGCATGTGTCAGTGCTTCATTCCTTTTAGTGGAGGCATAATATTCCACTAAATGTGGACATACCATATTTTGTTTACCCATTTTTCAGTTTATGGACATTTTGGATTGTTTCCACCTTTTAGCTATTTCAAACAGAGCTGCTACGAACGAACATTCGTGTGTAAGTTTCTGTTTGAATGCTTTTTGTCACTTCCTTTGAGGATATGCCTGTGGCAATTCCACAATTGCCGGGTGACAAGGTACTTCTCTGTTGAACTTATGGAGAAACTGTTTTCCACAGCAGCTGCACCATTTTACACTGCCCACCAGCAATGTGTGAATTTCTCCCTATTCTTGCCAATACTTGCTGGTTTTCATTTTTATGGTTAAATTGATCCTAGTGGGTGTGAAGTGGTATCTCATTGTGGTTTTAATTTGCATGTCCCTGATGACTAACGATGTTGAACATCTTTTCATGTGCTTTTTTTGGCCATTTGTATATCTTTTTTGGAGAAATGTCTATTCAAGTTCTTTGCCCATTTTTTAATTGAATGTTTGTCTTTTTGTTGTTGAGTGGTAAGAATTCTTTACACATTGTGAATACTAGATTCTTATCATATATATGATTCACAAATATTTTCTCCTATCCTGTGGTTTTTTTCACACTCTTGATAGTGTTCTTTGATGCATGAAAGTTTTAAATATTGATGAAGTCCAATTGATCTATTTTTTCTTTATGTTTTGCTGTCATATCTAAGAAACCATTGGCAAATACAAGGTCATGAAGATTTACCCCTATGTTTTCTTCTAAGAAACTAAACTAAAACTATGTGTTATAGTTTTAGCTTTTATATATAAGTCACTGATCCATTTTGAGTTAATTTTTGTATATGGTATGAAGTAAGGGCCCAGCCCCATTACTTTGCAGATGGATATCCAGTTGTCCCAGCATCATTTGTTGAAGAGACTATTCTTTTCCTGTTGAATGGTCTTTATACCTTTGTCAAAAATCAATGAAGCCTAGATATGTGGGTTTATTTCTAGACTCTCGATTCTATTACATTGGTCTATATGTCTATCCTTATGCCAATACCACACTGTTTTGATTACTGCAAGTAAGTTTGAAATTGGGAAGTGTGAGTACTTCAACCTTGTTCTTCTTTGTCAGTATTGTTTTGGCTATTTGGGGCCCCTTGCAATTCCATACAGATTTTAGGATCAGCTTCACTATTTCTGCAGAACTTCTTGCTATGTGAGATAATTGAATGCCCTTATTGATGACGCTACTTTTGGTTAAGTGTTCTGTTATCTGTAGCCAAAAGTATCCTTTGAAACATAAAGGGGGAATAAATGCTGAGTGGGCAAAAACCACTTCCCCTGTGTCCCTGCAGTGTCCTTGTTCCCTGCTATCTTCTTCACCTCTAGGCTGGGTCCTCACTGCTCTCTTGGGGTTCCCCAAATTCACCATGCTCTTGCTCCATTCTGGGTGTTTGCACATTTTACTTGGTTTGCCTGGAATGATCGTGTCTTTCATATTCATTTATGTCTTCAAATGCCAGGTCAGGCAACTTTTCTTCTGGGAAGCTCCCATGACCTCGTAATCTGGGCTAAGTTCTCCTGTGCTGCAGGACACCCTGTAAAAACCTTTTTCCTCTCCCCAGTTAGACCAGGCTCCCTGAGGGCGAGAACCTCCTCTTACACCTATATCCGCAGCACCTGTCACAGTGCCTCACATGCTCAAGATGCTCTGTAAATGTACACCAAACGAATAGCTGCATCTTTGTTGTTGCTGTTACACTTTTTGTATCATTCCCCAGCACCTATCACTGTGCCTGGCATGTACCAGGCCATTCTCAACAAAAAGAAGTATGCTATGAATAAATGGGGGGAAAAAAGAACAAGCTTGATGTAATGGGATTTTCCCCCCAATACATAATATTGCAGGAAACTTATTTTTCTTTTAAATTAAATTTTACATTTTGAGATAATTGTAGATTCACATGCAGTTGTAAGAAACTATGGAGATCCTGTGTGCCCTGTATCCGGTTTTCCACCTGGACAACCATAGTGCAACATCACCAACGGGATGTTGACACCGTGCAGAAAATATGGAGGACAGTTGCAGCACCACTGGACCCCCCATGGTGCTCTTTACAGCCACACCCACTTCCCTCTGTCTCCCCTTCCCCTTTGGAGCAAAGGATCCTCTCTGGGATCATGACCTTCATTCAGTCATTATGGGCCTTTGGTCTCCTTGTATCTGGACCCATCCTTAGACTTTCCTTGTCTTTCACGACCTTGACATTGTTGAAGAGCACAGTCCAGTTACCTTGTAGAATGTCTCTCATATTGGGTTTGCTGGTGTTTCCTCGTAATTTATGGATTTGGGGCGGAAATGCCTCAAAAGTGATACTGTGTTTTTCTTACTGCATTATAGATACACAGTGTTAACATGTGCCATTACTGATGATAATGACTTTTACCACTTAGTTCAGATACTCTCTGCCAGGTTCACCACTAAGTTAAATAATAAACATTGTGTACTCATAAATTAACAAATATTTAATTAATATTTTGTAGGGCAGTACTTTGAGATTTCTGCTGTAAGGTAGAGCTTTCCATTCTTCCCTATTTATGCATTTATTTATGTACTTACACTATATCCAGGAACTCGTAGATTCCTAGTTTGTGCAAAAGGTTTCAATTTTTGTAACTATCATTATTTATTTTAATGCTCAGATTTTCCTAGATTTGTCCAATGGGAACCTGGACAAATCTAGGAAAGGACAAGCTGGCTTCTGTGTCCTTTGGACATTTCACCATCATTCTATGCAGACATCCTTACTTTTTGATACAAAAAGTAATAGAAGCCGGGTGTGGTGGTGCTTGCCTCTAGTCCGAGCTACTCAGGAGGCTAAAGTGGGAGGATCACTTGAGCCCAGGAGTTTGAGGCTACAGGGAGCTATGATTGCGCTGCTGCACTCTAGCCTAAGTGACAGAGCAAGACCCCATTTCTAAAAAAAGAAAAGGAAAAAATAAAAAAAAAGTAATAGACGCCCATGTCTATGTATATTAAAAACCATGGTCACAGCTGATCCTCTAGTTCCAGCCTGACACCACAGAGTTTATTCCAGCCTCCCCCTTTCCACGTTTGTGACTCCCACAGTGGGAAATCTGACTCCTGTCATCCTTAATGTGCTTACTTATTTCCTTGATCCCCCTCTTCCCAGTGGGGGAACACACTGGCCCCCCACTTCCTCTGCCGTGCGGGCCGTAGAAAGCACAGTCCTGACACAGGCAAAGGAGAGAGGAAGGAAACTACATCTTTTTCGATTTTGTTTAGGAAAGTTTTCTCTATTCCAACATTTTAAAAATATTCATCTCTCTTTTCTATTAAGTTTTAAAGTTTTGTTTTAATATTTCGTCCTTACCCATTTGGAGTTACTATTCTTATATGACATAAGGGAGAGATCCATTTTCCATCTTAACTCTTGTTTGTGAAGATAACTAGGTTTTCTATCTCCATTTTTTGAACAATGCCTCCTTTCTCCAGTGACCTAACAAACCATGTCTGTCATTTATCAAAGTTCCATACAAAGCATGGGTCTGTTTCTGGGTTATTCAATTTGCCTACCCCTGCCCCAATACCTCACGTTATTAAGTACTGTGGCTTCCTAATAAGTTCTGATCCCTGGTTGGAAAAGTCTCCCTTTCTGCTTTTCTTTTTTCAAAAGAGTCTTGACTATCATTGTTTCTTATGCTTCCTTATAAGTTTTAGAATAATCATAAAAGGTTACATGAAAAGTTCTATTGGAATTATTTAGATTGCATCAAATTCACAGATCAGTTTGGGGAGAATTGATGTCTCTATAATACTAAGTCTTTCTATTCATGAACATGGTATTTCTTTCTATTTATTTAGGATTTAAAAAAATAGTATCATGAGTAAAAATTTCAGAATTTTCCCTATAGCCATTCTGTACTTTTTGGGGTTAGATTTATTCTTGATGTTCTATAAAAACTATTGTAAATAGTATCTTTTAAAAATTACATTTTCTAGCTGATTCCAACATAGTTTTGTACTTTAATTACATACCAGAGATCTTGCTAAACTATTTTAATGAAAATTATGATATCATCTGCAAATAATGACAGTTTTATTTCCTCTTGTCTAATCCTTATGTATTTAATTTCTTTTTCTTGTCTTATTGTGCTGTCTAGGCCTCTAATAGAATTCAAAATAGAAGGGGTGATCATAAACATCCTTATCTTACTCCTTGTTGTTGATTTAATTGTGTCCCCTCTGGATTGGTATGTTGAAGTCCTAACCCCCAATGTGAGTGACTGTATTTGGAGATAGGGTCTTTAAGGAGGTAATTAAGGTCAAATGAGGTAATAATAAGGCCAATAGGACTGTGGCCTTAGAAGAAGAAGAAGGATAAGGAGCAGAGAAGGAGGAGGAGGAGAAATCTCTCTGTCTGTCTGTCTCTCTCCCTCTCTGAGCCGTGTGAGGACATAGGGAGAAGGTGGCTGTCTGAAGGCCAGGAAGAGAGCCCCTACCAGGAACCAAATCAGCCAGCACTTTGACCATGGATTTCCCAGACTCCAAAACTGTGAGAAAATAAATTTCTGTTGTTTAAGCTACCCAGTTTGTAATATTTTGTTGTGGCAGCCCAACACTTCTGATTTCAAGGGAAATAATTCTAATGTATCTCCTTTCAGGATGATGCTTTCTGTAGAGTTTTAATTTAATTTAATTTTTAAAACTGAGGCCAAATTTACATACAATAAAATACACAAATTGTAAGTGAATAGCTTGATAATTTTTACATATCTATACATATCTGTTCACCTGTGTAATGGAAGCAGATCAAGATATAGAACATTTCCAATGCTCCAGAAGGTGCTACCAGGTATCCTCCCAGTCAGTACCCAGAGTAACAATTATGCTAACCTCTATCACATAGATCACTTTTGTTTGTTTTTAAATGTCACATAAATTAAATAGTAAGTAATGGTAAAAATAATAAAAGCTATTCTTTGCATCTGATTTCTGTAACTCAACATTATGTGTGATTATATGTGTGAAATTCATTCATGTTACTTTGTGTGGCAGTATTTTGTGCTTGTTCATTGTTTTTTAGTGTTCCATTTTATAAATATAGCAAAATTTATTTTACCCATTTGGCTGTTGATGGAAATTAGCATTGTTTTAGTTTAGAACTATTAAAACAAAGCTGCTGTGAACATTCTTTTACAGATCTTTTGGTGAACACACATATATGCACTTATTTTTGTTAAGCATGTATCCATCAGTGGAATTGCCAGGTCTTAGGGTATAGGTATATTTATTTCTACTAGGTCCTTCTAAACATTTTCCCAAAGTGGTTGTACTAATTTGCGCTCTTACCAGCAATGTGTGAGAGTTCTAGTTGTTCTAATCCTCACCAAAACTGTTTATTGTCAGGCTATTTTTTTTTTTTAAATGGAGACAGGGTCTCACTCTGTTGCCCTGGGTAGAGTGCAATGGTGTCAACGTAACTCACTGCAACCTCAAACTCCTGGGCTCTAGCGATCCTCCTGCCTCAGCCTCCCAAAGTGCTAGGATTACAGGCGTGAACCACACGCCCGGCCTCTCAGTCTTTTAATTTGAGCCATTCTGGTGAGTGTGTAGTCATGTCTCATTGTGCCTTTTTTTTTTTTTTTGAGACAGGGTCTCGTTCTGCTGTCCAGCTATGATGTAGCGTCATCACAGCTCACTGCAGTCTTGAACTCCTGGGCTCAAGCCATCCTCCTGCCTCAGCCTCCCAAGTAGCTGAGACTACAGGTGCGCGACCACCATGCCTGGCTAATTTTAAAAAAATTTTTTTGTACAGATAGGTGTGCTGTGTTGCTCAGGCTGGTCTTGACCTCCTGGCCTCAGTGATCCTTCCACCTCAGCCCCGCCAAGTGTTAGATTTACAGGCGTGAGCCACTGTTCCTGGCCAGAAATTCTTAATTTTAATGAAGTTCAGCTTGTCAATTCTTTCTTTCATGGATCATGCTTTTGGCGTCACATTTTAAAAAGGTACTGGGGCCACTGACGCCGCTGCACTCTAGCCAGGGCGACAGAGCGAGACCCTGTTTCAGGAAAAAAAAAAAGGTACTGCCAACCTTGATCATCCAGATTATCATCCAGATTTTCTCCTGTGTAATCTTCTAGGAGTTTTATTGTTGCAAGTTTTTTGCATGTAGGTCCATTAGTTCCATTTTGGGTTCATCTTTGTGAAGGTTGTGAGGTCTGTGTCTGGATTCTTTTTTTGCATGTGGGTGTCCAGTTGTTCCAGCACAATTTGTTGAAAAGAGACTGTCTTTTCTCCACTGTACTGCCTTTGCCCCTTGTCAAAGATCAGTTGATTATATATATGTGGTCTGTTTCTGGGCTCTCTATTCTGTTCAATTGATCTATTTGTCTAGTCTTTCACCAATACCACACTGTCTGGATTCCTGTAGCTTTATAGTAAGTCTTGAAGCTGTTTAGTGTCAGTCCCACAGCTTTGTTCTTTTCCTTCACTATTGTGTTATTTCTTCTGGGTCTTTTGCCTCTCCATATAAACTTTAGAATAAATTCATCAATATCCACAAAATAACACCTGGGATTTTGATTGGGATTATATTGAGTCTATAGAACAGTTGGGAAGAACTGACGTCTTGACAATATTGAGTTTTCCTATATATGAATATGGAATATCTCTCAATTTATTTAGTTCTTCTTTGATTTCCTTCTTCAGAGTTTTGTAGTTTTCCTCATACAGATCTTATACAAATTTTATGAGATTTATACCTAACTATTTAATTTTTATGGATACTAATATAAATGGTATTGTGTTTTTAATGTCAAATTCTACTTGTTTGTTGCTGCATATAGGAAAGCAATTGACTTTTGTGTATTAATCTTGTATCCTACAACCTGGCTATCATTGCTCATTAGTTCCGGGAGTTTTTTGGTTGATTCTTTGTGATTTTCTACACTGATGATCATATCATCTGCACACAAAGACAGTGTTATGTCTTCCTTCCCAGTTACTATACTTTTTATATCCTTTTCTTGTCCTACTGCATTAGTTAGGACTTCCAGTACAATATTGAAAAAGAACAGTAAGAGGGACATCCTTGCCTTATTCCTGGTTTTAGTGGGAAAGCTTCTAATTTCTCACCATTAAGTATGATGTTAGCTGTAGGTTTTTTGTAAATATTCTTTATCACATTGAGGAAATTCCCTTCTATTCTTAGTTCACTGAAAGTTCCTTCCCTCCCCCAAGACTGGGTCTTGCTCTGTTGCTAGGGCTAGAGTGCAGTGGCATCATCATAGCTCACTGCAACCCTAAACTCTTGGGCTCAAGTGATTCTCCTGCCTTGGCCTCCCAAAATGTTAGGATTATAGGCGTGAGCCACCACACCCCGCCTGAAAATTTTTTAAAAAATCATTTATAGGTGTTGGATTTTGTCTAATGATTTTTCTGCATGTGTTGATACAGTGATTTTTTCTTCTTTAGTCTGCTGATGTGATGGATTACCTTAATCGATTTTCTAATGTTGAATCACCCTTGCATATCTGGGGTAAATCCCCCTTGGTCATAGTGTATAACTGTTTTTTATACATTGTTGGATTAAATTTACTAACATTTTGTTGAGAAGTTTTGTATCTACATTCATGAGTGATATTGGTCTGTAGTTTTCTTTGCTTGTAAAGTCTTTGTCTGGTTTTAGTATCAGGGTAATGCTGGTCTCGTAGAATGAGTTAAGAACTTCCTCAGCTTCTATCTTCTGAAAGGGGCTGTAGAGAATTGGTATAATTTTCCCTTAAATTTTTGGTAGAATTCATCAGTGAACCCATCCAGGCCTGATGCTTTCTGTTTTGGAAAGTTATTAATTATTGATTCAATATCTTTAATAGATACAAACTTATTCAGATCATCTATTTCTTCATGGGTGAGTTTTGGCAGATTCTGTCTTTCAAGGAATTGGTCCATTTCATCTAGGTTATCGAATTTATGGGCATTGAATTGTTCATAGTATTACTTGATTATCTTTTTAATGTCCATGGGATCTGTACTGATGTTCCCTCTTTCATTTCTAATATTAATAACTTGTCTCCTCTATCTTTTTTTTCTTAGTTAGCCTGGCTAGAGGCTTATTGATGTTATTTATTTATGAATAATAATAATTATTATTATTTTTTGAGACAGGGTCTTGCTCTGTTGCCTGGGCTAGAGTACAGTGGCATCATCATTGCTCACTGCAACCTCAAACTCCTGGGCCCAAGGGATCCTCCTGCCTCAGCCTCCCAAGTAGCTGGGACTACAGGCGCACACCACCACCGCACCTGACTAATTTTTCTTATTTTTTGTACAGACGGGGTCTTGCTATGTTGCTCAGGCTGGTTTTGAACTCCTGACCTCAAGCGATCCTCCCGCGTTGGCCTCCCAAAGTGCTAGGATTATAGGTGTGAGCCACCTCGCCTGTCCTATTTATTTTTTTTAAACTTTTTTGTTACTTTTTAAAATTTAATTTACTCTTTTTTTTTTTTAGAGAGGGCGTCTCACTATGTTGCCCAGCGTGGAGTGCAGTGGCTACTCACAGGCACAATCCCACTACTGATCAACCCAAGGATTTTGATCTGCTCCACTTGTGACCTGGGTCAGTTCACCCCTCCCTAGGTAACCTGCTGGTCCCCCACTCCTAGGAGGTCACCATATGGATGCTGAACATAGTGGGACACCTGATCTGCATAGTTCTACAACCCAGAACTCCTGAACTCTAGTGATCCTGCCTCAGCCTCCCAAGTAGCTGGGACTGCAGGTGTGCACCACCACACCCAGCTGATTTTATTTATTTTTTCAAAGAGTCAGTTTTTGTTTTGTTGATTTTCTCTATTGATTTCCATTTTTCACTTTCATTGATTTCTGCTCTAATTGTTATTATTTCTTTTTATTTGCTTACTTTGGATTTAATTTACTCTTCTTTTTCTAGTTTCCTAAGTTGGAAGCCTAGGTTATTGATTTTAGATCCTTTTTCTTCTCTAATATATGCATGCAATGCCATAAATCTCCTCTCCAGCACCGCTTTTGCTGCATTCCACAAGTTTTGATAGGTTGTGTTTTCATTTTTGTTTAGTTCAATATGTTTTAAAATTTCTCTTGAGATTTCTTCTTTGACCCATGTTTTATTTAGAAGTGTATTGTTTAATCTCCAAGTATTTGGGATTTTCCAGCTATCTTTCTGTTGTTTATTTCTGCTTTAATTCCATTGTGGTCTGAGAGCATATTTTGTATCATTTCCTTTTTTTTTCTGAGACAGGGTCTCACCCTGTCACCCAGGCTGGAGTGCAGTGGTACAATCATAGCTCACTGCAGCCTCCAACTCCTGGGCTCAAGCGATCCTCCTGCCTCGGCCTCCCTAGTAGCTGGGACTACAGGCGCGCACCACCACCAGTCTCTCTCTTGCTCAGGCTGGTCTCCAACTCCTGACCTCAAGCGATCCTCCAGGTGTGAGCCACCGCCCAAGCCCACAGGCTTTCTTTTTTAATGGGTTAAAGGAAGAAATGCAGGTGGATGAGCAGACACCCTCCTCCCCCGTAGGTGTCTACTGAGATATCCTCAACACAGAATCTTTCCTTAGCAGTGACCAGTCTCCTATTATAATAAGCCCATCGGAGCCTATGTGCCTGACTCAAAGAACCATTATTTTTTTTTATATAGATCACTTTGTCTTTCACCAGAGTGTATTCTACCTGTACTCTTTCAGGCTGACACGGTTGATCACCTCAGTCTAGTCCGGAGTTGAGCTGGATCTGGGGTGAGTTTCAGTTTTACTAGAACTGTAGCCACCTTTGTCTCATCCTGTTTCTCGGCCATGGTCCTCCCGGGCTTTTGCAGGAGAGCCTGGAGGGTCTCTGCCTCCTTCGCCTATGAGCCCTGGCAGGTTTTATTCTGCCTTTTAGAGGCTTTGAGCTTCGCTCTTTTGCCTCCTGCCCAGTGTATCTTCAAAATCTGGCAGATGTCCTATGTTTGAGGTGAGCCCCCTTCCTCTAATGGAACTTTGCCACCTGGACACCAGGAGGCTGCAGGAGACTTCGTCTGCCTTTCAGGAGCTTCGTGCCTCGGGACCACCCAAAGCTCTGCTGGTGTCTTTCAGCCGGTGGAGTCCCCATGTCTGGGCTGAGCGTTTGTGCCTAGAATTGGGAAATGCCTCCAGGGAAAAAAATTCGAGCAGTGATCCTCACTTTGTTGCAGAAGGGCTCTTCCCTCTTTGGAATTTGTTTTTTTAGGGGATTTAAAAAAATTCTCATTGCATTCACAGCTCTCTATTGTCTTTAAAAAGATGATTTTTGCAATTGTTTGAAAAAAATTTTGCAGTTGAGCATTGGCCGGTTGAAAACTTCTATATCTTGGTGGGAAACAGAAGTCTTTTTGATCTTTTCTTAAATTCTTGTTGATTTTATTTTCACTATTTTTCAAATATTTTCTCCTCTCCATTTTTGTGTTTCTCTTTCTGAAATCTTATTATCTGGATATTTTTACTTCTACTTGTATCCTCTGTATCTTACATTTTTTCTTTTATATTTTCTGATTTTTTGTTGTTGTTGTTGTTCTTTGACTGTTCTTTCTGGGAAAGTAGCTCAAGTTGGTCTTCTAGTTTACTAACCTTTTCCTGAGCTGTATTCATTCTATTTATCCTGTCTACCTGGACTGGTCAGCGCTTCTGGTTTTAAAGGGCTACCAAGGAATAATCAGACTGCTGAGCTCATTCACTCACTCATTTGTTCATATATTCATCAAATACTCATTGAAGACCTACCTCTTGCTAGGCCCTGTTCTTCGAGATGGAGAATCCAATCGCCATCTTTAAATCTCTTTGCCAATTTAAATCTCCAGCTTAAACCCACGTTTGCAACAGCCTACTTGATATCTCCACTAGGAGGCATCTCAAACTCACTATGTCCAAAATTGAAAGCAGGATCTTCCCTAATCAGGACTATCTTGGTGGCGAGTGACGGAACCCCAACCCAAATTGGTTTAAGCCATAAGGGAAAGTTATTGGCTCAGTTAACAGAAAAGACCAGGGGTAGGGTGACTTCAGGCCTGGCTGATATTAGGGGCTCAAATGGTATCAGGAAGACCCGGAACCTGTCTTTCTACCTCTTATTTCTGCTGTCGTCTCTGCTGACTCACTCTTAGGTCTCCCCTCTTCACATGGGGGTGAGATGTCCACCAGCAGCTTCCAGCTTACATCCTTCTAGCTCAGCAACTCCAGCAGAAAGAGACTTCTCCTCCCCAATAATTCCATCATCAAACTTATGCTTGGGTCTCTTTGACTTGGCTTGGGTTTTATGCCCAGCTATGAGCCAAATCATTGTAACTGGGGGAAAGAATATTGTGATGTGCCGGATTTGGGTGTCGGGCTCACCCCTGCAGCTGATCTTACATTCTGTGCGCTTTGTAACCCCAGCGGAATGAGAGAGTCTCTTTCCAGAGAGCTCTAGCAAATGCCGGATGACTCTCCTTAGGCTGCCTTAGGATTCATGACCTTTTCCAAACCATCCTAGTGTCCTATTGGTAGGCCTGGATCTTGAGTTGCCAGATTTAACACATAAAAATACAGGACATTGACTTACATTTGGATTTCAGATACACAATGAATAAATTTTTAGGGGTTGGGATTCCCAAAGTATGCACCCTGTGTTTTATCTGGCAACCCTACCTGGGTCATATGCCAACTCCTCAGTGTGGAGGGTGAGATCAGCTATACCCAAACCACTTGTTTTGAGTGTGAGAACAGGGATCATTCCAGAAAGAAGCATGGATGTGGGCTGCACAAATGACAGCACACCCATGTACACCCAGCTCATTGCAACCCACTGCCTTGCCTTCCCAGCACCTCTATCCCAGCCAAGAGATCCCTGCTTGGTATAGGAAGTGGGTGGAGATCCTTTGATTTTAGGAATATAGGCTCCTCCCTCAGCCCCAGGAGATGAATTTCAGTTAATCTAAACCACCAATGATACTTGCTTTTCCTAGCTGGGCACGCCTATAATCCTAGCACTCTGGGAGGCCGAGACCGGGAGGATTGCTTGAGGTGAGGAGTTGGAGACCAGCCTGAGCAAAAGCAAGACCCCATCTCTACTAAAAATAGAAAAAATTAACCAGGCTAGAAAAAATTAGTTGGGTGTGGTGGTGCACCTGTAGTCCCAGCTACTCAGGAGGCTGAGGCAGGAGGGTCCCTTGAGCCCAGGAGTTTGAGGTTGCAGGGAGCTGTGATGACGCCACGTCACTCCAGCCTGGGTGACAGAGTAAGACTCAGTCTCAAAAAAAAAAAATTGCTTTTCCTGTTGTCAGATGCCAATCGCAAATACCCTTAGCTTCCTTTGTACCCGGGGATGGCCGTGCAACCAATTCTGGCCAATGACAGATGAGGGAAAATTTGCTGGGGAGTTTTTGGAGAAGATTTTGCTTCTTGGATAAAGGACAGAGTCTCTGGAGGGAAAGACCTTTCGCCCTTGTCCCATTCTTCTTCCTTGGAATGCTGATATGAGCACATGATGCTTGCAGCTGGGGTGAACAGCTTTTGATCATGAGACAATAAACACAGTAGTAAAAAGCCGGCTAAAAATGATGGAGCTGAAGGGTAGGAAGAGTCTGAACAAACTCTGGAACCTCCAACCTCCGGACTTCCTATGTCAACAATAGAATCCTGTAGTTTAGCCTGTGCTTTCTGTTACTTGCAGCCAAATGGAGCAGATACACCCCTATGTGCTACTCTAGCCGATACATCCCTTCTCCCAAGCCCACTTCTCTCCTGATGTCCCTTAGTTCAATGAGTTGCACCACCATCTTTCATGCAAGCAAAACACTTCAAGGTCATCACTGGAACCTCCCTTTTCTCCCCCAGCCCATCCCCCATTCTGTTACATTTCTTCCTCAGTAACCCTGGAATCTGCCTCCTTTCTGCATTTCCGTCCCCACCGTCCTATTCCCAGTAGCTCCTCTTTTTCTCCTGGTCCAATTCAATAGCCTTCTATTCCATCTTCCTGCCCCTACTCTTGTCCCTCTGAAATGTATTTCCACAGTCATCCTATCAAAATGCAAATCTCATAATGTCGTCCCCCCACACACTTAAAAACCCTTCAGTTACCTCCCATTGCTGTCAGAATAAAGACCAAAATCTTTTCTCTTTTTTTTTATTTTGGAGACAGAGTCTCGATCTGTTGCCTGGGCTAGAGTGCCATGCTGTCATCACAGCTCTCCGCAACCTCAAACTCCTGGGCTCAAGCGATCCTCCTGCCTCACCCTCCCCAGTAGCTGGGACTTACAGGCACTCGTCACCACGCCCGGCTAATTTTTTCTATTTTTAGTAGAGACAGGGTCTCCTCCTTGCTCTGGCTGGTCTTGAACTCCTGAGCTCAAGCAATCCTCCTGCCTTGGCCTCCCAGAGTGCTAGAATTACAGGCGTGAACCACCATGCCTGGCTGGAGACCAAAATCTTTACTGCTTTTAAAGCCCTGCATGCTTGGCCCTGCCTTAAGCCATACCTCAACCACGCTGCTTTCCTCTTAGTATGAACCTGTCCCCTTCCACCACAGGGCCTTTGCACATGCTGGAATGCCTAGAATGATCCTGCCCCCTCCAATCACCTGATTCAATTCTGCCTTCACATTGCTCCGTTACCCCGCATTTCTCATGGGATCCTTTCCCTAACCACCCAGATCCACTGTTACACTTTTTCAGAGCTTGACAAACTTCACCTTCAGTATCATCCAGAGAGAGCTTCCCATTGCTCTCAAGACCTAGCAGGTGTCCACAGGCATCTCTTCCTCCCTTCCCTGGAATCTGCTACTTCTCCTTTCAACTCCTAAGACCCCCCCCAACAATCCTGCTACTTTGCCTCTTTTAACCCAGGCTTTCAAAGTCAAAGGCCTGTGAACTCTCCCACCTGCAGTGAGAATAAAATACAAATTAACATTTAGTAAATTATTTTAACATGCAAAAATTAGGAGTCTCCACACCTGCTGGGAGGTGTAGTTTCTCCTCTTCTTTTTGGGGCTGGAAGGGGGCGGTTCTGGACCTCATGACCTCATCTACTTCGATGCCCCCCACAGCCTCCCCAACTCCATCTACTGCCCAGACTGGCTGTCTCCCTTTGGCCGGAGGCTTGGGGGTGCTGGCTGGTGTCGCTCCTGTCTCTGAGAGCCCACCCCACAGCCCCAGTCCTTCCAAGTGGGCTGGGCCTCCCCACTCTCAGAGCATCTGGAGATAAGACATCATCTCAGCTAGGGCGCAGCTCCCCCACCACTTCCTTCCCTCCCTCCCCAGTGCCTTCCCCATCCCACCCAGGAGCCCAGGAGCCCAGGCCCTGCTAGGGTTCCAGCTAGCCCCTCACACACAAAGCAGATGCATTATTGGAGAATGGAGTTTGGCCAATGATGGGATTTAATAAACTCCATGGGGACCTTAATAAAAAAAAATTAACAACAGTCTTGCGTTTTTCTAACTGGGTTTTATGGAGGACCACTTTACCCAGGTCTGGGAGGCCCTTGAAATGGCTGAAGGAAACTTAAAAGATAGTGAGTTTGGAAACAGGAGTGGAGGAAGCTATGTGCGCAGAGCTGCCTCCTTGAGGGGCTGAAGCATTGCTGGTGGGAGCCGAGGCTGAAGGGGTAAGCTGGGCTCTGAAGGACCAGATTCTGATTCTGAGGGGAAGCCAGTGGCAGCTTTAAACAACGGAGGGATGGGATTAGATGTGCTTTAGAAAGATAATTCTAGCTGCTGTGTGGAGAAGGGATGGCAGGGGACAAGGCTGGCTGGCGTGGGGAGATACAGGAGGCTGATGAAATGCAGTGGGGGGAGAGGAAGGGCTCTGGAAGGGAAGATGTGAAGGTTAGGAGTTAGAATCGAGAGGCATTTGTGGGTTGATTGGACGTGGTGGGGATGATGTGCAGCAAATACAAAGCTGGTGGAACCCCAAAGAGGATGTGAATGTCATAACAGCTTAGGTCACAGGTTCTCTGTGTCCCTTACACTGTTGCCAGCTCTGAACACTGGGCAAACCCTTGACTACAGAGATCTTGACATTTGAGTGCTACAGTATGTGCATTTTGTAAATAAATTTTTAAATTTTGGAAGAATTTAGATTTACAGAAAAGTCACAAAGATAGTACAGAGAGTTCCCACATACCCCTTGCCTGGTTTTCCCTAATTTATCACCTTGCATGACCACAGTACATTTGTGAAGACTAAGAAACCAACATTTTTATATTACTACAGGTTGAATATCCCTAATCTGAAAACCTGAAATCTGAAATGCTCCAAAATCCAAACCGTTTTAAGAACTGATATGACACTGCAAGTGAAAAATTCTACTCCTGACCTCATGTGACGAGTCACAGTCAACACGCAGGCACATAACACAGTTTATTCAGTGTCCTCAAGGGAAAAATAAAATTACCTTCAGGTTATGTGTATAAGGTATATGTGAAACATAAATGAATTTCATGTTTGGATTTGGGTCCCATCCCCAAGATATCTCATTATGTATATGCAAATATTTTAAAATCTGAAATAATCTGAAATCCAAAATACTTCTGGTCCGAAGCATTTTGGAAAAGGGATACTTAACCTGTATTAGCTGAATCAAAGACCTTATTTGGATTTCATTACTTATATTAGATGGCTCAGGCTGTCATAACAGAATACCACAGACTGGGTGGCTTAAACAGCAGAAATGTATTTTCTCACATGCGTTTTGTATATGTTCAAATGTACACTCACATTTCTTACATGTACATTTTCTAACATGTATCCAAAATGTATTTTGGAGGCTAGAAGTGCAAGGTCAAGGTGCCAGCAGAATTGATTTCTGGTGAGGCCTTTCTTCCTGGCTTGCAGATGGCCACCTTCTTGCTGTGTCCTCACATGGCCTTTCTTCAATGCTGGGGGGCAGGGGAAAGAGATATTGCTAGTGTCTCTTCCTCTTATAAGGACACCAGCCCTGTTGGATTTGGGGCCCACCCTGATGACCTCATTTAACCTTAATTTCCTCCCTGAATACCCTAGCTCTAAATACAGTTGCATTAGGGGTTAGGGCTTAAACAAATTGCAGGGGGGAACACAATTCAGTTTATAACACTAGTTTTTTCACTAATGTCCTTTTCTCTTTCTCTGTTCCAAGATCCAATCCAGGACACCACATTGCATTTAGGAGTATGTGCATTCTTAGATTTAAGTAGAGTTGGCTAAATTTCCTTCCAGTGTGGTCCTCCTAATTGACATATTCCCAGCTGTGTGTCCCCCTTTCCCTGTACCTTCCCCATCCTTGACAGTATCAAATTTTTAAGTCTTTGCCAATGGGATGGGGTGATTAACGATATCTTGCTGTGGCGGTTCCCTGAATGCAAGTGAAGCTGAGCTTCTCTTTGCTGGCCACCTGTTTTTCCTGGAGCATGACTTACTTATTGCTAGCCTTTGACCATTTTTTGGACTTTATTCTGTCTTTTTTGTTGTTGTTGTTGTTGAGAGAGGGTCTCATTCTGTCACCCAGGCTGGAGTGCAGTGGTGTCATCATAGCTCACTGCATCTTCAAACTCCTGGGCTCAAGCGACCTCCCACCTCAGCTTCCTGAGTAGCTGGGACTACAGGCGTGTGCCACCATGCCCTACTAATATTTTAACTTTTTTTTAAAGACAGGGTCTCTCTACGTTGCCCAGGCTGGTCTCAAACTCCCGGCCTCAAGCGACCCTCCTGCCTCAGCCTCCCAAAGTGCTGGGATTACAGTCTTCTTTCTGTCTTATTCTTAAGGAACTTTAGGACCCTACAGCTTTGTGAGGGGAAAGGCTATGCCTTGTGGTCGCTGCTGGCAGATAGGCGTTTTTTGCTGCAAGTGTCAGATACTAACTTGAAGAGGTGAAAAAGAGGACTTGTTGGGAGGAGACAGAGTGTCCCGGGAACCGAGTGGGAGGCACAGCGAAGCCTCCTCAGGGGTTAGACGTGGGAAGGGAGGGCGGGCAGGTTCTGTGGTTCTTAGCCTCTCTTCCCCTTCGTACAGGCTTGGTCTCCCTGCTTCTGTTGCTCCTGGTAGGCAAGAGCTGGTCCTGATTTGTTCAGTCTCAAGTGACCCTCAGAGATCACCTGGCTGTCTGTGAAATCTCCCCACCCCCACCCAGAAAAAAGCACCAGGAGAGAGGACCTGCTTAGCCTCACATGGGCGAGGGTGACCTTTCCCTCTGTGAGCCAACTGCAGGCTCTTGGGCTGGAACGTGTGGAGGAGAGATGGCTGCTGGGGGTCCCACTCCCCACAGAATGGAAGGGCAGACCCTTGTCACAGTACCAGCTGTTCCTCACTCCTCGTGTTACTCGTGTCTGGCTATTCATTGGAATGGCAGTATGTCCTTAACATGAGTGACTAGACTTTTGTTGTTTCTGCTGTTCAGCACTCCTTCTTTTGTTAACTTCATCCAGTTTTTCCTTCTAGCAACCACCCTTCTCAGTCTACATGGCCCGGGGCTGCTAACTCCTCAGGAGAGGGCCTCTGACCCGGGCTCAAGTGAATGGCACATCCCGTGAGTTTGGTCTCAGTGACTGGTTGAAGGACAGGCGTGTGATCCTTGAGTGTGATCTGGTGAGAACTGGACCCAAGATTTCGTTCACATTGCCGGAGGCCAGAAGATCTCTCTCCTTTCTCTGGGCCTCGGAGCGGCGAGGCTGTGAGCCTGGAGGTGCTGGGGGCTGTCATGTAGAAAGACCTCTCCAGAAGGGCAGCCAACGAAGAAGCAATCAGGGTAAAGATGGAGAGAGACAGGCGGACAGACAGACACTAAGATCACAGTGACACTGCTTGAGCCTTGGATCAAGCCACATCTGCAGATAGCTCTTCTGCAGTTTTCAGTCCCATGAGCCAACACACCCTCACCCCCTTTTAAAAATTTAAATCAGTTTGAGTTGAGTTTTCTATCATTTACCACCAAAAGTATGCTGACTCATTCTCAGAGACAGGATTAATAAAACATTAAACAACCCTGGAATACTCGGCGTTAGATGACAGGTGATGGAAAGGGGACAGAGAAATACCAAATGTACTTTTTTTTTTTTTTTTGGAGACAGAGTCTCGCTTTGTCGCCGTGGTTAGTTAGTTAGAGTGCAGTGGCATCATCATAGCTCACCGAAACCTCCAACCCCTGGGCTCAAGTGATCCTCCTTCCTCAGCCTCCCGAGTAGCTGGGACTACAGGCACGCGCCACCACGCCTGGCTGATTTTTCTATTATTGTAGAGACAGGGTCTTGCTGTGTGGCCCAAGCTGGTCTTGAACTTCTGGCCTCAAGCAATCCTCCTGTGGAGGCCTCTCAGAATGCTAGGATTATAGGTGTGAGCCACCTCGCCCGGCCCCAAATGTACAGTTTTGACACATTTAAAGAGGAACAGGGATGAAGGGCCTGCTGGTCAATTATGCCTTGTTCCTCATTTCTGCTTATGGCCTGGCCAAAGAGTTGGACCATTATGGGACTGTCCCTCTTTAATGGAGTGGAGAGGTAGAGGGAAGACTAAAATCCTCAAGGGAGGGTGGGACACTGGGGCCATTTTGGAGCCGTCCTCCAAACCTCCTGGGGAGCCAGCAGCAGCCAGCATCTGAGGATGGTGCTGAGAAGTACCTTCCAATGCATCTGTGGTTCCACACACTCAGGCCACGTGCACGCCAGTCCTAAGAATTATTCTTCCTTTGACACCAACAGGTAGGGCCAGGAAGGTTATCTTGCATTTTCTGATTGATTGGGTCACCCCAGTAAATGGTTTATATAGCCTAGGCATTAAGAGTACTTCACTGTAAAAGACAACTGTTAGCAAGGATGTGGAGAAATTTGCACACTGTTGGTGGGAATGCAAAATGGTATCGCCACTATGGAAAACAGTATGGATGTTCCTCAAAAACTTAAAAATAGAACTACTATATGATCCAGCAACGTCACTTCTGGGTTTTTATCCAAAAGAACTGAAATCAGGATCTCAAAGAGATATTAGCACCCTATGTTCATTATTCATAATAGTCAAGACAAGGAAACAACCTAAATGTCCATCAACAGATGAATGGACAGAGAAAATGTTTTGTATACATATAATGGAATATCATTTAGCCTTAAAAAAGAAGGAAATTCTGCAACATGCAACAATGTGGATGACCCTTGAGGCCATTATGTTAAATGAAATAAGCTAGTCACAGAAGGACAAATACTGCATGATTCCACTTATAGGAGGTATCCAAAAGAGTAAAATTCATAGAGTCAGAGAGTAACAGGGTGGTTGCCAGGAGCTGGGGGCGGGGAGGGGAAATGGGGAATTGCTAATCAAGGAGCATAAAGTTTCCGTTAAGCAAGATGAATAGGCTCTAGAGACCTGCTATACAATATAGTGCCTATAGTTAACAATAATGTACTGTATGTACACAAGCATTTATTTAGAAAGTAGATCTCATGTTAAGTGTTCTTACCACAATTTACAAAAGAAAGAAAGAAAGAATCCTTCAACAGACAGACCAGCTCTTCCAGGGGAAGGAGGGAATCAGAAATCAGAGCGTGAGAACTAGGGTTTTTATCTGTGAGTCAACCGTAGTGGCAGCATCTATCATAGGTGTTCAGTAAGCAAGAGGTGGATGAAACAATGAATAAATGAGCATGCCTGAGAATAAACTGTGTGGTGTGGGGGAAGTGCAAGGGAATATGAAAGGTCTAGAATTATAAGTACAGAGTAATACCATTTATTTAAACCTTAAAAACATGAGTCATTGATTTATATTGTTTCTGCATATGTGGGGAGGGAAAGTGTCAGAAGCAGTATGGCAATGACAGCACCAGCTTGAGGAAGGGTTAACTTGGGGCGGGAGGCAGGAGAATAGAGCAGGAAGGCAAATGGAGGAGCTTCAGCTGTCTCTGTGATATTTCATTTCTTAACAAGTGTTATGTAGCAAATATGTCAAAATGTTTGGATTTGTTAAAGTGAGAGGTATGAGTATATACACATACATATATTGTATAATAGTTTTTTTATGTATGTTTGAAACAGTTTATAATTTTAAAAAAGTGTTTTTAAGTGTCAGAGATTCGGAGACAGGCTCAGAGTTAAGCCTTCACCAATTACTAGCTGTGTTTGGACAAGTTACTTCCTTTCTCATCTGTAACTGGTCCTCTTGGGATGTCATATCCCAGTCACCTGTACTGAACACTCGATTAAATTAACATTGGGAAACAGCTTGTCAATTTTTTCTTTTCTAAAAATAAAAACTTTATTGGTTGTTTTATTCTCAAATGTAAGTGTCTGGGGTTAAAATTCCACTTGCTCTCCCCCCAACACACACATACAAAGTTAAAAGTTTTGGTTTACACCTGGATATAATCTGTAGGTTTGGAATTCCTTTAGAATTTTACAAGGGACGATTTAATTTACAATCTACATGGACAGACATTCACAGGCTATATGACTGATTGCTCTTTGTTCTTTGAAAGAGTTTAGGTCTGCTCTCTGGAGAAGGTTGAAAGGTACTTTCAGAACCAGTATTTGTTTTATAGTTCTGAGACATATTGAAAAGTAGAATTTGTGGCAAATTCGTATGTACCTCCTTAAGAACGTCTTCTGCGAGCACTATTCACTGGTCCTGCGTCGTAGTCACAGCGGCCCTACCTTCTTGGGACTGGCCGGGGAGCACTAGAAGGAACGCTAGGAGGAAGCTGCACCCCTGGGGAGCTCTGGCTCTAGGGAGCCCACAGACCTAGGGCTGAGAACAATCTGAGTCAGAGAACGGAAGAGGCGAAGTGTAAAAATTAGGAGTTCTGAGTTTGAAATGGGCTCCGAAGTTTCCAGGTTGTGACCTCATCCTTCATCCCCAGATCTATTTTTCTTTCTATATCCGTCGCCCCTCATTCCAGATACTTGGGAGGTAGCTCCGCCTTTCCAGGATCCTCACATTCAATCAGACACCCGCCCGGTAGATTCTACCTTCCTCGGTGTGGCTCAGGCTAGACCCACTGCAGGCCTCTAAGGGGGCCTTTGTCAGAAGCTAGTTGAAAGGCCCCCCTCTGAGTGTAAGCAGCTTGCTGGTACTTGCTTGGTTAACAAACGCCCCTTGGTGAGGAGAGTTGTCTTTTCCTCCTGGCTCAGCTGGGGGCACAGGAGGCATTCATCCTCCCACGCTGCTCCCAGAGCATGGTGAAGATTGCACTGGGCTGTGCTGTGGCCCTGCTCAAACCTGTTGCCTCCCCTCCGCTGCCCCCACTGCTGCTGCCTTAATGTGGGTCTGGGCTCCTGGTGTGGACTGCTCTAACCGAGGCCTCAGTCCTGCTCTTTCTCCCTCCCTCCCTAGTGTTCTCCCAGCTGCCTCCAGAATGGTCTACAGCGTTCTGGGCACTCTCCAGCACCTTCAGGACAAACTCAGACACTCCACATGGCACCTGAGCCTCTTGCCCCTGCTGATTTCCATTTCCTCCTCTGCCTCTCCCACCTGAATCCTCCCTTCACCTGGAGCTTCCCTGGTTTCTGCTGGGAGAGCCCTGGCTCCCTCTTTCCTCCTGGCCTTTCAAGACTTGGTTCAAGCAATGCCTGACCTAGAAAGTCTTCCCAGGTTGGGGGGCCCTTCCCTGGACTTCCCTCTCCCTGGATTGGTGGCTACCCACTGGACACCGGAGGCACTGGTGCCTAGAGCCCACCATAATTTTACAGGCAAATGAAAGTGTTTTAATTTATTTTAAAATTAGATGATAAAAACAAACTTTAAGGGTCAAAGAAAATGTGTTAATTTTTTTTCACATCAGAAAAATTAGTTTGTAGGGCCCATGAAAATCTATTATTTATATTTCTTTTTTTTTTTAATAGAGGAAGACACTCAGGAAGGTGAAAATACCTAGGGCCCAAGAAAGTTACCATGTGGCCCCAACTGCCATAGCTTCCCCCTTCCCACAGTGGGAGGAACGGACTGCCCCACTGTGTTTCGTTATTTTTAAACCTTTGCACTCCTAGCCCAGTGCTAGGCACTCAGGGCTGGCTCAGTCAGTGCTTTCTGAATAAGTGGCTAAGTACATAAATAAATGAATGGCCTTGGGCCATGCTCTTGACTCCCTGAGTCCTCATTTCTTCTTCTGAACAGCAAAGTTCCAGCTTCATAGGGCTGTATGAGGATCAAGTGGTGAGTGGGAAAATGCTTCCCAGCTACGGAGCCCGCAGCCCTTCCCGAGGCTGCGCAGCATGTGGGAGAGAAGGGGAGGGCCAGGGGTTGTAAAAAATGGCTCCAGGTGGCTTTGATCCTTTTCTTTTGGCAAGAAACAAAATCACCCTGTTTATACGCATACAGTACTGGAAGGACAGACCCCCAAAGTGTCTCACAGTGGCAAGCCCTGAGCATGGGTTCCCTGTGTAATTAGCAGCTAAACTAGAATGAAGTACAAGGCCCCTGAGCCCCAGAGGAACAGCCTTCTTTCATTTTAGCTTTTTTTGCTTGTTTTGTTTAAACCATAGAAGTATGTGAAGGCCAGGTCTGTCTTATGCTCCCTTTGTGTTCCTGGGCCCGGCACAAGTGAAGGACGCAATGAAGGAAGGAATCCCCATTTCCCGGCCCCATGTGGCCCTCCAGCAGCACCAGGGCCCCCGCTTCCAGGTGGGGGAGAGGAAGTGCAGGTTCGCCCTGAGAGCAGGGCCGCTGGGGAGAGCAGAGTTGCCAGTTTACCCAAGGTGATGTCTCTCGCAGGGCGTCGTGGGGGCGGAGGAAGCGATGGACATCTCCTCCGGGACAGAGCGCTTGAGGCACTTAAGAAATCTTAGTTTTTGACTGCTCCTCACAAACATTTCGCCGGACAGGTTTCCTGTGTTCCAAGTAATACTTCCCGTGCCTCCTGAAGGGCTGGAATGGTTTCCTTTTCACAAGCTGTGGGTGCCTGTGAAGTCACAGACAGTATCATCTCGTCTGTCTTGTTCACTGCTGTGTGTCCAGCGTCTAAAAGCATGCTGGCACACAGTGGGTGGCGAGTGAGCGCGTGAGTGTGTCCACGGTGATTGCTGCGTTTCTCCCAAGCGAAAAGAACAAAACCCACCTCTAGATAATAGGGCCCTGCGTGGCCTCCTGCACCCTGCAATTTGGATCTCCAGGAATCGCCTTTGTTGTGGGCGACCAACCACAGGCAAAGCGAGCACCTGCTCCTCTAGCCCGTCCTCGCAGAAGGACCTCAGGCTGCGGCGCCCCCGAATCCTCTCCGGGTCCCTTCTCTCCGCTTCCCGGGAGCTGGGGGTCCGGAGGCGCCCCCGGGCCCGCAGCCAGGGTCCGCCCAGCGCTTCCCGGCCGTGGCAGCGCGCGTCCCCAGGTGCCGGACACCACGCCCGGGGCCAGCATTCTTCGCCTCCGGGGCCGGGCGCGGGGTCTGGGGCTGCGTCAAGGGCCTCGTCAGGCACCCCCAGGCCTGCGGGGACAGGAGCCTGAGTCACGGCCGCGCACGCCCTCTCCTCCCGGCTTCCATCCTGGGGCCACCTCCGCCCCGCAGGGTCGGGCCCCGGCGCAGCCCCCTCTCCCGGGCCTGAGTCGCTGCGGCCGCCGCCCCCACCCCAGCTGGCTCCGGGGAGCCTCGCCCGTCCGCCCCTCCCATGAGAAGCCCGAGCTCCCGGCGGTCCCGGGCGGCTCCCGCGGGAGGGGCGCGGCCGCCCCCGCGGCTCCACCCTCTCGGCGGGGCCGCAGCCATCTGGGGCCCCTGCCAGTCGCGTCGGCTCCGGGGCCCGCGCGGAGCTCGCTGCCCGCTCACACGGGAGGAGGCAGCCCCGCGCGGGGACCCGGCCTCCCCCTCAGGCGCTCCCCTGCCTGCGCGGGTGCGGGGAGCCCGGCGCTGACATGCCCCGAGGGGGCGGTGGCTGCGCGCGGAGCCTGAGTGGAAGCGCGTCGCGGCGGACGCGGGCGCCCCTGGCCACTTCGGTCACCCTTCGGGAGCCGGGACCGGAGCCCCGGAGGCGGCGGCGCAGGCCCGCGAGGGCGGCGAGGTCCGTGCTCCTCGCGTCCGGAGCGGGCGCCGGCTGCTGAGCCTCGGCTGCGCTCTCGCCTCCCGCCTTTCCCCCCAGCCCCCCGCGAGCTGGCAGGAGGAAATTGCGCGCGGCCCCTTTAAATTTACCCAGGAGCCCTTAAAGGAGCCCCAGGGGCCCCAGACAGGAATCCCCACCCCGGTCCAGCCCGCGCCGCCGAGCGAGCAGCCTGCCGTCCGTGCGGCCGGCAGCCCCGTGCATGCGCCCCGCGCCCCGGGGCCCCGCGCACCGAGCGCCCCGCGCGGGCCGCCGCCGGCGCCGCGGCCCCGCGCCCCGCCGCCCCGGGGCCCCGCTCCGCAGCGCAGCGCATGGAGCCCGGCGGGGACCACCGGAGCCGGAGCGGCGGCGGCAGGGGCGGCCCCGGGCCAGCAGTGGCCTCGGCACGGGGCCGACGGCTGCCGCCCACCGGATCGAGCGGCGGCGCGGAGCCCGAGGAGGACGAAGGCGGTAAGAGCTGGGGCCGGCGGCCCGGCGGGGGCCCCGGTGTGGGGGAGGGGAGGGCTGCAGCTCGGGGCCCCTCTCCGCCGCCGAACAAAGGGGGGGACGCGGGCTGGGCGGCCGGGGGCGCCACCTGGTGGGCGCGGATCGTGGCTGCAGGACCAGCAGGGGAGCCCCCCGCCCAGCTCCCGGGGTCGGCCCGGGGGGCTCGGGCGGCTCCCCCACCCCTTAAAGGGCCCAGCGGCCGCCTGCGGCGCCCCGCCTAGGGGGCCAGGCCAGAGGGGCCCCAAGGGGCGAGGCGCCGCGGGGCTCTAGGCTGGTGGACTTGCAGCCCCCGCCCCTTTCTCTTTCAGACTCCCAGGTGGTCTCCCTTAGCCAGCTGTCTCTTAAAGTCTGTCCAGACCCTGGGTCCCCTTCGGGAGCTTTTCCCCAGCGGAGCTCAGCTCAGCTCAGCTTGGAACTCCGCTGTTTGAAATCCGGCTGCCCCTCTCGTCTTGTGGCCTTGTTAAAGACATGCACCCTTTTTCTTTCTCCCCACGTTCCCCCGAGGAAAGTGCATAGCTTGCGCCTCGGGGGCCCACCACCACCTTTCCCCACTGCGGGCAGCTTTTAGAGGGATGGGTTCGCCCACAAAGGCAGACACCCCCTCCTGCCCGGGCGTTATCTCTTCCCTTCTTTTCTGGAAAAAAAAAAAAAAAAAAAATTTTTTTTTTTTTTTGCCCTAATTTGTCAGCTATAGCGGAACCATCCTCGTTCGCTCTGGAAGGAGTCTGTTTCCCTGCTGCAGGGTCAACGCCTTAAGACCCGGGAAGGTTCGGTCCAGGCTTGGGAGACTCTGGCCTAATCGCTGGGCTCCCCTCCCTAGCCCTCCCCTCCCAGGAACTCCCCAGCCCCTTTTGTTTTTAAAGAACCTCAGCTCCTCCCCCTTTTTCGGCTCTTAAAGGGCCAATCCACCTTAGACTAGCCTGGCTCCAGCGCTGGAAGGATGCTTAGAGACCCGCTAGCTACCCAGTGCCTTTGCAGACAAAGAAGCTCAGGCCCAGAGGGCGGACATGACCTATCAAAGGTCACAGAGCAAGTTAACAGTGAAGCGAGGACTCGAACCCAGGTCTATGACTCTGAAGCCAGTAGATTCTATGGATCTACTTCAAAAAATAAAAACTAAAACAAACAAAAAACCCCCCACAACAGTGACAGGAGCCCTTTCTGATCCTGTCTTTTGTTTCTCTAACCCTGGGATTCTCCATTGGGAGAATGACCAGAACCTGCCCTAGAGCCTATGTGCTCAGGAGACCATTTTCTAAATAAGGGTCAGAACTGTAGGGAGGGTGGGGAACTGCTCTGGGTGTCTGTTTGGCAAAGGGAATGCCACTGGGTTAGTGGGGCCTCTCCAGTGCCTGCCCTTCTGATTGCTGGGCAGTGGCCGGCACCTTGCCAGAAAGACTTAATGGGCTCCAGTGGGTGGTGGCCACTCCCTGCCGCAGTGTCATCAGTAGCCACTCTGGTGGCCCTTCTGCCATCCCTTTTCAGGGTCATTGGCTCCCTCAAGCTCTAGGGAAGTCCAGGTCTGAGAAACGCCTTTCCCTGGAGGTGTTGACAGCTTTGTCCTGGGGATCCCTCCCATGGGGGAGTCTACTGATGATGCTTAGCCCATTCCTAAAATGGGACTCTTCAGGAGGCTGTGTTTGAGGCATTATTGGAGAAAGGGGGAAGACCTCTGGGTGCAGCTCTCCAGGCGGGTGGGTCCTGTGTGCAGCCCTGGATGCAGACAGATGCCCCCTTTGTTCCTCTCGGCCCCCTGCAGCCCCCTGCGGGCCCCCTGCCTACTCCGCTCTGCCTGCTGCTGCTCTCCTGGCTTTATCCCTACAGCTCTTGTCCAAAAAGGGCACCTTACAGAGTTGGCTGGCTCCTTGGCTCTCACCTTATTTTTTAAAAAGTCAAAGCTAGTTCTCACAGTGCCCTGCATCCTTTTGTTCTTGATCCTCTCTTAAAGGGTCCTTGCTCTTTGTAAGGGACCAATGTTTTGACTCCCTGCTTCTCCTACATGCCTTTTCCTGCCCCCGAACACCCCCACCCCTAGCTCCCTTTCTCAGGCTTCAAAATCAAAGCCCTGACTTCTTTCCTTGGAAATTAGAGACTGAAAACTGTCTCCCTTTCTCCTTCTTCAGGGCAAGATCTTCAGCTGGAAGGGGGTGCCTTGGGGTCCTGGGGGAGTGCCCCCCTGCCCTCCTCCAGGGCCAGGGGACCAGCATCTTCAGGCAGGAAATACTCAGACCACTGTGAGGCCCGCGCCTCGAGACCTGGAAAGAGCCGTATCCCTGGCCGTGACCACCGGCGCTACTACCACGACCACTGGCGGCTGGAGTACCTGATGGACTTCAATCCTGCGAGGCATGGCATGGTGTGCATGGTGTGTGGCAGCTCCCTGGCCACCCTCAAGCTCAGCACCATCAAGCGGCACATCCGCCAAAAGCACCCTTACTCCCTGCATTGGAGTCCCCGGGAGAAAGAAGTTATCAGCAACAGCTGGGACGCCCACCTGGGGCTGGGGGCCTGTGGAGAGGCCGAGGGCCTGGGGGTCCAGGGGGCTGAGGAGGAGGAGGAGGAGGAAGAAGAGGAGGAGGAGGAGGGGGCCAGCCTCCCAGCTTGCCCGCCCAAGGGCCCAGGTAAGGCAGGTCATGGAGAGGCAGGAGCCTGGGTGGCCAGTGGGGCCACATGGGGACAGCTTCCCTGCCAACTAGCTGGTCTCCTTGAGCAGGTTATTGCTCCTTCTCTGGGTGGGGTCTGTTTATCACCCTTATTGTACAATAGTGCAGGAGGACAGTGGGGTGGGGGCTTTCAGCATCCCTGGCAGTGCTGACCTTCTGTGGTCTGTGAAGGATCAAGGAGAGTGGAGGTTGGGGGACAGACTGGGGAAGGGCCAGGAGTGGGGAGGCCAGGCTGGGTCGGTGCAGGCCCAGGAGGGTGCTGGAAAGGTGCAGCTGACGGATTGGGGCAGGGGTTGAATTCTGGTTCTGGGGGAGGAGTGGCTGGGGTTAGAGTGTGTGCAGGAGGATTTAGGGAGCTGGAGGTAAGAGGTGAGGGGAGAGGAAGAGAAGGGCAAAGGTGAGGCCTGGTGCCTCAGAGTTGGAGAAGCAAGCCAGGGCGAGGCCTGTGGCGGACCTGGCTGGGGGCTCCCCGAGAGGGCCAGTGCCTCAGTTCCTTCCCTCCAACCCTTTCAGGCAAAGCCCCTGCTGGTGGGGGCTGCCGGCGCCAGCGGCGAGGGGGCCCAGTGGCACCCCGGGCTCGGAGGCGCCTCTCAGCTTCCCGGAGGGCCGGGGGCAGCAGGGGGCTGGGGGCCCAGCGCCTGGAGAGGAGGCTGAAGGAGTCCCTGCAGAACTGGTTCCGGGCTGAGTGTCTCATGGACTATGACCCACGGGGGAACCGGCTGGTGTGCATGGCCTGTGGCCGGGCATTGCCCAGCCTGCACCTGGACGACATCCGTGCCCATGTGCTGGAGATGCACCCCAGCTCCCTGGGGCTCAGCGGCCCCCAGCGCAGTGCCCTGCTGCAGGCCTGGGGTGGCCAGCCTGCAGTGCTCACCCAGTCCCCACCAGGTGCGAGGCCCATCCCAGGCTGAGACCCTCTCATGTTAGGGCTGCAAAGTGGGGTCTGTGGCCCAGACTGGGAGGCAGGAACTTCTGGCTGAGGGCTGAAGGCCAGGAACTCACCCCCACCCCCTGCACATGCACATGCACACACACGTGCACACACAGGCCAGGGCCTCTAGCTTGGGGCTGGGGTGAGGAGCAAGGATGGACCCCTCTGCGTGGGTAAGGGCAACCCAGCCAGCGGGCTGAGCCCTTCTCCCTCACCCCTTCCCCAACAGACGATGACCTCGGCCCCCAGGACCTGACCAGAAAGAGCCGGGACTCGGCCCCCGCTGCTGGAGCCCCCTCCTCTCAGGATCTCAGCCCCCCAGACGTAAAGGAAGAGGCTGGCTGGGTCCCTGAGAGGCCCGGGCCCGCAGAGGAGGCGGAGAAGGAGGAGGAGCTGGAGGAGGGCGAGGGCGAGAGGGCGGGGGTCCCGGGCGGGTCGCCGCGGGGCCGCGACCACCGCCGCCACTACCAGGAGCGCTGGCGGCTGGAGTACCTCATGGAGCTGGACGGCGGCCGGCGCGGCCTGGTGTGCATGGTGTGCGGGGGCGCGCTGGCCTCGCTCAAGATGAGCACCATCAAGCGGCACATCCGCCGGCGCCACCCGGGCTCCACGCGCCTCAGCGGGCCGGTCAAGGCCCTCATCGCCCAGGAGTGGAGCGAGAAGGCCGCCCACCTGCTGGCCCTGGGGCTGCCCTGCCCCGAGTCCCCCCGGGGCCCCGCCGCCCCCAGCACAGCCGCAGCCTCCGAGGAGGGGGGAGGGGACGAGGAGGAGCCAGAGGAGGAGGAGTGGTGGGGTGAGCTGGTGCGGTCCAGAGCAGGTGGAGAGGGACAGCGTGGCAGGGCCCCAGCCAGGCAGGGAGAGAGGGTTGGGCGCTGCTTGGGTAGAAGGGAGACTGGGGGTACGGGACCAGAGGGCAGAGGTGGGGGGATCATGGAGGTGGGACGCGGGACCTGGCCCGCTTCCGCCCTGCCAGCTCCAGCGCCGCCCTTTGTCCCTCCCTAGGTGACGTCCCGCTCTCCCCTGGGGCTCCGTTGGAGCGGCCCGCCGAGGAAGAGGACGACGAAGAGGACAGCCAGGAGCCGGGGGGACTCGTCTTGCCGCTGCCGCCGCCGCCTCCCCCGCCGCCGCCGCCCCGCAGCCGGGAGCAGCGACGGAACTACCAGCCGCGCTGGCGGGGCGAGTACCTGATGGACTACGACGGCAGCCGGCGCGGCCTGGTGTGCATGGTGTGCGGGGGCGCGCTGGCCACGCTCAAGGTGAGCACCATCAAGCGGCACATCCTGCAGGTGCACCCCTTCTCCATGGACTTCACGCCCGAGGAGCGCCAGACCATCCTGGAGGCCTACGAGGAGGCGGCGCTGCGCTGCTACGGCCACGAGGGCTTCGGGCCGCCCGCCCCGGCCCCGCGCGACGGCGGCGCGGACCTCAAACCGGGCGCCGTGTGCCGGGCCTAGGGACTCGCGGGCCGGCCCTCGGGCTGGGAGCCCTGGCGCCGGTGCGGGCTCTTCCCGCGGCTCTGGCCGCTGCCGCGCCCCCCGCTGGCCGGGCCGGGCGGAGACTGGGGAGCTTCTGCTCTGTGCCGCTGACGTCCCCGAGTTCGTCGGTGCGCTGCCGAGAGCGCACCCTCCCCTGGGCCCCGGAGCCTGGGCCTCCCCGCACGGGGCCCACGTTTTCCGAGAAGCCAAAGCGGCCTCCACGTGTTAGCAGCGAGCGCTTCCGCGCCCGGCGGGGATGGGGACGCCGTCAGTCAGTATTAGGGCCGAAGGAGGGGGCGCGGGGAGGGCGGGAAGGACGCGCCGGGCCCTCGCCCTGGCCGGCGGCCCAGTTCCCTGCGGCCTTGCACGCCGGCGGGCTCGGCTCGGGGCTCGGGGGCTGCTGGCTGCCCTTTCCTAATTGGTATTCTCGGCCTCTCGGAGGCCCCGGCCGCGGACGGGGGCCTTCAGCAGGAGGCGGGGCCGCGGGGCTCGGGCGCCTGGGGCCGAGGCGGGGCGGTGCCCGGAGGCTGGAGCGGAGCGGGGCCTGGCCGGGTCAGCCACGCCAGCGCGCCCGCGGCCCGTCCTCCTCCCCGGCCGCCGCCCAGCCCGCCCGGACGGAGATCGCATAAAGGGATTAGCACTTTCTTCCTTTGCTCCTCCCGCCGTGAGGGCCTGCGCTTCCCCCTAAGCTCAGAGTCCGGCGCTCTGGGTCCAGCGCCGGGTCCGGCCGAGCCCGGGGCACTGGCGGTCCCGGCCGGGGGCGTTCTATTCCCGCCCCGTCCCTGTCCCCCTTCGTCCGTGGGGACGCGCCACCCGTTCTCAGACCCCAGGGCCCGGGGCCGGGCCTCGGCCTCCCTTTCTCTTCCCCGCGGCAGCGCCAGGCCCTGTGAGGCGGGGAAGGGGCCCCGCGATCTCCCAGGCAGGTCCGAGAGGGATGTGTAGATTCATTCTCCTGTGGAGAACAGCTGGCCCCGAGATCAGGCCCTTTTTTGCTCTTTGTATTTTATTTTGAAACTGTATTTAATGCTTTTATATGAAAGGGGGAGGGGCGGGAAGAGCTGACCCTATCACCCTATGTGCAAATGTCTTATTTATTATGCGTGTGTCAGAGATAAGCTGTGAGGTGGTGGAGGAAGGACCTAAGGGAAGAAGGAGCGAGGGCAGAGGCGGGGTGGAAGGACCCCAACAGGCTATGCTAATGTGACTCTGCCCGCGACCCGCCTTGCGTCTCTGGGCCCCAATAGCTGCTCTTCACAAAGCCAGGCCACTGCAGGCACAGTTCCCTCGGTCCTAAAATCAGGGTGGGGAGGTTAGCGGGTGGGACTTGAGGGTTGGGTCTGGAGGGGGAGGGATCCTGGCAGCTGGGGCCAGTGGCTGCCTTAGTGGGTGGGAAAGCAGCGGGTAGAGGGGAGGCCCTGCTTCTTATCCCTGCCCCCTAGGCGGAGCCCAAGGTTCAAGTGCCTCAGGCCCAATCCCCTTGACTCTTCCTGTTTGGGAGTTGAATTTTATACCATGGATTTTATAGCATTTTTATATATTTCAAGTAAGAGTTGGAAGGGACCATGGAGATCACTAGTACCATCCCCACCTCCATAGGTAAAATGAAGCCGAGAAACTGAAATTATCACACGGCCAGGGGGGGAACAGAACAAGAACTAGAATAAAAATACCAACTCCCAATTCAGTGTTCTTTGCACTACACCACACTGCCTCCCGATCTCTGGTAAATTATTAAAATTTCTTTCCCTGATAAGCCTGCCAAAGGATGACATGTGCTGGGCAGTGCAGGCCATCACAGTGCAGCTGTGCCTCCTGGGGGTGGCAAAAAACTGCACGTTTGCTTGGGATGAGTATGCTGAGCTCTGTGGGGCAGCTCTTGGTGTAGGCCTGGGCTGGAAGGTGCAGGCAACAGCCTTCCCCTTCCCAATGAGAACTCCAGAGGTGGGGCTGACTATAAACCTGGCCCAGGGCCTCCCCAGCAGGGCACCTTGTGTTTTGTTGAGGCCACCAGGGACTCAGGAAGATCCTGAATGGATTGTCAGTTGACTGAAAAGTGAATTCCAGTGAGTTTGGACCCCCAGAGGTTGAGACAGTATTAAAAGCTTGAGAACAGAGATTTTGGGTGGCACCAGGCTGGCTACTGCCATTCTTTTACTTTCCTTCATGCATATTGTTTTCAGATCCAGAATGAGTATTCTACTTTTTCTACTCTGCCTGCTCAAAAACAGTAGGCAAATTGGGGCAGCCAATTATAATCACCGAAGCGCACTGCTGAAGTTCAGGTAAGCCAGGGCAGAGAGCAGGTTAGGAATGGTCTTCCCCCATCTGTAGGCAAGGCGAGGCTTTAGGACAGAGTGGATGTCTTCACTGAGACAGCCCCAAGCATGCCAGTGGTTCTCAAAGCATGGCCCTCAGACTAGCAGCATCACCTTAGGAATGTGCTAGAAATACAAATTCTTGGGCCCCACCACCCATCAGAAAGTTGGGTGGGACACAGCCATCCAGTCTGATAAGCGCTTCAATGACCCTGATGCAGCTGAAGTTCTGAGCACCAGTGATCTGGGAAGTGCTGTTGTAGTGATTCTTACGCTGACTGAAGCTATGGCCTCACAGGTTAGAGGTGGGGGGGGTTAGTTGGTCCCCATCCCTAGTTGTGCCTCCTCGCCTTGGGATTCTGACATGAACAGGTGAAGTTTCTTCGTGAATTTATTTTTTTTTTTGGTTAATGGTATGCTTGCTATTATGGCCAATATGTAAATGTTACTCTGAATACATATTTATATACCATGTTACTTAGCGACATTATTCAAACATTTGTATGCGTATTTGTGAAGTTGTTTGCATCAGTCATTTAAAGAGTATTTCAGCCTAAGAGGTATATTGAATAAATTTTTAAAAGCCAGTTTGAGGGTCGCAGCAGCCTTAGTTTAGGGGAAGAGCTAATCAGAGATGACTGCTTGAGTCAGCAAAGACCTGATGTATTTTGTTCCCATTTTCCATGGTGATTGATTCCCAATTTAAGCGCATCGTGGCTGTGTGTGATTTATAGGCGGCTTCATGTTGCAGGCAGGGAATACTCCCAGGCTGGTGTAAACTGGGACAACAGACTCCTCTGGCCCCTTCCATTCCTCACCTTCCTCCTAAGGTCACCTCTTAGAGGCTCTCTTATTTTCTTTCAGAAATCAAATGCACAGCTGTGCTCTACTATAGAAATTGTACAATCTTGGGAATCCTTACCAGTATCAACTATTAGTCGCTTTTTAAAGCCACAAGGGAAGTGAGGAAGGGGGGAGTGGAAGCCTTGTTTGGATCTTACTTTACCCAAACTGTATAAAGAATAAAGTTAGCAGAATGACACCACATTGTGTTTTGTTTTTTTTTTATTAATACCACATCAACTTGCAGTTTTACAGGAACCAAGATTCAAGCTCCTTAGGTGCTACTGTATTTTTATGTTGCACGCACAGACACGCACATAGTTTCATTAGTAATTTTTTCATCTATAGGTTTTTCTTAAAAAAACAAAAAATTCCTGCGTGGCACAAAGATCTATTCAATTATCTAAACACAGCAGCAACAAAAGAAAAGAGCTAGATGTGGAGGCTTCCAGTGCAGAAAGAGGTCGTTTGGAGGGGAAGCCCAAAAAGATGATCAGTGCATTGACTTCCTGGGAGAGCAAGGGATGACACTGGAGAATGCATTTCCTACTAAGACATGAAATCCGTTAAAAAAGTTCAAAAGGAAAGAGGGCTAAGAAAATAAGATATCGAGTAAGGCAAGGGTACCTTTTACCACCTATCCATATGCCTAAGTAATCCCCCCCCCCAAAAAAAAGTGGAAAGCAGATTTCCTCCCATTACTTTCCACAGCTGCAGTAGTTTGGGACCATCAAATATTACAGCCCTTACTTTAAACTCACCAGTGCATGTTCCCTCTGGAGGATCACGATCGTGAGTTACACCTGAAGGAACTCACAAATGGCTTTTCTTTCAAGTTTGCTGCATTTTCATCATGTTGAAGGGGAGGAGGAAAATTAACCTCAAATGGGAATCAAAGCCTCCCAACTGCCCTCCACCTGATGAGTGTGAGTTGTTCTCTCGCCTTTTAACTGTACACAGAGCTCATCAACATAATCTGGCCCTGCCTGGTCACCCTCACCTAAAATTTCTTGGAAAAACTCTCCAAAAGAGCACCCTGGGCCGTGCCAGAGGTGGTACTGAGACATTTTATGGGACTGAAAATGAAAGAAGCTTCAAAACAACACACACCCTAAGCGAGCCTCGGAGCAGTTAAAACTCCAAAAGAACCACAAAACACACTTCCCTACACTAATTTGTGGTCTTTTAACCACAGACACAATCTCTCAAGCCAGCCTGGCTTTGGTCCTTAGGCCAAAATGATGAACACAGGTTAAAGGTGCAGAATGTGAAAAAGAAGCAGCAGGGAAAGGTCAAGATAAAGGCTTTTTGTGTTTCTGTATTTCACCCCTTGAAAACGTCCCCCCCCAGACTGACAGAGGATTACAATAACTCAGTAACTGAGGAGCCCACATGCAGATTATTTTTTTTCTCTAACAAGTTTACAGCAGTGTACAGCAGTTACAGACATTTATTTCATAGTAAGAAAAGTACAACCATATGTATTAAACTTGAGGTGAGGTGGACGGGGAGAGGGAGGAAAGCACGTTCGGGAATGAGTTCTCAAACTAATGCTCAGAGCTGGTGTCCAAGAGAAATGACACAGAAACCACCTTCCCAAATGGTGGAGCTTTCCCTCCCTAGGTGGAGTACGCGGTGCTCCCGTAACCCCCTCTCCAGTCCCACCTTTTGTTTCAATTCTTTTTAATCAGATGGCATTCCGGGAGTCAGGAATGATCAGTGTCACCTATAAGTTATTCATAGAGTTGACAGTTATATTATTAAGTGAAGAAGAGGAATATTAGGAGTAGCTGCTCACATTGCAGGGCAGGAAGGTGGGATCTGAGGGCTGCAAAAAACCCAAGGAAGGAATCACACTCCTGTCTCCACATAATTTCTTCATAAGTTAATCATTATTTCTTAACTTAAAAACAAGGGCAAAACCATAACGGGAAACTGAGTACGACTAGTCCTAAACGTCGCACAGAAGGACCTAAGAGATGTGCCCTTCATTTTCTCTGCTAACTCTAATCTTTCCCTTTCTAAGCCACAGGTAAAAGCTCCACCACCATTAAGGTACTGATCTACCCTATGAATTTGATTCTTTCTTTATTCTTTTGGGTTCTAAGTTCTTTTTTTAAGTCCAACAATTCTTGTGCTTGATACTGAGGGTTAAGGGAAAGGAGGGGAGAAAACACAAATTAAAAATAAAAAAGCTTTGAATGCAGGCTCAAGCTGACACTGAGCATGTTCCTTCATAGTACAAGTAACAACGTTATAACTATTAAATGGTGTTTTAGTAACTGTTGCATTTCTGTTTTCCAGATGCTTATTCTGCCTTTTTTTTGGCGATTCCAGGGAGTTTTGCTTGGATCCTATTGAGGAAAGGAAAAAAAATGAAAACATAAGCATTTGCTCAAGGTTTTTATTTTAACAGTGATGCTAGAAGACACTGCTTAAGCAATGTGAAAAACATTCTCCCATTTTCACAGGGATGAATGAAAAGAGGCAGGGGCCGAGTCTATCCTGGAATGAACCTGCGGGATCCACAAAGATCTCCCCTCCAGCCCCTGCCCCCACGCCATGCCTGCCATCTCTCACTGCCAGACCTCCTGTGTCCTTCAGTGGGGGTTCCAGAGAATGAGGGTACCTGAGCATGATGCTTGCTGACTACGCTCTACACACTGGCAGTGCAAGAGCCTGTTTCTCTGGTTCTCTGAGGTACAGATAAAGGAATGCCAGGTCACCCACTAGTGCCACAAAAGGAACCAGAAGTGTCAAGGAAACATGTAAAAAGGACACGGGTCATCAGTTCCTGGTTCTCATGACCACAGAAGCTGGCAATAGTTTCCAGTCCTTCACAGGACACTAAAAGCTGCCCTTTATTCTGGCAAAGGTGTTCTGAAATCATTAAGGCTACCCATCACTACAGTCATTCATTCCCCTAAGTGACCATAAAGACTACTCTCCACAGTGTCACATCCCACAACAGGTGACCCACGTCAGCTAACGCTGGCAATTAAGACATCAGGTCTAAAGCTGAGCTACGACCATCTTTCACCAATCACAAGTAAACAGGAACCAGATATATATTTTTGCTAACTGCCCACCTGGTTTTAGCACCTAATATAGACCTAAAAAAGCAAAAAAACCAGGTGAAGATCCTGGCATCAAGCCAGACCTGTCTGGATATTTATATTCAGTTTCCTCTTATTTTTATTTTATTTATTTATTTTTTTGTAGAGAGGGGATCTCGCTGTGTTGCCCAGGCTGGTCTCAAACTGCTGGCCTCAAGAAATCCTCCCATGTCAGCCTCCCAAACTGCTGGGATTACAGGCCTGAGCCACCGCACCTGGCCTTAACCAAGGTTTTTGAGCAGGGTGAAAATTACTTTCTTTGCCAGCAGCATTTTATGCAGGGGACTAAAGACAATTGGGGAAAAAAACACATGTCATGATGAAATGTGGTCCCTAAATGTACTTACTTTTCAACAATTGACTTGGTCTGATCCCGGGCAATGCCAACATAGTGATCAATCTGGGTCTTTAATGAAGCAAAGTAGACTCAGTTGTGGCAACACAAAGATTAGCAATTTTCCTGAAGGCACTGTTCTTTTGTCTAGTTTAACCATTTTTTAAAAAACACTATTGACTAGTTTAGAAAATTAAAATAATGCCCAGTTTTTAAAAGTATTTTAAAAACTTCTGGTTTTAGACTTCAAATTATGCTATACATGTCACACACTTTGTTAAAGAAAAAAATCATGCATTTTTTGTAGAAGTCTTATTTGGTAGGTATTTCCTTTAGAGACACTAGAGTATAGTATTTTCTGAATACTAGAAACTGTGTCTAATCTATATTCTGTAGTAATAATATGTTATGGCTCCTGGGTCAGACTAACTCATTTAATGCCAAAAATCCAAAAAGTCTGTTGATGATGACATAGCATCCAGTATACTTGGTACATATCATCCCACAATGCAAACATCTGATCACACTGATGGATTCCCTTAATAACCTACAATTTAAGTTTCTTTTTAGACAGCTTTTATTCATTTAAGCATTTTTCCAACTTATTATTTTTGAATAGATAATGCATCCATGTGATAAAACTCAAAAGGTACACAACAAGGTATAAAAAAAGTAAGCCTCTTTCTGACTCATCTCTGTCCTGAATTCTAGCTTTTCTCCTTAGAGGAAATCATTGTTACCAGTTTCTTACAGGTACTTGACTTATAAAATTAGATTGGTTATTAAAAGGCTACTCTGAACTTTCAAAGTCTCAAAAATGAACTAAAACTAGTCATACATCAACTCGTACACTTGATTCAGAACAGACAGATGCTTACCTTGTACTTCTCATAGACAATTGGGACACTGAAGATGAGTAGTTCGGCTATAAGACAGAATCATGGGATATGCCAGGTGTCCATGTGAGATAGTCACAAAGTCTCAAGACTCAAAGTAATACATACATTTTTCCTCATGAAATATAGGGAAAACATAGATCTTCCTCAAAATGAGAAATCCTGGCTTGAGCTCCCAATTAAGGACAGTTGGAGAGAGCTAATTTAGGGTGGTGTAAAAGACAAAAAAAACCCCTCTCCAGGTATACAGGCTACCTTCTTTGGACCACAGATAACAATTTCCAAATTACAAAAAGTTTCTATCAATAAGATCCCCATATTTAAACAAACCTAGACAACTCTCCTTTACTTCCAGCTGTTTTGATATTTCTTTATAATTGTAACATTAATAAACCTGTGGCCACAAACACAGGTTCCTCTAATATCTGCTTCATGGTCTCTGTGGATACGAAAGGCTAGACCTTGCAGAATGAGTGGAGCTATGCATTCTCTTTACTCTTACTCTTGCAGATAACTTCAAAGAGCATGGAGACATTTTCCCTACCATCTTACCAAGAATCAGGAGGGTGATTCCATTAAAAACGGCACCAACATAGGTCATCAGCCACATGAAGACAGCCAGCTGTGGAGACCAATGTCAGAAGGTGAAGCAGGAATCACCGTAAGGCAAAAGTCAGGTTAATTGATGCTATTCTCCTCCAGCTAATTAAGTCTGCATAAATTCAGTGATGTCCGGCACAGATAATTTCAAAGCGGAGGTTCTCTCACTTGTGCTGTACATTTGAGAGCAAGTGGGAGGATTCCCCAGCTCTCTTACGTCCAGACACAGGCTAGCGGCGCTGCTGCCCATTATATCGCCACCGTCCTGATGCTGGTTCCCCAGCAGGGGCAAGACCTTGTTGAGGCAGAGTCGTGCTCTGTGGAGTGCACTGGCGTGATCACAGCTCACTGCAGCCTCTAACTCCTGGCTCAAGTGATCCTCCTGTCTCAGCCTCGCAAGTAGCTGGGACTACAGGTGTGTGCCACCAGCCCAGCTAATTTTTCTATTTTCAGTAGAGACAGAGTCTTGCTCTTGCTCAGGCTGGTCTCAAACTCCTGACCTCAAGCAATCCTCCCACCTTGGCCTCGCAGAGTGCTAAGATGACAGGCGTGAGCCACTGTGCCTGGCCCCATTTTTATAGATTGACTGGGACAAACATATGTTCATTTTGTCTGATAAAACCCTATATCCTGTTTTTCCTATGAATTATAACCCACTCCCTGGTTTTTCCCAGCCTTACCACCAAAAGCTGCAGAAGCTACTAACCTTCAAGGAGTCAACCAGATCTTCCACCAGAAAAAGACGAATAATGAGTTTCAGGGCCCTGTTGATGTGCACCATGGCAGCGTTCACGTAATTATGGAAAGCTTCCGAGGACAGAGTAATGTCTACATCCAGGTAAGCTCTTCCAGAAGAAGAAACAACAGTCACATATTCGACATGGAAGGAAAAGATTTTCTGTTAGCACAGCTGTTCTTTGGAGTGTGACACTGGCCCCCCAGGGTGCATTTTAGAAATCTGTAGCAGCAATTTTTAGTGTCACGGGGTGAGGGGGGTACAACACTGTCATTTAGTGGGCAGAGGCAAAGATGCCAGATGTCTGCAAAGTGTGGGACAGTCATGCACAATAAAGAATTGTCCTGTGATCTGCGTAACTTTTGTTGCCTCATTGGATATTCATGAAGGTGAACCTATTTATAACTAAGAGCCCAGAACATATAAAAACAAGGTATTTTTCCCATAGTTTTAAAATATCCTGAATTTTCTAGAACTGTATTTTGTTTATGCTAAAACTTATTATTATTGTTTTTTTTTTACTATTTTAGAAAACCACATTTGTATTGGTGATTACATAGGTAGTGCGAGTATCTGACTTCTTCACTATGTTTTTTGGTATAGTCAGGTCCATGTAATTAAACATTGACTGAAATACCTGTTACCTTTATTATAAATGGCTTCCTACTTTATCACACCTTCATATTACAATTATGATCTTTTCTTTTCTTTCTTTTTTTTTTTTTTTTAGAGATAGGGTCTAACTATGTTGCCCAGGCTGGAGTGTAATGGTTATTCACAGGCATGATTATAGTTCACTGCAGCCTTGAACTCCTGATCTCAAATGATCCTCCTGCCTCAGCCTCCTGAGTAGCTGGGATTATAGGCATGTGCTACCATGCCTAGCTCCATGACCTGTTTTGGAATTATGTTTGTAGATACGTTATCTAAGAATTTCATTTCAGAATGATAAAGAGAGCATTATAAAACATTTGTTGGCCAGGTGTGATGGCTCATGCCTGTAATCCCAGCACTTTGGGAGGTGGAGGCAGGAAGACTGCTTGAGGCCAGGAGTTCAGGACCAGTCTAGGCAAGATATCAAGACGCCATCTCTACAAAAAATACAAAATTAGCTGGGCACAGTGGCATGTGCCTGTAGTCCCAGCTACTTGGGAGGCTGAGGTGGGAGGATTGCTTGAGCCCAGGAATTCTAGGCTGCAGTGAGCTGTGATCATGCCAACTGCACTCCAGCCTAGGTGACAGAGCAAACCCTGTCTCTTAAAAAAAAAAAAAAAACAAAAAGGAGAGAGGAGATACTGAATTTGATAGGATTGAAAACTATAAAAAACAAAGATCTATGTTCTGTTCCTAGATGTACTACAGAATTGAGATGTAACCATGTGCTCACAATCTGTTCATTTCACTCAATATTTATTGAGTGCCTACTACATACCAGACACTCTGGTAGGTGCCAGAATGTCAGGAAAGATAAGACCACTTTTGCCTATGGAGCCTACAGTTTTGTGGGGAAAACAGAGGAATAACAGGCATATCTTTTCTTCCTATTTAAGACAATATTTACTATCAAATATAACAGTTATAAAAGTTAGATGTAGTACAACTTTGCAAAACACATTTTGTAAATCCACAATAGTGTCAAGCAAAAGAGGGAGAAAAACTCATCAAGACATCAGAGCTTGTGGCAAAACAGCAGATTTATTCACTCATTCATTCACTCAACGACTATTGATTTAAGACAAATTTGCAGTAGAATTTTTTTAATGCCACATAGAGTTTAAGTCATTCCTTCTATTTTCACTAAGAGAAAATACAAGGAGCAGAGCTGCAGCCAGAAAGTTATAGACCTGAGAGGTCACAGTGGAGTCTCTATGAGAAAAGAGCTTTCAAAAAGTGTCATTTGCTAATGTTAAAGTAAAAATGATTTATGGGCTAAGAATTTCAGAGAAAGTATGAAGAAAATATTAATATTTATTAAGGTTACAGCAAAATCAGAAAAGCTAGAAACTGGATCCTAAAAATACATGATCTACTGACTTGCCTCTGGTATTAAGAAAACTAAAGGAGAGATAAGAAGGAAATCAATAATAAAACCAAGAGTAAACACACTAAGTCCTGATATTACCAAGAGCACAGCCTCAACACCACGCTTTCAGTCATTTCAAGACTGGACTATAAAAAAGACTGAACCATATGGAGGCTTAAACATGTACTCAGGACCCCATCTAATTGAGTGCTGTTCTAAGTGCTCTGCTTTCCCTACCCTGCTCAGGAATTTAGAGTCTTCTTTGGTCTTGAAATGTGAGCCTCTAGCTTGTCAAAAAGTTCTTGGCTCCTAACTTAGATACTTCTTCAGGTGATCTCAAGGTCTCTATCTGATGGTTCACACCACCAACCAGCTGCATTAGGCCCCATAATTCTTTTTTTTTTTTTTTTTTGAGACAGGGTCTCTCTCTGTCACCCTGGTTAGAGTGCAGTGGCATCATCATAGCTCACTGCAACCTCCAACCCCTGGGCTCAAGTGATCCTCCTGCCTCAGCCTCCCGAGTAGCTGGGACTATAGGCATGCACCACAGGTGTGCACCACCACACCTGGCTAATTTTTCTATTTTTTGTAGAGACGGGGTCTTGCTTTTACTCAGGCTGGTCTCGAACTCCTGAGCTCAAGCGATCCTCCCACCTCGGCCCCCCAGAGTGCCAGGATTACAGGTGTGAGCCACCGCGCCTTATAATTCTTGATTTGTAGACCTGATCAGCCTCAGTGGACCTCTCCACTAAAATGCAGAATGTTGCTCGTGAAACTTCAACTCACTTGAATGGATGGCCTTCTTCTGACTTCTGTACAGCTTGGATGACAGATTTGTAGACCCTGAAGCTGATAGTGACAGAGAGAAGAGCCAGGATGAGGTAAGAAACCACACTGATGACACTGAAAGCTGCCAGAGAAAGCAGCATGATCAGTGTGGTGCCAAAGACAAATCCAGTCTTCTTCACATCTCGCCAGAAAATCAGATCGTGCACTGTCAAAAGAAAAGGGAATACAAGTTATAAGAACACCCATAAGCCAAAAGGCTAGGACTGCTCTCTGGCTATGTCTTGCAGACCTGTGGAGCATCACACTAGCACACAAATACAGCTAACACCCACTTTAAGAGAATCTTTTTTTTTTTTTTTAAGAAACAGGATCTTGCTACATTGCCCAGGCTAGCCTCAAAATCCTAGGCTCAAGTGATCTTCCCACCTCAGTATCCTGAGTAGCTGGGATTATAGGTGGATTCCACCATGCCTAGCTCTCAAAGCTCTAAGAGAATCTTATAAATGAAAACTAAATTGTCAGGGGTGATGATTCATGCTGCAAAAGGTTCCTCTGCTACATTGATTAGGTTTCAGGATAGGTTTATAAAAACTTATGAGCTTATTTTGGCTATAGAGGTACACTTGGATAAAGTGTCACTTACCTTAAATGTTTTGGCAGAAAAAATGATAAAGCAAATATGGCAAAATCTTGCTAACTGTTGATTAGTTAAGCAAACCATGCCTAGAAATTAGTTGTGTCAACAGACTATAAAACGAAAGATAACCTGAAATGCCCCCAATTTGGGGGCAGGGGGCAAAGAAAGAGGTAAATAAAAACAGACCAACCTCTGTTAGTGCTTGTTACAATGAAACATCAGTCTATGTTAATCTGAAAATAACTCAGGAAGGATTATGGATAGGGGACCATATTAACTGTCCAAAACGCAATACTTTTAAAACTTAAGTGAGGTACTGTTAATCATTATGCCAGGAAACAAAACAGGCATAAACCAGGACCATCCCAGGCAACCAGGTCTTATGGTTGGGGACATCCAAACTGGGAAAATCTAAGTTCTTCTACTTAAAGACACCTCCAAAACTCCTAATGACAGCTGCTGGCAAGTACCTCCAATCTAGCCATGATACTACCTTTTGCATTTCAGTCTGTGAAGACTGAAACACTAACAGCCCTGTTGGGACTTTCCTCTCAGCTACTCTTTACTTACAAAGAACAAGGGCTTTGAAGTTGGAGAGACATGAGTTTGAGTCCTGGTAATCGCTAAACATATTACTTTAACCTTTCCAAGCCTCCGTTTCCTCATCTGGAAAACAAAGAAAATGGCGTCTACTTCCTAGTGTCGTTTTAAGGAATATAGAAGGCTAACACACGGAGAATGCTTAGCATTGTAAGTAACACACAGCAAACACTCAAATTTTAACTATAATCCAAATAAGGTTAACCCAGAAGACTGTGGTTTGGGATAAAATGAACCTGAGTCTGATTCAAGTTGACCTGATAACACCTAGTTCTTCCCTATATTCAGCTATAAAATTCTCTTCTGAAACCACTTCTCTGAACCTTAACCTTGCTAGAGCCAAAGGAACTTAACTTGAAACCAAGAAAATACTAAAAATATGCTGATTGTATAGAAGAAATAATCACTGGTTCAGAGAGATTCTGGCTAAGGGATGTAACCTACTAGGAGAAAGAGGAAGTGTTATGATTCCTAATAGGAAGCTGGGAGTCCCAAATAGTGATGTTGCAAAGGAGAGAAAGAACTGGGAGGCAACTCAGGCTCCCCTGATTCAACTGAGATTGAACAGGAGAGCTGAACAGAATGCTGCCTACTTAAGGGAGTGAATACTAAGCAGAATTCCTACAGTCAGAGTCCAAGTATATACATGTTAGAGCTCGTATGACTACAAGAACAGTTTTTAACACAGAATGCTTAGAGAGCCAACATTACTATTAGTGGAACAAACTGATATCATATGCCTCTGGAGGTAATGCACTGGGAAGGCCACAACATCACTTCTATGGCATTCCTGCCCAGATCATATAACCTGAATCTAATGAGATAACACCAGACAAACCTAGATTGAGAAATATTCGACCAAACAACAGCCTGTACTCTTCAAAAATATCAATGGTGTGAAAGACAAAGAAAGGATGAAGAACTTAATTCTCTTAATCCTCAGATTAAAGGAGAGTAAGGAGACAAAGGAGACATAACAATGCATAAAGGCAAAGTGTGATCCTAGACTGGACTCTGGATAAGGGGGTAAAAATAGCTAGTTTTTTGTTAAAGTTCCTTAACAATTTTTGTTGGTTATGTAAAACAAAATAACAAAAATGTTCTTGTTCAAAGGAAACACACTCCTGAGGAGAGGCAAAGAGGCAGAATGTTTGCAACCAACTCTCAAATGGTTTAGGAAAAAACATGTATCTGTACAGAGAGGGGAGGAGAGAGAAAGCATATGTGGCCAAATATTAACAATTGGTGAATCAGAGTGAAGATTATATGGGAGTTTTTTGTACTATGCTTGCAATTCTTCTATATATTCAAAATATTTGAGAGAGAGAGAGAGAAAAAAAGAAAGAAAAGCTTAGAGGATAAGGCTGGGGCCCAGAGAGAAGAGGACCTTGATGCATCAAAGAAGGAAAAAGGGATGACAAAGACAGGCACCTAAATGCAAATTAGAAATTCTACCTTTGTGCAAATTAGAAAAAGTCACCCTGTCCTCATAAACGTTACTGCCATCTGCTGGAAAACTGCTGTAAGAAATATTTAAACCTGCAATGATAACACATGTGAATAGCGCCTCCTAGATGTGTGCAATACAACACAATCTGCACAATAGTATAGAAGGACCTGGGCTCAGCCTTAAAATAAATGGTGGAATTAGGGTCTGGGCTAGAAGCAGGGGATACTGACTGAAACGGGTACCACAGAGGGACAGCTTAGAAAAACTGGTTCAATACATCAAACCTCTGGGATGCTCTTCCCCCACGACTTGCCACGGCTTGCTCCTTTCCTTCGCTCAGGTCTTGGTTCGGGGCTGCTTCCTCAGGGACTGCCCACCCTATCTAATATCCCCTCCTATCCTCACCACTCTCCATCCCCTTACCTGGCTGTATTTTTCTTCAGAGCACTTACTTACCGCTTTATTTGTAGTAGGCTCTTCGTATCTGTTGTTGAGAGCTTGAACGTGGGCCAAACTAATGACCAAAACACAGCAAAACCCCAACTTCTACTTGTTTCCTGATAACGCCCCTCAAAGTAGTCGTCTTTGCACATGAATCTATCGAGTACAGTGACTAAGGATTCTGAATACAGAACACCAAAGAAGGAAACTGGCATGGTCTTTGGAAACATTTTCCTCTCTGATCCCTTGGGAAAGAGTTAGGAGCATGAAACTAGGAGGAGAAATGGAGAAACGGAGCAGTTGCCGGAGTGTAAAATGTGAAGCACTGGACTTACGCTAGTTTTAGAGTTCATTTCATAACTGGGAAACCAGCAAGAGGTGGTGGTGCTTTGCTTCCACGGAAGCTTCTTTTTGTTTGTTCTCTTCTACTTTCTTTCATCTGTTCCTGCTACCCCAGCGCAGTCGCGTGCTGCGTACCGACATTTTGGTCAACGGCAGACCACACACACAACGGTGGTGCCCTAAGATGATATCACCATATTTTTATTGTATCTTTGTTATGTTTAGGTACACAAATACTTGCCGCTGTGTTACAAAAGCCCACAGTACTGAGTACAGGAACATGCTGCACTAGTTTGTAGCCCAGGGGCAACAGGCTGTCCCATATAGCGTAGGTGTGTAGTAGGCTACACCATCTAGGTTTGTGTCAGTGCACTCGATGATGTTCAGCTCACACAACGAGATCACCTAATGACACATTTCTCAGAACATGTCCCCACTGTTAAGTGATACATGACTGTGCTTTTTAAACCAGGAAATTCCTTATTTTTAAGTGTGTTCTCTTTCCTTCCTCTCCCACCCTTCTCTTCCTTCATCAAGGTTTATTACGTGCCTATCATGTGCCAGAGAAGTGCTAGGAACTGGGAATACAGCACAACTGTGAATAAGGCAAACAAGATCCTTACTTACATTCCAGTGGGAAAGAAAGGCAATGAATAACAAAGTAAGTGTCACTTGTAACAGAGGCCCTTAAAAATGTAAACTCATTGTGCTATGATGAGAAGGATTTGTGTGCACACGTGTGCTACTCTAGATAGTTGGTCAGGACGAGCCTCTCCGAGGAGTTGATACGAAAGGTGAGACATGAAGGATGAGAAGGAGCTGGCCACACACAACGCCAGGGGGCAGTATTCTAGGCTAGGGGACACACATACAAGAACTCTCAGGTGAGAGGGGAGATTGTTTGGCATTGTTCAGGAAAGGTCAGAAGGCAGCGGGGATGGTATGCAGTGAGTGGAGGGGAGAAGGGCATGAGATAAGGCGGGAGACACTGGGTAGGACTCGGTCACAGAGCACTTCCACAGAGCAATGAGTGAAGGAGCTTGAATTTTACCTCAGGTGCAATGGGGAGTCACTAAAGAATGTCAAGTAGGGGAATAACATGACGTCGTATTTTTTTAAAAAGAAGAATACTTTTACTGCTGTATAGAAAATAGATTGGGATGGGGCAAGAGTGCAGGCAGGGAGACACTCACAGGAGGCTATCATGGGGGTTCCAGTGAGAGATGATGGTCATTCAGGTTAGGATGGGGACAGTCAGGATGGAGAGGAGTGGGCAGATTTGAGCTACATTTTGGAAGCAGAACAGGCAGAACTTGGTGATTAACTGGCTGTGTGAGGTGATAGAGGAGAAGCATGGATGACACCTAGGTTTGGGGCCTGAGCAAAATGGATGGACGTGGTATCAAGTACTGCGATAAGGAAGAATGGAGTGCACAGCGTGTTAACTTTGGGAGCCTAGCGAATCCACTATTAAAGAAGGCGGTTAGATCCACCAGTGTGGAGCACATAGGACAAGTCTGAGCTGGAGATAAATGTTTGGAAGTCACCGGCACATAAATTATGTTTAAAATGATGGGAACGGATGAGGTTACCTAGTTCTGATTGAGAATTCTGAGGTACTCTAACATCTAGCGGCTGAGTACAAGGGAAGGAGTGAAAGGAGAGGAGATGCCCAGGGAGACTGAATAACCAGGAGAGCGTGGTGTCGCAGAGAGAGGAGCGCTCCGGGCAGGAGGAGGTGGAAAACTGGCTCATTGCTGAGGTTGAGTAAGAAAAAAAGTGACCCTGGACTTGGTAATATGGAGATATTAATAGTTGGTGACCTGATCAAGGCTGTTTTAAGGCCTGCTTATATGCAGACACAAACAGGGAGAGACCACAGATGAGAGCAGAAGCCGTGAAGTCCAGAAGGGAGGAACGGAGACCCAGAGCCAGGTGAGGGGGCTGAGTAACAGAGTAACATAGAGAAGAGGATGAGGAAAGACACAGAGCCATTTATAGATCTGAAGGTTGGAAAAGGAGGGATTTCGTTCTGAATGCTTCTATTTTCTCAACAAAAAATAGCCAAGGTCATCAGCTGGATGTGACAAGAGGATAAAGGTTCACAGAGAGAGAGAAAAAGATGTGAAATGGTTGTTTCAGAAAGTGAGAAAGTATCCTAAAATTCTTAGAAGAAAATATGGGTGCAAATTTTCATGACCTTGCGGGTTAGGTAATGATTTCTTAGTTATGACACCAAAAACAGAAATGACAAAAGAAAAAATATATAAATTGGACATCAAAATTAAAAACCTTTGTGCTATAAACGGTACTATAAAGAAAGTGACAAGAAAATGCAAAGAATGAGAGAATATATTTGCAAATTATGTAAGGTACTTGTGTTTGGAATGCATATAATATATAGAATTATAACTCAGTAATAAAAAAAAAATGGACAAAGAAGCTCAATAGCGATCTCTCCAAAGAAGATGGCCAATAAGCACATGAAAAGATGCTCAATATCATTAGTCATTAGGGAAACGTAAATCAAAACCACAGTGAACCCACTAGAATGGCTTCAATTAAAAAACCCAACAAATATTGGTGAGGATGTGGAGAAATTAGAATACTCATACCTCCTTAGAGGGAATGTAAAATAGTGCAGCTGCTTTGGAAATCAATTTGGCAGTTCCTCAAAAAGTTAAATATTGAGTTATGATATGACCCAGCAATTCTACTCTTTATACCCAAGAAAAAGAAAACATACAACACAAGAACTTATGTACCCTGAAGTTCATAGAAGCATTATTCATAATAGCCAGAAAATGAAAATAATCCAAAAGTCCACCAACTAATGAATGGATAAATAAAATGTAGCATATCCACATAATCTTATTTAGCAACAAAAAGAAATGAAGTTCTGATGCTACATGCTACAACATGGATGAATCTTGAAAACATTTGGCTAAGAAGCCAATCATAAAAGACCACATAGTATATGATTCCATTTATATAAAATGTCCAGAGTAAACAAATCCATACAGACAGAAAGATTAGTGGTTGTTCAGGGCTGGGGTGGCGGTGGTGGAGAATGGGGAATGACTGGTAATGGATATGGGGTATATTAAGGGACTAAATATGGGGTAAATTTAGGGATTAAATTTAAAATTACATAGTTGTGATGGCTGCACAACCCTGTAGTCACAACTATACTAAAAAACATTGAGCTATACACTTTAAATAGATGAACTGTATAGTATGTGAAATTATATCTCAATAAAACTGTTAGAAAAAGAGACATAACCAAATCCACAGTTATTGTAAAAGATTTCAACACCATTCTCTCAATAACTGGTAGAACAAGTAGACAAAAAATCAGTAAGGATATAGAAGACCTGCACAACATTATCAACCAGTGTGACCTTCTTGACATTTATAAAACACTCCAACAACAGCAGAACATACATTCAAGTACATGTGAAACATTTACCAAGATAAATCAAATCCTGAGCCATGAAACAACCCCAATAAACTTAAAAGGATTCAAGTCACTTTTATGCTTTCTGACTACAGAGTAATTACATAAGATATCAGGAAAACCCTCAATATTTGTAAACTAAATAACACTTTCTAAACAACCCATGGATTAAAGAAGAAATCAACAGGGAAATGAGAAAGTATTTTGAACAGAATAAAAATGAAAACAAATTCATCAAAATTTTTAGCCAGGTATGGTGGTGCACATCTGTAGTCCCACCTACTCAGGAAGCTGAGGCCAGAGGATCCCTTGAGCTCAGGAGTTTGAGGTTGCAGTGAACTATGATGACATCACTGCACTCTAGCTGGGGCAACAGAATGGAGACCCTGTCTCAAAAAAACAAAACGACAAAAAAAGGCCAGGTGTGGTGGCTCATACCTGTAATCTTAGCACTCTGGGAGGCCAAGGCGGAAGGACTGCTTGAACTCAGGAGTTTGAGACCAGCCTGAGCGAGAGTGAGACTCCGTCTCTACTAAAAATAGAAAAACTAGCCAGGTGTCGTGGCGCATGCCTGTAGACCCAGCTACTTGGGAGGCTGAGGCAGGAGGATCACCTGACCCCAGGAGTTTGAGGTTGCACTGAGCTATGGTGATGCCACTGCATTCTACCCAGGGCAACAGAGTGAGACTCTGTCTCAAAAAAAAAAAAAAAAAGAAAGAAAGAAAAAGAAAAAAAATATTTATGGGACCCAGATAAAGCAGTACTTAGAGGGAAATTGATAGTATGAAAGTGTCTATATTAGTAAAGAAGAAAGATTATAAATCAGTGATCTCAGCTCCAACTTTAAGCTAGAAAAAGAACAACTTGAATCTGAAGCAAGTAGAAGAAAGGAAATAAAAATCGGTAAAAATCAGCAAAGCAGACAACAAAAAAAAAAAACAGAAAAATCAATGAACTCGAAGTTGATTCTTTGAGCAGATCAATAAAATAGATTAAATGCTAGCTATCCTCACCAAGTAAAAGAGAATGAATACACAAATTGCCAATATCAGGAATGAGAGAGGTAATATCACTACAGATTCCACAGACATTAAAAGGATAATAAGGGACTATTATGAACAATCTTATGACAATAAATTATACAATTTAGACAAAGTGGACAAATTCCTCAGAGACACAACTACCAAAGTTCACTCAAGAAACAGATAAACTGAATAGTCTCATATCTACCAAGGGAATAAAATTTATAAAGTGCTTCCCACACAGAAAACTCCAGGCCTAGACAGCCTCACTAGGGAATCATCAGACATGAAACAAGAAATATTAATAATATAAATTCTATAAAAATTCTTCCAGAAAAATGAGAGGGAATATTTTCCAACTTACTTTATGAGGCCAGCATTACTCTGATTCCAAAATGATACAAATACATTACAGGAAAAGAAAACTACAAATCAATATCACTCATGAACACAGATGTAAAAATTCTTAACAAACATTTAGCAAATCAAACCCAACAATATATAAAAAGAACAATACATCATAACCAAGTAGGTTTTTTGGAAAAATGCAAGATTGGTTTAACATTCAAAAATCAATCAACAAATATAATTCACTATATTAACAACTAAAAATAATTGCCATATAATCCTCTCAAAAGATACAGAAAAAGGCATTGATGAAATCCAACATCCATTCCTGATAAAAAATCTCAGCAAACTAGGTTATAGAAGGGAACTTCTTCAACTCATTAAGGGGAATCTACAAGTAACTTAACAACTAACATCATACTTAATGAAAGAAGGCAAGGATGTTCTCTCTTACCACTTCTATTCAACGCTATATCAAAGGTTCTAGTCAGGGCCAGGCGAGGTGGCTCATGCCTGTAATCCTAACACTCTGGGAGGCTGAGGCAGGAAGATTGCTTGAGGCCAGGAGCTCAAGACCAGCCCGAGCAAGATCTAAGATCGAGCAAGATCTAAGATCGAGACACTGTCTCTACAAAAAATACAAAAATAAGCTGGGCATGGTGGCTCTCACCTGTAGTCCCAGTTAGTCAGGAGGCTTAGGCGGGAGGATCACTTGAGCCCGGAAGTTTGCACTCTAGCCCAGACCACAGAATGAGACCTTGTCTCAAAAAACAAAAAACAAAAAACAAAAAAAAACCCCTCACAATTCCAATTACAGTCCTAGTAGGCTTTTTTGTAGAAATGGATGGACAAGCTGATCCAAAATTCCTGTGGAAATGTAAAGAATCTGCAAGCGTCAAAACAACTGTGAAAAAGAGCAAAGTTAGACTAACACAACCTGATTTCAAAACTTATAAAAAACTACTGTTATCAAGATGGTGTGGTACTGGCTTAAACACAGACAACAGAGCAATGGAATAGTTTAGAAAGTCCAGAAATAGACAAATGTACATTAGGAGATGTTTACTTTAGGGATTATTCCAGTTCTCTCTTTGGAGCTCCCTTAAGAAGCCTCTTGGCTTCTACTTGGCCACAGATCCCCACCTGGTAAGGTACTTTATCCCCAGCTTTAGAGTTTGTATACCATAGAACAGACCCTGGCTCCAGATTGCCTCCTCTTCCATTTGCTTCCTGTGTGATTTTCGACAAGACACCTAACCTCTTTGTGCCCTGGGTTCCTCATTTGTGAAACAATACTATATCTACTTTATAGGGATGTTGCCAGCACTAAATGGGTTAATGTGTACAAGTGCTCAGAACACTGTTGATTTGATACTAATACAATGTTAGCTATTATTATTCATTTGACTGCCAATCTCTACTATGATTGTAACAGAAAATTGAAAAACTAAGTTAAAGTTTGCTACAGAGCAGTAAGATTTTTTTCCTTTCCTCTTTGTTGCTAATGGGATACAAAGAAATTAAGATTGGGGGATTAGGAAGGACCTTTTTAACCATATCTATTTTATGTATCAAGCTTCCACAAAAACTTTTCTATGAAAAAAGGTTTGCACTGTCAGAACTACGATTAAATAGAGTGCTGTGTAAAAGGACAGAGGGAGGCAGAGGGCCAGGAGGTAAAGACAGTACGATATATGGCCTATATATGACCTATAGGGCAGACTGGACTAGCACAGAGTATACATTTGGGGATTATCAACATGTAGTTGGTAATTTGAAGCTATAGAAACAGAAGAGATTGGTTAAGAGCATCTCACAACACCTGGAATTCCACATATCAAAGAAAACATTATTTTCTAACACTGTCCCCTGATGATAGAAAATGGTTCTACCATCCACCCAGAAACCCAAGACAAATATGGAAACAGGATTCACTTTTCCTTTTCCTTCACTCCTTTTTTTTTTTTAATTTAAGAAACAGGGTCTCGCCCAGTCACCCAGGCTGGAGTGCAGTGGCCCAATCGTAGCCCACTGCAGCCTCGAACGCCTGGGCTCAAGTGATCCTCCAACCTCAGCCTCCTCAGTAGCTGGGACTATGGGTGCATGCCACCACTCCCGGCTAAAGTCTACTTTCTTGAACCAATCACAGGAAACTAAGATCTTAATTTTGATTAATTTTCAGTGAAGATTCTTAAACATTTTTATGACTATAATTTACCTGAATTTAGAGAAGACTGTCCAAACTAGTGGCTCTCAGTTGGATGTGAGATGGGGAACAGGATGTGGGATGGGGATTGGGTCCTGCCTCCTGGAAGGGTGTGAGTATGTGATCCTTTTAAAGCTATGAACAAATTATTGCTTCTACAGAGATTCTGATATGCCTCAAGTAGAGAATCACTGCTAAAGAGAGGCACAGGTACAGACAGGGAATATCCTTTTCTTTGGGCGTACTGTGTATATCTTGGGTATTCCAAAACAGAAGAGAATAATCGAGAGTTAATGGCCTAACAAACTACCACACCAGTACACAATTTTATAGAGACAGAATGAAGCCTTAGCTAGTCTCTTCCTATAGTCCTAAAGGTAACTAATCCACGCTAGTTCAATGAAAGGCCAAAAGTTCTCAAAAGAGCAAAGTCAATGTTTCCTTACTTTTCAGGTTATAGGTTTATCTTTAATATCATACTACCTAAAATTTATTTTCATTTAAAAGATGTTACTTCTTTCTAGTTGTATCTCAGTATGTTTAAAATCTTGTGATAGGCCAGGTTCAGTGGCTCACTCCTATTCAAGACCAGCCTGGGCAACACAGTGAGGCTGCATCTCTACAGAAAATTTAAAAATTAGCCAAGCATGGTGGCGCACGCCTATAGTGCCAGCTACTGGGGAGGCTGAGGCAGAAGGATTGCTTGAGCCCAGGATTTCGAGGCTGCAGTGAGCTATGACTATGCCACTGTATTCCAGCCTGGGTGACAGAGTAAGACCCCATCTCAAAAACAAAAAACCAAAAAACCCCTGAAAAATCTTGTGATAAATCAGTATGTTGTACTAATAATGCCTTTCATTACTGAGAATCCATTTCAATACATAAGCCTCTTTTTATGACTCATTACATTAAGTAAAATTACTTAATTAAAAAAAATTAATGTAAAAAAATTAATTTCTCAGTTATCTTAATTATTTTGCTAATGGCAGATGAAAGCTCTGACAGAGAGTATCTGTATTAATCAAGGGTGTTTATATTGCTGGTGAATTATGAGTGAGTCCTTCCTTTTATTTTCCAATCTTCTGTAATGTGGCCATATCACTTTTATTTTAAAAACTTTAAAGGCAAGTGTGGTGGCACATGCCTATAGTCCCAGCTACTTGGGAGGCTGATGTGGGAGGAACGCTTGAGCCCAGGAGTTCCAGGTTTCAGTGAGCTATGAGCACGCCACTGCACTCCAGCTAGGGCGACAGAGCAAGACCCTGTCTCAAAACAAAAACAAAACAAACAAAAACTCAGCCATAAAAAGGAATAAAAAAATGTCTTTTGCAGTAACTTGGATGGAACTGGAGACCATTATCCTAAGTAAAGTTATCTCGGGAATGGAAAAACAAACACCACATGTACTCTCTAATAAGTGGGAAATAATTAACGGGCACACACGGGCACAGAGAGATGTAAAGGACATTGGAAATAAAGAAGGGGGAAGGGTAGGAGGAGGGGAGGGGTAAAAGCTTACCTATCTGGTACAATGAACACTATTCGGGTGATGGGCACACTAAAAGCCCCGAATTAAGCATTAAAAAAGGTATCCATGTAACAAAAACATTTTACCCCCTTAATATTTTGAAATTAGAAAGAGACCATAAAAAACCCCCCAAAAACAAACAAAAACTTTAAAGGATGTCTACCTCTTGCCCATATTAAGGATGCCAGCTGCAGTACCCATATTAAACCAAAAGGGGGCACTAACGCATCCAATAGTAATCTCAGGCTAAGGAAAAAGAAATCAGTCTGTAACAATTCAGGCAGGAATAGCAATAAACCTTGCTGATGTCCTACCCATTTATTTTATTCCTGAATTTATTTTTATTCCTGAATTTAGGAAAAGCTCTTGGTTTGATTCTAACTTCAGCCATTCCCAAAGGTCAAGTGACTCCAATCTACTCTCCCAAGTATGTACCTCAAAGCTATAAACGAAAGGCTGGGTTTTTTTTTTTTTTTTTTTTTACTTTTAAAATTTTTAAATATATTTTTAAGAGAGACAGGTTCTTGCTATGTTGTCCAGGCTGGAGTATAATGGCATGATCACACCTCACTGTAAACTCGAACTCCTGGACTCAAGCGATCTTCTTGGCTCAGTCTCCTGAGTAGCTGGGACTACAGGTGTGCACCACCATGCCCAGCTAATTTTTAAAAATTTTCTGCAGAGCGGGGGGCCTTGCTATGTTGCCAGGCTGGTGTTAAACTCCTGGTCTCAAGAGATCCTCCTGCCTTGTGGCATCCAAAGTGCTGGTATTACAGGCATAAGCCACTGAGTCTGGCCAGAAAGGCTGTTTAAATGTTTATTCTGAAAAGGAGTAAACACGAAAGAAATTTCAACATTTAGTAGCCCATTAGCTTTAACTTCATTTTTAAAGAACAAATAAATCTTCAATTCAAGGATTTATACAATACATTCTGTCTTCCTTGCAACAGTTTTTCAAAATTGTCAATATTCAACAAATCTCTAAGAATAAACATGCCAGAACTTAAAAAAAAAAAAGGCAGGTTTTATGACCACAAAAAAGAAACCGTTCATTAATAAAGAGGAAATAGGCAGTTAAGCTTTTTTTATATGAATAATTAATTTATATAAAGAAAAAGATACAAATATTTTCACATGGATTATTTCTTTTCTTTGGTTACTTTTACATGAATAGTTGTAACACATGGAGCCACTTTTTGAGTTGCAAAAGACATGAGCTGATGTGTTTATAAACTCAGATCCAAATTTTGTGTCCACTAAAATGGGTTAATAGTCTGCTCTGCTATAGATTTATGCCTAACCAAAGAAATTCTCTTTCAAATGGTACAGAAGGATCATTGACAGAATACAAAGCTGTTACTGTTAAAGACAGACGCGCATGCTTTTGGCCATGGACAAATCTGGCAGGAGGCCAGAGAAATTTGTAGGAACTCCTTTCAAACTAACATTCTTCTCACACTCTTGAGAAAAAACAGTTTTTCCTTCATCAAAATAACCTATCATCCCCTTCGCCCTCAATTTCAGATTTATAAAACAGAAAACAAAATGACATTGTCTGCCTCTCCCCAACTCAATAGCTGGGTGGATCTAAAAATGTGAACTTTTGACCTTAGTTATCTAAAGAACACAATTAAGATAACAAATGCAATGCTGGATCATGATAGAATGGATAAAGACACAAAACTCTGATTTTAGTTTTCTATCCTTTTTTTTCCCTACTAGATCCAGCTGGTTCTTTGAACATTCTGGACAACTACTAAATTTGCCAATAAGCAATGAAGATTTAAGCCTGCAAAAGATTCCAGAAGAGCTTTTGCAAAAGGAAAAAAAAAAAAAAAAAAAAAAAAAAAGAAATAAGCCTCCAAAAGACATAGGCTTTAATCTAAACTTAAACACTAGTTAATTGCTAACAATTGTGAAAGCCCAATCAAATTTAAAACATGATTTAATGCTCTTTGCACATATTTATTTCTAAAAAATAGTCTACAATAGCCAGTTTATGCCAACATACTTCTATGGCTGTGATACACTTGAACTTGTATGCTTCTTTGACGCTCTGTTAAAAAAATGCAGGTAAGTGACATGGTTTCAGACTATATGTGAAGTGTACACTGTACCTGTTAGGTATGATTTCACCCATTCCCTTCTTTCTCCTCCCACCTGCTTCACTTCCATTGAGTTTTACTTCCATCTGTGCATATGAGTGTTGATCAGTTAGTTACAATTTAATAGTGAGAGAACATGTGGTGTTTGTTTTTCCATTCTTGCAATACTTCACTTAGGAGAATGGTCTCCAGTTCCATCCAGATTGTTGCAAAAGGTATTAATTCATTTTTTATGGCTGAGTAGTACTCCATGGTATACACACACCACATTTTATTAAGTCACTCATGAATTGATGGGCACTTGGGTTGATTCCTTCCACATCTTTGTGATTGTGAATTGTGTTGCCATAAACATTCTAGTGCAAGTGTCTTTTTGATAAAATGGCTGTTTTTTTTCTTTGGGTAAACACCCAGTAGTGGGATTGCTGGATCAAATGGTAGGTCTACTTTTAGTTCTTTGAGGAATCTCCATAATATTTTCCATAGAGGTTGTACTAGTCCGCAGTCCCACCAACAGTGTGTAAGTGTTCCTTAGTCTCCGTATCCGTACCAACATCTGTTGTTTTGGGACTTTTTGATAAAAGCCATTCTCACTGGGGTTAGGTGATATCTCATTGTGGTTTTGATTTGCATTTCTCTGATGATTAGTGGCGTTTAACATTTTTCCATATATTTATTGGCCATTAGTCTATCTTCTTTTGAAAAGCTTCTGTTCATGTTTTTGCCCACTTTTTAACAGGGTTGTTCGATTTTTTTTTTTGCTGATTTGCTTGAGTTCTTTGTAGATTCTGGTTATTAGCCCTTTATTGGATGAATAGCATGCAAATATTTTCTCCCATTCTGTAGGCTGTCTATTCGCACTGTTGATTGTTTCCTTGGCTGCGCAGAAGCTTTTTAATTTAATCAAGTCCCATTTATTTATTCTTCTTCTTGTTGTGATTGCCCTTGGGATCTTCTTCATAAATTCTTTGCCTAGGCCAATATCTAAAAGAGTTTCTCCAACATTTTCTTCTAGAATTCTTATGGTTTCATGTCTTAGATTTAAGTCTGTTATTCATCTTGAATTAATTTTTGTGAGTGATGAGAGATATGGATCCTGTTTCAACCTTCTACATGTGGCTATCAAATTTTCCCAGCACCATTTATTGAATAGGGATTCTTTTCCCCAGCATATATTGCTATCTATTTTGTCAAAGATCAGATGGCAATATGTGGATGGTTTTATATCTGGGTTCTCTGTTCTGTTCTATTGGTACGTCTCTATTCCTGTGCCAGTACCATGCTGTTTTGGTTACTATAGTCTTGATTATTCAATCTTAAAACAACTTTGTACCCTGTAACAAACCCTACTTAACCATGGTGCATTTACCTTTTAATATATTGCTGGTTTGATTTGCTAATATTTTGTGAAGGATTTTTCATGTACATTCATGAAGGATATTAGTCTATAATTTTCTTTGTAATGTCTTTGTCCAGTTTTTGTGTTACTGTACAGTCATATGTATGTATACATCATATATTACATATACACTGGTCTATGGGTTGGGAAATATTTTCTTCTTTTTCCTTAAATGTTTGGAAGAATCCCCCAGTGAAATTTCTGAGCCTGGAGTTTTCTTAGTGGGAAGAGTTCTGATAATAAATTTAACTTTTTAAATATAAATTGTGTTAGCTTTGGTTAAGTTGTATTTTTAAAGGATTTTTATCAATTTCCTCTAAGTTGGTGAATTTGTTGGCATAAAATTGCTCATAATAGTCTATTATCCTTTTAATATCTGTAAGATCTGATGTGAAAACCCACTCTTCATACTTGATATTGGTAATCTGTGTTTTCTTGACCAGTCAAGAATTCATTTTGTTGACCTTTCTAGGAACCAAATTCTGGCTTTGTTGATTTTTTCTATTGTTTGTTTTTTTATCCCATTGATTTTGGCTCTTTATTTCCGTCCTTCTACTTACCTTGCTCTTCTTTTTCTAGCTCAAACCTTAGATCACTGATTTTAGCATTTTTTTCTTTTCTAATATAAGCATTTAGAGCTATATATTTCCCTCTCAGCACTGCATTACACAAGTTTGATATATCTTATTTTTGTTGTCATTCAGTTTAAATCCCTTAAAATTTTTCTTGTGCTTTATTCTTTGATCTATAGATTATGTAAAAGCACCTTACTTAATTTCCAAATATGTGGGAATTTTCCTAAATATTTTCATTGTTTTAAAGTTTAATTATGGCCATAGAACATATTTTGTATGATTTAAATCCTTTGAAATTTACTGAATTGTTTTTTGGCCTAGCATAATGTCTATATTGATAAATGTATACCTTACGCACTTGCAAAGAATGTGTATTTTGCCATTGTAGGGTATAGTGTTCTATAAATATCATCTAGGTCAAAGTGGTTGATCGTATTGTTCAGGTATGTGTGTTTGTCTACTTGGTTTATCAACTGCTGAGAAAGAGATATTAAAATCTCTAATTATGATTACAGAATTGCCTATTTCTCCCTTTAGTTCTGTCAGTTTTTCCTTTGTGTATTTTGAAGCTGTTTTTAGACACATACACATTTATAACCATCAAGACTTCCTGATATCTTTTATCATAACATGTCTCTTTTTTATTTCTGGTAATATCTTTCATCTTCTTATACTTACTGTTTGTATGGCATACGTTTATATATTTTTTGGTATATCTTTTTCCATCCATTTGTTAATACTTTCAACCTATCTGTGCCTTCGTATTTAAGTACATCTGTATAGTCAGCATATAGTTTGGTCTTACTTTTTTATGCAGTCTGCCAATCTTCATCTATTGATTGTAGGGTTTAGTACATTAACACATTGAAATGATTCCACTAGATCTCTCATTTTATTGTTTTCTGTCTTTTGGTCTCCTCTTCTTCCTTTTCTGCCTTCCTTTTGATTGTTTGAATATTTTATCTATTGGCTTTTTAGTCATGTCTCTGCATTATTATTTTAGTGGTTGTTTTAGGGATTACAGTATATATCCCTGACTTCTAAGTCTACTTAAACTTAGTATTGTATCACCAGATGATGAGACACCGTTGCTATAGCATAGGTCCATATACTCTTGTCTTTTCTGTTAATTTTTGCTTTAAATAGTAAACAGTAAAAATGTATTTTAAAGAAATTAAGAGGAAAAAAATAAGCCTTTTATGTTTCCTCAGATATTTACCACTTCCAATGCTCTTCATTCCTTCCTGAAGATCGGAGGTTATATCTAGTATTATTTTCCTTTAATCGGAAGAACTTCCTTTAGCATTTCTTGTAGTGCTTCTGCTGAAATTGTCTTAGTTTTCTTTTCCTTTTTTTTTTTTTTTTGAGACAAGGTTCTTGCTATATTGCCCAGGCTGGCCTCAAAATCCCAGGCACAAGGAATCCCCCCACTGCAGCCTCCTGAGTAGCTGGGACTACAGGTACATGTCACTGTGCCTGGGTTAATGTTCTTCTACCTAAAATAAAAATGTCTGTATTTTGCCTTTAATCTTGGAGGATATTTTTGCTAAATATAGAAATCTGGGTTGACAGTTTTTTCCCTGTTTGCACTTTAAAAGATGTTATTCCCACTGTCTTCTGGCATCTGTGGTTTATGGTAAGAAGTTTCCCAGCTTGTATGGGTCAAAAAAAAAAAAAAAAAAAAACAAGCTCTAAGTATAATTGTCATTTCCCCGCATGTGTCATTTTTCTGCAGCTACTTTCAAGATTTTCTCCTTATCTCTGGTTTTCAGCAATTTCACTATGATATACTGTGAAGGAAAGGGCAACTCAGCAGGTCTGGAATGTCAAGTCCTGCACATGCCAAAGAAAGGTCTGTGTCTTCTGGACTGGCCCTTGGCTGGCTCCTGGGAGATGGGCTCTGAGCCTTTGGAATATTCTGCCTGATAAATGTTTCTGCACATCTGAGGCTTTGGGCCATGCTATACCAGTATGACCAGATAAGTTTATTGTGACAATATGATTTATAGCTAACATCTGTTTTTGCTCTGGGTACGGTCTGGGGTCTGAGTAGCTAAGTTCAGCCACATGGCACTGCATGCTATCCTGGACACCAAAGACTGAAAGAGCTTCCTTGGTTGGCAACACTTTGCACATATTATCACGTCATTACAGAAGAATTAAGCACATCTCTATGTGACTCCACTGGACCCCTAGAGGCTTGCACCTGATTTCTCCTAGGCTTTATGCCATGTGTCTTTTCCCTTTGCCAATTCTAATCTGTCTTTTTATGGTAGTAAACTGTTAACTGTGAGCATAACAGTTTATGAGTCCTGTGGGTGGGTCCCTCTAGCAAATCACTGAGCTTGAGGGTGGTCTTGGGGACCCCTGCCATATATACCAAAGTATGGTTTTCTTTGTACTTATCCTTGTAGGTGTTTGCTGAGCTTCTTTAATCAGTAAATGTGCCTTTCATAAATCTGAGGAATTTTCGGCCATTTTACCTTAAAATATGTCCTTCTCCAGTCTCTCACTTTCTTCTCCTTCTGGGACTCCAATTACACAAGTTAGGTCTTTTGATATCGTCCCACAGGGCCCTGAAACTCTTGTGATATATATATATTTTTTTGAGATAGGGTCTCGCTTTGTTGCCCAGGCTAGAGTACAGAGGTGTCATCATAGCTCACCGCAACCTCAAATTCCCAGGTTCGAGTGATCCTCCTGCCTCAGCCTCCCAAGTAGCTGAGACTACAGGCATGTACCACCACACCCGGCTAATTTCTCTATTTTTTGTAGAGATGAGGGTCTCACTATGTTGCTCAGGCTGGTCTAAAACTCCTGGCCTCAAGCAATCTGCCCACCTTCACCTCCCAAAGTGCCAGGATTACAGGTGTGAGCCATTGCACCTGGCCCTCTGGTGATATTTTTAAAAAATATGTTTTCTTTCTGTTCTACAGATTAGATAGTTTTCTATTATCTATCATCAAGTTCACTGACTTCTTCCTCTGTCATCTCCATTTTGTTGTTAAGGTCACCTGGCAGATTTTAATTTCAGCTGGTTTATTTTATAGTTCTAGAATTTCCACTTGGCTTCTTTTAGGTTCTATTTCTAGACTGAGATTTCCTTTCTTTTCATTCAATGCAAGCATATTTCCCTTTACTTTGTTGTGTGGTTAAAATACTTGCCTTAAAACCCGTTTCCTAATTCCAACATGTTAATTTCTGTATATTGTCTTTTTTCCTCAGACTGGGTTATATTTTCCTGGTTCTTAAAATGTTGTACAGTTTTGGATTACATTCTGGACACTGTGAATATTACATTGTACAGTTTCTGGACTATGTTATATTCCTCTGGAGAGTATTGGTTTTTTTGTTTTAGTATGCAATTAAATTTGATTAGACCCAAACTACAAACTCTTGCCTCTTGGGCAACAGCTCAAATCTAAAGTTATGTTCTCTTATCTTTAGCTGGGCTGTTTATAATCTTTCGTGCCTATGTGTGGTTCAGTGATTAAACAGTGGCTTATATACAGAGTTTATTTTATGCACAGAATTTTAGATTGTCATTCTCTGGAACTCTCCTTTCCAAGATTCCTCCTCTCCTTACTTTCCAGTGGTTGACTGGTTGTGGCTGACCCAAAATCTGTCATCTGGTAAGTTTTCTATGAAAATTTTAGCCAACCTGTCAGGTGCCAACTTCAACCTGTCCTCTGGCTAAAAGCAGTAAAAATGGAAAACTAATTCCATGCTGTCTCTTCTTACAAGTGTCAACTCTCTTTCAGAATCTGCTTGCTCCTGTTCATTCTCTAGTGTCCTCAGAGCTTTGATTTTTTGAATTCTGTCCAGGGTATATAGTTATATGCAGGAAGGTCAGGTCCAATAAAAGCCTATTTGGCCATAATGAAATAAAACCATTGCATTTAAATTACAATGCATTTAAAATTTAGAAACAATGCATTTAAAATTACTTCAGCCCCACAGCTAAATTTGACTGGCTTAAAAAAAAAAATTACTTCAGGTTCCCTGTATGTGTGAGTATACAGATTAACTTTTTTTCTCTTTATGGAATCTTTTTAGCCATAGATTGACTTTTTTTTTTTTTTTTTAGGGGATAGGGTCTCGCTATTTTGCCTGGGCTAGAGTGCAGTGGAGTCATCATAGCCCACGGAAGCCTTAAATTCCTAGGCTGGGCTCAAGCGATCCTCCTGCCTCAGCCTCTCAAGTAGCTGGGACTACAGGCATGTGCCACTGTGCCTGGCTGATTTTTCTATTTTTTGTGGAGACGGGGGTCTTGCTATGTTGCTCAGGCTGGTCTTGAACTCCTGGCCTCAAGTGATCTTCCTGCCTTGGCCTCCCAAAGTGCTGGGATTATAGGTGAGAGCCACTGCACCTGGCTGTTGACTGAATTTTAATAATACCTAAATAGGGGTTATCCTGTATACCTTATTTTATAATTTGTTTTTTTCCACTTTAAGCATTTATCATATAACAAAAACTCTGCTAGGTATTCAATAATGTACTTTTTATTAATAAATTATGAACATTTTTACATAACAGAAGACACTCCAACTTTGACAGTAACTAGAAAAATAATTCACATACCTAGAAGTGAAACTGATAAGCAGTGGCATCCTGACCCTAGGGATATATGTGCATATGTGTAAATACAGACAAGTATAAGAATGTTAACTTTAGCACTGTCTATAATAGCAAAAAGTAGAAAATAACCCAAAACCTTATCAAAAGGGAAATAATAATATATTCATACAATGGATTACTACATAGCTGTTAAAATGAATGAAGTATATATATTTTCCAAGCTAGCACAATGATCTAGAAGAATTATATATATTTCAACATGAAAGAAGTTCAAAAACCCAATGTTGAATGAAAAATATCATCTAACAAACATGATTGTATGAATAAAAGGTTAAAAAACATAAAATAATACTACAACACACATTTATTTAAAATAAACTGGAAGGATGTACCAGGTCTATGACGGTGGTTACCTCTGGGGAAGGGGAGAAGAAGGGAGTGGGCAAGATGAATCAAAGAGCCCTTTAGTTTGGAAACAAATATGACCATCAATGTTAACAATTAATAAAAGATTAATTCTACATATAGAAATATGGGTCTATGTCTTTGTACTTTTCTGTATTTTTCCATTTCTTTAAAAAAAACCCACCTATAACAACTTCAATGACTGTGTAATATTCTATTGTATGGTTATGTCATAACATACTCAACCCATCTTTAACTGTTAAGACACTGAGATATCTGCCACTATCATAAACAGTGCTACAATAAACATCTTTGTAGTTATTTTTGCACATAATTTTTTTTAGGATAAATTCCTACAAACAAAATTGCTAGGGCAATTCTAGGTCTTTGTTACATATTGCCAAACTGCCTTTCAGAAAGGTTGTAATAATTTACACACCTGTCACCAAGCTATATGCCTGCCTATTTCCTTGCATTCTTGCCAATGTGGGTACTAAAACACAAAAATGATCTTCACCAAATTAGGTGTGTGAGGCACGGATCTAATTTTTCCCCCAAACTATTAGAGTCTATCATACCATAATTACTAAGCAACTAACTATAATATCACCATAAAGGCTTCATTATGAACTGGTACATAGTCACATTGTTTTTGTGTGTGTGTGTGTGTGAATCCTTACTCTGTCGCCCTGGGCAGAGTGCAGTGGCAGCATTGTGGCTCACCGCAACCTCCAACTCTTGGGCTCAAGTGATCCTCTTGCCTCAGCCTCCCAAGTAGCTGGGACAAAAGGCGCATGCCACGACACCTGGCTTTTTTTTTTTTTTCCTTGAGATGGCTGATTTTTTTCCTCCAGACGGGTCTCACTCTTGCTCAGGCTGGTACTCCCGAGCTCAAGCGATCCACCCGGCTCAGCCTCCCAGAGAGCTACGATTACAGGTGTGAGTCACCACGCCTGGCAATGAACTGGTACACAATATACTATAAAACAGCGAAAGAGAAACAGTATACCATTAATTTTTTTCACTGCTTCTTTTGCTTATTTCCCCCAACAGCGTTAGGCAGGACATAATTACAGAACTATCTTTATCTTAGAGAGAAAGACTATTCAGATACACCTATTTAAAACTAGAGACTGATGAATTTTACTGAAATTGTTTACATTTAAAAAGATTTATTCACAAAGTAAGAATTTAAAAAGGTTTTCAATTCTGAAACCTGTAAGGAAGACCTTTCAGCTTCTTGGTCTAATTATACCAGTCTTCTTTAATTATCATCTAAAAATATCTACTAATCATAGAATTTGATCAGTGACAAACATCCTGAAATTCCATAGTCCTTTTCATCTCTCACACTAGATCAAATAACTCAGTTGAGAATGACTAGTAACTAGTATTTACATAGTACTTATTATTACAATACTATAAAGCAGGCCAAAATAATTATCATCACATTAACAAAGGAAGATGCTAAACCAGTTAAACTAGTTCTAGTTGCCTAATGTCACACTAAAGCAAGAACTTGCCAGAATTAGACAATGCAGTTCTTAGCCTAATTGCTACGTGCCTCATCACCCAAAAGTAACTACCTGTAAGAATTATGACAACAACACTGGAAGAAATCTAGAATGTACCAGGGCCAGAGAATCATATTACTGAAATGATAATTGAAGACCATGTACTTCAACACCCTTATTGTACAGATAAGGAAAGTGAGGCCCCAAAAGGTTATGTAAGTTAATTGTTCGAAGTCATACTTCTAGGCACGGTAAAGCAAGAATTAGAACCTAGCACTCCTTAATCAAAGTTCAATGATCTTCAACTACTACAGTATTACAACTATCCCAAATTTTGGTGTTTAATCAAAAAGCCTCAATGGTTTCACTGATTATTAGCATATCATTCATTCAACAAATAATTATCTGGTATATATTATGTGCCAGGCCCTGTATTTGGTGCTAAATCTTTTTTTTTTTTTTAATTATCCAGCCCAAAATGTCATTGGTGCTAAATCTGACCAAATATTAACTATGTGCTAGGCACTGCATTACCTGTATTTTCACATTTAATCCTCACCATACCATTATAAGATTAAATACAATTATCTCTATTTTAAAGATTAAAACTTAAGATTAATCTGCCTATGGTCTCCAGTAAGTAAATGCCTTTATAAAAAGTAAATGGTATAATCAAACATAAAATAAGTTTATTCTAACAAAAATCTGATTTTTTGGTAAATACAACTCTGTGCATGATTTCATTTTGAAAAAAGGATCTATCATCAAAAAAGCTTGAGAATCACAGGTCCCTACACAGCACCTAACACTGACCATACAGCAGATGCAGAACTTGGTATTAGATTAGGGTTTGGGGAACCCTTTAAATATCCTTTTTTTATTGTACTTTCCAAGACCCCTGAATAGGCAGCACTGCAGTAATCAAACTGAAAGCCACTTTTTAGGAAAGTCATCATTTCGTATAAATAGAGGACAAGAGGAAGGGCTTCTGGTACCATCTAATAATGAGTTTTGGCCTGAAGAATATTATATCACATCCAAAGTAGAATACATGAGTTCTTTTAAGTATTGCTCACAAAATAGCACTATAATAGTGGTTACCTACTTTCAGAGCATAAAATCTCTGTAGTATACGATCAAATTAATTAAAAGTTTCATTTACTATCTTTCCCAGCAGGAATTCCTTTATCTTTGATTGCTAAGATTTCACAAGGCCTATATAAAAAAACCCAAGTGCTAAAAGTATGACCAATGGAGATTTAAAAAATAAGCTTTGTAAATGAATGAGAACCTGATAATATTCTTAAAAGCAGCCATCACCCTAGGGCCAATCTATAAGGAAACAAGAAATGTGAAATATAGTTGGAACACAGAAAAATAATTTTAGGGGAGGAGTAATTTTACAAAGTGGTATACTGTTTTGGAAAATATTGGTAAAGGGAAATCAAATCAAGAAGTCATTAAGAAAAGAAGAAGAAGAATCTGCCTTTTCCCCACCATACAGTATGTTTGTATTCTAGCCATAATTGTATAGATATAAATCAGAGACTAAGAAAAATAAGTAATCAATCACAGCAGAATTAACTACATGCAGTATTTCTAATGTAAATGGTTACCTGAGAAGTCTGTCAGAAGTCTTGCTAGGACATGCTTGTTTACCAGTTCAGTCTTGCTAAGGTTGGAAATAATATCTACCCTAGTAGTTTCTTTGATAGTGGGGGGCTTTCTGGAAATCCCAAGATTAGATCCAGTCTTGACATCTGTATGTTCTAGGATGTCACGTGATCTTTGTGGCCAAGACTCTGCAGTGAATGTGAAAGTTTTCTTGAGTATTTCTTCAGAAGGAGATTCTATTTCATGCTGTGCAGAAACTGACTTCTCAGCCTGTCTTTCACCTAATTCTTCAAGGGCTTTGATTGTGAGCTGTTCCTGCTCTAAGTCAAGAGATGCTACTGGAGTATGTTGGGTAGGGAAAACATCCAGAAGCTCACTTCCACTTGTTTCTTTGCTTTGTTCGTTGTATTTGCTTTTAATGTCTTTAATTTCAGAATCACCTGACTCACTTTCATGCAAGATTTCTACAGGAAGAGTTGTTTTAAAGTCTGTCCTCTTCTCTGATATTGCTTCAAAGGCATTTCCTTCACCCTTATCTATTGTTCCTTTCTCTCTGGTTTCTGTAAAGGCTGCTATCAAGTCCTCCGGGGAGGAATCATCCATATCTTTAACATTTTTCCCATGTAACGACTCCAAATAGGCAGAAGTTGTCACATTTAGTGAGAATTTTTTCTCATTCAAAACATTTGGAGATGCTATTGAAGGAAGTGTGGGGTTCTCGGTTGTAACAGGCTTTTCAGGAGCAACTTCACACATACTATCTGACTGATTTACATCTTCTGACAAGACATTCATATTGGGTACTTGTGAACATGCCACTTCACCAACTGGACTCCTTCCAAGAATATTGGGCTGAACTTGAAGTGGCTCAGAGTCACTGACCAACTCTTCAAAGTTTTCTCTCTTACCATTGGGAATCTCTTTGATTTCTCTTTCACCTGTTTTCACAACCATACTTAGAATGGGGACAGGTTTTTCAGCCTGAATTTTGTTATTTTCAAACCATATATCTACTGTAATATCCTCTATTACTGTGTCATCAGACTCACCAGAACTATCAGCCTCTGTGGTTTCTCCCAACACAGAGCTCTGCCAGTTCATTTCATCTTTCAGGTGGTCATCAGGGAAATCCACTTTCACTGTTGCCACTCCAGAGCCCAAAGACACACATCCCTCAAATGGAGATCCAGGTAACTCTGAAGGTGTGCCATCTTGTTTCTGTACATTGCCTTGCACACCTTTAATAATGACTTCCTGTGTGGAACTGACATAGTCTGGTGTAGGTTTTCCAACGATAGCATTTTCTTGCAGAAGAGATGCTTCTGCCCAATCACCTGTTGATTTAGTGATGGGAGTGTTCCCATTAACAGAACATACAGTAATTTTCTGATGAGTGTTAGTTTTAAGACTTACAACTGGAATTTCTGGATTATATTCACTCATGTCAAGTCCTGTAGTTTTTGTGATGTAGTCATAAGATTTATCAGGCTGCTGTTTCACTTGAGGAACCAAATCCCATGTCAATATTTCATTAGTAAAGTTATGCATATCATTCACACATCTAGATACCTCTTCCAGTGCTGCAGTTGTGTGCGAAAACTGTCTAGTGAACAATGCAGAGGTTGGGTAACGCCCTGCCTCTTTATTTCTTAGTGGAAATACTTTGTCATTAGTCTCTGAAAGGTCTTCAGATGATTCTCTATCAGTGTGCACTGACCACCTACCAAAATCATTTGTGCTCTCCTTATATGAGTCTTTAAATTCTTTGTCAAATGCTGCTTTGTCAATAATTATTTCAAATGGTGATTCAGGGGAATCCTTTTCAGTAACACCACCTCCTGAAACTTTGGATGGGGACAAAGAATATGTACAAATGCCTTCTGCCTTAGGCAGCTCAGCTGGGGGTTTCTGGGCTGTTATCGCAGTGAATCTGTCATTAGCATCCAGTGCAGTTTTATTCTCTCTACTTGGTACCTCATTTGGGTTCCTGGACTCTTGGTCTTTATTTATTTGCTCTTCCATTTGACCAACTTCCTTTGAGGGAAAAGCAGAATGCTCTGGGAAACTAGTTGGAATGGAAAGACGGTTACAATGAACTTCGGCTGCAAGAGAAACTGGAGAGTTCACTATGTCACTGCTGGTCCCCTGAGGCTTTGCCATCTTTTTCATATCTGGAAGAACCAAATTGTCTTTTCCTTTCTTGGCTAAAATAGGCTGGCTGTCTAATATTTTGCTTTTTCCTCCATGTAGTGTTGTAAGGTCAGTGTTACGTATTTCAGAAGATGAAAGAAAGGAAGAAGTCATAATTTCTGAAGGTGGCTCATCAGAGCAAAGAGAGCTCAATCCCTCTATGGTCAGAATTTGAAAGAAAAACATTGTTTACAGGGCACAATTACACATTAGATAGTCAGGCCAAGCAGCATGCTTTTTATTTTTTAAATTATATAAAGATAAACATATACACACACACGCACACAGAGGATGTATATATAAACACATACATATACATAAACACATAAATGAGCAATGGTTACCCTACAAGACATGCATAAAATTGCCAGCGGTGAAACAGAAAAGCCATATCATGCTACAAACTGCAAATGGCAAAAAATTTTCACGACAAATACTTTTCAATCAGTCTACTTTTTCCACTGTAAAGGTAGAGCATAAAGAAGGGTGATGAGATTGGGAAATCTAGGGAAGTTATTTTTCTTCCCTTTTTTTAGTAGACCTATTCAACAGAAGCAATATAATCCATACAAAACAAACAACTTGATATTATGAAGCACTGATACACTTCCATCCGCAAGATGAAAAATTCAGAACAAACTGCCTCTATAAATCCACTGTTATAGTCTCACAATCTGAGAAGGAAAAAAAGCAGCCAGAGTTTAAAAAAAATTTTTTTAATTTCAAAATATTAAGGGGTAGAGTTCTTTTTGATTTTTTTTTGGAGATAGGGTCTTATTCTGTTGTCCAGACTAGAGTGCAGTGGTGTAACCATAGCTCACTGCAGCCTCAAGTTCCTGGGCTCAAATGATCTTTCCACCTGAGCCTCCGGTGTAGCTGGGACTACAGGTATGCACTGCCACACCTGGCTAATTTTTCCATTTTATAATTTTTTGTAGAGATGGAGGTCTTGCTCTGTTGTCCAGGCTGCTCTTGAACTCTTGGCCTCAAGCAATCCTTCTGCCTTGGCCTCCCAAAGTGCTATGATTACAGGTGTGAGCCACCATGCCCAGCCTTGTTTGGATTATTAGGACATAAGTAGACCCTTCCTGAGCCCGAAAATGAGACTAGCAGTATTCTATTCTATCCGCAGCCAAGTTCCATCCTATGTATAAATGGTCTCAATATTCTAAACTACAGTGTACCAAAAAGGTTGGCCTGCTCCAAAATCTCTGGCATCAACTTGCCATTTTAATCAAAACTGTATTGTGGTTGGTTTCTTTGGTTAATACAGTTAACTCCAGTATTCTTTTTTTTTTTGAGACAGAGTCTCACTCTGTCACCCAGGCTGGAGTGCAGTGGCCTCATCATAGCTCAGTGCAACCCCGAACTTCTGGCCTCAAGAGATCTTCCCGCCTCGGCCTCCCAAAGTACTAGGATTACAGGTATGAGCCACCATGCCTGGCCCAGAATTCCTTTTAAAATAGAAAATATCATTCTCAAAGCAATACATTAAGTCTTACCAGTTATAAATACCATAGTAGTCATTAATTTACCACAGTGTTTTCTGATTTTCCAATCCAACAAATTTTTATTGGGGAAAAAGATCACAACAACCACACCAAGGGCAAGTGCTTCCTTGCACGTTGTTGTATTTCTGGAGCTAGAACAAAGTAGGTCTTAAATAAATAGTTCCAAATAAATGAATCAAAGATTCAGCTTGGTCAGGTGAGACCTAAGTAGGCTCAGGACAGTAATGCCTTGAGCACAAATGATTAATTGGGAAGACGTGAAGGAGAAATTCCTTTGGGATTACCCTTATTCAGCTTATGTTCTTTTTTTATGTAAAAAGCTGAATATTAAGTAAAAGCAAAATTATGACTTGATTCAAAATTATTTTATTAAAGATGATTAAATCTTACTATAATTAAATTCCACTATTATAAAAATGTTTCCAAATGCCATATAAAGTTCCCCTATTCAACACTGCACTGAAATTTGATGTAATGGGATCTGAGCTTTAGAAATAGTACAATTGTAATCTGGGTATTGAAAGAAAAGTCTTTGTAAATTGAAGAAAAAATGTTAAAGTTTGGTGGTATTACAGTATAGGTTTGGTGGTAATACAGTAAACTGCATCACTGAAACAAAATAATTGAAGTAAACTATCACTCATATTTAGTTCTAATGTAGTAAACATGGTTTACACCCATCATTATATATGGATATTCAGCATAACTGGATTAAGGGTAGGACAGAAATGAAGCCCAGCATTGTAGGTTAAAAGATTCAAAAATCTGAATATTCCACAATCTGAGCCATGCATTGTTACTGAATGTACTGGTCAGTGTTTTTACCAGAAAACATTCAATGAACTAAATCTGGATTCAGGTAAAATTGTTCAGGAACTTCTCCCTTCAAACAGAAATGGAACTTTGAGGTGAGCAAAACGGACTCCACCTCACAGGGAAGGCTAAGCTTACACGTTTTATAGAGATGGAGATTTGAGATGATGCAGACCTGTCATCTTACAGATCAAAGTCAACAAAATGAATTTAGTAATAATTCAACAAATATTTACTGAGTGCCTACAATGTGCTAGACACTGTTTTAGAAACTGAGTTTAAAACAGTAAACAAAACAGAAAAACACCTTGCCTTCATGGAGCTTACAGTACTCCAGAGGTGGAGACAGACAATATGCAAAATCAATAAGCAAAATGATGATGATGTGGTAGTGCTGATGGTGCTCAATGAAATGAAAAAGAAAGTAACCTAAATGAAATGCTAATCAAAGAATGCACACATCCCTGGGGGAAAAAACCATGGTAAAAATGTTCTATGCTTTGGCAGGACACAAACTGGTCAATTTACCAAGCAAGGCTTGCCTTTTCTCCTATCTTCCTTGAACTCTTAGTACTCCAAAAGTTACACGGTAGGTGTAGAATAATCCCAGGCAAAACTAGATTAGAAGTACTATTCTCAGAATACCAACAGGTCCTATGATTGCCTGACAGACTTCAAATTATTATCATATTAAAGAATTAAAAATTCTTTAATATGATACAACTATTGTATTTATAAAAATAACTTTAATCATTCTTCCTAATAACAATTTTCAAACTTACTCTCTGGGGTGGATAATGTTTTCAGGGGCAAGCTTACAGGGTAAACATAGCTCCATGCTGCATTCATTCCTGAGTGATTGTGAGATGCAGGTGCTAGCTCTCATTATTGTCAATCAAGCTTTCCAACACGTAGAAAAATAAGGCAGCATCCTCATCTGTGCTTTAATTTTAATTATCTTGTTTAGTATTTCGGCAAATGAAATGATTTTGGCTAGGTGAAACCCTAACTAACTTGGACAGAGCTGAGTTGTACCAAAACAATGGACAAAAATTGGGCTGGAAGTATAAAGCCATGAAAACATTAAATAGAATGAAGGCAAGAATCTAATAAGCCTTAAAGAACAGCTCCAATAAGCAAAGACTCTTCCAATTAGTCAGTATGGCACTTAACAGTCACTGGTGTTGTCCAAGTCAGTACCTGGCAAAAGGGCAGAAAACTCCCAGGAATCTGAAGGTTGTTAGTTCTTAAAATACTATAAACTATAAAACTGCCTGGTGGAATACACTGGATTATTGTACATCTTAGAAAATGTCTACTACCTTTCCTTTTTCAAAAGATTCATCCCTTCATATGCACTCCAAGAGACTTTCAACATTACTCAAAACCAATCTCTATCAAAACTCTCATTATGAACATTTTCTAAAGTAATTATTTGTTATAATGGCATTTAATGTGCATATTCATTTTCAAGAGTTCTAATCACTTAAAAATATGGGGTTACTCTAATTATTAACAAATAAGGCTACATATCTAAATTTATTTAAAAGGGAATCAGGCCAGGCCCAGTGGCTCACACCTGTAATCCTAGCACTTTGGGAGGCTGAGGCAGAATCGCTTGAGGCCAGGAGTTCGAGACTGGCCTGAGCAACATAGTGAGATCCCATCTCTACAGAAAACAAACAAAAAAAAAATTAGCTGGGCTTGATGGTTCACATCTTTAGTCCCAGCTACTTGGGAGGCTAAGGCAGGAGGATCGCTTGAGCCCAGGAGTTTGAGGTCGCAGTGGGCCATGATGATGTCACTGCAGTCTAGCTCAGGCAATAGAGTGAGAGACCCTGTCTCAAAAACAAACAAATAAATAAATAAAAGAGGGAATCAATACATGGTAAGAGGTGAAAAATGTCATATCCCCACAATGATGAGCATGTTCTCAAACTTGTCAAATACTCGGTTCCATGCTTATCCACATCTTCTTAAACTCTAAATACTCAGAAGTCTCCATTTAGGTATATTATCTGAAACAAGACTAGGAAATTCAGTTGGCAGTCATATTCTAAATTTCTAAACCACTCCCAGACCAAAAATTCCTATTAAAAGATGCAAAGTCCTTACATCACACTTACTAATTGTGTGGCTTTGGGCAAGTTACTTAATCTCATCTCATCAAAATCTCATCACCTAACTGTATATTAAAGCACCTAACTGTAGCATTGCTGTGAGGATTAAATGAGTTAACATACGTTTAGAACAGTATCTGGCACTTAGGAAATCCCCAATCAATGTCCCCAAACACCACATTCTCAAAAAAATCTCTCTTGATGTAGGGACTCCAGACCATATGCCTTTTTATTAGGGGAGAGAAAAAAGGCGTATTGTCAAATCATAACTACCTTCCTCTGGTATATAACACAGAAAATCCTCATTCAGAGTTCTAGACATTTCCCCCCTTACCATTCACAAATAAAGGAAAGTAATTTAAAGAGCTTTTATCTATTTCAAAATTTTGGATGATGCAACTTCTGATTCAGTTGGTACAAACCAAATGCCTATAGCACCCCAAGAACTGTGCCAGGTTCTATGTGGATAAAGATGTTTAAGACAGCCCAAAATTCTAAGCCAATGTTGAAAGATAAAAGAACTTTTCCTGAACAAAATGTTTCAGCAAATGACCTTCACCACCACCAAGGTCAAAGTATATTTTAGTTCTATGTACAACTTGATGAACAATTTAACAACCTAGCAGGAAAATAGCCTTTGGCACAATCATTCACAATCTCTTTCAAACTTAAGAGCAACCACTAGTATTTCATGGGCTTTATTTATCTCTGATTTAGGAACTCAGAATTTCCTAAGGAGGACAGAGCTCAGAAATCTGTACTACAAGTTTCCTGGGTGATGAACCTGGTTTAAGAACCACAGCTTTACCAGATTTGATTAGTTTTAGAGGGGCAGAAAGAGCAAAGCCATGTTTCAGAGCCTAGTCCTATAAACACCCCAGGGGACTGCCGCACCTCACCGCTCCAATGGCCAGCTCAGGGGCACAACTCAGAGAGCAGCGGGTAGAGCACTGACTGTCCTGCCCTGCCCTGCTTTAAATACTTTTAGATGCTAATTCTAATGTACAGTGACTTTAAATTTTGATTGGAGTATGGCAAAGCTCTATTTGACTACAGAATCTGGTATGGGAATTGAAGAATTTTCTCTCTTCTATGCCTGGAGTATTTTATCTTACAGGGCAAGATGGGGCGTGAAAAATGACATGATTAAAAAACTTCTAAGTGAATTCTGTGTACACGTCAAGTAAATATATTTGAATAGAAAAAAAACTCTTCATATACTGTTTACCCTATCCTCAAAATATCTTCTCTTTGTTTCTTTTTCCCCCGAACTGTCTCTCAGAAAAAGTAAAGATTTAGTACTTATCTATTCAAGTGTTTATAACTTAATTACTGAAAACATAATAAGGTCTAGAAGCAAGCAATAATGAATGTTATATCCTATAGCAAAGAACTCTTCCTAAAAAGAGCGAATAGCTTAGAATTACGTTATAGTTACCATGTGGTTAATTTCCCCCTTCACTTAGGAAATTCATTTTTTTAATTAAAAAAAAATTTTTAAAGGTCATCTCAGCTTCATAAGGAAATTCATTACTTTTAATTAAAAGGATACCTGTAACATGGAAAAACTATACATATCAGTGAGGAAAGGGTGCCAGCCTGTGGTAGCCACTAAGTTACTTTTTCACATACATACTATGCATATTTGTACCAGGGAGGCTTGAAATATTCAGGTATAGGTTTTCCTACACTTGAATTTTCTCATGTTCACAAAACAAGGAAAGACAAATTATCGTGCAAAACAGTATCAACAACTCTCAGCCACAGCATCAAAATAGGAAGTTAGCCAGCAGACACTTTGCAGCCAAGCTAGATCCTAAACAAAAAGTCTCTTTTGTACAAAGAAAAATGTTTTGCTTTTGTTTTTAAAAAAAGGCTGTAACTGGCAAATTTTTTTTCCTCAATGCTTGCCCCAAAGTTCAGTGTTGTAACTTCCTATTCCAGATGCCTACTGCATTAGTCAAATTGAATGCAAACATTCATTAATGCAAATGTGCTTCCAATTCTGCATGGTGGATGGATCCTCTTTCCAATCTTATTTTCATCTACTTTTCTTCCAATGTTTTCTAAAGAAAATCAAAGTATTTTCCAGCCTCCACTCTTATCAAAGGTTTCACAAGTAGAAACCAAATTTCAGTTTGATTTTGATTTTGTGTCTGATGGAGGGAGCATATCCTCCAGATGATACTAAAGTATATCACTAACAGCAATAATATGGTCAAGACAGTAATTTCTGCCTCTTCTGCTCTTATGATTTTAACATTAACTTCAAAATGACATCTCTAAAAAACTCTCTAAACCCTAAAATACAGCTAGTTTACTACCTGATCATCTTTATCATAGGTGCAGCAGTCATGATCATGACCTTAGAGTCCTCTGTCTGTCACTTACTCGCTGTGTTACCTTCAGCAAGTTGTTTCACCATTTTAAACTCCAGTTCCAACTGGTTAAAGAGCTAGTCCCTTTCCTCCATAGAACTGGCTGTGAAGATTAAACAAGATGATTCATATAAAATACTAGGCATAGTAAAAGCTCAATAAAAATTAGCCACATACTACATCTATATTTCTGTCAGTATCTTTGTATCTTTTATAAAACCCAAGAAAACATTAAAATTTACTCCTCTATTTTGAAACTCTCAGGGATTAGGATGAAATGTAACACTGCTTGAAGGAAAAAGGAATCCATAAGCAGAAGACTGCAAGGACCTACTAAGGAGCACAACTTATTTAAGGAACTGATTATTCCATTGACGTTCGAATTACAAATCTATTCATATCAAAAGTTTAATTTCCTAGCTCATGAAGCTGCTGATATTTCATTGTAATTACAAATCTATACATATAAAAAAGCTCAACTTCCTAGCTTATGTACCTGTATTCTCAAAGTAGTACAATTTAATAAATATCACAAAATTTACTTTTAAAAAATTTAACTGCCCTTTACTCAGTCCAAATTAATGACACTTTTTGTATGTGCATCTCCCTGAAACCCAATAATGATAATTATTACTTCAGGATTAAAAATACAAGTCATTCTTAAATCTAAAAATGTTCTACTTAATTAATGTTACATATTGCTTAATATGCTTTGGGTATGTAAAAATAAGGCACAGTTTCCCAAGGCTAGATGGCTAAGGGATATGAAGCCAAAGAGATTAGCTGGGTTAGTGCCAGTGATGGACTCAAGGCGCATGCTGGTGGTAACAGTCATTTTGAAAGGCCTGTGTGGAACTAGACTATTCCCAGCATCCATACTCCCCTCCCCAGGGTTTTAATGCAGTTAACCAAGTAACCAACAACTTCCTCTTCCCTAATTTTTATTATGGCAGACTAGAAGCTACAAATCTTGGCTACTCTAGAATACACCCAATCACCTGCCAAGGTGTTCCCTCAAACAACTGAACGGGCTGACCTCTAAACCTGCCAGTGAAAGAGCCCAACTGCGCTACTTTTCTGTCATGTGCTTTTTTCCTTTTGCAGGAGAAAACGCTACTAATAGAGGCTAGATTGAAACGCTTTCAGGGATATGGCATTTTTAACTGCCTCTTAAAAATAAGACCATCCTGAATCTGCACTGGTCAAAATAATTTTTTGTAAGCAAAAAGGGAGAATGACAAATGTATGCTCATTTACAAACTCCAATAGGCACTGGAACTGAAGCCTACCTAAACATTCATTTTTAATTAGAAAATTCCTTTTTATTTACCTCCATTTTACTTGAGTGTATGTGCGATTATTGCTAACAGATTAAAGTAATTTTTAAAGCTATGACAGTTATCTTTTCAACATTTCACACATTAGGTATATTGGGCATATGTTACATTGTTATACTCTTTAGAATATCAACTATCCCCTTTCTGTATGAAAAAAGTGTCTTGAAGTTAGAATGTATTTTTAAAGGTCTAAAATACTTACAATAGAGGAAATACAATTATTTGTTCTATTTATATTATATTTTTCTTCCAGAGTAGAGTAAATATAATACCTATTTGCCCAAATTATTAAATTTCTCATTTTAAAAAAACCTTAAAAACATAAATCTGGGCCGAGTGCAGTGGCTCATGCTTGTCATCCCAGCACTTTGGGAGGCTGAGGTGAGAGGATCATTTGAGCCCAGGAGTTTGAGACCAGCCTGGGCAACCTGGCAAGACCCCGTTTCTACAGAAACTTTAAAAATTAGCGAGATCCTGTCTCCATAAATTAAATAAATAAAGAAAGAAAGAAAGAAAGAAAGAAAGTCAAGTTTAAGAACATCTACTTTATATGTTTGAGTTACTTTGTAACATTCACAAAATTTCTATCTTTTAATGTAAACACATTAGTTTCAAAGGTCATGATTTGATATCTAACTTCATACAATGAGGCATATTATAAAGGAGGTGGGGGCTCCAATGTCATCAGTCTGAATTAAAAGTAACAAATTGTCTGTCACGTTTCCTAAGAAGCAGATCAAACCAGGCAAAAATTTTACGACATTCATTCTATCCCATTATGTTTTTAGTCTTCTAAGGTCAAAGTCTTTTGCAGCTAGGGAATTCCAGCTACGACAATAAACTTTGCACAGGGATTCTTAGACCTATCTAGTGATTTTAATTACCTTTTTTTTTCTTTTTTAAAATAAAGGTTTTCCATTGACCTATATTTGGAATCTAGTACAATAGCACAAATGAAACAGTTTCATTTGTTAACATAAATTGAAGAAGCACATAGAGAAGAGACTCTCTGTCTCTTTCAGATTCTTGCCAATGCTACCCCCACAAATCCAATTCCCTTCCCTACTGGTTGATAGATGGTTGATAGATTAAAAAAAAAACCAAAAAAACCCACAACTTAATCTGTAGGACAAGAAGCCTTACTTGCCAAAAAGTTAACTGACTTGTTCAATGTTCCGAGGCAATCTGGAACTAGCCTAGCTCTTAGGACATATCTCAGATAAATTCACATTAAAATACTCTAGCTAGGTTGGTATTTTTATAATACACTGGAAGCACACTTTTACATTGTTTTTCCAAACCCAATACCTCTCTAAACCAGTTACATAACTGCAAATCAATACATTAAACGCGCTCTGCCTGTGGGGTGTTTTCTAAGCTACAATTCTATCTGCTCCAAATCCCGTGGGCAAGGTTTTAATTTTTAAGGAATACTCAAAACTACACCTAAGGCTTGTGCTCTGTCAAAAGGTCGAGCCAACCTCATTCTACTTTATTAACCTTTACAGGAAACCCACTGGAAACTGCTAAATAGAAAGAACTGGCTTGTAATTAGTTTTTATTTTAAGGGATTTAGGGGCAACAGAAGACTTGTGCTTCATATCCCCAGTTACAGCCTCTTTCTCAACATTTTTCTTTTTATTAATGCACAAAAAAAAAAATTACAGACTTGCCTTGTGAGGTCGAAAATAGAGATACAGGCTGAGAGGAAGAGGAAGAAACAAAGGAATCTGAAAGAAAATATACAGCATGAGAATTTGACAACCTCACACAGGAATTTTAACTTCAACTTTCTTTTTGGGGGAGGGGGCAAGCATCATAATTTCATCAGGTTTAGCAAGGAGGAAAACTCCAAATAATTTCCAATTATCATTTTCACTCACCTGGCAGCAAAACCTTATTTTCAAGATGTGTTTCTAAGTTAACCAATTCATTTTTTTTTTTTTTTAGTCAAACATTCTCACCTTCAAAGGAAGAAAAGAGGAACCCCTAGCATTTTAAATCCAGTATAACCTCAAGAACAGATGATGCTCCTTTGCTACTCTGTTTGGGAAAGGGAAAACAAGTATCTGAGTACTAATTATTACGTGCTTTTAACCATTTTCAACTGCACTTTGAGGAGTTAGCCATTAATATGAGCATTTAAAAATATCTAATTGGCAAATATGTGAAGTTGAACTGGAATATTCAATTGTACTACTCCTTGAAATTTGGCAACATATATCAAAATTTCAAATGCACATATCCTCCTCCTCCTGCCCTGCCATGCACATACTCTTTAACTCAGCAGTTATACCTCTAAGAATTTATTGTACAGACATATTTGCATACATGTACAAAGATATGTGTATGAGAATATTCATAAAAGCACTGGTTATAAATACTAGGAATACTAGTAAACAGAAAACTAGTTAAAAAGTTACATCTAAACAATGAAATACTTGCTGCCATGAAAAAGAATGATGTACAGTTATACAGTCATCCCTTGGTATCCTCAGGGGATTAATCCTGGAGCTTCGCCATACCAAAATTCACAGGTGCTCAAGTCCCATATATAAAATGGCATAGTATTTGCACATAAGCTCCATATATCCTCTCATATACTTTAAGTCATCTCCAGATTACTTATAATACCTAATACAATGTAAATGCTATGTAAATAGTTGTTATACTGTTTTTAAAATTTGTATTTTTTATTGTTGTGTTATTTTTAATTTTTTAAACATATTTTCCATCTGTGGTTGGTTGAATCCACAGATGCATAACCTGAAGATACAGAGGGCCAACTGTATACGTACACACAGTCCATATATGTATTAAATTTAAGAAGCAAAGTGCAGAAGTGCATTCAGCATGCCCATATGTTAAACAAAGGAGCTAGCAAAAAGGATTGCAAAGTCTGGGGTGGGAGGGCGACCTACTTTTCACTACAATCTTTGGCCCTTAAAAAAAAGAAAACTAAGAATATAAATGACCTTTTCCATAAAAATACTAAAAAATTAATAGAAATAGCCATGTGAAAAACAAAACCCTCCAAAAATACCCCTAAATAATACTGAACTTTACACATTAATTCCCTTTTTTCTTGCAATTATAAAAATGTTTTCACAAATATTAGAAATATACTTAAAACTAGAAGACTGCTTTAAAGGATTGGGTCATAACTACCTCTGTAAGTGCTAATTTAAGAAAACTATTTAGTGGCAAACAGGCAGTAACTCACTTAGGACTGGAATTTTAAAATTCACTGCTTTATAAATTATCTTAAAATGAAGTATCATAGTTACTTCTACAAATTAAAAACAGTGCTCCTTTCCTTTTTTAAAGGAGGCATGTTTACCTAGCTCTTTAATGTTTCCAGACGGGTCCATTTCTATATGCATTTATCATCAACATTAAATCTCTGCCAGCTGATGAATTTAAATCTCGACAAACCTGAAAAACCAAATGCTTTAAGTAAGCCCAATGCCAAAAGAGATCCTATGAACTTGCCAGCTGTTTGCCTTTTCACTCCACCTAATACTCCCTCCTAATGGAAAATTTCAACATGCAGGTTTTTATGCATAGCATTTGTTCTGATACAGAACACAGATAACCAGTAATAGTTTGCAACAATATTCCATGAGGTTTCTAACTTATGAAACCACATTGTATTCATACTCCATATTTATGCCACAGGGAACTGAACCCCAGAATGGTAGTGCTCTTAATTCTCAAATGCTATTAATGAAATAATTTTAAGTAGCTACGTTCAGGCCCTCCCTGTGTTAGCACTGGTAATACTGTGCCCACAAGTAGCTGAAAAAGAAATACAGACCAGTAAAACTGTATGAGCTGTGATGCAGCAGAGGTGGCCACTAGGGTAAATTAAGAATGTTTCAGAAGAGATGGTAAGCTTGGTCTTAAAGAATGTTCATCAGGTGAACCAGGAAGGGGAAGGAATTCTAGAGAGAAGGAACAACTGGCCTGATTCCAAATGGCTTTAAATGTCACGTAATGAAATTTGGATTATATCCTTTGCGAAATGAGGAACCATTAAAGGTTTTTAGTTTAGACATGAGAGTGACAATATCACGCGTTTTAGAAAGAACTGGGGCACCAGGGTAGGGCATGGACTGAATTAAAAAGCTACTGCATAATCTTGGCAAGAGATGAAGGCTTGCACTAAGGCAGTGGGCATGAGAATGAGGGGATAGATTTGACAAGACACAACAGCCAGGTCTTAGAATCATTTGACTAAATGTTGGAGACCAGAGAAGTAAAAGTCGAAGTCCTATAAACGTAGTAGTTACAAAAGCAGTAGTTCCTTTCAGTACAAGTCAAAATGGTGCTCATTACCAAGATGCCCACTCTTTTGTTACAATACTAAGTTGGAAAGCTTTCTTTGTACAATTTATTGGAGTAAATGTATATGCAATCAAAAAAGACCAACAAGTAGAACTATTGTTGCAAAAGAAACAAAATTAGAAAGTCTGACAGAAACAAAATGGACTGTGTAAACAGGAAATTTGTTACATATATATACACACTTACGCATACCAACCTAAATGCTCACCAACTGATGAGTGGACTAAAAAAAAAAATGTGGTGTATATATGTTTGTATACACACACACACCGTGGAATACTACTTAGCCATCAAAAAGAATGAAATAATGTCTTTTGCAGCAATTGGATGGAACTGGAAGCCATTATTCTAAGTAACCCAGGAACAAAAAACCAAATACCGCATGCTCTTACTTATAAGTGGGAGCTAAGCAATGAGTATGCATGGTCATACAGAGTGACTTAATGCAGTGGTCCCCAACCTTTTTGGCACCAGGAACCGGTTTCATGGAAAACAATTTTTCCACAGACTGGGGTGGTGAGGGCATGGAGCTCAGGTGGTGATATGTGGCTAGGTTCCTAACAGGCTGCAGACCGGTACCGGGCCTTGGCCTGGGGATTGTGGACCACAGATTTAATGGACATTGGAGACTCAGAAGGGGGGGGGGGAAGTGTGTACAGGATGAAAAACTACCTATTGGGTACAATGTACACTATTCAGGTGACATGTATATTAAAAGCCTAGACTTCGCCACTATGCATTTCAGCCATGTAACAAAAGACCACTTGACCCCCTAAATCTATTAAAAAAAAAAATCCTGAAGAACAAACATTTAAAAAAAAAAGAAGTTGAGAAGATAAAAAGAATTAGTAGGAATTAGCAGGATGAAATCTCAAGAATAGGAAATGCACAGGATCAGAAAGTAGATGAGTGGCTGCCAGCGCATGGGGGACAGAGCAACAGGGAGTGACTGCTAACAGATACGGGGTTGGGGTGATAAAAATGTTCTGGAATTAGATAGTTGTGATGGTTGTACAACTTTGTGCATATACCAAAAACCACCTTAAAATGGTGAATTTTATGAACACAGAGTAGCAGCCAGTGAGGGAGAATATGTGGCATCATGGAAGACTGAAAGGCATTTCAAGGACGGGGGAATGATCAATTATGCCAAAAGCTGTTGAGAAGGCACGTAAGTGGAGGCCTGAGAAGTGACTACTGGATTTAACAATGTGGAAAATAACTCGGTAAGCTTGACCAGAGAAGATTCTGTAGAGCAATGGAGCAAAAAGGCACTTGCCTTAGGAACCATGGAACCAGAAATTAAGGCTTTTAAGTTAAACTGATCACTGAATTCAAGAAGGTGAATGAATCACTTTTATCACATATTGCTTCAAATTTTAAAGAGAGGCAGTGTATTTATTTGAATGAGAACTGAATTGAACCCTCAATCCCTTAGTTCTATCCCCACATCAATTTCATGTGCCCAAACCTTTCATGTTCACAAACCTTTGGGCATTACTCTCTCCTTTTTTTTTTGGAGGGGGAGAGTCTCGCTCTGTTGACCCAGCTGGAGTGCAGTGGCATTATCAGAGCTCACTGCAACCTCAAACTGCTGGGCTCAAGGGATGCTCCTGCCTCAGCCTCCCAAGTAGCTGGACTACAGGCATGCACCACCATGCCCGGCTAATTTTGTTCTATTTTTGGTGGAGATGGAGTTTCTATTTTCGTTAGAGATGGGGTCTCGATCTTGCTCAGGCTGGTCTCAAACTCCTGGTCTCAAGCAATCCTCCCACCTCGGCCTCCCAGAGTGCTAGGATTACAGGTGTGAGCCACAGCGCCCAGCCCTGGGCATTAATCTCTCTGAGCCTCAGTTCCCAATCTATAAAATGGGGTTTATATTGATACCTGCCTGCCTCATAGATAAACATAATACACGTCTTTTCTCCTAATGAAAATAGCCTCTAGAGGGATGACCTATGTTTTATTTACCTTTCTGTCTTCCATAGCACCTAGCTAAGAGCTTTAATGTATGCTCAGTTGTTGAATTAATGTATGAGCACGACTTAAACCATAAAGCAATACACAAATGTATGACATCATAAAAACCAAGTTCGTACCTCATATGTAAAATTAAGAAATGAAGACAACACTCACTGATGAAATACTTTCAAGTAACAGGACAAAAGGGTCTCTATTATTTTTGCTAAAAAAATGTTTTCCAGAATACCCTTCCATATATCCTGAAGGGCAAGCTTCCAATGAAGAACATGTCAAAAAGTTTACACGCCCCCTCCTGCTTAGGTTATGATGATGTGGTTACAGTGGGTAATAAATCAGTTGATTGGAGAAATCAGATAAGAATATTTATTTGAGTAGGGTGAGGTGGTGCACATTTATAATCCCAGCTACCAGGGAGGCTGAGGGGGGAGGATTGCTCAAGCCCCAGGAATTTGAGACCAGCCTGGGCAACATAGACCTCACCTCAAAAAAAAAAAAAAACACAAGAGTGAGCCACCTGCTGATAATCAACCCCCTCCCATAATGTAAAATGGAAATACAAGCCCTGTTACAGTATTGAAAGAGAGTCTTTCTGAAGCTGCAATATCACGGAGTAACATGTCTTACATACTCGTAAGTCACAGATGTGCAGTAAAAGACTTCAATGATGCAATCACAAGCAATATTGATTACAGCTAAACTTATTTAACATACACACGTCTTTCAAAACATCTACACCATACCATATGATCCAAAATAACTCTAGAATTAATAGCTGTTATAAATGAATAGAATAAAAGGTCAGTTTTCTGGATAACCTCTGAATGAGTTAATTATATGAACAAAATATCGTCTTGGTAATTTTTATCTAAAAAGTTTGCTATGGAAATTGATATATTTTTTCACAAGTCTGTATCCTTTAGGAGGCTAAATTCATTGTTAAAAATAAAGTTGGACACAAACTATAAGCTAAGTACACACAACAAATATGCATACTTAATCATTTATATTACAAAACCTACTTATTTGGAGCCTTTGTAATTTTACTCAGAATTACAGAAACGGTATATTCTATGATTAAAGATAGTCTAAAGAGAAATGCCTTTTCTGCGGAACAAACTCTTGGCTCAAACAAAACTGGAAAGCTTAACTTTCCCTTTTCCTTTCAATGATATGTTGCCAATTCCTTCACTACCAAACTTCATTTTACAAGTGCTTGAAACATACACAGGATTAGACAGGTAACTCCTATACCAGGACTAATACATAATTTCCTCACAGGAGAATTCAATAAAAGCAATCATATTAGTTTTATTTTGTTTTCAGATCATTTCTAAAATACTAAAAATAAAAACACTGACGCTCCTACCAGCAACTTAGTAAACAACCCCCTAGAGGGCACGCTTGTAGCTCTGACTACAAGTGTGCAAAAGCAATATATGTAACCTAAATGTTTGTACCCCTGTAATATTTTGAAATAAAAAAAATTAATTAATTAAAAAAAAAACCTAGAGACGTCAAATTAGGGTAAAGGTGCATCTGTTAAATATATGTAGACTGGTTGTTTAATTTGATCAGAGTGGTTCAGTTACTTGTGAATTTGACAATAAAAGAAAACAGCATTGAGGCTGGGAGTGGTGGCTTATGCCTATAATCCTAGCACTCTGGAAGGCTGGGGTGGGAGGACTGCTTGAGGCTAGGAGTTCCAGATGTCTCTACAAAAATTAGCCAGGTGTTGTAGCCCCCCTGTAGTCCCAGCTACTTGGGAGGCTGAGGCAGGGGGATCGCTTGAGCCCAGGAGTTTGAGGCTGCAGTGAGCTACGATCATGCCATTGCACTCTACCCAGGACAACAGAGCAAGACCCGGTCTCCAGAAAAATAAATAAATAAAATTAAAAAATAAAATTAAGGAAACTGAGGTTCAGGATTTGCACAAGGTCACACAATGTTTTTCTTTTTTTTGCCAGCCAAGTACTAACCAGGCTCGACCCTGCTTAGCTGACGAGATTAGGCATGTTCAGGGTGGTATGGCCATAGACAGGTCACACAATTATTAAGAGACAGGGCCAGGATTGAAATCTGTGGTTTCTGTGGTTCAAATCTGTGTTTTTATCACGTTATTATACTGCCATTGATAATCTGACATGAATATAATACACAGATTATGGCAGTGTTGAACAGGTGGTTACATTTCTTTTTATTTAAGGGTTGATTAGAAACACGACTTATATACTTACATTTGACTGATATGTTAGAACAAAGTGTGAAAACGATGCCACAAAAAGTATACAGAACTAAGTTTCATGAGTGAGGAAAGAAATATCTAAAGCAAAACCTTTTTTTGTAATTGCCCAAGCTGTTTTTCCTTTGAGCTAATTTCTACGAACGGACTTATGAAATGTGGCTTTATTTTGGCATCATGATTTTCATAACAATAAAGAGCAGTCTCTAGCAAGTTACAGAATTTCAACATCATATCAATTGTAAACTATTAAAGCACTTTTAAAGTTCAGACAATAGACATATATCTATACTTGATGTCTAATAAAGGCAACTTTCGCTCTGAAAAGAACACTAAATACTTCAGTCCCTTTTACCTCAACCTCAAATTTCTGCCTTTGAAGTCTTCAGTTTCCTTCAAAGACAGAAATCTGGGAAGCCATCCTGGCCCCTGACCTCTTCTCTAAGCATACTATATTACTGGTTGCATTAGTACCTAAGGCACTGGACCAGAGACTGCCATCACTCATTCTCTATGTGTATGTAGGAACAAATATTTCTAAAATTCATCACTGGACAGGTCAGTCAAGACAAAACTGTTTTTTGCAGGACACTAAGCAATCACTTATTCTTCTTTAACTAAAACCAAGAGGAGCCTGGTGAAAGAACATGAAGCTTAAGGCTGACAGCAACACTTGCAGATTTTTTAAACAATCAAGGTAATTTTTTGGCATCTACATTTTCAATAAGTTTTAGAATAAGAAACTTCACCTTATTTTTGTGTTGCAAAAGCTTAAGACATTTCCTTTGTGAGATGGAGAAACCATTCTGCAAGGAGGAAGGGCTTCTGCAATACATTGCAGTATCTTAAGTAAACTTTTATATTCAAGTAGTGACCCAGCAAACCAGGATACTGCATTGGGCCCCCCAACACTGTATTAATGCTTTTCAGACAATATTAATGCACATTTTCAATAGATAAGAGTTTAAGATAAAGTATCTGTTTATTTTTCAGGTGTACCTTACCAGCTGGTAAATTTGAAGATTTACTGAACAAATACTTACAAAGTACTACCATATATCCGACACGTTCTAAGTGTGAACAGTGATAAAGTGTCTACAGCTGATCTAAGAAATACAAATTATGTAATAAAATTTTACTAAGAAACAATGGGTGAAAACTGAGGCACTTAATACTATCAGAAAATGTAATGCAAACCCATGTATTTGAAACACCACTTCAGAATACAAATTCCACTACTTTTGGCAAAATGCATAATTTTAGGAACTTTTCCACTGTCATAAAGAGGAGTGCAAAAAATAAGCAAGGTAAAGCCAATAATAAATAAGAATTGTGACAAGGATAAATGATATCAGAAACATAAGCCAAACAAATATATGTTATTAAATTTATATTGCCAACTTAGGGTCCACTCAGTGGTGGTGGTATGTGTATCTGTGAACAAAATAATCTTATTTCATTGACCTATTAAAAGAGCCAGTTCTTTCATAAGCGCATTAAAAGAATTAAAAAGTTGATTCTCAAACGATTTCATCATTTGGTTATAAATGTTAGGACTAAATTTTTTTTTTTTTTTTTTTGAGACAGGGTCAGCTCTGTCACCTGGGCTAGAGTGCAGTGGCATCATCATAGCTTATTGCAACATCAAACTCCTGGGCTCAAGCAATTCTCCTGCCTCAGCCTCTGGAGTAGCTGGGACTACAGGCACATGCCACCACACTAATTTTTAAATTTTTTATAGAGATGGGGCATCTTGATATGTTGCCCAGGCTGGTCTGAAACTCCTGACCTCAAGCAATCCTCCCACCTCAGCCTCCCAAAGTGCTGGGATTACAGATACAAGCCACGGCACCCGGCCCCACACTTAATTTTAATGCCTGCTAACTAGAATGACTCTTTAACGCTTAACATCTGTCTTATCTTGACCACAAAGGGCTAATTCCTAAAACTTAGGTCTGAATCAAAAATTGAAAATCAAGAAAAATCAAAAGGTATGCACGAAAGGGACGACCCCAAACAGTAACCCAAAAGACCAAGTTGCTAAGTTATAATGAAGCTGCTGTTCATCTGGACCTTAGCCCACAACACAAAAATTTGGAAGAGAAACAGTGGTGGTTTAAAGGGAACAAGGATTCCAAATTTGCTGCCTCATTCTTTCATCTGCAGAAGCTTCCTCTGATACTGCCTGTTTCTACTGAAATGGCCATAACCACACTGGAAAATTCAACAGGGCTCCAAAGCTCGTAGGTGGAAATCCACTGTTAGAAAAACATGTGGAGAATATATTGAAGGCTAAGATCAGAAATTATATGTTCTTTGGAACAATCAACCCAAGATTCTGCCAAAGGAGACAAGGAAGCATTTTAAAACCTCTCAAAATCCTTTATCATAACTAAATAGAAAGCAAAATTATCTGTACTCTCCCAATTTCATGGCCCTTCCTTTCACAAAACTTTTTTTTTTTTCCTTCAACGACTCAGTTCCTTTAAGAACCACCACCTGCCCATGGTGCATTTTTTTCCTCAAGAAGGCATCTGCACTGCAGATCTCTGCATAAGGGGAGCTTGCCAGCCAGCTCCCACTAACAAGCAGACGCATATACAATGGAAACTAAAAGAGGCCTGCAGCTTCCCTCCAAGTCTTCCACAGAGATGGGAGAAGGGGGTTCAGCCAGCCCCTGCTTTGTCTGAATTTTCTCCCCCTCCCCCTTTCTGCAGTAAACAACTCCTTTTGTTATACTTCCATCAACAACAGCCCACAGAAAACATGAAATCAAAACATGTTGATGGCTTGTCATGACTCTATTTATTATCTTCTAGAATATAAGCGACTGATTGCACGTCCCCACCCCCACGCAGCGCCAGTGAAGAAGAGCAGGCTGTGTTGCAGATACAGCCACGGATCCATCTTGGACCATCAGCAGCTCCCTCCCAAATCTTCCCAGAGCTATTCTCATCACGCCTCCTTCCACCTCGGAGCCTAAGAAAAATCGGGCATTCATAGTCTAGCCAAAAACAGTAAAGAAAAGGGCAACATTGCTTCCATTAAACTTCCTCGTGCTCCCCATGGGCAACCCCCCCAAAAAATTTTTAAGGACTATTCTAAGTGCTTGATTATGTCAACACCAGCCTGCAAACCTGCCATGCAACCCTTTCGCCACCATCCCCTCGAAATCCTAACGAATCATCTCTTCCACGACCCACCTGCCCCAGTGCTCTTAACCTCTCTAATCCTCCACTCCACCACCCCGGTTCAGAAGAGGGCTTTCGCCTCCCCGAACACGGTTCATCGTATGCATCGAGCAATCCTCCATTTTATCCCACCCTCCCGCGAGCTGGTGTTTTTCCCCACCGGCCCTGCCTCGGCGTTAACACCCACTCTCCAGACTACCTCCCCGCCCCCAGCCTGTTTTCCCCACACCCCGCTATTTCCTCACCGCCTGCACGACCTTATGCTCCCCTCCCCCTTTGCCCAATTTCCAAACGCTCGTCCCCCGGGGCGGAAGCCGTCAATAGTCAAGGGTAATTCGCCCGCCCCCCACGTCCTAATCCCCCCCAGTCTCCGGGCCCCCGCGCGCCTCACCCGCACAAGAGGAGCCGCAGGTCTTCGCCCCCAGGGCGGGGCAGGCCCCCGGGCTCCCGCCGCCGCCGCCGCCGCCGCCGCCGGGCGCGGACGGCTCGGCGCCGGAGGACGACGAGGAGACGGACGGGGACTGAGTGGCCGCCGACGGCTCCGCCATGGCTATGCGAGCAAGGGCGGGAGAAGGGTGAAGAGAGACGTGGGGCGGGAGAGAGGGAGGGGAAACAGAATAATCGGGCAGCCTGCTCTCCTAGGTCCCTTCCCTCTGCCTGCTCCGAAGACAGACTCCGACAGACTGACTGACTCAGCCGAGCACAGCGAGAGGGCGGGAGCGCGAGCGCGCACGCGCACAGACGCCCCTCGAGCGGGCGCCGAAGCGCGCAGAGACGCAGGGCGCAGGCGCAAGAACTGCCTCCTCGCGCTCCCGCAGGGAAGGAGGGGCAAAACTGGCCTCCCGCCGCGCCCCGCGCGCGGCCCGGGTGGGGCGCGCCCCTCGGGGACCAGACGCAAGAGGCGTGGCCGGGCACCAAGCTCCGCCCACTGCGGCCGGCGCGGGGGACTGCGGCGTAGTTTTCCCTCCGAGCTCTTTACGTAAGTGTTTTCGGGTGGCGGGTTGTGTATTTTAACGATAGAAATTTCTTTGTGCTTCCATTAGGTGGAAACTTTGCCGTAAATTCCACAGTCGTTGTCTTTCGGTTGGTGCGTTTCCCCTGTGACTCCAACAAAAAATGAAAACCAGAGTGTAGAGTAGGCCCCCTCTGCAAGGTGCTTCACGAGCTCACCTGGGCGTGTCGTAATGTCGCCTCTCCAAGAGGCAGAGGTGGCACGGTCCCCCATTTCGTAGGTGGGGAAAGATGCTATACAGAATGAAAAACTGTTAGTCATTCCAAGCACGTTGCAATGCAGCCGCAGAACCTGCTTCCTGTTCTTATCTCGTTACTGTTGCGGGGGGTGGGGGGGTGTCCAACCTTGGGTCTTACGGTTGTCTTTTCCTCCGACTAGGCTCTCAGCTAGAGAAGCACTGTTTTGGAGAAAAAAATGCTGAGCTGATGAAGGAAGAAGAGCCAGAAGATGAGAACATCCTGGCTGTGATTATGGGGGAGGGTGATAAAATGAGGTATTAAAAATTCAGAATAAGAATAAAGCTGGAGGCAGTGGCGGCACCTGTCGTCCCAGCTACCAGAGAGGCTGAAGTGAGAGGATCCCTTGAGTGCAGGAGGTGACTCCAACCTGGGCAACATAAGGGAGACCCCCGCCCCCCACTCCTCCACCCCCATCTCTAGAAAGAAAAAGAGCTAAAAAATTGAGAATAAAGCACAAAATACACACAGTTGAATTTTATTCATGGCCTAAATGGGGTCCTTAGCAGAATATGCATTTGAAACGAGACATCTAGCTTACATTGGATTTTATTCATTTTTTGCTGCTTCTGAGTTGGCTTGCCAAATTCAAAGCCTTCCCTACATTGGGTCAAAATATTTGAAAGGTGCATAATTTTTTTTAAAGGGGTAATGTGTCCTGGAAATAATAAAAATCAAGGCTGTAGGCTTTGTCATTGCTAAAGCAGCAATCGATGACCCAAAGTGCAATTGCAGGATCAGCAGATCCTGTAAAGATGCAACCTCATGAAGGGGGAGGTGGTCAGCCAGACCGCCACAGAGTGGAAAAGCGATCTGAGCAGTGGAAATCTTCTAGAACAGGCTGTAGACTACATCTGCCCTTGACAGTTTTTAAGGTCAGGTAAAGCCCAGATGGGGGGCAGGGAGAACCCCTGGCCATTGCAACACTCTGAAAAAGGCACAGAAGAATATTTCCCAAAATAACTTTGTGGCAAATATCTTACCCTGGCACTTACAGCATCAGCTGATAATGCAGCAAACTGTCCCTTAGATGGCAAAGGGAAATAATAGCTGATCTGAGAACCAAGCCAGTTATCTACCCATTCTGATACATGCATATGTTTTTAAAATATCTATATTATTAGGTGCTGAATAATGAAATAAATGATGCAGATACCTAACTCTAACAGCACTTGCTAGAATCTGGAGACCCCAGCTGGAAAGGAAGCCCATTTCTCTAATATCTAGAAACAGAGAAAAGACATTAAAAATCAAGACATTCATGTGTTCTTGCTTGTCTCTTCAGACCCTTCAGAGATTTTTTTTACATAAGAAGCCTTTGTGTGAGGTCTAATTTCTGAAGCTGTCTTTTCTTTCTGCTTTCTCTTGTTTGCTTTACCAGTGAACATGCCTGAGATTGATTCTTGCTTGGGATGTTTGCTTATTTGTATATATGATTTATTCCATGAATGTTTACTGATCACTTGTGTGTATGACATAATCCTGGGAACTTTGGAGGGACCCAAAAAATAAAATATGTTTGTCTTGACTTCAGTGAGTTTACAAGCTAGTTGGAGCGTACAACATATTCACATAAAGTTAAATAATACAAATTAAATAGCAACCAAAAACAATCCCAAATAACACAAAACCATAGTGCTTTGATTAGATGGCAAGCGAATTGTGTGAATTTAAAAGAGAGGAGGGAATCACTATAGTTATAGTGGCTTGGGGAGGTTTTATGAAGAAGCTTAAAGTTGGATAGGAGTTTGGAGTTGTAAGGAGGTCTTTAAAGGCAGGGAAGACAGGGGTTCCTTTTGTGCATGTATGCAAAAAGGTACTCTTGTGGGCAGATGAATCACAAAAAAAGAACCTCTTCTTCCCACCCTAGCCCATGATGCAGTTCCATGCTGACTTGTCTAGCAGAATGTGGCCTAGATTTGATCCCTTCTTGCCCCTTCCCTCCACAGGCTGCCTTGGTGAACACACAGATTGCACAGCTATATGTGGTGGCTGAAGGCTCAAAAGTGTGACTGTGTGTCATGTGTTTTGGGTGTTGGTTATCCCAAGTTGGCTGAGCTGAGGGCTTGAATTGGGACAAGAGGGAAGATGTGTTGGGACCAGAGTGTGGAGAAGCAGTAGTATGGCACTAAAGAACTGAGGCTTTGTTTTAAGAATAAAGGGGATTCAGTGAAAGTTTCTGGGCAGGGAATGGCTCAGATGAGGTTTTTGAAGTGCACACTCTGGAGTATAACTATTTCCCAGGAGTTCCATCGAACAACTTTTGCTGCTGAGGCACCCTGCTAGGTCTCCTCATCCTGTCTTTATAGGACTGGTAATGTCTCACATGGCGTTCTTTTTTTTTTTTTTCAGAGACAGGGTCTCACTCTGTCACCCAGGCATGATCATAGTTCACTGTAGCCTCAAACACCTGGGCTACAGTGATCCTCCTGCCTCAGCCTCCTGAGTAGCTGAGACTGCACGTGTGTGCCACCACACCCGGCTAACCACCTCAGCTTCTAAGCCATCTTGTTACCCTGTTTTTTCTTGAGTTTTAGAAAAAAATTACATATTGTAATTTAAAAATTTTGAATACATTCACAGGTCATTCATACATATATACACACACACATACATACACATATTTAAACGTATATATACTGTGAAGTTTTCTTTTATCACTAACCCGTTATACCCCTCCACACATACATAGGATCTTCTTGTGGCAAACACAAACAAAAGTGAATACAGGAAGTCTATATCCTTATCCACCCTTTTTAACACAAATGATAACATGCTATGCATAGCTATGCGGATTGCCTCTTTTCCTTCTAGTGATCTTTTTAGTGTCTTTTTTGAAATGTTAGACAGCTGTGCTGTTGGCTAAAATACCAGTAATGAAGCAGCTGACAAGGTCTTAAGCTTTTACTGTGTTACCATGTTGATGGCCTAATAGTCAACTGTACGACACCTTATGAAGTGGGGTTGAATATTTTCTTTTCATAAACGAAGACACCAAATCATTACATTTTACACACAAGCAAAATAAAGTACAGACATTTAAATGAGTCCCAGGGATGCAGTATTCCAATCTATCCCTTCCAAGTTGCTTAAACACCTATCTGGCACATGGATGGTAGAAGGCTGAAGTTTGTCCCAGTATAGTCAAGGTGAGTAATATTTACTTGGCTGTTTATCCCACAAGACTGTGAGTCTCTGGAGGACAGGAATGTGTCTTAGGCAGCATTACTGTCTATCACAGTACCTGGCACATAACAAATGCCCTATTTTTGGAAAGCTTTTGAACCTGAGTCACAGTGGATGTCATTGCAGAAAACAATTTTGCTATTTTTGTGCTTCATAAACTACTCGAGCATCTTGAATATTTATGACTTTGTTTTGCTTTTCCAGAATGAATATGATTACCACTTTTTGAGCACTAACCATGCAGTCATCATTCCCAAACACATCTCACTTAATCTACAACTCTGTAGGTATAAGAACCATTTTGCAGATGATGAAACGGACTCAAAAAGGTTAAGTAACTCATCCAAGGTTGCACAGCTAGTGAACATCAGAACCAAAACTCAGAGCCTGGTCAGTCTGACCCCAAAGCAAGTGGTCTTAACCACTCAAACCTGTCTACATGTCATTTACTTCGGGAAATACTCAAGGGAAGTTCAACCTCTGGTCATACCACATGACTTAATTCAGAGTGAGATGGCTGAAGGCAGGCCGTAATCAGTATCATCAATATTTACCATTTTGAATGTCCACTGTCTTAATGACCCTGGATATGTGAGAAGGAAATAACAACAAAACATGTTTCTCATTTACAGGGGTTGCTTTCTAAGCTGTGACTAATGCTAAAATCTACCTATAATTTATACTGTGTTGTTTCAAATGCCAAAATCTTCTACAAGGTATAGGGAACGCTGATGTGCCAACATTGACCTTGATGATGTTATATTGAGACAGATATAATGTCAGTATTTGCTGTTCACAGGATGGATTTCAGTGGATTTTTATTGGTAGCCCTTAAAATAGAACAGGGTATTTTGTTCAACAGCAAAAGTTAGGTATTTAAAATTAAAGAAACCAGAAAGTGAGTGAGTGGTGTTAGGTGTAGTGTATATGTTCTTAATTCATTAATTCAATAGATATTTGAGTCTCTACCGTCTGCCAGCACTGTTTGAGGCACTGAGGATATAGTAGTGAACAAAACAGACAAAAATTCCTGTCTGTTTGGAACTTACATTCTAGTGGGAAGAGACAAACAAAATGAAAAGTAAAATATAAGTCAGGTGGTAAGAAGTCTCATGTAGAAAAGTAATGCAGGGAAGGGGATTAGAGACTGCTGGGATGTATGTGCAATTTTAAATCCTTACATAGTGTGTTGTAATTGTGACAAGTCATTGGCCTTTGGCCCCTCCTTTTTCTTTCTGAGCATGCCACATAATGCCCTGGATTTGTCACATCCTATAGGTTCTGCTTTCTGCATGCCCAGTGTGAAACTCCAGTAACTGCTTGCCCTGATGTTCACTTCTAGTTTCTTGCTGGCCCAAGGTGGCCTAGATCTAATCCAGGCTTAAATCTAAAGCCTGAAGGAGCATATTCAAACAATCTTGAGAGTTTGGGGAGAATCAGAAGAGGCAGAGGAAAAGAAATCAAAACAGGATCTCTTTAGGTAGCACGAGGTAGACTTATCTTTAATTTTTCACCTCTGGCCTCATCACTCTGGAAGTAGAAAATAGCTCAAGGCTTGGCAGGACTTAGAGGTAGCTGGAAGATGGTTCTGGGTAGGTCATAAAAAGTTAAGGCAGAGGCAGAAATAAGAAAGTGGAATAATTTGTTGAATGGATGAGGCAATGGTGATGCCAAGAAGTGGTGGTGGTGCGGGAATGGATGCTTTAGCATCCCGTAAGCTTCACCACCTACTTATCCCCAAGACAACTACCCCCACCCCAACAAATCCAAAAGCCAATATTTTTCAGCTGTGGCAAGTGACAATAACCCAATCACATGTGAAGTGCGAATAAAAGCATTTTCGGAGAACTTTGTTTTGTACTGATACCATACAGTTTAAGTAAAAGTGTGCTTGGTAAAGGAGCATCCAAACAAGCTCCTATAAACCTGAGGTTTACAAAAGATGGCCAAGGCTTAGGCTGGACAGAACCAGTGGAAGAGATCTCACTGGAAGTTCTTACGTTAGCTACTACAGCGATAATGGTGCTCATCAGGCTTGGCCAGAGACAGGAATATGGGGTGATGCTGCTGCTGTAATGAAGTCACGGCCACCTCTCCTTGTGAAGTCAAAATCATTAAAAACCCAGTGACGTTCACGTCACCCATGGTTGAGGCCTCCCTTCTCCCGCCGGTCCTGGCCTCGGCCCGCGTCGAACACCGAGACCGTCTCAAACGCGGCGGGCAGAGACTCGCTCCCCGCGATCCCGAGGCCTGCGCCCGGGGCCTGGTCTCCACGCCAGGCGCCGGGCGGGGCTCGCCGGCGGACCCGGGCCCTGCACGCGCGGCCTGCTGGGAGCGCTAGTTCGCTCTGCGGAGAGCCGCGCCAAGCCCCGCCCTGCTCCTGCCCCGCTTCCTCCCCGCCCCGGATGAGTGCGCAGAAAGGGCACCACCGGCCGGGACCCAGGGAGCGGCGGGACTACAATTCCCGAGGGACCGTGGCACCCAGCGCCCGGCCACAGGTAGCCGGCGGCGCGCCCCGCGCACGCGCACACGCACACGCACACGCGCCGGGCGGTGGCGGGGTTCTGCCGCGTGCGCTTTCCCGCCTCGGCCCGCCCTGCGCCGGCCACGCCTCGGGCCGCCCGTCGGGCCTCGCCGTCACGCCCTGCGCTGGCTCCCTCGCGGCCCCGCGCGCCTTTCCTTCTCCCCAGTTTCTTCTGGAGCCCGGGCCCCGCCCGTTTCCCGCCTCCGGGGCCTGGTTCGTTCCTGCCCCAGTACGCCCTTCTCTCCTGCGCCCCTGCTGCTTCTGCTCAAGGCGGAGGCTCCATGTTGTCCCCTCAGCGGGTGGTAGCGGCTGCCTCCAGAGGAGCAGGTGAGGCACCCACTTTCCCCCAGACCCACTCCGTGGCCACCCCGGCCGCCCTCCCTGCTATAGGTCCGAGGAGACCGCCCGCCGCCGCCGCCCCTCCCCGCCCCGGGGCTGGGACCGCGCGTCCCTTGGCTCGCGAGTTCCGGGCCAGGGGCGCCTCGCGGGGCCCGGCTGGTCTGTCGCGGGCCGCGCCCTCCTCAGCCTTGGGTTGGGAGCTGCGGCCCTCAGGGCTCGGGCCCGGCGCCCCGGAGAGGCCTCGGGCGCTCCCCTGGGCTGCCCCCGCCCCGGGGCACACCCTCGGCCCGCCCTGCGCGGCCCCGAGGGCCGGTGGTCCCCGGGGGCGTCGTCCTGCGCCGAGCTGGCCGTCGGGGGCTGGGCTCGCCCTCGGCCCGGGACCTCGGGGCCGAGTGGCCTTGGACGTGTCCACGGATCCGGGGCCGGAGGGCGGGTGCTTTGTTGTTCAGCCTTTCTTAGCGTGCTGGGGGGCTGCGAAGCTTTATTTTTATCTTGACGACTTTGAGGCACTGACAAGAAGTATTTGGAAAGTTGGGTTTCGACCCACACTTACTTCCATAAGGGAGATAAAAGAATTGGCCTAAATTGGTTTTTAGTAAGTTCTTTAGTACGTTTGGTACAGTACGTTGTTTGTTTTTTTTTTTTTTTGCTTTTCTGAAGGCATAAAACATAGTAAAAGTATTAAGTAAAAACAAATAGGGAGTCACCGTAACTTCACAGATGTGATTTAGGCTGTCATTTTACCTGGCTTCATTGTTTCATGTGTGTGCTGTTGAAATTACCAGAAGTTTCACTTGCAAAATCTGAAGGCAAAAAGGAAAGAATAGTGTTTGAAGAATCTTTTAATAGATAAATCTCAGTCTTCCAAGTTTGAATATGGAGTGGAATGTCTTATGAAAGGCAGAGAAAAAGTAACGGGCTAAAAACGTGTGATTTCACGTTTTGGCTTACTTTTGGAAAAGCAGATTTAAGAAGCAGAACCTACGGAGTTCTAGTCTGTGTCAGGTAGCCGGCATTGCAGGATATGTACTGAAATTCAAATTAGTGCTTTTTTTCAATTCCCACAGAAACTAGCTTGTACTCTAGAAATTGCTGTTGCTGCTTTAACTCCTGTAAAGGAAACACTTGGTTGAAGGATCTCTACATAAAATGAAGCATGACACTAGTCCAGCGTGTTGTTTTATTAGCTACAGTTTACTGTCTCATAGTAGTATTCATGGAATTAAGAAAAATAACAATAGAGGATAAATGTGATGATGTGTACTAGCATAATTTTCTTAGCTTTTACTAAGTAGGGCTTATTTAGAATAGGCTTAAAAATTGGTTTTCTATGGTGCATGCATGCCTTTTTTGGGTAGCAATGATACAATAAAGGATATATTCACACTAATTATTTAAAATGAAATAATAGAGAATCATATAAACCAGAAGTTATGATAAAGTCCTCTCCACCTCCCTAATTCCCAGAGGTGGTCATTTCTTTTGTTTTGTTTTGTTGTATTTGACATATATTTTGTAGAGAGGAATTTTTGAGTCAGGAGGCTATTTTGTTTCTAATAATTTCCCTAAAACATAACATAATGTAATCATGTGGGTGACACTCATCACCTTTGCCATATCCTGTTAGTTAGAAGCAATTCACAGGCCTACTCATACTCAGATACAACCTATTAAATACGTATTCATAAGGTAAAAGATATTTAGCCTGCGAGTAAGGGGATTTGATGGTACCATTTGTCTCACAGTTCTTCCTAAATTCCCCTAGTAATTGGGGTGGCCTTCTGTGTTAGCTAATTGTCTTCATCCAAAGGAAAAACAATCCTGGGTTGTCAAACTGGCAAGAGGCTTATTTAGCTTTTTTTTTTTTTTTTAATGGAGACAGGGTCTCATTCTGTTGCCCTGGATAGAGTGCAGTGGCATCATCACAGCTCACTGCAACCTCAAACTCCTTGGCTCAAGTGATCCTCCTGCCTCAGCCTCCTGAGTAGCTGGGACTATAGGTGTGCACCACCATGCCTGGCTAACTTTTCGATTTTTTGTAGAGATGGGGTCTTGCTCTTGGTCAGGCTGGTCTCTAACTCCTGAGCTCAAGTAATCCTCCCACCTCGGCCTCCCAGAGTGCTAGGATTACCCCAGAGGTAGTCATTATTAACAACTTGATGAAATATTCTTCTAAGATTTCTATGAAGTGCCTTAGGGAACCCTAGATGTACGTGAACTTGTTTGAGAACTGGTTTAGGGTTTACCTATAATGACTGGCATGTCTGTTAAAGTTCTTTTTGGCTTTATGTTTCGTATGGAGAGAGTATTCAAATGACATAACTACTTGTTAATGTTTATCTGAATTTTAAAACATTTTCCTGAGTCATCTTTGAGATTTTAGGAGCATATCTAAAAAATCTCAAAGGAAAAAGTGAGGGGAAAGCTGTTATTTAACAGAAAAAAAAAAATCTTCCGGTTGTCTTCGAGCTGTGGTTCTCAGTCCTGCTGTACATTTGAATCACTCAGGGGCTTTTATTTTATTTTATTTATTTAGAGATGGATCTTGCGATGTTGCCCAGGTTGGATTTGAACTCCTGGGCTCAAGCGATCCCCCAGCCTCAGCCTTCGAGTAGCTGGGATTATAGACACCACTGTGCCCAGCTACCCAGGGGCTTTTAAAACCTGCCTAAGCTTGGGTTTCACTCACAGATTCTGATTTAATTCATTCAGGAACCAGGAAACAGTTAAAATTCCCCAGTAATTCTATTTTGCATACTAGTATATAATCAGATTTCCCTATAGGTGGTTACTTACATTTGAATTGATTTGTTATTTTTTAGGAAATATAATTTGTAACTATTGATATTTGTACTGAGAAGTTGATGCTCTGTGTAAATTTCTAAAAAATGCTTTTTTTTGGCGTGTATTTTGATTGTTAGAACACATTAGATATATTTCACAGCTAAAGTATTTTACAAATTAGGAGATAAGCATCCTGATATAGTAGGTGAATAAGCAAAGTAGTACAGTAAATGTATTTATGCCCTGAAATGATAAGGAATCCAAGCCAGATAAATTTTGCCAATTACAAAAGCCTTATTGGCCGGGTGAGGTGGCTCACCTCTGTAATTCCAGCACTTTGGGAGGCTGAGATGGGAGGATTGCTGGAGCCCAGGTGTTCGAGGTTTCAGTGAGCTATGATCATGCCACTGTATTCTAGCCTGGGCGACAGAGCAAGACCCCTTCTCTTAAAAAAAAAAAAAAAAAGAAAAAGGAAAAAAAAAGCCTTATTTAACTGGAACACAGCTAATTAAAACCTTTGGTAACCAGATTGATTTTGGTGGTGTTCTCATATTTAGGAAAGAGGCACATAAAATCATTATTGAACTTATCTATTAAAAAGAATTTTTCCTCTACCTGTGGTGTAGCTTGGCATCATTTTTAGATTCAGCCCTTTCCTTGCATTTTTTGAATCTTCAATATGTTTAGTCAGAGTTGATCTTCATAAATCCATGAAGCACTACAAAATTCTTAATAAAGAAAATGTGGTTTTGTTCAGCATTCTGTGCTAAGGCACAAAGATTTTCTACAGCAGACAAATTGGAAAAAGCTTCCTCCTAAACCCTTTAATTAATTAGAGTATAAATTTTCCCCAGGATTCTGGTTAGTTGGGTTTAACTAGTATTTTCACTGAAACAACCTTAAACATAGGTGTCTCTACAAGCACAATCACTGCCTAAAACAAAATAGGGTATTCCAGTTCCTTTCGGGATGGGCTCCTGTCACCTGAGACCCTGAACTGGAATAAGAGCACCCACCCCACCACCACCAAAAGGAATTACACCCAGCACTTCTGGAGTTGGCTAAGGGCTTAGTATACTTACCCTTGCATGTGGTGATGTGTTTTCTTTGGCTTTGTCTGTAAATTAGGAACTTTAAAGACTGCCAGCAAAAACAAGGCATGAAAATGGTATGCCTCGTTTTGGGGTGTGTTGCTCTTGCCCTTTAGAGAATGTGGTATTTCAAAAGGAGACTGGAAAACTCAGGTCATAACTTTACCCTGAGTCATACAATCTACTCAGGGAAGTGTTTCTGTAACTTTGATTACATTGCTTTCAGAACTCTCCGGACAGTAAGGATGAGCGCCAAGGTTGACTCTACCCCAGTGGTTCTTAACCCAGGGTGATTTTGCCCCCATAGGACATTTAGCAATGGTTGGAGACATTTTTGAATGTCACAACCTGGGGGGAGTGTTACTGGTATCCAGTGAGTGTTGTCCAGTGATGTTGCTAAATATCCTATAGTGCATAGGATAGCCACCCACAACAAAGTTATTCAGCCCCAAATGTCAACAGTGCCAAGGTTGAGAAACTCTGGTCTACACTGTCAGATTTAGTTGACTAAATTCCGTGTGAATTTTCTGAAATAGCAATATTAACTGCTTTCAATTAACTAGTTTCATTGAATTTATCCCTGTTCAGTGTTCTCACATATTTGAGGGAGCATTTAAATTTTTTCCCTGTAATGTTTTTATGATGGAACTTGTTTCCTAGAATTTATGTTTTCTATAGGACTGAAAAGGCCGACTGTGATTTAATAGTCTCATCCTCTTTTATTCAACCCATGAAGCTCCTTTTTTTTTCTTGATCTTTTAAATAAGGCTAGCTAGGTGCAGTGGTGCACGCCTATGGTACCAGCTTCTAGGAAGGCTGAGGCGAGAGGATTGCCTGAGCCCAGGAGTTTGAGGTTGCAGTGAGCTATGATTATTTCACCACTGCACTCCGGCTTGGGCGACAGAGTGAGACTTTTTTTTTTTTTTTAAAGGCCTTTAAAAATCCAGAGTTAAAAGATAATTTCACCTGTTAGTCTTTCAACTTCATTCTACTTGGGTTGTCTTTCTTTTGTCACTTTAGTGCAGAGCTAGTCTATTGAATGAAATTACAGCAGGTCTTCAAATAATGTTGCTTTGTGCAATGTTGTTTTGTTATAGCATTGATGAGAAAAAAATTGATTCCCAGCAGGGGCTGCTGTCTGTGTGGAGTTTGCGTTCTCCTCGTGTCTATGTAGGTTTTCTCTAGGTGCTCCTGTTTCCTCTCACATCCCAAAGATGTGCATGTGAGGTGAATCGGCGTGTTTGAATGGTCCCAATCTGAATGAGTGTGTGTGTGTGAGAGTGCACCCTGCAATGGAATGGTGTCCTGTCCAGCACGGGTTCCTGCCTGATGCCCTGAGCCATCAGGATAGGCTCCTACCACCTGAGACCCTGAACTAGAATAAATGGGTTGGAAAATGAATGAATGAATAAATACAAATTATAGAAAATGAAAACTCACAAAGTCTGTGATAATCATGCAGATGCATGACAGTAAGTGATGTGGTGTGAAAGCCTGCCATGTTTGCATGTTTGTGATTTTTTTTTTTTTTTTTTTTTTTGAGACAGGGTCTCATCTTGTTGCCCAGGCTAGAGTGCTGTGGCTTGATCATAGCTCACTGCAACTGAAAACTCCTGGGCTCAGGCAATCCTCTTGTCTCAGCCTCCCAAGTAGCTGGGACTACAGGCATGTGCCACCATACCTGGCTAATTTTAAAGAAATTTTTGTAGAGATGGGGTCTCGCTGTTGGCCTTAGGTGTTTGTACATTTGAACTACATGCAGGTTAGAGATCTAATGAAGCTGTGTCAGTCATCAAGATAGAGGGTACATGCTGGGCGCGGTGGCTCACGCCTGTAATCCTAGCACTCTGGGAGGCTGAGGCAGGAGGATTACTTGAGGCCAGGAGTTTGAAACCAGCCTGAGCAACATATCGAGACCCCATCTCTACAAAAAATACAAAGATTAGCTGGGCATGGTGGCGCACCTGTAGTCCCAGCTATTCGGGAGGCTGAGGCAGGAGGATCGCTTGAGCCCAGGAGTTGGAGGTTGCAGTCAGGTATGATGACACCACTGCACTCCAGCCAGGGCGACAGAGCGAGGACCTGTCTCAAAAAAAAAAAAGAAAGAAAAAAGTATAGTCGAAACGATAAGAATAAAGAGCTCATTGAGGGAGTGAATGAGAACTGCAAAAGACTGAAACTGAGGGGAGTTGAGCCCTCTCTCCTCCACTGCAAAATTCCATTGCAGTGCTCTCTATACTAAAACAAAGCAAAACCAAACCCTGAAGCAGAGCGCTGGTGTATATCTACGGGAGGCTGCAAGAAGAAAAAGAAGTAGTGGAAGGAGATGATGAAGAGGCTAGAAGTGAACTAGGAACGTGCACTATCACCCAGTCCAAAGGTTTTAAGTTTTAGAAGTGGGCGGCAATTGTGTTTTGTCATGGAGAGGTAGAGTTGAATAAGAATCAAGAGAGGCCACTGATAAACTAGAGAGTGTCCACAGAGACTGAGATGAAAGCCAGATTGCAAGGTGTTAAGGGAATGGGTAGATAACAGGTGGGTGAAGACATACCTTCAAGGAGTTTGACAGTGAAAGAGAGGAGAACAGAAGAGGGAAGGGAAGGCTTTTTTTTTTTTTTTTTTTTGAGACAGAGTCTCAGTCTGTCTTCTGGGCTAGAGTGCTGTGTAGCCAGCCTGCCTCACAGCAGCCTCAAACTCCTGGGCTCAAGCCATCCTCCTGCCTCAGCCTCCTGAGTAGCTGGGACTACAGGTGTGCACTACAACTCCCAGCTAATTTTTTCTATTTTTGGTAGAGATGGGGTCTCGATATGTTGCTCAGGCTGGTCTCGAACTCCTGACCTTAAGGGATCCTCCCGCCTTGGCCTCCCAGACTGCTAGGAGTATAGGCATGAGCCACTGCACCAGCTGGGAAGAAATTTTTATTGAGGTGCTTTAGATGTATTACTGGGCTTAGTGTTCACAATACTAGGGAACTATTCTTTCTTTGTTAGATACTGGGGCTGACTATGACAGTTTCTGTACTCCCTAGGAGCTCCCAGTCTGGGTGATAAATCATACTTACAACATGATAATGTTGTAATGAGTAGAATAATAGTATGTACAAGGTTTCAGTGGAAACGGGAATGTGGGAAGTAGAAACTGTTCATTGAGTCCTTAATATGTTTCAAACACCGTGCTTTGAGATGTGTTAGATTTATAAATGGAGACAAAAGTGGTTACAGATTTCTCCATAGTCATATTGTGACTAAATTGTGGAGTTTGTTTATTTCACAAGTATTTATTGATTGCCTGCTAAGTGTGGGCACTGTTTTGGGAACTTGGGGGATATAGCATTGAACAAAAGAGACAAAAATTCCTGCCCTCATAGGAATTACGTTATAGAGGGGAAGAAGTAAGGATTCGTGTTCTGCTTTGTGTTGATTCTAGAGCCTGTTTTTTTTTCTTTTTAGTATACCATGTGAAGTGATAGGCTCTGAGAGAGCTTCATCTGAAGCTGAGTATTGAAGAATGAGCAAGTATTTGCCTGGAGTCAAGGGGGAAGAAGCATTTCGGTTGGTGGGAACGAATGGTTGGCTAGGTGGTTTGTTTGAAATTTTGGAATCAAGATGGTCAGGACCCGAATCCTGACTTTTTCTCGGTAGAAAGACCAATGAGAATACATCTCCTTGGGAGGATGAGAATAGGAATTAAAGGAAATAAGGCAGTGGGGAGAATGGTGGTGAAAGGCTTTTGACTTAGATGATGGAGAGTTTTAGCTTTGAGTCACAATCCATAGAATGTTTTTGATAGCCTTTTACGTAGTTGCTGTTATGATATGTTTATGTACTATAATGAAGTAGAGGAGTTTAGCTCAAAGGGGTGAGTTGACATCATCAAAGCAACATTTGGGGATGGTGACTTGGACGAACAACCTTACAGGCACGAAGGGTTGGAAGGTGGCATGGTGTAAGGAGAGGCCCTAAGGTTTTGATTAAAGAATCTAAAGGATTAAGCCTGAGCTGGGAGGCTAGATCGGCAAAGTACCTTTACATGACACCTGGGAAGGGGTGAGTAGAAATGAAGTTTTTACTTGGAAGATTGATAATATCATCCTACTGTCTTTAAGAAGCAAGAGATAGAGATGATGTGGTGATAAGTGAGCAGCTCCATTAGTTTAAATTGAATTATTGGTGATATGTACAGTTCAAAATAATATTTCCCTTACATAGGCCCAAACCAAAGGAACACTGCCAGTGAACACAGTGGATGTTGATAACTATGCTCATACCACTGGTGTGAAGAGAAAGGTAGGATCACCCCAGCTCCTCCAGCTAAGCATAGGCTGGTGCTCTTCCTGTGTTCTTGGGTTCTGTGCTGCAGGAAGAAAGAGAGGAAGAGATGAGTAAATACTTTATCTTTCTTTTTTTCAACTATCCTCAGTAGTCTTCAACTTCTCTTGAAGTGCAATTCATTGTGCACAACTGCATACATTTTTATAATTGGATTGTTTCATCTTGCCTGTAGCCCATGTAACCTTATCTTCCATGTCTATTGCCCTACATCGTTAGGGTTGTAGCCCCTCAATTCATTCATTTTACACTTGTTTATTTTGTGCCTGCTATGTGTCCTTACATTCACATTGCTCAGTAAACTAACTTTATGTATGTATGTATGTATTTATGACAGGATCTCACTTTGTCGTCCAGGCTAGAATGCAGTGGCATCATCATAGTTCACTGCAGCCTCGAACTCCTGGGCTCAGGCAATCCTCCTCCCTCAGTATTCCGGGTAGTTGGGACTACAGGCGCATGCTACCACGCCCAGCTAATTTAAAAAAAAAATTTTTTTGTAGAGAAGGGGGTCTTTGTTTGTTGCCCAGGCTCATCTTAAACTCCTGGACTCAAGCAGTCCTCCTGCCTTGGTCTTCCAAAGTGCTGGGATTACAGGCATGAGCCACTGTGCCTGGCCTGCTCGGTAAACTTTAACAGTGAAATAGATGAAATTGAAAGATCTTGTATCATGAGCTTAATTGTACAGTCCTGGGAGACTACTGTATTGGTTACTAGGTTTGGCTATATCTGAAAGAGTCTCCAAATAAGTGATTTCAGCAAGGTGAACATGTATTTTTCTTTCACATAAGTGAACCAGTGTGGCAGTTCTGCTTAAGGACGTCCCAGGCTCTGCCTCTCTTTGTTGCTCGGATGTTTAGGGTGTTGCCCTCATATGCCTGGCCCAGGATGACTCACTCCCTACATCCAGCCAGCAGGCAGGGGGAAAATGCCTGACCTGGAAGTTGCCTGTGTCATTTCCAGACACAACTTATTAGCCAAAACTTAGTCACCTGGTATATGTTACCTGTAAGTTTGGGTTGTAAATGTGTTTCTTTGGGGCAGTTATATGCCCAGCTAAAAATCTATCACATAGCAGGGGGAGAAGTGAATATTAGGGGTATAACCAGCCATCTCTGGTATAATCAGGACTTTGTTCTGTACTTCTTTGAGTGCTGCACAGTACTTAACACTGTGGCTTATCCCTAAAGTCTGAATAAATTCTTCTCATTAGTTCTTTTGTATGAAAGACTGAGGTCTTTAGGTCTTGGATTTAACTGCTGCTGGGGCAATAAGAACCCTAAGAGATCATTCATGGAAATATTTCCTTTTTAAAAATTTTTTTTTATTTTTGGAGACAGGGTCTTGCTCTGTCACCCAGGCTGGAGTGCAGTGGCATCATCATAGCTCACTGCAACCTCAAACTCCTGGGCTCAAGCGATCCTCCTGCCTCAGCCTCCCGAGTAGCTGGGACTACAGGTGCGTGCCGCCATGCCTAGCTAATTTTTTAATTTTTCGTAGAGACAGGTTCTCACTATGTTGCTCAGGCTGGTCTCAAACTCCTGGCCTTGCTAGGGGCGGTGCCTCCGTTTCCACAAAAAATAGAAAAATTAGCCGGGCGTGGTGGTGTGTACCTGTAGTCCCAGCTACTCCGGAGGCTGAAGCAGGAGGATCACTTGAGCCCAGGAGTTTGAGGTTGCAGTGAGCAGTGATGACACCACTGCACTCTAGCTGGGGTGACAGAATGAGACCCTGTCTCAAAAAACAAAAACAAAAACAAAAAAAACCAACTCCTGGCCTCGAGTGATCCTCCTGTCTTGGCCTCCCAAAGTGCTGGGATTGCAAGTGTGAGCCTGGGCCTGACCAGAAATGTTTCCTTTTTATCTAGGCAACAGTGGGAAAGAAAAGTATTAGTATATACTTATTACAATGATAGCATGACATTTAACCTGTATTTATAACTTGTTTTCCATTAGTCTGCAAAAAGTTAAAAAGTGAGAAGAACCCTTTTGTCATTATCTGATACTATAAATATAAAAAGTAAGCAGCAATTCCTACAGCTTAAATGGTAGAGTCTGGCAGTCGAGTTGTTCTATCTGCTTTGCCTGCTGTGATCATGCATCCTTCAGTGCTCTTAGACAGAAGTTATTTGGGGACCATATTTGTGATTTTGGCCATATTTGCCTATCAGTGCTATGTTTTACTTAATATATGTCCTTAAATCTACTTTAAATTGATTTACTTCTTAAACTTAGCCTCCTTCTAAGCAATAATCGACTAAAACATAGGCTTGGTGTTTTAAAGTATGCATTAAAATGCATCATTTTTAAAATGAAAAATGTTCTTTAACTACCTAAAAACATCTCCTTTAATGACAGTGGCACAAACTCACACTTAGGGAGATAGTGCTTTGCCTCATTCTTTAAGCCCCACTGGTAGTTTTTTGTAAACTTTCCTTAAATCCACAGCTACTAAGTGGCTCTGAATTTCAAAGGATTAGTATCTTTGTGCTTTCAACTCTGTTAGGGAAAGTACTAATTAGTGCTTAATTTTGACCTGGAGAACAAATTGCTCCTGAAACTTTGAGTTGTTACAGGGTGATCTGTGGAACATAGCCACCTAATAATCTTTTTGAGCTTATCTCCAGGATCTGTGGGGCAAGATGCTGAACCTTTGTAAGCCTTCATTTCCTTATTTTTAAAATAGGGCAGTATTTATGTCATAGGGTTGTTTTGAAGATTAAATAAAATATGTAGAAGGCTTAGCAGTGGCAGACACACTTTCTACTGTTAATAGACATTTGTGTTATTTCCACTTATGGACTATGTTGTGTACATTCTTCCATATATGTCTTTTGGTGGACATACGCATTTATTTCTCTTAGGTACATACCTAGGAGTGGAATTGCTGGATCATAAGTATATTGAATTTATTCGATACTGCCAAACAGTTTTCCAAAGTGGCTATACTGTTATGTGCTCCTATCAGAATGTATGAGAATTCCAGTTGATCCACATCCTCTCCCACAGTTGATATTGTTAGTCTGGTAAATTTTAGCCATTCTGATGGGCAGGTAGTGGTACCTTATTGTGGTTTTAATTTACATTTCTCTGATAAATAATGATATAGAAGCACCTTTTCATTTGATTGTTGACTATTTTTTTTTTTTTTTGTGAAGTGCCTATTGACAGTCTTTTACCCATTATTATTATTTTAAAAATTGGAGGCTGAGCACACTGGCTCACACCTGTAATCCCAGCACTTTGGGAGGCCAAGGTGGGAGAGTCATTTGAGGCCAGGAGTTTGAGACTAGCCTGGGCAACATAGTGAGACCTCGTCTCTACAGAAAAAAAATTAGAATGTTCATTTTTTAAAATATGGATTTCTCTGTTGATTCTAGATTGAGTCCTTTGGAAATAGTTTTTGTGACTATTTTCTCCTAGTCTGTGGCTTGTGTTTTTACTCTCTTACTGGCATCTTTTGCCAAACAAAAATTCTTAATTTTAATGAAGTCTGATTTGTCATTTTATTTTCTTTTATTGTTAGTATTTTTGTGTCCTGTTTAAGCAGTTTTTGTTCTCATGTTCAAATATATATGTTAAAAAAATATTTGAAACTATTTTTTTTCTCTACACTAACATAGGTGATGCCATGGAGAGCAGCAAGCCTGGTCCAGTGCAGGTTGTTTTGGTTCACAAAGACCAACATTCCTTTGAGCTAGAAGAGAAAGCCTTGGCCAGCATCCTCTTGCAGGACCACATCCGAGATCTTGATGTGGTGGTGGTGTCGGTGGCTGGTGCCTTCAGAAAGGGCAAGTCCTTCATCCTGGACTTTATGCTACGATACCTGTATTCTCAGGTAAGGCAGAATTTTTTCATTTCAGATTAGAAAATGAAGCTCAGGCCTATAATCCCAGTACTTTGGGAGGCGGAGATGGGAGGATTGCTTGAGGCCAGGAGTTTGAGACCATCCTGGGCAACATAGCGAGACCCTATCTCTTAAAAAAAAAAATTAGCTGGGTGTGGTGGTGTGCATTTATGGTCCCGGCTACTCAGGAGGCTGAGGTGGGAGGATTGCTTGAGCCCAGGAGTTTGACGTTGCAGTGAGCTATGATCACACCACTGCACTCCAGCCTGAGTGACAAAGACCCTGTCTCTAAAAAAAACAAAAAAAAATTAGAAAATGAGACTTTTATGTACAAAAAATCAAAATCAGTTCATGGATTATCCTTGATGTGTAAAATTTCTTAAGAATTAATGGAAATTTCTTATTTCTCCTGTAGAAGGAAGGTGGCCATTCAAATTGGTTGGGTGATCCAGAAGAACCATTAACAGGATTTTCGTGGCGAGGGGGCTCTGACCCAGAAACCACTGGGATTCAGATCTGGAATGAAGTTTTTACTGTGGAGAAACCAGGTGGAAAGAAGGTAAGGATGGAAAAGACTTACAAATTAACAACAAAAAAAAACTGAGAACTTCAACATGTACTGTGTTAATCCAATTGAAAAAATAATTTTTATCCGAGTATTACAAGTGCAAGGTTTAAATGCATGAATATAGTTTAAAAGGTCAAATAGTACCATAAGGCTTCTAACAGAAAGTAGCTGTCTTGTGTGCTATTTTTCCCTCTGCCTAATTTTTACTTCCCAGAGGCTAATGCTCTCAACTGTTTCTTCTTACTCCTTTGTGGGTGTCACAGACCTGGCCGATGTTGCTCTGGGAGCTGAGCAGGAAAAAGGAATAGGGGATCTCACTGTTCAGAAGGTGGGCATTCACTATCCCTCAGCTATCAGTAGGGCTTCTTACCTCCACTCTCATTGATGCCCAGTAAGCTACAGTTGTAGAGCCTCTCCACAAATTTCTTTGTAAGGATTGGGAGGGGCAAGTCGTATGTTTCTTAGTACAGACTTTAATCCATTCCTTCTGTTTTTAGCCCCACCCTTCAAGCATGCCTTCACAGCTATTTGTGCCTCTAATTTCTGAATCTTTCCAGGGCTTAAGGTTTCAGATCCTCTTTTCAGGTTGTTTAGTTTCAGCCTTTGCCTAAATGCTAATTTAGTCAATATTTTGGGAGCTGGAGAGTTGATAATAACTCTTGATTGCTGTTTTCACATCTTTATTGTTTTTCCTTTTCAGTTTCCTTACTTTAAAATTTTATCTCTCTTTCTTGCTCTTTTTAATGAGGTTTTAGGAGAAAGGTAGAAAATCCCCCCTTTTTTTTATGGATAGATACACATAAAATATGTAGCAAATGGGGAGGTTATCACAAATTTTAAAGAAAAAGAGAATAGGCTGGGTGCAGTGGCTCACACCTGTAATCCCAGCACTCTGGGAGGCCAAGGCGGGAAGATTTCATGAGCTCAGTAGCTTGAGACCAGCCTGAGCAAAAGCAAGACCCCGTCTCTACTAAAAATAGAAAAATTAGCCGGGTGGCATGGTACACGCCTGCTGAGGCAGGAGGATTGCTTGAGCCCCAGGAGTTTGAGGTCGCAGTGAGCTACAGTGATGCCCCTGCACTCTATCTGGGGCGGCGGAGCAAGACTCTGTCTCAAAAAAATTTGTTTTTTTTTTGTTTATCAAACAACCAGAAAACCCTAGGAATTTAAGAGATGAATGTAGCCTCTTGCAGATAAATACCAAAAATATCCCAGCCCATAATGTTTGAACTAAGATTGGTATTTTTCATTTCTTTTTCAACAACAAAAAACATCTTAATGACTGGGTAGGTGGTAAGCTAATTGCCTTCAACGTTTAGCTGTTTCAGTTGGTGGGGCAATTTTCCCTTCCTTTTGTATTGCTTCATATGCCTTTGGATGGTCTTCAGCAAAGTGCTCTGGTCAAAGCAAGGCGCCTAAATAATTGTATTTTTGTGATAGAACCTACAAGCAGGTGCTTAAGGCTCATGTAAGTGTTACCTGTACTTTTTGATTTCTCCTTTTCATTTTCCCCCTTCTCACTTTAACCTATTTTGTTTGTATTTTCCTTTTTTTAAGGTTGCAGTTGTTCTGATGGATACCCAGGGAGCATTTGACAGCCAGTCAACTGTGAAAGACTGTGCTACCATCTTTGCTCTAAGCACCATGACTAGTTCTGTTCAGGTAAAAACCACCTGACTTAGAAAAATGTTTGCAGAGGAAATAAGATGAAGGGAGGACATCTAGTTTCAGTTATTGTTCTGTTAACAGAATCCCTATGTTGATATGTAAATGTTCTTTTTAGACTATAGATAGAAGTTAAGCTCTTACAAGCTCAAGAAAGAGCTAAATTATTTTTCCTCTTTGGTCATAATTATATATAAAATGCTCCAAGAAAAGTCCAAGGAATGGAAATTGAAATTACATCAGTTACATCCTATAGAAAATGTATTTGCTAAGAACTTAGGAATACTATATTTTAAACTGTAGAGGAAGAATTTTGTGATTTCAATCGTGTATGTGTTGTTTTCCAAAAGACACATAATACTGTTTGAATAGGCTTCATATTCTTATATACGAACTTTTAATTGTACAGAGCTTCTGTCAGTGCCTTAGGCTTATTTGGGATTTGTCTGAAGTAAGCCAGAGTAGTATCAATATGGATTTTTGTTTCCTAGATTTATAATTTATCCCAGAACATTCAAGAAGATGATCTTCAACAGTTGCAGGTATATGTTTCTTATAAAAATTTTAATATCATAATATATTATTTAAAAGCTTTAAGATTAAGAAAAATTTTAGAACTGAGTAGTTTTTAGCAAAAGATTGAAATATGGAGGAAAGTTTTTGGTTCATATTATATATCTATTGCTGGAGTGGAGCAGGGGTGGTCAGGAAAGGCCTTACTGATTTGAGCAAATAGTGGAAGAAGGTGGGTGAGTAAGTCCTTCAGATACATCTGGGGGGAAAAATGTTATAGGGGAGGTATCAGCAAGAAGAAAAGACCCTGAGTGGAATGTGCTTGCCAGGAGTAAGGAATGGCAGGGAGGCCCATGCTGGGATTGGAGGGTGTGACAGGAGGGGGCTAAGTGATGAAGTCAGAGAGGCAGTGAGGTGCTGGTCATGCCAGGGCTTTTCCTCTGGGGGAGTGGGAGCTCTGGGGGTTTTCAGCACAGGAGTGATGTTATCTGACATTGTAAAAGGATCGCTCTGGCAGCCATGTTCAGAATAGATTATTAGAGGGCAAGGAAGCATTCAGTGAGACTGGTCATGGAGCGATTAAAATAATCCAGGTGAGGTTAAATAAATTAATATTTGTTTAATACATAGAACTGTGTGCCTGGAAAATAGTATGTGCTTGATTAGCCATTATTATTATTACCATTTTCCATAGCAGTACTTCTTATCTGTTTTTCCCATAAAACACTCTTCAGTGGGTGTTCCAGGGTTGGGTGCAATTGCTGACATGCTTCTCCCGATGACATTCAAGAAAACATATCAGAATGTGAGTGAGTGAGTAGGTCATTATTATAGAGATTACTTTGAATTAGTTCTATTTTATATTCCTTTAAAAAAACAAAGAATTAAGAACAACATTGAAAAGGAATAAATAAAATAAAATAAAAAAACAAAAAAATCATTCCTAAACTTAGGCCCTTAATGTTACTAATAGCAATTGCTTATACTTCTTTATTGGTGGTTCTATACCAGTGCCATGACTCAGTGGTTTAGAGTTGTCGCTCTGTAAAACTTTTTCATCGGTACTTGACTTTGTCACCATTTCACCTAAAACTTATTCCTTTCTAAGCTCTTTCCTTTCACACATTTCTTGAATGCCGAAGTTGTGCAGGGTAGAAGACCAAGTGCTAGAGATATACATAAGGTCACATTCACTGGTATCGGGTGTTAGGACTCTAACATATATTTATAAGAGGTAGTAAGGAAATTGTAATGTAGTTATGTAATTCTTTTTTGATTCTCAAGAGCTCTGCCATCCTCTGGTTCCTCAAACCCAGGATATGTTTAAGCACGTCTTTTCCATAATCATTTCAACATCAACCTTTCCTGATTCTTTTTGTCCTATGCAGTCCTCTCTCTTCTGCAATGATTTTGTTACATTGTGTATGGTCCTATAACAGCTTTCCAGCTGACTTTCCTGTTTCCAGTTTGTCCTGCCTATGAACTGTGTTACACACTGCTGAATCATCTTTGTAAATGCTATTGGGATCATGCTACTCTTTTTCTCAAACATCTGTTTTCCAGGTTATTGTGTTAAATTTAAGCCTTGGTTTATTCTTCAGCACAGTCCATTCAACATGGCTCTCATTTCCTTTGCGTATCAATGATGATTTTTCATTTCGTTCTAGCTAAAGCACTCTTTTCCAGTAAAAGAAATGTTCATAGGTCCTACAGAATTCAACTTGCTTAATTCTTGTTACTTTTGAAATAAGCTCTTTGTTTGTTTCTAGTATCCTCTTACTTCCTTTTAGGCCATGCTATTTCTTATATTTGATTTCAATTCAACAAATCACACTTTCTTTTAGACTTTCCAAAACTAGAGCTTTGAACTCTACTGTTTTATATTTTTGAATCCCATTAACGTGATGTAGTTTTAAGTGTTTGGAAACAATTATAAAGGTAATATGTATTAAAATTTGGAGATTATTCCCAGTGAAAATACATTGTTGATTTTTCTGGGTAGTAAATAATCTAGTTAAAATACTGTTTGTGGTTTAAGCAACAGTTACAGACTTGGTGACGGAAGGATTTAGGGCCTGAGGTGGAAGCAGATGTTATGGATAACTTTTTAAATTTCTTGATTGAGAGAGGGAATTCTGGAAGAGGATCTGTGTTTCGAAGGGAAATAGAGGGGTCTTTGGTATGGAAGTCTTGGTGAGGTCAAAGAATAGTAATAATAGGAATAGTTTAATAATTCAAAAAAGGTCAGAGAGACCAGATGTGGTGGCTCACACCCGAAATCCCAGCACTGTGGAAGGCAGAGGCAGGAGGATCACTTGAGCCTGGGAGTTGGAGGCTGCAGCGAGCTGTGATGAGGCCCCTGCACTCCAGCCTGGGCGACAGAGTGAGACCCTGTCTCCAAAAAAAAAAAGAAAGAAAGAAAGAAAGAAAAAGAAAAAAAAATGAATAGAAGTGACAAAGGGAAACAAAGAAGTGACCAACCCAACCTTTTGATCCTGAAGCATGAGGAGGGTGAGAGAATAATAGTCACTGTCTGAGATGTCTGTGGGGAAAATTGTAACCTCAGGTTTTAGTTAGATCAGGGGGCAGAAGTGCTCAGAGAGGTAACTGCAAGTTTAGGGGAACATGTTTGTTGTGGACCTGAAGTTGCAGATGACGCAGTGGAGGTGTTTGGATGGGGGGGTGAGGGAAGGGAGATCCAGAGCATTGTGTGCAGGGTAGTGCCAGAGCCAGGCACTTGGCGTTGAGGCTGGGGTGAAGGACGTGGCTATCTTTAGAGCATTGACTGGTGAAAACAGGGATGATGGGCACGTTGGATTTACTCACTTTAAGCTACTGCACTTAATGTCCAGAGGACTTGTCTCACTTGACAAGGCTGATGGTAGACTCAGTAACTGCATAAATATAAATGTTAAAAAGGAGAAGAAAATATGCTTATGTGCCTGGAAATCCACAAGAATCAACTGGAAAACAATTTAGAGCTTAAAAAATAACTTAATTAGGATACCTATCACAAAATACAAATAAAAAATCAGTAGGCTTTCTTTTCTACTAACAATAACCAGTTTAAAAATGTAATGGAAAACATTCAGTTGAGCAACAAAATATTAAAAACCGAAAGACTTAACAAGATCCATATGAAGCATTTCAGAATTGTATGAGGCATATAAAAGATTTAAAAACATGCATAAATGCACCTTGTTTCTTATATAGGGGGTGATAATAGCTAACAAACATTTGTTGCTTACTCTGTACTAGACATTGTGCTGTGTATTATAAACATTATTTCCGTTGAGACAGTATTACAAAATGGTCAGTTCTTCCCCACTAAATTATAAAGCCATTACTTTGGGAACCCGACAAAATTGTTCTGAAATTTTTTTGGAAAGTTAAATTGTAAAACAGCCAAGAAAATTATAGGGGGTAAGGGAGTTATGAGAGAATTGACTCAGTGCATATTTTACATATGTAATTACAAGAACATGGCATTGGTTCAGGAAAAAATAGATCAATGTGTTATATTTGTGATGTAGTACCTTTGTATATATTTCGTTCTACTTAAGAATATATGAAAATATACTAACTATACCATAAAGTATGGATCAGTCAATAAATGGTGTTAAGACAGTTGGCTGTTCTATTTAGCTAAATTAGAAATTAGATTTCTACCTTATACTACATACAAAAATAAATTCCAGATGGATTAAGTATGGTGATATAAGAAAAGAAACCACAAATGATTAGAAAAAAATAGGCCATTATGCTGTGTTGAGGGAGAATTTTCTAAGCAAGAAGTCAAATTTGGAAGATAAAAAAAAAAGGGTTGATTTGACTCCATATAAATGAAAAAAAGATGAATGTAACTTTTTTTTTTTTTTTTTTTTTGGTGAGACAGGGTCTTTCTCTGTCGCCTGGGCTAGAGTGCAGTGGTGCCATCATAGCTCACTGTAACCTCAAACTCCTGGGCTCAAGCTATCCTCCTGCCTGAGCCTCCCAAATAGGGACTATATGTGTGCACCACCATGCAGGCTAATTTTCTCTATTTTTTTTTTTTTTTTTTGTACAGACCAGGGTCTCGCTATATTGCTCAGGCTGGTCTCGAACTCCTGGCCTCAAGTGATCCTCCCACCTTGGCCTCCCAAAGTGCTAGGATTATAGACGTGAGCCACTGCGCTCAGCCAAATGTAATATTTATTAAGTGCTGCCAGGCATGGTGGCGCACTCCTGTAGTCCCAGCTACTTGAGAGGCTGAGGCAGTAGGATCACTTCACCCCAGGAATTTGAGGTTACAGTGAGCTATGGTGATGCCACTGCACTCTAGCCAGGGTGACAGAGCGAGACTCTGTCTCAAAAACAAAACAAAAACCAAAAAAACATTTATGAAGTGCTAAGGAAGAGAGATCTCAGGTATTATAGGGCCCAGTCTGGAGGTTTGGAAAGTTTTCCTCATGGAGATACTGTCTTTACTCTGTATACCTTTTATGAAATTAGAAGTGATATTGTCTTTGTTTTTTTTTGGTTTTTGTTTTTTTTGGAGACAGAGTCTTGCTCTGTCGCCCTGGCTAGAGTGCAGTGGCATCATCATAGCTCACTGCAACCTCAAATTCCTGGGTTGAAGTGCTGCTCCTGCCTCAGCTTCCCGAGTAGCTGGGACTACAGGTGCATGCCACTGTGCCCAGCTCATTTTTCTATTTTTAGTAGAGACAGGGTCTGACTTTTGCTCAGGCTGGTCTTGAACTCTGTGCTCAAGCTATCCTCCTGCCTTGGCCTCTCAGAGTGCTAGGATTACAGATGTGAGCCACTGAGCTCGGCCCTTAGAAGTGATACTGTGTTTGTAAAAAATTAGAACACCCTGGATAAGGCTGAAGTCCTCCTTGACCCCCTCCCCAGAGGTAACCACTATTATCAGTTTTGAATATATCCTTTTTATTTCTTTTCTATGTATTTGTAAACACATATATATCCCTATAGAAAATATATAACACATGACCACAGTCCCTTATCCAAAACCCTTTGAGGCTAGATGTGTCTTGGAGTTCAGAATTTTAAAAATTTTAAATAGATAATATGGTGTATATAACATGAAGTCTAAGACAGGAGTGGGTGTTTAGGCAGTACCTCCTAATTAAACATGTTAATATTTCTGCAGCAAAATGTGGGAATAATTGTATGAAATGGGGTAAATAAAGCCTGTAAAAAGCCTCATGTCAGTTCAAGGCAGATTTTTGCCTCCAAATGAGTTTTCTGCCTAACTTGGGGTTTTAGAACTTTTTGGATTTCAGTACTACAGATATAAGCAGTTGTGAATTTTGTATAATTTTATATGTATGGTTTTGTTTAGTTTATATATGGTATTTTATATGTATCAGATACTTGCTTTTCTTAATGCAAAGGAAGTTTTGCGTTTTGTTTTTTAACAAAGGAATAAATGCGCATAGTTTAAAAGTCAGTAATATTGCAAGGTTTGTAGTTAAAAAAAAAAAATAGCATCCTTTCTACCTCCTAGCCCCTTTTTCCAGAGGTATTTACCACTTATAGTTCTTTTGGCTGTCTTTTCTGCTCTGTGCTTCCAGATTTTTAAGAACATGCTTATACTGCACCTTTTTGATTTTAAAAATTAATAACATGATATAAAATTAGGATTTATTTATTTATTCCCCCCCCCTTTTTTTAAGAAGAGATCAGGTCTTGCTGTATTGCCTAGACTGGTCTTAAACTCCTGGGCTCAAGTGATCCTCCCACCTCAGCCTCCCAAGTAGCTGGGACTATAGATGCACCACCATGCCAGGCTAAGTTTTCTATTTTTTTGTAGAGATGGGGTCTCACTGTGTTGCTCAGGCTTGTCTTGAACTCCTGGCTTCAAGCAGTCCTCCTGCCTTGGCCTCCCAAAGTGTTAGGATTACAGGCATGAGCCAGCACACTCGACCCGTTTAGTTTTCTTTGTGCTGATCGCTAATGCATCCACAAGCTCACAGACACCTAAAACTTCTTAGCATGGTCTTAATACTTGGAGTTATATTTTTTTCCCTTGGGGAGGCCTCATTCCTGGTGCTGTGTTCTCCTGTCTGGACTGCCCACTCTGGGCCTGGTCATCCAGTGGCCTTCCTTTGCCACCATCCTGGCAGTTTCTTTTCAGTTTCCACCTCAGTTGGATCATTTAATCATTTGTTTATTCACTCCTTAATTCTACTCATTCTCCAGGAGCTTCCTGAGAAAGGATGCATAGGAGGTAACTTTTTGAGGTCTTGGAAGTTGAGTATATTTTTATTTTATCCTAGAATTATAGAATGGAAATAATTTTCTTTTAGAATTTTGAAGACATTGCTTCATTGCCTTTCAGCTTCGTGTTGGTGCTGAAGTCCCCCACACTCTGATTCCTGATCCTTTGTATATGACCTTTTTGTTTCTAGCTGAAGCTTCTAAGATCTTACTCTTGGCATGAATTTTCTTGGTAATATGCCTTAGTGTGGGCTTTTTCTTCATTCTTTGTAAACCCGTATCTTCACAAAGGTAAGATGTTGCTATGTTGCAGCTAAGAAATAACAACAGGATGCTGTTGAAAAGCAGCTTTCGGAAAGCAACATAGGGATGGTCCGAGGGTAGTGGGTTATCAGAACTTACTAATATTAGTGTCACTAAGGTTAGTATACAGGCCCCCATGCTAAATTTGACTGGCATTAGAAAAAAAGAAAAAGGGGGGAAAAAGAGCTCCTAGAAATGAAAACTGGAACAGCAAAAATGGAAAGTTCAGTAGAGGAGGAGTCAGAATTTAGGTTGGAGAAAGTTCCCCTAGCAGGTTGAATAAAGATACAAAGTAGAAACTGGAAGGGAGGGCGGGAGTGAGTGAAGGGGACAGACAAGACAAGAGAGGAGCCGGGAGGGAGATGGGGGTCCTGAAGGACAAGAGAGAGGGAGGACACACAGTGAAAGGAAAAAGGACCAATTCAGGAGAGGTTTAACAGGTTAATAGTAGGTGTTTTAGTAAAAGAGAAGAGAGAAAATGGAGAGAAAGAGATTGTAAGATTTATATTAAATTATAAATAATATAGGATGATGTAGAATTGAAGGACATGAGTTTTTGTTTCCAGCTAGAGGCCTCCTCAAATGTCTGGTGGTCCTAGACTGTATTGAAGAGTGAGGCCCTGAGTATCTGACTGGAGCTTTGATAAGAGGGCGGGCCTTATGGACTGGGCCTTATATCCACGGCCCCCAACCTTTTAGGCACCAGGGACCTGTTTCACGGAAGACAGTTTGTCCGGGGGTGGGAGGGTGCGCAGCGCTCAGGTGGTGATGTGAACAATGGGGGGTGGCTGTAAATACAGATGAAGCTTCACTTGCTCACGCACCGCTCACCTCCTGCTGTGCGCCGGTTCCTAAGCTTCATGGAAGACAGCTTTTCCATGGGTGGGGTCTGGGGTGGGGAGGGGAGCTCGGGTGGTGATGTGTGCCCCAGTTCCTAACAGGCCTTGGACAGGTACCGGGCCATGGCCCCGGGGTTTGGGGACTGCTACCTTATGTCACAGTGTGGTGATTGGGCAAGATTAGCTAGCTATTTTGTTGCCAACTCCTAAATGTCTGTATTTGCAGACCTTTATTCTTGTGCCTTCAGTTTCCCCAGAGGAGATTTCTTTAAATTCCTGCCTGGGTGGGTAGAAACTTGCTGTGGTACCCAGCAGAGTGTGAGGGCTAAGGAGTCCCACTGTTCAATATGTAGCTTTGACTTAAGTAGCTATTTCCACTAAGGTAGGGGACTTACTCTGAACCTCAGCTGAGTTTCATACCTAAGTGAGGGTTTTATTTTGGGGATTTATCCTCTCCAGATAGTACACTTCACATCTTCTGTGGGGACAGAAAGAGGAAGGGGGTGAGTGGGTGCTCTCTCCAAAGACCTGTACACATTTCTTTAGTTGTTAGCCCCACTCCCACACCCCCTCCTGCAAAATAACTGCATGCGTATAATTTCTGAGCCTTTCAGGGATTCTGCTGAGAGAATCTGCATATTTGGCCACTGCTTCTCCCAGATTTCTTGAGACAATTCTTATTTGTTTTGTTTCCATTCAGGGTTTTTAACAACTCTTTTCTGCTGTTGTATTTTTTCTCATCCTCTTTGTCCTGTGAATTTATTTATTTAATTTTATTTTTAAAAATTGAGCTGGGGACTTGCTATATTGCCCAGGCTGGTCTGGAACTCCAGGGCTCAAGTTATCCTGCTGCTTTAACCTCTCGAGTAGCTAGGTCTATAGGCACGCACCACCGTGCCTGCCTAAGTGAATTTATTTCTCTTAAACTTTGTTTTGCTATATGCTTTTAGTGAGGCTTCATGAAGAGATAGAGGTAAATGTACATGTAAACACTAACCTTAAAGAATTCATTCATTCATTCGGTCATTTGAATGGCATAAATACAATGGGCCCAGTACTTTTCTTGCTGGTGGAGATACTATAGTGCATAAAACAGACAAATGTTCCTGCCCTCATGGAGTTTAAACGCTAGTAGTGAAGACAGACACTAACTATTCAAGACAAGTAGAGATTTAGTATATTAGATAGTGATAAATGGTAAAGAGAAAAATAAGAAAGAGACATGGGTAGGAAATACCATGTGGAAAGCTGTAATCTTTTTAGATAGATGGTCATAGAAGGCTTCATTGAGAAAGAGCCACTTGAGTAAAGACCTTAAGAAGTGAGGGAGCTGATCATGAGGATATTTGGGGGAAGGGCATTACAGGGAGTGGGAGGAGCCAGTACAAAGGCCATGAGGCAGCAGTGTGCCCTACATGTCTGAAAAACAGCATGTCTGAGGATCCAAGTGTGGCTGGGTCATGCTGTAAGGACTGGCTTTTATACGGAATGAGGTTGCAGGATTTTGAGCAGAGTCATGGTATGATATAACCAACATTATTTACAACAGAGCCACTGTGGCTGACATGTTGAGAATAGTCTGTAGCGGGGCAAGGGCAGAGGCAGGAGACCAGGAAGGAGGCTGTTGCAGTATTCTAAGCCACATGGAAATGGGGCGTGGCTGGACTCTGGATCTGATGGATTGAGGTGTGGGAGGTGAGAGAGAGGAATAACCAAGGTTATTTTAAGGTTCATGACTCCTGTGGGCTTTGGAAACTGTAGAACTTTGGTTTCAATATAAGTAGTATCCAGTCTGTTAAATGAATGCTTTGCTGAAGAATAGCCATAGAACTATTTTAAGAAATTTTGCTTTACAAACCATAACTCTTCTTTTTTTTAAAGCTCTTCACAGAATATGGTCGTCTGGCAATGGATGAAATTTTCCAAAAACCCTTCCAGGTAGAATATTAACTATGGATATAATTCATATGTTTGTTTTAGTTCATACATCAGTGAACTACAGCTCACAGGCCAAATCTGGCCTGCCACCTGTTTTTATATGACCTGTGAACTAAGAATGGTTTTTACGTTTTTAAATGGTTGAAAAAATATGAAAAGAGGAATAATATTTCATAACATAAATTGTCTGAAATTTAGATAATTTTCATAGCTAAAGTTTTAGTGGAACACAGCCAAGCTCATTTATTTATGTATTGTCTATGGCTGCTTTCCTGCTGCAACAGCAGAGTTGAGTATTTGCTTAAAATATTTATGTTCTGGCCCTTTACAGAAAATGTCCACTGACCTTAGCTTAGCTAATTGTTTCTTGAAGACAAGAAAGCACAGCAACCTCAGTGAGATGAGAGGTGCTGTCAGTATGTAGTCTTATTTCTTCTCCTTTCTAATGGTAAAAGCAGATCTGGTTTTATGATTAGCTGATGTCATGTTTTCTCTTTTGCCCTTTACTGCATTCCCCATACTTGCCTTTAGGGCTGAGCCCTGAATTTAACATTTTTCTCATCAGTCTTTTCCTTCTGTTTCTACTAACCTGTGGGAACAAAAATAGCAGATGGGATATATTGGCCTCACATTTGGCTTAAATGTGTCTTTCTAGTATTTGTAAAGTTTTTAAGACAGTACAGAGTGGATAAATCCTTTAGTACATTTCCTTGCTCCTTTTGTGAAAGCTGGCAGTATGTAAAGGAGAATTGCAGTTGTTATCTTGAAAATGTGTTTGTGCGTTGTCATAGTATGTTCTACTCCTTTCCTAAACAGACACTGATGTTTTTGGTTCGAGACTGGAGTTTCCCTTATGAATACAACTATGGACTACAAGGAGGAATGGCATTTTTGGATAAGCGTTTACAGGTAAGAGGGAATATAATTTTCTGAGGAACTATCTAAAAGTAGTGATAGGTTTCTCATTTGCCTTTGGCTTTTGTGTTTAAAGCAGGTTATTGAAAATTATATTGAGTGTGTTGAATATATATGAATTTTAGCACAAACTAATATTATTTATCCCTGGTAGGATTAAAGAACCTGGATATGTAGTGCATAGGGACTGTACACTTGATCTTAGCCAAAAGACAAAGAAGCAGTGCACAGGGACTATAGAAAAGAACACTGGGCAAAAACCCAAGCTTTGATTGTAATTTTCATTTCACATTTTAAAACCAGGTTCTATATGTGCCTTTAGAAGTCACATTCAGAATTTTAGTTCTGTTGTTCTTATTCGTAATTCTAACTTGTTTTGGGTTAGAGATAGGCCTAGTCTGTTCTCCAGAACCAAAACACAGGAGTCCTTTGTCAGTTATTACTAACTGGTTAGATCCTCCTTCATGCCCATAGACCTTCCCTTGTTCTTCCTAAGTATTGTGCAATACTCTTATTTTAAAGAAACTCTTTAGTACCTGTTGTTTGTTAGCTACAGGAGTCAAGCCAAAGCCATGGGTAATTAAAATTATGCATTTATTGCTACTTAGGGTTTTGAGTTTTCTTATTTGGCCAGTATAATCCATCAGAGTTGGAGAGGCTTCTTTCCTTTGTCCTCATGCTAGTGGTTTCCAGTGAAGAAAGCCAAATGGTTTTTGCTTGGTAAATTGTTGGTTTTTATTGACAGGTGAAGGAACATCAACATGAAGAAATTCAGAATGTTCGAAATCACATTCACTCATGTTTCTCTGATGTCACCTGCTTTCTCTTACCACATCCAGGACTCGAGGTGGCCACAAGCCCTGACTTCGATGGGAAACTGAAAGGTGTGTTACAGATGTTATTTTAAACACGTGATTTGATCTTTGTAGTTAAAGAATAATAAATCAATTATGAATCAAATGAATGCTTAAGAGAAATAGTATGGTCTCTTAGTATTTAGAATCTAGTTCAGATTTTGCTCCTGACTTACTGTGACCATCAGAATTGGTTTACCTTGGCTTCTCCATCTGAAATGGTGGTGGTAATACCCATTAATAATCTAAGAGACTTGTTATGATTTTTGGTTTACAAGAGATACAAGTGCTAAATAAAGGAAGACTAAATATAAGTCAGCTCACATTTATCAAGTAAAATGAATTTCCCAAGGAGAGGTAGCACGATGCATGGCAGAGCTGTTATTTGCATCTTATTTGTAATTATAGCAAAACCTGATGCTGGGTCATGTGCCGATGCCAGGAAGTGCTGACTAGAGGGCAGGTGAGAGGAATCAGAGTAGGGGCTCTTGGGCTCCATTATCTTATTTTTCTTCCTTATTCATTGAGGCCTTGAGTTATTGAACGGCTGGCCCTCAGTTTACCCATGTGTTAAACTGAGTTTTATAAGCTTACCTGAGCTTCTGAGATTCCTGGTAAAGTGATGATAATAATAGCTGCCATTTTTAGAGGCCTAGCGGAGTTTGTAGCACTGTGCTAGCTACCTTCATGCTTGTGCTGCCAGTAATTCCATGAAGCTGATATCATTCCCTTTATCTTACAGGTGAGGAAACTGGCAAAAATAGTTAAGGGAAAGGAGGAAAGTTAAGTAACTTGCTCAAAGTACTCAGGTAGTAAGTGAGTACATGGTAGGGCGTAGATCCACATCTAAATCCTTGTTGCCCCAAATTCATACTGCGCTAAAATAGTAGTTCTTCTCTTATATGGGGAAGTCATTTAGAGGATATGTACTTTTTAGTTGCCAGGGGAACATGCCTTTCAAAGTGGAAGGTTTTCATAGCCTCATGTTAAATATAAAATGCATCATTTTCAATTTATTTGATTTAATTGATCCAAGAAAATGAATGTACTTGTTCAACTCAAGGTTTACTTTCCAGGTGGTCTTAATATTGCAAAAGAAACTTGAGTTGGAGAGACTTAACCTTTATCTTCTGTTTGTCACTTGTCTGATATTTTTAAGTGTTTGGCAACTTTCCTGAGAAGGAGACTTCCAGAGCCTATTATATGGCAATTTTAAAATCCAAGGATAGGGCTTGGCTTTGGGAGAGAAATCTGCTTAGGCAAGCACCGGAGCTAGAACCTTTTACCTAAAAAGCAGTTGGACCAGGCTCAGTGGCTCACAGCTGTAATCCCAGCACTTGGGGAGGCCGACGTGGTTCAAGACACAGCAAGATCCTGTCTCCAAAAAAAAAAAAAAATAAACAAATTAGCTGAGTGAGGTGGCACGCACCTGTAGTCAGGAGGCTGAGGGAGGAGGATTGCTGGAGTCCAGGAGTTCAAGGCTGCAATGAGCTATGATGGTGCCACTGCACTCTAGCCTGGGGTGACAGTGAGAGACCCTCTGTCTTTAAAAAAAAAAAAAAAAAAGGCAGCTGCAAGGGAGTTTTCAGAGTTGAGTAGGTAGAGAACTTTTAGGGTTATAATGCTCCATTATTAGTCATACTTTTACCAAACCTCAACTCAAGATTTGTTCATCACTGATAGGGAAAATGTCCAATGTAATTCTTAAATGGATGGTGTTTAGGAGAGGGTGCTCTTTTTGCCTCAAGGTGGTCTCAGGTTACCAGGTATAAACATACAAAAATGGTATTCTTCCACATTTTAAATCATTTTAATATTTCAGTGCATTCTGTTTTAAAATTTAGTTTCATTTTTACCATGTTATTCAAGAAATAGGAAGAGTTTTGCTTTAAGTTCTATAACCCTGACTTTTGAAATTTTGTATCACTTTTGGGAATGCATATTATATTAATTTCCTGTGGCTGCCTTTAACAAATTACCACAAACTGAGTGGCTTAAGACAAGAGAAATTTATTTCCTCACAGTTTGGGTACTAGAAGTCTAAAATCATGGTTGATTCCTTCTGGAGGCTCTGAAGGAGAATCTGCCCCTTGTGTTCTCCTAGCCTTTGGTAGTTGCTGGCAATCCTTGGCATTCTTTGACTTGTACCTGTAGTGGCCTCCAATCTCTGTCTTCATCATCACATGGCTGCTTTTTCTGTGTGTTCTCTCTTCTACCTATAAGCACACCAATCTTTTAATTTAGAGCCCACCTTAGTCCAGTATGACCTCATCTTAGCTATTAATAGTCATTTGCAAAGACTATTTCCAAATAAGATCACGTTCTGGGGTTCCAGGTGGACATGAATTTTGGGGGAGGGAGTGACACTGTTGAACCCCACTATACATATATACAGATTTTGAATAGTTTAATCACTAAATATTAAGTGTGCTAAGTTTCATTTTATTGCATTTATAAAATATGGAACAAACTTTGTATAAACAATCTTTTTTTTTTTGACTGCAAGTCCTTTGAGCAAATACAGAAACATTCTTTAATCTCATAATTATGTAGTATTCGGTTTCCTCATCCAGGATAAAACTATAAAGTATACTTTCAGGGTTTAAATATTCCTTTCTTACATGAAAAAGCAAGTCCAAAAAGAAGAAGTACAAATGGTCAGTATATGTTAATGAAAATATATGCAGCATCACAATAATAAAAAAAGCACAAAATCATTGATATAAATTATAGCCTTTATGGATAGTAATGTCACAGTACCAGAATTCAAAATGTTTACATTATTTGATCCGGTATTCCACTTTTAGGAGTTTATCCTAAGAAACTGTCCAAATAAGTGGATAAAAATACATGTGTGGGGATATATACTACTGTAGTGTTATTAGAATAGAGAGTAATTGGAAACAGCCTAAATGAATGTTTATGAGGCATTGGTTAAATTGTGGTACATCTACACAAAGGAATAAAATGCAGTCATTAAAAAGGATAAGGTAGATAGATGAATCTATATGTGTTTACATAGAAAGATGTCTATGATACATTATAATGCAGAAAAATTACAGAGTAGTATATGTGGCGTGATCCTATTTATTTAAACAATATAGGCCGGGCACGGTGGCTCACGCCTGGAATCCTAGCACTGTGGAGACCAGCCTGAGCAAGAGTGAGACCCCGTCTCTCCAAAAAAATAGAAAAATTAGCTGGGCGTGGTGGTGTGTGCCTGTAGTCCCAGGTACTTGGGAGACTGAGGCAGGAGGATCGCTGGAGCCCAGGAGTTTGAGGTTGCAGTGAGCTATGATGAAGCTACTGCACTCTAGCCTGGTGATGGAGTGAGACCCTGTCTCAAAAAAAAAAAAAAAAAAAATTACATATATATCTCTATATATATATTTATAAGTACTTTCTAAAATGGAAATGTTTGAAAAATAAAAACGTCCTTTTTTGCCTCACTTTAAAAATATATTAATAGTCTGCCTGGTGTGTTTATTTAAGGAACTACAGTTATGAGGATTATTCATGAAGAATTACCAGCTCTGTGAAAGTTTATGTACTTTTTAGATTTGGAGATGGATATTTTGTAATTTTAGGGATAACCAAGATACTGAAGGGTTTTGAGTGAAAATTAAATTGGATGCTAAATTGCAAATAGTGGGTGACAGGTGTTTGGGAAGTGCTAGATTGAGAACCACACAAATTTTATTCCAGGAGACCTGTAAGTAGAGCTGATGTGTTTCTCAGAGTTAAACACACACACGCACACTCTCAGATATTGTATTTTCTCAGGTGTGTATTTGTACAATTACTTGGCTGAGATTCTGCAGTCGTGTTTCGTATAACTTGGAAAAGACAACTTTAGCCTAACTTTAACCTAACTTTAGGGCTAACTCATAAAAGAAACTTAATGACGCTTCTGTGTTACATTTAAATTTAATAAGAACTACATTCTGAAGCTATTTCTGTAAATGTTCCCCCAAATACTTTAGGAATTGTTTTAGTGGTTTTATTTTATTTTCAAAGATTGACCACTTATTCAGAGGTAAATACCTGCTGGACACGATCTTAGTTTTGGCATAATTGATGCTAACCTACTGCTTCTTGCAGTAATTAGCTAGATTAGCTGCTTTTTGAGAGTCTTTTCATCAGACACAGGATGAGTGTGCCATCAGTATAAAGGAAACTTTTCTTCCTATTTTCTATATATAGCAGGGATACCTAACACAGTAACTACTGAGTTGTTTAGTTAGAAAATTACAGAAGGGTTTGTAGGTCATGGTCTTCTTTGACACCATGGGAGATTGAGATTATCTCTGCTATGAGACAGTTTTTTGTCTGTTCTGATTTAAAAACTTATTTTGGTATAGCTTTCCTATAGAAGTATGAATAGCATAGGATCTGTAAAACTCAGTGAAATAGCATTCTGTAGTATCTGGATCCTGCTAGAATTTGAAACACTCAGTCTTTCAGTGTAATGAAAGTTGAACCCACTAAAAAAAGGGGTTTTTAAGTAGAAAATACATTCACATTTTAAAATCCCAAAAAGGATTAAAAGGTATTCAGTGAAAAGTCTTTCTTCCATTTTTGTAGGCTTCCAGAGTTTCTTTAGTATATGCAAGCAAATACGAATTTATACAGAACAGCATATTATATACACTATTTTATACTTTTTCACTGCAAGGTTATAAAGAATTTGTCCCACTTTTTCCTTGAAATTTTACAGTTTCATTTTTCATATTATAATTAGGTTTATGGAGTGTTGAAGAGTTCTTCCCTTGATACGGGCTTCTACCCACTTTCTTTTCAGTTGATGCTTGGGAACCCAGGAAGATGTTAAATTATATAAATCAGATTCTTTGTATTTTAATTCTCCTTTGTCTTCATAGTTGGACCAGCTAATTCTTACTTGGAGAAAAGAACTCTATTTAATGTCTCTCCTGAACCCTCTGTGGGAACCTTGTAGAAGCTGCAGAGAAACTCACTTTTTCTGAGTTAGTGGCCTTTTCATCTTAAAGTGGCCCAGAGGACCTCTGAGGAGATAATAAAAAATAAATATCACAGGGTACAGGTGCTTCTACTTCTTTTAACATTAAAAAATTAACAAAAATCAAATAGTAATTTCTAATGGATTTTAGTGGGTAGTGTGAGGGCATGACAAAGGCGTGAGATAACTTGAGGGGTTGATAATTGATTTGTTGAAGACCTTGTTAATGAAATTCTTTAAAAAGTTAAATTTCTTGAAAGGCTAGGAAGTAGACTGAATATCCCAGAATGAAAACCAGGGTAGGATATTCTGCATGCACTATTCCATTCTGAACTAGAGAGGACTTAATACTGCAGAGGGAAAGGAGACATTAGGATGGCAACCTGGTCATAGCCAGAAAGTGTCAAAACATATAGTCTGGAGCATCCTCCCTCTACTTCCAACTAGCAAATGTTAAAATAATTAGATAGACTGTGATGATTGTGTTTTATGCTTACCTTGGTTGATAAGGCTGTATAGCTTATTGTTTCCTTCTTCATGGTCCTGTGAACAGATATTGCTGGTGAATTCAAAGAGCAGTTACAGGCTCTGATACCATATGTATTAAACCCCTCTAAGTTAATGGAAAAGGAGATCAATGGCTCGAAAGTCACCTGTCGGGGACTACTGGAGTATTTTAAGGTAAATATGGGTTTTAGTTATTAAAATATTTGATTTTTGGTAAAACTGATCTAGGTTGTAAACCAACTTGAATTTCAGGATTTTGAAACTTAGGGGAAAGTTTCCTGGGGGAGATGGTGAGAGGCATTTTCAGAGACTCATGTCCTTCCATGAGTGGGCCACTGGGTGGCAGTATCAGTCTAAGAACCAAATGGATGTTCTTTGCACTCTCTTAGAGGAGTAATTACTGTGGCTAAAGGAAGATTGTTCCTCAAGGAAGATGGTGTGGACAGGAGGTGGTTAGGAAGTTGCTGTGTGTAGGAGGAGACCGCACCTAGATGTGACACGACTACCTCAAGGCGGATGATCACTCTGCCCCAGGTAGTGGTGAGGCCAGCGTGCATGGGGTGTCGGATGGGATCCTAGCCTCCCTAGGCTTGTGCTGCTTGAGAAGATTTTTAGTTAACTAAAAATGCTAACATGCACTCACAGGTGTGTTGTGTTTTTGCTAATTCCTGGTTGTTGATCTAGGTGTTTAGGAAAATGCAGTTGTATGGCCATTGTCTTTAAAATTTAAAGTATGAATAATATGAGGGCTGTCCAGAAAGTATCCAGCCATGTAACAGTTCTTGTTATATTAACAATGGCTGGATACTGTCTGTACAGCCCTAGTGTATATGACAGAATGACATTTTTCATAATCAGTTTTTATGTTTATATTTTAAGGCATATATTAAAATTTACCAAGGAGAAGATCTGCCTCACCCCAAGTCCATGCTTCAGGTAAGCAATTCTTTGACATCCTGAATGCAATCCTTTAATCACTTCAGTTGACCTGAATACAGTAAGTAGAGTCCTTTAAGAAGAGAATGCTGTTGCTCTCCTTTTTCATTATGGAGGTCTGGTAATTCTTGGCATATTTTGCAGCAGCATGACTGCCTTCTGGTTTTCTTGTTTGTATTCATGGTCGTACAGTTAAAACAGAATGGCCTCTCCTCACTGGGCCTGATCCTCCCACCAAACACACTTTGGAAAACACTGTTTTGTTATACCCAGGTAAAACATACCCACTATTTTAGACAAGTAATTTCCTGTCGTCTGTTGTTTAGTTTAGTAGAACACGTCCTGAACTATCTATTTATTGTTCACTAATCGGGTTTTTTGTTTTCAACTGGAAAATTGTCATTTGGTTAAAACTTATAATTTCTGACTGTCATATGCTGAACATAAGGGCATTTGTTGTCAAATGTTGATTTCTTTAGTAGCAAAACATTTTCATAGAGGGAGCTAGAGCCTGGGATTGACAATGAAAAGATAATTTTTTTCCTTTTTTTTTTTGACTTACATCTGTTTCTTACATTTAAAATTGAAGCAAAGGAAATGAAATTTTCCTTGATTTTTGGAGGTTTAATTTATGCTAAAGATTCTTAAGTATAAAACAGATTTTTAGGTAGAAAATTTGGTAGAAACGGTGTATTTTATTTCATCAGTTGAACTGAATGAAAACCTAAAAAATAGCAGGAAGTTAAGGAAAAAGGAAGAATGGGAAATAGGGTGAGAGAATATTTTCATTTGGTTATTTGTGGAAAGAATGTTAAAAAGGGAAGGATTTATAGTTCATACTTTCCTTTCTTAAAAGGCCACTGCTGAAGCCAACAATTTAGCAGCTGCAGCTTCTGCCAAGGACATTTATTATAACAACATGGAGGAGGTATGTGGGGCATATACTTTATTCTGAAATATCTTTAGCCTGGGCACTGTTGCTATTTTCAAAAGCCCAAACTTGATCTTACTTAATGTATCTTAAGAAGATGAGGCAACAAAGCTGTATTCAGGTTGTCCTGGTAATTGGGTCCTTCTAATTATTACTATTTCTTTTTTTGTTTTTTTAAAACAGAGTCTCGCTCTGTTGCTCAGGCTGGAGTGCAGTGGCACGATCATAGCTCACTATAACCTTGAACTCGTGGGTTCAAGCGATCCTCCTGCCTCAGCCTCCTGAGTGGCTGGAACTACAGGCACACGCTGCCATGTCCAGTTAATTTTTTATTTTCTGTTGAGATGAGGTCTCACTGTGTTGCCCAGTCTGGTCTCAAACTCCTGGCCTCAAGCGATCTTCTTGCTTTGTTTTCTCAAAGTGCTGGGATTACAGGTGTGAGCCACCATGCCTGACCAGAGCCTTTTAATTACTATTGTTTCTAAGTAAGGCTTTCTTTTTTTCTTTTTCTTTCTTTTCTTTTTTTTAAAGAGGGCCTTGCTCTGTTGCCCAGGCTGGATGGAGTGTAGTGGAGTGATCATAGCTCACTGTAACCTCGAACTCCTGAATTCAAGTGATCCTCTGCCTCAGCCTCCTGAGTAGCTGGAGCCACAGGCACATGCCACTGTGCCTGCCTAATTTTTTTTTTTTTAGAGACAAGGTATTGCTATGTTGCCCAGGCTGGTCTCAAACTCCTGGCCTCAAGCGATCCTCCTGCCTCGGCCTTCCAAAGTGCTGGGATTACTTTAAATTACTTTAAAGTTAACTTCTGGCTGGGCACGGTGGCTCACACCTCTAATCCTAGCACTTTGGGAGGCTGAAGCAGGAGGATCGCTTGGGTTCAGCACTAGCCTGAGCAAGAGCGAGACCCCTTCTTTACCAAAAATAGAAAAAATGAGCTGGGCGTGGTGGCAGCCTCTTGGGAGGCTGAGCCAGGAGGATGGCTTGAGCCCAAGAGTTTGAGGTTGCAGTGAGCTATGATGACCCCACTGCACTCTAGCCAGGGCAATAGAGAGAGACTCTGTCTCAGAAAAAAAAAAAGTTCTAATATCTTAAAATTTCTAACCTTTTCATTGTCTTCATTTGTTTTATTTGGCACTTGTTTTTGAAGGGATCTTCAACATGTTGTGTCTTTGTTCTTTTTAGGTTTGTGGGGGAGAGAAACCTTATTTGTCTCCAGACATTCTAGAGGAGAAGCACTGTGAATTCAAACAACTTGCTCTGGACCATTTTAAGAAGACCAAGAAGATGGGTGGGAAAGATTTCAGTTTTCGTTACCAGCAGGAGCTGGAAGAGGAAATCAAGGAACTGTATGAGAACTTCTGCAAGCACAATGGTAGCAAGAATGTCTTCAGCACCTTCCGAACCCCTGCAGTGCTGTTCACGGGCATTGTGGCTTTGTACATAGCCTCGGGCCTCACTGGCTTTGTTGGTCTGGAGGTTGTGGCCCAGCTGTTCAACTGTATGGTTGGACTGCTGTTAATAGCGCTCCTCACCTGGGGGTACATCAGGTATTCTGGTCAATATCGTGAGCTGGGCGGAGCTATTGATTTTGGTGCAGCGTATGTATTGGAGCAGGTAAGTGGTGTTGCTGAGGAGGCTGAGGTTTGATAATGGGCAGATATTTGTGCTTCTGTTGTAAAATGTCTCAGTTTAGAAGAATTTCATAGTGAAAGAACACGTGAGAAACTTCCCTTGGCCATTTTTTATTAATAGGCTTTACATTTTACTATCCTTTTTAAGGATATTAATATTTATTCCTAGTATTTTGTTTCTATGCCTAAAAACAGCCCTTTAATGCAAAATAAGTTCCAATTTAGACACATTTTATTTCTCATGGGCAACTGCTAATTACATACTTCTAATTACATGCTCTTCAGACACAATTTTGTGTGATTCTCCCTCTCCTCAGCCCCTTGGATTAATTTGCTTCACTGAAAATTAAGAGCTTTGCAAAAAATATGAATTTAATACAATGTTCTGTTTTGAGTCCTATTGGGTTAGAAAATGGATGGCATCTCTTTCATTTAAAATCTTCTAATAAGCCAGTGGCTTTTTGACATTGACATGTTCTCCAGTTTTATAGATCTTTGAGATGATTTATTTGTTTTTCTGAGTAATATGAACAGATCAGTTAGGTCAAGCAGCTTGTGAGGCCAGTGGAGATGCCCATCCATCCCAACTACAGAGCAGATGCTCAGCTGGCTCTCTTGGGGGTTAGCTGCTGCCACAGCCTCCCCTCACCCCGGCATTTTTATTCCCCTACTTTCTGTGACATACTGATGATGGAGACAGATTTTTTTGAAAGTTTGTCTCCAAGGACTTACTCTATTATTGTTGTGTTACATTTTGTTAACTTACATGTTGAATAAATGGACTTTTGCAGGCTTCTTCTCATATTGGCAATTCTACTCAGGCTGCTGTGAGGGATTCAGTTGAGAGACCACCTGTGGATAAAAAAGCTCAATAGCATCTTAACATGAGGATCCAACAAGCACCTGACCAGCCCCTCCTGATTTCTGGGTTTTTGCCACAGCCACAGGTCCACGTCCAGAGGAATGGCAGATATCTGAGACCATCCAGGAAGAGCCGAAACGTGGCACCGTAATAAATGAACTGACCTCTCCTGTGGTTTCAAATTCTTAAACACACTTCCATTTCTGTTGGAAGCACTTCTTTTCCTTGCTGTTATAGATCCAAGCCTGTGTTTATTTTATTACTCTCTGCTTTGTGCACTTTATGGGGGAGAAAGCTAAAGGAAAAAAATGGAAATGCAGTTTTTAAGTTCTCTATATGCCACTTAGTGCCTTTTAAGATTGAATCCATGGTTTTGCAGACACAAGGGGGAGGGACTGGAGGATAACTTCATGAAAGATGCCATTTTGGGGTGAAAGTTCTCAGTTCTTTACTCTTTTGGGAAGGATTCCTTTTTTAAAAGTTTACAAAACTTAGAAAAACTTAAGAACTAAAGAGTAACTGAAAATGATGCCATCACACTTTAAAAATCTTATTTATAATATTATGGAATCTTGTTTGCCATATACTGTGGGAAAATCATATTATATTTAAATATACCATATTCTGAAATGTAAGGTTTTTTTACCCAACAGGCTGACGGTTTTGTTGTAACATGCTCTATTTTTTTTTGTCCTCATAGCTTCTTTCTAGAAAAAGAGGCATATATTCCTTGAATAATAAAAGGAATGAGCTAGATATTATAAGAAAAAAAGCTGAGTTTAAATTAATCACATGACCTCTGATAAGTCTCTTGAACTTGTGCCTTGGTCAGGTTCACTGTAGGTTTATATATGTATGTATGTTATACACAACTCTTACACACAGTTGTCATTTGATGTTTTGTTTTTGGGAGTTCTGTGTAAGAACAGAACTTTATTAAGAATTAGAGGAAAGATATTACCAAATATTACTACCTTTAATTAATGTCTTATTTCATATGGCTTAGCAATAATTAATAATTAAATAACTTGATTTAATTTAATTAAGACCTTGATTTAAGGTCTTTGTTCAAAATGTTAGTTTGCATACTCCTATGCACTGTCCAATGTTCTAATAATGAAGCTAAAATTATCAATTTTATGTAGTGAATGTTCCTTTACTTAACTTTGCTTTTGACTAGTCTGGTAGCTTTAAAATAGTTTTGGCTTAGTAAGAACCAAAGTCCTACCCAAATATAAACAATATCTAGAAGTATCTAAGAATTTTTTTTATTTACCTTGATTAGGTGATAAGTTTTATCAGTTAGTTGCTTTTTCCTTTGATATATAATGGTGAATTATTGTGGATTTTATAACATCTTAACACTTGCCTGCAAGTATTTATATAAACATTCAGGTGTGTGAGCCTTAATTTTTGAGATAATTTAATTTTTGTTCAGGAGGGAGGTAGGAAGGCTTAGGCAAAATATGATTGTAAATTTTATATACATAAGTGTGAATGGAAGGTAAAAAAAGAAAGTCTTTTCTAGCATGTAATCTCTTTATCAAAGAAGTTTTTTGACTAATACTTTACCGCTCAAGTATTTTTATAAGTCCTAAATTAATTCCAAGCATTTTATATATTTTTCATATTCATATACCATCTTGCCTTGAAGTTCTTGCTGTTACATTTTAGAAAAAGTCCAGCTTGTTCCCAAAACTGTTTACTTGTACACATCAGTGATACCAAGTTTGACTGTTAAATTGAAAGCTGTTTCTGAAATTTTGTTGCATTTTCGGGTGGTCTCTCATCTCTCTCTGAAGGGTCATACTTTAATTTCAATTAGCAGGTCCTATAGATTTTGAGATACTTAGTTTTTAATATATTCTGTAAGTAAATTTATAGGTTTCAGAATAATTGTCAAAAGTGGTCCAACTTTTAATGGTGAGAAGGGATAAGGTGCCTAAAACTCATTATAATACTAAAATATTAGGTCTTTTTTTAAAAAAAGTGATATGTATGATTTAATGAAATCTTAGGATTTAGTTACTATTTAAATTCACCATTTCTGTTTTAGTCTTATAAGGGAATAACCTTGGTTTAATTACCCAGAGGAAGCCCCTTTTTTGATCTTTATTAAAAACTTGTTCTGCCTCTGGAAAATGTTTTATAAGTTTTCTTGGTGAGGGTTCTTTTGAGTTTTCTTTAATCTTTTTTAACAGTAAGTTGATGATTTTATATCAGCTTTTTCAATAAAAGATGCATTCTCATTGCTGGCTATAAATAGTCCTGAGGAGATTTATAACCAGGTTGAAAAGATTGACTTACTTGTTAACTTCTCTCAGCTTTTGATTAGTAGGTCAGGAGCTCAGATTGTGGGTGTTTGCCCAGTGTCTGTTGCTCTGCTGCTCCTGGCATTTTTAATTTGCACATTCCTAACAATATATTGAGCACATTCCATTAACATATAAAAGGAGGTTTCCGATATTTTCTATTAAAATAACTCATTTCAGAATAAGTCAAATGTTGCTATTTATAAATTTAAATAACAACTTCCAATTAGCTTCTTACAGTAAAAATAACAGAATCAAAGTTCTGATTCTTTCACTGAGAAATCTTTCTATAAGATTGGTTTGTAGATAAAATGAGGACAAATTATCATGTATGATAATAAAAACATCTTCAGAGTCATGCTTTATTTTTGCAGTATACCAAGAAATCTGTTCTGTGGAGGTTTATGTTTTAACATTATTTCTGCTTTGCTCACTCTTTTCTCTAACACGAAGTAAAATGCTGTGGGCAAACACGCAAACAGAAACACCACCTTGTTTCCTTAGTGGATCATGTGTTCTACTTAGCTTATAAAAATGGTGCCTTGGATAGGGTGAGGTTGTTTGAGTGAGTATGTATGTATGTATGAGTTATAGCAAAATAAAGTAGATTCAAGTCCAGGCAAAAGCCGTAAAACATAATTTTATTTTTTCCTAGGTTTTTTTTTTTAAACAATGTAACTTATGTGGAAGTTTTCATAAACCTATGGCTAATGTTTGGACCTAACAATATTTTAGTCAAGGTATAAGGGCATGATGAAGACAAATATCAGTTATAAAAGTACAAACTATATATGTGATTAATTTTCTACAATGACATTAAGAAGCCTGATGAAAAGATCATTTGCAGTTGAATAATTTTCCTTATGTAGCTGTTTTGAGTGGTGGCTCTCATCTACCTTGGAGTGCATAAGACTTACCTAGAAGGCTTGTTTAAAAAAATTCAGATTTCCAGTTTTATACCCAGGGATTGCCTCAGTTGGTCTGGGCTGTGGCCCTGGAATCATCACTTCATAAACAGTATCTTAGGTGGTTCCGAGACCACAGAGAGAGACTGCTCCGTGAGATGGGAGGTACCAACAAGAAAGTTCCGTTCGGTACAGTCTGGAGGCAAGTGGACATCTTTTACCTGAGGTTCAGAATAGGTGGTCTCCTACCAGATACAATCACCAGGAGTTTACTGTGTTCAGAGCAGTTAAGGATGCCTTTAATCCAGAGGATTACCTAAACTTAAAGCTATTTTTTTTTTCTAAATTGTCATAGTGCCTTCTTTGAAAAATGAATGTACAAGTATCCTATAAATTAACAGATGTAATTAGGATTTTAAAAAGCAATTTGGATAGCTGTTTTTATTTTTTCTTCTTTTTTTCAGAGACAGTCTTGCTCTGTCACCTGCTAGAGTGCAGTGGCATGATCATAGCTCACTGTAACCTCAAACTCCTGGGCCCAAGCCATCATCCCATCTCAGCTTCCTGAGTAGCTGGGACTACAGGTGTGTACCACCACACCCAGCTAATTAAAAAAAAATTTTTTTTTTTGTAGAGACAGGTGTCTCACTATGTTGCTCAGGCTGGTCTCGAACTCCTGGCCTCAAGTGACCCTCCCACCTCAGCCTCCCATGGTGCTGGGATTACAGGCATGAGCCACTGTGCCCGGACCTGTTTTTCTTTTAAAAGCAAAATTCAGCGCTGTAACTTGAACCCCTAAATATTTTGCATACAGAAAACTTTAAGTCACAAATAAAAATAATGAATAAAAAGGAAGGACAGGATTATAATTTTGATAGTGACCTAAGTACCCAATATCAGGAACTTTTCTAAATAGATCTAGGGGCAGAAAGGTTTTGAAAGAAATTTTCTTTGGGAAGGAATTTCATGTGCCAGAACAAAAATATAAATGTGGTATTTTTATGATCAAGGGAAGATTGCATTGATTCCCAAAGTTTTCTAATTTAGATGAATAAATGCTGTCATGGACGTAAGCCTTAAAGGAGTTAATCTTGTACATACACAAATTTTCTGGAGCTTTCTTCTGTGTTTTTCTTTTCTTTAAAAAAAAATGACTTGTTAGAAGTACTTTCAGCTAGACCCTTGCCTTTGAATGGCTTTAAAATTTAATACAGTTTTAAAAAAGTGCAATGGGATGAGATTATGCTGTTAGTATATTAAAAGCATGTTTCTGTTTCATTCTTAGTTGTAAGGTCATTTAGTGGAATAAAGATCACAACACCGTGTTATCTGTGTCTTTCTTTTTCTGTTCTTTAATATGGGAGGATCTGTGAACTAGGATTGGGCTTGGCAAAGTGAATAGGATCTCTAAGGGATGGAGTAAAGGGGTAAAGGGCTGTGGCAGTGTGGTTCGAGTTAGTCAACTTTCTCTGTCCTAGAAAGCAATATTGAACTAGTAACTTACTAACATAGTACTGGAGAAGGCTCTCCTGTTGGAATTGCCTAAAAGTGAACACAATTTTTGTTTGTAGTAACATGGACATGTGAAGACCTCTTTATTTGTAGCGCTTTCATTTGGTTGCTCTATCTGGAGTCAGCTGGTTAAATGATTCCTTTTTGGGGGCGGCGGCAGAGAGGGTAAAGCTCTACTAAAAGCTTTCCCTTTCACTGGTGACCTTGGAGGCAGTGGGGAGGCTGCATCGTACTTCTTAAATATTGAGTAATAGCTGGACATAAATTTAGCCCTACAGTAAAAAGATTTGTTCCATAGTTGGAAACATACTGGTGGGATCAGCAGCCTTCATCCACCCATCCCTGCTCATGATCATGTGTCAGGTGCTATACTAGGTGTTGCACTTAAGCTTATCCCAGTTTATCAGGGAAGGGGCTAACTCTGAGGTTGGTATGTGAAGAGTATGGTAAAAACAAAGATGCAGTACTTGGGTGCTACCATCAGTGTTGACGCCCTCATCAGCATACTCTGGGGAGAAGGAAACACTGGGGTGAGGAGTGTGGTCTGGTTTGGATGGGGAGAAGTCAGGCAAACTGGCTTGCCTCTGTATATCAGTTTGTAAAAGACAAGTCCAACTCTAATTAGCTTAATCAAAAAAGGAAAAAAAAGGAATCATAACTGGGAAAAAGATTCTTGTAACTGGATGTCTAGGGGCAAAAGTGACATCAGGCACTGTAGAAACTCAAATGTCAACAGGACTTTTATCCCAATGTGCAGTGACCTAATTATCTGCTGTTGTAAATGGGTTTCCTTCATACCCCAGGGAAGGACAGGCACAAAGGGTTCCAGGCTTATGTCATCCCACTTTAATGTCCCCAGAGGAAAGAGACTTTGTTTTTGACCTGCCTATTAAAATGTGTGTATCTCTGTCCCAGAGAAGCCTTCTGGTTGGTTTGGCTTGCGTTAGGCACCTTCCAGGGTCAACACTGTAGCCTGGGGGCTGGAGCACCATAACCAGCCAGACCGAGGTCTCAGGTGTCTCCAGCCAGGGTGATGCACTGTGGTTGGCAGCTACACCAGAACCACAGAATCACCAAATGAAAGACTGCTGGGCAGATCAAAACAAATATCCACTGCAGTTGCCAGCTTCCCAGACTGGCCATTTAGCAGGCACTGGATTGAGAGACCCTGGGATGGTTCCCAGGTTAAAGGTTCTGGAATGATCTTTTAAGGGGAAGTGGAGATGATTATGCGGCACATTTGTGCAGAGGAAGCTCTTCAGGGCATTCCAATAGGGATTTGTTCTCTTTCTTCTTCTGTAGGACTTGAGGGGTTTCAAAGGTAGGGGATTCAGAAGGAAGTTATACTTCACCTTCTTTTTCTTTCATAAAAACCTGATTTTTCTGGTCAGAGCAAACTAAAAATGGGCATATTCATAAAGCCTTACCACAGTGGCCTGGACATGTGTGAAAACCGAATGGGGCTCCATAGCTGTGCTATGCAGAAAAGCCTGGAAGCTGGAGTCAGACACTAGTTGGATCCCGACATCGCACCCGCCCCCTGCCCCCCTTTGGTGTGGGGGTTAAGGACAGGCTTGCTAGTGGTGGGTGGCGTCACGGGGCAGTTTTCAGCAAGTCCTAGGGCCTTTCTGACAGAGCTCCTCTTTTGAGAGCTGTGTGAAAACTAAAATATTTAGCCTCAGCACAGGCTCAGCACTTAATGGGCATCGTATCATTTGTTGCTCTCCCTTTGGGGAATGTGTTCTTATACATTATACAATATCATCATCATCCCATTTTACAGATGAACAAACAGAGGCTGAGAGAGGGAACCATGCCCTTGGACCTACAACTAGCAAGTGGCAGGGGCAGGATTTGGTCCAAGCATCCTGACTGCAAGGCTCAGTGCTGTCACGAGAATGGTGGGTACACAGAGATGAATGGGCACTGGTTCTAGGCCTGTGGAGTCAGAGCCCAGTGCAGAGAAAGGGCCTGTGTTGGGTCATTCATTTATTTGTTCATGGAATGCCTATGGTCTGCCAGGTTTTATGCAAGGTTTTGGGGATATCCCCTGGCATAAGACCCAATAGTTAAAAGTACTTTGTTTCTGCTAGACCCTTGCCTTTGAATGGCTTTAAATTTAATAGGGGGAAGCAAAATTCCACCTTCATCCTCTTAGGGTCCCAGGTGGGCCTGAGAATTAACTAACATAATTAACAGGAGAAAAGCATACAAATTTCTTCTTTTTTTACTTTTTTTTTTTTTAAGTGACTGGGTCTTGCTCTGTCACCCAGGCTGGAGTACAGTGGTGATATTATAGCTCACTGCAACCTCAACTTCCACAGCTCAAGCAATCCTCCCCCCTCAGCCTCCCGAGCAGCTGGGACTACAGGTGAGTGCCACCACGCCTGGCTAATTTTTTTATTTTTTGTAGAGATGGGGTCTTGTTTTTACCCAGGCTGGTCTTGAACTCCTGGCCTCAAGCGATCCTCCCGCCTTGGCCTCCCAAAGCACTGAGGTTATAGGAGTGCAATTTTTTTTTAAGTTTTTAAAAATTTTGATGGTTGTGAAATCATACAGAGTTTTAAATATCCCAATTACCATGTAGTGCCTATCCTTAAAATGGTTTGAATTTCATCTTAACTGATCTGCCTTCAGAAAGGAGGGAAGATGTGTGAACAGACCATCTCAGCCACTGACTTCTCTCTTGCTTTATGGGTCTTAGGATTCCCCAGCCGTCATTAGAAATAGTTCACAAACAGATGGCTTTGGATACTTGTTGGTTCTTCTGTCCAGCATCCATTTTTCTTTCTCTTTGTATTAGTCTCCATTTCCCAGGTTTCTCTGTTCCTAGAGCAATTCAAGGATGAAGGACAGAGGAACTTCAGGCTGAATTATTCTCTCTGAAATGGGACAAGCATAGTTCTGGAGGCTGGAAGTCCAAGATCAAGGTGTTGGCAGGGTTGGTTTCTCCTGAGGCCTCTCTCCTTGGCTGGTAGATGGTGTCTCCTCCCTGTGTCCTCACATGGTCGTCCCCCTGTGTGTGCAAATTTCTTTAATACAGGTAATTTCTTTACCTGGCATGGAGCCCTCATAAAGAAATGAAGACCCAGAGAAGCAGTTGGTGTCAGTTACTTATATATTGAATTGGATGAAGAATAGTAAGTTGTAAAGAAGCAACTAAATTATGTGGGGAGGCTTAAAAGATAAGTTATTTTCCTGGAGGATATTATGCTGAATGAAATAAACCAGGCACAGAAAGACAAATACTGCATAATCTTACGTATGGAATCTAGAAAGTTGAACTCATAGAAGTAGAGAGTAGAATGGTGGTTACCAGGGACTGAGGTTGGCGGTTTGGTCAAAGGATACAAAATTTGCGTTAGGAGGAATAAGTTCATGAGATCTATCATACAACGCGGCAACTATGGTTAGTTAATATACTGTATTCTTGAAAATTGCTAAGCTAGATTTTGTGTTCTCACCACAAAGAAAGTATGTGAGGTAATGCATATGTTAATCAGCTCAATTTAGTTATTGCACAACGTTTATATATCTCAAAACATGTTGTACATGATAAATATATGAAATTTTTATTTGCCAATTAAAAAAATAAAAAATGAAAAAAGTGTTGTTTTTTTTTTAACAAGATCTGTATGGAATTCTTTTGGTCTCAACGTCTCATCCTTGAGGATAAGGATGTTCTTTGTCTTCTAAGTATAGGAAGTGTGTCCTTCACATGGGAATTTCATCTCCTGCTTTTAAGAAACAGAAAAGAGATCAGAAGATCTTGCACCTGCTGATTTTCAAGTGTATTTAATTCAAAACAGTCAATATGCCGGGGTGGTATATTTTTAACTCCTTCAGTTTTTAAACTACCTGTCCACTCTTGAATGAAGGAGATAGGTAAATTAGCCATAACCCTGCAGTGCGGCGTGTATACAGAGTTCAAGTATAACACAACGTGTTCAATGTAGGGCGCAGAGCGGCGGCGAAGGCGGGGTTGGAGGGGCTGGAGGGGCTGGATCTGGGGTTCAGGAGGGCGTGGGGAGAGGCGGGAGGCATCCTGCTGTCCCCGGGGGCCGGGCCGGGCAGGGAGCTCTGCGAGCCTCCCATTAGCCAGCCACGCGGGGAGGGGCCGGGTGACCTCACGCCGGCCGGGACTCTGCGGCCCTCACACCCGCTCCGCCGCTGGGGCGCCGCGTTGCCTGCCAAGTCGGCGCGAGGGTGGAGCGGTCCTCTCCGGGCCAGAGCCGGGTGAGATGCTTGGGCTGCTCCCGGCGGCCCGAGGGTTGCCCCGGGGTGCGCTCGCGTGGGGCCAGAGCAAAGCAGTTACGGGGGCAGCCGGGAGCCCCTGCGGCCTCCTGGGACCCCGCGCTGGGGTGCCGGGTGTCGGCTGCACCGCCCCTGCCCCCCTGCGAGGCGTCCATCCGTTCAGGGCCAAGGGCAGGAGCGGGAGGGGCCGGCGAGACACTTGAAGGGAGTGAGGTGCTTGTTCCCGGAGGGGTCCGAGACGCACCCGCGAGTTCTCCCCGCCTGAAGCCACCGTCCCCTGGGGGCTTGGGGACGCCGTTGCCTGTTAGTGACATGCCGAATCCCTGCTCCCCAGCCTCAGCATTCACGCAGCTGGTAAAGCGAAATCCAGGCTGACACCGGGGGTCCGCGTCACGGGAGAAGATGCGCGCGCCCATGGTAAGCGTGGGGCGGGGGGGGGCGTCGCGTTTTAATGGTGACTCCTTGTCCCGGAGCCTGACTTTTTACTTTGGAGAGAGGATCCTTGAAGATGTGGGGACCGCACCTCCCTCAGCTGCTGGCGTCAGGTGTCCGAGGGGGCGCGGCCACCTGTTGGAGCTGGGCCGGTTGGAGGCCGCCCCGCCTGAAACAGGCCCAGCGGAAGGCAGGGCCCTCGGGAGGGAGGCGCGGGGGCCAGGCTCTCCACAGAGGTTGGGTGCTGCCCTCCTGAGCCAGCCGGGACGCGGGGACAGGCCTTTGGGGCTCAATGTCTGAGCTGGACCTGCGGCCCCAGGCCCTGACCGCCCGGGTCTTTTGTGGTGTCAGGTGACTCACCCCATGGCCAGCCCTGCCAGCAAATTCCCGGCTCTGGCTTTTCCTCTCTCTAACCTGGGATGTGGTTCAGAAATCATGACGGGGTTTGGCAAATGCGTCCCTTGGACCAGGCAGGACTGCAGGGGGGCTGGGGGGTGGGGGGTGGGGGGGCAGGGGGAAGTGCGGGGGTGGGGGGCGGTTCAGAGTACAGGTTTTTGAGATGGACCCACCCAGGATTGTGTTCCCACTGAGCACCTGGCTGTGGGACTTTGATCAAGTTCAACTCCACTGTTCCCCAGAATGAAGTTCATATCACTTAATACTTAGGAAGTGCTCAGAACAGTGCCTGGCACACATGCTGAGGGCTCAACCGTAATTCACTATTGCTGCTGTTACTCTTCTTCCAATCCCTATAAAGAGCTTTGCGCAGTGCCTGGTGTCAGGTGTATCTGGCATGTTTAACACCTGGAGGGGTCACTTTTTAATATCCTCTACTCAATCTGACAACATTATGTTCAGCAATGATCATGAAATGAATAGTAATAATGTCCAGAAAAAAGCACAGTGAACATTTTCTTTTATTGAACTTCACATGTGTAATCATGCCAGTAAAAAAATTAAAACCACAAAATAAAGTAAATGTGATAGTGCAAAAACAGGAAAAAGTAATGGATTAGTAGTTTTTAATCACAATGTATTTTTGAAAAAAAGGGGAAAAAAGCCTATTCTTACATATACATTGGTCTCAGTAATGAATCATAATAACACTACAATTTCTGTTTTGGAAACTTAACTTCTGAAAAGTTGCCCATGACTTTGTCAAAATTGATCTTCTTTGCATATTCATGTTCAGTATTCAGCAGAGCTAGATTTACCAATCCATCTTTGCTCACAGTTGATTGAAGAAAACGTTTTACTAATTTTAATTTCAAAAGCTGCGTTTGCATGAAAGAACAGAGACAAAAAGTTAGGAAAAGCCTTAAACGTGAGGGTTAGTTTGGCAGAGAGTTATAGACATCCCATTTCATAAGCAATTCCAGACATTGCAATATTGCTTATGTCTTTTTTTAAAAAAATCAGTTTTTTAGAACAAATGAGTAGAGTGAGAAATTAAAAAGGAAAAAAACAAAAAACAAAAAAGTTTAAAAAACCCAAAAAATCAATTCTAGCAGCTTTTAAATATCTCCACATTAGAAACATTTCCACTAAAACATCTTCACCTGAAAATTCCTCACATGTTTTCATTTTATTTGGCAAAGTTCCCCAAATTTTTCTTCTCCTGCAAAGATCAGAGAAAAAGACTGAACTATAGCGAATGTTGACATTTCCTCCATTGCTTTAGAAAGAGAGTCTAGTTCTCGGAGAAAATTGTCCAAGCTTTCGAACATCGCTCTTTTAGTTTCTTTTGGCACTAGGAGGGAGACTGTTTTGTCTTCTGTTTAAACACAGGAAAATGTAGGACTACAGGCACTGGCCACATAAACTGTATAAAGTGAGCTCCAATCATTCTGAGTCCTCAGGAACCAACTGTTGAAACAGAATGTGTGGCCGAGTCTATGTGTGTCAGGAGCCGACTGTATAATTGTGTGTTCTCTGATTTAACTGCCACGTAGAAGGCAAAATTTTTAAAAGGATAAGAAATAAAAATGTGCTCCTTGGAGGTTCACATGTATATTGTTAAACCTCAACGGTAATTGCAGCCATTAGAATTTAGACCAACAAAATATCTTTTGGGGAATGTTATTTTATCACTGACATTAATGGCCAGCACATGGTAATAATAAAAAGCAGACTGACTTTTGGTGGGTTTTATTATTGTTTTTGAATTTTCTACAGACAACGTGCCCCTGTTTGTCTGCAGTGGGGAGTATGCCACCTCCCTACTCCGGGCTCATAGGGCCTGACGAATGTTAGTTGCTGAAGCAGCTCCCCGGACCCTCCCTGGGATGGGAGAGGCCACGTCCGCAATTCCCTGAGCCCTTTGGTCCAGCCTATGAGGCCTCCCAGGCTGATTATTTCTTTCCTCTCCATGGTTCAAATTTGCTAGAACTAGTGGGCTGGGAGCCTTTCCCTGCCCCCCTTCACCTGCCCCATCCTTGAATCTGTGGCTTGTTGAGCAGCTGCTGCTGAGGAAGCGAAGACCCAAAGTGAAGCTGAGGCGCCATAGCATGAGGAAATTGATGCGTCTTCCTGTTCTCTGGGTCTGGACTCCCTGCTTGGCTGCTGCGTGATCTAGGTGTGCTTGATGTTCTGATGCATCTCTGCGGAGCTAGTTCAGGTGCAAAGGGGAGGGGAGAGAGGAGGACCCTTCTCAAACAGCAGCTGGGACTTTAGGCCCAGCGGGTTTTGTCTCACTCTGGAGGAGCCATAGGCTGAGAGGGGCTCAAGGAGGAAGCAGCACATCCCTCTAGGCCACAAACCTCTGCTGGGAATGTGGCATGTGCCAGGATAACTGGGTGCTGGTAAATTAGCCGGAACCCTGGCCCTCAGCTGCTTGAGTCTAGCTGGTGGGCTGGGCATGGAAACCGATCCCTGCTTCCCATGGGCTCAGCTCAATTACAGTCATCTGGTAATGGCTGCGGTCATGCAGGCAGCAGCAACTCTCTCTGCCAGGGTGTCGGCGGGGCGGGCATTGAGGAGTGGAGATGTTGACCCCATCTTGAGGGATGAGTAGGAGTTTTCCAGGTGAATGATGGAGGGCATTTCAGGCCTAGAGTGCAGTGATGCTGAGGCAAGTCTCACCACGGGAGCAGAGTCATTCCTGTTATAGGACGTCAGCACCTTTGTGTGAATTACTTGGTGTAGTGGGAAGAATTTGGCCTTTGGTTTGAGGCAGATCTGCAGTGGAATCGTGACACTGCTTTTCGGGGAGCTCTGAGACCTTAAGCAAGTTAATTCCCATCTCTGAGCTCAGTTTCCTGGTCTAAAATGGGCTATTATAAGGATTCCAGGTAACACATGAAAACCCCTGGTGCCTGGTGGTGGTGGTGGGGGGCCATTCCAGGTGAGTCAGGGGGCAGTCGTGATGCACGAGGGGTGAGGTTTGCCATGTAGAGAATAGGCCTGGGGTCTGGTGGCCAAGAGCCTGGGTAGATGGATGAGTTTTACCTCCTTTTCCCAGGATGCCCGTGACCTTTGGGCTGCTGAGGCTGGGCCCGATGCCTGCTGGAGCAGCTCCTGTCCCTCCCTGACTACCTAGGAGCCCTGGGCACAGGGTGGCAGTAAGGGAAGGGGTGATGTGGCAGGCCAGCTCCTATTCATTCCTCCTCCACCTTCTCTCTGGGCCTGAGGCTGGGAATCTGGGCAGTCAGGCCTTCTCCTCCTCTTCTCTGCACCCACCCAGCCTGCAGCACGGGGTCTCCACCCTCTCGTGGCACAAGTGGTTTTATAGCTCTCACTTTCATTAACTCAGTTATTCCTTACACAAACCCTGCTGGATGGGTTTTAGACCCGTTTTACCACAGAAGCTCAGAGAGGTCAAGTAATTCCCGAAGGTCACACAGCAATAGAGCAGAGAGGGGCTCAGTTGAGGCCCCTGTGGGTGGGCTGGGCTCTGCTTCTGGGGGCATAGCCTAAGATAGATGAGACCCACCCAGCTCCTCATGTTTTTTTTTCTTTTCCTTAAACTTTGGCACCAAAACTCTCAACTCCCTGCTGAGAAGTCCTTTCTCAACACCCACCCTGAACTTCAGCCTTTCCTTTTATCAGGAGCTTCCAGACATTTCCCCTAGAGTGTCAGAAGTGAAGGGGGTGAGGTTAGGGATTTCCACAGTCACCACAGAATGCGGTTTTGGGAAACACAGAGAAGAACTGGTCTCGGTCTGGGTTTCACAACCTCCACAGTGTCTCCAACTGGCCCCCGAGTCGTCTGTGACCTTTCCAAATAAAAAATAACAACAACCTCCTGGGAACAGTGGCAGTAAAAACTGCCAGTTACTGAATGCTTCCTGTATGTCAGGTCCTATTTGCTGAGTGTTTTACAGGTATTTACTTATTTGATCCTCAGGGTAATCCCATGAATGAGGTGCTATAATTACCCCCATTTTACAGCTGAGGAAACTGAGGCCAGGAGAAATTGGGTAGTTTGCCCGAGGCTGTATGGTTAGTAAGTAGCCGAGTCTGGGTTTGAACAGAGCCCTAAGTGTGTAATCACTATGCTATTTCTGAAAATTAAATCCATCTTGGTTTAAAACAGAGCAGTCATGCTCACTATCCTACTTTCTGTATTTTTTTTGTATTCCTGAAATATTTCATAAAAAACCCAAAACCCCCAAACTCCGATGAGACGAACGGGCATGGGTGGATTGGAATGCTTCCTGCATGGCCTTGAGTGAAAGGAAAACACTCTTTTTGTTTTGTTCCAACCCTTGTGGGTTGAAAACTGTTCTAAAAGTGCCCATACTTTCCTCCCTGGGCCTGTGCAGGGCCAGAGCTGGGGGTGTTGCCCTGAATCAGGGTTGCGTGGGTGAATGTGGGTTAGCATGACGGACTCCCACTGGGGAGGGGTGAAATCTGCTGTAGGGCCTGGCTGTTTCCTTCCTCCTCGCAGGGGCAAAGAAGAGGTTGGGGTTCACATTCTGCCTTTGCCACTCTGGGGCTGACCCTGGGCAAGTGACATCATCACCCTTAGCCTCAGTTTCCCCACCTGCAAAATGAGGCATGACCACCTATCTTTTCAGTCTTACCCCTCTCTCCCCTTTTGATACCCTTCTCCCATGGTCCCCACTCTGGGCCGCGCAGGAGAATCACCTGGGGACTTTAAGATAATACCAGGCCCCGGTGCCACCCTGTGGATTCTGCTTCCGACCAAACCCTGAGAGCACCCTGGGATTCCCACTCACCACAGTGCTTTTGCTCCTGCGAACCCTCTGCCCCGCCTGCCCTCTCCTCCCCGCCCCCTGCTTGCCTGTCTCCATGTACCCCCTCAAAGGCCACGTCCTCCCCACCACCTTCTCTGCCTGCAGTATAGTGTGTAGGATTCGGACGTCCTTGGATCTGGGTTTGAATTCTGTCTCTACCACATACAAGTTCCCTCTCATCTTTCAAGACCTAAACAAAAATCTCAGGTGCTGCCTCTTCTACAGCATCTCCAATTCCTCTTAAACCCATTTCAGCCAGGCTTTGCCTCCAACTCCCAGTAGACGTGGTTCTCCTAACAGTGGATGTCCCTTATCCCAGACCACTCTCCTGGGCTCCAGACTCATGGATGCAGCTGCCTCCCCAGCCCATCGGTTTGGCTGAGGGGTAGACATTCCCCGCAGCCAGCCCAGGCGTGAGCACCCGGTGGTCCCCAGACCCCCAGCCCACTGTCTGCAGCCAGCCCCCTGCCAGCCTCCCAGCTGCTCTGGCCAGAAATCTTGGGGACTTGTGACTCTTCTTTCCTTCACAGCCCCCCTCGCTCCATCAACACAGCCTGTGGCTGCACCTTCAATGTAGGCCCAGCATCCATTACTTCTCACCCTCTGTCCCCCTGCCTGGTCTGGGCTGGCATTGCTGCTCCTGCACTTGCCTCCTAGCAGGTCTCCTCCTTCCTCCTTGCACCCTGCCTACCATCCCTTCTCAACACAGCAGCCAGAGGGACTCTTTAAAACCCAAGTTGGATTGTGTGTCTCCTGTGTTCCAAACCTTGCAGCTGCCCCTGCTGGTCAGAGTCAGAGCCAAAGGCCCGGTGGCCCAGGTGCTGCGTTGCCCAACTCCCAGCTGACCTCTGACCCTCCATTCCCTGCTCTGCCCCACACACCCTCATTCCAGTCTCGCTATGCCATCTGCAGGGCTGTCCCCGACCCCACCCCACCCACGCTCCAGCCCCCGACCCTGCTCTGGGTTTTCTTTCTTTCTTTTTGTTTGTGTTTGGTATCCCTTCTAATATTCTACGTGATTTGATTATTTCCTAAGGTACTTTTTAATCTTACAGCTCTCTCCCCAAGAAAGACTGAGATTTGTTCATAGGCACAGCCTGGGTGCCTAGGTTGGTGCCTGGCACACAGCTCAGCAAGTATCTGTTGAGCGAATGAGCAGGTGAATGCCTTCTGTTACCCCCCAGGGCAAAGGTGGACCTCCCCAAGGGGAAGGAATTCCCAAGGGGGGTCGCTGGCCATTTCCCTGTGGGGAGGAGGATTGTCACAAGGTGTGGTCATTCCCCACGTTGGCAGCCCCTCCCGGCTCCTGTAATTCGGGCAGGCTCCTGTCTGACAACCACAGCTGGGATGCAAGCTGCAGGCTTGGAGTCAGGAACTGGCTCCGGCTCCGGAGCACAGAATTAGAGCGTGTCACTCACGCGTCTGTTGTGTTGTCATGGCCCTGACATTGCCCTGGACTCCCTCAGTGCCTCCCTTGGTGTGTTAGCTCTTCAATTACTTAAATTACAAAAAAGAGTTTAAAGATACTATACAGGAGGAATGAATACATGGTAGATGGACTTATTTGTGATGAAGCAAATATGGTACATAATAGCACACTCTGGGTGTGGCTATGCAGCTGTTTGTTAAAAAACTTCCTTCAACTTTGAACATTTGAAAATTCAGACTGTTATGTTTGAAAAGTTTTCATCCTAAAATGTTGGGAAGCGTGCTATAAACTTAAAAATGCTCATTGCAGAAAAGCTGGAAAATACAGAAAAATAGAAGGATGCAAAAATAATCAGAAAAACTACCCTTACCCAGCACCCAGAGGCAATGCCCATTAGGATGTTGTATATTATATCTTTGCAGTCTGTTTGCTTGTTCAGTTTTTTACACAATAGTGATCGTGTGGATTACCCAAAATTGAACACCCTGATTTTGTCAAGTCTTAGTTTTATTTCTGATTCTAAAATGAACACATTTTCTAAAATGAAAACTAGAAAATAATTAAAAAGAAAATGAATACTCTGAATTGAGAGAGATGGTTTGATGACATTTTGGCAACAGATAATATCTACATTTTCCAATTAAAAAACTGCAAGTTTGTCAACATGAGGGATTTTTTTTCCATTTAAAAATCTTTAAAAATTTTTATTGTCAAAGTATTTCATATCAGTGAAAAGTTCAAACAATAAAATAATATAACAAAGTACAAAATTTCCTAAATCCTAACTGCCCACTGTATGTAACATACAACAGCTTGATTTTTTCCTCAGCTTATACATAGTGTGCAGTACTTTACTGATAAATGTATAAAAATGTATTTTAAGCCAAAATGGAATAATAATGTCTTTCAACTTGCTTTTTTCAATTAGTATTTCCATGTCTGCTCATGTAAATTCACCTTGCTTTCTCTAATGTCTGTATATACATGTGGGTGTAGAATAATTTATTGAACTGGTCCTTATTGATGGTTGTTTGGGTTGTTTTTCCAATATGAATTTCAGAGGCCAGAAATTGCTCTTCAATTTGCTTGCTAAGGAAAATGGCTGTCATACAGCTCTTTGTAACTCTGCTTTTGTGGGGAGGGATAAAGGCCTTTTGTTCTGAAATCCCATGGGCACAGTCTCAGCTTTGCCATTGTCATTGCATGTGCTGCGTAGGGGAGCCTTGGTTACTGTGCGGGCTGGGATTGCCTGTGCCCCACCCTGGAGGAGGCAGCTCTCTTGCTGGGTGTGGAAGGACACCTGTTGCCCAAGCTTTGCTCCTGGCACAGAACCACCTGACAACATGATACAACTGGATTCCCGGGTTGCTCTTGGTTCTTTCATAACGGGGATTGGCAGACTTTTTCTGTAAAAGGCCAGATGGTAAACATTTTAGATTTTGCAGGCTATAGAGTCTTTGTCACAACCACTCAATCTTGCTGTTGTAGAGAGAAGACAGGCACGGGCAAAATGTAAATGTGTGAGCGTGGCTATGTCCCAGTCAAGCTTTGTGGACACTGAAATTTGAATTTCATATAGTTTTCATGTGTCACAAAATATTATTCTTCTTTTGACTTCCCCACCCCCACAACTATTTAAAAAAATGTAAAAATCATTCTTAGCTTGCAGGCCATACAAAAACAGGCAGAGGTCCAAATTTGGCCCGTGGACTGTAGTTTTCATACTTCCAAATTTAGAACATGAGTTTGCCTTCTTAATTTTGATTCAGCTGAGTCAGTTTATGTGTATCATTCAATGATTGTTTTTCTCCTTGGATCTTAGTGGTAGATGGTGAATTATTCACAGCCTCAGTTCGTGGCATCCTGTCCTCGATGGCCCCTGCAAAGACCCCTCTCTTGTGTGTGTGTTTATTTATTTGTTTCCTTTAATCATCTTTCTTTACTTCCATCTGTCTCCCCAGTGGCCACCATCCTAATGCATTTAATGTGTGTCCTTTGGTTTGTATGATTCTTTTCTTGTTGTTGTTTTTTAAAAATTACTTTCTCAGGAGTGGTTCCTATAAGATGTGCATTGTAGGTTTGTGTGCATATGAACAGTAAGTCCTTGCTTCTAACTAGTGCGTAGGGCTCCATAGGTGAGTCCACCCCTTTTACTTCATTTTTAAAAAGAAGGTTCCTTGGCTGGGTGCAGTGGCTCACGCCTGTAATCCTAGCACTTTGAGAGACCGAGGCGGGAGGATTGCTTGAGGCCAGGAGTTTGAGGTTATAGTGAGCTATGATGATGCCACTGCACTCTAGCCTGGGCAATAGAGCAAGACCCTGTCTCAAAAAAAAAAGAAAAAAAAGAAGAAGTTTCCTTGAGTGGTAGTAAGTGTTGAGCTTATGCATATTTGGGAAATGTATCTTTTTCCCTTACAAGGGATGGATAACTTGGCTGAGTGTAAAAAAAAAAAATCAAAACTTTTTTCCTTCCAAATTGTATCTGTGCATTTAAAAAAAATTATTTTAATTTTAATTTTTAAAAATTGGTTTCTTTTTAAAAATTAAGATGTAATTTACCCTTTTCATGTTCAGTTCTGAGAGTTTTAATAAATACATGCAATTGCAGAATCATCACTACAATCAAGATATAGGACAGTATAGAAAGTTTAATTATCCTGAAATTCCCTCCTGTCCCTTGGTAGTCAGTCCTCAGGGATAGTCAGTCTCTCATGCCCAGCCCTTGGCAATCACTGATTAATTTTCTGTCCTGTAGTTACGCCTGTTCTGGAATGACATATAAGTGGAATCATACAGTACATAGATTTTTGGGTGTGACATTTTTCACTCTGCCCTTGTAGATAACTAAATATGTTTTCTGCCTGAACCATTATATTATTTATTTATTTTTTATCATTGTGATAAGTTTTTTTTTTTAATGCAGCACGTTTCCATGTGTAGGTCTCCTCTCATCGATGTTTGTCTGGAATACGGTGAGCTCCTTGGGTCTGCTGGCTGCTTATTACCTGGTGTCATATTGCTGTTGTCCAACTTCTCCTTTTCCAGTCTACACCCCCTCCCCCTCCCCGGGCTGGGCCCTGCCTCGTCTTTACGTCCTTGCCTATTCAGGGAGATCCCTGGTTAAATTCCCGTTTGGGGCTTCTGGAAGACTGCCTAACTCTGACCAAACAATTCATAATTTTTTTTCTTTTATTCTGGAAAACAAATGGAATTCCTACATCGTGGCCGTTTGTCCATTGTTCTGAAAAAGGTTCTCAGTAAGAACTGGGTGCCCTCTTTTTGGAAGATAAGTTATATTTACTGCAAAAAGAGACATGATTTATCTGTAAAATTCTCGTGAAAAGACTTTCCTCCCTGGCATATGTGATGCTTGATTGTAGTTTTAATGTTTCTGTGAAATAATAAATGAGCCGCCCGTTGGCCCTGCTTCACGGGCATCGTGGAGTTGTGATCGGCTGTTCCCACGGCCTGTCCTTTCACCCCAGGGGAGCCCGTCCAAGGGTGAGTCCTGCCCACTCCTCATCTTTGATGGGGTCTCTCAGAGGAGCCCATTGAACTTGGCGGTGGGATGTGGGCAAACCCCTGGGGTCTGCGTCCTAGGAGCCTGCGGGCTGGCGCCCCTGCCCCGTCTTCACTGTGCGGCCCTGACTACAATGAAGACTCCTGCAAGGATAGAGCCAACCTTTGATGGGCTCTGCCTCTAGGTGTTCCAAAAGGTTGGTTTCCTTTCTCATTACAGAGGTTTAAGGTTGGCCTGGACCAGAGAATTTTGTCACCCCAGCTTCTGGTCGGAGTCAGAATTCTCCCCAGACCTGCACTTAGCAAGGGTCTGATGGGGGACGTCAATGATGTTGGGCGGAAGTGATCTTGAACCTCTCTGAAATTTTCTCAAACTGCCCCATGCTCCCCTAACAGGGCGGGGCTCTGGGAGTGTTCAAGCACCCTTCCTGCCTCCCCGTTCCCACACGCACACTCTCTCCCACACCACACTCACACGTGCACACGCGATCTCACACAGTCTCTCACACACACGTCCATGCTCACACGTGCTCTCACACCCCCTTCCTATCAGGCTGAGTGGCTGGGGGACGTTACCGCCGAGGACCCACACTAGTTCTCCCTCGGGCCTAGGCCAGGTTGGGGAGTGTCTGTGGGGTGCCCCCAGATCCCGCAGCCTCTGGCAGGGGCCCCATGTAGGCAGCAACAGTCCAATAACTGGTGGTTATTCCCTGGGAATTGGCCAGCCCGGCTTTGAGTCTGGGCCGTGTCACCACCAGCTGTGTGGCTTTGCACAAATTCTTTCACATTGCTAGGCCTTGATTTCCTCATCTGTAAAATGGGGTTCATCATAGTGCCCACCTCATAGGATGGGTGTGTGGATTTATTGAGCCATCCTGTAAAACACAGCAGAGTGCTTGGCTCAGAGTAAGAGTTCAATAAATAATATTCCTAGAAATAGTAATGATAAGGCTGAGACTCCAGCTGATGAAGAAACCTCCTAGGTTTGCACTTGGCAATCTGCATCTGCATGTCCAGGGCACAGGCTTGTGAAGTCAGGTGGATGTCGGACCAGTAGGGAAGGGCTTGGCTTGGGACACATGTCCTGCTGCGCTGATAGCTGGGGGCTGCTGAGCTGCACCCACCTGACTGAGCCCTGCCCCTGGTTCCAAGGTCTCATGCCACCTCTAACAGCCCTATTCTTGGTTTTGCAGCCAGAGCCCGAGCTTGGAGACCTGATTGAGATTTTCCGCCCTTTCTACAGACACTGGGCCATCTACGTTGGCGATGGATATGTGGTCCACCTGGCCCCCCCAAGTAAGGGCACACAGGGCCTCTACTGTGCTGGGCCCAGGGGCTGGGAAGAGAGGGGGATGGGGGAGCTGTGGGTAACATGTGACCCCCACATTTTCATTGCTCCTCGACTGGCTGTTTGTTTCTGAGGGTTACAAGAAGGCAGTTTGGGATGGGGCAGTAGTTTTCAAAGTCAGTTCCTTGGAACCCCAGGGGGTTCCATTGAGGGGCTGAAGTGGGTGTCCAAGGGGGCAGCTCTGCTTTCATGTGATGACTTTTTATACAACACATTCAACTCTTAAGCATAAAACTCCTGAAAAGAGCACAGGTGTTTGGGCAGATGGACTTGGTTATAAATCCAGTTTCTACTCTCCAGCCTTGGCTTCCTTATTTGTAAACTGAGGCTAAGAATACTTAACTTGGAGAATTGTTGTGAGAATTCCCCAGCCCTTTTCTTAAACTTTTTGCTTACAGTGGGGTATAACATACATATTGTAAAGTATATAGTCAGTGAAATTTTAAAAAATTCCCCCACGTGACAATGACCCAGATGCACATCTGGAACATCTCCACTACCCTAAAATTCTCCCTCACGGCTCTTCATTATCCCCTCCCCAGCCTCCGCCCCAGGCCACCACCTTCTAGCTTCTCTACTGTAGGTTGTTTTTGCCTGTTCTACAACTTCGTGGGAGAGGACTCATAGGCTGCGCCCTTTGCGTCTGGCTCCTTTCACTGGGCATTGTGCCTGTGACAGTCATTCGTGTTGTGAGTAGCAGTTAGTAGTTCTTTTTCATTGCTCTGTATTTTCCCTTATGTGAATATACCACAGTTTGTAATCCATTCTTGTCCATTTTTATCCAATTTGTTATCCATTTGTTATAAGCTTGGTGCCAGTTTTTGGCTGCTGTGAATAGGGCTGCTATGGACGTTCTTGACCAGGTTTTTTGCCCACCCTTTTACTTTGAATGAATGGCCTCACGCTGTCCTTATAGTGAAATCAGTAGTAACCAAAGTAGATGTCATCTTCCCCACCTCCAGGTCCCCAATGTGTGGGCCCCGGACCCCTCCTCTTCCTTTTGTAAGAACTTTGCTCCTCAAATTCCCTACCTCCTTCTATATTATCATCTTCTCCCTCTCAGCCAGGTCATTGCTATGGGCATAGAAACAACTGTAATATCTCCTGTTGGTAAAACAAACACACCCCGACCTCACACCCTTCTCTGGTTAGCCCCCAGATCTCATCACAGCCTTGCCTGCATGGCGTCTCCAGTTCCTCACCTGCTGTTCCCTGTTCAGTCCCCCGACTCAGGCTCTCTTTCTTTGCCCCACTGCCGGAGCAGCTCTTACCAAGGCCAGCAAAAGGCCTTCCACATCTTGACAAAGCCCAAGGTCAGTATTCCTGTCCCAGCTCACGTGGCTTCTCTGCAGCGTTTGACGTGAGTGACCTCTCTGTGCTCTCTACCTGGCACCTGTCTTTCTTCCTCCCCCACTGGACCCTTCTTTTTTGGTCTCCTGTATGGGCTGCTCCTCCTCTCCCACATCCCTAAATGGAATCCAGGTGACCCTTGGGCCCCTTGGCTTCAAATACCTTCTATTGTTGATGTCTCCTAAGCCCAGACCCTCACCTTAGACCCCCATTCAGCTCCAGATTTGTATGACCTCTTGACTCCTTGGCATCTCCACTTGGGTGTCTAATTGGCATCTTGAACTTGGCATGCCCCAAATGGAAGGCTCTGGTGGATGACACCATCCAGCTGCTCAGGCTGAAAGCCTAGGAACCATTCTGCATCCTTCTCACCCCATGTTTAATCCATCAGGGAAGCCTATTGGCTTCATCTCTGAAACAGACCCCAGCTCTGACCACTGCTCACCATCCCCACTGTAGCGCCCTGGTGTGAGCAACCACCCTCCCACGCCTGATGCTACTGCAGCTTCTGGCTGGTGTCTCTGCCTCTTGCCCACTCACGGTCAGTCCCTCCTTCACGGCCAGCTGGCATGATCATTCTAAAGTGTAAATCGGATCACGCCACTCCTCTCCTTAAAATTCTCGATTGGCTTCTCTGTTACATGTAGAATAAGTTTCCAAGTCCATGTGGTGGCTGGTGGGGCCTGGTCTGGCGTTTTTCCGCCTCTCTGGACCTTGTATTTCTCTTCTCTCCTTTTGGGCGTCTAGACTGCAGCTGCGTGGGCCTCCTTGCTGCCTCTCAAGCGTGCCGACCTCTTTCCTTCCTGGGGTTTCTGCCCTTGCCGCTCCTTCTGCTGGGGCTTCTCTTCCCCAGACCTTGGCGCAGCTGCTTTTCCATCATTCAAGCCTCAGGTCAGACGCCCTTTCCTCGGGGGCCTCCCTGACCTGAGTTAGTGTTTGCAGTACCTGAAAGTGTCTTATTTTGTGTATTTGTTCATCGTCAGTGTCCTCTCAGTAGAATGGGAGCTGCTTGAGGGCAGGCCCGCTGTCTAGATGGCGCCAGTGACCCCAGCACCTTGGACAGGGCCCAGCACCTAGCGGGGCCTCAGTATTGACTGACCCACTGCACTGGACAGGTATGGCTGGGGGATGGAGGCGCAGGGAAAGGCAGGACAGGGATCGGGGTGGACAAGTGTGTCAGGGATCATTGGGTGAGTGATGCTCCTTCAGTGGAAAAGACGCTGCTACCTGTGTCTTCTCCTTCGAGCTTCATGGGAATCTTGTGGGGTAGGTGAGGAGAAAATTGTGGAGGTTAGAGTTGGACGGAAGCTTGGTGAACTTGCTGGAGCACTTGCCCCGTGCCAGACGCTGGTGAAGGCACCTTTTGTGGCTGACTCCTTTAATCCTTATAGCTCCCTGTGTGGTAGGGACTGTTTTTGTCCCTTTACTACAAAGAATCGGAAACTTAGAGAAGTTACAAAGCTTGCCCAAGGTCACATAATGGGTGAGTGGTGCAGTCAGGACTCAAATCTGGGTAGTCCGAGTCTTGATCCTGTGCCTTTAACCACAGTGCTGTACTGCTCAGTCTGCCGTTTCCCTAAATTCAGGCATCGGTTGTTTGCCGTATTCACATGCCCTTTCTACAATTGTTTACTTACTACTTTTTAAAATAGACTAACTTTTAAAAAATGAAATAACTCTTTCAAAAGGAACTTTAAATGACTATACTGATGTGTATTTGTGTATGTATTTTAGTGTGTATTTGGGGATTCCCACGGCATTGGCCCAGCAAAGTTAAGTGACCTGTCCAGGTTACTCAGTTGGTCGGTGAAGGAGCCAGAGTCCGGGCCCAGAGTTGTGACTGGCAGCCTGTGCACATGACACCACCCTCCGGGGTGGCACTGAGGCACAAGGCTAAGGAAGCTTCACTCTTAGGTGTTGGTCCTGCCCTTGCACAGCCCTGAGAGTTGGCATCTCTTTACCCCTTGCTGGCCTCACCCTAGTCCCAGCCCTGTCACCCACCCTGCTGGGCACGGAGCCCGCATGGGCCTTGGAGCTCACCAGCTCCACACACTCAAGGCTCGGCAGAGGCACTCTCTCTTTTACTTACTTGAGTGAATCCCTCAAGCACCACCTGCCCTGTTTCTATCAAGTCTGAATTCCCCTGATTTTCTAAAATCTCAGCATTGTACTCAGGATGAAGGGGTTTGGTCATCTTTGGAAAGCCACGCAGAGCAGGACGTGGAATGTGATCAGCCCCTTCTGCTATTGCTTGTTGCTGTCACAGACTGGTCCTGCTTGGTTTAACAGGGTGCTGCTACAGCACCCTGGGGACCCCGATACTGACAGGGCCGTGGGGGCCCTTTGAGCAGAGCAAGCCTCCTCTTGTGGTGCCCCCGGGCACCTAGGTCCACCTCTTGAGTGCAGCCCTGGTTCTTCAGCCATCATACCCAACGCCTGCCCCGCCACCCACAGCACAGGCTGGCTGGGCTGCAAGGTATGCCCAGTCTCTGTTGGCATCAGCTTTCTGTCTTCGCCATCCTGGTCTATGTGTTGAACCCAGACTCCTGTTCTTCAGGGTCATTTAATTTCTGGAGCTTTTTGCCCCTTCCAGACCCGGGACCTTGGCCAGGGCTGTGCCGGTGTACCCACTAGGCCTCCTTAGCATCACAACTAGGGGTACAGCTGTGTGTTTTGGTCCCTTTGCTCCCAGAAGGGCTGGGACTTCTTCTGAAAACCCAGCCACCTTTTCTACAGTAATCAGCTTTGTGTAGTCAAGGAGCTATAGCCATAATGCAATTACAAGAGGCTCACACCCTATTTTCCCAGAAAGATGAGTATGCTCCTGGCTCATATTTGCACAATCAAGAAGAGGGCCACTTAGGTATCATGGGGTGTAGCTTCTGTGGGTTAAAAAATCAGGGTAAATCATGGAACTTCACTACTCCTCATTTCAGATAAGGAAACCAGAGCCCAGAGACCACGAGTGCCTTCTCCAAAGCTACACAGCCTACCCCTTCCACATCTTGCTCATCCTTTGTCAATGGTGCCAAGGGCAGATGCCCAGCTCTGAGCTCCTGTGGCCCTGCCCAAGACCAACCCCTCTCTGTTTCCTCTTTGTGGATCCGCAGGTGAAGTTGCGGGAGCTGGTGCAGCCAGCGTAATGTCCGCCCTGAGCGACAAAGCCATAGTGAAGAAGGAACTGCTGTATGATGTGGCCGGGAGAGACAGGTACCAGGTCAATAACAAACACGATGACAAGTACTCGCCACTGCCTTCCAACAAAATCATCCAGCGGGTGGAGGAGCTGGTGGGGCAGGAGGTACTCTACAAGCTGACCAGCGAGAACTGCGAGCACTTTGTGAACGAGCTGCGCTACGGAGTTGCCCGCAGCGACCAGGTGCGTCCTCAGCCGGAGTTCCTTCCCCAGGAACCAGAGGTTCCCTCAGCTGACAGCGGCTGGGCATCAGTGTGGGTGGAGAGAGAGACACGAACAAGGCAAAAAAGCAGACAGAATTCCTGCCCTGAGGATGTCGCCGTCGGGGTGGGGACAAGGATGGGGAGACAGACAGGCAAGTGGGCAGTGCAGGTCAGCACAGTTGGGAGGTGATGGCTAAGGAAGGGAGCTGCAGCCCTGAGGGTCGCCCCTGCTGCCGAGCCCTCCCTGGCCCCGGCCCTGAGATGGCCCCCCACAGCCCTAGAGGTGGGTTTTATGATCCCCACCTTACAGATGGGGAAACTGAGGCTCACAGAGCTTAAGTAACTGTCTGTGGCCATTCATTTCATCAAGCAAATCTTTGTTGAGTCTTCAGACCTGGTACCTGTCTTTCCCTGTGCTGATAAGTAGCAGCAGTGGGATTTGAAGCTCAGGTCTGTGTGACACAGCCTTATTTTACTTATAAACAGCACTGTCCTCAGTCCTGCTGAACCCCAGAGTCAGTGCTGGAGACCCGGGGGATGCAGTCTTGCTCGTTTACTTGGTTTGATTTTGGCCTCCTCTCTCTCCTCTGAATCTTTTTTCTCCTCCTGTTCTCTCTTCCTTCCTCCGCTCCCTTTTGGCCAATTCCCCACTCTTTTTTGGGGGGTGGTGGGTGAGAGCATTGTTCAGAATATTCTTACATGACTGTGATGCAGAAGAATGTGCTGGTTTTTCATTTTTTCAATGAATGATGAGGTTAAGATCTGTTGTTGTTTACTTGCATTAATGTTTTTATTTTTGGGGATCTGATCTCTTCGTCCTTGGTCAGTGTGGTGGTCAAGAGCGTGGGCTCCTGGAGCCAGGCAGACCTGGGGTGGATCTGGGCTCTGCCTTTGCCAGCTGTGTGACCTTGGGAGATTTAGTCAAGCTCCCTACACTTTGGTAAAATACAAATGATGATACCTATCTTGGAGGATTTCCATGTCAGTTAAATAAGAGCATCTTTATGCTTAGCACTGTGCTGACTCAGAAAATGCACGTAATAAATTGTAGTAGGGGCTGGGCATGGTGGCTCGTGCCCGTAATGCCAGCACTTTGGGAGGCTGAGGGGGAGAAATGCTTGAGGCCGGGATTTTGAGACCAGCCTGAGCAACATAGCAAGACCCTGTCTCTACAAAAAATTTAAAAAGTTAACTGGGCTTGGTGGTGCACACCTACAGTCCTAGCTACTCAGGAGGCTGACCCAGGAGGGTCACTTGAGCTGGGGAGTTGGAGATTGCAGAAAGCTGTGATCACACCACTGCACTCCAGCCTGGACGACAGGGTGAGACCCTGTCTCAAAAAGACAAACTGTATTAGTAGATGTAGTCACAATTGTCCCCGTCTTATTTATTTATTTATTTTTGCTTGGTTTACCCAGTGCCTTGTCCACTGGCCTCTCTGGGCCACAGCAACTTGAATGGGGAAGAATGGGGATTTGAATTCACCAAGACCACCTATAGGGATCACTCCAAACTCTCCTTCATACTGCTGATAACCAGTTGTGCTTACTACACCGACCCCATGTTGGTTAGTTTGTTCCTATTCCTCTCTATGATAAGATATTTGTATCTTCCAGTGGGTATCCTCTTATTTTTTCAGTCAGTTGGGTTATTATTGTTCAACAACTCTTTATATATATGAATGTTAAAGGTGATTACTATGAAAATTGAGTAGCAGGTATATATCTAACCAGGTAAGGAAAGAGCAGTATTGTCAATGTTTGGTGAAGACTCCCAGAGTCTCTGGGTCACAGTCTGGCTTCAACTTCCCCAAGAGTCTATAAGAGCCTTCTCCTGGGGAATCAGTGGGCAGGGCCACAAGAGGAACTTCCTTAGTACCTGAATATTGTCAGGTTAAAAAGATGATGCAGTGAAAGGAGTCTGGGGGATGATGGCACTTAGCACATCTGTCTCTTGGGGATAATGGCTTTCCAAACATTTGTCTCTTGAGTAGCATTTGATGATGTGTGGCTGTCATCCTGGTATCTCCCTTTACTAGCATCCTAGAGATTCCTTTCAGTTCTTTCTTGTATTAATGCTTTTATCCTCTGTAGCTCATATCTTTCTCTTTCTTGGATTACTCCCTTGTTTTGGTGGACTACTTCCCCTAATCATTTACTGAGAAATGGTGCATTTTTAAAAGACCTTGCATGCCTGATAATGTTTTCATTTTATCCTCACATTTGATTGATAGTTTGGCTGGGTATAAGATTCTAGGTTGGAAATAATTTTTTTCAGAATTTTGAAGGCATTGGTTTATTGTCACCTAGCTTTTGCTGTTGTGGTAGAGAAGACTGAAACTATTCTGATTTTTGATTCTTTGTAAGTGATCTATTTTTTCTTTCCAGAAGCTTGTATAATCTTTTTTCCTCAATATTCTGAAATTTCACTATGATACACCTGTGTGGGTCTATTTTCTTGTATTGTGCCAGGCAGTTGGTGACTCCTTGCAATCTGGAAACTCACTTCCTATGGTTCTAGGAAATTTCCCATTTTGTCTTCTCTGGAACTCCTATTATTAGGTTGTTGGACTCCTAGACTGCTCCTCTGATTTCCTTATCTTCTGTCTCCTATTTTGCATTTATTTGTCTTTTTAAATTTGAAAAGTAACATTTATTGGCAGATTTGGGTATAATAGAAGTTTTAAAAATAGAACTAGCGGTGACAATATTAGCGTAAAAAAGAGAAATTTAAGCTAAAAAATCTGATTTCATCTGTGGTGACATTGCATCCCAATCAAGGTTTTTACTCATTCATAGTTTCCACTTCAGGTAAATTTCCACACCCCTCTGCAGCAATAAACTCCACATATGGATTCCAGTACAACCTTGGGAAGCAGCAAGATACTCTGTGAAATTCAGGGTGCAGCATTAAGAATATGTGGTATATGTACAAAATACATCCTCATCATCTCATTTTTAGTCTTTCTTTCAGTGTTTATTAATAGAATAAAGAAAAAATCCACAAGTTTATGTAAGTAAAGAATTTTATGTCAACAGAAAATTGTTGCATAATTTAGTAAAATACTTATGTCATTAGGTACAAATGCTATTTAGAGTAATTTGAAATAAAATTCCAAATCTTGAGATAGTAAAATAACTAAGAAATATTTTCTGCCCTTTACTCTTTTTGTAAACAATAATTCAACTCTTGTTGCAAAACGAAACAATACAAATTAGACACATCACACTTTTCTTCCTGTGGCTTTAGTGCTGTATCCTTACCCGTTCACCCATTCACTTGAAAGAGGCAAAACAATGACAGCACAACAATGAAACAGCATAAACAATGCTACTTGATCCCTTCATAGAAAATGAAACCAGAATATTCTACAAAATAAAAAGAGGTGCCATCTCTAACGTTTCCAAAGATTTTGTCTTTCATTTATTGTTCTTGGATGAGGGTTTCTTGACCTCAGCACTTTGGGCCAGATAATTCTTCATTGTTGTGACCTATCCTGTGCATTGTGGGATGTTTAGCAGCATCCCTGGCCTCTACACACTAGATACCAGTAGCACCCCTCCCCCAGGCGTAAGGACCAAAAACATCTGTAGACATTGCCAAATTTCCCCCAGAGGGCAAAACTGTCTCCGGTTGAGAAGTATTGGCCTAGGTCAGTAATGATTATTGCATGTGCTGTGAGCCAAATTAAAATATAACTTTCCACTTACCTAAAAATACTTAGGCTTCAAAAAAAGGGTGTATTTTAGTAAGGTTTTATAAAGAAGCTTTCATACTGAATAGTACTTAAGAAAAAAGCAACTAGAAGGTACACTCACAATGAAGTCTAGTCTGAGTCAAATAAAATATTAAGATAAATAGAAATTGAAAATGTGTCCAGTGGAAATACATATATTACATGAATCTGGATAAATTATGGGGTATTATTTTGAAATTACTGTAAATGAAACCAGATTTTTATACAAATATTTTATAACTGTTCTTATATTGTAACCTCTAATAGTCCAAATTCAATTGCTTTCAGAATAATACAAATCTTCTCCACTTTTTCTTCTGTTTTTTTTTGAGACAGAGTCTTGCTCTGTCGTCCAGGCTAGAGTACAGTGGTGCGTTTCATAGCTCACTGCAACCTTGAACTTCTGGACTTAAGTGATCCTCCTGCCTCAGCCTCCCGAGTAGCTGTAACTACAAGTGCTTGCCACCATGCCTGGCTAATTTTTCTATTTTAAGTAGAGATGGGGTCTCCCTCTTGCTCAGTCTGGTCTCAAGCTCCTGGCCTCAAGCAATCCTTCCGCCTCAGCCTCCCAGAGTGCTAGGATTACAGGCGTGAGCCACCGTGCCTGGCCTCCACTTCTTCTTTAATCCACTTACAACATTGCTGAAAGTGAAGGAAGCACATTAGAATTATTTTCTTTTTCCCAGAAACAATTCACACTTCCCCAAGTTGGGTCTTAACTCAGAATAGCTGTGTGACAAAAATGGCTAAATATCTGCAGTCTAATGGAATTTGTTTGCTGACTTAAAAAAAGATTTCTAATGAGGGACAATTTTTCTCTTTCACAATATTCTGATTTAAGACCTGTGATGCACACCATGTAACCCAATTTCTCAGTCAGAAATCCTGTAACATCAGCACAGTGGCTGTGCTGGACCTATCAGCCTTGCAGTAAGAAAATTATCAAGGGCATCTGAAGGTAGCACTGACTCTTGGACAGATAGTTTTCCACATAAAGATGGGATTAACTAGATACCACTTTCTTGTATTTAATCACATTCTTTGACTATGTACAAAGCATGACCACAAGCAAGGAGGTTATTGTTGTTTTCCTTGACAAAGTATCTTTTGTGTGAACCAGTTGCATCAGCATTTGTTCTCACACTATGAGGTTCTATAAAGAACCAGGGACATACTGTTCCTCCTCCATCATCTGCAAACCGTTTCTCCTACCCTCACACAGAGCTCAGCAAGGAAAATACTGGATACAAGTGATTTTATGCAGATCCCCTAGCAAGTTAACCCAACAGATCCATGGCTGCCACAAACCTGTGCCTAATTACCTTTTAAAGGAAGGTTTAAACACTGACCAGCAGTCAAACCTCAGGTTGGTAACTTCATCCAAACTTTTGTCATCATTTCTGTCTTTTAAAACTTTTATATGACCAACGTAGGGAAGAGTTTGGAGGTCTTCAATGGTTAAAAAAAATTATATATATCTGGGCCATAAATGTGTCAAGCATAGTTGTGTGTAACATCAGGAAATACACCAGTGTAACTAACAACACAGGGTGCCCAGAACTGACTTCCTTAGCAGCCAGAACTGGTGATGACAAAGCTCACAGCTGAGTGTTGTGGTATGTTGTGATGGTTTCCTTTCTTTTTAAGGCGGGCAGGAGGCTCTTTTTTCTTGACGATAATTATTACTTCCTTTTATTGCTTAGTTTTCTCTGTACCCATTGTCAGTTCTTCCCACACCATCCAATTAGCTCTCGGTACAGTTCTCCACAAGGGAAATCACATCAAGTAATCTAACGGTTCTTGTATGTTTTCTTTGGACACGTCCATCCCAGAGATGGCCCTTCTCCTTCTCTCTGTGCTGGCTGTCATCCTGGGACTTCCCTTTGCTGTCTTCCTGGGGACTTCCTTCCCTTCTCTTAGATAGATTTCCCTGGTTCCATGATGTCTTAGTTTCTTATTTCTTTGCTCTTTTTCTTATTTAGGTAGACCACATCCTCCAGAAGTTGCTTTAGGTTAGAAAGATAGTACGATGGGAGAGGATAATGGCAATGGCTGTCCCCGACATGCTAGGCTCTTGAGTCACACCGCTCCAGTCTGCATTGGTTACTGTATTAGTTTCCTATTGCTGCTATAACAAATCACCACGAATTTAGTGGCTTAAAACCACACCAATTTATTATCTTATAGTTCTGCAGGTCAGAAGTCCAAAATGGGTCTCCCTGGGCTAAAATCAAGGCATTACTATTCTTTTCTATAGGCTCTAGGAGATTCTATTTTCTTGCCTTTTGCAGCTTCCAGAGTCTGCTGGCGTTCCTTGGCTTATAGTCCCCTTCCATCTTCAAAACCAGCAATGGCTGGCTGAGTCTTTGTCACATTGCATCACTGTGACACTGACTCTTTTGCCTCTGTCTTCCATCTTTTATGGAACTTTGTGATTATATTGGGCCCACCTGGATAATCCTGAATAATCTCTCTATTTTAAGGTAAATTGATTAGCAGCCTTAATTCCATCTGCAACCTTAATTCCCCCTTGCCATGTAGCATGATGTATTCATAGGTTCTTGGAATTAGGCCATGGGCATCTTTGGGGGGCCATTATTCTGCCTACCAGTTACTCCCTATACGTGGTACAAAGCTGTCATCCCAGGATCTCCTTTCACCATCATTCTAGGGAGATTCCCTTCTAGTCTGTCCTGTACCGGAAGGCCCATCTTCTGTATCTAATGTCTTCTTTCTCTGTTCGCTCCCGTGTTTTGGTGGAACTTTCTTCAGCAACTTCCTGAAAAAGAAGGCATGGGATGTAAATTTTTTGAGATTCTGTATGTCTGAATTATTTTTTATTTTACTCTTTCACTTGATTTGATAGTTTGTCTGCGTATAGAATTCTAGATTGGAAATTGTTTTACTTCAGAAGTTTGGAGGCATTGCTCCATTGCCTTCTTGCTTCCAGCATTGCCTTTGAGAAATCAGAAGCCATCCTGATTCCTGATCTTTTCTCCATTTCCTGTTTTTCTTCCTGGCTCTAGATGTTATGTCTTTTCTTTACCCAGTGTTCTAAAATTTCATGGTGATGTGCCTTGGTGTAGGTCTCCTTTTATCCATTAAGATGGGCCTCAGAGCACCATTTCAACCTGAAATACATCCTTTGGTTTTAGTAGATTTTCATGAATTAGTAATATTTCACTTTTTTTTAATCTTCCACCCCCTCCCTCCTAATATTTCACTCTTGATTCTTCTCCCCTGTGTTGCTCTTTCTGGACTTTTTGTTATTGGAATGTTGAACTGCTTGGATTGTTCTCTATTTTTTATCTTTGGCTTCTGTTTTCTATCTTTATGTTTTTGCTATTCTTTTAAAGAGACTTCTTTATCTTTTAACCTTTCTTTTGAGTTTGCCATTTCTGTCATTTTTATTTTCTATGAACTGCTTTTATTTTCTCAATAATCTATTATTTTTTATAATACCATGTTGTTATTTATTGGATGTCATATATTCTCTTTTTCTCTAATGATAGTTTTTAAAAGGACATTTTCTTTTCTAGAAATGGTTTCTGTTTCTCTAGATTGCTTTTTCCCTGTTTGTTTTGCTCTCTGTCTTCAATTTTAGAGGCCTTCTTCAGATGTTTGGTATGTTGGTTGTATGCTCGTGGTTAAGGGTAGGGGCTTGCTACTGAATGTAATCTCTGAGTGAGTGGGGGTGAGGGTAACGGCTTGCTCACTTCAAGCTTTGCTGCAGGGTGATCTGAGCAGGCTCTTTGTTTGAGAATCCCCTGTATTGGTATCTTTTGTTGTTTCCACCTGGGCTGGTCAGATTCCCCAGAAAAGTCTTCCAGATTCTTGTGTAGAGGGTGAAGTTCTGGGGACAGAGAGGGCTGGGAGGTCTGGGGGTCTCACATTTAGCATGTTTCCAGTCTCTCAGTCTCGTGTTTGTGGTATGATACCCATATCCTCACAAGTGCTTCTAGATTTCTAGGCCCCCATATCTTCTGTTTTACCCTCTCTAGAGGGTAAAACTTTCAGACTTCTGTTGGGGTGAGAGAGGTGGTTCAGGGATCTAGCTAAAGACGTCTCTCCTTCTCCCACTTCCAGAGCTACCTGCGGTTGTCAATATGCAATCCTTTTGGAGGATTCTCTTGTATGATTAGGGTTGATCCTCAGCCTTTCCCACTGCTGCCTTAGGATTTAGTGTTTTCTCTGTCTTTGTGGAATTATGCCTAAAACAAATGCCTTACTTTACGTTTAGTTGGGTTTCAGGAGAGAGTAAAATTTGACATATATTCAATTTTTACCCTGAAATTTACTCTTACTTTTGCAACACTTTTTTCCTCTGACAAGCAATACAAGTCAGATATCTTAATAATTTTAAATGTAACATCACTACTATTACTATAACACTACTACTGCTACATCACTACTACATCATCAACTATTCATAGTCGAGTCATTTATTTAAGAACACGTAAAGAGTATCTCCATGCCTGGCAGGACCAGGCACTGGGGATACAGTGATGGACAAGACAGCTGAGGTCCTTGCTCTCATGGAGGTCATAGTTCATTGAGTACTCAGGAACAATTCCTCCCTGACTTGACATATGCTTCAAGAGCTCCCCTCTGGCCAGCCATGGCCTTGACCATCCGTGTGGCATCGTCTCTCTGTCCTTTCTGTAGCCACCCTCTGAGGATTTATATGCTTTAAATACCCACAGGGTGAATTGAGTTTCCCATGTTTGAGTCCATATAAATCCCAGGCCAGCTGGCTCTGTCCACTGATTCTTTCCCCATTCAGCCCTCTCCTTCCCCTTTCCCTGCCAACATTTGTTGGCTCCCGAGTTTGGCCAGGAAGGCCAAGGAGCCTGTGAGGCTGCCTGAGCTGAATGTCCCTGTTGAACGTGCAGCCTGTACTCAGGTTCCTGACATAGAGCCTGACTCACCCTCTTCTCTCTTGCAGGTCAGAGATGTCGTCATGGCAGCAGGCATTGCAGGAGTGGGCTTGGCAGCCATGGGCCTCATTGGAGTCATGTTCTCAAGAAGCAAGCAACAAAAGCAAAAATGACCTTATACATTAAGGGAGTCTTGTTTTGCTACAGAGTTTGTGGTTTGGTTTGTGGATTTCATTCTGTTTTATAGTAAGGCTTATTTTCACAGAATAAAATAAAGTGCAAGAAGAGAGGATTTTATTGGGGGAAATGCAGCAAGAATTGTCTGGTGTGAAGTCTGTTGATGGAACAGCTGGGCTCCATTCCTGGATTTTCTTTCACTTTCTTTTTGCGGGCTGTGTTCCTTGCATTGCAGGAAACAGAGTCCAACTCCAGTTATCTCAAGTAAAGGGCGTTTCTCGTTGTCAGGATACACATGGGCAGCAAGGGACACAGACAGAGCTGATACACAAGAACAGCCAGCCAGGACTTTTGGCCTGCAACTGGGTTCAGTACGGCTTCTAAGACTAAGCAGCTGGAGTCTGTAGATGTTCAATGGAGTTAAAAAAAATAAGAGTCCTCTGCCATAAGGAAACTCAGTATATGCTCTTGACAGTCTTGCTCAAACTTCCCTTATTTTCCTCTGCTACACGTCTTTCCTCTGCCTTGTCGCTTCCACCCCCTCAGTGCTCCTGCTTCCTCACCACTTCTGCTTGCCACAAACCCCAAGTCTCCGATCCCACATCGCCACCTTCCCTTCTCCCGCCGCTCAGCATCACCTTTCCCGGCTGCTAGCCTGCCCGCTTGCTCCCAGACCAAGCTCCCAGGGGAGAATCTGGCTCAGCTCACCACAGTGCTCAGCCTTCCCATTGGCTGCCTTTCTGTCCAGTGACCTCCACTGGGCCAATCACCTCTGCCTGATGGGGGAGTTTTATGGTACAAACATTGGCTCAGACTTTGGGGTGCGGGAGTGTGACTGGCCGCATAGTTGACGTCCTGCTGCGGAGCCCTCGCGAGAGGGGCTGGGAGAAGGCAGCACCTTCCGGTCATTTGAGGTCTTACAGCTACTCACTGGTGTGGTAAATGTTCAGGGTGACTGTTTCTCCGAAGGGGCTTTTGTGGGTTCCTCTGGAATGTTCTGTTGGGGCTGACTGTCCCTCCTCCCACAGGCCCATGCTTCCCTTCTGCCCAGTTGCCGCTGTTTCCTTTGTGGGCTCTGGTTGTCTGGGGGCGAGCCTGTCTGTTGGGGTCCTGGACGGGGTTTACAAATGGCTCCACGCTAGCTCCCTCCTGCCTGGCCCACGTCTGGTACAGGATAAACACCTGCCCCTCTGCGTCCCAGAGTTGATAGCAGAATCGTTTTCTTCCAGTGCAGTTTCCTTTCTTTTTGTCCCAGCTCTGTTGATGTAACATCTGAGGCCACTTCTCAAAATTCCCCAAACCTAAGGGACACAGGCCGAGCTCAAACTGTGGGTCTTTTGAAGCTCTCTCTCTCTCATATGCATAAGGTAAAGGGGACACATAGAATGTAAACCTCCAAGCTAATTACGGAGGAAAAAAGGAATCAGGAAAAACAAGCCCAAGAAAGTAAAACAAAAACACCTGGTCCAATTAAATAAACAAACAAACAATAAAAAATTACATAAAAAGTGGCATGTATAGAAATAACAAAACAAAATGGAGGAACTAATTCCAAATATGTAGATAATCATAAGCATAAAGACTACACTTGCGAAATAAAAGACAAACATTACACAGGGAATACAGTTTACAGCAGACACACTTAAAATATAAGGATACAAAGGTTGAAATGAAAAGGATGGACATTTTACATGACAACTGGTCTGACGTCTTAAACAAGTTAATGTTATCAAGGAGAAAAATTGGGGGTGTATGAAAGCTGTCCTGGGTGAAAAGAAATGTTAGAGACAAAACAAGTAAATGTGAAAAGCAACTATAAAAGCAATTTGGGATAACTGGAAAATTTTGAATATGGACTGGGTATTCAAGAATATTAAGGAATTATTAATAAGTGTGCTAATGGCATTGGGCTTATGTAAACACATGCTCTAATTTTAAAAAAACAGATACAGATAAAGCAAATATGGCAAAATAATAAGTTTTTAATTGAGGCAGTGGCTATATGGTAGGTGGGTAGTCGTACAGTACTAGATTTTCTAGTACTTTCTGTATGTTAAAAATTATGTAGCAAACATCTTTAAAAATATCTGAAATTTGAACTTGAAAGTTTAAATAAAAGAAGACTTTTGAATCTACTTTAATAAATCACATAATAATATTTAAAAATTAGAAGGATAAAAAAGATATGCTAGACAAATGTGAACTCAAAATTGCTGTACTAACTAAAAGTTGGTATAACTATATTGATGTCAGAAAATACAGGCTTTAAAGCAAAAGTTATTGCTAGACAGAAAGAGGATAAAAAGGATCTGATAAAAGTTTCAACTCATTAGAAATATATAACAATTCTAAACTTGTTTTCATCTAATAACAGTCTCAAAATAGATAATGAAAGTTTTGGCCAATTGCAAGGAGAAATTAATAAATTTACCATCTATCTTAGTTTTTTTTCTGTTGCTTATAACAGAATACCTGATAATGGGTAATTTATAAGAAATGAAATGTATTTCTTACAGTTCTGAGGCTGGGAAGTCCAAAGATGAGGGGCTACTTCTGGTGAGACCCTTCTTACTGCTAGGGACTTTCTGAAGAGTCCTGAGGCAGCACAGGGTATCACGTGTTGAGGGGACTGAGTGTGCTAGCTCAGTTCTCTCTTCCTCTTCCTCTTCTTTTTTTTTTTTTGAGACAGAGTCTCACTCTGTTGCCCTGGCTAGAGTGCAGTGGCATCATCATAGCTCACTGCAACCTCAAACTCCAGAGCTCAATCAGTCCTCCCGCCTCAGCCTCCTGAGTAGCTGGGACTACACGTGAGTACCACCATGCCTGGCTAATTTTTTTATGTTTTGTAGAGATGGGATCCTCCTATTACCCAGGCTGGTCTCAAACTCCTGACCTCAAGTGATCCTCCCGCCTTGGCCTCCCAGAGTGCTAGGATTACAGGTGTGAGCCACTTTGCCTGGCCTTCCTCTTCTTATAAAGCCACCAGTCCCATTCCCATGATAACTCATTAATTCATTAATTCATGAGTGGATTAATCCATTCATAAGGGCAGCCCCCTCATGACTCAATCACCTGTTAGAGGTTCCACCTTTCAATACTTCCAAATTCGGATTCAGTTTCAAAAAGAATTTTGGAGGGAACAAACACCATCATAGTGGGAGGTCTAAATACACCTTTCTAAGAAACTGATGAATCAAGAAAACACAAAAGTCCATAAAAATATGAAAAATTTGAAGAATTTATCAACAAGCTTATTTAATGGACATACATAGTATAATTGTGGAATACAGATTCTTTTCAACTGCACACAAAGGAATATTTATGAAAACTGACCACATCTTGGGCCATAAAGCAAGTCTCAACAAATTTCAGGGGATTAGTAACATAGAGATCCTCTTCTTTAGCCATAATGCAACTAAGTCAGGAATCAACAACAAAGACAGAGCTAGAAAAGCTCTGAAATTTTAGAATATACTGGTAGACAAGTTGAGTCAAAGAAGAAAGCATAATGGAAGTTAGATAATATTTAGAACTGAATGATAACAAAAATATTAGATATCAGTATTTGGACCATGTAGCTAAAGGGATGCTCAAAAAGAAATTTGTAGCATGAATCTTTACATTAAGAAAGAAAAAGGCGAAAATTAATGAGTTAATCATCCAATTTAAGAAGATGGAAAAAATAAAAGGAAAAAAGGAAAAAGATATGAGCAAGAGCAAATGAAGCAAAACATCATATAAAAGAGAGAATGCACAACAAACATTTTAGGAATTAAAAAAAGAACATAACTACAGATGCTAAGGAGATTAAACAAACAAAAAGAAATATTCATAAATAATTTTATGACAGAAATTGGAAATTTTTGATTCGATCAATACATCCCAAGAAAAATGTTATCAAAGTTGAACCAAGAATAAATTTAAAAATCTAAGCAGTCCTATAACCATTAAAGGAATTAAATCAGTAGTTAAAAGTTTTCCCACAAAAAAATGACATGTTTAGATGGTTTTATAGTTGAGTTTTACCAAACATTCAAGCCACAGGTGAGTGAGACCTCTATAGAGAAAATATTGAAGGACATTGAAGAAGACCTCATATATGGAGACAGATATATTATTCATGGATAGGAAACTTCAGTTTTTTCCAAATTCATCTATAGATTCAATGATTCCAAACCAAATCTCAACAATATCTTTCTTGGACTTGGCAACCAGATTCTAAAATGTATATGGAAAAGTAAAGAAGCAGGGTTAGCTATTTCATTAGCAAAGAAGAACACCAGGCAGGGAGACTTGTGCTACCAAATATTAAGGCTTATTATAAATTACTATTGTGATCTAAGATAGTGCATTTTTGACACTTATGTAAGAGGCTTAAAGGAGCTCCCTTCCGCCACTTCTGCCATGCGACGACACAGTAAGAAGGCACCATCTAGGACAGTAGTCCCCGACCCCTGCGCTGCTCACCGGTACAGGTCCATGGCCTGTTAGGAACCCAGACACACAGCAGGAGGTGAGTATATTTACAGCCGCTCCCCATCGCTTACATCACCACCTGAGCTCTGACTTCCCCTGACCAGGCCCTTCCCTACCCCCACTTCCCCCATCCATGGAAAATAATGTCTTCCGTGAAACAAATCCCTGGTGCCAAAAATGTAGGGGACCGCTGATCTAGGAGGAACAGGCCCTCACCAGACACAGAATCTGCTGGCTCCTTGATCTTGGACTTCCTAGCCTCCAGAAATATGAGACATAAATTTCTCTTGCTTAAAAATTACCCAAAGATATTTTGTTATAGCAGCCTTAATGGACTAAGATATACAGTATATTGCTTATAAATGTTCTTTAATAAGCATGAGAATTGCCCAAAACCATATTTGCAATGCCAAAGACAGCTGTTGATGTTGGGCAAAATCTCCTAGAGATTATTATCAAAGATATTAAATCATTCCAGACTATTCTGAAAGGCAAAGATAATTAATTTTGATCAGTAATCCAAAACTTTTTCAAGTGTCATGTACTTTTTTAATGGCAAAATTATGGCATGAGGCTGGGCTTGGTGGCTCATACCTGTAATCCTAGCACTTTGGGAGGCTGAGGCAGGAGGATCGCTTGAGCTCAGGAGTTTGAGACCAGCCTGAGCAAGAGCTAGACCCTGTCTCTATTAAAAATAGAAAAAATTAGCTGGGTATGGTGGTGCATGCCTGTAGTCCCAAGCTGCTTGGGAGGCTGAGGCAGGAGGATTGCTTGAGCCCAAGAGTTTGAGGTTGCAGTGAGCTATGACGACACCACTGCACTCTACCCAGGGTGACAGAGTGAGACTCTGCCTCAAAAAAAAAAAAAAAAAAGAAGTGACAAGGACCCTTACATGAACAGTTGTGTTTTCATTAAGCTTTGATTAATAAAATGCATAATCCTCCTCCCCCAAAAGACAATGTATTTTTTGGTGCAGCAATAATTAAATTGACCAATGTAATTGAGTAGAATTTCCAAACCAGACCCAGGAATAAACGAAACCTTAACTTACAGCAGAGGTGGCGCTGCAGATCAGTGGGGAAAGGATGAACTATCCAGGGATTGGCAAACTTTTAAAATAAGGGCTAGATAGTAAGTATTTGAGGCTCTATGGGCCTCACAATGTCTGGTGCAATTACTCAACTCTGCTGTGGTAGCATAAAAGCAGTCATAGAGAATAATGTATATGAAGAAGTGATCATGGCTGTGTTCTAATAAAACTTTATTTATGTGTACTGAGATCTGAATTTCATATAATTTTCATTCGTTAAGAATTATTTTTCTTTTTCTCAACTATTTAAAATGCAAAAACCATTCTTACCTATTGGGCTACACAAAAACAGGCAAAGTGCTGGATTTGGCATGTTGGCTGATTTGCTGATCCCCGTCCAATAAATGGTATTCATGCAACTGCATAACCATATAACTTTGCACTGCACAGAAAAAGTCAGTTTGGGGAGGATTTCAGACTCGTATGTGAAAGGCAAAAGTACAAAATTTTTTGAAGCAAATACAGGAAAACATCTTTATGACCTTGCTATAGTTCCTAAGCCTACATACATACAAAAGATAAAAAAGTAAAACACAGAGATAAATTTGATTACATTAGATAAGAACATCTGGTTATTCAAAACACAGCATAAAGTAAATGGAAAGGCAAGCCAACCCTGGGAGATGGTATTTGTAACCCAATTGACAAAGGATTAGTCTCCAGAATATATAAAGAACTCATACAAATCAACAAGAAAATGACAAACAACCTAACAGAAAAATGGACAAATATCTGAATGGGGCCTTTACAGGAGAGTAAATACAAATGTCCAATAAACATATGACAAAGTGGAACACTTCATAAGTAATTATAGAAATGTGAATTAAAACCCAATAAGATCCTATGCTATAGCTACCATGTTGACAAATATCTAAAAAAATGTTGAGCAATTGCAACTCTTGTATATTGCTGGTAGGAAGATTAATTTTGCATTCTTTTTCTAATAAAGCTGAGGAAGGTCATACCCTACAAGCTGGCAACTCTGCTTTGTGACCCATTAGTGAGTGATCACTTCAATTTAGTGGATCATAACTTAAGTTTTTTAAAAATTAAATGAAATAGAATGATGGAGAACAGAATTTGCTAGAGTGTATGTGTCTCATCTAGTAAGGGCAAATTTTTTTGATGAGATTTTTGTTTTATTTATACATCTCAAGTTTTTTTTTTTTGAGACAGAGTCTCACTCTGTCACCCCAGCTAGAGTGCAGTGGTGTCATCACAGCTCACTGCAACCTCAAACTCCTGGGCTCAAGCGATCCTCCTGGCTCAACCTCCGGAGTAGCTGGGACTACAGGCATGTGCCACCACGCCCAGCTAATTTTTCTATTTTTTGTAGAGATGGGGTTTTGCTCTTGCTCAGGTTGGTCTTGAACTCCTGGCCTCATGCTATCCTCATGCCATCCTCCTATCTTGGCCTCCCAGAGTGCTAGGATTACAGGCCTGAGTCACTGCACCTAGCCTCGAGTTACTTATATATAATAAATGTATTTCTTACTGTGGGTCTTGGTCAAAAAAGTTTGACAGCCTCTGCTCAGACAAAAGTTGTCCCAAGCACAGCAGGAGGCTTGTGGAGGGTGCTCATGGCTGTTTTGTCAGTAATGGGGACACCCTGGGAACACTGCGTATCCAATGACAGGAGTCAGGATGAGTAAACTGTCCTACGTTCTACAGTGTGAACACCATGTAAGTGGATGAAACATGGCTACAACATACCAACAAGGATGAGGAACCTATGACTGAGCAAAAAATCCAAGTTATAAAATGTGTGATGTTTGATTCCATTTTTACGAACTTCGTAAAATACAAACTAAATGTACATTGTTAAGGATTACATTTATATATTGTTAAGGGGTACATTTATAAAAATTTTAAAAAAAGCAATAGGATAATAGACACAAAATTCAGGAGAGTGGCTACAACTGTGTCGGGAGCGAGAGGATCACAGGGCTAGTTTTTTGGTAACAGCTTTTTTGAGATGTAATTCACATACCATAGAGTTCACTCATTTAAAGTGTATAAGTCCATGGCTTTTAGCACAGTCGTGGAGCTGTGAAAACATTCTCAGCACCTAAAAGAAACAGTGAACCTGAACCCTCATCCTCTCCAGCCCTAAACAATCACTGCAACACGAACTTACTTTCTGTCTCTGTGTGTTCACCTATTCTTGACGGTTCATGTAGATGGAACCATATACTATGCGGCTTTTGTGACCAGCTTCTTTCACTTGGCATACTTTCAAGTTTCCTCCATGTTTTAGCATGTGTCAGTATTTTCTTTTTAGGCCTGAATACTATTACATTATATGGATATATCACATTTTGTTTATCTAGCCATCATTTGATGGACATTTGGGTTGTATTACCTTTTGGCTATTATGAATAATGCTGCTGTATTAGTTGGGGTTCTCTAGAGAAACAGAACCAATAGGAGATTATCCATCTCTCTGTTTATCTAGAGAGATTTATGATGAAGAATTGGCTCATGCAATCATGGAGGTTGAGAAGTCCCCACACCTGCTGTCTGCAAGCTGGAGACCCAGGAAAGCCAGTAGTGAAATTCGGTCTTAGTCCAGAGACCTGAGAGAGAATCAGGTGAGTGGACGGTGTAAATTCCAGTCCATGGGCAGGAGAACATGAGATGAGATGTCCCAGGTCAAGCCGAGAGGCAGGAAAAAAGGAGCAAATTTCTCCTTCCTCTGCCCACCTGCATGGGGGAGGCATCTGCTTTACTCAGTCTCCTGATTCACACGCTGATCTCATCGGGAAATACCCTCAGGGACACACCCAGAAATAATGTTTAATCTGGGTGCCCCGTGGCCCAGTTAAGTTGACACATAAAATTCACCACCACAGCTGCTATGAGCATTAGTGTACAAGATTTTGTGTGACACAGGGCTTATTTGAGGTATTGGTTATTTTCTATTTCTTCAACAGGTTGTTGGCACATGGGCGTTTTATTATCATTTCTTACATCTTTCACTTATATTACAAATATTCTTCTATATAAATGTAAGATTTAATAAAACTCATTAAAAAGTATATGTAGTCCAAGATATTCCTGGAGTATACCAAGAATTGATCACACTGCCTCTGGGGGGGACTGGAGGGCCGGGGCTGGTGGTGGGAGCATGAGGGCTTCTCTTTCCTCTTACAGCCTTTTGTGCAATAAATGCACACACACGCTGCATACATGGCCAAGAACGTAAGCGTTCCAGGCCACGGTCCTGGTGCTCACCAGTGGGCTGGGCGTGTGGCCTGCCCCGCCCCTGCCCCTGCCCCCTCCTCTGCCCAGGTAGGAGGCTTCGGTTCTCTGTCCCACTCTGCGTGGCCGGTAGGGACACAAGCAGAATTCTCACGCTCCTCCTTCTGTGTGGTCCTGGCCCTGATTTTCTGACACTCTGAGCATATCGGCTTAGGTGAAAAGCTGCAAGCTCCAGTGTGAGGAAAGTGACATTGCTTCCCGTCTCTGCCCTAGACAGTTGGGTTAGTCATTGCGCCAGCCCCACCTGAGATGCCTTCCACTGACAGTGCCCAGAAGTCCTCCTGCTCAGGGAAACAGGAATGTGATGTTGTTGCAAGGGGATGGCACCAAGAAGATGAACTGAGATCACCCCACGCAGGGTCAGGCCTTGGAAAGGTGTCCAGCACGCCCGAGGGGAGGCCAGCCCTAAGGGCTCTGGCTAGAGGGGCAGCGGTGCATAGCCAAGCCAACCCCACTCTCTCCCCCCAGAGTGAGGACTGAGGATTGTCCTACTGCAACCCGACGAGAAGGGGATGCCGGGGGATGCCGGGGGATGCCGGGGGATGCCGGGGGATGCCGAGTCTTGAGTCTCGATGGGAGCAAGACAACGTGGGCTGTGACAGTAGCCGGTCGGCAGAGGTGCTGTGGCTCGGAGTCCTTTTCCAGTTCCACTTCTGGTTCACCCATATCCTCACATTAAAGCTCTTTTTTTTTTCTTTTGCTGAGAGCTGGAAGAAGGTAAGTTACAGATTCTTGCTTCCTACCTGCATGACCCACAGAAAGGATGCTAAGTTCCCCCCTCCCCGCCCCACCCCTTCCCTCCCACACGCCCTGCAGGGAAGACGCTAAGCTCCTCCCTGTTCCAGTCCCCTCCTTCCTGTCCCAGTTTGCACAGGATGGGACAGCTGTAAGTGATGTCAGAAGAGAGACACTCATTTGGCCATCTGGGTGGGATAACATGCAGGTGCCTGGAAGAAGCAGCCTCTATACACCCAGGCAGTAATGGATTTTTGTTTCCATTTGGTCTAGAATGAGTGTGTGTGAACTATGGGTGAGAGGCGGAAAGGCCACCGCTGGCCAGGCAAGCCCACTTTGTTTCCCGTGTGGGGGGAATGTGCCTCCAATGACACGTTTCATCCAGCTCCATTGGGTTTGAACTTGGTGGAAATTTTGCATGGCCTGGCACCGGGCGGTCCCAGTTTTGGGACGTGGGTCTCAGTCTCCTGGGTCTCCTCCCTCCTTCTTGGAGCTCTTCCCCTTGGCCTCGGTCTCTGCATCCTGCCCTCCCCTGACACCCACCTGTCTTGCCTGTTCCCTCTTTCCCCTCCTCTGCACCTGAAACTTGGTGATTTTTGACTGTGCCCCTTCCACACCTGCCACCAAGTCCTTCTGAATCTGCATCTCGAGCTCTGATTTCTCTTCTCTCAGCCTATTTCCATGCCTCATTGTATGTGCCCTGCCTCTGCTTGAAGACAAAGCAAATTTTTAATGAACCTTGATCTACATCTTAAAATATTTGTATGCTTTGGCAGGGTCACAGGGAAAATGAAACTCAGAGGTAATTTAAGGCCAGACACATAGGCAGCAACACAGGAGACATCTTGATGGCAAGATGGCCTTGGTAAGCCCCCAGAAAGGGTTTTAAAGCTTTTTCTTGAATAACAACAACCCTGTTAGTGGTGATTATGTGTGTTTTCCTTGTTGGTCTACAGCTCCTGCACAGAGGGGACAAAGGCACACACTGAGGTCTGAGGGTCTGGTTCTCAGACACAGCAGGAAGGGACCATGGTGGCGGTTATGAGCCAGAGGCTTCCCAGCCTCAGCTGCTGCGTGGGGTCTGGCTCCACTGAGGCCAAAGGCCAAGGAGCGACATGCCCTGGGTTTGGGTTTGTGCCTGTCCACGCTCTGCTCCAGCCACAGGCTCAGCGGCTCTGGGGCCCTCCTGGGAGCACGAATGGCAGGCTCGGGGAGGGCAGCCCCTGCCCCACTGTCCAGGCCTCCTTCATCATGCTATCCTTGGTGGGTGGGAGGAGCTGGGGAGGGAGGGCCCAGGAAAAGGGCCTGCAGCTGTGCGGGCTGCTGTGGGGGGGCTGTCAGAAAGGCTCTTGTTGCCCCTCACTTCCAAACAGGGCCAGCCTACTTTCCCCTTCCTCCCTCCATTCCCTTCTTAGGTCCCTTCTTCCTTCAGCCCAGGAGCAGCCTCCTTTCCTGAGTGCTCGCTGCATCCCGACACCATGCTAAAGGCTTTTATTTAATCAACACCAGGTTGTTAAGTAGGAATAATTACTCCCAACTTTACAGATGTGGGGGGTGACACTTTGGTCAATGCCAGAATGGGGCTTTGAACCTAGGTGAGGCTGACTCCAAAGCCTTTACTTTAAAAAAAAAGAAACTAATTTCTTTAATCCCACAAGGAATATGTGAATACATTTGCCTTGTTTAAAAAACCAAAACCAAAACTATTAGCATGAAAGCTAAAGTCCTCTTTCATCATCCTCCCCATTGGAGGTACTTCCCCTCTGTACAGCCTTGTGTGTGCTCTTCCAAATAGTTTCTGTGCTTTTGCATAGTTAGACACGCTACCTTATAAGTATGGGCTTGTGGCTTTGGGTTTTGTTGTAGTTTTTAATGGAGTTTCCTGAGTACAGTTCATTTAGGAAACGCTTGACTCTTTTTCTTTATTTAACAGTTTTTGGGACAAGATGGAGAGGTTCCTTTCCATCCTCTGGAGATAACTAGTGAGTTTTAAAAATATCATTATGAGTTTTAACATATTTGATGTGTTTTACTCTGTGCAATTATTATTATTTTTGATGCTCAAACTGTCCCATCTTTGGTCAAGTTGACTTTTGACCGCTATAGTCAAAAAGGCTTCGTTTTTAACTACAGCCCCCACCAGACTTGCAAGTCAGCTGGCGTCCTCACCTCCCTTGGCAGCATCTCAGCTCCCTGGTTAGGGTGGCCCAGCCCCTTGTGGCTTGGCTCAGCTGAGGTAGGGGAAGGAGGAGTGCTGGCTGGCCTCAGAGTGTTCCTGAAATAGAACTCCTGTGGCCAGGACTGCCTCTCATTCTGGGTGTGGCCAGGGCAACATCCTCCTGCTCACACAAACTCCATAAGGGCACTGCCCCACCACCAACTGCAACCAGACCCTGTCATCCCTCGCCCTGATTTTGGCTTGGAACGCAGACTTGAGCGGCCCCAGGCTTGCTTGGGACATTCTTGGATGGCTAAGGGCATTAATGTTGGAAACATTCAAATCCACATTTCAATCTTGCTGTTCTGCTCACTAGGCGAGTTACCTAACTTTCCTGGGACTCTGTCTGCTCATCTGTCACGTGGGGTAATGATAGTTCTTACCCAAAGGAGTGGATAACGTGGGTCAAGTGTCCAGCACTGCCTCTGGCATGTCAGGCTTTGCAAGTCAGAACTCTATGACTCACAAGAATCACTTGGGCACGGGCATGCAGCAGGTGCTCCTCAAAGAGGCATTTTAGACTCCCTTGGGAATCATACAGTCACTTGCTGACACAAACATGCGCTGTGCATAAAGTGCACTGATACCCAGCTTGTGCTCACCACTCCACCACACTCCTGTGCTGCACACCCACTGACACAGTCCCTCAAAGGCACCCTCTGCATCTCCTCCTTGTCTCCTGAAGAGCATGTTTCCAGTCCTGCAACCCTGTAAGTGGAGGGCTTCCCACCTGTGTAAGGAAAGTTCCCTCCTCCTTGTTTGTGGCAGGTGATGTATAAAGGGAGCCTGCAGGCTGAGCTGGAGCTCCTTGCGGGTCATTCTAGAATGTTTTCCGTGAAGGCTCACCTCTGCCTGTCTCTGATTTTTCTGTCGCAGGCCAGACCAAGACCAAGACTCGGAGACCTGATTGAGATTTCTCGCTTTGGCTATGAGCACTGGGCCATCTATGTGGGAGATGGCTATGTGGTCCATCTGGCTCCCCCATGTAAGGACACGTTCTCCTTTTAAGCACAAGGTCTCAGATCAAGAAGGTGAACGGATACACAATTATGTGCCTTTCCTCACTTCAAGGCCTAGCATGTAGGTACTCAATACATGTTTGCTGAATGAATTATACTCTTCCCTGCTAGGTGTATCAACTGCTCTTCTTTGGCAGTAAGTTGGTGGAGAGACTGTTGACCTTTATTCTGTTATGGAGTAGGGTTCAGTCCCAACAAACCCATTGTACTTGGTAAGCATCCCTGTGCAGGTCCGGTCGCATACGTATTTGTTGTTCTGGATAACAAACAAGAGTAAGAAGCAGTTGTTTCCTTCAGATAGTTTACAACTGGCTGCATTGTACAATGGAAGGAGCATGGCACCCCCAGCTCAACAGAACCTGTTTGGAGTCCTGGCTCCTCTGCTTAGTGACTGGGTGACCTGAACTTAGTGACGTGCACCCTCTGCAGAGCAGGGATAAGAATCCCTACCTCCCAGGTCATGGAGGGAGGAAATGGAGTCATGCACGGGAAAGCACTGGTGCAGGGCCTGGCCAGGGGCTGGAACAACCTCCTTTCCTTCTGAAGCATCATGGCATCAAATAAAATGTCAAAACACTAGAAACCACTCAAGTGCACAGCAGCAGGGAATTGGTCAAATAAAATAGATATATCTGCCTATAATAGAATGCTATACATATAGCCATTAAAAGCAGTTGTACAGCAGGTGTATATACACATATATGTGTACATAAATGAGATCAAATCAAGTTAGAGAAATTTAAAATGTTTGTTGCACACACAAAAGAACAATTTACAAACCATGAGACATTCAACCAAAAATGGCAAGAAGCTTAGCTCCTAGCAGTTATGGCTCAGCTTATAAAGCATGGGTGAGAAAGTACATTGCTTTCTACTGTGGTTGGCTACTAGAGACTTACGTTCCTTTGAGGTAGTCGTGCTGCACACACTTACTTGTTCGTAGGTGATTGGCTAGGAAGCTGTAAGGTTGTGCTGACGTGAGGAGAGCTGGATATATTCAAACTGCGGCCTCTGTTTTGGTTCCTCTTTCACAGCTGCCCTCTTCCGGTCGCCAGTTGGACTGAGGGTGTGACCAACCCATCAAGCATTAACTTTGAGCATCCTGTGTCCTTTTGTGGCCATCTGAAGATTGCAAACCAAGATTTCAGTAGATTCTTCAGACAATTCAAGTATATGTCATTTTTGTTGTTTAACTTTCATAGAGATCATCTGATGACTCAGTGGCTGCTGAAAAGCATTTGAGACTGTTGAAAGAATACCCTGCATAAGGGCTATTACCAATATGACTAATAGAAGGATAATACCAAGTGTTTGAAAAATATCCCAAAGCCAAGGTCTCCACGAGCCAAGATTTAACCAACTAAATAGATCAACTGATTATTTTTGACACTTGGGAACATTTCTGAGAGTCTTTGAATAAAATAGTATGTTTTTTTCCTTCTTTTCCCCTGCCACTCACATGGTTCAAACTCACTGGTACTCCACAGAAATCTGCTCCTTGGTCCCTGTTTTAAATATTTGCTTCCCTGGCTGTGAAGGGCTTAAGCACGCCTGCTGGGAAGCCAGGCAGATCTGAGCCTTGTCACTTGCCAGCTGTGTGGCTTCGCATGGGTTCTTCACACTGTCCAACCTCAGTCTTCACCTCTGGACAGCGGGAATTACAATGCCCACCTCCAAGGGTTGTCAGGCAGTGTCCCCGGCACAGTGCGGACACCTAGGAGGCAGCCGTCCTCACGGGCATTCTGCCTCCCTCCGCCTCCAGTCCCTCCTCCCTGGTCTCTCGGACAGAGCTGCGCAGGCAGGGGTGGGCCCACAGGGCCACAGGGCGCTGTCTGGCGGGCTCACGCCAGCCCTCAGGGCTCAGCCTCACATCTCTACCGCTTTCTCAGAGTACCTGCTTCCTTTTGCAGAAGCGCTATCCTATCAGCGCAGGAGCCAGGCGGTCTCAGTTCACCACGGCTGCCTCAGCCCCGGCCTTCAGCCAGCAGGTGCTCGTGAGCCCCGCTCTGTGCCTGGCAGTGGGCGGAGCACCCGGGACACCCAGAACAATCCAGACGAGGTCCAAGCCCTCCAGCCGTGGGCAGTGAGATTCCCAGAGGTGATTTCCCCAACTATACATCTGCTTCGAGGTTCCCAATCGGCCAGCCCTGAGCTGGCACATCTGGGCACTGCCCCTCTGTGCTTTCCACGCCACCTCCCGGGGGTTTATTTTGCTTTACATACCCACAGGGTGTGTCTACTTTCCCTCCCTTGAGTCCCTCCGTTTCCCACCTGTGGCCCTGGTGTTTCGCTCACTCCTTTCCTCTCCTCTTTCCCGGGTGGCCTGACCTTCTGGGGTTCCCGTCCCTCTGTGAAGGAGGACGAAGAGGAAGGGGCCACACGGGTGTGTCCTGAGCTGTAGGTTCCTGTTGTATGTCTCCGTGGTCTGACCCCTGATGTTGAGTGTGACCCTCCTTCTCTTCTGCTGCAGGTCACTGATGTGGTCGTGACAGCAGGTGTGGCAGTAGGCGTCGTAGGAGTCCTGCCTGCCGCAGGCTTTGTGGGGATGCTGTTGGCCAGAAACAAGCGGGATAAAGAATAAATCCGAGGAATTGGCCTGACAGCGAGCAGTTAGCGTGGGTGGGTCTTGCTTAGCCAGCGGGAGCGGGGCTTGGTTTATTCATTTCGCTGTTTTGTGATCAGGAACGCTTATTTCCGTGGAGCCAAATAACAGCATAGAAGATTTTATCTGGGAGAAATGTAGCTTAGAGTGACTTCTAAAAGACGCAATTGGGTTCTGCTGTGGACTGAGTGTTTGTGTTCCCCCCACCTCAAACTCACATGCTGAAGCCCTAACCCACCTATGTGATGGTATTTGGAGGTGGGGCCACTGGGAGGTAATTAGGTTCAGATGAGGTTGTGAGGTTAGGGCCCGTATGATGGAATTAGTATCCTTATAGGAAGAGGAAGAGAGACCAGAGCTCACTTTCCCTCCACTATGTGAGGACTCAGTGAGAAGGGGCCGTATGTCAGCCAGGGAGTGTCCTCGCCAGACAGCAAATCTGCCCCCACTTTGATCTTGGACTTCCCAGCCTCTAGAATGACCAGAAATAAAAGCCTGTTGTTTAGGCCATCCAGGCTGTGGCTTGTTGTGGCCACCAGAGCTGACTCACACAGGCTCCTGCCCAGGGACACAGAGGTGCGTCCTGGCCGCTCACTGTGCTCTCCATTTTCTCCTGGAGGGCTGTGTTCCTTTTACAGTCTGACAATACAGGAGGGACAGAGGGGCATCCATCAGACCCGATTGATGGGCAAGGACGGGAGCCATTGGCCTTCCAGCACCTTGCAGCTGAAATCGTGTGGAAGAATCTCGTCCATGAACGTGACAGCCACCAGGGCTCGCTGGTCCTCTTGCTGCTCCCTGCTCCCCTTGATTCCAGTAACAATGAGTATTATTCTTTCCCTCTGCTCTCCACGTCTCTCCTCTGCCTTGTCGCTTCCACCCGCCAAGGCCCCTGCTTCCTCACCACTTCTGCCTGCTGGGACCCCAGGTCTCCGAGCCCACATCCCCACCTGCTCTTCTCTTCCCGCCACCGTCCACGCGGCCGCCTGCCTCGGCATCTGTGCTCTGGCTCAAGTGCCCGAGAGAGGATCTGATTGGCTCAGCTCACGCACAGCTCTGCCTACTGATTGTCTGCCCTTGGGTGACACGACCCCACTAGGCCAATCAGCTGCACCTGATGGAGTCTGGTCACATGATCCAACATGACTGCAGAGGCGGTTCCCACTTGGCGGGCCTGGTGAGTGTGCCCAGCTCCCTGATTGACACCCCTGGGATGGGGCAGCACAGGAGGGGGCAGAGGCGAAGCTGGCTCTAACCTGTGGCCCTTCAAGAGCTGTGGGGAGCCTGAATCTCGTCCAAGGGCAGATTCATTGACTGGAATTAGAGGCCGGAGCTCACATCTCTCAGAAGATCTGATTCCCCAATCTGCCAGTATTATTTGTAAAATAAAATGTTTGAAGCCAAACCTTTATTTATATTTTCATGTCTCAAACGCCCATTTCATTGGAAGGCACCGGGGGTGGTGAGAGAGAAGCAAGCCCTCGAGCCCTCCCCTCTCACGGCCAGACCCTCCGGGTGGCGGAGGCGCACAGGGACACACCCCACCGTCCACAAGGCAGGAGGCCAGCCTGGGGCTTCCCTGTGTCCTGTCAGCTGTCCCACAGCTCCTGGGTGGGGAGGGGATGCCATCTTCCAAGAGGGACAGACGAAGTCAAAAGGACGTCCCTACCCCACACGACCCAGGATTCCTGTTTCTCCAGCACCGATCACATTTCTTAAATGTTTCCTGAGTCGAGAAACAGCCCGTGGAATACATGTGCACCTGCTTCAGCTACTTGCCGTCCTACAACAAAGTTTTGCCGAGACCAAGGATTGTCCAGAGCTGGGGCAACCATTTTATGAGCTTATTATGAAAAAATAAAGGATAGTTTTATTACTCATGTATTTTTTTCTACACCTTCCTGGGATCTAGTTCATGGAAGTCCATCCAGAGGGTCCTAGAATTGGTTCAGTGTATCTTTAAATTTCACAGCAACATGCCTTCTGGTGGGCACATATACCGTGGTGGCTATAGCTCTTTTTCGTATCAAAGTTTTTTTCATAATTGGAGAAAAGACTGGTCATGTTTTCCTATATATTAGTTAATAACTTTGTTAATTAGGCAAACCAGTGTCTACTGAGTGCTTACAGGAAGGCAGGCATTGTGCTAGACGCTAGGGTCCCAGTGGTACCAAACGTGGACTGTCCCTGCAATTCTGTTGAGAAGATATGTGATATGAAAGTAACACACGGATCAGTGTTCAATTGCGACTGTGAGAGTCACCACGGGGTGCAGCACAGGGACCCCTGAGACTCCCAATGGGCGTTTGCCCTGGTCATGGAGGCCAAGCTCACCCCGGAAGGGCCCAGATGGCCCCAGCGTCCATCACGCTGGAACAGTTGATCCTGGACTAGAAGTGAGGCCGGGAGAGGCAAGCCTGAGATTGCAGGAGGTGAGCAAACCTCCCCTCTTGCTGGGCCTTCTGGTTATGGGGCCTGGGCGCTGGGGAGAGCACCTGAGCCAGAGGTGGCCCTGCGCAAGGCCGTCCCAGACGCTTCTGCAACCCCCAGATGGAGCTCGGTATTTCAGCCTGGGAATTTGAGCAATTAAAAGTTATAATTGCTGATCGTACCAATTACCGTTGTTCTCTCTGTTCTTCAGTGGTCTGACAGCTCTGAGCTTCCGGGGGAGTCTTGTTTCTACCCGGCCGGGAATTAAGGGACCAACCAGCTTTGTCAGGTGTGGGAAAATACAGCCCAGGAGAGGGTGATGTTCCCAGTTCTGAAGCCATAGTGGTGGTGGCTGCGCTGACCACCCCAGACAATGGTCAAATGCGGTGGCCGTTCCAGTAGGGTCACTGGCGGCAGCGGCCGGGGAGAGGAAGCACAAAAACATGGGGACCTGGGCACTTCTGGGACCACCCCTGGGGCAAGCTGGAAGGAATGGAGTGGCTAATTTTCCTCATTTAACTCAGGGGCAGCTTGAGCCCTGGCAATTTAGGCACAGAAAGAGAATATTACTCCATGTGGTAGTTACTGGTGGGTGAGGACTAGACCTTCGAGTTAAGAAAAAAAAACCTTTCTAAAAAGGAAGGCCACCCGAAGGAGATAATTGGAAAGACGGTGGGAGATGTGCAGGTGTTGTGAGGGGATTGAGGACCACATGATGCGACCACACTTGGAGGTAACTAAGGGTTTTTTGTATCTCCCTGAGAGAAAGATTAATGACGTACAATTATGCCAATGTGACATCTGTGTAAAATGATGTAGTCAATTCACTGAGCATCTGCCACGTACCAGATGTGGTGCTGGGCATCCTACACGCATCGTCTTATGTGATGCTCCCGATGTCACCTGACGTGCATCATTACCCTGTCTTGGAGATGAGGGAACTGAGTGTCTAAGAGTCAAGAGCTTTCTCCAAGGTCACACAGCTAGAAATTGCTAGAACTACCCAACCGGTGTGCAACCAATGTTACTTTCCTGCTTTCAGGTTCAGAGTCTACAAAAACATAGTAGAAGTTCCTTCTGAAGGGACAGATAGGTGCGTTTATTAATTCTTGAGTCTTGTGACAATGAGACCATCCTTTAGCCCATGAGAGGGGGACAGCGGGAGAGGAAAGGAACTAGAGAGAGTCTGACACAGACAGTGACGTTGCATCTCTCCCGGGGACTCCACAGCTGCTTCTAATACAGATTCTGTGGCTGCTTCAGGCTGTCACTGGTTTTGGCGTCTCCTGGTCACAATGGAGTGCCCAGCCAGAACCAGCAATCCAACCGCTATGGTCAGACCACCTCCGATCGCTCCAACCTTGGCTCTTTCCACCTGCAAAGATAGCAGCTCTTGTTGAGACTTCGCAGCACACCCGGGCCGGCTCTTTCTCTCCCCCAAGGGCCTGGACCTCCTCTCTCTACCCTGTCTCCTGCCCTCCCCTGCGGCCTGGCCTCTCTTCTCCCTTCCCCTCCTAGCGGGCCAGCCCTCAGTCCTCTCCCAGGGGGGCTGTTGGCTGTGTCCCCAGGGACTCCATTTTCTGGGATGTGACCACTTCTTAGTGGTGGGCTTGTCCTGACAGGGCCGGATGGAATCCTTCTGAGAGAGCTTCCTGGGTGAGTGGGTGGGGAACAGGGCTTGTGCCTGGTTTCCTGGGGTCAGAGCTCCAGGGTCCAGATGGGGTCTGCTTGGGGTCTGGGTTCTCGCTGAGCCACATCCTTTCACGGGGCATGGGGGCTGTGGCAGAAGCTGAGGGGGACATAGGTGGGCCCCGGCCACAGGCAGTGCCCTTGGGGTCTCTGTGCCCTGCTCACAAGTGCAGGCGGGAAATCTCCATCCCCAGCCCCACCTTAGCCTGAGCCCCAACTCTGCCCCTCATCTCCCTGCAGACGTCTGATGGGAAACCTCACACATCACAGACACGCCGGACTGCCGATTCCCCTCCTCAACACCACTCCCCGCTGCTGTCCCCCATCCATGCAACCATGCAGGCCAGGGCCCAGAGGTTCTGCGGGGCAGCGTAACAGGCAGAGACTCCAGAAAGGGATGGTGAGGTTTTGTTTTTTTGAGACAGGGTCTTGCTGTCACCCAGGCTAGAGCGCAGTGGTGTCATCAGAGTTCACAGCAACCTTGAACTTCTGGCTCAAGCGATCCTCCTACCTCAGCCTCCCAGAGTGCTAGGATCACAGGCGTGAGCCACCACGCCCGGCCAACAGTGGGGATTTGATCTGGTTCTGCCATTGATTCACTGTGTGTTTGGGGGAATAAAACCCGGAAGACTGGGAAGGGACTCTGGGTGGAAGCTGTGCCCAGATCTCACAGACAAAGACCTTGAGCTCTTACGGAGGCCCAGAGGCCCTGCCCTTCCCTTGCCCGAGTACTCTTCAGGGGTACAGGGGACCTGTCGTGGTCCTGAGCCGGCCCAGACTGTCCTGATGACCCCAGGGCTGCAGGAGCTGCTTTCAGGGTGGGTCTTGAGGTGAGGGGTCCCGGCAGAGCTGGCCAAGCCCTCAGAGGTCCTTAATCCACCCCCTCTCTGTGGGTGGGAAACTGGACTCCCAGACGGTGGGTGTGGACAGGCTGCGTTTGTGTCCTTCACAGAGCCCTCTGGCTGCACAGCCCAGTCAACCCCACCCCAAGCAGACCTCCCCCAGGAGAGGGACCATCCAGAGACAGCCTTACCTGCCTGCAGCGGGGCATGCCGTATCTCAGATCGGTGACAAAGTGCTCACAGTTCCTGCTCACAACACTGTACTCCATCTCCTCACCGACCTTCTCCTTTGCAGATTTGATGATGTCCTGCACAGGCCGTGGTCTGTACTCACCGTCTAAGTGGTTGTTGACCCGGTAGCTACAGCCCCCCACCACGTCCTCCAGGCGCTCCAGTTTCACCTCCGCCTTGTTGCTCAGGACGGAGAAGAGGCTGGAGGAGCCAGCCCCGGGGTACTCGCCTGCAAGCAGAAACACTCTCACCGGGGGCCGCAGAGTGGGTGAGGGGGGACAGAGGGCTCAAGGCCAGAAAGGAGGAGGAGAGGAATCCGCCCTGGAACTGTTAGTGTGGATCCTTTCACACACGTTTGCAGGAGTCACATTTTGCTCGTTAGTGCACGAGGTGTGAGTGTTTGTTCCCCTCGGTGAGGGTCGTGATTGGCAATGGCTGCCCCTGTTCCATTCTAGGCACGGGAATCATGTGTTTGACCAATCCCCTATTATCAGTCATTTAGGTATTTGAAACATTTTCTCCATTATAAACAAGGATGGTGAAGCATATTTTTTTCTTGTTCCACTTTATACATTTGTGTGTTTCAGAAAGAGAGCCAATTTGTTTTAGTACCCACCGTGTTTCAGTAACTACGCTGTGCTTTTTTCATATATTATCTAATTTAATCTCCTTTTTAACTTTCAAGGGAAACATTATGGTCTCCATTTAACAGACAATATTAGGCCAGAGAGCCATTTTCAGACTTTTCTGTGCTGTGAAAAGTCCTAGTGAAAGTCTAGTGAAACTGCTTCTCTCAAGCCCCAGAAGGCAGGCTCCTTCCACCCCACTGAGCCAAACCATAGGGAATCCTTCGTGGAAGATTCCTCTGTCCTATGACCTGGCACAGTTCTAGGCACATAGACAGGGGCACAGAAGAGCTAAGAACCAATGGTCCAAATTCCATTGTATCGTGAGCGCAGGAGTTATTTTTCTTAAGAGAGACAGTGGTGAATGAACACAAGTATTGGGCACGTTCTCTCTCCTGCTCCCATTTCTAATCTCAAGGGTGATGTGTGCACTTAGAGCTCTCTTAAGAAAGTCCTCTTAGAAAAACAGTCTGCATCCTGGAAGTTAGGCACAACAGGGACCATGTGTCCTCACTGTCGTGGGTTGTGTGGATTAAGTGGGCCTGGTTTGCTATTTATTGTCAATTCAGACATTTTTTCAACTCTGTCAAGGGAGATGATGGCTTGTAGGAAACCGACAAGATGCAGATATATTGTTCCGATGATGACAACAGTGATTTCTGTCCAGGTGCAATGCAAATGCTTAGTGAAAGGGGACATCAAATCTATGGTGGCCTTGGTCTGGAGGACACGAGCCCGTTGGTGTCTAATGTGTCAGTGTTATTCTGGCGTTCGTGCATTTCCCTTTCGTTGACTATTCATATATCTATTTCCCCCGGTCTCCTTGGAACTGGCTTTGTCATCTGACTGATTCTGTCCTTAATGAGTTAAGTAAATCATTGACTTGTGTTCACTGTGCATTTGTATGACAATTTTTAAAAAATGTGTAAACCTGTGGGAACTGCTTCTGTTAAGGAACCTGAAGTACATAATATAAAGACACTTTGTTTTGTGAAATCATGTGACACAAAGGACACTGTGGAGAAACATTCTTCTGTGTGAGAAACCCTCTTCTTTAGGACTGTAGACCTGCAGAAACGCCAGGGCGCCTGGCTGGGGGCTGGACAGTCCCCACGCCGCAGCAGCCCCGCTTCCCTGGGGGAGGTGGTGGCCTCTTCCCTGCTCTGCCGGGACCCCCGGGATGCACGGAACCCACGGGATGTCTATCCGTACGATCTCCTCAAACATTCCCCGTGGAGAGTGTGCCTCCCAACTTGAGTCTCCCTTGCTCAGCTCTCTCAGAGGCTCCCTGGATCCTATTAACAAATGCCTTGAGCATTGCATTTTTACTAGTCCTTACTTGGAGGAGCCAGATGGACCACGTAACCACCGCCCACATAGATGGCCCAGTGCTCGTAGCCAAGGCGGATAATCTCGATCAGGTCTCCAGGCCTGGGCTCTTGGTGTGACTGCAACAGAAAAACCAGAGACAGTGTAGCCGGCCTTCTAGGCACCAGCACAGCCCCTGGCTGGGGGGCTGCAGCCTGGCCTGGGGACCCCTTACTGACGGTCATCACCTGGTGAGACCCCGGGGAGGGAGAGCTCCTGTCCCCTGTGGGATCCCCAGCCCTGCTGTCACCTTTAGAGGCTCCCCTCAGTGGGGCATGGGGAGCTAGGAGCCTGGACAGTGACCTCGTGGATGGGAGGGAGGAGACTCGTCCGGGCGAGTGTGTGCTATGCGCGTGCGTGTGTGTGTGCGCGCGTGTGCGCGCAGGCTGAGGGTGCAGGTGTGCATGCGTGGGTGCGTGCTGCATGTGCCCCGGAGCAGGCTGACACGAGCCCTGTGCACACAAGTGCCTTCGCGGAGGTGGGAGCAGCACTGAGAAGGCGAGTCTCGAGCTCTCTGCCCTTTGCAGGCTGCCCTCAGTCTCCTCCTGCTGGGTGCTTGTCGCCAAGAGGCACCTGCTCCTGAGACCCTGCCCCCATCCAGCCCCAGGACACCCGAGCCTTGGAGATGATGACCCGCAGGATGCGAGTGACAGCGCCCTGACCAAATGATAGCACCCTGACTGGGCCTGAGACTTAGAGTGGGGTCTCGTGGGGTCCCCGGCCCTGAGGGGCGGCTGCACTCACAGAGCAGCCTCTGCTGGGCACTCGTCCTGTGATAACCGTACCCGCTCAACAGCCCCAGGGGTGGGCAGTACTGCCTCATGGCACCCGTGGGGAAACTAGGATCAGAGAGGTAGAGGGACTTGCCCAAGAACACTCAGCAGGGGGAGGCTGAGGGGGACTCCTCTACCCACTCCCCCCCTGCCTCCCGACTGGCCCTGCCTTCTTCCTCCTCGTCTTCCCCAGGCACCGACCTCAGATTGGAGGATTTCCCAGTTTTCTCCTTCTTTGTGCCTGTCCTCCATGGATGGACTCCAGAAGTTTCTCTTGGTCATTTCCTGTCTATCTCTTATCCACTGACCGGACCAGGCAGCACTGTCCCTGCCTCCATGACCCCCACTGCCCCCTGATCAGCCTGGCCTCCTGCCCTGCCACTCCACATCCAGCCCAGGACCCACGGAGGCCTTCCCACAGGCACATCTGGCCATCACCTTCCTCTGGCCTCAAGGTGCAGGACACACCCTGCGGGCAGCTACAGGCCCTTCCTGACCGGCCTCCCTCACCCTCCTCGCCCTCTGTGGGCTCTGCCCCCCAGGCCGACTGAGCCACTGGGCCACCCCACCCAGCGCTGGCTCTGGCCTCTGCTGCCCTCACATCCGGGTCTTTCTGCCCCCAGCACTTCCCACACCCACTACTCCTCTCCCCCCAGACACCCCACGGCTGAGGGGCTGCCCTGATGGTCCCAGCCTGGCTCAGCCGCCCCTCCCTGGCCCAGGGTCTCCCTGCAGGGATCAGGTTGTGCTGCCGTTCCCTGTGCTGGGGCTGTGAGCTCCATGCAGGCAGAGTGCTATGTGCATTTCCCTCCCTCCCTGCAGCTCCAGGATCCAGCAAGGGGCCTGGCTGGGCATGGGGCAGAGGAAACACACAAGGAAGAGGGATGGAGTCTCAGCACAGCCAGGGACCCACAATCCCACCCCTAACCCAGACAATTAGCAAACCTAATCGCCCAATCCTTTGCTTGCCAAACTATCCTTAAAAACCCTGTCTTCCAAATTCTCAGGGAAGTGGATTTGAGAAATTCCTCCTGTTTCCCCTGCTTATCACTATGCAGAATTAAACTCCTTCTCTGCTGTAACCCCTGCTGTCTCAGCATATTGGCTTCCCCTTGGGCAGTGGGCAAATGAACTTGGTTGGGCGATAACAGAGGCCTACCCGGCTCTTCCTCTGTCTCAGCCCCAGGCAGCCCCATCAGCCAGGACTCCACAGGGCCCAGAGACATTCTCTGTCTGGGGATCACCAGGGGACTTTTAATTCTAATGCTAAATGTTTAACCATGGTCAAGGCACTGTCACCAGGAGCTGGTGGCTAATGAAATGTGAGCCTTGGCCTAAATAAGAAAACGATTCAAGCTTAACAGAGCCCTAATTTGTTGTGGCAGGAATGAAGCCCCTCCCCAGAGTCAGGCAGTGCTGGCTGTCGGAGAGGACCCTCCTCTGGCTTTGCGGGATCCTTCCTGGAATTGCTTCATTTCTAGCAATAGCCTGAGTCAGCTGCATACCACCGAGCTCAGCCACTGTCCCTGGAGCTCCTGTCAATATGGACATCTGGGCTGATGGGACAGGGGATTTCAGAGTTCAGAATGCTGACATGGGAATGCACCTTATAAGCAGGACAAACGCCATGGAGGAAAGAGGAGAAAGAGGTGTTTGGGGCTGAGAAGGACAGAGCCCCAGTCAGCAGCGGAAGCAGATGTCACGGGGATTTGCTCCCTTCCCAAGACCCGGGGATCCCCATATGCCCACACTCCGGCTTCTCCCCCAGCTGCCTCCGATGAGCAGGCCTCCCGCTCGGGCAGGCGCAGCCCCCGGAACCCGTGCGTCTCCCTGCCACACTGAGGCCCCGGGCTGCCCCCACTGTACCAGACACAGAGCGGAGCCCGACTCGGCCTGGAGACCTCCAGGTCCAGCAGGACAAATGGATCTTGAAAGGCAAATACAGTTTTCCATGAAAGCTTTGTAAAGATAAGCTCTGGAGCTCAGTGCACCGAGGCCAGGAACCCAGACTGAGGCCTGGACAAGGGGGGAGCTGCCCACCCTCCGGAGAGTCAGCAGGGGAAGCTCCCGGGAACTTACCGGAGCCATCTGGACGTCAAGGCAGGGCCTGGCTTCTGCCGCCTACAGGCAAGCAGCTTTTATACCAAAGTTGCGATTTTCACTTTCACTTTCCTTCTGACATTGTTTATACAGAACTTAAATACTAAACGTATTTTTAACTGAGATGACTATAACATTTAAAAACTAGGTATTTTCTCTAATTGGGAAGGCTAGTGATTTCCTACACGAAAACATGGAAACATTGATGCTTTATCTTTATGTCATTTAAAAATGTTTTCATTTATTTTTATTAGTATGTATTCATGGGGCACAAGTGCAATTTTGCCGCAGTGATATATTGCACTGTGGCGAAGTCAGGGCCCCCAGTGCATCCATCACTGGAGCAACACACATTGTACCCACCAAGCAACTGCCCATCACCAACCCCCTTCCACGCCCTCTGATCTATTGTTGTATTGTTGTCTGTCTCTTTCTTTACGTCTGGTGATTGCTGTCTTGTGAATCTGGGTCCTCCCGTGTTGGGTGCTTTTATATTTAGGATTGTTATATCCTCTTGCTGAATCGATGCCTCTGTCATTCCATAATGACCTTCTTTGTTTTTTGGGTTTTTTTTTTGCTGTTTTTGATTTAAAGTTTATTTTATGTGATAAAAGTATAGCTCCTCCTGCTCACTTCTGGTTTCTGTTTGAGTGGAATGTCTTTTGCCCACCCTTTACCTTCAGGCTGTGTTTTCACAGGTGAGTGAGTTTCTCAAATCTGCATGTAGCTGGAGGATTTTTTTAATCCGTTCTACCAATCTGTGCTTTTAAATGGAGCATTGAGCCCGTTTACATTCAAGGTTAGTATGGATTGTGAGTCTCTATTCCTGTCATATTGTTAATTGTTTTCTGGTTGTTTTATCAATTCTTTGTTTCTTTTTTTTTCTCTGTCTTTTTGTCTTTGTGGTTTGATGAAATTCTGTCATGTTGCCATGTGATTTCTTTTACTCCTCTCTTGTGTGACTGTCTGTGAGACCTGTGAGCTTCACACTTTCCTGTGTTTTCTTGATGGTGGATATGGATCTTTCATTTCCATGTTTGAGACCTCTTTGAGCATTTCCCGTAGGGCCACACCAGGGGTGACAAATTCCCTCAGAGTTCGCTTGTCTGGGAAAGACTGTATTTCTCTTATTCTGGCAGGATGTAAAATTCTTGGCTTACAGGTTTTTCTTTCAGCACATTGAAAATGCCATCCCATTCTCTCCTGGCCTGCGAGGTTTCTGGGAAGTCGTCTGTTAGTCTATGGGGTTTCCTTCATGCCCTTTTATCACACGATTTTAAAATTCTCCCTTTCGCTTTGATGTTGGATGTCCTGAATATAATACGCGATAGTGATGTCCTTTTTTCATGTACTTCCCTGGACACTACCAGGCCTTCTGTCTTGAGATACCCAAATCTCTTGCCATGATTGGAAGTTTTCATTGATTATTTCCTTAAATAGGTTTTCTAAGCTTTGTGATCTCTCCTCCCCTCAGGAATATTGATAATCTGTGATTGACGCAGACCAAGAAGTCTCAAAGGCTCTGTTCTTTCTTTTCTATTCTTTTTTTCTTATTGCTGTTTGGTTTTTTCTTTTAGGAGATATTTATCTCCTTTGTAAATTTCTCATTCATATCCTGAATTCATTTTTCGGTTTCTTTGTATTGGTTTTCACATTTCTCTTGCATCTCGCTGAGCTTCTTTATAATCAATGTGTTCAGTGCTTTATCTGGCACTTGGAGGAGTTCATTTTGATTGGGACCTGTTGCTGGACAATTGTCATCCTTTGGTGGTGTCATATTTCTTTGCATTTTCATGTTTCCTGTGTCCTTCTGCTGATATCTGTGCATCTGGTGTAGCAATCACTTCTTCCAATTTTTTGAAATTTGTCTTGTAGGAGAGAAATTTTCCCTGAAGATGTACATATATTGTTGTTTGAATAGGAAACTTTGGCTTTGATTTTTGGTGCCTGTAGTAGTGTGATCTTCATATGATTTCTTCCATGGTACACAGGGTCAGTGTAGTATGTGATTTCCTCGGTGGCTTAGGGTAGGGTTTTTAGTTAAGGCTGTGGTGAAGTTTTGCTGGGGACTTAGATGCTAGCTGAGGCCAGTCCTTGGGCCTTGGTGGTGGCAGCAGTGGGCTGAGTGTCCCTGTTTTTAGGCCCCAGAGCAGCTTACTCTGGCACTGGTGTTATGGGGTCCTGGAGGGCCAGTTCTTGGGCCTTCACGTGTCTTTCTCTGAAGCTAGTGGTGGGAGCGGATGTGTGGGCCAGTTCTCAGTCCCCTGAGCAGCTGGTGTGATGTGGGTGATGGCAGTAGCAGTGGGGAGCAGTGCACTGGGATGGAAATGGTCTGTGTTGGTGTTGCTGGTAGCTGTGATGGGTTAGGCATGCTTGTCTCCTGTCCCACAGACACCTGGAACATTGGGGTGGGTATGCTTAGGAGCACTTGGTCTTCCCTATTCCTTCCAGGTCAGGTGGCAGCTGCTGCCTGGTTGCTCTACATTCCACCCAGGGGCAGGGCAGGCTTAGTGTTAAAATCTCAAAATGGCACTGGCTGCGGGCCTGTGACTAGAGAGCGTGGGGCCCTGTTCAGGCAAGCAGTGTGGACAAGAAGCTGTGGGGAGCATGGTCTGATGTATCTTGGTCTCACATCAGCCTGGTGCAGGGTGGTGGGTATTGTCCCAGGTGTGCCTAGGAGAGCCTGGATTCCCTGTCCATCCTCACTGGTGCTTCACAGTCCCCTTAGCAGCAGCCAGGGTAGGAGAGGAGCCCTACATTTCTGGCCGTGCTTGAGAATCAAAGATGTCTTCTAACAAGAAACCTGGGAAGCTGTTTCTACCCCAGAAAGGGGGTGTATTTAGAGAGAAGGAGGTGCCAATGCTCAATGCACTTCCTAGGACATTGTCTTATAACAACACCCAGAAAATATTGGTCCAGAAGGCATGGGGACAGGCCAGAGGAGGGGCTTCTCCCAGGAGAATGCCCTGGAGATGGTGGGTCCTTAGACCATGTGGGGCCCAGGAGCTCAGGCCCCATTAGGAGGCATTTGGCTGCATGAAGCAGAACTAAACAAAAGGGACATCAACAGCCTGGATGTGCGTTGTCTTGGTAACAGAAAGACAGGAAGCAGGTGGCTCAGGTTGGGTCAGCGGCTCACCGAGGGCCCAGGATCTTCCCATCATGCTGGTCCTGCATCTGCAGTGTTGCCCTACAGGTTCCCCTGTGGCTGCGGCAGCCTGATGTGGCACATTTTCACCTGGTGATGTCCTAAAGATGGAAGGGAAGAGGTTTCTTATCACTTTTCCCTTTTTTCAGGAAGGCTTGGGCCTGTGACTTTCTCTGAAACTAGTGGTGGCAACAGTGGGCCGGATGTGTGGGCTGGTTCTCAGTCGCCTGAGCAGCTGGTGTGGTGTGGGAGACGGCAGTAGCAGTAGGGGAGCAGCGTCTCTCCCGGAATCCCCTGGCTGACCTGCTCCCACCCTTCATTGGCCAGAACTTGGCTACATTACCACACCAAAAGCAGTCACAGGCGAAGGGCAGGAGGCTACCCAGACAGGCTGAGCCCACCCCCCGTGCATCCCCTGCATGGGCAGGAGGGGCTCCTTCCTGCTGCCCCAGGAGCACCAGGGCTCTGTCAGCCCGGGAAGATGTGAGCGACAGTGGGGTGTATGTGCATGGACATGGCTGTTTGCCAGGCAACCAGCACAGGAGACATGCTCTCCTGCTCACCATCCTCCACAAGAAACAGTCATTATAAAGCTCCAAAGAGACTGGAACCAGGTCTCAAACCATCAATCTGCTGCCCTACAGGACCTGGCAGGGAACGTGGGAGTGGTTGGCTCAATGGAAGAGGACCCAGCAGGTCTGCAGACGTGGCCAGAGAATTATAAGAGAGTCCACACCTGGGTCCCTCAGGAAGGGCACTGTCCCTCCCAGCATCACCCACAGGCCCCGGGTCCCCTTGACCAGACAGAGCCCCACACACAGGGGTCCAACCTCCATTGGCTCCTGTGGCAGTGACCATTCTGTTTCCAGGTGAGCTTCATTTGTAAAGGAGCCTAAGAGCCACTAACCCTTGCCCTCTCTGTATTACGGTCATGTGCAACATGGAAACAGAGAAAAGAAGAAAGTCAGCAGCCAGGCCTTGACTTTCACAAGTAGAGTCCCTCTGGGCAACAGCCTCTCTTCTCCTTACCTCAGCTGCCCCCTCTCTGAGATTGAGGCCTTCCTCTTCTGGGCCGAGGGCCTGTGACTCCGGACCTGGAACTAAACAAGGGGTGGGGCCTCCGGTCACTGCTGGCCCAGCGGGAGCAGCCCCTGTCACTGGACTTCAGCCTCTGGGGCCTGTCTTCAGCTTAACAGTCGCCAGGTGGAGTTTGCAGCCCACTCTAGGCCTCAGCCCTCAGCGTCCAGACGCTGCCTCTCCAACCTCCCTTCCTGCCTCCTTTCCTCTGCCAGGGCTCTGCTGGTGTGTGTGATCTGCACGTGGGCAGTTCCCGGCTTTGCTACATCCTGAGGAATGTTCAGCCAGGTCTGGATTTAGTCTTGTCCCACAGGTATTTCTCAGGGAAGAGGGAGGGCAGGTCATGGAGGTGACACTGCTCCCTAGCTGAGCAAGTGGGAGGGGTGGGTGGCAGGGCCTAACTCCAAGGTGAGTGACTCCCGCCATGCACCGCACACAGAGGGACCTCATCTGTGTCTTTATTTGGCAGGTATTTACTGAGCTCCTACTATGGGTTGAGCGCTCAGGATCTATCAGAGAATAAGGTGGACAAACATTGGTGCCATGTGGCTGTGACCTTGCTGGGGAGACAGAAATTTAGTGAAACGGATATGATGTTAGATGGTCGCATGTGAAGGAGGAAAATGAAGAAGGCTATGGGGCCGGGGGTGGCGGGCGGGTGCAACTTGGGACAGTGTGGTGGGACACAGCCTTGCTGAGCAGGTGGCGTCCGAGTGAGGAACTCGAGGAGGTGGGAGACGGAGCCCTTCACCTGCACACGGGGACTGTCCCAGGCTGGGAAGCAGCAGTCGCAAAGGTCTTGAGATTGCGTGTGTCTGCCAGGTATGTGTAGGCAGGAAGCAAGTCATAGGCGATGACCGTGGGCAGGGAACAAGGGTTTGATCTACAGTGGGCCGTTCAGGCTGTTGTGAGGGTGTGAATTTTACTCTGAGTCAGACAGGAGCCACTGGAGAGCGGAGCACAGCAGCGACGGGATCTGCTGCTGTTTTCCCAGACGCCGTCTGACCCCTGTGCTGGGAACAGCCTGTGCTGTCCAGGGTGGGGGCGGCAGGAGCAGTAGGCAGGATTCCAGGCAACAGGGTGGCAAGAAAGGTTGGATTCCTGATACATATTGAAGTCAGTGTGTACTAATCTGCTCGGGCTGCTAAAACAAATACCACAGACTGGGTGGATAAAGAAGAGAAATGTATTTGGTCATGATTCTGGAAGCTGGAAGTCCAAGATCAAGGTGTTGGTAGGGTTGGTCTCTCCTGAGGCCTCTCTCCGTGGCTTGCAGACAGCCGTGTTCTCCCTCTGTTCTCACCTGGTCTTCCCTCCGTACGAGTCTGCGTCCAAATTTCCTCTTCTTATAAGGACCCCAGTCACACTGGGCAGGTACTGACCCTAATGACCTTGTTTTTACATAACGACCTTGTTAAAGACCCTGTCTCCAAACACAGTCACACTCTGAGGTTCTGGGATTAGAACGTGAACGCATGAGTTGATGTTGGGAGGACAGAATTCACCCCATAACATGGAGCCCCCAGTGCCCCCTGCGGGATGGGACTGGGGAGAGAGAAGTGAAGAAGGAGCAGGTTTTTGCTTTGAGCAATGACAGGAAGGAGCTGATGTGCAAGGGCTGCAGCTGGAGCAGGTTTGGGAAGATCGGGAGCTCAGTTTGCAAATGCCGAGCGTAAACCATATTGCAAAGCATAAACCATATTGTTTGCACAAACAGTTTAGGCACAGTGAGACACTCTGATCCATTAGGGTGGTGGGAACACCCCTTCCCCTCAAGTTGGAGAAATGTATCAGACACCGTACAGGGATGTGGGGTGGGCAGTGCAGCTGGTCCTGGAGTCTGGAGTCAGGAGGGAGGTCTGGGCTGGAGACAGATGAGCCATGAGCCTGCATGAGGCCAGCGAGGGAGCTGTGAAACCAGAGACCCCGAGGGGTCTGAGGTGCCACTTTCAGCTCACTCAGTAGCCACAGCAACAGCTCAGCACTGGTTCCCCACGCCCAGTTACCACGGCAGTGCAGTGAGGACCAGACGTCACCTGGCATGTGGCAAGGGTGCATCTCAGGGGAGGAAACCCCAAATCCTGATGCCCAAAGCTCATTTAGGGAGACTGGGACATCAGCCCCTCCCACTCTCTGGACAGAAAGAAAGAGACCTTGTCTTTACTCTGAAATGTAAGCAAATCCCCTTGGGAGGTGTGTTGGGGGTCCCCAAGACCACCTCCAGATTTGATGACTCAGAATGAGGACTCACACAGAACTCAGCACACAGTTGGACTCACAGTTACGATTTAGTACATGAAGGGATACAGGCAAAATCAGCCACAGAAAAGGTGCACAGAGGGGATGTCTGAGGGGACCAGGTGGAAATTTCGAGGCATCCTCTTCCAGTGGCATCACACAGGACATGCTTAATTCCACCAACACGAGTGTGACAACACGTGTGAAATGTCTCCGGGGATGGTTGTTGGGATCTGGTCACATAGGCACCCTCTGCGGAGCATGTACCAAAATTCCAGACTCCCAGGAGGAAAGCAGGTAGTTAGCATAAACCATATTGTTTGCACAAACAGTTTAGGCACAGTGAGACACTCTGATCCATTAGGGCGGTGGGAACACCTCCTCCCCTCAAGTTCCCCGATGCCAGCCATGGGCCAACCTTGTGAGCAAGCCATCATGAGGACAGCATCTCAGTCCTGCTGTGTTGCCTCTTCTCTGGGTAGTTCATCCCCTTGGCCCTTGGCCCTTGGCAGCATCTTTATAGCAAAGTTATCAGTAGGACCCCACACAACAGGATGAGACCAACCTGCAGGTCTGGCCTGTTGTGCCTTTTAGGGTCCCTAGACATAGTCCCATTGACCACAAAAGTCTCTCTTACAACACCAAGGGATCCCTTCCTACATTTTTGAGTTCCCTTTTTTCTCATGCCTGAGGCATCACTCAGGCCCAGCGCCACCCTGGCCAGTTGAACGTGACCTGAAAGCCTTCAGGACAGAGGCTGTGTCTTTTGTTTTTTTTAAAGGATGAAAACACAGATTGCATTTTACTAAATATTTTCAAAACTGAGATGAACTTTTACACAGGAAATGAAGGCAGCGTTCTGTACATTTATCTCTCAAAGAGGTGTCGCTATTTGAGGAAATGACCGTGTTGCACTGTGGGAGATCAGTGTTACAGCTTCTCTACCAAAATTTAAAAATGAAATAAAATGAGGAAATGCAATGGTTATCCAGGTGGGTCAGGTCAGAGGATCACAGCTGGAGGCCCACACGTTGTGAAGAAGGCATCCAACAGGATGGTGGGTCATGATCTCTCATTTGTGTTCCAAGGCTGCCTCTCTTTTGCTAGGTTGGAACATTCGGCAGACGTTCAGGCAGCTTTTTTTGGTAAAAAGATTTTTACATGATGACTGCTGTTCCCACGATCATCTTCTATACGTGGTCCAGTGTTGAGAACACAGCGGGTGCTAATTTTGCAAAATATACTTTGGGAAATACTCTTCTTGCTTGTTTTTGGCAGGTATTTCCCCTCCAGTCGCTTCCTCCTCCTCTCCCTCTGCCGCCTCCTTCTCCTCCAGACTGGGACCCACCTCTTCTGCTACTTTGCAGTGTCTTGAGAGAGACACACGAAGTATCATTGCAGGGGGCCCACACGGTAGTTCTGGAGACACAGTGTTTACAATGGTTAAGGCACCCCAAGCAGGACCTGCCCTGGGAGGGCGGCCAGGTTAACAGGGCCTCAGTGTGACCTCCCACCATGGGGCCTCCACACTGGGGCTCTCAGTCCAGTCCAAATAAGTCAATTCTATGCTTGGTTTCTGACGGACTGCCTGGGGCAGTCAGTTGCACACAGTTTTACTTGTCTATGATACCAGTTTATCCATCTCAGGAGGGTGGGCCATGTCTGCAGCTCTTCTTCCTGGATGGTGCAGGAGCTGGGGCCACCCCCTGCTGTCTAGGTCCATGTTGTCAGTTTCAGTGTATTCAAAGTGCTGGCAGCAGCTTGGAATGTTCCTTCAAGAAGGAATAGTTCTGAAAACCACAAATCATTGACATCCTCCCTGCTCCCCCCCCCCCAAGTGGCAGGTGTTTTCTCCTGCTCCGCTGTTACAGAATCAGTGTGTCCCATTTGGTAATCAAAACTTGACATTTTTTTCAATCATTCCCTCCATTTCACCTGGAAGGGTTGTACTTAGAAGCACAAGAGAATTTTCACAGAGAAACATGCTTATACAACTTAAGCAGAGGACACATCATATTCAGGACCTGGGTTGGGACAAAATCATGGATCTTCAAAAATGTCAGAACAGGTTTGCACAACCTTTCACTCCTGCTGCCCTCATCATTTACCCAGTGAGCAGTCCAGAAAAGACCAATATCTTTGTGGGACCAGAGACATTTAATTATGAAACTGTTCTCCTAAGTTGTACGTACCAGGAGAAAGGTGAGGGAAGTAAGCCAGCTCTCTGTCCATTGTTGGCAACCGTAGCTGCTCTGGGAAGTGAGATGCAATGAGTCAGTAGCAGAGAGACATCCCTGAGACAGGGTTAAGATCTTGAAACTTCCCTTTATAAAATTAATAAAAGGCAGTAGGATGGGAACTGTGGTAGGGGCCTGAACTCTCTCTGTGTATATAACCAGCCGTTGTCCCCTAGCTTGCTTCCCTATAATTGCTTACTACTCAGGAGTCACATAGCTGATGGTCATAACGATTCTTAGTTTTCTTAATTGCTCCCATAAATAACAACACCCTTGTGAAACCTCAGGCTGGTCTTTGAGATATCTTCCATACCCTGCATTCCCGTGGACCGACTGACCCTACCAGACCCGAGGCCCATACCAAGGAACTGACTCAACTGGTCTTGCAACCTCCACCTAGGAACTGCATGAGCGCTAGAAGACAATTTCTACACCCCTATTATTTCACCCTCAACCCAACCAATCAGCAATACCAATTCCCTAGCTCCCTGCTCACCAAACTATCATCAAAAATCCTAGCCCAAAAATTTCTGAGGCGATGGATTTGAGAAGTTTCTCCTGTCTCCTCACTGGGCACCCTGTGATATTAAACCCTGTCTCACTGGCTTCCTCTTGAGCAGCAGGCAATGAACCTGGTTGGGCAGGAACAATCAGACAAGAGAGGGCCCTGAGATGTGCTGCCCCCAACTTGCAGTTTGGGGTGGGGCACAAGTTAGGAATGTGAGCAGTTTCTGTTTTGCATACGGCTGATTAGCAGCTCCACTTCAGATGTTCTCATGAGAGAACAAGCCCTTCCTTGTGAGCATCTGCACGTGACGCGACAGTCCAGCCAGCCGCTGTGATATATACCCAGGTCAGGGTCTATCCTGCCAGGCTCAAATCCACCTAGTTGTGCTAACTCTGACTGGGGGGCTGAGAAATTTCACAACTCAATGGCCAATTAAATGCTTTGAAATCCACAGTTTATTGTGAGGCTTTCACATACCAACAATTGTGCAAATATATTCAACACACACACACAGGCAGTGATAAGAGAGGGGGAAGGAACCATGGCCAGCAGCTGTGGACACCTGCACGCTCGCTGACTGATGTGGGCAAGTCCGGGGGTCCCTGCCACCGCTGACCAGCAGGGGGCCCCCTGCTCTCCCCCGGGCAGAGCTTCCGGAGGCCGCTGCGGCTGTCAAGAAAGAGGAAGCCTCAGGGTTCTCACGGGCAGAGCTTCTGCAGGGACTGGGCCATGGCCAGTTTCTTTGCTGCTCTTATAGCCATCTGCAGGAGCGCCCGTGGTTATGAGCTCAGCCACCTGCTGGCTTCGCTTTCTTGTTGGGGGTGCCCGGCCACGACAGGTGTTACCATACCTCTGTCCGTCATACGCATATTTATGACTTTGAGGTGCCAGCAATTTCACTGTGGGCTGAGTCACTTGTCATTAAGTGACTTCATTTTGAAACACTTGGGATCATAAAACATTATTACATATCAGGGCCCCACAACAAGATTCCTCAAATCTGCAACAATCCCAGAGTCTGGGTTCTGTTCATTGAACTTATGCCTTGTGGCATAGAAATTAGATTTGGTCTTTTCCCCCAGTTCCAGGCACAGAGCTCCTAAAACCCTTGGCATTTCCTTAATGATAGGATGTCTTTTGTTATTTGGTACGAGCCCCTTGCACCCAAATCTGAGTTTGTGCTAATGAGGTGACTCTTGGTTGAGGAGGGGAGCCACATGGCTTCAGGATGAGGGCTGAACACCATTATTTAATCAGTAATGCCTACGTAATGAAACCTCCATAAAAACTCCTACATGACAGGGTCGGGAGAACTTCTGGGCTGGTGAACACGATGACGTGGTGGGGGTGTGACCTGGCTGGAGAGGGCATGGTGATAAATGTTCTCTGCTAGAATCTTAGTCAGGCTCCTGAACCTTCTCCTAGGCCCACCTGTGTACTTCCTTGTAACATCCAGTTTTGGCAAAGAACCTGATAAGTCAGTTTACCAAGAACACCCCACCTTCCATATCTGCTTGGGTTCCTCATCCGCCACCAGGTGATTTCTGATCACCCTGCCCTGCCTCCAGCAAGAATTCTGTGAGGTCAGTGCAGTCAGAATCCCCATCACCCCGAAGTGGGGGCAGTCTCACGGGACCGAGCCCTCACTCTGTGGAGCCTGGCCCTACCTCTGGATAGTCAGTGTCAGAATTGGGTTGGTAAACACCCAGTCAGTGTTGGAGAACTGGAGGATCTCTTGATATGGAAAAATGATGTGTGTGTGGTTGTTGTCAGAAAAAAACCACACATGCCTGCTTCTAGTGCAGCATAGCTTGTGCTGAGGCTGAAACAGCCCAAAGAGTAGACAGTGTCAGGTTTTAACTTAGAGTCAGGGCCAGGAAATTACAGTCTGTGAATTCAGGATTCCAAAATAGCCAGTTGCCTTTCTTCAGCAGCAGCAAAGCTGAGATGCTGCAGGACCGACCGCTGTATTCCAAGTGACAAGCATGGCTTTCCTAAACCCTTTTTGCTTTGTCAGTCTTGGAATCCAAAGACTGTGGACCCACATCAGGCTGGACAATCTGCTTCCAAGGATCAGACATTTAATGCCACAAGAGCACATTAGCAAACTAAAACCTTCTTTTTAAAATCCCAGCAGTGTATCTCCATCTGGAGACTGCCTCTCTCTTCATGCTGCCTTCCTGCTTCCCCAGAGGTCCAGCAGGCAAAATTTATAGCAGAAAGGATTGGTTACAGGGACTTGTTACCAAAAGCTCGGCACTTGTCCCCAAGGCCACACCAGAAGAACAAGGACAAGTGGTTTGAGGAGAAGGAGAGAGAAGTTTGTTAATTTGCCGGCAAATGAGGAGGATGGAGACTCCTATCTAAAATGCCATCGTCCTTTATCATAAGCAGAAACATAGAGCTTTAAAGGGAGGATTTTCAGTTTTAGGCTATTGTCCTTCAACTACAGCTAATGATTCTGATTGTCCCATGGAATTGAAAACAATCCCGTGACCTCCGCCCAGGACCTCCGCCTGGACAGTTCCTCCTAGACCCTTCCACTGAGCCATCTCCTGTGGCACAAAGGACACTTCCCTTCCCCTCCCGACCACTGGCCTGAGGGAGGGATGCAGGTTTTAGTTCTTCCGAAAGGAGTGGGGGAAGTTTTGACAGAAAACATTTTTACCTTTTTTTTTTTTTCAGGCTATTCTCTCTGTTACAGACTTATTTGTTTTTAATCCTTAAAGAATTTAAATTCCAACCAGGCAACCAGCAGCCAAAACCAGGAAATTGTGCCCACCGATACTTTTTCTTTTTAGCTTTCCCTGATTGGTATGATCCCCTAGCATTTATGAAATTATAAGCATACAACATTTTACATTAATTTATATTGTGTATCCAGATGCAATAGCCACAAAATACAAAGCCATTAAAAAAGTATGCATATAAATATATGTGTGTGTGTGTGTGAGAGTATATATATCTATATCTATCTATATAAATATTCATTGCAAATTTATTCAACCCCCTGGCAGCATATTTAGATGCTGGGGAAGAATCTGGCTGGAATTTGAGGCAAGGGAAGGCCCCCAACCTACTACAGTAGCAGCAGCTAAGCCAAAGACATGGCTGGAATTTTTTTCTCCCTTCTTGTTTATCTAAGCTTTGATCAAGCTCTATGAACAAATTTAACTTTTTCTTTCCCACTCAGAGGAACAAGCCATGTAAACTTTTAACACTTTTGGCCCACCCAAAGCTCACCTTTGGGAATTTTGGGGTCCTTTCTCCTCTTACCTAGAGAAGAGAACAAAAACTAAAGGCATCATCCAGGCTGTACTTTTATCTCCCCTCCGTTTGGCCAAGAGGTCCTGCAAACCTACTCTCCTGAAGATGGAAATATGATTCTGCAGGTAACGTTTTACTTCCCACAACAGCAGCTCAGCTGTTGGCATAGGACTGAGTGTACTTGGATCCAATCGTGTTATAAAAGTGACCCAAGGGACATGCCACCAGGGCAACGAGGCTGGTGGACAAATGGCATGCTGAAAGCTGGAGTGAACGGTGTTTGGAATGCCTTCCTCAAGGGGGGATGTGTGTGTGTGTGCGTGTGGGTGTGTATGGAATGTTAGGGACGTGCCCTCAGCAGGAGGGTGGAGACTTGTGTGAGTTTGCATCCCTGGAGCTAAATTTTTTTGTTTTGATCCCAGGCCCCTCCTCGTATCCCCGGAGGTATCCAGGCTTCTGAACTGGCATTTATTATTTTATTATTCCCAAACATGTTTTAGATTATTTAAAAATATGTATGCATTCATAAACAATAGGTAGTATCATTTTTCATTTTAAATGACATAGAAGTTAAAATACTAAACATGAAAATTTTTTGGTATATATATCTGTATTGATCCACGTAATTCAAAGTTATTCATTTTCATTGCTGTAGAGAATGCTATTGTATGAATATTCCATAATTTATTTTTCTTTTCTCTTTTAGGTGACATTTAAGTTCATTCCAGTTTGTGTTGGTATAACCACAGCAGACTAATCTGGTTCAACTTTTATGTAACAAAGCTGTGAGTTGTTTTTCAGTTGCTCTGGACCCCCAGGTTGAAGGTTACATAACCTGAGCATGGCCAGATGAACCAAGCAGGCAACCATGGGCAGAACCTAAGTGCTTGTGTCGGTCACAGTCTGAAATGTTGGCTCTTGGTGCACTCATGGCTGAAGAATGACCAGACACACCAAAGTAAGGCCAGCATGAAAATGAGGTTTATTGAGGAGAGAAAGATAGGATTATAGAGCAAGAGCAAGATACAGGTTTACAGAGGGAGATACATATACCACAGATGACGACCAGACCCATTGTCACAACAAAAGAGAGAGCAAAAAGGGGCTTGGTTATGGTCTGGGTCTTGTTTTACAGTGTCCAGATTGGGACCTCCCTCGTGGCTCAGATGTCACCATGGAACCACTTTGATTGGACAGTTGGGAGTTATATGACCTGAGTCTTACTATGCATGTGGATCTCCCATGAACCTCTCTGAAATCCCATGGTGGGGATGAACTGCAACAGCACCCACATTCATCCCTAGGATTTCTGGATTCCCTCACTATCTACCTAACATTTCCTCACTCTCTATTCTAGAGGCCCAAATCACTGGGTAGGGCCATCAACTCATCTGGCTGCTCCCTCCTGAGCGGGGGAGATGATCCCTGTTAGGGTGGCCTCTTGCAGGTTCTCTGGGGGTCTCTCCAGGGGACTTTGGTATATGTTCTTGGTAGATTGTTGTTGTAGGTGTGAGGAGAAGGTAGGCACCAGGGCTGGCAGAGAATGTAGGAACATTTGTAGCTTGATGGCCTCTAGATGGGATGAAAAAAATTTAGTTAGAAAATTTATGAGGATTGGTCCCAATATAAGAATTCCCAGGATGCAAAGTAACAGGGTGACCAAGGGAATTACCAAGGCCTAGAGGTCTCACCTCAAGTCTGGAGATTGGAGGCAGACTCTGGGATGGCATTGACGTTGTCCTGAACCTGTCCTGACTTGTTAACATAGAAGCAGCACTGTTCTTTTAAGAATAAGCAGGTGCCCCCTTCTCCTGCAGTTAGAAGATCCAGGGCCCACCTATTTTGTAAGGTGACCCCTGCCAGCAATCTAACTGTTCCTGTAAGAGGGCAAGTGCGTGGCTAGTTTTCATCAGGCCTCATGCTGCCTCCATGGCCAAAGACTGTTGTAGGCCCAGGGATGTGCCTCCTGTGCTACTCCACAGCAGCTGCTGTTCCCATAAAGGCAGAAAGTGGCAGTTTGGTTTGCTAGGGCAAAAGTTGTCTTGCCCATGGATAGTTTGTGCTACTCATCTGAAGGAGCCACAGGAGGAGGAGTCCGCTTGAACAGGTCTGGAGATCCTTCAAGGGAGTACGTGAGTATTTATCTCCGGTGTTGGAGTCCTCATCCACAGGGGCCAGATGAGTTTCATTTTGGTCCTTCCACAGCTTCACCTGAGAATGATGGATCCAAGTAGGCATCCCTGGGACCTTAATAGCAGTTGGGGTAGAAAGTAAGACTGGATAAGGACCTTTCCATACTGGGGTTAGCAGGGATGTGGGGGACCCATCCTTCCACTGTTTGATGGGCACTAAGTCCCCTGGCTGACCGAGAGGACTAGGGGAAGAAGGGTCTCTAGGTGGCAGCTTGTGTTCTTGTAATGTCTGCAAGAACTAAGCTACTTGAAGGGCGTGTTGGTGTCTAGCCATTTCCTGAAAATCAAAATCCGAAGTGATCAGAGAAAAAGGTTGGCCATACAGCATTTCAAAAGCACTCAAAGGAAAGGGGCTTTAGCTGCAATGCATAAACATAAGAGTGACTGGGAGGAGTTGTAACCAACTGAGTCTAATCTCCTGGGTCATCTTGCAGAGGGTGAGCTTGAGGCTCTGGTTAACTTGCTCCACCTGGCCCAATGACTGAGGCCTCCAGGCGCAATGCAGATAGTAAGAGATCTTCAGGGCCCTAGGGACTCCCTGCACTACCTGTGAAGCAAAGGCAGGGCCACTGTTGCTCTGTAAGGACTGGGAAGGCCAAAATGAGGTATGTTGTCCTCCAGAAGTCTTAGGGAAACTTCAGTGGCCTTTTCAGTCCTGCAAGGACAAGCTTCAGCCCAACAAGCAAAAATGCCAACAAACACTAGTACTTGAATCCTCTATAGGGAGGTATTGGGGTGAAATCTGCCTGCCAGCCCTCGCTGGGGCATGTCCCCTTTCCTCGGGCTGGAGAGGCAAGTTTTGCCCTCAAAGCTCCTTGAGGATTATGGGTCTGGCAGATAGTACAAAGTGCGGCGACTTGTTTAACAGTGGGGGCTAGCAAAGGAGAAACAAAATGTTGTTCCAGGAGATGTCTAAGTGGCTTTGGGCTGAACTGGGTAGCACTATGGGTGGCTTCTACCACGTTTTTGAATTCTTTATCTGGCAATAGGTAGAAGTTTCCTTTGACCAACCATCCAGAGGGGCTCAAGTGGTACCCTTGAGTCACCCCGTGAGATATTTCTGAGGTAGAATAAGCTGGAATAGGGAGAGTAGGATTAGAAGCGACTAGGGCTCCCACTAGGTTAGGAAACACTTCACCCAGGGCTGCCAGTTTGGCAGCCATACCTGCAGCCCAATTTCCTTGAGCAAGTAGATCAGCTCCCTTTTGATGTCCCTTACAATGGATGACTGCCACCTCAGTTGGTTCCTGAATGTCTTCTAAAAGTGCATGAATCTGTTGTCCATACTTAATTGGCATTCTTTGAGTGGTAAGGAATTCTCACTCTCTCCAAATAGATGTATGGGCATGTAACACCAAATAAGCATATTTAGAGTCTATATAGATTGTCACTCTCTTGTCTTTGGCTAGTTGGAGAGCTTGGGTTAGAGCTATGAATTTGGCTAATTGGGCAGATGTATTTGCTGGTAAAGCCTGAGCCTCCACACTTCTAGACTTTTGGTCACTATTGCATAGCCTGTGCACTGTTTCCCATCCTTAACAAAACTGCTGCTATCAGTAGACCACTGATGGGCTTGAGGGATGGGGACTGATGGTAGATCTGCCTGGGGAAGGTAGTGGTGGCATATAAACTGTTCACAATTATGTAGTAGCCTACTAGATTCCCCTATTGTGTCTTCTGGAAGAAGAGTGGTGAGGTTAAGTCCAGAGCAGGTCTCAATTTTTAAGTCAGGGTTTTCTATTAACATAGCCTGGAACTTTAATAGGCAGCTATCTGAGATCCATTTTGTTGCCCCTCCCTGGAGGAGCTTGGAGGCCTGGTGGGAGGTTCTAACAGTAAGGGACGCTTCCATAGGGAATTTAGTGGCCTCTGGTCAGAGTAAAGACATGGCTGTTATTGTCCTCAAACAGGCAGGCCGTCCTGCAGCAGTGGGGTCCAATTTCTTTGATAAATAGGCCACCAGTTGTAACTATGGCCCCAAAAGCTGTGTTAACACTCCCAGAGCTATTCCCTGTCTCTCATGGACATATAAAAAGAAGGTTCTCTGAAGGTACGGTAGGCCCAGAGTGGGGCTTGGAGTAAAGCCTTTTTCAGTGCCTGAACAGTCTGTTTTTGTCCAGGTCCCCATATTAGAGGTTCCTTATTGGTACTTCCTTTTAGGCTTTTCATAAAGGAGCTTAGCCAGAAGCCCATAGTTAGGTATCCAAATTCGGCAAAACCCCAGAAGCCCAAGGAAAGACTGCAGAAGGGGCTGAGTGGTGGGTTCAGGTAGATGAACTAGGGCCTGGTTGCATTCCAGGGACAGCTTTCATTTTTCTGGGGTGAGAACAAGCCCCAAGTAAGTTACCCTAGGTTGAGCCAGTTCGGCTTTGGGACAGGACACCCTGTGCCCCCTGTTGGCCAGGAATTGAACTTGAATGGCGTGCTCCCGCGCCTCCTCTAAGCTTGGGGAGCAGATCAGTAGGTCGTCAACATATTGAAGCACCACACCCTGGTGGAGGTGGAGGTCATCTACACCTTTCCCCAAGGCCTGGCCAAAAAGATGAGGGCTGTCCCGGAACCCTTGTGGCAACACCATCCACATTAATTGGTAGGATGTGCCATGTAGGGGCATCCATTCAAAAGCAAACAAATTTTGGCAGTCAGGGTGGAGAGGGATGCAAAAGAAAGTATCTTTTAAGTCTAATATGTTGTAACGAGTGGTCTCTGGGAGAATGTTGTCCAGTAACGTATAAGGGTTGTGCACCACAGGGTGTAGAGGCACCACTGCCTCATTGACTGCCCTTAAGTCTTGCACCTTTTTCTGGACAGGTAAAATAGGGATGTTACAAGGAGAGCATGTCAGGATAAGTAGACCTGAAACTAGGAATTTTCTTATAAGGGGTTCAAGACCTGCCCAGGCCTCGGGCCACAAGGGATATTGTTTAACCTGGGGATATCCCTGCTGCAGTTTGAGATGGACCATAACCAGCTGGGCCATTCTGGCACAGCCTGGGGAACCAATGTCTCAAATTACCTCAGGGATGTTTGCCTCCCAGTCTTGTTGACTTTGGCCCGAGACCTCTGAATCTGTTAAGAGACCTATGAGGATAGAAAGAAACCTGAGCTCACAGTTTAGAAAGCAAGTCGCTCCCTAGCAGCTTGACGGGACAAGTAGGAATTACCAGAAATGAATGTTCTATGATCACGTCCTCCCACAAGCTAAGCAAAGGACAGTAAAGAATTGTTTGGTAGGGACCCTGGAGATTCCGGTAACTGTATAGGACTGAGTGGTCAGTTTTCTGGAGTAGGTGAGGAGGACAGAGTAGGGAGCCCCAGTATCAAAAAGAAAATTTACTGGCCTACCTGCCACCAGGAGGGTTACCCTTGGCTCCAGTCCAGTGATCGTTATCTGCCAGGGGGCTTAGGCGAGCGGGCTCCTTCACTGTTGTACCATGATCCGGTCTGGGGACTGACTCCCCTCCTGGGATGATCCCAAAGGACAGAATGTGGTCTAGTGACCTGTTTGATGGCACCAATGACAAGGGGCCTTGGGTGGCCTGTCCCTGTTGGGGCAGTTCTTGGCCCAATGCCCTTCCCATCGGCAGATGCAGCACTGGAGATCCCTTCCTTTGGTGGAGGCTTTGGCCGTTGGTCTGAATGTAGGCGCCAATGCTGCCATTAACTGGGCATTCCTAGCCTACTTCCTCTGCTCCTCCTGAGCCTGAGACTCAAGCTCAGAAGTTCTGTTATAGAAACAGAATTAGTGGCAGCCACCATGTTGTCCAGGGAGGTGGTAGGGTCCTGGACAAGCTTCTGGAGTTTTTCCTAATATCTGGTGCTGCTTGGGTCAAGAATTTGTTTTTTAACATCACCCATCCCTCATAGGAGTTAAGATCAAGAGTGGTGTCTCTCTATGACCTCCTGGAGCAGACCAGGAAGGCTGTGGGGTTTTCCCTGGGCCCCTGGGTTATGGTGGCGACCTCGGAGTAATTGACCACCTTTTGCCTGGCGGCCTTGAGGCCAGCCTGGATGCATACTAGAAAATGTTCCCTCTCCCACCTCTCTTCTGAGGAATTATTATGCCACCCTGGGTCAGTCACGGGCACCGCTGTTTCACCCACTGGATATCTAGGATCTGAAAGGTGTAATCTGGTGGCAAACTTTTGTGCCTCTGTTAACACTCTGGATTCTCAAAATTGTTTAAGGTCTGTCTTAGAATAACATGTACATCTTTCCAAGCCAAGTCATAGGCTAGACGCAAATGCTGCAGTGTCTCTACATATTTATCAGGGTGATTGGTATAGCTTCCCAGATCCTGTTTTATTTGTTTTAACTCTACTAAACCAAAGGTCTTATGGACCAGGGCTGGTCCAAACGTCCCTGCTGCTTCCACCAACGGTAGGAGCTGAGTCACATTTCCTCCTGGCGGAGGTAGAGACGGCATCACCTCCCCCTTTGTAGGGCCCCCTTCAGGCCTCCCTGGGTATAGGGGCAGCTCAGAATAGGTGGAAACCTGAGGAATATCTCTTAACACCATAGTCTTACTTGGGTCTTTACATACCTTTGGCGATAGAAAAGAAGCCAAACTCTGTAAAATAATTTTAAAGAGGTTTATTCTGAGCCAAATTTGAGGACCATCACCTGGAGCCACACCCAAGAAGCCTTGAACAAGTGGACTCACTGTGGTTGGATTACAGTTTGGTTTTATACATTTCAGGGAGACAGGGATTATAGGTAAAATCATAAATCAATACATGGAAGGCATACATTGGCTTGGCCTGAAAAGGTGGGCCATCTCAAAGTGGGGGCTTACAGGTTATAGGTGGGTTTAAAGATTTGTTAGCTGACAATTAGCTGCATCAAACTTGTCCAGCTTCCTGAAGGACAAAGGTGGAACAGGGAAGAGGCAATGGTCTGTCAGAGCTGGGTCTCCAAGTATAGCCGCATGTGGCCGAGACAGAACTTGCTTACAGCTAATCACTGACTAAACCCCATCTGCAAATACCTCAAATTCTAGTTGATGTTTATCTGTATGTAGGAACATCTGATCACTATAGTTTCACCTTTCTCAAAAACTTGTGTGGCAAGTACACCACGCATTCTCTCAGCCACCCACATATTCCTTCCAGAGCACATATACTTTTTTTTTTTATTCCAGAATATTATGGGGTACAAACGTTGAGGTTACATACATTGCCTGTGTGCCGACTGAGTCATAGCTACAAATGTGCTCATCCCCAGACAGTGCGTACTGCACCCATTAGGTGTGAATTTACCTTCTCCTCCTCCCCCCTCCCTCCTGCCCGACACCCAGTGAATGCTACTTGCATATGTGCACATAAGTGTTGATCAGTCAGTACCAATTTGATGGAGAGTACATGTGGTGCTTGTTTTTCCATTCTTGAGATACTTCACTTAAAAGAATGGACTCCAGCACCATCCAGGATAATACAAGAGGTGTTAGTTCACCCTTGTTTTTTGTGGTTGAGTACTACTTCATGGTATACATATATCACATTTTATTAATCCACTCATGCATTGATGGGCACTTGGGTTGTTTCCACATCTTTGCAATTGTGAATTGCACAGCACATATACTTTCACCCCTAGATATAAGCCCTGGATCTGGGGGATTGCAGTGCAGAGATCTGTCTGTCTTGTGGCCCCCCAAGACCATGCTTCTATCCATGAGTAACCCTAATAAATCATCCTGTACCAAGAAACTGGATTTGTCTGCCCATTCTGTGGTTTCTCAGCTTCTTCAGCATTTGGGGATCACTTTGCATAAATGGCCCTTTCATGTAACAGTAGAATTACATTGTGTGTGTCTGTGTATATATATATATATATATATATAAATTTATTCAATTACCTATTGATGAACCTTTGGGTTGTTTCCAGGTTTGGGTTATTATAAACAAAGATGATATGAACATCAGCGTACCTATTTTTGTGTGGACATTTACTTTCATTTTCCTGGGGTAAATATCTAGGAGTGGAATGATTAAGTTATATGTAGGTGTATGTTTGCTTGTTAAAGATATTGCCAACTAAAGTGTTTGTACCATTTTACATCCCCATCACCAGTATATGAGGGTTCCAGCACCTTTAAATCCTTGTTAAAACATAGTCTGGTCAGCTTAAAAATTATGGTCATTCTAATGAATCTATAATGATATCTTATTGTGGTTATAATGTGCATTTTCCTACTAATCAATTATGTTGAACATATTTGTATGTTTTATTTGACATCAGTATATCTCTTTTATAAAATGCTCTTTCAAATATTTTGCCATTTAAAAAATTGTGTTGTTTGTCTTATTACTGAATTGTGAAAGTCCTTTATATATTCTAGATATAGTCATTTGTTGGATACATGTTTTCAAAAATTTTCTGTCAGTCTGTGACTTGCCTTTTCATTTTTATAACAGTGTTTTGAAGAGCAAATTTTAAAATTTTGATGAAATCAAATGTATTGATTTTTATTTTTATTCTCCTTTGTGTATGTCTTGTATTTAAGAAGTCTTTTCTAATCCAAGGTCACAAAAGTTTTTTTCCTGTGTTTTAGAAGTTTTATAATTTTGGCTCCTATATTTAGATCTATGATCTGCTTTGGGCTAATTTTTATTTAAGGTAAGGTAAGGGTTGGGGTTGATCTTTTTGCATATGGTTTCTGATTATTCCAGCATCATATGTTGAAAAAACATTATCCTTTCCCTATTGAATTGTGTTGGCAGTTTTGTCAAAAATCAGTTGACCGTGTATGTGTAGGTGCATTTCTTGACTCTTTACTCTCTTTCCGTTGATCTATGTTAGGAGTCAGCAACCTGTGGCTTGCCACTGCCCGACGTGTAGGGCCCATGAATACAGCTATCCTCATTTCTGTACATGTTGTCTATGGCGGCTTTTATGCTAATGGCAGAATATGTGGCCTGTTGGCGTGCAAAGCCTAAAATACTTACTACCTTGTCCTTCATAGAGAAAGTTTGCTAGAGGTTTATCAATTTTATTGATTTTTTCAAAGAACCAGCTTTGGACTCACTGATTTTTTTTCCTTTTTCTTTTGCTATTTCACTGATTACTTCTTCTGTCTTTATTATTTCCTTTCTTTGCTTATTTTGGTTTTCATGTGCTTTTTTCTCCTGGCTTCATAGGGTATTATAGAAGGTTAGATCGTGTTGAGATATTTTTTCTTTTCTAATATGAGTTAATATTATAAATTTCTCTGTAAACACCTCTTTAGCTATATCCCTCTGAAAATATAGGAATAAAAACCAAAGTGCTTTTTCTATTCTCTCACTTGACAATAAACAATACAGAAGACTTCTGTGACCTTGGGCCACCAAGAAGAGTGTGGGGATTTCTCCCCATCAACAATGAATCAATCGATTCTGCAGCAGACATCAGCTGTGTGTCCTCTAATTCAGTTCAGTTTTGACACTATCTAAGTGGAGATAGGGTCAGATCCCACAGGGTGAGGGCTCAGTCACACAATATCCCTCCCCCGCAACAATGCCAATTGCAAGCTTCAGCTTGTTTTATTGTGCTCATGATCATCTGGCTGTGAGTTGGGGTTCCCACGACCTCCTTGTTGGGTGTGATTAACTTGCTAGAGCTGCTCATAGAACTCAGGAAAACACTTACTTATGTTTAACAGTTCGTTATAAAGGATATTACCATTACCAAACCCACAAAGGTGGTCCAGCCTGGGTCCTCTCACCTGCCATACAGAGAGCCAATTATTGAGACAAGGAGGATTGCCAAGGAAGAAAGGAATTTTAATGTGAAAGACATCTGCTGGGAGAACATGAGAAGTAGCCTCACATCTGTCTCCCCTGACCCACTAAGGGCAAGGGCTTTTATAGTGGGTTGTGGAATGCAGGTCACGTTGTGTGGGGTTTGAAGGCATAGGGTCTTCAGGTGGTCTGATTCAAGAATCAGCTGGTGGTGATGGTGTGAGTGCTGTGGAAAGGCTAGTTGAGTCTGGTTGGTAGGCTTGATTAGTAAAGTCAGAGGGAATAAAAAATGACTGAGGAAGGGTGTCATTTTGCAAGGCTGATCACATTACAAAGGACAGAGATGAAGAGATGCATAGGGTGAGGTATGGGGGAGGGGCACAGAGCTTCCATGCCCTCCCAGGTGGCCACCCTCTAGCACTTCCATGCGTCCAGCTATCAGAAGCTGTCCAAACCCAGTCCACTCGAGTTTCATGGAGGCTTCATTACACAGGCATGATTGACAACCGTGTACAGAGGGCACGTGATCTGAATCAGGCACAACAAGCCAGCACTGCAGGTGGTCTTATCCTGTTGTGTGGGATCCTACTGATGACTTTGCTGCAAAGTTGCTGCCAAGGGCCAAGGGCTGAGGGGATGAACTACTCTGGGGTGCGAGGGTACCGGAGTGGTTTCCGGGAACTGGAAGAAGAGGCGGGCAGCAGCAGGCAAATGAGACACACTCTTTATTGTCAGGGCGCAACAGCAACTGCAGCGGCAAGCCAGCGCGAGTGACATGGTGAGCACTCACATATATACGGCTCAGGACAATAGTGGCAACGTACCCAACCACAGGGTGTGCACGTGGGTCTTACATAAGAGGTTACATCGTAGTTACATAAGTGTGCTGACTCATGCCTTACCAGAAGGCCGGGCCGGAAGACACACCCGCAGTCATCTTGGTTTGGCCTAAGAAACCTATTGCCTATACAAATGGGTTTCCCTTATAACTACACAGAGAAAAGACAACACAGCAGGACTGACAAGCTGTCCTTATAACGGCTTGCTCACAAGGTTGGCCCATGACTGGCATCTGGGAACTTGGAATCATGGGGGGATGCGGTGTTCCCATCACCCTAATGGATAAGAGTGTCTCACGGTGCCCAAACTGTTTGTGCAAACAATGTGGTTTATGCTAAATACCTGCTTTCCTCCTGGGAGTCTAGATTTTGGTGCATGCTCTGCAGAGGGTGCCTATGTGACCAGGCCCCACCAAACAGCCCCAGAGACATTTCACACGTGTTGTCATACTCGTGTTGGTGGAATTAAGCATGTCCTGTGTGATGCCACCTGGAAGCTTCCACCTGGTTCCCCTCAGACATCCCCTCTGTGCACCTTTTCTGTGGCTGATTTTGCCTGTATCCCTTCATGTACTAAATCGTAACTGTGAGTCCAACTGTGTGCTGAGTTCTGTGTGAGTCCTCATTCTGAGTCATCAAATCTGGAGGTGGTCTTGGGGACCCCCAACACACCTCCCAAGGGGATTTGCTTACATTTCAGAGTAAAGACAAGGTCTCTTTCTTTCTGTCCAGAGAGTGGGAGGGGCTGATGTCCCAGTCTCCCTAAATGAGCTTTGAGCATCAGGATTTGGGGTTTCCTCCCCTGAGATGCACCCTCGCCACATGCCAGGTGACGTCTGGTCCTCACTGCACTGCTGTGGGAAATGGGTGTGGGGAACCACTGCTGAGCTGTTGCTGCGGCTGCTGCATGAGCTGAAAGTGGCCTCCTGACTCCAGACTCCAGGACCAGCTGCACTGCCCACCCACATCCCTGTAGGGTGTCTGATACATTTCTTTAACCCGCATTTGCAAACTGAGCTCCCGATCTTCCCAAACCTGCTCCAGCTGCAGCCCTTGCACATCAGCTCCTTCCTGTCATTGCTCAAAGCAAAAACCTGCTCCTTCTTCACTTCTCTCTCCCCAGTCCCATCCCTCAGGGGGCCCTGGGGGCTCCATGTTATGGGGTGAATTCTGTCCTCCCAACATCAACTCATGCGTTCACGTTCTAATCCCAGAACCTCAGAATGTGAGTGTATTTGGAGACAGGTTCTTAAAGAGGTAATTATGTTAAAACAAGGTCATTAGAGTGAGTCCTTAACCAATCTGACTGCTGTCCTTACAAGAAGAGGAAATTTGGATACGGGTGTGCATGGAGGGAAGACCAGGTAAAGACACAGGGAGAAGACAGCCATCTGCAAGCCACGGAAAGAGGCCTCAGGAGGAAACCAATACTGCTGACACCTTGACCATGGACTTCCAGCCTCCAGAATCATGACAAAATATATTTCTTGTCTTCATCCACCCAATCTGTGGTATTTTTTATATTAGCCCGAGCAGATTAGTACACACTGCCTTCAAAATATATCAGGAATCCCAACCATTTCTTGCCACCCTGTTGCCTGGAATCCTGCTGACTGCTCTTGCTGCTCCCACCCTGGACTGTACAGGTTCAGCACAAGGGTCAGACAGAGTCTGGGAAAACAGTAGCAGATCCCATCACTGCTGTGGTCCACTGTCCAGTGGCTCCCATCTGAAATTGTAGTTGATGCAAACAAATGGAAAAACATCCCATGCTCTTGCATCAGAAGTATTAATATCATGAAAATGACCATACTGCCCAAAGCAATCTACAGGTTCAATGCAATCAAAATACCAATGTCATTTTTCACAGAATTAGGAAAAACAATTCTAATTGTTTGGTTCTTACAGAACCAAAATAGCCCAAATAGCCAAAGCAGTCCTGAGGGAAAAAAAATCCCCCAAAGCTAGAGGCATTGCATTGCCTAACTTCAAATTATACTACAAGCCTTTGTCACCAAAACAGCACGGTACTGGTGCTGTCAAAAACACACACATAGATTAATGGAACAGAATAGAGAACTCAGAAATAAGCCACATGCTTACAGCTAACTGATCTTTCACAAAGTCAATAAGAATGTACACTGGGGAAATGACACTCTTTTCAGGAAATGGTGCTGGGAAAACTGGATTGCTATACGCAGAAGAATGAAACTTGACCCCTATATGTCACCATATAAAAAAATCAACTCCATATGGATTAAAAACTTGACATAAGATGAGAAAATATCAAAATACTAGAAGAAATCCTAGGGAAAACTCTTCTGGACATGGACCTAGGCAAAGAATTCATGACTAAGACCTCAGAACCATAGACAACAAAAACAAATATAGATAAATGGAAATTAATTAAACTACAACGCTTCTGCACTGCAAAACAAATGGTCAATAAAGCGAATAGACAACCTACAAACTAGAGACAATGTTTGCACACTATACATCTGACAGGGTCATAATATCAAGGATTTATGAAGAACGCAAACAACTTAATAAGGACAATTTTAAAAAACCATTAAAACCCATGAGTGGGAGGAGTGTACGTTTAGGTCTTGTATATATGACCAAACCACCTTGCAAAGTGGATAAACCAATTTACATTCCTGCCGGGAATCTGTGTAATTCCCAGCTGATTCACTTTCCTGATGACACTTACTACTGACATTACTTTTAATTTTTGTCCCTCTGGAGGGAGCATAGATGTAGAATTCCGTGATTTTAACTTGCATTCACCCGATCAGTGATGGTGTTGAACACCTCTTCATATCATTTACATGAAGTCATAAGAATCATATGAAATTATTGGTCATTCCAATATCATTATTGGCAATTTGAATATCATTATTTGAAAAATACCTCTCAAGCCTTTGGACTTTTTTATTGTGTTAGGTATCTTTACTTTTTTCCATTAATATTTTTAAAACTTGTAAATCACAGACTTTTGAAGTCTTTGCTTAACCAAATATCTGGATCATGTCTCAATCTACTTCTGTGGATGGGCCATTTTATCCCTTGTTCACCAGTCACCTTTTCCTTCTTTGTTTATCTGGAAATTTTTATTCTGTGCTGGACATTATGTGATATAGTAGATTGTTATTTTTCTCTAAAGAATAGTAAATTTTGATAAGGCAGGCAGTTAAATTACAGTGAATCACCTTGGTCCTATGCAAACTTGATTTTAGACTTTGGTAGCTCAGGACTATTTCAGTTTGCACTTTGCTTCTAAAGCATAGCTATTACTGCCAGGGCAAAACTTTTTGGTTTGTTTGTTTCAACACAATCCCTGGTGTGTTAAGCTTTTAGCCCTTTAGGAGATGTCTCTCCTTGTCCTCCTGGAATGTCCTCTCCTATGTTTGTGCATCTTAGCAGTTGCTGAACAACCCAAGAGACATTTTTAGACGATTTCTGAGGGTTTTTTCTCTGAAGCTCCCTCCCCTCTGGTTCCCTCTTCCAGGTGTCTTAGACCATCTGTGAACTTTGACCTGCTTCCTGTGCTTAATGCAACTGCCAGGGTATGTTTGCCTCTATTTTCCTGCACCATGGTTAGAAAAATACTTTCAGGTAGAAGTCAGAATACATGCAAGACTCCCCTCCATTGTAACTTTTCTATCAAGGATCTTTGTTGCTGTCCAATGCCTAGAAATTCTTTTGAAAACAGTTCACACATTCACAGAAAGTTGCAAAGGTAAGACAGAGAAGTTTCCTGTAGCTTCTGTCATTTTCCACCAAAGGTTACATCTAAGAAAACTATAGGAAAATATCAAAATCAGTGTATTGACATTGGTGAAATGTGTGTGTATAGTTGTATTTCATTTTTATCCCACGTGTAGATTTGGGTAACCACCACCACTATCAAGAGACAGACTGTCCATGACAACAAAGTTCTCTCTCCCTCTCATGCTATTCCGTTATGGCCAGAACTCCTCTCCTCCCTCCCACCATTGGTAACCCCTGGAAATACTAACCTGTTCTCCGTCTCTATAATTTTGTCTTTTTAAGAATGTGGTGTAAATGGAATCACACAGTATGTGAAGTGTTGAGACTGGCTTCCCCCCCGACGCTCAGCATATGTCCCTTGATTTCTAGCCATGCTGTTGCATGCATCCATAGTTTGTTCCTTCTTACTGCAGGGTAATACTTGTTGGTATGCGTGTACAACTCTTTGTTTAATCGTTCCCATATTGTAGGACTTTTTAGTTGTTTCCAGTTCAGGTTTTGGTTATTACGGATAAAGCTGCCAAGAACAGTTGAGTACAGGTTTTTGTGCGAACATAAGTTTTTTTTTGATCTCCGGCTGAACTGCTTTGGAGTGGAAATTGGTTGGCTGTATGGCAAATGCATGTTTAGTTATTTAAGAATCTGAGAAACTGTTTTCCAGACAGGTTGTACTCCTTTCCATTCCCAAAAGCAGTGTATGAGATCCATTTTCTCTGCATTCTTGCTGGCATTTGGTATTGTCCTAATTCTCCATTTTAGCTGGTCTAATAAATATGCAGGGGTGTCTCATTGTGCGCTTAGTTTGCATTTCTCTAATGGCAAGTGATATGGAACATCTTTATGTGCTTACTTGCCGTCCATATATCGGCTTTGGTACGTAGCTCTTTACGTCTTTTGTCCACTTTTAATTAGAGTCTTTGTTTTTTACTGTTGACTTTTGAGAATTCTTTATATATTCTAGATGTGGGTACTTGCTCAGCACATGATTTACGAATATCTCCTCCTGGTTTGTAACTTGTTTTTCATCCTATTAAAAGAGTCGTTCACTGAGCAAAATTTTTAATTTTGATGAAGCACAATTTATCAGTTTTTTGATGGATTATGCTTTTGGTGGCATGTCTAAGAACGCTTCACTAAGCTACATGCTCTAAAGATTTTCTCCTATATTTTCTTCTAAAAGGTTTACAATTTTATGTTTTACATTTGACTCTATGGTATTATTTGAGTTAGTTTGTGGCTTAGTTCAGGTTCTTTTTTTTTTTATTTTAACCTATAGATAGCCATTTGTCTCAAAATCATTGTTGAAAAGACTGTCTTCCTCTATTTACTTGCTTTTGCGTCTCTGTCAACAACGTGTTGGCTACACTTGTATGGATCTATTTTTGGGTTCTTTATTCTGTGCCATTGATCTATGTGTATATCTGGCTAAACCACACAGTCCTGATGATTGTAGGTATACAATAAGTGCTGGGATTGGGCAGTGTGATTCCTCCCATTTTTAAAAACAATTATATTAGCTATTTTAGTTCCTTTACCTTTCTGTATAAATTTTACCTTTAATCTTTCATTTCTCATCACTTTTAGTCTTCTGCATACATCTAGAAATAGACCAGGAACTCCTGTCTGCCAAGAGGACAATTTCTGCTTCCCAACCCTATGAGGTCATCCCCAGCCAATCAGCAGACCAACTCCCCAGCGCTTGGTTGGCCAAACCACCTTCGAATCTTACCCGCCCCCTCCCAGGGCTGGGGCGAGTGCTGTTTACAACTAATTGGTCACAACCAGTCACAGATTCCCGTGCTCCTTCTCCACGCCCACCGCTTCACTTGATCAGCCAAAAAAACCAGAATCTTAACCCCAAAACCGCGGGGAGACAGATTTGAGAAGCGACTCCCATCTCCTGCCTGGGCGCTTGCAATGCCAAACTCCTCTGCTGCAAGTCCCGCTGCCGTCTCAGAGTATTGGCCTGTACTTGGGCGGGCGGGGGTGGGCGGTGGGCAAGGGACCCGGGTGGGCGGTCACAGTCCTGTGGACGCTGAGAATGACGTGACACTAGGAGCCTGGGGCAGATGGTGGCATCGAGCCCCAGTCCATTCCTGGGGCTGCTGGTGTTGGAGACCCCAAATGCAGGCTTGACTCCCTGATGTGCAGCTAAAGCCACACACTGCGACACTGGCGCTCAGAGAGGGAGAAAGGTTTATTTGATGTGGCCAAGGTGAGAAGATGAGAGAACAAACCCTCTCCAATTCATGTGCCTGGAGAACTGAGCAGGGAGCTTCCATGGGCTGGGGAGTAAGAGGGGAGGGGTCTGTGTGGTTTTGGTGTCTGATAGCACCCGAGTAACCCGACTTCTGGGCATCAGGGGCTCGTTTTTTCAAGGGCATTTATTCCTTTTGCAAGACAATCTCATAAATTTTCCTGACGATCCTGGAGTTACCTCTTCCTGTTTGACAAAAAACAAAGCACATCAGCAGTTAACAGCTACTGTGAGTACAAGGGGTGCTGGGCAGGAAGCGAGTAGTTAACCTGTGTGAGCGAGCTGGGGCCTCAGCACATTTTACATTATTTTGGTCATTCAAGTAATGCCTGGGCACTAACATCTCAAGGGGCCCGGCTACACTAGGTCTTGACTTCCTGTTATGTGAACAACGTATTTCCTTGCCTCCTAATCGATTTTATTTAGTAGTTGTCATGGTTGATTTTATGCGTCACCTTGACTGGGCCAAGGGATGCTCAGCGTCAACGTTACTCTGGGAGTGTGTGTGAGGGTGTTTCCGGGAGAGAAGAGCATTTGAGTCAGGGGACTTGGTACTCTCCATGCCCTCTGCAGTGTGGGTGGGCATGACCCCATCCCTGCAGGGCCTGAAGAAGACAAAAGGTGGAGGACAGAGGAATTCACCCCTTTTTTCCTGCCTCACTGCTTGAGCTGGGACCTGTCATCTCATCTGCCCTTGGACTGGAAGTCACACCATGGGCTCTCCTGGTTCTGGTGGATTCAGCCTCAGTTTGCAATCCACGCTGCTGTCCTGGGTCTTCAGCTTGCAGAGGGCAGAGGCTGGGACTTCGCAGCCTCTAGGGTCCCATGACCCAATCTTCACAGTAAATCCCCATGTATATGTACATATCCCCTAACAGTTCTGCTTCTCTGAGAACCCTACTAATACAGTGGTGTGACTTGTTGCCATGGCGTTCCAGTGAATGCAGCGCGTCCTTTGACACCACAAGAGCCTCACCTAGACATGCACCTGCTGTGCTTATTCCTGTGGATACACATGGATGCAGGGCCCCCACCCAGCCAGCCTTCCTTCATCCCCTCTGGCCCAGTATTTTCTGGGGTTTCAGTTCTGAATGGCTGTGGGAAGTGTTTCTTGCTTCAGACTGGTTCCCCCTCTCACCCCTTCTGCTGCTGTGTGCCCTCAGGTGACAGATGATGTGTCCCTGCCATTATATGGGGGCTTACCAGGGTTCCTCCTTGACTGTGGCTTGGTCATGTGATCTGCTTTGGCCAGTGCAAGCAAATGAGCACATTGTCTCTGACCACACCTGAGCAGGAGTTCGCAAAGGGAATTGCATGGCTGGTCTCAGTCCTTCAGTTCCTGTGCTCTTTGCCAGGAGGAGAAGATGTCTCTGGTCGGGGTTACTCCTTTCACCTGGGCCCAGAATGGAAACACAGGAGGTGCGGACCTGAACTTCACCCTCTGCCTGAAGCCAAACGCTACTGAGCCCAGAAGCATCTCCACTGACCCACAGCCTTCATGCTACATGAATGAGAAATAAATATTTGTCCTGAATTGCCGAGATATTGGGTTTGCTCACTTCCAGAGCAAAAGGTGACTCAATAATCAGGGTGACAATTGGGAGATATTGAGCTGACTTCAAGGCAGCCCTTCCCCAGGTCAGGGAGGATGTCCTGGTATGCCGTTGGCTACTCAGGGGCACTATCTCCCTTCCGGTTTCTGGGTGTGACGGGCCAACGCTGTGATCCAGTCGTCAGGCTTTGTTTGTTGTTGTTCAGTGCTGGGTTAGAACATGATTGGCTGTGAGCAGTGGGGCATGAAATAGAAAGTGAAATTCCCAGGCTTTCAGGAAAGGCTCTCAGGGCAGGGATCAGCACAGGCCTGACACGGTGGGCCTTGGCTTCAGGATGTACGCTGTGGTAAGCGCCTCCTGATTATCAGGGAAAAGCTACAGGGGGTTGACTCCCCTTGGGAAGGACTCAGTGGGTTTCCTAGTCTGGGGGAGTGTGTGTGCCAGTTTCTATTTCGAAGCTTGTATAAAGCTTCTGTCATTATCGCAAGTCTGTTCTCCCTGGGAGATTATGGCTTTGTGTCCGAGTGGCTGTGTCCTTTCTGAGTCCGGAAGGCTGTCTTGGGTCTGGCGTGGAGGGAGGGGTGGTGCTGGGAGGGACGGGGGGGGGGTTCAGGGAGGGGCAGCTGAGCCAGGCTGGGACTGTCAGGGGGTCACGGAGGCCGGGACAGGACTGTCGGGCCAAGTCGGTGCCAGGAGATGGACCAGGAAATGACCAGGAGAAACTTCTGGAGCCATGTGGGTTGGTTTTGGTGACTGGATATAGTCACGAGGAGGAAGGCAAAAGTCGGCTCACCCTGGTCCATTGCTGCCCAAAGCAGGGTCGGCTGCTGGGCACTTGGAAAAGTCCAACTCGAGAGGAGGCTTGGTGGCAGGAAAAGCAGGTGGATTCAAGAGCCAGCAGCTTTAGGAGGTGGCCGACTCGGATCAAAAAGGCCACGTCCCGTCCCTCAGCCTGGTTGCGGGACAGGAGAGGGCAAGGAGCTGTGGGAAAGGACGCCCAGGGGCCGCTGTGTGGGGTCAGCTCGTCCCCCAGGGCACCTGGAGCAGCGAGTTCTCTGTGGGCCTGGCGGGCACAGGCCGGATTGCAGCGGGATTGCAGCCGAACTGCCCGCATCGCCCTCCGGGCCTGGCCGCTGCTTCTGCTTTTGGTTTCAGAGCTGCTTGTTCACGGCCAGTTCCTGGGACTTCTTAGGGAAACACAGTTAGGCCTTGGGAGACGGTTAGTAGGTAGTGTCAGAGTGGAAAGCTTACTAGGTGCTCATGGCGCGGGTGGAGAAATATTTCTCACGCAGAGATTAAGGTATATAGAAGTGAAAAATGTTTATTTTATCATGGGGGGGGGGATACAGGGAGTGGGGACGAGAGCAGGGGGACAGTGTGGCATCCTAAAGAAAGAGAAGGGAATTGCCAGCAGCTGATTTCAAGGGGGACCAAGACGGAAAAAGTGGCGCTGGCTGCCAGCTGATAACAAAGGCAGCAGCAGGTGGGTAACAAAATCTGCAAGGAGGTCAAAGCCCCAAAGTTGGTGTCCTGCCTTCCTTGGAGAAGGCATTATTGCAGGACATGTGACTCTGTCCTCCAGATATGGTTGAGCTTGTAGTTTGTACTATTGCTGTTTACTCAGGAACTCTGTAAAAGCAGATTCTCAAAAAGAAAACAATTTGGAAAGAGAGAGATTACATCTCTTTTCTGTTCATTCAGCTCTTTCCAGAAGTTGTGCAAGACAGAACCCCTGCAGGGGCCTGTTAGTGAGAGCACACATAGGATGGATCTTTAACCGTTACTGGGGAAATTGGGGGATTAGGTATTTTCCTGTTATTTTTGCAAGGCCGCCCTTTTCAGCTGGCTTTAAGAAGGGGTGACAGTTGCCCTTATGCTAGGACGGTGCAGGTGGGATGAGGGTGGAGGGGGTTTGTTGTCCTTGGAGGACAGTGACAAACCTGGAAGCTGAAAAGCTCGCCAGTCATGAGGTCAGTGCCTGGGGAGGGCCGTGGGGGAGTGGGCAGGAAGTGAGCAGGGAGGAAGGCAGGGCCAGTGAGAGGCCAAGGAGGGGTGGGCAGAGGAGTCCACCCAGGCCTCCTCCTAGCCCAGAGGCAGGCACCCAACAACACGTGGGACTTTTCCTGCCCAGAGAGAACCCACCACGCAGGCAGGGAGTGTCCAGTGTAGTTCACTAGGAAGCAAATGCTGGGTGAGGGGCTAAGGGACAGGAAGAAGGGGGAAGGGCTCAGGAAAGACCAACCCCAGCAGCACAGCCAACGCCCTGCAGCCACAGAGCAGCAGTCAGAAAACTCAGCTTGTATCTTAGTTCCACCAACTCTGATCAGGGGTGGAGACCTCCCCCCATGCCCAAAACACCCCGCCTTCAGGCCTCAGCTGCCCCATCTGACCCTGGAGGGCCAGACAACTCAGGGCCTCCAGGGTCCCACAGATTGAGTCATTTCCCATCAAATGGCAACAATTTCTGCTCCTTGAAGGACCCTTTTTCCTTGGAAGGTTCTATGTGTAGAAGAATTTTGTTTAAAAAAAGATTGGAAAAGGACCAGCATAGTCTACTGTAGAAGGACCAGCTTCTACTCTAAGCTGCTGGGATTCATTGACTCAGACAGCTTCCTCCTGCCTTCCCTTTGCCTGGGAGGCTGCTCCCACCCCCACCCTCCCTAAATCCCCTGGTAAGAACCAAACCTCTCTTTCCTCGGTGCCCCAGGGTATTCTTTTGCTCTTTTGTAGCTCTTACCCCTTGTGATGTGAATGATACTGATCTGCATCTGGATCTGTCCCCTTCCCAGCTTGTGCCTATCAGGATGCTGCTCTCAGCCACTTGTCCCAAATGGATATTTAACAACTGCTGCTAAATTGAGGGTAGGAGAAGGAAAGGGCTAAGAAGACACCTCTCCAAAAGGGACAAGTCTCTGAGCAGCTGGCTCCCCCCAAGGCCATTTTTAAAAATGATAACTGAGAAACTTTTTTTGTTACTGTTATGGCAACTCTGGCACTTGTCTCCAAGGCCCCATCAGAAGAAGGACAAGTGGTTTGGGGAGAAGGAATGAGGAGTTTTATTAATTTACCGGCAAATGAGGAGGATGGAGGCTCCCGCCTGAAATGGCATCATCCCACGAAGAAGCAGAAACACAGAGCTTTTAAAGGGAGAGTTGTCAGCTTCAGGCATTTGCTGTTTTACTACAGTTGATGATCCTGATCCTCCCATGTCCATCCCATGTGGCCAAATACAATCCTGTGACCTCCACCCAGGACCTCCCTCCACTAGGTCAGGCTCAGCCCTGTCCCTTAGCACAAAGAAGCAAAGACTTACCCTGCCCCTCCCAACCACTGGCCTGAGGCAGGGGTCCAGGTTTTATTTCTCAAAAAGGAGTGGAGGATGTTTGCAAGAGACAGAGAGTATTTTTGCTGTTTTTCGGGCCGTTCCCTCTGTTACATTACCTACCATGTGACATACACCTTATTGAGTAATATTGATGCGACCGATACCATCATGTTTACCATCTCACATAATTTGAAGCAAATAGCAGTTGGGGTCTTCCCTTGACCCCTCAGATGGAAACGGATTCTCCTCAAACTCTCCTCCCAGGTACTCTGGGAGACCCCGCACCCTGGGAGTTCTCGGGGGACACCAAGCAGAGGGCCTGCATTTCTCCTGGGTCCCTCCTGCTGCTGCTGAATGACTTCAATTCGGGGATCATGTCACTGACTCTTTTTCCCAAGCCAAGGGGACAGCCCCCATTCCTCCCATCCACAGAATGTCACAGTCACAAGCCAAGAAGGTCCTCTCAGTGGCTGACTCTCCAGAGGGTCAGGGGATGGCTGAGGTTTCCATCAGAGCCCAGCAAACCACTGCTCCCTGAAGATTCGGCAGCCCTGCTTGTGAGGTCTGGACTTCGGGAGGGAGGCCTTCCCTGCAGGCTGCCCCTCCCGCCATGTGCCAGGACCGTCTTTCCCCTGCAACCACCCCGCTTTCCCGCTGTGGCCTGTCTGAACCCTCAAATTCCTACTCCCCTCCTCCACAGAACAGCTTCACTTTCCTGTGTGACTCCCGACCACGCCCTCAGGCCTCCCTACACCTGAAGCCACCTATCAAGGTGTTTCCCTAAACAAGGAAGACCCCTGGTTTAGGGGAGCGCTGGCAGGAAGTGTTCAAATAGCCGCTCTTTTACCCCCACACGTGATCCTCACAGAACCCCGTGGGAAATTTCCCCACGAGGCTGAGAGAGGACAGGGGACCCCAACCCCCTGAAGCCAGACATGGTCCTTTGCAGGCCACACTTGGAGCTCAGACAAAAGCATCCTGGCCAAGTGCTCACTTCCCCCCATCCCCATCCCTCTGCTCTGCCTCTAGATCACTGGGGTGGTGGCTATTGCCACCTTGCTGCTGATGGGCATCGGGCTCCTGAGGACACGGGTGGAACCTGCGTATGGCCACTCTGAGGACACTGAATACCACAGGTGGGTCCCGGGCTCCTCAGTGGGTGGAAAGATGCCCCAAAAGGGTAGAGACTGCCGGGTCTTCATGGTTCTCGCTCCCTGCCCAGGAGTGGGAGGAGCCCCCCGGGTCTCAGGGCCTCACTGTCACCTCCCTTTGCCCTTATTAGTGCCCCTCCTGTGTCTCTGTTTCCAGGAGGGTGTCTCCCTCTCTGTGGTCGAAGGATGTGCCACAGCAAGCTGGTCAGGGCACCTCAGAGGAGGAGGCCTCCCACTCCAAAAAGCAAAGCTGAAGATTCTACAAGCATCTTTCATGGGCACCAGACGTCCTCCCTTCTCTGCCTACGTGACCCGGGTTCTCCCTGCCTTGACAACTAAGGGAAATGTCTGTCCAGCTGTTTGCATGCTCGAGGTCACCTGCAGTTTAGCGCACATTCCTCATTCAGTCTGGTGCATCCCTCTGTTCCTCTCTTAAGAAGGTAGGAGATGAAAATGGATTTTGACAAAGAGACCCTGCCGAGGGCAGGTGCGTCTGTGTGGGTGGGGCACCCGTGCCTGGGCCTTGCTGTCCACCCTTCCTGTGCTCTCTGCTTGTGAGCTTGTCGCTGCAGGAATAAACATCTAGACACTTAATCACAACTCTTCAACTAGTCTTTCATTCGATAAATATTAGTATGTTTGAGCATTTGATGTGTTCAAGGCTCTCTTGATGGCAGGAGGGTGGACATCGGTGAACACAACATAGTCCTTGACCTCAAGGAGCTTCTGGCCTCAGGAGAGAGGACAGCATGGGAGGAATGTTCAGTCACACAGGGCAGCGTGAGGGGACACACAGAAGGAACACAGAGCTAAATGTGATGTATTCTGGCAGTGACGCAGTAAGGAAGGAGGAGAGTTTAGAACAGGCCTCGTGGAGGAAGCATCATCTGAGTGGGGCATTAAAGGACAATGAGGGTTTCTTCAGAGTAATAAGGCCCCACACTGTGTGGAAGAGCTTTGGGGAGAGTGACCCAAGGGCTAAGAGGATCAGTCCTTTTATATGCTGTTACCACGGAAGGGACAGAACTGGGGAAGGTACAGGGTCTTTGGAGAAGAAATCTTTCAGTCATGAGGGCTGGTATTATACACGGTTATGTCAACGGAAAAGAAGCCGAACTCTGTAAACTAATTTTAAAGAGGTTTTTTCTGAGCCAAATTTGAGGACCATGACCCGGAGCCACCCCCAAGAAGCCTTGAGCAAGTGGACTCCCTATGGCTGGGCCACAGTTTGGTTTTATACATTTTAGGGATATAGGGGTTACAGGTAAAGTCATAAATCAATACACAGAAAAGATACTTTGGTTTGGCCCAAAATGCAGCCCATCTCAAAGGGGGCGTGGGGGGCTGGGGGAGCTTACAGGTTATAGGTGGGTTTAAAAACTCCTTGACTTGTAATTGGTTACAAAATGAAGCTTTGTCTAAAGGCTTGGAATGTTTTAGATAAGGAAGAGACAAGTCACTGGACTTATATTTATTGTGTAAATTGAGGACTTGCTGGTTTGTCTTGCCTAGCCTCAGGCCTGTGATGAGTTACAAAGGACATCTCCAAGAAGGGAGGGGGGCATGGTGAGGCCTGTCTGACCTTCTCCTCGTAGCAGACAATTTAGTTTTAGGATATCCTCTTGGCCAGGAGGGGGTCCATTCAGTCAGCCGGTGGGTGGGGGAGCCCTTTATTTAATTTTAGTTCACAGTTATTTATAAAAATATAAGGACTCATTCCAAAGAGACATGGCTGTGTCCACGTCTTCTATATTTACAGATGAAAGTTTAAATAATGTCGTCCACTGTGATCAATCGGCACGTCTGTGAGTTATAGCAATCACCTCTAACGTTTAGCTACAGACAGGCTTTCCTCAGCTACAGAAGCACTGTGAGGGTGTGTTTGTTTTTTGTTTGCTTGGTATTTATTGGTTAATAAATACAGAACATGATTTTACTCTTGTCACTATTTCTGGCCTCTGAGTTGATCTCAGAAGTCTCTTCCCAATGGCTTGCAGCTAGAGGTCCCCCCTTCTGCACCTGCATCTTCTCTGACCAGGGTCCTTCTGAAGCCTGTCACCTGCTCAGGAAGAGCTGAGGTATCCCAGACAATCAAAGTGAGTTTTGACAAATAAATCACGGGACACCTAATATTCTGGTTCTGGAGCAGCCCTGCACCCATCTGTGTTGTAAGCCAGGATGTTAGTGCGTCGGGCTCCCTGAACGGGGCGGACCTGTTTGGACCATCCTGAGGGCTGGGTGGGCAGAGCAAGTCTGCCCTGCCTCCACCTTCGTCCTTATGGAAGCCCCTCCCAGCCTGCAGTGGTCAGGGTTCTCCAGAGAGACAGAATCCATAGGAGAGACGGACAGGTAGACTGACAGGTGGGTAGATGAGAGGGGTGTAGAGGAGGGGCTGGCTCACGTGGCGATGGAGGCTGAGACTTCCCATGACGGGCCCCCCACAGGCCAGAGAGCCTGGGATGCCGGCACGTGGCTCAGAACCAGGAAGCCCGTGCTGTCCCTCAGTCTGAGGCCAAAGGCCTGAGGACCCAGGGGACTGCTCGTGCAAGTCCTGCAGTGGAAAGGCTGGGAGCCCCGAGTTGTTGAAGGACAAGGAGGGAAGAGCGTGTCCCAGCCCCAGCAGACACATCAGCACATTTGCATTTCTCTGTGTTCTCTCCGGACCCCAGGGGAGTGGATGGGGCCCGGGCACATAGGGGGCGGGTCTCCCCCATGTCACTGAGACTCACACTCTCCTCTCCTCCTGAAACCCCCGTCACATGCCCACCCAGCAATAATGCTTCACCAGGTGTTGAGGTATCCCTTCGTGCAGCCAAGGTGACACCTGAAATTAATCATGGCCCTGCCCCGTCCCATTACACCCTCATTCTGCAGAACTGCCATCCTCACCCTGACCCTCCACTCTGTTCCCACAGCCCCCTTCCTGGCGTTTTGGACCTTTGAGTTAACTCAGGCACTGGGGACATCGCTCACCTTCTGCAGCATGAGTCATCCCAGGGGAAGCACTTTCTAATACCCCTGGTGCTTCTGCAAACAGGGGTCACCTGCCACCTGCCACCTGCCATGTGCCCTGCAGAAATCACCACCCAGCTTGTTGGAACAGAGTCCCTTTCCTATCCTACCACCTTCTCTATTAGTCCTGTGTTCTAGACCCCTGGTCCCATAGGGGACCATATGCCATCCTTGGTTGACAGCTCACTGCCTCCTGTGGGCATTCTCTGCACCATCCCACAAGCCATCCATCTGAAAGACTCCGTTCACTCCCAGCCCCCTAGAACAATGGAACATAAAAGCTGGAGGAGGCCTTGGAGGTCTGTGGCTCCCCCAACTATTGGACGGATGAAAACACAGAAGTAGGAAAGGTCGATGTCTGTCCAAGGCCATTGGCCCAGCTGGGGCCACAGCCACGACCAGAGTCAGAAATGCAGACGCCCAGTCCAAGGATCTCTGCAGAAGCAGAGCCAAGTGGCAGAAAGGGAGGGTGATTAAGGGCAGGAGACACTGTCTCTACTTCTTTAGCGCCCACCACTCTCAACTGGCTTTCTCCCCAGCTCCCACCCACTGAAGGTGCTGCTCTCACCAAAGTCCCCTTCGCTCTGCATGTCACCAAACACAGTGCTTCTGTTTCTGACCCTATCTTACTGGCCATCTGCAGGATTTGACCCGACAAACCCCTCTTTCCCTCAAACATGGTCTCCTGCTTCTGCTTAGCTGCTCCAGAGGCCTCCTCATCCTCCTGTGGGAGCAGCTCTTTCCCTGCTGTGCCTCCAACAGGACGGTGCCCTCGGGCTGCTCCTCAGCCCTGTCTTCAGGCAGTGTCTTGGAGGGAGCTGCTGGGAGGTTCCATTGTGCTAATCATGACATGGATGTGCCGCCACGTGCTTACACCAATTGGCCCCTGGATCCCAGGCTCGCCCTCCTCCAATCGGGGATTCCTCGTGAAAGGAGTCTCGCTGCTTCCTGGTTGCTGTGCCCCCTCCACCCCCCACCCCCGGCCACATCCCAGCCACCCCCATGGGGAAGCTGTCTGAGGCTCTGCATGACCTGGGGAAAACCAAACTATTTTCCTGCTCTCACACTCCATGTTCTGGTCACCAAGATGTGTGGGGATTTTTCCCACGTTGACCAACGTTCTGGTGGACACCAACGGGGTGTCCTATGATTCCGTTCAATTCTGCCACTCTCTACCTGGGTTGACATCAGATCCCACAGGTTAAGGGCTGAGTCCCACAATCCTGTCCCTACTTTAAATGCAAAGGATTAAGTCTGGGTCCCTGGAACGCCTGGCCACCCCACTATAAATCAGGGATCCCCACATCCACTCCTCCGGTGGCTCACAGAACTCAGGAAAGAGGTTACTTCCATTTCCTGGTTTGTCATAGAGAATACTACAAAGGGTGCAGGTGAACAGCAAGAAGCAAGAGATGCACAGGGTAAGGTACGCGGAAGGGCTGGGAGCTTCCGTGTCTTCTCCAGGGACATCACCCTCCACTTGTTCAGGGACCCAGAAGCTCTCTGAACCTTGTAGTTCTGGGCTTTTTATGGAGGCTTCATGACATAGGCATGATCAATTCTTAGCTGAGTCTCCAGCCCCTGTCCCCTTTCTAGAGGATGTGTGTTGATGGGGCTGAAAGTTCTAAGCTTTCCATACAGCCTGCAAAGCCTGAAATATTTACTATGTAGCCTTTTCCAGAAAAAGTTTCCCCACTCTGGGGATTCATGATAATGATGGTGATAAAGTCCCTGTCCTTTGTGCACCAGAATCATGATGTTCCAAGTCACCTGCTCACAGGGGGATGAAATGGCTGTGACCCACCCCCCTACATCCCCAGAAACAGAGGCTCCCCTGGTGACAAGCCAGGGAACTGGCAGGCACTGCCTCGGACATTGCTTAACTGTGCAGGCATTGTTGAACTTAGCCAGCAAGTTTCCAAAGAACGTTTGAGTTACATGGATGAAAACAAGGTGTAGGCAGGACAAGTTCCAACCAGTTAGAACCAAAATGGTGGAGAAACTGACCCCCTCTTGACCCTACAGCCTCATCCTGCACTTCATTACCATAGACGCCTCTAAGGACACCGCCCACTCCCTCATGCACCCCGTGCCATGGCACTTCCTGTTTGACTATATTTAGTCTAAAGGAGGATGTCACCCTAATTCCAGGAAAACACCGCCCCTTTCCAAGAAATAACATGGATATTCCTCCCCTTGTTTAGACTATACTTAAGCTGTTGCTTAAATAGAGGGACCCAAGAACCGTGGGCGCCGGTTTTCCTCCCACGGAGAACCAGCCTCTACTCTGTGGAGTAGATTTTCTGTTTCTGAATAAATCTCACTTTCACTTTACACTGTCAGCTGCCTCCTGAATTCTTTCTTGTGGGAATCCAAGGGCCCACTTGGACTTCAAGTGACACTTTCCTGTGTCAGTGACACGATTTCTGTAAGGACACAGTCACGGTTGGGGACGTGCACAGGGATGTCGGTGCCCAGGGCAGAGCTGTTTAATGCCTGCACGAGGTGGTGACAGTGGGAACAACGGGGCAGACTGGGGACATGGATTTCAGGTGAGAGCTCTGGGGCTTGTGGATGGGTCCCCCTGTACAGGGGAGCTGAGGAAGGGGGGAAATGAGGACAACGCCACAGTTTCTGGCTACACTGACTGAGGG